>CM039516.1:5339047-6707912 GCA_022432975.1 Begonia masoniana | reverse complement strand
AATAATACATTGAAGATATTTTGTTACGATTTCTTCAATTTCTGAATATATACATAATCAATAAAAAATTGAAAAAATAAAAATTTTGTTATATATTTTATTATCATATTACTAATTACTCAATAATCCTTAGTAAAAAAATCCATATGCAATAGTTAATACTTCATGTTTCAAGGTAAAATAGAAAAAATGATGATTTACACAAAATATTAAGTGGGGATGTTTGATAATCACCCATTCTCTACGGTGGCCGACACTCCTTTGACGCGCTCGGCAGCTCCCTGTCGGAGCTCGGCGTCTGTTTCTTCTTAGATCGGCGACGCTTCTCCTTCTCTGTTCTTGTTCGTGGTGAAGAACATAACCAGATAGATAAACAAACCTTTTTCTTTTTTTCAACGATTTCTTTTTCTCAAAACAGTGCAAATTTCCACCGAAATTGTAAACTTGAAAATTCGTTTGATACCTTCGAAAAAATCAAAACCTGATTTTTCGGAACCTTCAACCTCTCTCTGATGCCAATTGTTAGTAATCAAACGATAAGGAGAAAAAGAAAAATAGAATGCATAACACCAGATTTACGTGAAAACTCTTTCGGGAAAAAAAACCACGGGCAGAGGAACAAATTCACTAAGAAGATCGAAGAAACAACTGAAGGATTTGCTGCTCTACATTACACGTATTTATAGAGAAACAAAACCTAATAACATTATGGGCCCAATCTGGCCCAACTAGAATTCGGGTCATCCAAATTCTAACAGAACCCCCTTCGAATATGCGTTGCATGTGGAAAAACACGGGGCGCCGACCTAAAATAAATGTCCCCCTGTTTTATTCGGGGGTCGATGCAGGGGTGTAGAACGACTCGCGAATGTGCGTTGCACGTGAAAAAACATAGGGGGCCGTTCATTTTAGCTGCCCCCCCCCCGGTGATACAGAGCAATTGAGGGCCTTTCCTGAAGCGCGAGGGGCGTGTTCAACACACGGGGGGCTGTGTTCAGTCTTAGGGCTGATAACGGGGGGCGTTCTCTCTCACATGGGGGGCCGATCTTCCGATAGTACAAATAAGATCGACCCCACATGCACCCTCCGTCTTCTGAAACCGAGAGAAAAATCACTAAAAATCACTGAATTTGTGATTTTTGTAGCCGAAAATCCTTAAATATCAGTCATCGCTACCCAAAATCCCAAAATCTGAAGCCTCATCGTCCAAGGCTGATAACGGGGGGCGTTCTCTCTCACATGGGGGGCCGATCTTTTGATAGACCTCATATGCACCCTCCGTCTTCTGAAATCGAGAAAAAAATTACCAAAAATCGCTAAATCCGTGATTTTTGTAGCCGAAAATCCTTAAATATCAACCATCGCTACCCAAAATCTCAAAATCTAAAGCCTCATCATCCATAACTCAAACCCGAGTCCTCTATTGTCAAAAATTCGAAACCAAGTCTCTGAATCGGTGAAAATCCGAAAGCCGAGCCCCTTAATCGCCGAAAATCCTAACCCCGAGCCTCGTAATCGACGAAAATCCCAAACCCTACTCTTTGCAATGGGGCTAAAAAAATTTTTGAAATGATTTTTTTTTTAAACCGTAATAAGATACACGACATGTTGGATTCACATTCTTCGAATAATCAAAATCAGAAAAATGTGAATCGAGCATGTCGTGTCTCTCATTGCGGTTAATCTTTTTCCTTCCAAAAATAGATTGAAGCTCACTCGTTCCCCAACCAACGAACAACTTCCTATTCGATTTCATCTATCTTTTCATTTTTAAACATAATCAATTCGTGTAATATTTATTTCATTTTCATGTAATTTCAAATATTTTTTAAATTATAATTATTTATTTTTATTTATTTAAATAACATTTTTTTATTTCAAGTTATTTTAATAAAATTGAAAAAATAGACACATGAGCGAAATTACAACAACTAATAATTTTTGCCTCGATCACGCATCACAGTTTCCTGCACATAATGAAAATTATATTAAAAAGGATTGCAGTGTATTTATGAGCGAAATGTGTTTGACTGTATATACGTCCCGTCAAATGTGTTAAAATCCATAAACGTGTCTTGCGAAGAAGCACCTGAAGTGGATCCCCAGTGAGGACAAGTGCGACTATTATGCCCATTCTGCCAACATATATCACACGACATCTTTGAGTTTTTCTTACTAATTGTCAAACTTGAGGGCTCATCAACGTCTTGCACTCTTGTCTTCTTCGGCCTACCGGGTTGGTGATATCTTCTCGGTGGTATGAGTTCCTTCAGATTTGGTATTTGCGGCCACAAAAATGTAGCCGCTCACAGGTTGAATAAAGTGTGAGTACATCTGCAGGTAAGTTGCCCGGTGATAGCATCGATGCACGTAATTCTTCGGTACTTGTAACGACCCCTTTTTCTAGCAAGATATTGTCCGCTCTGGGGATTGGGCCGTAGCCCAATATCCTCTCATCACGGCTTTGTTTGGCAAGGACTTCCCAGTCGGTCACCCAACCTGGTACTACTCTCGCCGAAGCACTTTTAACTTCGGAGTTCTTATAGGATCCGTTGCCAATTGTGCTCTAAAACGCGTCTTGCTATCTTGAGAGGGTCTCTTTACATATGTTTCATTTCCACATACTTCCCCAAGCGATGTGGGATTGTGACGACTCCCTTTTCTACGATCGAACCCTCCGGCCCAAGTCCAACCCGGGATCCACAGATTTTAAACACCAATCACCTCAGGCCCAAGTCCCACTCAGGATTCGCGGAGGACGGGTGATTCTCCTCATACGTGTCATTCGGGTCATCACAATCACCCCCCTCGGGGACCCAACGTCCTCATTGGCCACATTTTCGGTTGGGTACAGGCTCTGATACCATTTGTAACGACCCCTTTTTCCAGCAAGATATTGTCCGCTCTGGGGATTGGGCCGTATCCCAATATCCTCCCTCACGGCTTTGTTTGGCGAGGACTTCCCAGTCGGTCACCCAACCTGGTACTACTCCGCCGAAGCACTTTAACTTCGCGTCTTATAGATCCGGTGCCAATTGTGCTCCAAAACGCGGTTGCTATCTTGGGGGGTCTCTGTTTACATATGTTTCATTTCCAATACTTCCCCAAGCGAGTGGGATGTAGCGCGACAGGACTCGACCTTTTCTACGAAAAAATCGAACCCTCGGCCCAAGTCAACCCGGGGAAATCCGCAGAGTTTTAACCCAGCAAATCACCCTCGGCCCAAGTCCCACTCAGGATTCGCGGAGGACGGGTGATTCTCCTCATACGTGTCCATTGGGTCATCACAATCACCCCCCTCGGGGACCCAACGTCCTCATTGGCCACATTTTCGGTTGGGTACAGACTCTGATACCATTTGTAACGACCCCTTTTTCCAGCAAGATATTGTCCGCTCTGGGGATTGGGCCGTATCCCAATATCCTCCCTCACGGCTTTGTTTGGCGAGGACTTCCCAGTCGGTCACCCAACCTGGTACTACTCTCGCCGAAGCACTTTTAACTTCGGAGTTCTTATAGGATCCGTTGCCAATTGTGCTCCAAAACGCGTCTTGCTATCTTGGGAGGGTCTCTTTACATATGTTTCATTTCCACATACTTCCCCAAGCGATGTGGGATTGTGACGACTCCCTTTTCTACGATCGAACCCTCCGGCCCAAGTCCAACCCGGGATCCGCAGAGTTTTAACCCAGCAAATCACCCTCAGGCCCAAGTCCCACTCAGGATTCGCGGAGGACTGGGTGATTCCTCCTCATACGTGTCCATTCGGGTCATCACAATCACCCCCCCTCGGGGACCCAACGTCCTCATTGGCCACATTTTCGGTTGGGTACAGGCTCTGATACCATTTGTAACGACCCCTTTTTCCAGCAAGATATTGTCCGCTCTGGGGATTGGGCCGTATCCCAATATCCTCCCCTCACGGCTTTGTTTGGCGAGGACTTCCCAGTCGGTCACCCAACCTGGTACTACTATCGCCGAAACACTTTTAACTTCGGAGTTCTTATGGGATCCATTGCCAATTGTGCTCCAAAACGCGTCTTGCTATCTTGGGAGGGTCTCTTTACATATGTTTCATTTCCACATATTCCCCAAGCGATGTGGGATTGTGACGACTCCCTTTTCTACGAGCGAACCTCCGGCCCAAGTCCAACCCGGGATCCGCAGAGTTTTAACCCAGCAAATCACCCTCAGGCCCAAGTCCCACTCAGGATTCGCGGAGGACTGGGTGATTCCTCCTCATACGTGTCCATTCGGGTCATCACAATCACCCCCCTCGGGGACCCAACGTCCTCATTGGCCACATTTTCGGTTGGGTACAGACTCTGATACCATTTGTAACGACCCCTTTTTCCAGCAAGATATTGTCCGCTCTGGGGATTGGGCCGTATCCCAATATCCTCCCCTCACGGCTTTGTTTGGCGAGGACTTCCCAGTCGGTCACCCAACCTGGTACTACTATCGCCGAAACACTTTTAACTTCGGAGTTCTTATGGGATCCATTGCCAATTGTGCTCCAAAACGCGTCTTGCTATCTTGGGAGGGTCTTTTTACATATGTTTCGTTTCTACATACTTCCCCAAGCGATGTGGGATTGTGACGACCCCCTTTTCTACGATCGAACCCTCCGGCCCAAGTCCAACCCGGGATCTGCGGAGTTTTAACACAGCACGTTACCCTCCGGCCCAAGTCCCACTGAGGATTCGCGGAGCACTGGGTGGTTCCTCCTCATACGTGTCCATTCGGGTCATCACAGTGCTACTCTCGAGAAATACATGCATGGAATGAAATGGATACACGAAATTCAAGTAAACTCTCACCTTGTACAGTTGCACACACACGTATTCATATCGACAACGTATTGTTCGTTGCTGACCTCAAATCATGCAGCTCCTGCAAATTCAGCACTCCAATTTCGAGTTGCGATTTCTACTTTTGCAAACTTTTTGTTTATTTGAGGACATAGGAGGTCTGTTTATTAAGTCAACTTCTCAAATTTTTTCACAATGTGAGTCATCAAGCTTTTTTGGATCATCTCGAATATGGTTAGGATCATTTTGTCCTTGGCCGGTAATAGAACTGCATTGAATGACTCACACAAATTATTAAATCTTATTTCGCACTTAGAGATCAAAGAGAAGACATGATTGACCAAATATGTAGGTCCTTCTTCTCAAAGCTATGCGTGGGCATCCGGGTTAACTGATGCAGTTTCTTTATTTCTATCTCGAAATGATAACTTGTGATTTTTCTGGCTACATTCTACATCGCATCTCTGTACGCTCTGCCTCAAAATAGGTTGGCTTACATATGCCGGAGGCAGTAGTGGTGTCCGGCGTGTTCTAATTCATATGCCACAGCATTCAGCAATTCCTAATATTTAAAAAAAAAAAACAAACTCAACATAAAATAATATAACGTGGAGAGTACTGACCAGATAATTTCCAAGAAAGACTGTATTGAACAATTTCCTAGACAGAATTACCTTTTCGAAATAATAATCTATCCGTAGCCCGATCCAGTGTTTAGGTCTCGTTTCAAATGTTGCAAAAACCACGTCCATGTGTTCGTGCACTGATTACGCCCAAATTGTGCACTACTAAGTAGTCGGTTGCAGCATGGTTTCGGGCGGTCGATTCCACAAGGAGGTGGCTAAAAGCTTAATCAAGAACGATAAAGCAAGAGATATGTTAAAGGAAAAATAAATAAAAAGTGATTTTTTCTGATTAAAGAAACCATTTAAAAGATATTATTTTTGTGTGGAAAATTCAATGTGAGTAGCGGGGGTTCGAGAATCCATTAGTTGTTTAATTGCATCAATTTCAGGTTTGATTTTGGAGTAAAATATGTATTCGAGTGATTTAAATTTAACTTAAAGAACAATATGATTATTATTATTAGAAATCCAAAGTCAACGCTATGCTTGTGAGCGTATAATTAAGTAAAAGATTACTAATAAAATAATATGATAGATTTGTGTGCAAAATTACATAAACAAAGCATGATTGAAATTATAAAATTAACACACAAAGATGAATATGGAATAATAAAGATCACTCTAATATTTAAATATTGAATAACAAAATAACCAAACCTTCATTGAATTGCTAAAAAAATAATTTCATCTCTAACCTCGCTAATATTTTTAGCCTAAAACACATATTATCATCACAAGTTCTATAGAGAAAATATGATAATAAGTGAAAAACTGATGAATTGTTTTCTGGAGCTCTATTTAGGCTTATTTATAGTGCATAAAATATCCTAAAATAAAGAAGGAAATATTCTTGATTGGATTCTTGAGCTAATTTTTGGAGATTTGAGCACTCATTTGTGGAGATTTTCAAAAGAAAATCTGGTGTAGAATTTGGAGCAAGCTTGGAGAACAATTCAATTGATACTCAGTCATAAGAGACACGTGGCATGTGGTTTGGCTCCCTCTTGAGTTATGATTGCCGTGAACTCTGTGACATAAAGAGGTAATCAATTAAATACAAGACTCATTCTTTTCCAAAAGCTTTGAAAGAAAATAAAAAATAATAATAATATTTTATTAAAACCAAATAAACTATTTCCACTCCAAATAATAATCAATCAAAATTATGTAAAAAATTTATTTAGAATTTAAATAATTTTAATAAATATATACAATTAGACATAAATTAATTACATTTTCACGCATTTATCATGCACTCTTTTTCGACGTTGGCAACATCAATGGGATATATTCCATCGTTGCCATCAATACTGACAGCTGTGAGTAATTGGCCGGTACACGAGTCTTTTAGATGACAACCACCCAAACAGATAATAAGGTGACCTTACTGCAACAAGCTTGTCTTGCAAGCAGCCATGCACATATACATTTATTTGCATACTAATGAATCATCCATTTTCTCGTAAGTATGTATTTTTAATGTGTTATCTGGATTTGATCTTCATATTTCTGCTGCATACGGTAAAATAAATGGCCCCCTGTGTTTTTCCACGTGCACGGGGGGTTCTACTCCCTCGTAGAGAATGGGGGGGCCGTGCTTGGAGAACGGCCCACCGTTCTCTTTGTAAAATACAGATTAGGGGGCCGATACTTTAAGGTTTAAAATGATTTTTACCATTGAATAATTTCATCTTCAGAGACAAGTAGGTCAGGTGATGTTCATCGTCCCGCCATTACTTCATTTGAAAATCACGGTATGCTATTCTCTCTCTGTAACCTAAGATGGATGGAGAAGAAAGGTAGAATGAATTAATGGAGATTGACACCACTGCAAATATTTTAGAAGACTTTTTAATCTTTGATTCCATTTGTGATATTTTGCGATTCGCGCGCTACATATTTGTAAGATCAAGGTTAGTTACTTGATGCCCAGTGTCGGTGGAAAACTTCGTGAAACACCAATTCATTTTCGTGATAACGGACAATGATAAAGTGCAAAAAATAATGAGACAGTAGATTGGTAACGCAGTTTGGCAATTGCCTACGTCTGTGGGGCCACACCCATAAATAATAAAAACAATTCACGAGTTCTTGAAGTTACAAGACAATCGGATTTATACAAATAAAGACTTCCTCTTATTTTTGTCGCCGCCTCTTACTAACTTCCTCAGTGAAACAGTTTTTGCGAGCTCCCCTCGACTTGTAATTGATCCCTCCCGGAATCTGAATGCAACAAGATCCCCTTGTTGATGGCAACTCCTCCCGGAATCTATAGATAACAGCTCCCCTTGTTGTTGATGACTCCTCCCGAAATTCGTGTATGACAAGATCCCCTTGCCCACGATCAGAACTCCTCCCGAGTTCCAAAGCAGCCTCTTTTCGAGACTGAGCTTCAATGAAAGAAACTGAATTACACCTGATACACCGTCGATGACACTCGTCGTTGTCTACAGATGCAACAAATCAACATACTCTGAAGATAATTAGATCAACTCACGAATAGAGTGCGTACAACATCCAATCACCGATTGGTCGAACAAGAACATACACCACACGAACCCGTGGGTGGAGAATGAAGATCAACGTCGAGTACAATAAAACCCGAGAAAACAATATTTGTTCCACACCGACTCTTGTGAGAAAAACGTTTATCTATGATTTGCAATTACTTTATTTGAGTAGTAATTTGAATACCATATCTAAGCAGATCCGCATGACAAAGGAAACAGAAACTCTCCTAATTTCTCGTGTGACATCGAGCATACTATGTTAGGAAAGAATCGTCCAAATAATCAAATTGGATTCCAACATTTTAAGAATATATTCCTTGTTTGTTGTGATAACTTATCTCGCTGTAATCCATATGAATTTTCAAAACAAATCTTCATTCAAATATTAGATGGATAATATCATGAATCCCAAGAGACAATTCTTCCATAATTGAAAACACATTTTAGGGAATTAAATATAATTCCCATAAATGATATTTGCCAAAAAATAATGTCAAGTTAGTAACATTTACAATATTCACCCGCAAAGTTCTTCCTAATTAGTGTGTAACTTTTTTTTTTTTTTTTTATTTAGCCCTCTCACAATTCTTGAAATAGGCATGGATTGGGAGGAAAACGCGCCTAGGGTTACTCTGCAATATAAACGGTCGAGAATGGAATATAATTTTTTTTTCATTTAAAATAAAAATTGAGAAATTTTCGGCGTTAACGTTTGTATCCCTCTTTCTTGCCTTGAAATTTCCTTCACTCAATTTTTATTTTGTCTTCCTTTTTTTCCGTTCAACGATGCATTATGTATTGTTCTGACTATTTTCTTTCTTTGGATGATATTTGCTACCTTATCCTTGAAGGAAAAATTTAAGTAAGGAGAATTAGTGAAAAATATTTAACTGGCGAATAAAAGTTTTAATTTCTTCTGAAATTATGAAACTTTAAATGAGCTGGTAAATTTTGTTATATTCCTGCAATTGAAAGGGCCTTGGACAGGTTATTGTAGGATATCGTTGTGGAATTTGATACGCAAATCGTAATGCGACAAGCACTTTCATAATACATTTCTAATATTGTTTTTCATGAATTAGGTCTACAAATTGAACACAAGTAGCATGTAGACGACACCACAAAGATTATATGAGGGAGCTTAGACAGGGAATTAAAAGACTAGAGTAGCTGATTAATTCAGTTGGTAGTATTTAAATGGCACTAGTTGATAATTATGGAAGTTTAAATGGTACTTCAACGTAATTTGCATTTTCCTTTATATATATCTTATGTTCCAAATTACACACGCATGCACACATGCACACACACATATCTCAACAGGTCATTCGGTCACTCATCTCAAATATTCCGAGGTTTGTTTTTCTCATCCAGGTAGATAGTTTGAGTATGTGTGAATGTTGATCAAAGGTTCTTCAGGCAGTAAATTTCCCTTTTCCAAGAAGAAACTGATTACTTTGTCTTTAGGCCCCCTTAAGTCCTTTTTTATAGGTCAAAGGCCCCTCTTCTTTCAGTCTTCCAGTTGAAGAACTCAATTTGAATTTTTCCAGCCACAGCGTCCATCTAGAAGTTCAACGGTTGGTGGTAGCATGCTGCGGCAAAGTTCAATTTGACTTTCTTTTCTTATTTTTTCAAGAAAGGTGTGCTGAAGCCTCTCTATAAATAGAGGCTTCAACATACGTTTCAATCATCCTCCAAAACTCAAATTCCCAAGTAGAGGAAGAGTAGAGAGAGAGAGAGGTTTAAGAGTTTTTTTTGTTCATTTGAAAATTGAATTAGATTTTTCTCTCAAATACATCCTGTGATACCCAACAAGTGGTATTAGGCCTTGATTGTTGGGGTATTAGCCATTGTACGAGCTCGGTCGGAAAAATTGAGTTTTTCTTGAAACTTTCTGAAATATTTTTCTGATTATACCAGGAGGTAGCTTTCGCTCCCATGAGTCTGTATATTTTTTCGGATTGAAAAACGGACATCAAACGAGCTCTATAAGATTTTTCAAAAAATCTAGTTGAGGAAGACGAAGTACAGTCATCACCACCTCAGCGCCCAGCCAGTGCCACGTGTTGCCAAGTCAGCTGTAATTTTCTAAAAATTGCATTTTGGTCCATATACTTTATGCAAATTGCATTTTGGTCCCTACACTTTCTAAAAATTGCATTTTTGGTCCCTAAACTTTATGTAAATTTCATTTTGGTCCCTACACTATCTGAAATTTTCAAATAGGTCTCTATTGTTTTTAAAAAGTACAGATTGGCCCTTGAACTTTTTAGAAATCTTTAGTTTGACCCCATAAATTTTCAGAAATTGAATTTGTGACCTTAAAGTGTCTATTCAACCATTTTTTGCCATTCTGAACGCAACGGTGGACTCTATTTTGTGAGATTCAGCTCCTATTTTTATAAATAAATTTTTGTAAGGTGAAAAATGACCACAGAAGAGTCAACATCATCTTCTGGAGCTATGATTATGCTCACTGCCACCAACTACACGCTGTGGAAACCTCGGATGGAAGATCTTCTCAGCTGTAAAGATTTGTTCTGTAACACCCGACATTTCGGCCAGGTGATTTTCTGACCAAATGATATGTATGACTCGCGAAATCTCCCACTGGTGGAGGCCGAGTTAATGATATGTATGACTCGCGAAATCTCCCACTGGTGGAGGCCGAGTTAATGATATGTATGACTCGCGAAATCTCCCACTGGTGGAGGCCGAGTTAATGATATGTATGACTCGCGAAATCTCCCACTGGTGGAGGCCGAGTTAATGATATGTATGACTCGCGAAATCTCCCACTGGTGGAGGCCGAGTTAATGATATGTATGACTCGCGAAATCTCCCACTGGTGGAGGCCGAGTTAATGATATGTATGACTCGCGAAATCTCCCACTGGTGGAGGACGAGTTAATGATATGTATGACTCGCGAAATCTCCCACTGGTGGAGGCCGAGTTAATGATATGTATGACTCGCGAAATCTCCCACTGGTGGAGGCCGAGTTAATGATATGTATGACTCGCGAAATCTCCCACTGGTGGAGGCCGAGTTAATGATATGTATGACTCGCGAAATCTCCCACTGGTGGAGGCCGAGTTAATGATATGTATGACTCGCGAAATCTCCCACTGGTGGAGGCCGAGTTAATGATATGTATGACTCGCGAAATCTCCCACTGGTGGAGGCCGAGTTAATGATATGTATGACTCGCGAAATCTCCCACTGGTGGAGGACGAGTTAATGATATGTATGACTCGCGAAATCTCCCACTGGTGGAGGCCGAGTTAATGATATGTATGACTCGCGAAATCTCCCACTGGTGGAGGCCGAGTTAATGATATGTATGACTCGCGAAATCTCCCACTGGTGGAGGCCGAGTTAATGATATGTATGACTCGCGAAATCTCCCACTGGTGGAGGCCGAGTTAATGATATGTATGACTCGCGAAATCTCCCACTGGTGGAGGCCGAGTTAATGATATGTATGACTCGCGAAATCTCCCACTGGTGGAGGCCGAGTTAATGATATGTATGACTCGCGAAATCTCCCACTGGTGGAGGCCGAGTTAATGATATGTATGACTCGCGAAATCTCCCACTGGTGGAGGCCGAGTTAATGATATGTATGACTCGCGAAATCTCCCACTGGTGGAGGCCGAGTTAATGATATGTATGACTCGCGAAATCTCCCACTGGTGGAGGCCGAGTTAATGATATGTATGACTCGCGAAATCTCCCACTGGTGGAGGCCGAGTTAATGATATGTATGACTCGCGAAATCTCCCACTGGTGGAGGCCGAGTTAATGATATGTATGACTCGCGAAATCTCCCACTGGTGGAGGCCGAGTTAATGATATGTATGACTCGCGAAATCTCCCACTGGTGGAGGCCGAGTTAATGATATGTATGACTCGCGAAATCTCCCACTGGTGGAGGCCGAGTTAATGATATGTATGACTCGCGAAATCTCCCACTGGTGGAGGCCGAGTTAATGATATGTATGACTCGCGAAATCTCCCACTGGTGGAGGCCGAGTTAATGATATGTATGACTCGCGAAATCTCCCACTGGTGGAGGCCGAGTTAATGATATGTATGACTCGCGAAATCTCCCACTGGTGGAGGCCGAGTTAATGATATGTATGACTCGCGAAATCTCCCACTGGTGGAGGCCGAGTTAATGATATGTATGACTCGCGAAATCTCCCACTGGTGGAGGCCGAGTTAATGATATGTATGACTCGCGAAATCTCCCACTGGTGGAGGACGAGTTAATGATATGTATGACTCGCGAAATCTCCCACTGGTGGAGGCCGAGTTAATGATATGTATGACTCGCGAAATCTCCCACTGGTGGAGGCCGAGTTAATGATATGTATGACTCGCGAAATCTCCCACTGGTGGAGGCCGAGTTAATGATATGTATGACTCGCGAAATCTCCCACTGGTGGAGGCCGAGTTAATGATATGTATGACTCGCGAAATCTCCCACTGGTGGAGGCCGAGTTAATGATATGTATGACTCGCGAAATCTCCCACTGGTGGAGGACGAGTTAATGATATGTATGACTCGCGAAATCTCCCACTGGTGGAGGACGAGTTAATGATATGTATGACTCGCGAAATCTCCCACTGGTGGAGGACGAGTTAATGATATGTATGACTCGCGAAATCTCCCACTGGTGGAGGACGAGTTAATGATATGTATGACTCGCGAAATCTCCCACTGGTGGAGGACGAGTTAATGATATGTATGACTCGCGAAATCTCCCACTGGTGGAGGACGAGTTAATGATATGTATGACTCGCGAAATCTCCCACTGGTGGAGGACGAGTTAATGATATGTATGACTCGCGAAATCTCCCACTGGTGGAGGCCGAGTTAATGATATGTATGACTCGCGAAATCTCCCACTGGTGGAGGCCGAGTTAATGATATGTATGACTCGCGAAATCTCCCACTGGTGGAGGCCGAGTTAATGATATGTATGACTCGCGAAATCTCCCACTGGTGGAGGACGAGTTAATGATATGTATGACTCGCGAAATCTCCCACTGGTGGAGGCCGAGTTAATGATATGTTGGACTCGCGAATTCTCCCACTGGGGAGGCCCGAGTGATGTATCATGATTGCCGCGATAGGCAAATGATTATGTATGACTGCCGCGATAGGCAAATGACTATGTACCCCTGTCTTCCTCCTCGTCTCCTGCCTTAATACATGTTATGTAAAAGATAAAGATGAACACGAATGATGAATGGTTTATGAACTTATGTCTCTTTAAATTGTGTACTCATGTATATCTGTCAGCATGCATTCCTTACTAAGCATTAGGCTTATAGTTAAACCTTATGGTGTAGGTGAAGAAGGTTCAGGTGAGGATGTTATGTTCAAAGAGGATGCTTAAGGCTGGTTGCTGGAGGATGCTCAAGGTGACAGTGTGGGACTGGAGAGGCGATTTATGACCCCTGGTTAAGACTCTTATGTTACAGTATGTTAAAGAATATGGTAGTTTAAGTAGGATGAGATTATTTTAAAACGTTGAGCTTTGAAACTGTCTAGTGGATCACTGAGTCAGGGAATGATTATATTGATTTATAAATGGTCTGTTGCTTAAGTCTTCCGCTATATGCATTTTGAATGAGTTGTGTTTTCTTTCTGTTGGAAGGAGTCATTTGATGATTTAGAGTTCTCTACCGTAAGACGGAAGCTGGAAGAGGTAGTCTTCCGGCTGACGTCATCGGCAGATGCCGAAGGGTAATTGTTTGATGGTTTAGTCTTCCGGCTGACGTCATCGGCAGATGCCGAAGGTTAATTGTTTGATGGTTTAGTCTTCCGGCTGACGTCATCGGCAGATGCCAAAGGTTAATCGTTTGATGGTTTAGTCTTCCGGCTGACGTCATCGGCAGATGCCGAAGGGTAATTGTTTGATGGTTTAGTCTTCCGGCTGACGTCATCAGCAGATGCCGAAGGGTAATTGTTTGATGGTTTAGTCTTCCGGCTGACGTCATCGGCAGATGCCGAAGGGTAGTTGTTTGATGGTTTAGTCTTCCGGATGACGTCACCGGAAGATGTAAAATGTGTTTTGTCGATTAGCGACCGGAAGATGTAAAATGTGTTTTGTCGCTTAGCGACCGGAAGATGTAAAATGTATTTTGTCGATTAGCGACCGGATGATGTTTTAATTTAGCACGCAAGGCCCACGTGCCCACCGGAAGATGTCTTCTTTTAGGCGATGTTAAGCGAGTCACGCGTAATGCACGTGATGACCGGACGACTAAATTACTGAGGGTTGTCAACGCATGCAACCCATGCAAACCCGAGTGGTATTAAGTTAAGAGAATTGAGGGCACCTCCTCTTTTCCCGAAATTGTCAAGAAGCCAATGACCGAGTCTAGTCGCTTGACTCTGTGAAGGTTGAGCCGACGAGGCGTGGGAAGTCGGGCACGAGAGGATTCGTCTTCCTTAATGGTTCTGCGTCTCTATTACCAGTTTAAAAAAAAAAGTATATGTAAAATGTGAAAGTCTGTTGAGAGATAGTAAGTGAATGTAATATTAGTAAAAGTCGAGCAAACGATTAATGAAAGAATATGAACACGTGACGGCTCCTGGCCGGGGTCGTTACATGTTCAATCCCGTAGAATTGAAGGGTGAAATACCTAATCCAGCCAAAGCGTCAGAATGGAAGAAATTAAACCGAAAATCTATTGGTCAAATCCGGCAATGGATTGATCATAGTGTCTTCCACCATGTTGCACAGGAAACAGACGCATATGCTCTCTAGAAGAAGCTGGAGGACATGTACCAGGCCAAGACTGCTCGGAATAAAGGCCTATTGATGAGGCGATTAGTCAATATGAAGTTCAAAAGTGGAACTTTTATTGTCGAGCATACCAGTGAGCACCAGAGTCTGGTAAACCAGTTATCGTCTGTAGAGATGCCGCTTGGAGACGAGATACAGGCACTCCTACTTCTCAGTTCACTTCCTGATAGCTAGGAAACACTTGTAGTTTCTCTCAGCAACTCAGCTCCAGATGGCAAACTTACCATGTCCATGGTTAAGGATGCCTTGTTCAACGAGGAAGCCAGGAGAAAGGACATGGGCACAGACCTGACCCATGCTCTTGTCTCAGAGCACCGAGGAAGACAAAAGGGAAAACAACAAAGGAGTAGTAGAGGCAAATGGAGAGGCCGAAGCAAGAGCAGAGACAGATCCACCGATGGTAGAAAACCTTTATATAAATGTCATCACTGTGGAATAAAGGGTCATATGAAGAAAAATTGCTACAAATGGCTAGAGGAGCAAGGCCAGAACAGTTCCCAATCAAAGAACAAGGGTGGAAGAATGCTAGTCATTATTCCTGGAGATATAGCATTCTGTTCAACCCATAATGAGACATGCCTTCATGTCTCAAAAGAAGACACAAAATGAGTGGTAGATATTACAGCGTCCTACCACGTGACTCCGCACAAGGACTACTTCACAACATATAAAACCAGTAATTTTGGAGCAGTGAAGATGGGAAACTTCAGTTCCTCTGGGATTCTAGGAATTGATGATATCCAGGTTAAGACAATTGTTCGGAGTACAATCACTTTGAATGATGTCTGATATGTGCCAGATTTTCAACTCAATCTTCTTTCTGGAATAGCCCTTGACAAACAGGGCTATGATAATCATTTCAGCAACGGCACATGGAAGATGTCAAAGGGCGCTCTGATAGTTGCTCGAGGACATATTTGTGGCACGGTGTACAAGACTCATGTGAAGATATGTACAGACAGCCTCAACGTAGTAGAGAAAGAAGGTTCTCAAAATTTGTGGCACCAGAGACTCGGCCATATAAATGAAAAAGGGTTGTTTACCCTAATAAAGAAGGAGCTCATCACTGTTGAAAAAGATGTTGTGCTAGATCCTTGCAATCATTGTCTACTTGGCAAGCAGCACAGAGTCTCATTTAATTCCTCTTCCACAAGAAGATCAGAGTTACCCAATCTGGTACACCCTGACGTTTGCGGTCCCTTGGAGGTTGAATCACTAGGCGGAAACATATATTTTCTGACATTCATTAATGATGCTTCTCGAAAGGTGGGGTTTATTTTCTGAAGACGAAGGACCAGGTGTTTGAATACTTCAAAATGTTTCATGTCACGGTAGAACGTGAAACTGGGAAGAAGTTGAAGTGTCTCTGATCTGATAATGGAGGCGAATACACTTCCAAGGTGTTCGATGCGTATTGCAAAATATACGTCATTCGACATGAGAAGATAGTCCCTCGCACCCCTCAACACAATGGTGTAGCTGAAAGAATGAACTGGACAATCATGGAACGTGTTCGGAGTATACTCAGTATGGCTAAGCTGCCTAAGCCATTTTGGGGAGAAGCAGTCAGAGCCGCCTGTTACCTAATCAACAGATCACCATCAGTACCATTGAATTTTGAAGTTCCGGAGAAACTGTGGTCTGGAAAGAATCCATCATACTCTCACTTAAGAGTATTTGGATGTTTAGCATACGCACATGTATCCAAAGAGCTCAGACAAAAGCTCGATGCAAGGACCACTCCATGCATTTTCATTGGCTATGGAGATGAAGAATTCAGATACAGATTATGGGATCCAAAGGAGAAAAAGGTGATCAGAAGTAGGGACGTTGTGTTCCATGAAAGCCAGACAATAGAAGACATTAAAAAGCCCACAATGTCTTAGGAGTCAAATATTGGTGGTCAAAACTCAGATGCAGCACTAAAACCATTTGAGAGAGACGCTGACATAGTGCCAGAAGACAGAAGATGAGGAAGTTGTTGAGCAGGGGGAGCCACAACCCGCTCCGCCAGATGTTCCAGAACCATCACAAGGCCCAGATAATGGTGAATCTCCTCAGACTATTCTAGAAGTTCGTAGGTCTGAACGAAGACGGATTCCATCTAGAAGATATACAGAATCCGAGTACTTTTTGTTTACTGAAGATGGAGAACCGGAGAGTTTTCAAGAAGCAGTATCTCATAAGAATAAAGAAAAATGGCTATTAGCAATGAAGGATGAAATGGAATTTCTACAAAAGAATCATACTTATGAGATCGTAGAACTTCCAAAAGGAAAGAAGACACTTAGAAACAAATGGGTGTTCAAGCTGAAGAAAGATGGCTGTGGAAAAGTGGTGAAATACAAAGCAAGATTGGTAGTCAAAGGATTCCAACAAAAGAAGAGAATTGACTTTGATGAAATTTTTTCACCAGTAGTTAAGATGACGTCAATCCGAGTTATACTTGGCTTGGTAGCAAGTATGAACTTAGAGCTTGAACAGATGGATGTGAAGACAGTTTTTCTTCACGGAGATCTAAAAGAAGAAATCTATATGGAGCAGCCAGAAGGTTTTGAGGTTTCAGGTGATAACCTCGTTTGCAAGCTTAAGAAAAGCTTGTACGGTCTGAAGCATGCACCAAGACAGTGGTACAAAAAGTTTGACTCGTGCATGGTGAGTCAATGCTACAAGAAAATTGCTGCAGATGAGTGTGTTTACATTTAGAGATTTTCAGACAGGAGTTTCGTTGCACTTCTACTTTATGTAGACGATATTATAATCGTAGGAAAAGATGCAACGAAGATTAGTCAGTTGAAGAATGAACTCTCTAAGTTTTTTGAAATGAAGGACTTTGGACCAGCTCAACGTAGGAGAAGTAATTGAACGAGTGCTCGAGAGGTTCAACATAAACAACGCCAAACCAGTCAGCAGTCCACTTGCCAATCATTTCAAGTTGAGCAAGAGTGCATGCCTTTCATCCAAGGAAGAGATCAGGAAAATGTCATCAGTACTGTATTCTTCAACAGTTGGAAGTCTGATGTATGAAATGGTGTGTACAGGACCAGATATTGCTCATGCAGTAGGAATGGTAAGTCGTTTTCTCTCTAACTCTGGGAAGGAGCATTGAGAAGCAGTAAAGTGGATTCTCAGGTACCTAAAGGGTACTACTAAAATATGTCTCTGCTACGGGGGAGCTGATCCAATCTTGGAGGGCTATACAGATGCAGATATGACCGGAGATATTGATAGTAGAAAATCTACTTCACGATTTATCTATACTTTCGCAGGGGGAGTTGTTTCATGGCAGTCAAGACTGCAGAAGTGCGTTGCTTTATCCACAACAGAAGCAGAATATATTGCTACCGCTGAAGCTGGGAAAGAAATGTTGTGGCTAAAGCGATATCTCCAGGAACTTGGAATCAAGCAGAAAGACTATAAGGTACACTGTGACAGTCAAAGCTCTCTCGATTTGAGCAATAACTCCATGTACCATTCTCGTACGAAGCATATTGATATTCGATATCATTGGATACGCGAAGTTATGGATCGACAATTGTTGAGACTAGTTAAGATTTATACGAAGGAGAATCCAGCATATATGTTGACAAAGATGGTAACTCGAGAGAAGTTGGATGTGACGACCCTTGTACTATTCCTAAAAATCTCGTAAAATTTGAACTTTTCTTTTCCATCCTTATAATTGGACTTGCCTATTACCCTCGTCTATTCTCACACAATTTTCATTTTCATTTATCCATTCATTTCCCTTTTCATTCATTCATCAATCGTGAGAGAATAGACTCGACATTAAATCCATATCTATAACCTTTAAAGACTAATTACTTTATCCAGCGGAAAATATAATGCTTGTACTAAAGTTTAACTTAATTTAAATTCCTCTCGGGTTCTATTAATTTGAACAGTGGTCGGGGTGATTAACACTTAGCTTCTCTCGGGTTTCATCAATTTGAACAGTGGTTTTCTCTCGGGTTTCTTTAATTTGAACAGTGGGGGTCGACAGAAATAGAAGAAAGCGTGGACGACAGAAGCTGCGGGCAACAGTGACTGTGGTCAGCAGAGACCGTGGACAACAAAAACTGTGGTCAACAGAGACCGTGGACAACAGAAACTGTAAACAACAGAGACCGTGGACAACAGAAACTGTGGACGACGTTATCGCTTACAACGTTTATTCGTCCACGAAACTCATTCGTCCATGTGACTTATCGTCCACAAGACTTATCGTCCTTATTTGTCCACATGACTTATTCGTCCATGTGACTTATTTGTCCACGTCTTTGGACGACAACTTTGGACGATGACTTTCTTCTGCCAAAATACTTAACTGGACTTTATCGTCCACGGACTTTGGACGATGACTTTTTTCTGCCAGAATACTTGACTAGACTTTATCGTCCACGAACTTTGGACGATGACTTTCTTACTAAACACTTAACTGAAAACATATAAAATCCCGACTCTAAACCATGCATTACCCTATCGATCGCCCCTTCCTGGCGATAGATCGGCTAGCTCTCTGGATTTTGTCCAGAGAGCTGCCTTCATAATCTTTCCCCTGTATCTACACATCATTTACCCCGAACTTCCAGAAACATTAAAAACATCAAACACATTTATCACTTCATCAACGTCAGTACTTACACTATCCAGATACCAAACACCCTAAAATGAGTTCTATACAATTCATATACTATAAGTCCTTCAGCCCGACACAACCCAAAACCACTAAAATACTTAACCTATTACTCCCACCGGTCAAGATTAGCACCGACTGCTCAGCGCGCTCCCACGGGCATTCTTCTTCAATCTTCTCATGCTCTCTAGGTGGAGGGACATCGTCCTCACCTTGCTCGAAGTCACCTACACCATAAAGACACCTATGAGATAAAAATCTTAATAAATTCTACGTAAATGCCTATGCAAGATCATGTATGCTCAATGCTATGAAAACCGTCCATGTCATTTCATATATCAGTACGTGTCAGTCCATGGTTATCGGAAACGCTCGACAGATAGATAGGGCACGTCAAGCGGTTAGACAGCCCACACCATCTTAAGGGAGGAAAACCCGCTCACCACGGGATGCCAGGTCTGAACCTTATCCCCGATAACCCCATGCCATGGTTGTTTACTGTGATACTTTACTTGCCTTTACATGCGTTTTCTTTTCATGAAATCAATGCGTAATTTCGTTTTCATGACATTTTTAACCGTGATGCATGAGCAATTCAATGTACAATAAAACATACATGACGAGCATACCATCAAAACCTCACAAATACTATCAAGACATCACAATACTTAACCTATAAAACAACCAAATTCTAACTACCCAACCAAAGCAATTAAACAAGCATAGCACCAAACAATCCTCAACACGAATTCTGAATTATTGTGTAGGTCAATCGGCCACAGTAAGTCACGAGAACTTACCTTAGGTCCTTAGCAATTAAATCTTGGAAATCCATTAGCTTTGTTCTTGTCAATCTTTAACAATCTAACAAAATATTCAATTCAGAAACTTAACTCAAACAAAATAAAATTTTCGGATTTACACTAAATATAGGCTAAATTTCAATTGAGAATATCTCACTCAATTTTTATCGAAATCCCTTAATTCCAAAGCCTAAAACTTCCTTAAAGAATCTATTTTAAGATGGTGGAATTCATTTAAGAAAAACACAAACCAAAAACATCAGAAAATTGAGCAAACCGAACTGCTCACTGAACTTTTCCAGTTTTTGTACATTAACTTCAAAAATTCATAACTTATTCAATTTTTTATTCGATTTCAATGATTCAACAGCCAAATTAAACCTCAAGATGTCTAGTTCATCATGGTAAAATATATTAACAACCAAACTTAAATAGCACAGCCGAAATTAATAAAAACCAAAATTCTTCTATTTTTAACCCTAAATTTCAGAATTTCCACAAACCTTTACTATTCATCATCTCCTTCCCACAACTATCATATACTTGCTTATACATCATAAACAAGCATCATTTAGAAGAAGAAACACAGCAGCCAAAATGAAATTTCGTGCATCATGGTTGGGTTTATCAATACCCAAAATATTCTACCAATACTTGCACTTTTATACCTATAATCAATATGGTTTAACAAATACCAAAGAAAACTTGCTTTACCTTGAGAAAACCCAGAGAAAAGAGTAGGCTTTGGTGCGGAAGCTTTCTGAAAATGGAGGAGGTAGAGAAGAGCTTTGCGGGAGAGAGAGAGAGTTTAAAGAAAATTAAAAACTTATCCTTCTCTACTTCAACACTTTGAAAAAAAAAAGGATACACACAAAATTAAAAGAATGGCACCATTTGATTGGTAAACCAACTCTCTCTCTCATAAATTACCAAAATCGCCCCCCCTCCAAAGCAAATTTCACGGTTGGGTTTTTAAGAGACAAACTTTTGACTTTTTCACCTTTTTAAATGGTTGACTTTTCAACCATAAATTTTACCTTCATCATCTCTTTCTTTCTTCAATTTCTTTTTCATCTTTCATTCTTCACGTAAATCTCAATATATTACACAAGATTTGACTTTTCAAATACTTGGAAAGTTTGTCTCTTCAAACTTTAACTCTTCTTTTCTTATTTTCAAACGCCAAATTAACAATTTTGCATAAGGGTTTGACTTTTCAAACTTAATCTTCTTCTTTTACTTTCAATTCCACGTAAATCCCCATCCAAATGTCTTCTTTACATTTAAATCCTTCATATATTAAATTATATTAATAGTTTAAATTATAATTAGTTAGATTTTCCAATGATCTTTTCTAATAATCCTTTAAAATTTACATATTTTATTGCATACCATAATAAATTGTACGATGATATTTTCGGGTGTTACATTGGAGCTATGCAGAAACATAGCTGGAATGCTTGTTCCGGATATGGCTGGAGGGGGAGAATTGAAGAACTCAATTTGATTTTTTCCAGCCACAGCCTCCATCTAGAAGTTTAACGGTTGGTGGCAGCATGCTGCGGCAAAGTTCAATTTGTCTTTCTTTTCTTATTTTTTCAAGAAATGTGTGTTGAACCCTCTCTATAAATAAAGGCTTCAGCATACGGTTTCAATCATCCTCCAAAACTCAAATTCCCAAGTAGAAGAAGAGTAGAGAGAGAGGTTTGAGAGTTTTTTTTGTTCATTTGGAAGTTGAATTAGATTTTTCTCTCAAATACATCCTGTGATACCCAACACCAATGCTCTTCCTTCCAAATGTGAGTCAATAAGAGGTAGCATAAATTAGTTCTGACTTCAACATATTAGTTATATGCCCATTTAACTTTGGGATCTTACTCTTATTTACTTGGAGAATTCCAGTAATGATGCATCTACATTTCTAGTGTTAGAACTAAGAACGGTTTGTCGGCTAGAATCTCAGTAATGCAGTTGCCAAAAAAAAGTTCTGCATTTGTAAAAATGTTGCAATAACAAGTTGTGTCTGTCGTATAGGAATGTAAGTTTAAATATTTCCGTCTGAATCAATGTATATTTATTATTATTTTTTTATCAATTCTGCACTTGCAGAAAAATGTTTTAACACGAATTTGCCACCACCTTCTTGACTTGTTGATCACTTTCATTATTGGCTTTTACACAGGGGCTTCTTCACAAAAGAAGCTTCATTCATCTCATTTTTTTACAAAAGTATTGTGCTCGTCAAAGATTCAAACTTGTAATCTTTGCAGTGTTGGATTCAATAAAAATAACCAGAGTAATTGAACCTAGAATAAATTCCATAATCTGAAAAGAGCGAGAACCCAGTTCTTGAATCGATACGTTAGAAATTACAAGTAAATCATTAAAGCAAGAAAGACATACCCGGATCCATTGATTGAATGCAAAATACCGTAGATCGGGTAAGTAGATCTTCCGATTCGACAATTGCCCTCTCTAATGTCTCTCTAGAATGGTGGTGGTTCTAAGGAGGCAAAGGGTTTAATTGAAAATTGGGGACCATAACCCTATTTTAACTTAATTGAGTAATTTACCAGTTTGCTCATCACAAATTGGTAAATTACCCCTGGTGTCTCTACACATTATAATATAACTATATTATATTTAATATACTCCAAAGTCCGTTGAAACTATATTAAATCACTTTAATATGGACTTAAACCTGATGATAACATAATGTATAATTTATAGTTTAACAATTTAGATCCAAATAGAATTATAAATCCTTATTATTCTAACAATCTCTCACTTGAATCAAATTATAAACTAATCAATTACACATTATAACTTTATCCTTTTTATATCAAATTTTGTTATCATCTAAACAGAGTATACTCAAACAATCTTGTCCATCAATTATATCAAATGCGAGACCAAAGCGGCTTTCGTCACATTTATCGTAACTAAACTTATCAATGATTACATACACCAACATAATCAAATGACACCGATCAAATATGGATGTGTAGCATGGAAATTACATATGATGTGATTTAATATGGCTATTTCCAACTGGTCGAACCAAAACTTTATTGAGATCATTAAAACTCAAATGCCAGAGTGAATTAAATAAATACCTCATAAAACGAATACTGCAGTAATCAAAATATTCATTACAAATATCTATAGAATAGAATCACATAAAACAAATGACAGACTCCCACTAAACCTCAATATCTCCAAGAGATACAACCTCCATATGAGCAACATGCTCGTGAAAGACCTTGGGCCGTAATCCCTTGGTTAGCGGATCCGCAATCATGAAGTATGTTCGAATGTGATCTATAGATATTTGACCACTCTGAACTCTTTCCTTCAACAAGAAACTTGATGTCTCCAAACTTAGACTTTGAGAAGGTTCTGTTGTTATTTAAAAACATCACAGCTGACTGATTGTCACATAAAATCCGAAGTGGTCTTTCAATACCATTCGAGATTCGCAATCTCATGACAAAGTTACTCAGCCATAATGCCTGATTAGATGCCTCATAACATGCTATAAACTCAGCTGCTATAGTAGAAGAGGCCGTAAGTCTCTGTTTGGCACTCTTCTAGGAGATAGCTCCTCTAGCTAAAAGGAAAATATAGCCCGATGTTGACTTCAAGTCATCTTGGCATCCAGCAAAATCAGAGTCAGTATACCCAATGATCTCGAGCTAATCTGATTCCTTGTATGTGAGCATATACTCTTTGGTTCTCTGTAAGTATCTGAGTACCCTTTTTACAGCTTTCCAATGATCCAATTTAGGATTGCTCAAGTATCTACCTAACATGCCAACTATGTACGCAATATCCGGACGCATGCATACTTGAGCATACATTAAGCTTCCTACTGCCGAAGCATAAAGAATCTTTTGCATTTCTTTGACTTCAAAGTCACTTGAAGGGCATTGACTTTTATTTATTTTGTCTCTTTTGGCAACAGGGGTTTCTCCTGGTTTACATTCTTGCATGCCAAATCTTTTTAAAACCTTCCCGATATAGCTCTTTTGTGATAATCCAAGTATACCTCGACAAAGATCTCGGTATATTTGGATTCCTAATACAAAAGAGGCGTCACCAAGATCTTTCATTTCAAATTTCTTTGAAAGAAATTTCTTGGTGTCGTGCAATAGACCTATATCGTTGCATGCTAATAATATGTCATCTACATATAAAACCAGAAACATCATTTTATTCCCACTAAATTTATGGTATACACAATCATCAACTTTATTCGCCTCAAAATCATATGAGGTGACTGCTTGATGAAATTTGTAATACCATTGACGGGAAGCTTGTTTTAGCCCGTAGATGGATTTCTTTAATTTGCAAACTAAGTCCTTTGATTTATCCGAATCAAAGAACTCGGGTTGCACCACATAGATCATTTCATCAATGTCACCATTGAGAAACGCCGTCTTTACATCCATCTGATGTAGCTCTAAATCAAAATGAGCTACTAATGCCATTATAATTCTAAAAGAATCTTTCGTAGATACCAGAGAGAAAGTTTCCTTATAGTCGATGCCTTCTCTTTGAGTAAAACCCTTAGCAACAAGACATGCTTTGAATCTCTCAATGTTACCTTTTGAATCCCTTTTGGATTTAAAAATCCATTTACAACCGACGGGTTTCAAACTTGCAGATAACGGGACGAGATCCCAAACATCATTGTCCTTCATGGACTTTAACTCCTCATTCATGGCATCAGTCCACTTTTGAGAATTAGAACTCTTAATGGCTTGGTTGAAAGTGACAGGGTCATCTTCCACCTCACCAAGTTCCTCATGTTCTTGTAGGAATACGATGTAATCATCTGAAATCGTACTATTTCTCTCTCTAGTGGACCTCCGTAATGGCATATTTTCTTGAGGCTGTTGAGTTTGTTCTTCGGGAATGACTTCCTGAAGAGGTTCAGAAAGTGATTCAACATTGTCTTTTTCATTATCCACTTGATCGAAGTCAAGGGAGACCAAAGGAAGAGGAACAACTTCCTCCTCAAAGACAATGTCTTCTTTATCTCCCCTCACAAACTCTACATCCTCAAAAAATCGGGCATTTCCCGTTTCAAAGAATGTCCTTACAGTGGGATCATAAAATTTGTACCCCCTTGACCGTTCAGGATACCCTACGAAATAACAACTAACAGTCCTAGAGTCTAGTTTCTTTTCATTGGGCCTATAAGGCCTTGCCTCAGCTGGACACCCCCACACGTGTAAGTGTTTAAGAACGGATTTTCGGCCCATCCAACACTCATGTGGGGTTTTGTTAGCCGTCGCGTTAGTAGGTACTCTGTTAAAGATATAAGCTGCGGTTTTTAGTGCTTCACCCCAGAGGAATTCTGGTAAGGTCGAATGAGCAATCATGCTCCTTACCATGTCCTTAAGCGTTCTGTTCCGTCTTTCAGCAACACCATTGTAACGACCCCTTTTCCCAGCAAGATATTGTCCGCTCTGGGATTGGGCCGTAGCCCAATATCCTCCCCTCACGGCTTTGTTTGGCGAGGACTTCCCAGTCAGTCACCCAATCTGGTACTACTCTCGCCGAAGCACTTTTAACTTCGGAGTTCTTATGAGATCCAATGTTAATTGTGCTCTAAAATGCATCTTGCTATCTTGGGAGGGTCTCTTTACATATGTTTCATTTCCACATACTTCCCTAAGCGATGTGGGATTGTGACGACCCCCTTTTTACAACCTGTCACCTTCTGTTTCGCCCGCGCGGACGTACCGCCATCCGGGTTCCGGTTCGTGCAGCCATCATACACATACTTACACATCCGGGTCATCACAACCATTTATGTTAGGCGAACCCAGCATGGTGTACTGAGGAACAATGCCACACTCTTCTAGGTATTTAGCAAATGGTCCTGGACGTTATTCACCTGACCCGTCATACTGACCATAGTATTAACCACCACGATCAGATCTGACAACCTTAATCCTTTTATCAAGCTGATTTTCCACCTCAGCTTTAAAGGCTTTGAACACGTCCAAAGATTGAGACTTCTCATGAATGAGATATAGATAGTCATAACGCGAGTAATCGTCAATGAATGATATGAAATAATGTTGACCATTCCATGATGCCGTAGGGAAAGATCCACAAATATCTGTATGTATCAATTCAAGGACTTATGCAGCTCGGTTAGCTTCTAATCTCCTTACACTTGTTTGTTTCCCTTTAATACAACTGACACAAACCTTGAAGTTAGTCATATCAAGAGGGCCCAAAATTTCGTCTGACACAAACTTTTCAATTCTCTTTTGAGAGATGTGACCTAAACGCTTGTGCCATAACGAAGCTGAATCATTATTAGTTAATTTACGTTTTGTACCTCTTGAATCAGTATGCAAGGTTTCATTAAATGAAACTATGGTTTCTAGCATATATAGATTGTCATAAACAGATAAAATCCAGAACCCATTATATTTGAATTTAATGATAAACTGAATTTTCTATTTCCAAATGAACAAGAATAACCAGATTTGTTCAATGCAGAAATAGAAATTAAATTCCGTCTAAAAGACTGTACAACAAAAGTATCATTTAAATCCAAAAATTGTCCAGATTTTAAAAACAATCTAAAATCTCCGATGGCTTCAACTTCAACTGATTTTCCATCGCCCACAAAGATGAATCTTTCAGCATCATTCGGCTTTCGGCAACTCAGGCAACCATGCATAGACAAACTAATGTGAGTGGTAGCACCCGAATCTAACCACCACGTATGTCTAGATACAGAAACCAAATTAACCTCAGAACAAACAAGGTTGAGAAGTGTACCTTTCTTCACGCGCCATGCGTGATACTTGGCACAATCTTTCTTTTGGTGCCCTTCTCCATTATACAAGAAACAACTGAAGCCCTTAGACTTCTTTTGTTTCAACTTAGAAGAAGCACCAACAGCTTCCTTCTTCCTTTTCTTTCCTTTATCTTTGGAAGATGATGCCAAATGAGCACTTTCTGTCCGATCATGCTTAATCCTCTCTTCCTCTTGGACACAATGAGATATTAATTCATTAAGTGTCCACTTATTCTTCTGGCAGTTATAACTAATCTTAAACTGCCCAAACTGAGGAGGAAAAGAAATCAAGACTAAGTGAACAAGCATGTCATCAGACAGCTCTAACTTAAGTTCCTTAAGTCTTGAAGCAAGATGAGACATTTTCATTATGTACTTTCTGATATTCTCCTTTCCATTATACTTGAGTGAGACAAGCTTAGCTAAAAGCTTGCTTGTCTCAGCCTTCTCGTTTTTCTCAAAACGTTTATCAAATTCTGCAAGGAATGTTTTGACATCCGTGTCTTCCGACATATTGCCCCGAAATGCTTCTGGAATGGCGCGCTTCATGATCATTAGACTTACACGATTCGAACGCTCCCACTTTTCCAACTCCCTTTTATCATTAAGGGTACTTGATACTGAAAGAGGTGGGAAGCGTGCGACCCTAAGTGCAATGTCAAGATCCATGCACCCGAGAACAATCATAACGTTCTCTTTCCAGACTTTATAGTTAGTCCCGTTAAGCATAGGAACTGCATTAACATTACCCATTATACTTGAGATGTTAACTGTAACAACAGATAAAATGAAACAACATTAGCTCACGAATTAATATGCATATACATGACAATGATATAACTCAAAATGTAGTGCATTCATCAACAAAAAACCGGCACAACATTAACACTTAGTCTTTTGACTAAAAGTGTTAACTTGTAATTGGTAACTTGGTCAAATATATAAACATTGACAATAAGACCTGTCAAACAATGAATTCATCGTTGGACAAGTTCAAAGTTCACATGGCAGCCTAATAATTGTTACATGTTTTAATACTGCTAACAAGTCATGCAACTATATAAACATCAACCTTCCTTTGGGCCGATCGAAATTCATACAATGTCACGTCTCATGAGCACATTTAGGAAAGACTAAATGTTAAAGTTCATTTTCTCGGTGCCATTCTAGATTAAAGAAGTGAAAGTCATTTTCATTATGACTAGTGTTGTTGTTTGTGACAAAGCAAAAAATCAAGATTGCTTTTCGTTGATTAGATCATTGATTCTTCTTTGCCATATTTCATATTTTTCCCCATGTCAAATTTGAGTGTACTCATCCATTTCTTGTTGGAATGAGGAAGAGAGATTTTTAGAGAAATGAAAAATATAAATAGAAAGGAGAGAACTTGAGAGAAACTATTTGTATTGAAATGATTTTGGTTATTTGATTCTCTTACAAAAGTCTAAACTCACATCCTATTTTTAGGACTATTTGGTACATATATAAAGTAATACATGAACCACCTATTTAATATTCTAACACTTAATGAGACATCTAAGTACATGAACTAAGGTACTTATACATACATGAATCAAAACTCCCTAGATGCTCTTTCACAAATACATTGACTTTAACCAAGACCATATTAAAAACATACATTAACTAAAACATATTATTTGAATTAAGCTATATTTTCAACATCCTCCATTAAGCTTAATTCCTTATAACTTCGAGCATTATCCTTAGCTTGCTGAAACTTCATGGACAACGCCACCTAGCGTGCCTACTAAGAGTCCTTCAACACTTAGCTGTTTTTGGCATGCCTTAGGAGAAAGCCCAGCTCCTCCTTCCTTGATTGTGGCGATCCGAGCTTATGCCTCTGTTAGCAGTGCTTTACCTACCCGGTGCGCTCCTCCTTGTTGCGCCCACATTGTATCTGTCTGGGTCGCAATACTTTGCCCAAGCTATTGCGATGTTCTGCTTGCATCCCAGATTCATCATGCTAGCCAGCCTACCCTCGGCTAGGTTCACTCTTTTAAAGATAACTTTTGGACTGCGCCACCCACGTAGCCCAGCGCACCCCACCAAGTGTACATCACACTTAGCTGATTTTTGTGCGCCTTAGGAGAAGCCCAGCTTCTCCTTCATTGGGCCTTTGGCCCGTGCCTTCATGCTCCATGGGTAATGGGGTGTGACAAACCACCCCCGCCAAATGAAATTGACGATCTTGTCGATACCCAAGCTAGGTAGTCTCTGACTTACTTCTCGAATTGCCAAAGATTGACATCTTGCTCCCACGTGGCTTTGTCTTCATGTTCCCATTGCACAAGAAATTCCTGTCGCTTTTTATTTTTTATTGTTCGGTGGTTGAGTATTTTTACCAGCTTCTTGGTGAATTCCACTCGCATCCCAGGTTGTGCCTTTGCACATAACTCTGATCTCCTTCAAAATACGGTTTAAGAAAACTTACATGAAAAATAAGATGGAGCTTGAGCCGCTCGGGAAGTTGCAATCGATAGGCAACCGATTCAACTCTCTTGATGACAACGAATGGTCCATCATATCTTGGAAAGAATCTTTTGGGGAATCCCGGGTCCTCATCCTTACTCCAAAGTAGAGGATTGAGCTCAAGGAGAACCTTATCTCATCGCTTGAATTCTTTAATCCACTTGGGTTTCCTGCCTCTCATGTGATGTGGTGTTCTTGCCTTTGGAACTACTTTCAGTTCCCGCCCTACTTGTAACACCCCTAATACCGTACCCATTTTACCCGTATAAATTTTTCATTTTATTTTACACTTTAAGCGGAAATTAAATCGGGATTGAATTCTACATTTTAAACCACTTAAAATAAAACGAACCGTTTATAAACTTAAAACTTATTTAAAATAATTATTAAAACAATTAAAACATTTATAAATATTTGGAGGGTAAAATCGGAAAGGACAGAGGAACAGAAGAGCAACATCGCTTAGGCGGTGCACAAATGCAGCGCCTGATCGCTGCATGGTGCAGCGATCGGGCGCTGCACAACTGTAGCGCCTGATCGCTGCATTGTGCAGCGACCAGTACTCTCTGGAATCCGAGATTCCAGAGAGCTAACCCGTAATTTTCTTCCATACTTTTACATCTTTACACCCTGTTTAAACATTCTAAATTCACGTTGAACATTCATAAAAACGAACTACATGGATACGTTTAAAAGTTGTCTAACCCTCCTGTTTCAAATTCCAAGCAGTTCCAGTAAAAACTATAAAAACACAGATTATAAACAGATTTCCACAGATTTCCAAAAACGTTTAAAACCTCAACATAAATCTAACTTCTAGCCAGATCCAAACATGTTCATCTATACATTTGTTAAATCCCCCAAAATACTTACGCAGACATCCCCACGGGTCAAAACGCGCACCGACTGCCCAGCACGCTCCCACGGGCCATCTTTCTTCAACCGATCATGCCTCGGGTGGAGGGATCTCATCCTCACCTGTGTAGAGGTCACCTACACCATAAACATAAGTCGTGAGCTTAAGGCTCAGTAAGTCTACGTGAATGCAATGCATGCTATGCGTGCCGTTCGTAAAAACATGCTTCCTACCTTTTCGCTATTCATTTCATTTCATTACATTACAGATACGTCACCGTGGCCTCACTCTCGCTAGATAGGAGCGGCACATCCCGCGATTGGATAGCCCCTCGTATCTAACCGGGGGGAAAACATGCTCCCCAAGCAGCCATGTCTGAACCACCGCCACCTCCTTGACCAGATTACATTCATTCATATCATTTCTTTAACCTTTTCCTTTTCATGAAAACATTAGGGGTGGGCACGGGCCGGTTCGGTCCGGTCCCGAGCCCGGACCGAATTTTCGGGATTTTATTCTCGAAGACCGGAACCGGCCCTGGGAGGGACCTGGACCGAACCTGGACCGGACCAAATTTTCGGTCCAGTCCCGGTTCGGTCCCGGTTCCTCCCAACCTTTTTTTTTTTTTTTTAAACATACAAATATCATAGCGACTGAGTGCGAGTGCTTCCAGATTTGTTCTTGGTGAAGACAGAGGAGAGGGATGAGTGCGTCTCCGTCAGCTGAGCAAAAGAACGCGTCGGCCATCGAGGCTTCGGGAGGTCTGAGTGCGTCGGGACTTTGGGAAGGCTGAGTCTGAGTGCGTCGAGGGCTCGGGGCTTCGGCGAGAGTGACGAGGACGAGTGTGCGTCTGTGGCTCTGTGCGACTTTGTCTGAGTGAGTCGGTTGTTCGCAAAATCAGAGGTCGAGACTTCGCGTTCGTCTGGTGTTAGGGTCGAGACTTCGCGTTCGCGTTCGCGTTCGCCTTCGCCTTCGCCTTCGCCTTCGCCTTCGCCTGGTGTTAGACTTCGCGAAATCAGAGGTCCAGACTCGCGTTCAACAGTCCAGAGGTCAGGAGACTCAAATATTTGGTCTCAGTTACATTTGTTTAAGACTTATTTTGGGTGAAAATTTCTATGGCAACTCCACCAAAAATTTGGTCTCAGGACGAATTTGGTTTAAATTCGGTACTTCGGTCCGGTCCCGGTTCTTCGGGAAATAGGGCTGTGGACCGAGGACTGGACCGAAGGTCTACGGTTCCACAGAACTCGAACCTGGACCGGACTGCGGTCCATCACCCAGGGACCGAAACCGGACCAAAACCGTCGGTCCGGTCCGGTTCTCGGTCCGCGGTCCGGTCCTGCCCACCCCTAGAAAACATGCGTAGAAATTCCTTTTTCGTGCTTTTCAGAAACATGATGCGTGAACATGAGCAATACTATAAACATAATTAAAACATGAACATATAAACCATCATACGTACCATCAAGACACTCAAGCATAACCTACAAAAGAACTAACCCTAACTACCCGACCAAAGCATTTAAACAAACAATTCTCCAATTTCCTCGAACAACAAAATATCGTATGGTGTAGGCCAATCGGCCAAACAAGTCGCGGAGACTTACCTGACGTCTGTTGAAATGCTAGCTCCGTCCACGAGCGTCGTTCACCTACGGCAATTCACAACGATTTTCGTTAAAATGCGTTTGAACCGTGAACGTCCAAATTAATAAAGTCCTTAACTAAAGGAGTTTTCCTAAAATTCCAACTTAACTAATCGATGCGTTTTATCGAATTATTTACGCTCGATAATTCCAAATTACCATTAATAGATTTCTCCAAAATCTCGAAAATTAGTCAAACTCCAACATTCGTCCTAAATCGATTAATTTCGTTCAACAACGTTTAATACGTTCAATACGTCCTTAAACTATAACAACATATCGATTTCGAACCCTAAATCTCGATTTTAAACGAAACCCTAATTATTCAAACTCCGTAGAAATCGAAATAAACACTCTAAGATCGTAGGTTCATACCTAGGGTAGCGAGAGGAGGAGAAATCACGAACAAAGTGAAACGAACGGAGGCCGGAACGGAGGTCGGCGCCGAAGATCGTCGGCTGCCAGAGAGCTTTGCTCTCTGGAACTTGGCGCGGGCAGAGGAGAAAAGAAGAGAAGTGAGGAGAGAAGAGAATTAGGTTAGTTTATAATATTGGTTTGGAGAATTACTAAAACGCCCTTCTTTGATTTTTATATTGATTTCGTCCTTCGGTTCGTTAATCGGCCAACTGTTCGGTCTCTCCGATTTTCCTTACTTCACCAATAGGTTCAACTTCTTATTTGAGATTTAACAAAATTGTCTGTTCGCAAATCGGACCACATTTACTATTTTTATTAAAACGTCCTTTACGTTACGATTGAGGTAATTACTCGGAATATAGCATTATTACTCCGAAAATTCTCATAATTTCCTTAAAATTCCTATTAATAATTAGGATCCCAACGAAACCCTCTGTTTGCAAAACGGGCTCGATTTGACATATTTACAAAAATGACATTTATATTAAAATATTAATATCCCGAAAAGCCGGGTATTACACTACTACATGAGTCATCCCTCGCCCATGAGGTTTCCACGATCTCATCACCTTCCTAGGTACTTTGCACGCTCGGTCACTTTTAACCCTACTCGATGAGGTTGTAACGATTTCCTTTGGCACCTTGCTGACACCGGCAAGCACCTTGCCTATTCCCATAACAGTGCCTACAACGCATTGTTCGATGGTGAGGCCATCCGTCCCCAATGATACTTGGAGTTTATCCAACTTCTTCCTGATCAATCGGAGTTTCGCAACAAATAGGTTGTCTCTGGTCATTGCCGTTGATACACCCATGAAACTCTCAAGCCTCTAGAGTCTTGCAAGGATCATGTCCATTTGATCTTGCACAATTGTCGCCATGAGTGGGTGATGTCCGTCGGTTGTTCCAAATAGCCATAGCTCTGATACCAGTTTGTTGGAATGAGAAAGAGAGATTTTTATAGAAAGGAAGAATATAAGTAGAGATGAGAGAACTTGAGAAAAACTATTTGTATTGAAATGATTTTGGTTATTTGATTTTCTTACAAAAGTCTAAACTCACATCCTATTTTAGGACTATTTGGTACATGTATAAAGCAATATATGAACCACCTATTTAATGTTCTAACACTTAATGAAACATCTAAGTACATGAACTAATGTATTTATACATACATGAATCATAACTTTCTAGATGCTCTTTCACAAATACATTGACTTCAACCAAGACCATATTAAAAACATATATTAACTAAAACATATTATTTGAATTAAGCTATATTTTCAACATTTTTGATGATTCACAATTCAAGCTTGTTTGAATTGGGAATTTCTTGTCAAAATATCACATTTTAAGCAGAAGTCCTACATAAGAAATAGATGTAATAGACATTTATATAATTGTTTAGAGCGGGAAGAAGTAAGTTTATGCTTGCGAGGCATGTACTTTTAGTGAAGTCACATGAACAAAAAAAGGTTTATATGCTATTTTACATGCTTATAATGCCCAGTGTTCATTTTTTTTGGGTAGTCTATATGTGTAACATTCTCCAATGCTCTTAATACAGAATTGTTTGCTTTGAATCGAAGTTCGCACAAATTTGTTCTTGGCGTTAGATTAAAATACATTGTACTAGGTAGAAAATTGATATAAACTTTTATTTTTTATTTTGCCAAGTGATGTGAGATTGTGCATCCTTACTGGTATGACTTGGACCATCACACTGGTCTTTCTTGTCTTCACGTGGCGGTGTCACATAATGTGACAAACTATGTTTTCTAGCAAAGGAGATTTGGATTTTATTGATCAGTTTTTTTTATTCAAATAATCAGCTTTTATGTAGATGATTGTTTTTTTTTTTTTTGGCGGCTTCACTTGGAAAAGTTCTTGTTCTGACTTGGGATTTTATATGATATACTTATAAGCTAATTTATTATAGGTATAGATCTCATGACGAACATTCGAAGATCATCCTGTCGCATTTAAGAGATGCACAAATTTGAGCACATACGTGGCTTTGCACATGGTACGAGAGGTACGCCCCTACTCAATTACACCTTCTGATGCTTTGATGTTGTTTGATTGATGACAGTAATGGATTTTTTTTTTTTCCGAGGAAATAAAGTGATGAAATTGCATTTAGTTTTCATAGAACTGAGTATTGCTGATTCAAAATACTGCAATACAAAATGGAAGTTATTTATCTATGCTTTTACTGCAGTTCCTTAGATAAATGGTTCAGCCATAGGATAAGGCTGGTAAAAGTGGAAAGTATTTGCATCCCCAGAAGAGTTGGAGAAGTTGGGTGATGATAGAATGATTAACATGTCATTAATGATCTTGTCTTCCCGCAAACAATTTCTGTCCTCATTTGGTAACTTCTCAGTTCTCAGTTTCCCCCGTCTTTTTTTTTTTTTTTTACTTTTTAACATTTTGATTTTTATTATAATATTATTTACAGTTTACATGGTTGCGAAGATCATGCAATAGATAGGCTAACGGAGTTTTAAGGGACGGGAAGAAATCCCTGGTTGAAGGTTTTCTACTTTAGGCCGATGAAATTAAAAGGTGCTGTTAGAATTTGGTGTGATCCGAATTCTAGTTGGGCCGGGTCGGGTCCGTATATTAATATTAGGGTTTTACGTTTTCTCTATATATTGATGTTTGAGTCGCAAAACTCATTGTACCTTTAATTTTTAGCGATTTCTCCTCTCCCCGTGGTTTTTTCCCTTTTGGGTTTCCACGTAAATCTTTAGTGTCCACTATTTTCGTTTTTCCAATTTCCGTTTCGATCTCGGTTTTTCAACAATTTGGTATCAGAGTGTGTTGAAAGTTTTTTCGGAAATTAAGTTTTTTGATTTTTCGAAGGTATCGAACGTTTTTTGTTTTGGGTTTTCAATTTCGATAATTGAAATTGAAATTTTGAGAAAAAAGAAAATAGTTTTCTTTTTATTTTCTCTGCGTGAAAGCAACTGAGAAAGGAGTTTTTTTTCTCTGTTCTGTTCTTCTTCGATTGCGAAAAACGGAGTTCTGTTGTTCTGCCCGAGCCCGCAGAACCGCCGATCCGAGCCCGAGCCGCCCCACGCCGCTGCATCTCCGGTCTCGCCGCCGTCTCGCGCACAGAACGCGCTGCCGAACTCATTCGTCGCGTGCGCAAACTCCGTCGTCGCGCTCCGTTCTGCTCACCGCGAACGCCGCGCTCCGTTCTGCTCGTCGCGAACGCCGCGCCTCCGTGCCGCCATCGTCGAGCCCTAGCCGCCATCGTCAGTCAGCAACCCATCCCCGTTCAGCAACTTCCGAGTTCCGATCAGCAAGCACTCGGCTGTTCTCAATTTTTTTGGTATTTTGGGTATTTTTCAGGTTGCAGAAATTCTGCTATCGGGGCCGCGAATTTTCTGATTATTTTTGGAGTCAAATATTTCTGAAATTTTTGTTGGTGAAATCTTGGTGTTCTGTCAGCAAACGGAGATTGTGACATTATTTGGTTTTGTTCTTCTTCGACAGAGGAGAACTCGTTCTGCAAGCCGCACAACGCCGATCACAGGCTGTTCTGTTTTTGGGTATTATTGGTGGTATTTTTCACTGGTTTTTTCAGAATTCTGCGTATTTGATTATTGGGCGCTGGAAATCTGATTATTTTTTGGATTATATTTCTGAAATTTTTGTTGGTGAAATCTTGGGGTTCTGAAGAAGTCTCCGGCCGAATTTTACTGTTCATTGCTGCCGAATTTCACTGTTCATCGAGGGGCGATTTTACTGTTCATCGTCCGCCGATTTTACTGTTCATTGCCGCTGAATTTCACTGTTCATCGCCGCCGGAATTACTGTTCATCCCTAAAGAAAAAGATGGCATCGTAAAAATATGACATTCCGCTGCTAGATCGAAATACCAGATTTTCATTGTGGCAGGTTAAGATGCGGGCAATTTTGGCACAAATGGATTTAGACGATGCATTGTTGGGCATTGCAATGATGTCGTCATCATGGACTGCTGAGGAGAAACAGCGTAAGGATCGAAAAGCCTTATCTCATATTCATTTGCATCTGTCAAATCAGATTCTTCAAGATTGTTTGAAGGAAAAAACCGTTGCGGCACCTTGGTTAAGGTTGGAGCAGTTGTGTATGACTAAATCCCTGACTAGCAAACTACACCTGAAACAACGTCTATATTCTCATCGTATGGCAGACGGTACGTCTCTAGATGATCACTTAACTGTTTTTAAAGAAATTGTCTCTGATTTGGAATCCATGGAAGTTAAGTACGACGAAGAGGATTTAGGTTTGATTTTGCTGTGTTCGCTGCCTACTTCGTATGCTACTTTTAGAGATATTATTTTATACAGTCGTGATTCTTTAACTCTGGATGAGGTTTATGATGCTTTATTCTCTAAGGAGAAGATGGATAAGCTTGTTGGTGGCTCAGATGCTAAGGGTGAGGGCCTTGTTGTGCGGGGAAGACCGCATGAGAGGAATACTAGTGGGGATAATCGAAGCAGGTCGAAATCCAAGAATAACAAGGATAAGACATGTAAGTACTGCAAGAAGAAAGGTCATATTATTGCTGATTGTTATAAACTGCAGAATAAGAACAAGAAAACTGATGATAATCAGATGGGAAAACAACCTGAGAAGACTGGCGAAGCTGATGTTGCTGAAAATCACATGGATGGTGAACTCCTCGTTGCGTATGACGTGGTTTCAAATCAGAGCGAGGAGTGGATTCTTGATTCTGGCTGCACGTTTCATATGTGTCCTAATCGGGACTTGTTTTCAACATATGAAACGATTTCTAGAGGTGCTGTGTTGATGGGAAATAACGCATCTTGTAGAATTGCTGGCATTGGTATGGTCAAGATTAAGATGTTCGATGGAGCCATTCGGACACTTGGCAATGTGAGGCACGTCCCTGACATGAAGAGAAATCTGATCTCTTTGAGTACTCTTGATTCTAAAGGGTACAAGTACACTGGTGAAGGTGGAGTTGTGAAGGTCAGCAAAGATTCTCTTGTCGTGATGAAAGGGCTTAGAAAAACTGCCAGTTTATATGTTCTGCAGGGCTCTACAGTTACAGGTAATGTCGTTGTCGCTAGTTCATCTATGTCTGATTCTGATATTAATAAGGCTACAAAGTTTGTGAATTCACCTTTTAAGAGAAAAGTTGAGAAGAGTCAAAAGAAGTCAGGTTCTCGGGTGAAGTTCAGTTTGGGATCTAAGGGAACATCAGAGCCAGTGAGTCAGCCTATTACAGATGTTCAGTCATCAGTTTCAGTTTCACGTCAAAATGGTATCGTCAAAGGCAGAACAATGCGGAAGGTTAATACTTCGGGACGATATGATGAAACTATGGGTTATGCATTGAATGTGTTTGAAGGTAACAATTCCTGTGTAGAGTCTTCAACATGTTCAGATGCAGTTCGTTGCGACAATCCTGATAGTTCAGTGATACCATGGAAGAGGAGATACGATTTCTTCTCAAGTAAGTCTCTCAAGTTTAAGCGGGGCTTAAACTTGAACGGTATCGGATATTGAGTTGGCCCATCTGGGGCCTTTGTGGTAGAGGAGGTTTTTTAATAGAGTTTTGCAGATTTATTTCCTTGCACCGGAATTTCGAAGGTGGAGATTGTCAGAGTTCAGTGTTCTGGATTCGTTTTGAGTTGGGCCGAGTAGCCCGTTGGATCTCTTATATGGAATTCGTGTCAAGGTGGAGATTGTTAGAATTTGGTGTGACCCGAATTCGGGTCGGGCCGGGTCGGGCCCGTATATCAATATTAGGGTTTTACGTTTTCTCTATATATTGATGCTTGAGTCGAAAAACTCATTGTACCTTTGATTTTTAGTGATTTCTCCTCTCCCTGTGGTTTTTTCCCTTTTGGGTTTCCACGTAAATCTTTGGTGTCCACTATTTTAATTTTTCCAATTTCCGTTTCGATCTCGGTTTTTCAACAGGTGCGATTGCATTAAATTGCCCCTTGGTTGAGATGTTCAAATGTAGCGAGAATTGTATTATTTCGGCCACGATATACTCAATGGAGGATCTTGAAATCAAAAGAAAGGCAAGAGGCGACGAACGACCAAATATCACTTACATTTCTTGCTAAACTATAACATTCTACAAACTCGGCCAGTATGTGTATTTATTATTGTTAGGCTAAACTTAGTGAAGGACTTAATAGAGGGGAATGTGGGTTGCTTTAAAGTCATCAATACACTAATAAAAAGTGACAATTTCCACAACCCAAAATAACAAATATTACTGAGCGTCAGTATATTGTATTATTTGTTGAACTGCCCTCTTCACTTCCACTATGCTTGGTTTCTTCCCATTCACGTTCTCCTTCACCTGCCCACATAAATTGTGCAGATTAATTGTTTGTTGTGTTGAATAATTGAGAGGATCACGTTGGAAAAAATTGGTGTTTCGGTGGTTTTACCTTTGCTCTCAGCTCAGCTGCAATGACGCCACTGTTCAGAGATGACTGGACGGCCGTCGTCTCTATCCTCAGCTCTCTCAGCAACTGCATCACATCCAGCAGCAGCCCTTCTTTGTAAGGACACTGTAACTCTAGCAATGCGTCGCTCTCTATGATCGACACCTCTAAGTTCATTCCTGATGATGTTGGTGATGTCGCCGGCGGAGGGGATGATTCTACCGGCTTCGCCTTTGCAGTCCCTCCCCTTCCTTCCATTATGATCATCTTTCTCTTCTCCGGAAGATTGGATCCGACCCGGGTTCGATCCAAGCTCCGGGTTTCCTTCGCACTGTTCGTTGTTTGAAGTTCCGCCACTCTGGGCCGGTGGTCGGTCTCCATTTGCCGATTACGCAACTCCAGATCCTGGATCTTCTTCCTGAGTACCTTCACGTACTCGATCGTATCTCCGAGAATGGAGGCTTTGTCCATTTTAGTGACGAACGGTACCAGAGACCTTAATATGACGAATCTTTCGTTGAGCTTTTCACGGCGGCGTCGCTCGGCGAGGACATGGTTGGCGCTGAGCTCGTCTTGAGGGGTTCCTTTTCTGAACCGGGTGGCGGTTTCGGCGTCTCTGGATTTGGGGGAGTTTTCGTCGTGATATTTGGAGTGGAGGAAGGGGACCGTAAACAGTATGTATTTGAGCAGCCACTGTGAGGAGCCCTCCATCGGAGTGTGGAGGCGGTATTCAGATCTTATCGTCCACTTGGTGAAGGCTGATTGGGTTGGAATGGATCCGGAGCGTCTGGACGACGGCTCCGCCCACCGGTTGGACTGGTTTTGGAGTATGGTTGAGACTGTTTGGGAGTAGTGGGTGTCCTCCTCCTCTAATGTACATTACCCAGCATGCATGCAAAAACATAGAAATTAAAATGCAATCTTTATGACGTAAACCTAAATTAAAACATTCTTAAATTAGAAAACAAATTTTTTAAGAATTTTGAAAAATTATTCGGTCGAACAATTTTAATGGAGTTATCTCCTTGCAAATTGTAATGTTACCTGAAGATGGTGGTGGTTGAAGGGCACTGCCAGATGGGTCCTGAACGAGTGGCCACCTCGGAGTCGACTCACCTCGGCGAGAGTTATCCCGGCGCTGGTTGGGATTGTGATTCTCAGAATGTGTCACCGCCGGCAAGTGAAAGTCGGTTTCTAAATTATTTGATCCGTCATCTGGCGACCCTAGTCGAATGTCCTCCGGCATCTCAAGTTGCATTAGCTCGCTTGGCTCTGCAGCTGCTGTACCCTGTGGGTTTGGCACTGCCGGGGGTCGTTGGTTACGACCTGTTTCGGCTTCGGAGTCAGAATCGGAGTCACCTTCTTCGTCGTCTTCTTCTTCGTCGTCTTCGTCGTCGTCTTCGTCCTGGTTGGGGATCGGAGGAGGGTCAGCTGCAGCGTAGATGGGAGGAACGAGGGGGGAGTTGAAGCGGGGATGGTTGTCGGAAGAGGTTGCTGGGTTCGAGGTTGAGTGCTCGGAGAGAGCTGGTTTTGGCGGTGGCGGATGTGGGTGGTTGATGCGGCGGCGGTGGTGGTGATCCGCGAAGAAGGTTTTAACGTGGTTGACGAATCCAATATCTTCTTGAACCTACAGGTTTGAGTCAAATTCTTCATTTCAACACTGAGCTTTTCAATTCAAAGCCATGAAAACAAAACATTAAAGGCAGTCTTTACAGGATATACAAACCTTGTCGGTGTTGCCAAACTCGACGACTCCATCCATCAGAGGAATGCAGACAACGGTCTTGAACAGACGTAGTTTATGAGTGTCAGTTTATAGCAGAGAGAGGAAGATGATGAAGATGAAGATGAAGATGAAGATTTACCTGAATGCGAGCGCTCTGTGGGTTTGGCGAATTAAGACATTTCCATGCAAAGAAAAACAATAAGTAGTATTAGTTCTTGCTTACACAGGCTGTTGTCTGCTCCAAGTTCTGCAAAAATACTTGCTAATCTTTCTCTCTCCTAACTCTCTCTCTCTCCTTAACTCTTTCTCTCTCTCTCTCGCTCTCTCCTCACTCGCTTAACTTTCCCTCTCATTCCCACTCTCTCTCCACTCTCCCTCTCAGTCACGCTTGCTCTCTTTTGTCGCACTCACTCTCAGTTTATCATTCACTCTGTCCCCCTCCGGCCCTCTCTCTCTCTCTCTCTCTCTCTCTCTCCCTTCTCACTCCATCTCTCCTCAGTCCTCTCCCTTACTCACTCCTAACTCACTCACTCTCTTTTTCTCTCTTGATACTCTCACTCGTTTCTCTTCCCTCTCACTCACTACTCTCTCCCTCTCCTCTCCCGTCACTCATCCTCCCTCGCTCTCTATCTACCTCTCCTTGCCCCTCTCTCCATTTCACTCTCTCCTCTTTCTCTCTCTGTTTCTCTTCCTCGCTCTCCCTCTCCCTTTCACCACCGTCATCGAAGTTCAAGTACTACCAAAATAGCTGGATCCTATAAAAAACAAAAAGCTGCCATTCTAGGCAAAGATTTATTCGCCGTAAAAAGTAGAAGCTCCCTTAAATAATGGCAAGACCTTTTAACATTCTGTACAAATTATGACAATCTTTTGGAGCATCTAAACATATCAAATTATAGAAGAAGATGAAGCACCTTGGCAAGTATAGCTCTAGCGAATGTTTTGCTGTCCGCCTCGTGTGCTCCGGTTAGCCACACGTGTTGCCTCCTCGAATACGCCTTTCCCGGCAGCCTACATATATGTTTACGACCAGTTTAATCATATGTCCAAAATCATTAACATTTCTTAATCATCAGATCATGATTAATGATGGTACATTCATCCTCTTGACAACAGTATAAATGATATCAATAATTTCATTCTTAACAACCGTAATTAGTCACCAATTATCATGTGATAATTCAAATTTGCAAGTTACTGAGTTCAGTCCGTGTACACTTAATTGTGAAAAAGGATAATATGAATATTTAAATGCAAAAAAAAAAAAAAAACAAACAAACAAATCTTTGATCTTAATTTAGCATCCATGAGTAAGCTCTCTTTGTTCTTTACTTGTTTCCTTCGCATGAAATTTTGAAAGTGTTTACTTGAAAAGTCTTGTTCAGCTAGTACAATATTATCTGACCTGAGTTGCAACTGGCACGACTTTGTTTAAGGATTGTATCTCAGAACACATTGTATGAAGTTTTGTAGAGAACTCAATTTTTAAATGCACTGTATTAAGTTCTTGAGAGAACTCAATTTTTAAATTATTCACCTCTCTTTTTTTCCCAAGTACAACTCTTTTGGTCGTCTTTGCCATTATAACTCATCCAACTCTCATAGATAGCAACATTAACTTCTGTTGTTTCTTTTAACCAAAACATTAATGACTTTTCAACTACAATAATGTCTCTCAAATCCAATAAAAGAAACGACTGACCAAGAAAAGCAGCTAAATTTTTCATGAAAGCGATCTTTCAGCCATTAATGTTTCAGAATTAATAATTGTAGATCAATGAATTTAGTCAGGAGTTAACTAGAACTTAATCCAAAATAAATTAGAAGTTAGAAGGGTTAACCATTAATTATCCAATTGGACTTACCCTACTCCGGGGGCGAAAGTAAAGGAGACACACATCAAGTAGAACCATTCGGATTCCGTCAAGTCCTCCGGCGACAAGGCTGCGCAGGGCCGCCGTGCCGGCTGATTTGTTTCTCCGGCAGATAACGATTCGTATAACTCCCTGAGCTGTTGGCTTCTTTTTAGAGACGCTTCTTCTGAACTTACCTCCATTGGCTGCACTGTCTTCCTCGTCTTAATAGCTCCATTGTAGTATCCGTCTGCCCAAACTAAGGTACTGAAACACAGTGGATTGATTAAAAATTAAAACTAACAAAAGATAAACTGATCTGTAATTTGTTAAAAATCAAGGTCAATGAGTATAAATTATATAATTTCATACCCGCGTTGAGGACAGATTTGCCAGAAGAGACTGTACGTCCATTGAACAGACTGTACCGACGCCTGCAACATGACCTGAAGTTGCCGACCTGGTGGTTCCGCCATTGTCGAAGCTCAACCGGAGGCTGAAGGACAGTAAGAAGGTCTTTAAAAGATCATTAAAAAACAATTTCAAAACGAGAGAGATAAGAGAAGAGATGGGTGAAAAGGAATTAGGTCGTGGGTGTGCAAAATAAATAGAAAGGAAAAAGGAATAAGCTCAAGTGTGAGAGACGAAGCTGAAAGATTCGCTTCAGAATTTAGAGAGAGAAGGTGGAAGAATAGGTGAGACAAGAGAAGAGAGACCTGCAGGTGAGTCAGAGAAGAAAAGGTGGATGACTTTGAGGTGATATGCAAACGACTATCCCGAGAGATGCTACTTCTTCATCAACGTTGAAGAGTTGTTTCGAATGTGCGCAGGAGCCAGTGAGGATTAGTAGTTTGTAGAGAGAGAGAGAGAGAGTAGCTAGGGTTTGTGAAATGTGGGTTATGACTGGTTGGTTTAACCGACTATTCTATTTATCACAGGCTCGGGGTTTTTGTCTTTGACTAACGTTTTTTTATTAAAAAAATAATTTATTTTGAGAAATGTTATAATGATATATTAGGTGACAAATCTATACTATCATTTAGTAGTCTATCAATGTATAATGTTACTTCAATTTGTATAATTCACCTTAGTGCTTACCGCTCCGACGTGGTTCTTGAGCACTGACTCCGTAATTTAACTGAAGTCTCTGTCTCTCTGTTACAATATTGTCTTTAAATCAAAACTTACATGTTTTTTGTTCTTAAATTTTAACTAAAATGCATTATATTACATTAGTAAGAAAAATCTATTTATGAACTATTCACTTTCTCATCTTAAGCTACGTGAGATTATACAATGTACTGCGTATGAGCCGAGTCTTCATAGTTATCTAATTTATTATCGTCATTGTCTTTACAAGGCACGTTACTACAACTTGTACATCAACACGAGAGTCAGCTTCATTAGCGAGCTAGGTTGACAATTGAAACTAAGATCTAATTGGGCCCACCCAAAATTTAGCGGTCGGAGGTGGGGCCCACTGACCTTGAACCTCTGGTAGGCTCGTAGATCTATAATTTCAAGTTTAGCGTCAAGACACAGTAAGGTTGAGCGATGTAGTGCTCACCATAAGAAAAAGGTTCATTGGTCGACCCAATAAATTTTAGTTTATTGTCGTGACGCTCAGAGTTGAGGTCTTTGCAGCGTTTTATACAAAATCATCTAAAAAAATTGACTCGTGGGCCAACCTCTGAATTAGTCGACGGGTTAGCTCATCAGATAAGATTGACGTGTGAAAACATAGTTCCATACCAACATCGAGTTGAACCTCATGAAAAAAAATTTAGGCCTTGGCCGTCCTGAGGCCAACTAGTCAGTTGGTGACCTTGGCACGAGAGTTTAACATTAATTCGCAGGCGTTGAGGCTCTAAGCTACAATGCAATAACAATCGTTATCAATTCTAAAACTTGAGTTGGAGAATTGTGTTCATGTTATATTAAAATTATATTTAATATAATTTATAATTTTTTTTACATAACATATTATGGGAGTTTAATAGTGAAATTAGTCACTCTTAAATACTTTAATAAGGCATTGGAGTCAATTATGCATAGGGTTAGTGGCTTGTTTTAAGGAACATTGGAACGCTGCTTCATCTTCTTTTTCAGCTATTTATTTTAAATATTTAACGAAGAATTTAATGTTTTTTCAATCATTTATTAGTTTTTCAATTAATCTATCTGTGGATTATTAGAGTCCAATTTTAGAATCTTGAGTTAAATATAATTTAGTCAAAAAATAATGATTTATTTACTCTCTTACTTTACACTTTGAACATATTAACTGACGTGTCAAACAATAATTGATACAATTAAGTTGCAATTAATGTAATAAATTAACTATTTATAATTTAGTACATTAACTGCACAAATCATTGTTTGACACATCAACAAATAAGTTTAAAGAATAAAATAAGAGAATAAATATGACATTACTGGCTGGTGTTAAAGATAAGAAATTTAATGAAAACAATTCATAATTAATAAACTATTAACTAAAAATTTAAAGTCAAAGTCCAAAATTAGTGCATTATAAAAAGGATAATAATCAACTAATTATCTGTTCTTAAAAAGGTGGCAAATGACCTGTTAACCATTTTATCGATTATAGTGGCCCCATTTGGATGCTTTAAAATTCAACCATCAGTCAATAATTAATTCATAATTACATCGCAATCTCCAATTAGCTATTGAAACTCGTGATAATATATATATTTTTATTTATTTGTTTATTTAAATCTCAATCATCTTTTTCGAAGCTGGATTATAGCCACCCTAATATAGCTTGGTAGGTGCACTATATTTCTTAAATGCTCGAGTCTGCATAGCCAAGCTATTTGAAACAGATGTTAATTAATAATTAAGGATGACTAATTATGTCTACTAACTTAGACTCGTGTCTTAGTGTCTTATAAATCCCAATTAATGTGAGATAGCATCTTGTTTAACAGTTTTTAACAATTAGACGTCTCAAATATTAAGAAAAATACAATTTAAACTCTATTATTTCGGAACATTTGTAATTTAAATCTTAACTTAATTTTACAAAACCAACGTCTAGTTTCATAGGAAAGTAGATAATGTGATGATATAAGTCCAAATAAAGTAACATAGAGAAGTAGCTAGAATAAAATTTACAATTTCTCAATAGTGTCTAATCTTAATATTCAAGATAAATTCTCAAGTTTATTATAAATAGAGAGTCTTTGTCAAGGGACTGCTCCTGAGCCGATAACTATAACTCTTCTTGATTAGATCCTAAAAATAAAAAATAAAAAAGTCGTTTATGGTGAGTCGACTAAACTCAATAGGGGTAAAGTTTATTTATAGCATTTATAAAATGTTATACATAATTTAATAAAAATCCCGCAATGCTATTTTGATAGAAGTTCAATGAAAATGAAGTCACTTATGAACTTCGAACACACTAGGCCATTGGCCATGATTTTAAAATATCGACACTCGGCACTCGTAACTACATAATTACCCCTAGGTTTAGGGTTTCGCGCTCAAGGACACAGTTCATTCAGTTGTCCTACTATTTCTAGTTAAAACACACAGTTTACATCAATTGATAAAAGTATGCAATTGATAAAGATGTGAATAAAACAATGACATAAAATTAAATAATTAATTTATGCTAAATAAATGAATTTAAATATTGAATAAAAAATAATGCTTAATCGAAAATAAAATGAACTCCTACTTCGAGTGCACTTACAATTGGTCAAATTCAATAAATCCAAGAGTCCAAGTCAATGATTCTACACTTTAATTCAATAAATTTGTACCTAAGAAAGAGTAAAGTCATTCATCATTATCGGATTATTTTCTCTCCTATTTTATTCTCAAATGATGGTCTATATCCAATTGGTTAATTAGTCCATAAATTGGGTAAAAGAAAAGCCCAAAACTCCGCTCAACATGGTTGGGCCGTGATTATCACAAAAGTTCAAAAAGAATGTCTCTGCTCTTTAGTCTGACCCGCGGCCCACGACAGTCCAAAAACTAAACCTGGCAGACCAATACAAAAATTGCAGCAAGCTAACTCAATATAATCTGATCTTTAATATGAGTTTTTCATGCTTTCAACTAAGAATAAAACTATAACATTCCAGAACGAACAATTTCATATACTCAACTATACAATCCAAAAAATACTATTAACAGTGAATAGAGGAAGGCTTAAAAGTAGGGTTTTTATACCTTTGACGATCAAAGGCTCGGATTCGTTTCAACACTCTAAAGTACTTAACACCAATCCTCTGAAATTTTAATAGCAACCCTAAAAAAATCAATCTTTTTACCTTTTTAAATCCTAAATCAAAAGGGAGAGAAATTCACTTACCAAACCGGTTACTTATATCCGATCAAAAGCCGAGATTAGTGCTATGAATGTCTCGTTGAAAGTAACTATGGAAGAGAAAAATGGTTGAAAAAATTCCAAAGAACAAGTGTGTGCACGTGTGAAAGAAGAATGAGAGGAAAAAGACGTCTGAAGAGGAAACTGATGGTTTTTATGGAGAGATACCAAGAGACAGGGAGGGGGATGAGCGTTAAAGGAGGAAATAAATATTGGAAAAAGGAGAGGAGGACTTTTAATGAGGGAGGAAAGATTTACTTGCACGTTTCCTCGTCTGGCGTTGACGTTTTTCTCCCCACTTTAACTGGTGGGTCTCACAAATCTAAAGAATGGATTCTCGTTTGGGTCGCCAAGCTCCAACCGCTCTGCAAATTCTGCATTTTATCTTAGAAGAATGCAGAGCGTTTGGCTCTTGCTCTGTGTCGAATGCGTGGAGCTGCGTTGAAAATTGGGGAAATGTTTAAGCATACAAGATGAAAGTCTCGTACCAGCTCCGGCATTCTTTAGTTTCCGACTTGTCTTATTTCTTCCTCAACTGTTATATTGTCTACAAGAGTTCGTTTTCTTCCTGGTTTCATACTAGGTTATTATTTTATTACTCTTTTTTCTTGCGGAAAACTCCCCTTTTGGCAAGAATTTAGATATTGCTTTTGATATGCTTCATGTTCTCTGCTGCCTAATGCTGAAGTTTTTCTTGCTCTTGATTAATATTTGTCCACGTTCTTTAGATTGATCAGAGTATCACTTGGATTAATGTTTGTGAATCATATTCAGGTGCATCGAGCTGTCACAAAAATGGTTTACTGGTTGCTGTGAAAATTCGATACCCCGGCCTGACAGATAGCGTTGAAAGTGATAATGAGAGTGTGACACAGCTTTTAAATAATATGAATTTGATTCAAAGGGACTTTTTTATGGACAGAGCAATCAAGGTTTTATGTAGCTTTCTTGTTTGAGTTATTCAGCCACAGTTGTTATGGTCTCAGAGTTTAAAAAGGTAGTCTTTTATTTATAGTGGTTGATAGTTTAGACGAGGAACGATCCCTTTTTATTTTATCCTAGATAACATCAAATCTCCAGTCCTTGTGATAATCTTGCACCTGTTTTTACCCCATCCGATTCATGTTCTTTATCTTTATTGTAGTTTTTAGCTATTTACAGTTGAAACCCATATGTTCCTTCGCCGACAACACTATTATGGTCTTGTTTGCTTCTCCTTGTTTTCTTTCTTTTTTAACTAATTCTAGTATGGTCTTGTTTGCTTCTCCTTGTTTTCTTTCTTTTTTAACTAATTCTCTTCTAAAGTTTCACATTCTGAAGATTCTCTGATGATTCATGTGCTTATATAACTTCCAAACTAAATGTCCAGAAATTTTTCCAGGTGCCAAAAGAAGAACTGTCCCATGAATGTGACTATAACCTGAAACAGTTCCACAATCTGCTTTTTAATCCTAAAATTATGTAACAAGTATAATCGATAGAATGTCTTGAAGTGATATAGTCTCTCTTTTCCTTCTTTGTTTGAACTTCATGTACAAGTATTTTAGCATATCTCATTTTATATTACTCTTCCACTGTAGTGGGAGCAATACGGATGAATTTATTAACTGTTCCAATGTCATGTTTTCTCTTTTTATAGAAAGTTGCCTGGATGATTGGTATTATTTTCCAGTTGTGATTGAGCTTTTCTTGCTACTTACAGGTATTCCAATTGATGAAGTGGCACTGCTGAACCAAGAAACTTGAGATTATGTTGGGAGAAAGTCGTTGGAATGACTATGCTGGAGTTATTTGTCTCTCGATTCATGCAGCGGGCCGAGCTGGCCTGGTGAAAAGGGGCCCCTTGGTCGAGCCTGTAGGAAATATGGCCTGTTGGTTTACCCCTATCTTCTCAAGGTTACAAGTATGTGAAATCATTTCTAAGCTTAGAAAAATGTCCCAAAATGGGAAGTCATTAGTTCATGAAGTTTGGTAAGTTGGTGTATGTAAATATCTAACCTCCATGAAATAACACAATATTATGGGCCCGCATGACCTTATTCTTGAGTTTCATCAAAAAAATGCTTTGTACCAGCTGAACACGAGAGTCTATATATGAACTCTTTGATTCAACTACACCCAAACGATGTTGGATTGTGTACAATTTTGTTTCACGTTAGACCCTTAGTTTACTTTGATTGTTGGCGACAGATCAGGCCGACACATTGATTTTAATTATTACACAAATTTGTGAGTACTACATGTAAAATAGAGTGCATTAGTCTTAAAAAAATGGTGGAAATGGAGTACACATTTCCCAATGATGATCTAATATTCATTTGGTTCTTCTTCATCAGTGGATGCAGGTGTGTTGGGTAAGCTCAGATAGTGATATCTATCAGGTGTCGGCAATTAGAATTAGGTTCTATCAAACTGCATCCACACAAAAACAATGGTTCCTAATTAAGCATTAAGTGGCCTAATATCCAACCTACTTTTCCAACCTTGCTGTCTGCTCCAAATTAGTGTTTCCACGCATATATAACAATCATCTAATCTCCATGCTTTTCTTCTTTAAGTCTAACTTAGGTAGAAATAATTACAGTTTAACCTGCATTTATGTATTTTAAAATACTTGTTTAAAAGTTAACAATGCTCTTAACTATCTTGTTTGATTAGGACAGTGGAATATGGATGGCTACACGGCACTAATAGTTATTATAATTGTGGCTGCCCATCTCAGTGGGCGTACATTGTGACAACTCAATCTGTGTAGGCAAAACTCAAGATTCTGTTGATCACGAGGATTCAGCGCATGGTAGTAGGGGTACTCAATTTCACATCATTTAGGAGAATGAAAAATAAATGATTTGTGAGTAGTGTTTTCTTCTCTGTGTAGTTCAACATGTTTTAGGCTACACAAAGAACAAATTGATGCAAGCTCTAATTTAAAGTGGACAATATTGTATTAAGATGACTGATGACTCTACGCCTACGAGAATAGTACATACGTGAGGGGAAGAGAGAAAGTAGAGGGAGATAGAGAATTTAGGTTAATGTCAATGTCAATGCAAAGTTTGGTGATGTTCGTAATGCATAGTTAAATGGGCGAGCACTAAAAAATAAAGAAAGTAAATAGGAAAATGGAAAAGCACTTATAAAGGGTGGATTTCAAAATGGACATTTTAATGACCCTAAACTCACCAACCCATTTGAACAAGTGTTTCCACATATTTGTCTTCGCTTTCCATGCCTTGAAAAAAGTTGTACCTTTTCGTACACATAACATAATGTGACACCACATGTTTATTGTACAAGTTTAAAACAGTCACGCGTGTGGGCATATGCAACTTCACAGTCATTAATTGTTGGGTGTGACATCAACAAGAACTTGAATATGATTATTCCCTATCATCCGACGTCACTACTGATATTTTATATCTTGAATTCAAGCATTTCAAACTTCCATTTATGCTCTCTAAAATCCACTAAAACTAATGTAACCGGTGGTGCTTGAAAATAATGAGTGATCAGCTCATTCAATTAATTTAACTCTCATCAATTGACCAATTACTAGAAAATGATAATTTAATAGAAAATTATCGAGTGGTTAAAATGAAAAATGGTAAAAGATAAAAGACGAGAGTAAATTAAATTTAGATAACATATAGAATTCAAATTTTGACCATTGGAACATAGAGAAGAGAAACGGCAGGGGAAAGAAAGTAAGGAATAGGATTTTGATGTCGTATCTACTCCACCATAAGTCAATGGTCTTAGAAGGCATTGGCCTTTAACCCTTGAAATTTTGTCATATTTTGGTCAAAAATAGATTTCGGGTAGTAAACTAAGATTAAGAGCTGTAATAAGCATTGTTAGATTTTGATATGACTCGAATTTTATATGAGTCAGGCTGGTTATGCCTATGTTGAGAATCTTTGCCCATGTTGAGAATCTTATTAGGATTTTATTTTCTATATATATTCATGTAAGTTAGAGTCGCAAAACTCGCGATTGTATTTTGATCTTCATAGTATATATTATTCCTCTGCCAGTGGTTTTTTTCCACGAAAGAGTTTGTCCACGTAAATATGGTGTTCCACATCGTATTTTCTTTTTTCGTTTATCGTTCGATTTCTAATAATTGATATCAGAGCCTGGTTGAGAGAGAAAATATAAAATCCGGATTTCGAAGTTTGTCGAAACATCAATTCTCTCTGGTCGTTCTGCATCGAACAAGATTTTCATAATTTTTTAGGAAAAAGAAGAAGAAAAAAAAGAAGGAAAATTGTTCCCTCTGCCATTCGTCTTGCTCGAGAAGATTTGTTCTTCTCTATCGTCTAGCCGCCATAAGAAATTGTTGCCCTTTCCGTCATGAAAGCTTTGATTTTTCTCTGTTTTGAGTTTGTCGGAGCTAAGGTACCTCCAAGCAACAGGTTCATCGTTAGAGGGTTTTCTAGTCGTCATCAGTCGCCATAGATCTGCATCATTGTTCTCCATTCTTGCTTTCAAGCTGTTTCGATTAAGGCTGCTGCAAGAATGTACTTTGCAAAGTTGGACTTTTACCAAAAATAAAAACAGTTAAAAATCTTTGAGATCTTTTAGAAGGTTTTTTAGAGATTAAATTTGATGATTTTGAGAAGATTTGGAATCGTGGTAATATCTAAAGATTGGAAATTGTTTCTGTTGAAATTCAAATGAGGTTTGAATTTCGTGATATTTGCTATTATTTTGGCGATTAGATTTGATTTTGGGGCACGTTTGTTATCACAAAATATTTGAATTTTGGGTATATCTTTTGAAATATTGTGATATCCGTGATTTTTCATTTCAATTTAATAGTAAATATCTTATTGAAGTCAATAATTTTGGGTCAGATCTTTTGTGAAAAATATGTTTTTTTGGGTCAATGAGATCTAAGAAGTAGATCTTCCACTTTTGAATTGAGATTCAATATTTCATTATGGTAGGATAACAATAGTGAAATTACAAAGGGTTTGAAAAACAGATTTGATATGGCAGGTCAAGATGCGAGATACACTCGCGAAGATTTGGATGATGCTTTGTGAGATTTAAAGATGTCATCATCATGGTTTAAATATTTTTAAACTTCATTAGCATTAGTTGTTGAGGTTGCCCATCAAGGGGGGCATGTATGGACGAGGAATATTTGAAGATTAGTTCCTTGCAACATAATTTGTTTCGAAGTGAAGATTGGTTCTTGGGCGGGCTGACAAGCACGCGCTATAGATCTTCTTCATAGAATTCATGTCAAGATGGAAATTGTTAGATTTCGATGTGAGTTGAATTTTATAGGAGTGAGGCGAGTTGGGCCCATGTTGAGAATCTCATTAAAATTTATTTTTCCTCTATAAATTCATGTATTTTGATCTTCATAGTAGATTTATTCCTCTACCTATAGTTTTTTTCCCCAAATAATTTTTTCATGTAAATTCGGTGTCCCACATCGTTTTTTTTTTTTCAATTATCGTTCAATTTCTAACAGGCATAAAGTGTTGCTGGACTCGAACAAAAACCGATTGGAAGTTAAAATTGGTAGAAAATTCTGGTTTTGCAAAAATCTAATGCGAAGAATCCAATAGGTGCCATGACACTAGGTTGGAAGGTACGATGTGAATGAAGTTTTATGAACATTTTCAAGAATATTTTGACATGTCCCGAGACAAACTATATCCTTAAATGGGATCTATTGATGATTTTAGACACGATTGGAGCCTAATGATGGGCTAATTTTATACAAATGGGGTGTGAGAATTTGCGAGGCAATCTAGAGAATATTGACCATATTGGTAAGAAGGTAAATTGCCATTAGGATAGGAGTTTCATTTATTATATTCGAATGAATATTATGGTTTTCAAAGCCTCTTTATACTTACTAGACTTGATAGTTGGTCGGTATTTATTATACACCTATGATTCAATGATTAGGTATTTGAAAATATCACAAAATAATGTTAAGGGCATTTACAATGTGCCCTCGTGTGAGTCTCTAATCTTGATCGGGTATTTATGCCACGATCAATTCACCAATGATCGTTGTTGTTTATGTACGTTATTCAGCACCAATGTGGTGGTCCTTGCGTTGCCAAGTCTTCATCAAAGTTTTTTTTATTAATAATCGCAATGACAATATTTTTTATACGCTACAATAGCAAGCAACAAAGAAATTTTCGATCAACACTCCACTGATGATTCATCAAATTTTTTGAAGAAAATCCATGCGTGCTGATGGTAAAACATATTTTCAAAACGTTGGATATATCTTTTGAAATCCCGAGATGAATTTAGTCAAGTTATCCTAAATGACTATTATTTTTCAAATAGTAATTATCAAAGTTTTAGGAGACTGTAGCAGAATAGAAGATCTTTCGAGCATTTGAAGATTTTTATCCCTTGTGTTTTGAATCTCATTGAGTTTATTTATTTTATTTGAATAATTGCAAATATTTATCCCGCGATAGTGATTACTTTATACGTGTATTTTAATTGGACTTTTAATCTAATATACTCCCATTTAATATCGTGGTGGCCATCCGTGTGAACGAGACCCATGTCACCAACTTTGTAAAATGGTTTTAAGTTTTCTGTTGCGAACCATCAACAACCCTGGATTGATAAACGATAAAATTCTCTTCGAAAATGAAATCGTTCTTCGCATGTCGTGAAATACTCTATGATATACTTAGACATCAAAAGCAAGAAACGAAATAGGAAACAAACCTTGACATACTTTTTATATGAGACCACCAACATCAACACTATTTTTTCAATTATTATGTGAAAAAAAAAAAAACATTTAATAAGATCTATTCCTTCAACTCCATCTTGCATCTTCTGTCTTTACGTGTAATCAACGCACAGTCCCTAACATAAAAAATCGTGTGTAACTCTACTAGCAAAACCAAGAACATACACTTTGATTAGCAACCAAAATGTTCAATTGTAATATGTGTACACAATCTCTCACAAAACCAAACCTTGATTGACACGACTTTAGCAACCATTTAAGCTACAAAACAAACGTTTCGGAAATAAATTATGTATTATTACAAAAAGCTTATACTAAAAATGTATTCATTTAATGGGATGTTCAAAGATAGTGGGGTGCATAGGGTATTGTATCCTTTTAGTCGTACGTTTAAGGTAACATCATCAAAGTGTTTTCCAATGAGATCACTACGTTAGTTTTTTATTGAAGTGTTATTATTCATTTGCTGTTATGGACTTCGATGGAATGGAGAAATTAGGATAACTGTGTTTGAGTGATGAACAAAAAGCAGAAAAAACTGGGAAAAACAGGAGACACAAGTTGATATTCTACTTCTGTAAGCAATCTTAATGATTGTTTATAAAATGGGGGCTCTTTGATTCGATCATCAAACCCACCTGAGGGAAGAGAGAGAGAGAGAGAGAGAGAGCTTCCAATGGAGAATGCCACCGTCGTCGTATCAGTCCCAGAGACAGAGAGAGACGAAGGGTCTGTAGTTGCAGATGGAAAGACCAAAGAGTTATCTCTCCTGCCCACCATTTTCGATGGAATGAGAGAGAAAATGCAGAAGCTGGAAATGAGAAAAACATCACACAGTATGAAGGTGGGAGTGGCCATGGTTATGGTTTCTCTGCTGTATCTTCTCGACCCTCTCTACAACCAAGTAGGAGACAGCGCCATGTGGGCCATCATGACAGTCGTCGTCGTCCTCGAGTTTTTCGCAGGTTTTTGCAGAATATCCACTTAATTTAATCATGTTTTATTACTACTTGTAAATGATTTTTCTGTCTGTTTCTCGCAGGAGCGACCCTTTGCAAGGGATTAAACCGTGGTTTAGGAACTGTATTAGGAGGTGGGTTAGGGTGTTTGGCTGCAGCTTTAGCTCAGCAAGTTGGTGGGGTTGGCAACTCCATCGTTATTGGAAGCTTCGTTTTTCTCTTTGGTAAGATTAACTTCTAATTACACTAAAATTTAGTAATTAATTCTCATCTTAGTTTTACCACATATATATATTCAAAGAAAAAATCACAATTTTAAGAACAAAACGCATTTGAAGAATCAATCGTGATACTCTTTCAACCGTATTTTTGACATTGTTCGATTTGTCAAAGTTGTTTTGTCCTCATGTTTCAACAACGTACTTTAACGATAATGTTTCATACATAATTTTATGAGTAAAGTGTAATTTAGACTCTAGTTTTTTAAAGTCATTTACAAATTAAAACTTAAATTATTTTTTGTACTAATTGAGCATTTACTTCTATGTTACTAGCAATTTGAACCCTACAGTCAATTTATCTGTTAAATTCAGTACTTGCATACAGTGTTTTCCATTTAACGTGATGTTTTATCTCGATTTTTAATCCATCCGTCATTTTCTAAGTCAATTTCGATTTCAAAGATCATCAGATAAAAGATAACATGATCCTAATTGTTGGTAACTGAAAAGTAAAAGTTTGATATATTCAAAAAATTAATTTAATATTTAATCGCTTCAAAAATTATAATCTAAATTGTACTTTACCCTAGTTTGGTTGACTATGATGACTAGGAATAGTAGTTATTTACGCATTACATTACAGGTGCAATGGCGACATACTGTAGGCAAGTGAAAACGATAAAACTAAACCACGACTATGGGGCGATGATATTCATATTGACGTTCAATCTGATAGCCGTGTCGGGTTTACGGGCGGAGAGAGTGATGGAGTTGGCAAGGGAAAGAGTCTCCACGATTGGAATAGGGTTTGGGGTATGCATTTTTACTAGCTTACTGGTTTTCCCCAACTGGGCTGGTGATGAGCTTCATAACTCCATAGCCAACAACTTCCTCACCTTGGCTCACTCACTAGAAGGTAACAAAAAAGAAACCCTTTTCATTCCCTTCCTTTTTGCTGCCATTTTTACTCGTCGAAAAGAGATTATTTTCCGATTATTGCATGCAGAATGCTTGGGGGAGTACTTTGCGGGTACCGGCGAAAAAGACAAGTCTTTGCCTACAAGTTTCGACGATTGTCGATCAGTTTTGGATTCGAAAGCTAAAGACGAAACAATGGTATTTACAAAATTACTCACAGATAACGGTCTTTTTATCGTTGTTGACAATTCGATCGGCTAACGAAATGTAAGACGTTCAGGCCAATTTCGCAAAATGGGAGCCATGGCATGGAAGATTTGGAATTTCTTACCCATGGAAGAAGTACCTGGCAATTGGGGAGCTTCTAAGAGAGGTAGCTGCCACTACTCTTTCACTCCAAAGTTGCCTTCAATCTCAAAGACAGGTGGGCTTCAATTCTTCCCAACTTTCTCTGCAAAACAACACATTACCAATTTATCTTCTCAAATTCACTATTGTTTTTAACTTCTACACAACTAGCCATCAACAGCCATGAGAGAATCAGTCAAGGAGCAGTGCGAAGCAGTTGGGTCTTCGCTCGTATGGAATTTAAAAGAGCTTGGAGACAGCATCATGAAAATGAGAAAATGCCAAGTGGGAGAAGTGATGGTGCCTATGCTAAAGACAATGAAACAAGATGTGAGCTCGGCAATGGCGAATTGTTCCTCGGAAATGGCAAATTGTTCTTCTGACTTCGAACTTTTAGACAATAACGGGAGATTCGCGGTTGCCAGCTTCGTGTTCTTAATCGCAGTGATAGTGGACAAGGTTGAAGAACTGGCAAAGGAGGTGGAGGAACTTGGAGAGGCTGCTAACTTTATTCAGTAGTTCACTGATGATAATAGAAAAATTAATTTGTAACCTATGTAAAATTTACTTACAATTCTTAAATTCCCATTCTTTGGGTATTTTTGACCAACTGTATTACTAATATTTTTCATAATTTATACAAATTTATTGGTTTTATATCAGAAAAGCCTTCAAATTAGACAGAAATAACAGTATCAAGCAGGATATTTCTTATGCACTTCAGAACATGTAACACTAGAAAGATTGAAAAGCAGCAATTCCTCTAAAACTACATACATAATCTGTCTAACCTGTTTTCGATTCGCATCTTCTCCTCTTTCAACTCGCGCTGCACTTTCGAGTACAAATTAAGAGACTCGAGAACTTCGGTATGATTTTTGCTTCTTCTGCAACTAAGTTCCTGTTTAAGAATTAGTAAAGCTGTTTCTTCCATGGACAGAAGCATCTTCCATGTCCTATAAAAGCATACTTTCGTTCGGGCTATTTCTCCTTCCATATGGACTACTCTGAATTTCATACAAAGGACACATTCTACTACTTGAGATTGAAGAATGTCCTTAGCAGGACGAGCTGACCCGAAACGAATTACAAAATCTTAATCTCTCGGCCAATGCCTCTGCCCTCCAAGAGGACTCCAGCTAGCAAGATTGGTGGCTTGCTTCATTTTCTTGTTCACCACTATCCAGCTGAGCCGAAGACCATCATGAAGTTCCCGCCAAATTTTCTGTCTTTTCTCTATCTTCCCATTGATGCAATGGGAGGAAGACTGTCAAACGCACAAAGAGTAACTTCCCCAAAGATCAATCCGAAAGGGGCAATTTCAAAACCAACAATGGCATCCATTTCCATTTGGTATTCCCCAAAGAACTTTCGAGCACATTTGCAGTTGGTTTTATCTTTATACCAACTATCGATGAGAGAAAGGAAATTTGATGGCGAGACAGCTCGGCAACTTCCTAGGGGAAAACAATCTGTATAGAATTTTCAGAATCCACAAATAGATGATATTAGAGATATGATATCTTCCCTGTCTGTCGAAAGGCCACATGAAAGAACATGCATTTTTCCCATAACTTCTTCCTCAGAAATCAACTAGCCAATATTGGTCCGTCAAGACAACTCAATATGTCATAGAAAAGATCAGAACTTAATGGCGCCATGTTTTCAATTTGTTTAACTGAAATTGAGGTCACCGTCTGAACATTCGAGAAACAAAGAATGTGTATTTTAAACACGGACGATGTCTGAAAGGATAGCAACCTAAAATCTCCACCAAGTGCTGCAAAATTTAATTTAGTGTCTTTTAACAAACTAAAAAGGGAGAAGGTCCAAAGAGAAAAAAAAGTGCCATATCTACGATTTATAACTTGCACAAGTTCCATTTATACATCACATAATTTCAAATAACTGATGGAAAGAACTGGAAGTATCAGAAGATTGTAAATCCAGAAAAAGAACTGAGAAATGGCAGAAGACCATATTCATAAGAGTAAGAATCAATGTTTCCATCACTAACAACTGAGCAGCTCTCTACTCTGATGATTGTCTAAGAGACTCGGCCAAGAACGTAACTAAAAAAAGGTAATCGAAAATCTAGAATTGCGGATTGAAAAGACCAGAAAACAATGAAGATTATAACAATGAAATTATCACAAAAATGTAAAGAAAAGTCCTAATTTCCTTCTATTTCTCTAGTAATCCGAGTTAAGTTTTCGTAGCAAGACAAACACCTTTTTTTGGCATAAACCGAGAACCATAATGACTGGTAACGTCATATCACAAGAATAAAAGAGAAAGTTCTAAAACAGAATCAAAGCCACTGCAGAGGAGAAGAAGCAATTATTGGGTAAACTGAGCCATATAAGAGCTCAGCATTTCACAAACAAATGAACTCAAAACTAAAATAATGAATAGCCCACAAATGCAGGAAAAAAGGGTGGTAGAGTTAAGTCAGACACACCTCGCCAACGATCTAACGCGACAGGAGATGAAATCAAAGCAAACCTTCTGTGAAAAGAGACGACTTTTGACTTTTTCGAGGATTTCAACGAGAGAGAGAGAGAGAGGGGGGGGGGGGGGGAGAGAGAGAGAGAGTGAGAGAAGGTTTAATGGGATACCATCCGAAGCATCAATAAATTTAATTGAAATAAATACAAAGAAACGATGAAGCAGGCGGGTCGCTCGCGGTTCCAAGTGTCGAAAGGTCACTTTGGTCTGTCTCTACGCGTGGCAAAGCTCATCGGCCTTCTCCAATGAGAGTGATCCAGCTCTGCACGGACGTTGCCAATTAAGCGAAATACACGTGTTCCATACAGTCTTATAAAATTACAGCCTTAATTTCTTTGGCACCTTCAGTTTTTGACAGAGAGGATGAAATATACAGTATTTATAAATAGGATCAAGTGCATAAAAAAGCATGAAGTTTGGGAAAACGACAAAAAAAAAAGCTCGAAGTATCGAAAAGTCAAAATAAAGCTCTGCGGGGGACCGATCACCCCCCGCAGAGGGTGGGGCGGGTACCCGCCCCCTCACGCGGGTACCCGCCTCACCGGGGGGTCACGCGGGTACCCGCCGACCCCCCGCAGAGGGTGGGGCGGGTACTCGCCCCACCACGCGGGTACCCGCCTCTCACGGGGGGGGGGTCACGCGGGGACCCACCGACCCCCCGCGTGAGGCGGGTACCCGCGTGAGGGGGCGGGTACCCGCCCCACCCTCTGTGCTCGCCATTTTTAAGTTTTAACCTGTCTGTAAATCCCTAAATTTACAACCCTCCTCGCCGCAGAAGCTCGCCCCTAAACCCCGACCACCACCACGCCCAACCCAACTCCGACGCCCCTAAACCCGACCACCACCACGCCCTAGTTACCCCGACCTCTTGACAAGTGAATATTTGCTGTGTTATTTCAAAAAACTCTCCACCTTGGATTTCGACTGGAGTAAGTTAAATCCTGCATAGATTTATGCATTTCGATTGATACATTCACTCTGCATTACATGCTGTCTTTCCTTTGTTTTCAGCTTCTTTTTTATTTATTTTTTTCTTGCTCGCCTCTGCCTCTTGTCCTCATGCAACGATTGAAATTAATAGATCTTAGATTAATTGTTGTTGCATGTTATTTGTTCTGGCATTATGCTTGCACATATGAGCGAACACTTTGGATTATTTTAGTTGGATTATTTGTTCTGGCCTTAATAGATCTTAAGGGCGTTGATTTTGTCTTTTAACTCGTGGATCAGTTTGAGCTGGACAACAACGTAGAGACAAAAAGGTTGTCTTATAAAATGTTATTTATTTGAACATGGAAATTAGTTCTTATGAGGGTTTAAAGTCTTTATTTATATTTAAATGGGCATAAATGTTGTACCTCTTTGCCTTATAAAATGTTAAATTTTCTATTTTAGTTATGGAACTCAACAATATTGTATATTATTTATAGGGTTGAGTGCAAAAAAAAAAACATGAAGTATGGGAAAAATCGTAGGACAATCCATAATTTGTCTGTGGTTGATGTTGAAATGTTGTTATTTGAAATTTATATTTGTTGAATGGTTGAAATGTTGTTGTTTGTGGTAAATGTTGAAATGTTGTTATTTGAAATGCTGAAATTCAAATTGAACTATATTTTTTTTTTTTTTTTGTAGACAATGGATCCAAGAAGATTTACCGATTTAAATGACCAAAGAAATTTTGATGTTCATATGGATTGGAATTCACATACTAATAATGAAGAAATTGAGGCGTATTCGACATCTGTAACTCTGGACGAAGAGCTGCGAACACCGATTGGATCGGACGTAGATGAGGTGGAAAGCTTACCGGTATCTGAAGAAAACTCAAAGGATTTTAGTTTGGGAAGAACATATAGTTATATAAAAGAAATTAAAAAGGAAATAGAACTATATTCTTTAAAAGAGGGTTTCGACATCACATTTGTCCAAAGTGACACTAAGCGACTGACAGCTAGATGCGCAGACGGATGTCCTTGGCGACTGCATGCGTCAAAGATTAAAGACGAGGAGACCTATCAAATAAAGACTTTGGTCAATTCTCACAACTGTGCGAGGGTGGTTGAGAATCGAAATGCTAGAGCAAAAAATCTTGCAACTCATTATCTTGATAGATTTAGAAGTCAACCTATGTGGGCTATCCCTTCCATCATCGAGACAGTCAGGAAAGATCTCACTGTCAATATTACGCATGATATTGCCAAAAGAGCAAGGAGCATAGCCCGAACACTAAACGAAGGCCATGGCGACGAAGAGTACAAACTAGTCTGGTCTTACGCATCAGAAATATATAGATCAAATCCGGGCAGCACATTAGCAGTACATACTTACGATACATGAAGTACTTTAATGATATGTCAAAGAGTATATATGTGTATGTCTGCTTCCAAGGCAGGTCTGCTGCAGCATGGACGCCCTGTCATCTGTTTGGATGGTTGCCATCTAAAGGGCTCGTGTCCCGGCCAATTACTCACGGCCGTCAGTATTGATGGCAACGATGGAATATATCCAGTTGCCGTTGCCAACGTTGAAAAAGAAACTGAGGAGACATGGACGTGGTTTTTGGGAATTTTGAAGCAAGACCTGAATATGGGATCGGGCGAGAACTGGACAATTATTTCGGATCGTCAAAAGGTATAATTCATTTTCAATTGTTAGATAATTATATTGTTGCTAATTTTGACTCGGTTTTTATTTCAAATATCAGGGGTTGCAGAATGCTGTTGAGACCGAATTTCGTTACGCCGAACACCGATTCTGCCTACGACATATGTATCTAAATTTCAAAAGTCTCTTTCGGGGCAAAAAGTTCAGAGAGGCGATGTGGAAAGCAGCAAGGGCCCCCACTCAGCATCATTTCGAAATAGAAATGAGAAAAATATGTCAGTTAAACTCGGAAGCCCACGCATGGCTTCGAAGGGAAGAGCCTAGACATTGGGCTAGTTATGCATTCTCTTCGATCCCTAAGTGCGATATAGGTTTGAATAATTTGTCGGAGTCATACAATGCAGTTCTATTGCCTGCCAGAGACAAACCGATTATTACCATGTTCGAGACAATACGAAAGGATTTGATGGCTCGTATTGTCAAAAAGTTTGAGAAGATGGCTCAATCAACAGACATTCTATGTCCCCGGATAAAGAAAAAGCTTAAGGATCTACAAATTTCAGCGCGAAACTGGAGTGCTCAGTTAGCAGGAGATGCACGATTTGAGGTCAGCAACGGTTACGAACAATACAAGGTCGACATGAATATGGGTGTGTGTGAGTGCACTAGATGGGAGTTGACCGGAATCCCTTGTGTCCACTCCATTCCCTGCATTAATAAAATGAGAGTGGAACTAGAAAGGTACGTGCATCCCTACTATCACCGGGTGACTTATATGCAGATGTATTCACATTTTATTCAACCCATGAACGGCCCACAAATGTGGCCGGCTATGACGGCACTCATGCCGCCCACAAGATATCGCAAACCTGGTAGGCCGAAAAAGACAAGAGTGCGGGATGTTGACGAACCATCGAGTTCGAAAGTTAGTAAGAAGAACTCGAAGATGACGTGTGGCATATGTCGGCAGCAAGGGCATAACATTCGTATTTGTCCTCACCGGGGATCCACTTCTGACGCTGCTGCAGCAGACACGTTTATGAGTTTTAATGAATTTGAGGGGACGCAAGAATCTGCGACGCAAGGTCGAGGTAGAAATTAGTGAATGTAAGTATACGTTTGAAATTATTTTGTTACATTCTGTCTATGGTGTACAAAATTCTTCTAATTTTTTGTTCAATCTTATTATTTGAAATTGATCTTTGGTTGGCAAGTGAAATTATTGATTATTTCGTATCTTGGATTCTAATTATCATTAATTATTTCGTATCTTAGATTCTAATTATTAATACTATGTGTGAGTGCACTAGATTACATTGTTCTATATCTTAGGCCTAAATTTCACAATTCTATGCTGCACGTCACCCCTTTTAATACTTGGAAATTCTGTTGAATGAATTGTTTATCCACTTATTCTATGGTATTTATTTGGTCATTTTGACTGGGCATGATGAACTTTGATGCATAGTTTTTGAGTGGGTGTCTGAAGCATGCAAAGAATGATGTGAAATCAACTTTAAACTTCGGTCAATTATTAGCTTTAGAAAAGTCTTGTGTAAGTTTTGTATAGTTGGATATAGAAAACACTTTTAGAGAAACGAGACTTGAAGGATTGTATATTTTGAATGGACCTTACTGTCACCTCCACCAATGCAGCTTCATAGTTATGTGTTTGGAATGGAAATAAATTTGACATCAAAGAAAATTAATGATTTGTTGGGTTTTGAGATCGATGATAAGTACAATAATATATCGTGGGTTCCTGATTTTGTTAAATGTGATGAAACATTTAACAAAATAGAACTAGCATGTCCTGGGTTGCCTCTTGCATTCTTAGAAATCTTGCATATTTGTGTTCCCAAATGCTGTACTGAACATTATTGTTTCATGGTTGCTCAGCTATTGGATTCATTTTCTTTCTTTCTTTCAGGATCTTGCTAGTGCAGGGGTAACCAAAAGGCCAACATGTTGTGTTCTGGTTCAAACTAAGCCAAACAAGGGGGGGCTAGCTCAGGAGGATCAAGATAAGCTCAAGGCCGAGTATGCACAGGTTGTAGCAGAAGTGTCTGGGCTAACAACTACTCTTTTTTGAATTACCATCTATCTCTTTTGAACTTGCATGGATCTACTCAATTTGCTTTGCTCTGCAAGCATAGAAATGTATTTTATTCAAGCCTAAGTTATCCCATTTAGTTATTTTTGTGCTTGTCATAATATGATCCAGATTTCATGTTTTTTTTCCCAATTTAAAATTTAAACCACCCCTGATGGAAATAAAAACAGAGAAGAGCCAAGGTTCCAATGCTTTACGAAGCTAACTTGGTCGGTTTCTGTGATTTTTTCAGCTTTTCCAGTGATTGAACATTCAACAAAATACAAATTACTAAAATTCATAAAGATTTGTCTGTTAAGACTTACTACAAGCTGAGGACCAAAAACTTGAAATACAATAAATAACCTCATTCATTAAGTTAATTAATTAAGTTAACTTTTTAAAAGTAATTAATCTCGTTAACTATCTAATCTCGTTAATTACTTTAACGTGTTTAATTAAATACATATATTAATTAATAAACAATGTTTAATTATTAAACACATAACTTAATTTATTATTCAAATTGAAAAGATTAAATATAAAACTAATTTATTAATTTATAATAAAATATAAAATTAAAATTAAAAAAATGGGCAGAATTTTATTTTTTTGTCTGGATTACTTTTAAGGGTTTTGTATTTCATCAAACTTCGTGCTCTGTATTAATGGAAACGTTCTACTTAGATTGCTTCTTTTTTTAAGCTTTGTTTTTGGAGATGAAGTTACTTTCTTTGCAGAAGGGGAAGTTCTTATTGAGAAAAAAGATTAAAAAAAGATGAAATTTGTAGTAGTTGAATCTGTTTTTTTGCATACTCTTTGTAGTTACAGTCGGAATAACTTCAAAAGTATTTGTTTGACGTAATCTTGCACTTCAACAGTCAGAATAATTTGTTTAATCTTGCACTTTTTAACACGTTAATTTATTAATTAATAAAAGTGTTTAATACATTAATTAATTAATTAAGTTAATTTTTTTAAAATAATTAATATCATTAACTATTTTAAAGTAATTAATCTCGTTGTTTATTATTGAAATTGAAAAGATAAAATATAAAATTAATTTGTTAATTTATAATAAAATATAAAATTAAAATTGAAAAAATGGGCAGAATTTTATTTGTTTTATGACTCCCCCATAACTATCTTCAAACAATTCCTACATATGCAATTCACACAAATATTTTTAACAGACAGATCCAGTACACAAATAAGTTAAAATAAACTACAGAATAAAAATAAACTAAACAAAAAAGCCAAACATAAGAAGTACATTAAAACGAATATACAACATAAGCTAAACTATGGTAAGGGTGGAGGTGGGGCATCGTCGCCCTCGCCGCCTCTGCCTACACGCCACTGCTCGAAAGCAGCTTCAAGCCGTAGTTGAGACGATCTCACAATATCCAGCCTCTCATTCATGATCTCCCACCTTTGATCTCACACGTCCAACCTCCGGTTTACCTGGGCAAAATGGTTAAGTATCTGCTCCGACGTACTGGACTCATGGGGGTGCAATGGCGGTGCGGTGAAGGTGGCGGTGGCGTCCTCGGTGGCAGTGGGATCAGCATTCTCGGTCGTGGTGTTGTCTTCCATCAGAATATCCCGAGATGTAGAGGCTCCAGGATCTCCCTTGGGCATCCAAGACCCGTCAACTTCAATCAGACCCATCCGAGTAAGATGAATCCTGTCAAATGCATCGCCCGATCTGTTTGATCTGATATGCTCTCCTCTGGGCAGACGAACCTGATATCGCTCTACAATCTTCCAAATCAATGAACCAAACGGCAGACTCTTATTTTTTGTTCGACCGACCTCGTGCATGTGACTTACAATCATAAATCCTGGGTCGAACGTCTTGCCGCTGTATAGCTTCTGCATAATATAGAGATCCATCCAGCTGACCAGATCTCTGTGACCATCTCTTGGCAGAAGGGTGTGAGTGATCAGGTTGTGAACAACCAGAGCCTTGACGTTCAAGGCATTCGCCCTTGGCTTCACAAAGCCTGCAATGTTCGAATTTAAATGAATTTGCCTTATAAACTCAATTCCGTCTGTGGTCCGGGCAAAATCACACTCTCGGGAATTGTGATAATATGTCTCTGCGTCTTCTTCGTAAAATCCGATTAATTCATTGATGACGGTGGCAGAGACAACAATATTCGTACCAAATAGGTACGACTCCACGCACCCGGCCCTCCCTGAAACAACCAAGTTCGCATAAAATAAGCGAATTACTCTGTCACAGCTATCTCCTTGCATGTCGTACACCCCGTGCAAGGAGATGTTGTCAAACAGCTCTTTGATCTCCAATGACTCCCAACCGCTGAAGTTGACAGTCTTTCCATAAATAATCGAGCGGTTTGATGTATCCCGCTCGAATTGCTCCTCACACGCCCAATTTCGAAATTCCATCGACGACGGCTGCGGATCCTCCTCCCAGTTTGTCATCCGGGGAACCTTTCGACCAATAAAAGTTCGAGGAGGCATTTTCGGGTCAGTTTGGGCGATTTTCTCACGAAAGTTCTTTCAAAACACCTGCCACAAATCAAATATAAATTTCAATTAACAACATTTCAACATCAGAAATTTGAATTTCAACATTTCAAATAACAACATTTCAACATTTCAACACCTTCCACAAACAACAACATTTCAACAATTCAACAAATCAACAAATTCAACAAATTTAACAATTCAACAAATTCAACAAATTCAACAATTCAACAAATTCAACAATTCAATAAATTCAACAAATTCAACAAATTCAACAAATTCAATAAATAATGGTTAAGGCACTATCAGTCGCAACTTGCAACAAAGAAATATGATGTCATGTAGTAATCAAAAGCTCATTATCTTATTTTTCTTTGATTCTCAGCAACAAGATATTTTATTTAATTGAGATGAAGAACCTAATGATGAGGCACACCAACTTCCACCCATGATTATAACAAAGATAACCAAAAGAAATCATATTTGAAGGAGCACAAGAAGTAGATCCCCTTTCGGCTGATCCAGCAAAAGCAGCAAGGAGTATATTATTATAGTCTATAATTTGCTTAAACAGTGGAAGACTTGCTCATCAAACTTAGATTGAAGTGAAATTTCAATATGGAAAAACAAAAAAAAGATAACCTGAAACAAAAATGCTGCTCAGAAGTCTCATGGCCAAAGTTAGAAGCCTCAAATTTTGAATGAAATAAAAGTGAATAAGATTTTCCTTACCAAGAAAATTCTTGTTGAAGCTTGTTATTTTGTAGAATAGCAGAATTTTTCAACAAATTCAACAATTCAACATTTCAACATTTTAACATTTAGGGATGAAAGCCTAAGGGAAAACAATAAAAATAAAAATAAAAAGAAAAATGACCACTTGAATATAGAGCTAAGACAACAAGTATGCCACATCAAAATATATTTGTTTTCATCAAATACCATATTGATCGGAAGGTATGATTTGAAATCTAGAACTGAAATCAAATTTACAGTAGAGTATAATATCATCAAAATAAACTAAGTAGGTAGATGTTAAAACAGTTAACTCATGCTTATCCAACATATGTAACACTACTGAAAGGGAAATCGAAATGCATACTCCAGCAGAAATCCAAGGTGGTCGGATTTGGGGGCGAGCTGCGGCGTAATGGGCGGGTACCAGCGAGGGAGCTTCGGCGGCGTAATGGGCGTCGGAGTTGGGTTGTGCGTGGTGGTGGTCGGATTTGGGGGCGAGCTGCGGCGGCGAGGTAAAAAATCGCAGGTGTTAAGAATCGGATTTGGGCGCAAATTAGGGATTTGGGGAGGGTTAAAAATCGCGAGGGACACTGCACTGTTGCTAACGCGGGTACCCGCCTCAAATGATGCAGGTACCCGCGTTAGGCGGGGGGTCGGCGGGTACCCGCGTGACCCTCCGCATTAGGCGGGTACCCGCTCAAAGTAGCGGGTACCCGCTGCACCCTCTGCGGGGGGTGAGCGAATACCCGCCAAGCTTTTTCTTGCACTTTCGATTCTTCAAGCTCTTTTTTGCACTTTCTCCATAGTTGGAGCTTTTTTATGCACTTAAGCCTTATAAACAATGGGAGAGAACTCCTAAACCCAACCTCTACCATGTTCTTAGAAATATGGCTGCTTTTTCTGAAGTTGGACAATATGGATAGTGGCTGAGCTTATCAAAGCTTAAGCATAATTGCTGAACAGAGAGAGAGAGAGAGAGAGAGAGAGAGTACGGCTTAACTTTGGTTCACTGATTGTTGGCGCATAGTAAGTTACGAGGAGATAGATACCTGGTGCTGTCGAATCGAATTAAGAAATAATAATATTATCCAAATAGTAATGGTCCATTCTTTCCAATTTGTTAACATCCACGACTTGTGGCCTCGATCAGCACGCTGAACTCACTATCAAAACTTTAAAACGTAGGATAAAATTTAGGCTGAAATTGATCACAATAAGTGTTAGAATTTAAACACTTTATCAGAAGGATTGACTACTTGCCTGATATCTCATAAAATAACTGAATTTTCATTATCACATGTCACCACACAGCAGACGGGAGTTTTTTGTTCGCCTGTCAATCAAAATGATAAAATGAAAGGGTTTTGTGCATAATTCATTCATTACAAGCTACTTAGTCGAATTATCAGAAAATTTCTCGCAAGATATACGCATAATCAAATACAATAGATTACCATCTGACTACTCCTTTAAATCTGGCTCTAAGTTCATGCATAAGTTTATATAACCAGTTGCTCCAAAAAATCAAAACCACAACCACTAAACTAGCGACCTCGACCTCGTCCTCGGCCACGGCCACGACCCCGTCCACGACCCATGGGTCTCCCTGATAGCAGAAAGAGGTTCGGTGTTTTTAGTTCTCTTATATAAATCGCATTATACTGCAAGGATCAGATTGTGTGATATGGAAACATGAAAAAGATTCACAAACCTGCAGTTGGCTTCTTAGGCTTGACTCTAGGTGTCTCTTCGACTAGCAAAGTCTCAAGATTTAAGCTGTCTGGTAGGATATAATACCGGATGTTGTTCCCCCGTACACTGAGATGGTCCAAGGTTACTGGATTTTTTCCCTTTAGTGTGAGTTTCACAGTCTTCAAATGGGTATTCATGCTAATATCCACACCTGTGTTATTACCAATGGGGCAGTTAGCATTGCTATTCAATGTCCTTTATCATTATTGTTTGGACAAAATAGTTGCATTATACACTCGTATTTCAAATCTTAAGCACTCTTTCCAGACCAATTAGGCTTAAAAAGTGCTTTCTTAGTGAAAAGGCCTCGTTGTCTGTGATGCAGGGGTGAGTATCAGACCAAAAAACGTCATCGTTTAACAAGGAAGATTAGATTGGATTATACAAATTCAAATTGAATAAGATCCACTGTTATAAATTTGTTACATAAGAAAAATTCCACCGAATGAGGTTCTGTCGTTGGATGAAAACACTAGGCTACAAGAATGTATAGAAAGAGGAAAGTAAGATCAATGTTAAGAGTAAGTAAGATCAATGTTAAGAGTAGAGATCACATCCAAAGGAACCAGAGCACGTATATGAGTAATACAAGAACAGTAACAATAACAATTCTTTGAAAAGAATTACTGATGCAGACTCAAAGGCAGACATATTAAACTTATTTAGGTTTGCAGTTTAAAATACTAGTCGAAGAGGTTTCTTGAATAATACGAAAATAAAATTTTATTCATAACTAAATAACTTCTAATAATATCTAGTATAAGGTAGACTATGCACTCAGCAAGTCTTCAAACAATTCTAAACAATATAATCCCAGTCAATATTCTAATTTTTCTATTTGATTAACAAAAAATTGCATAATTACATAATGACATCACTTTTGATCTCCAACTATAACTAAATTGTCTTTATGAAGGAAACGATAAAGCATGTGAGGAGAGTAGTTTCAAAATCTTCTAGGAACAAAGGACATGGAAATGGGATATACCATGAACATGTCAAAGTGCCATTTCCTAAAAATTAGGGCACACCACAAAGACATTCTGGAGAAATGAATATATTCATACGTTAATTTTATTTCATTTTGATATCATAGAACAAAATTCTAATAATATGACAGACCACCGATGATATTAGAGAAGGGGAAAGTATGTATAGAAAGTTAATTGTGACTAGTTACTATAATTTTGGTAGCAGTTATAACTACCTGTATCTAGTAGTTAGTAAGTCGGGTATTATCAAAGATTGGAGGAACAGAGAATGAATCGCAAGTGAAAATGTGTGATTCTAAAATGCAGAAGTTCTGGGGGAAGAGTATGAAGTGTTCCTATTCTGTAATTGTTCAAGAAATAAAGGAGAATCATCAGTATACCTGTCTTTTGTGATTTTTTTTTTTTTTTTTTGGCTGTAAGATTGTGAGAGAGCTATCATTATATAACTAGTAGGAGACTTTAGACAAACATCACACTCACATGTGCATATTGGAAATCACGCAACAAAAGAAGAGAGACAAAAAAGCACCCAATGCGAAAGTTGAGACAGCAGAACTATACACACGATAAACATAATTGCATCCAAAGGAGATGAGAGCGAAAAGAAAGTTTACACCATCGACAATTATGACGAAGAATGGAAAAGGAACCAACAGAGCAAGACTATCGCAGGGAAGGATAAGGCTGAAAAAGAAGCGAAGAGGTATTGTAACACCCGGCATTTTGGCCATGTAATAATCTATTGAATTATTGTATGGATTTAAATTGCCATAAATAAGATAACAACTTCATTGTAAAATGTTGGAGCATTTAGTGAGGGGAGAACCAAACTAATGTGTAACTAAACTAAACACTAAGTTTAAAATGCATGGAAGGGTAAATTGGGAAGAAATTAAGGTTGGTGGGAGATAGCCAATGGATAGCTGACACATGGCAACTTGTTGAGGAAGTTAAGTTCTTCCTCCTACGTGAAACCCTCTTCATTTCACTTCTCTGCTCTCTCTTCATTCTCTTCTCAGCATTCTCTCTTCCAGTCGTCAATCAGCCATCGAAGCTACTTCGATCTCCTCGGCTCCTTTCTGTTTTTCTACTAGGGTAAGCATCTTTTAAATGCTAACAAGTTTGGACAAATTTAAAGTGAGTTTTGGTTGGAGTGAAGGACAGTGATACTTTGGTAAAACTCACTGTTTTTGGATGAAAACACACCGATTTTGTTTTCTAAGGGTTTGAATGAGTTTGGAACAAATTCTTCTAACTTATTTGTTAGCATTTGCAGCTTGTTTATTTTCTGAACGTGCATGTACAGGTTCGAGCATTTCCGAGACGTTCAGGACTATCAACTCTGCAGCAACAGGTAAGTTCATACGCATAGATTCGGCCCTTAAGGCCCTACATCACGGAGGTACTAAGTTTTCTGTTATGTCGGGTTGTTTTGGGTAGAAGAGTTAGAGTTATTTTCTGAAATGTCTGGCTTTGATTTACTTTCTGCTGTCTTATTTTTGCTGTCTGCCTGTTTAAGTTCAAGCACCGTTCATGCATACACGTTTTCTCTGAAAGACATGCAAATATTTTCTGTACACTGTTTGAAACTAAATAAGATAAAATCTGACTGAAATGAACCGGTTAAGTGCGGGACGGAGACTGACCCACTGTTACTGTACTGTTATATATATGTATACTGTATTACTGTATGTGTCTATCGTGCACTCACTGATTCTACTGATTGTCAGTTCTCCTATAAGCCCCACTTATACCTCTCTGCCACTGAAACATAATGTACTGTACTGTCACTGTATTTCTGAAAACCGCATGCAAAGCATTTTGCATCACTGCATATCTATTATGTTCTTACTGAGTTTTAGACTCATAGGTGAACTCTCTAATGTAGGTACTGAACCCGGAAATGAGGACTTTGTGTCTCAGTCTGATGAATAGGTGGCTAGTGGTTTGAGCTCTCGGGGGTGGTTGCTGCAGCCAGACACAAATTCTGTCATGAGGTTTAAATTTTTAAAGCATAGTCTATATCTGTAAAGTTTTTCTGAAAATTCTGGCTTCGTTGTAAAAACTCTGTAAAAACTTTTGTTTTGGGAAAGTCTGCAAATATATGTTAGGTTCTGTACTGATCCTCAGATTTTAAAACAATGTACAGATTTTGATGTTTAAGTTTTTAAAACTACTGTATTTGACAGTTGAATTCATGTTCTGAATATTCTGAAATTGTTTGGAGTATTATCTGTTAATTTGTGCGTGGATGACTCCTAGTTTTGGAACTATCCATGCAGTCTGTTTCCTTTGAATCTGCTAATTGTAAAGTGTGCTCTACATCCTCGTGTAGATTCGGGCATTGAAGGTTTATAACTTTCATGCTTTCTGTTTGTGCTGTATTTGACAGTTGAACGATGTTTTGAAGTATTTTGAAATAGTTTGGAATATTTTCTGTTAGCTTATGCATGAACGATCTCTGGTTTTAGAGCTTTTATGTAGAGTGAAATTCCTTGAGTTTCTGTCATGTTCTCTGTTGTGTTCGAGATCCATGTTTTGATGTGGTTCGAGAAATCTGGGACTTCTATGTCTTCTGTTTTAAGCTCTCTGTCTATATGTTTTCCTGTCAAAAGTTATAAATTTGCCTTAAAAACTACATCTTCCGATTTCATCCATCGCTGCCCGCTGCCCACTTGTTTTGCTGCCTTTAGAAATCATGTCCACCGCTGCCCTTAAAATATTGTCTTCCGCCCAGTTTATTTACAGTTTCTGTCTGTATCTTCCGGTTGATGTCACCCATCTTCCGGCTGACGTCATCACCTCATCCGATCTCATCTACTGTCTGTATCTTCCGGTGACGTCATCCATCTTCCGGCTGACGTCATCACCTTCTGCCGATTACGTTTACTATCTGTATCTGCCGATGACGTCATCACATCTTCCGATGACGTCATCACACATTCTGATCTCATCTGCTGCCTACATCTTCCGATGACGTCATCCACATCATCCGGCCACGTCATCTGCCTAAATCTTCCGGTATCATTTCTGCTTGCATCCACCGATTCCACTCGATGCCTGCTTCTTCCGTCAACGCCTCCTGCCAGTTTATTAACTTTTGTTTTCATCACTTCCTGCTTTTCTTCTATCATCCATTTTGCGTTCCGATTCTGTTAACTGTTTTTCCCGTTTGATTTCGAATCCAGAGAATTTTCTCTCCCTCTGTAAATGTTTTAAAAGTTTAATGTACACAAAAAAAAATATAGTCCCCGTTTTCTGTTATCTGTCCCGGAGTGATAGCTTCGATCCCGGACCCTGATCGGGTTCGGTTTCGGTTTCGGGCTGTCACAGGTATCCTGTTCAAAAGTATCACAGCAGTGCCAATGTCACAGATGCTCTTAAACATAAAATAATTTAAAGAATTTTGGAAACACCACCAACATGAACTCTTACCATGTATGGAGAGTATGTGCTTCCAAATAACCTTCTATGGCCAATAAGATAGAGAAATAAATCATGTAAACAATATGTGAGAAATGAAAGATAATTTCATCATCATAATAAGACCTGAGCATTATAGTACTTGCAAGATTTTTTATTCCCACAGTTGTCAAACTAAATTGAAATATGCATGTTGTTTCCTGTCATTCATGAACCTCGTATCAACTTGCAATGCCTATAAAAAGAATAGCTTACTTTTTTTCAGACAGATCGATTACAAATATCTCGGTGCAGAAAATGTACTATTTAAGAACCAAGTGAAACACTTTCTAGCACATCATACAAAACAGTAATACAAAAGAAGACTCAGCACTCGACTTTACCAAATAGACAAAATATAGATCGTAGAACTAATAAACTATGAGAGTTTTTAAGATCCTGGAATCAATAAACTGTTAAGTCTGCAATTCAGCGAGAATGACTAAAAGAGACAGCGAGGAGACCTATGATGGTTCCGTGAACGACAGTGCCATTTTTAAGCTCGATTGAGACGGTCTCATTGTTGAGTTTCATCAAAAATCTGGCGGTCACAAAACCAAAATCTCAGATAAAATGGTACAAACATAAGTAAAAAGAAGGAAGTGGAAAACGAAGAATTAAACACCTGACAAGCTTCATTCTTGGAGAGTAGAAGAGGAGGAAGAGAACTCTTAGGGCATAGAGCAGAAGGAAGCGGGAAGTGGGAATTTGGGGCGCAACTCTGAAGTCGAGCCAAGTGATTAATTGAATTGATATTTGCGTTTTATCATTAGCTCCCCTCCGTCGGCTCAACCGTTAAAACAATGGCAATTATAACTTGATATTACAGTTTTAAACTCTTACGTGTATCTGGGTATAAAATAAATATTTAAAATATTAAATTATAAAATTAACAAGTGAACACCAAACAACTTGGTGCCTACCTAGAGTTACTCTTTAAAAAATTCAATTAAATATATCTTTTTATTTTGTACGAGATAAAGTAAGTGGCTAAATGTATTTAGCTTTACAAAAAAATCAAATACTTCGTAAATTAAACCATAAAAAATAATATATGATTTAAATTGTTTGAAAAGTTATGATATATGATGAAACTAAGGGATATATCAAACCTGAGACTTTTTAACAACGCAGAATAGAAATTCAAAAACGTCTTTGAATCAAGTAAAAATGAACTTGATCCAGATAGAATCTTGTCGATGAAACTAAAGTTATCAAACAAAGAATTTGACTCACACTAAACTTGTTGGTAAAAATCAAAACTATCAATTTGATGTCTCAAGATTTGACTTGAAGAATAGTTAGTTCTTCAAAAAAAAAAAACTCATAATTTATTTCATCATAAATTTTTTTTAAAGAGTTACAACTCTTGTGTTTAAATATGTTAAAATAAATATTAAAAATAATATAAATATCCCTAAAAATCTCATACGAAGCAATATAAAATTAAAAAACTTAACAAATACATAAAAATATGAAGAAAATCACGAAAATATGAAAAAAAAAATGTAAGTTTTAATGCGTTGGGGCGCACGCGGGTAGTTGCTGGCAGAGCTTGTGGCCCCTGCGGGTGCGCGTACTAAGTGTTGAAATGGCGTGTTTATGTCTCTCCATGCATATCCATGCAACTTTATGTTACTCCATGCTTCTTTTGAATTTTCTTTTGTAATAATTGACTTAAAAAATATTTGTTTTCCACTTTCAAATACATCATCTTTGTTCAATGAATTTTTATCAGTGGTTGAAAAATCTTTTATTGAAACTTTAAATTTTGAGCTTCCTTAGTCCGTATCAATATATTATTAAATTACATAGGTAATTGGAATTGATATGTAAATTGAATGGCTAAATACTATTATTTTAAATTTTAAAAAATTAAAAGAAAAATAAATCTATTTTATAATTAAATCTAAATTTATTAAAAAATTAAAATTTAGAATTATATGTTCTCATTTTGTCAAATTATTTTAACAAAGAGCAATTTAAATCCTAACATACAAAAATAATACACACTCGTTGCATTGAATTATTTTTTTGACAAAATAGACATATAAAACTAATCTTATTTTATTACGTAGACAGACACAATCAACGTAATAAATTATAAATAATTAATTTATTATATTATTTATAATTTATTATATTAATTGTCTTTTAATTATATCGATTATTATTTTACAGATAAAAATAAGTGTAAATATAAAAATGAACCATAAAATTAATAGTGATTTTTATCTTAAATTTTTAATTTTGTCAATCTACACCTCAAATTTAAATTGTTTATCATCCAGCACCCTAATAGTTAGGGTCCGTTAAATCCATTAAGATTACCGTTAACTTTATCCGGCTGCAGGTGTTCCTTTGTTCCCCTTCTCTCAATTTCACTTATGGTTCATCCCTTCAATCTTGCCCTATTTATCATAATCCATTTGCTTTCGTAAGCTTTTTGAGGGCTCGACAGTGCTCCTTCGCTCCACTCGTCCCTCTTCAACCTCTCTCACTACTATGGTGCCAGGGAGAAGTTTTCCCGCATTGCCGTCATTGGTGGTGGTCGGCTGTGGCGGTTGTCAAGCTTAGTAAGCCCTTCTATCTCTCCCTCTCTCCTTCCCCCAATCAATCCGGCGGTAGATGAGACTGTCTCTATCGATAGTTCTTCCGCTGACTGTAACTAATCAGTGTCGAAGGCTTCGCGGAAGAGAAATCTTCTCTTCCGTTTCGACCTCATTTTTTTGTCTCTGAAGCCAAATTCTGGGGAATCGGGAGAATTTGAAAGAGATAAGAGCCACGGAGGCAGAGAATCAATGGCGGAATGGAAGGATTCAACTGTTGCTGGGAAGGTGAAGTCTTCTGAAGCCATTGACGGGGGAGAGAAGGAGATTTGCCAAATAAACTGATGGTTTCAATAATGAATTTGGCAGTTTTGGTAGAGATTCCTTCAAAAATTTCACATCAACTGCTTCAACAAGTAAGAACAAAAATCAAATTCTCTTTTTCAGGCCTTTCCTAAAAGGCTTTAAATCTAGAACTATCGACGATCGACTCTGACGAGAAGCCCCAGCCATAATCCACAAAACTAACGGTGATTTTAACGGATTTAACAGAACTAGGTGTCCGTTGATAATGCCTTGCCAAGGTCTTTCCCCTCGTGCAGCGTCGCCGTTGGCAAGCAAGTGAATGGAAGTTGTAAGAATAGTGGTGTTAGCCTTCTGTCGTGCTTAATCGCTACAACATAAGGCAACATCTTTAAGTATTGAAGCTCATTTTCACTGGATGCTGACCTGAGAATCCTTCAATGGCAGTTCGTGTAGGAGACTAGGAGTAGAGAAAGCGACAACTTTGCAGCTGATATAGGATAGAAAAAATTATAGTTAATGCTGGAAGCTGAGAAGACGAATACGGTGTTGCTTCCACTCAGGAACAGTGCTCGGAACTCATCTAGAGGGCTCTGATGTCACGCCCCAAATGGAACCGCAACAGAATGAAGGACGATCGATCCGAAGATCAAGTCAACCGTCCGACTCTAAATCTTATTCACTTAAAAAGGACAAACAGCAAAAAGTTTATAAATTAATATGAAGTCAGAGTTCAAAATATAAATTAAACAGGTCTGACAAGAGACACCTGATAAAGTGATGATATACCTCCAAGCGAGATAACAAAATATCATACGGCTTACAATTTTTCAAAAGTCTCTAACCTTAAAAATTTAAAATGAATTCTATAGAAAATTATTGTTTCCTCGCTAATAACTAGAACTCCTCTTGATTTGATCCTGAAAAAAATAGTAGTCGTTTGGAGTGAGTCGACTAATTCAATAGGGATAAAATTTATTTCCAACAGTCATAAAATATTATGCATAAATTTAATAAAAATGCAGTTATGCAATTTCAATAGATGTTCGGTGAAAATGGAGCCTCTCATGGACTCCGAACATACTGGGCCATAGGCCAAAACATTGACATTAGGCGGTCGCACGCCATAATTACCCTGATCATGTTTAGGGTTTTGAGCTCAAAGACACGACTGTTCAGCTATCCTATTACTTCTAATTAAAACCACACAATTTTTATTAATGATAAAATATACAGTTAATAAATGTGTGAAAGAATAATAATACAAAATTAAATGACCTCGATTGCACTTGCAACAGGTCAATAAATTCAAAAGTTCAAGTTAACAAGTCCACAATTTAATTCAATAAACTGGTACCTTAGAAAAATCAAACTTTTCCTCGTCCAAAATTGGGATCAATCTTTTTCTTCTCTGCAAAATCTCAAATTGAACCCCACATACTTGCAAATCATTCGTTGGGAGAGAGATGAAATAGGGCAGAGAGGAGGCCTTTCAATGGGTGGAAAATAATTTAAGAAAAAAAGGGAGTTGCAGACTTGCAGAAGGCGTTAAAGGAGAGAGAAAAATGTGGGCGTAATCTTTTTCTTCTTCAAGCGGCGCCTTCAGCAGGAAAGGGTTTTCTAGAGAAAAATTAACAAGAAGATAGTTTTATGAAAGGAGGAAGAAAAGTTGTACACGTGATAATTTAATGAGGGAAGAGAAATTACCTTATTGTCCTTTGACGTTTTCTCTCCCAAATTAATTATGGGTTTCACATTCTCTCACACTTAATGAAATTTCATCCTCAAAATTTGGATCAACTACGGTCACATCAATAAATACGTGGGGATACTTTATTCTCATCTCCGATTCAAGATCCTAAGTACTTTCTCATTCACTGTGATTCTTTCATTGTACTCTTACTAAGGGTACCTCACGACGATGCAGTACATTGATATCTCAACTTAAAATTTTCTCAGGCTCTTCCTCGTAGGAGACATTTTCTTGGATAGATACCATTGTCCAGGATATGACATATGATGGGTCAAAGATTTATTTTCTCAACATGGAAGACAATATGAACATAATTCAACTGTGGTGGTAAGCTCAAACGATAAACTACTGAACCAACTCGATCTATGATTCGAAACGGACAAATTTATCTAGGAGCCAATTTCCCTATCACACCAAAACGACTTACACCACGACGAGGTCTTACTTTTAAAAATACAAAGTCCTCTACTTCAAACTCGACCTCCCTTCTCGAAAGATTAGCATAACTTTTCTGACGGCTTTGAACTGTTTTCAACATTTCTTTAATTGTTTGAACATTCTCAATTGTCTCTCTAATCATATCGGGTCCGAGAGTAACACGTTTCTCGGTCTCAGCCCAACATAAAGGCGACCTACAAGGTCTTCCATATAAGACTTCATAAGGCAATATTCTAATACTGGTCTGGTAACTATTGTTATAGATAAACTCCATCAAAGATAAATTGTTTATCCAACTATCTCCAAAATTCAGAATACATGATCTCAACATATCTTCAAGAGTCTGAATAGTATGCTCCGACTGACCATCAGTTAGAGGGTGGTGTGCTGTACTCAAATTCAATTCGATGCTTAAGGCTTTTTGGAGGGCTTTTCAAAACTTTGATGTGAACCTCGGATCTCTATCAGAAACGATACTCGAGGGAACACAATGTAAACAAACAATGTTTTCAACATACAACTTACTTAACTTAGTTAAGGAAAAGTCCATCTTGACTAGAACAAAATGGGTCGACTTTGTTAATCTATCAACAATCACTCACACAGCATCAAATTTCTATACTGTCCTCGACAAACCCGTTAAAAATTTCACTGTGATTTTATTCCACTTCCACTCAGGAATAGGTAAGGGTTATAATAACCCAGCTGGTCTCTGATACTCAGCCTTAACCTGTTGACAAATCAAACATCGAGAAACGTATTCTGCCACATCTCGTTTCATTCCAACCCACCAATACTGACGTTTCAAGTCATGATACATCTTTGTGCTACATGGGTGTATAGCAAATCTGGACTTGTGGGCTTCTGTTAAAACTGTTTGCCTCAACTTTAGATCTTTTGACACCACAACTCGCCTTTTGAATAACAAAAATTCATCGGGACTGACTTCTCAACCGTCAAATTGTTCGTCAGACCGAATTTTCTCAAATCTTTCTTTCAATTCATCGTCAAATTTCTACATGTCTTTAACACAATGAAGAAGTGTAGGGGTAACAACCAAATTAAATACTCGAACTGTTTGATTATATTCCTAGTAATGTAGTTCCATGTCTTTAACATGATGAAGAAGTGTAGGGGTAACAACCAAATTAAATACTCAAACTGTTTGATTATATTATTGGTAATGTAGTTCATAATCTTCTATAGTCATACACCTCTTCTAATTTTCTAACAAAAGACTAGAAAGAGATCATTGAGGGTAACGACTCAAGGCATTAGCTACAACATTAGTCTTTCCAGGATGATACTCTAATTTAAAATCATAATCTCTCATATACTCCATCCATCGACTGTAATACCCGGTTGTACGGACTTGTATATTATATTATTATTATATTATCGGATGACATTTTTATATTTATGTCAAATCAGGTCTGTTTTACGAAAAGAAGGCGTCACTACGATCCTAACGATTAATAGGAATTTTAAGGAAATTATGGGAATTTTCGGAGATTAAACACTATATTCCAAGCAATTAAGCTTTTCGTAATACGAAAGACGTTCTCGTAAAAATAGCAAACGAGGTCCGAATTGCGAACGGACAGTTTCAATAGAACCCAAATAATAAGTTGGGTTTATTGGTGAAATAAGGAGATTTGGTGAACTCGAATAGCTAGACGATTAACGAACCGAACGACGAAACTTATATAAAAATCAAAGAAGGGCGTTTTAGTAATTTTTCAAAAACAATATTATAAAAACTAACCTAAAATCTATTTCTATTTCATTTTTCTTCTCCTCCTCTGGAATCCACGATTGCCAGAGAGCAAACCCTCGGCTTCCCTCTCTGCCGCGGCGATTTCTCCTCCAATCCGACCTCCGTTCGTTCCGTTTCCTTTACGTTTTTTCCTCCAATCGACCTTCTAGGTATGAACCTACAATCTTAGAGCTTTTATTTCGATGTTTATGGAGTTTTAAACAATTAGGGTTTCGATAGTTTTTCGTTAAAAACGCGAACTAGGGTTCGTAATTAATAGGTTAGCCGTGATTAAGGATATGTTGCACGTATTTGACGTTATTGGACGAAGTTAAATCAATTTGTGAAAATGTTAAAAATTAGGGATTTTCGAGATTTTAGGAAAAACTCGTAAATTGAGAATTTAGGTGCCGAGCGTAAATTGCTCGAATATATAGCCAATGAGTTGGATTAGAACTTTAGAAAGTTTCCTTAGTTAAGGTTTTTGTAAAAATTGGACGATCGATAATTTAAACTCATTTTAACGTCGATATTATGTTTTGCTTCAGACAAACAACGCTCGTGGACGGAGCTTGAGCTGCTTTGGACACGAGGTAAGTTCTCGTGATCTTCTTTGGCCGATTGGCCTACACCGTACGTCGTGTCGTCTTGAGGAGTTTTGGAGATGCGTTTGTTTAATTGTATTTGGTTTGGGTAGCTAGGTTTTAGGAGTCTATAGTTTACACTTTACAGTCTTGATGGTACATATTATTGCTTGTTTACTGTATGATATTGAACTGTTCACGCATCACTTGTTTTAAAGAAAAGCATGAAAATGAACTTCCGCATAGATTTTAAAGATAACGTAAAGCATAGCACTGGCCGAAAGGCGTATTGAGCATAGTATTGGCCGAAAGGCGTATTGGCCAAAAGGCGTATTGGCCGAAAGACGTATTGTATTGGTCACGCGAGGTGGGGCTCAGGCACGGCTGTACGTGTTGTAAGCGTGCACCCCCCGCCTCTAGCTGGAAAGATTAGTCCGCCCGCTGGATGAGCTCTCTCTGGTTAGAGGGATAGGATCTCGGTGACACCTATTGAGCATTGCATAGTAAGATAAAATAAAGCATGGTTTATCGAACTCATACGCACAGCATGCATTGCATTTACTTGAGCTTACTGAGATTTCAATATCTCATATGTGTCTGTATGGTGTAGGTGACGTATTAGGTGATATTGAGCCAGGTGAGGATGATGTTCCTCCTCCTGATGTTGGATGCGGTTGATAGATGATGGCTGTGGGAGTGCGCTGAGCAGTCGATGCGCGTTTTGACCCGTGGGGATGTATGTACAGATTTTGGGATTCTTTTGGGAAGTCGGGTTAAGGTTAATTTGTATAGAACATATTAGGATGCTTGGTCTGGTTAGTGGATATGTTTACTTTTGAAGTTTTAAACGTATTGGAAAAACCTGTTTTGTAAACTGTTTTGTAAAATCTTATTGGAACTGCTTGGGATTGTCGATTTTTAAACATATCCATGCCGTTTGTTTTTGCGAAAGATTGACGTGTATTAGATTATATAATTTGGGTGGTTTTACAAGTAAAGATGTATGTGTTTTTAGAGTTAAATGTGGGAGAAATTGGGAATCTGTTAGAATTGATATGTGCATGGGGGATCGATGTTTGGATGAAGTTGCTCTCTGGAAATTCTGATTTCCAGAGAGCGTATAGGAAATGTTTGTAAGGCAAAAAGCAAGGAAGAGATCGCTGCCTCCTGGGTTGGAGCCAGCGATCGCTGGCAGCGATCACTGCCAGCGATCAGTCGCTGGGCAGTGGCTGCCAGCGATCAGCATAGGCGATCGATCAAGAGATCGATCGCCCATCTGGGTTGTAGCCAGCGATCGCTGGCAGCGATCACTGCCAGCGATCAGTCGCTGGGCAGTGGCTGCCAGCGATCAGCATAGGCGATCGATCTCTGGATCGATCGCCCCTCCTTCAATTCGTCGGATTGACGAATTTGCCCTCCCCTTTTATTTTAATTTAAATTAGTTTTAATATAGTTTTATTTAATTGTTTTAAATGATTTGAAAGTTAGATTTCAATTCCGATTTCGATTCTGGTTTCGATTTCGGTTTAGGTTCCGCCTAGAGTTTAATTAAAGTTATTAGGATAAAAAAAAATATAATACAATTAAAAAAATAGTACGGGAAATACGGGTACAGTTTTAGGGTCGTGACATCGACACTGTCAGAGATTTAGATCATGCTGCGTAAATAGATATTTTAAGCTCTTATGATAAGAAAATATTTCAAATCTGGCTCCATACAAATAATTTCGCCAAATCTTCAAAGCAAAAATAATAACAACTAACTCTAAATCGTGTGTAGGGTAATTTCACTCATGTGTCTTTAACTGTCGAGATACATAAGTTATTACTTTATCTTGCTGCATTACAACACATCACAATCCCACTCCAGAAGCATCTATATATAATGCATATGGTAAGCCTTCATTAGGTACTACTAAAATTAGCGTAGTAGTCAACTTCTTTTTAAGCTCTTCAAAAGCCATCTGACATTTATTGTCCCAAATAAACTTTATATTCTTCCTGGTCAATTGAATTAATTACATAATAATAGAAGAAAAATTTTAGACGAACCGTTGATAATATCCAGCCAAACCCAAGAAACTTCATACTTCATTAATATTCTTGGGTGGTTTCCACTCTAATACTGTTTCGACCTTTGTGGGGTCTACTGAGATGTCATTATGAGAAATTACATGACCTAAGAACTTCACTTCTGTTTTCCAAAAATCACATTTCTCTCGTTTTGCAAATAGCTAGTGTTCACGCAACGTTTGTAAGACAATTCTTAAATATTCCATATGCTCCTCACGAGATTTAGAATATATTAAAATATTGTCGATGAATACCACCACGAACTGATCAAGATGAGGCCAAAGATCTCGATTCATCAGATCCATAAAAGCTGCTGGTGCATTAGTCAGTCCAAACGGAAGTACCAAGAATTCATAATGTCCATATCGAGTGTGAAAAGTAGTTTTGGGAATATCCTGTTCACAAATTTTTAATTGGTGGTAGCCAGATCTCAAATCGATCTTTGAGAAGTACTTTAATCCTCCGAGCTGGTCAAATAGATCATCAATTCTTGGTAGAGGATATTTATTTTTGATCGTCACGTGATTTAATTTTCGATAATCTATGCATAATCGAAGCGATCCATCCTGCGACGGGTGATCCCCACGGAGAAACACTGTTCTGAATAAAACCCTTATACAACAAATCATTTAGCTGGATTCTTAACTCCCTCAACTCAGCAGGACCCATGCGGTACGGAGCAGTTGAATTTGGAGTTATGTTGGGCATCAAGTCGATACAGAACTCAATCTCCCAATCGAGTGGTAACCCAAGCAAATCCTCAGAAAAAACATCAGGGTAGTCACGAATCACTGATATATCAGAATCATGTCTGACCGTAACATGGTTGTGGGTAATAGCAAAAATATTTTCGTAGCTCCAATCTTCTCCGAACACCCAAACAAGCTCGTAAAATAGAATTAACAGGGAACATACGGGCATTATATGGAGGTATCAAAACTTTTCTATCTCCCAAAGTAAGAGTTATACTTCTCTAACGACAGTCAATTACTGCTTTATAGAGATTTAGCCAATCCATATCCAGAATCACATAAAATTGATCCATAGACATAACTATAAGGTCGGCAGGTAGCTCGTGCTCATTAATCACAATAGCCGCATATCGAACAATGTGATTCATTTTATATTTCTTGTTCATAGAGATACTCAAAATAAGAGGACTATCAAGTTTTTCTATAGTTACGTCTCAAGAATGAACAGAAGATATGGAAATAAAAGAATATGTTGCTTTAGTATCAAATAGGCCATGCATCATAGTCTTAAATAAGAAAATCATACCATCGATAACACCATGGTCAGATGAATCATAAAGTTTAGATCCTGCAACTGCATAAGCTTGGCTAGTTATCTTTTCCTTTTCTCTATTGCCACCTCTGAATCCACCCCTCGATAAACTATGGTTAGTACTAGTCATATAATTTGGAGTTACAGCGGGAATGGTGTTTGAAGCAAAGCTCTGTTAATGCCCAGTAGACTTCTGAGAGTTGGTACCAAATAGCTAATATTGATGCTGATTACGCTGATCCTGACCAGAAAATCCTCTGTTACCTCCGAAAATAGGCCTGCCAATGATTGTCTGAGAATGTGCTGAATTGTTTTGAGGTTTTTGATGAGTAGGACAATTCTTTCTTAAATGTCCTAGCTATCCCCAAGAGTGACAAATATATGATCCGGAACATCTACTAGAATAAGGCGTAGTATCAGAGGATCCGCTAAAGTTATCTTGATTCTGACCCTCACGGTTTTTCCCTTTCTTAAAGTCCTTCTTGATTATCTTGCCTCCCATAGGTTGATCATCTTTCTTTTTCCCTTTGTATACACCAAACTGTTCTTCCAAATCTGCCTTAACACCCTGAGCAACAACAACTACTTCAGGAAGGGTTTTAAATGCAAAGCCTAACAAATGGTATCTGATCTTGGACCTCAAATTCAATTGAAACTTCACGAGCATATCCACCGGGTCCATGTGATTAATATACTAAGAGAACTCCATATGTCACACCCCTAATTCCGTACCCGTATTTCCGTAATAAATTTTTCATTTTAAACATTAAACTTATACTTAAGCGGAAACTCAATCAGAATTTAAAACGGAATTGAAATCGGACCTCTAAAACATTTAAAACAAAACGTTTAATAATTAAATAAAACTTAAAACATTTAATTATTAAACAATTAAAACCATTCAGAAAAGTGGGAGGGCAGAATTGGGATTCTGCCCCTCGAAGCATCGAAGGCAGTGATCGATCTCTGCTGAAGGCAGAGACCGATCGCCGCACCTTATTGGTAAGGCAGCGATCGATCTCTGCCTTCAGCAGAGACCGATCGCCGCACCCTTGCCTCTCCCAAGCAGCGATCGATCTCTGCTGAAGGCAGGGATCGATCGCTGCACTGATATAAGCCAGCAGCGATCACCTTAAGCGATCGGACTCCTCTTCCTTTTCCCCTTCTTTCCTTCTTCTCTTCCTTCAGCTTTTGTTTAACACTTTGCTCTCTGAAATTCCAGAGAGCAAAACATATTTCAGCTCTCTGGAATCCGGTTTCCAGAGAGCAAACATTCACACAACACCTCTCTGGAATCCAATTCCAGAGAGCAAATATACACATTTTAATATCCCATTCATTTTACTCATCAATATTCACAATCAATTCACGACTTCAATCCCTCATAAACGTGTTCTAAACTCGATAGTATGGCGGCGGACTTGGTGAAGTCCAACTGCGTGGATAGCTCTAAAAACCGAGCTTACCCATACCAATCCCAAAACGAATCAAAACATTTCATAACGTTTATCAAAACAGTTTAAACCAAAGCTTTTACATACAGTTACCAAAACATTTTCTAACCCCTATCCAGATCCAAACAACCTAAAATACTCTATACAATTATCAATTCAAAATATCCCAAAATAACCCCAGAGTCCATACATACATCCCCACGGGTCATATCGCGCCTCGACTACTCAGCGCACTCCCACGGCCATCATCCATCAGCTGCCACCTACGTCAGGAGGAGGAACATCGTCCTCACCTGGCTCGATGTCACCAAAGATATCACCTACACCATACAGACACCTATGAGATAATTAAATCTCAGTAAGCTACGTAAATGCAGATGCATGCGTGCAGATGTCATTCAGAAAACATGCATGACAGATTCAGATTATAGATTCATTACGTCGCAGACAGATAGATTGTCACCGAGACCTCGACCCACTAAATGGAGAGGGCCTATCCAGCGGTCGGACTACCCTTTCCACCTAGAGGGGGGGGGGGTACACGCTTGCAACACGCACAGCCGTGCCTGAGCCCCATCTCGCATGACCAGATACAGACAGATTACATTCATTCATTACAGAGGTTCGTTCATTTTCTTAAAATACGTGCAGAAATTCGTTTTCATGACCTTTGAAATACGTGATGCATGAACAGATATGTGCATAATATAACCGTGCGATAAACAAACAACGTGCATACCATCAAGACCGAAATTAAACTAACCTACAACAATTTAAACCTAACTACCCAACCAAAGCGAATTTAAAGCAAACATCTCTTCAGGGATCCTCGATACGACATCGAAGTATGGTGTAGACCAATTGGTCAGAGTAAGTCACGAAGACTTACCTTGGGCGCGCAGAATCTCAATCTTCGTCCACGGGAGTCGTGTGTCTGAGGAAAACACGATGTCCACCGTTAAAACCAATTTGAATTATAAACGTTCAAATTATAAAATCCTTAACTAATGAATTTCCTAAATTCCAACTTAGCTAATCAAAGCATTTAGAACGTCAATTAAGGCTCGATAATCCGAAATCTCAATTAACGAGTTTTTCTCAAAAACCCGGAAATTTACCAATTTTTAACTTTTTCACAAATTGATTTTTCTTCGTCCAATAACGTCAAATACGTTCAATACATACTTAATCACGGCTAACCTATTAATTACGAGCCCTAATTCGACATTTTTATCGAAACCCTAATCGAAACCCTAACGTTAAATCGACCTAAAACTTGGAATTTAACGCTCAAAGACCGAAGCTACTTACCGAGGGTAGCGAGAGGAGGAGAAACTGTGAAGGACGGAGGAAGAACGAAGGTCGGACGGAGGTCGGATGTCGTGAGAACGCCGGCGGCCAGAGAGAAGTTTCTTCTCTGTTCGTGGGCGCCAGAGAGAAAAGAGAGAAGTGAGGAGAAAAAGAGAGATTTGTGTTATTTATTAATTTTGGTTTGCAAATTACCATTTTGCCCTTCTTACTTAATTCTATTTGTTTCGTCCTTCGTTTCGTTAATCGTCCAACTATTCGGGATCACCAAATTTCCTAATTTCGCCAATAAGTCCAATTAGTTACCAGAGATTTATTAAAACTATCCGTTCGCAATTTGGACCTCATTTACTATTTTTACTAAAACGTCAATTATATTACGATAGAGGTAATTACTCGGAATATAGCGTTACTCTTCCGAAAATTCCCGAAAATTCCTTAAAATTCCAATTGGTCGTTTGGATCGTAATGACGCTTTCATTTCGTAAATCGGACTTGATTTGACATATTCACAAAAAATGCCACGTATATTAAAATGGTAATATAATATACAATTTCGTACAAGCCGGGTATTACACCATAAATTTGGCATAATACTCTAGTACGGTAAGATTTTCCTGCTCCAAATTATGATATGCCGCGATCATCTTCTGGCAATGTTCAGCATTGCAATAATTGTCTCTAAAAAGAGTTTCGAACTGTGTCCAGGTCATATCCTTCAAAGGATAGTCCAATTTCAGAGACCTCCACCACACTTCGGTTATTTTCTCAAATTAATATGTTGCAAATCCAACTCAATAATCTGTTGGAGCTTTTAGAGCCGTCAGCTTCTTATGAATCACTCTTAACCAATTTTCTGTAACTTGCGGGTCAGCATCGCCCACAAACACTGGTAAGTTCATCCACTCCCACTGCATAAAGTAATTCATACGGCGGTCCTCTATGTCCTAATTGCCGCGTCGTTGGTTTAAATTTTGCAGTGCATCTCTGAGAGCAATTATCGGATTAGTAGGCTCTAATTCAGCTGATTGCACATTAGGTGCTACAAAGGTACGATTTCTAGGGACTTTTCTTGGGGGCATTTTCGTAAATTTGAAAAAAAAAAAAAATTACTTCCGAGTGCCTTTTTGCACAATAATAATTCTTGTATATCATCACATCATCTATCCTAGAAGTATTAATTTTCAAGATGAGAACCTGGCTATGATACTATTTTTCTATCACGCCCCAAATGGGACCGCAACAGAACAAGGAACGACCGATCCATAAATCGAGTCAACCGTCCGACTCTAAATCTTCTTCACTTAAAAAGAACACGCAGCGAAAAATTTATAAACTAATATGAAGTCAGAGTTCAAAATATAAATTAAACAAATCCAATAAGAGACACCAGATAATGTGATGATATATGTCCAAGCGAGATAACAAAATAACATACGACTTATAATTTTTCAAAAGTCTCTAACCTTAAAAATTTAAAATGAAACTATAGAAAATTCTTGTTCTCTCGCTGATAATTAGAACTTCTTTTGATTTGATCCTAAAAAAAATAGTCGTCGTTTGGGGTGAGTCGACTAAACTCAATAGGAATAGAGTTTATTTCCATCAGTCATAAAATATTATGCATAAATTTAATAAAAATGCAGTTATGCAATTTTAATAGATGTTCCATGAAAATGGAGCCTCTCATGAACTCCGAGTACACTAGGTCATAGGCAAAAACATCAACCTTAGGTGGTGGCACGTCATAATTACTTTGATCAAGTTTAGGGTTTCGCGCCCAAAGACACAACTCTTCAGCTGTCCTATTACTTCTAATTAAAACCACACAATTTTTATCAATGATAAAATATACAGTTCATAAAGTGTGAAAGAACAATAGTACAAAATTCAATGAATATTTTATGCTAAATAAATGAATTTAATTAATGAGTTAAAAAATAATAATAGTTAACCGAAAATAAAATAAACTCCTACTTATAACATGTCAATAAATTCAAAACTCCAAGTTAACGAGTCCACACTTTAATTCAATAAATTAGTACATTAGAAAATCAAACTTTTCCTTGTCCAAAATGGAGATCAATCTTTTTCTTCTCAATCTCAAATTGAATCTCAAATACTTGCAAATCATTCGGGAGAGAGATGAAATATGACATAGAGGAGGCTTTTCAATCGGTGAAAAATAATTAAAAAAAAAAAAAGAATTACAGATGGCCATAAAAGAGAGAGAGAAATGTGGGCGTAATTTTTCTCATTTTCAAGCGGAGCGTTAAGCAGGAATTAGTTTTTTTGGAGAAAAATGAAAAAGAAAGAGTTTTTCTGGAGAAAAATTGAAAAAAAGATGGTTTTACGAAAGGAGGGAGAAAAGTTATACACGTGAAAATTTCACAAGGGAAGAGAACTTATTGTCCTCTGACGTTTCACATCTGTGCCTACCATATCTCTGGTTATGCACAGCCAGAGCGTGCAGTGGAGTATATCTTCCGAGCTAACTTGATGGTGGCGGTGAACGACAACGTTCTCTGTCTCGGCTTGGAAAATAGTGGCTCGATCCCATGAACCTCCATTGTTATCGGAGGGCTCCAGCCGGAGAACAATCTTTTGCAGTTCGATCTGGCGAGTTCTTTTGCACTCCTTTGGACAAGTCCTTCAACTTTTCCATCTGCGGGAGCTACTGTTAGCAATCTCCAACTCCGGCCTCACCTGACGGCCTGGCTCTTTCCGGCATCAACAGCTCTACAATGCTGATCCGGTGGGATCGAGGTCCGAGTCCATAAAGCAAAAGAAAAAAGAAAACAAACTTGACTTCCCAAGTTTTTCGATTGTGATGCAGGTCAAAGATTCCAGCTCGCAGTTCTGAAAGTGGGAACTTATCCAGGCATTGATAATCGGGCCCTGCCACTGAAGCAGGAGATGCACCGCTAACCAGGTATAGTGCAGCAGCAGCTGCCCCTCGAGTCAACGATTTCAGATTTACTCACTCGTCCCTGCGCCATGTCCTTCCCTCTTCTCCTCCTCCTCTCCTTCCTTCTTTCGTCTCCGTCTGTTTCTCTGCAGAAAGGTTTCCTCGCCCCCATTCATAAGGACCACTCCACCCTCCTCTACTCCATTTCCGTTTACCTCCAAACCCCTCTCAAACCCGCCCAATTGCATCTTGACCTCGGCGGCGCCTTCTCCTGGATCGACTGCTACAAATCCTATTCTTCCTCCACCTACAACCACGTCCCCTGTAATTCCCCTCTTTCCCAGTCCTTCAATTCTCTAGCTTGCGGTAACTGTTATGAACCTCCCAGCCCTATTTGCGCAAACGACACTACCCTTCTCTACCCTGAAAATCCGGTCACTCAGAAGTTTATTACCACCAACAACGCTCTAACCGACGTTCTCGCGCTCCCGACCACAGACGGATCTACGCCGGGTCAACTTGGCCGCATCCCCGATTTCGCTTTCTCCTGCTGTCAAACAGCTCTCCTCAGAGGCCTCGCCAAGAAGGTGAACGGTCTAGCCGGATTTGGCCGGTCTAACCAGTCTTTACCGGTGCTGGTGAGCAAAGCTTCCTCTTCCACACGCTCCTTCGCAATCTGCTTATCTGGTTCCAGATCGGTGCCGGGAGTTATTTTCATCGGAACTAGTGGACCCTACATTTTTTCTTCCAATATTGACCTTTCGAAATCGCTTATTTACACCCCTCTTATTTTTAACCCGAAGGGTAGCTCAAAGTTTACATACTGGTTGCCTTCCTATGAATACTACGTCGGCCTGACGTCCATTAAAGTGAACGGAAAATCTGTACCGTTCAACTCCTCGCTCCTGGCCGTCGATCAGATTCAGGGGACAGGGGGCACCAAGATCAGCACGAACACTCCGTACACCGTGTTGCAGACGGGAATATACAAAGCTTTCACGAACTTGTTCGTGACAGAATCCGCTGCGTTGAACCTCACGGTAACGAATCCGGTGAGGCCATTCAGCGTGTGTTATCTGGCCGAGGGCATCTCCACCACGCGGGTGGGGCCGGCAGTTCCGACCGTCGATCTGGTGATGGGGAATGGCGATGTGTTTTGGAGGATCTTTGGATGGAATTCCATGGCGAGTGTAACGAGGACGGGGGTGGCCAACATGTGGTGTTTGGCGGTGTTGGACGGTGGGACGAATCCGAGAACGCCGGTAGTGATCGGAGGGCATCAGATGGAGGACAATCTGTTGCAATTCGATCTGGAGCGTCAAAGACTGGGGTTCAGCTCCTCTGTTCTTCTACGTCGGACCACCTGCGCCGACTTCAACTTCAGTCCCAAGCAAAAGTAGAAATTATTACCCTTCTTCTTTTTCTGTTTTTATTTAAAAAATAAAAAATAAACAGCAGCGTCGCCGCACTGTCGTCTTCCATAAAAATGACAGCTTTCCTCGTTAAAGAAGTCTCTGCTTCTGCTCCTCCACATGATTATACATTTGTAATAATTTGAAACTAATTTAATCGAAACTACCTCCTTAATGACAAGTTTGACGCGATTCTACCTGCAAGACCATCGTGTTTCTACCCACCAAACAGATCAGCAAATTCAGATTAAAAAAAACAACAAATAACAGTAAATCCAGCGATGATTTGACTAATCAAACGATATCTAAATTCAACGAAATTTTAAAGGGGTCTTCGTGTATGAGTTAAGATTAACTCCTTAAATTTTCAGATCTAGATAATGAGTAAATCGTGAGTTTTGATTGGAACACCAGATGCTGTCCGGTAAGCAATATTTTGTAAGCTTCCGGCATACACTCTTCCGTAGAAGAATGGCAGCAAATGGAACAGGTTAATGGCCACCTTCTTCGTATATCCTACTCTGAAAAGAGAGGGAAGAAGCGTGAAACAATAGCTATTCAAGCAACCGTGGGCTTGAAAGCGTAAAGGAGAGAAATCCTTCTCGGTTCTTGACCGAACCGAGCCTTACTGTTCACCGGTCTTCAAGCTCCAAGCACTTAGCTGAAATTAAGTTATTCTCATAGCAACAACAACTGAATACAAACACCAATAACCATGCTTATATAAGCCTAGGGTGGGTGGAGGCCTTGGCTAGAAATGAGCTTCAAAACGAGCTTCAAAATGGACCAAAACCTTGGCTTAGTGCAACAATGCACTCTTCACTTCAACCATCTCCAAATCACCATCTAAACTAGCATACATCAAATCCTAATGCCTAAGGATGCATGCAACTATAAAATATTACATGAAAAGCCAATGTTTGCCAACAACATACAAGGCTAAAAGTTTTCCAAAACAATAATAAAAAAAAAAAAGATAAGCGTTCGGTTACAATTTTATTCCAAAAGGGAGACAAATCTCTTCTTCAAGTGTCTCCGTCTTCAAGTGCCTCCATCTTTGTTTCCCAAGTTAGCAAGTGTATGGGTTGATCCAGGTTCCTTGTGCTCAGTTCCCAATCCAAATCCTTGAAGAGATCTTCAAATCCTGCAAAAGAATTGGGTTTATTAGTAAATAGATTTGATAACACTTGGGCCTTTGTTTGCGATCGAGTGACGGCCCTCTGGGGCACATCATCCTCTCCAGGTGATTGAGGATTTGACCTCAAATCCTTTAATTGGAGCTCCTCGATGTCATCATCGCTATCCTTGAAAGGAGAGAGATCTTGAACATTAAAGGTGGTTGAAATTTCATAGTCTCCAGGTAGCTCAATCTTATAAGCATTATTGTTGATTCTTTCCAACACCTTGAATGGTCCTTCAGCTCTAGGCAATAATTTGGATCGTCTCTTGGCGGGAAACCTTTCTTTTATCAAGTGTAACCAAACTAAGTCTCCTTCGTTAAAGATAACTTCACGGCGTCCTTTGTTGGCTTGTTTGGCAAATCTTTCATTATTCCTTTCGATGGCTATGCGTGCAGTCTCATGCAATTTTTTAACTCGTTCAGCCTTGTCCGCTCCAGATGGATTAGCTAAGTCTTTTAGGGGTAAGGGAACAAGGTCTAGCGGTGTATATGGATTAAACCCGTAGGCAACCTCAAAAGGCGATTGTTGAGTAGTGGAATGAAGGGTGCGGTTATAGGCAAACTCCAAACCAGGAAGTACTAGATCCCAGTTAGATAGTTTCTTACCTACAACACTGCGTATGAGGGTACCCAGGGTCCTGTTGACAACTTCCGTTTGACCATCGGTTTGGGGATGAAACGAGGTACTGAAACACAATCTAGTCCCTAACCTTTTCCACAATGTGTTCCAAAAGGCACTAAAAAATTTAGTGTCCCTATCCGACACTATGGATTGCAGAATTCCATGTAAGCGAACGATTTCCTTAAAGTAAAGGTCAACTATGAAAGCAGAATCGTCGGTTTTGGCACAAGGAATAAAGTGTGCCATCTTGGAGAATCGATCGATAACTACCATTATGGAGTCTTTACTTCGTGCAGTTCGTGGTAGTCCTAAAACAAATTCTATACTAACCTCTACCCAAGGGTGTGAAGGAACGGGCAAAGGCATGTATAAGCCTTGAGATAGAACCTTACTGTAACGACCCTAATACTGTACCCGTAATTACTGTGTAAATTTTTCATTTTTCGTTTTATCCTAATATCTTTAAATAATCTCTAACTAGAACCTAAACCGAAATCGAAACCAGAATCGAAATCGGAATTGAAATCTAACTTTTAAAACGATTTAAATAAAACCTTTAAAACTATTAAAACAATTAACTAAAACTATAATTTAAAACAATTTAAAAGTAAAACAAAAGGGGAGGGCAGTTCTGTCATTCGGCCAGGAGAAGAAGCAGCGACTGGTCGCTGCAGCGCGCTGCAATCGCTGCAGCTAGCAGCGATCGAGCGCTGCTTGCTGCAGCGCTCGGTCGCTGCCCCCATAGCAGCCAGCAGCGATCGAGCGCTGCTTGCTGCAGCGCTCGGTCGCTGCACCCCTTTGCAGCGATCACCTCGAGCGATCAAGCGCTGGCCCTCCGTTTCCTCCACTTCTTCTTCTCTTCCTTCACCATTTCTTTCCTTCACCATTTCTATGCAGTGCTCTCTGGAATTCCAGAGAGCAAGCTCAATATCAAATGCTCTCTGGAATTCGATTCCAGAGAGCAATCTTCCTTACTTAACTCCATCAATAAACACAATTAAACCCCATAACATACTACTTCAACTCCACCCAAAACGTATCCTAAAATATATCAACTTACAGCGGACTCTGCGAAATCCAACTGCGTGGATAGCTCTAAAAGTCGAGCATACCCGGACCAATACAAATACCAATAAAAGCATTTCCAAAACGTTTTCCATATACACTTATCAAAATATCAGAATGTTATCTAACCCCTAACCAGATCCAAACACCCTAATATGTCTATACAATAACAGCCCAAAACATTCATAAACCCTCAAAATCTATACGTACACCCCACGGGTCAGTGAAGCCTCGACTGCGCCAGCACACCACCACAGCCATCCTCCGTCAACTGGACTCACGCCTCAGGAGGAGGGACCTCGTCCTCACCTGGTACCTCGATGTCTAAGTCACCTACACCATACAGAACACACTATGAGATAAAAATCTCAGTAAGCTCTAGTAAATGCAACTACATGCTATGCTATGCGTGTGAGTTGGAAACCATGCAGCATTTTCTTTACTTATTCATTAGGGATCACCGAGATCTAATCCTCCTAACTAGAGAGAGCACATCCAGCGGGCGGACTACTCTTTCTAGTTAGAAGAGGGGGGTACACGCTTACAACACGTACAGCCGTGCCTGAGCCCCACCTCGCATGACCATCGTATGAGTGCATAATAAATGTGGTACTGTGACCAGCCCGTAGTCGGCCTCCACAGTAGGTCCCGCCCCTCTCCAGGCCACATTGTGAGTACATAATAGATGTGGTACTGTGACCAGCCCGTAATCGGCCTCCACAGTAGGTCCTGCCCCTCTCCAGGCCACATCGCCAAGTTAAAACATCGTGCGGAAATTCATTTTCATGCTTTTCTTTAAACCACGTGATGCATGAACATTTCTATATCATAAAATAAACACTAAGCATGCATACCATCAAGACTGTGGAACGTAAACCTACAAAGCAAAATAAACCTAACTACCCAAACCAAAGCAATATAAACTAGCGCGTCATCAAAATCCTCGAAACGACTTTGATGTAAGGTGTAGGCCTATCGGCCGGAAAGGTATCACGAGAACTTACCTCGTGCACGCTGCAATCCAAGCTTCGTCCACGAGCACTGTTTGCCTAAGCAAATTCAGAACGTTTACCGTTAAAACGCATTTAAATTAACGATTGTCCAAATTTACAAAACCTTAACTACGGAAACTTCTTAAAGTTCTAATCCAATTTATCGAGCCATTTATTAGAGCAATTCACGCTCGACACTTCAATTCTCGATTTACGAAATTCCTCGAAAACTCGAAAATTCTCGGATTTTAAACTTTTTCACAAATTGCTCCAACTTCGTCCAATAACGTCAAATACGTTTAATATATACTTAATTGCGGCTAACCTATTAATTACGAGTCCTAATTCGCGTTTTTAACGGAAAATTACCGAAACCCTAATTGTCTAAAACGTTACGAAATCAAAGATTTAACGTTCTAAAACCACAGAGACTTACCGAGAACGTCGATTGGAGGAAAAACTACGAAGGAATCGAAACGATCGGAAAGAAAAACGGAGTCGGAATGCTGAGGATCGCCGCGGGCAGGGAAGGAGTTCTTCGCGAGGGCTCTCTGGAAAACTGAAGAAGCAGAATGAATTGAAAAGAAAGGTTTAAGTGATTTTTATAAAATTTATTTGACAAAATTACTAAAATGCCCTTCCTTAGTTTTTTCTTCCTTCGGTTCGTTAATCGTCCAGCCATTCGACTTTTCCTAATTTCCATATTTTGCCAATAACTCCTATTCATTGTTTGTGATTTATTAAAACTGTCCGTTTGCAATTTGGACCTCATTTACTATTTTTATTAAAACCCCATCCGTTTTACGAGAAACATAAATATTCGGAATATAGCATTACTATTCCGAAAATTCCCATAATTTCCTTAAAATTCTTATTACTCGTTAGGATTCTAATGATGCTTTCTTTTCGTAAAACGGACCTAGTTTGACATATTTACGAAAATGCCAATTTAAATATATTAAATAATTAAATAAATAGGATTCCGTACCTTCGGGTATTACAATCCACCCACCTTATTCGGAATTTTGCCCACAAAATTGGCTACTCGAATAATTCGGGATACTTGATCATCATGTCGTGCTGTCTCTCCCAAGTAGCCTCTTCCACCTCGTGATTCCGCCATAAGACTTTAACTAACGGAATTTCTCTGTTGCGTAGTACCTTGATGGAAGTCTCTAATATACGAACCGGCCTCTCCTCATAGCTCAAAGTAGGCCGTACCTCGATGTCTGTAGCCTCTATAACATGCGACGGATCGCGCAAGCACTTCCGAAGCATAGATACGTGGAATACGTCGTGAATACCCACCATAGAAGCTGGAAGCTGCAGTTTATACGCCAGCTTCCCGACCCTCTTCAGAATAGGAAAGGGCCCCACATAACGAGGGTTTAGCTTACCCCTCCTTCCAAATCTCGCAATGCCCTTGAACGGAGAAACTTTGAGGTACACCTCATCACCTTCCTCGAACTCTAGCTCTCTCCGTCTAGTGTCAGCATAGCTCTTCTGTCTGCTCTGAGCTACCTCAATGCGCTGTCGGATAATGGAAATCTTCTCTGCCGTCTGCTGTAGAATCTCAGGACCTACGATGCTGGCTTCGCCAACCTCGTCCCAATATAACGGAGACCTACATTTCCGACCATACAAAGCCTCATACGGTGCCATGCCAATGGTAGCCTGGAAGCTGTTGTTGTACGAGAACTCCACTAGAGGTAAATATCGGCTCCACGAGCCCTGAAACTCCAGCACACACGCTCTGAGCATATCCTCAAGAATCTGGTTCGTCCTCTCTGTCTGACCGTCAGTCTGAGGGTGGAACGCTGTGCTGAAATTAAGCTGAGTCCCCATAGCTCTGTGTAAACTCTTCCAGAACTTTGACGTGAATCTCGGATCTCTGTCGGAGACAATAGAAACTGGCACGCCGTGAAGTCTGACAATCTCCTGTACATAGAGCTCTGCGAGCTGATCCATAGACGATGTCATCCTCACAGATAAGAAGTGGGCCGACTTTGTCAATCGGTCCACAATAACCCAAATGCCGTCATGGCCTCTCGTAGTCCTCGGGAGCCCCACAATAAAATCCATAGATATCTGCTCCCACTTCCACTCCGGAATCGGCAGTGGTAATAATGTTCCGGCCGGTCTCTGATGTTCGGCCTTAACCTGCTGACATACTAAGCAAGTCTCAACGTACCTGGCAACCTCTCTTTTCATGCCCGGCCACCAGAAGTGCTGTTTCAAATCCCGGTACATCTTAGTACTTCCCGGGTGCACAGAATATGCAGAAGAATGTGCCTCAGTCAAAATCTCCTGCTTCAAACCCTCGTCGTTAGGCACGTACCACCTGTGCCTAAATCTCAGAATGCCATCCTCTGATAAATGAAAATCCGACGAGTCTCCCAAGGTCATACTAGATCGGAGCTCCATACACTCTGAATCGCTCTGCTGAGCCTCACGTATACGATCCAGAATAGTCGGTCTGATAGAAATATTGGCGAGCATACTGGATAACTCAGCCACAATCTCTACGTCGAACCTCTGAATCTCAGATCGCAGCGTAACTGACATAGCTGCAAGTGAAGGCTGAATCGCAGAAGGCACTCTACTCAAGGCATCAGCTACCTTGTTTGCTTTCCCTGGGTGGTACTTGATATCAAAATCATAGTCCTTGACGAACTCAAGCCACCTGCGTTGCCGCATATTCAGTTCCTTCTGCGTAAATAAGTACTTCAAGCTCTTGTGGTCGGAGAATATCTCGCACTGCTGCCCATATAGATAATGTCTCCATATCTTCAGTGCGAAGACCACAGCTGCTAACTCGAGGTCATGCGTAGGGTAGTTCTGCTCATACGGCTTCAGCTGCCGAGAAGCATAAGAAATGACTTTCCCCTCCTGCATCAACACACAACCGAGTCCGACTCCAGATGCATCGCAGTAAATACTGAACCTGACACCCTCAACCGGTAGCGCCAGTACTGGAGCGGTGATCAATCTCTGCTTTAGCTCTGCAAAACTGTCATCGCAAGCAGACGACCAAATAAACCTCTCACTCTTCCGAGTTAAGCGTGATAAGGGAAGTGCAATCTTCGAGAATCCCTGAATAAACTTCCGATAATAACCGGCCAATCCGAGAAATCCACGCACCTCTCGTACGTTCTTCGGCTGTGGCCAACCTCTGACCGCCTGGACTTTGCTCGGATCCACAGAAACTCCGTCCTGTGATATGATATGGCCAAGGAAGCTTACTCTGTCAAGCCAGAACTCGCACTTCGAAAACTTAGGATATAGCTGGTGGTCGCATAAAATCCTCAGAACAATCCTCAGATGCTCCTCGTGCTCTTCCTTAGACTTAGAGTAAATCAGGATATCATCAATAAACACCACTACAAACTTGTCCAAGCACTCTCTGAAGACACGGTTCATCAGATCCATGAACGCTGCAGGAGCATTAGTGAGTCCAAAAGACATAACAAGGAACTCATAATGCCCATACCTCGTTCGGAACGCCGTCTTCGGTATGTCATCCCTCCGGACCTTCAGCTGATAATAACCCGAGCGTAGATCAATCCTGGAAAATACTCGGGCACCCTGTAGCTGATCAAATAAGTCGTCAATCCGGGGCAGTGGATACTTGTTCTTCACCGTGAGCTTATTCAGCTCCCTGTAATCAATGCACATCCTGAGGGTCCCATCTTTCTTCTTGACGAATAAAACAGGAGCACCCCAGGGTGAAACACTGGGTCGAATAAACCCCTTCTCTAACAGCTCATCAAGCTGAGTCCTCAGCTCTCTCAACTCAGCTGGTGCTAACCGATACGGATTCTTGAACCTCGGCGCAGAGTTAGGATAGACATCAATAGTGAACTCGATCTCCCGGTCTGGGGGTAACCCGGGAAGATCATCAAGAAATATCCCAGAGAACTCTCTGACAATAGGAATATCGCTCGGCTTTAATCCGCTGAGCAACTGACAATCAAAGACAGAGGCCAAATAAATAGAGCACGCACCTTTGAACTGCTCGTTGACCATCATGGAATAAGAGATAGGCGAGCTACCCAATCTGCTCATCGCCTGATAAGAAAACTCAGATTTACCCGGAGGTCGAAAAGTGACAATCCCGGATCGACAGTCGATGGTAGCGAAGTGCTGTGCTAGCCAGTCCATCCCTAGAATAAGATCATAATGCTCGATGCCCATAACAATAAGGCGAGCATAAAGAGTACGGTCCCCAATCGAGATAATGCTGCCCTGGACTACACGGCCTGACTGCATATGCTCTCCTGAAGGTAGCATAACGCTATACTCGCACTCTGCTAACTCAGGCGCAAGCCTCAATCTCGACACACAAGCGGTGGAAATAAAAGAATGTGTAGCCCCCGTGTCTAATAAAGAAAATACAGGAACACCAGTAACCAATATAGTACCTGCAATCACAGCAGGCTGATCCTCGTCATCAACATCTCCAGGCTCGATAAAAGCGAAGATCCTGGGCATAACTTTCCTCTGATCACTACCCGACTGATCTCTGCCGGGCTTCGGGCAGTCTTTAATAAAATGGCCTGGATCACCACATCGGTAGCATACACCCAAGCCATATCTACACTCGCCAGTGTGCTCCCTCTGACACTTAGGACAAACTGGTAACTGAGAAGCACCCTGTACTTGCTTCCCCTTTCCTCTGTCTCTACCTCCCTCAAGAGGTCTCTTCACACCCCTCGGCTGCTGCTGGGGCTGTGCTCTCGGCTGCCAACCTCGACTCAATGACTGAGGTCGGATCTCTCTGAAGAAGCCCTTGGATGGCTCCCTCGGTCTAATAGAACTCTGGCCAACTGCCTCAATATCAAGCGCTCTAGCCACTAGATCGTCATAGGATACGTTACGTACTCCTGATACCGTAAGGTGCATCCGGAACTCCTGGCTAAGTCCCTGTAAAAATCTCCGTACCTTATCCTCGTTGACGCTGACCTGTCGTGGAGCAAACCGAGACAGCGCCTCAAATCTCCTGACATACTCGGCAATAGTAGCAGTCTGTCGTAACTGCATAAACTCCACCATCTTCGCCTCGCGAACAGTATGGCTAAAGTACTTATCGTAGAACAGCTCTCTGAATCTCTCCCAGTCCATAACAGTCACATCGGTGCCAGATTTGATGGTATCCCACCAAAATCGAGCATCCAAGGCCAAATGATAAGTCGCCAATGCAACCTTCTGCCCATCCACAATACTCGCATAGGCTAGCATATCCTCCATAGTGCGAATCCACTCCTCGGCTGAAGAGGGATCCGTAGACTGTCCGTTGAATATAGGAGGCTGGAGCTTCTGGAAACTCTCCATCCCCCGGTTACCCGGAATGGCTGCATCCCGAGCTCTAACGCCCTCTCGGTCAATCATAGTGCCCAACTGCTGTGACTGTCTCTCCATCTGCTGAGACTGTCTCTCCATATGCTGAGACTGCTGGGCGATAAAGTCCTTAAGTGTATCAATAGTGTCATCTCGGTCATCTCGGTCCTTTCTTTGACGCACCATGTTTATATCACTCCTATAAAATTTAAAAGCAAATAATACTAAGAAAACTGAAATCAAACAAAGCTATAAGCATACTTACAGTTGATGAAGAATGTCCGCGTAGTGGCTGTGCAGTCGAGCAGTCTACAGAACCGATTTTAAAACCCGGGGGCTCTGATACCATAAATGTAACGACCCTAATACTGTACCCGTAATTACTGTGTAAATTTTTCATTTTTCGTTTTATCCTAATATCTTTAAATAATCTCTAACTAGAACCTAAACCGAAATCGAAACCAGAATCGAAATCGGAATTGAAATCTAACTTTTAAAACGATTTAAATAAAACCTTTAAAACTATTAAAACAATTAACTAAAACTATAATTTAAAACAATTTAAAAGTAAAACAAAAGGGGAGGGCAGTTCTGTCATTCGGCCAGGAGAAGAAGCAGCGACTGGTCGCTGCAGCATGCAGCGACCAGGCGCTGCAATCGCTGCAGCTAGCAGCGATCGAGCGCTGCTTGCTGCAGCGCTCGGTCGCTGCCCCCATAGCAGCCAGCAGCGATCGAGCGCTGCTTGCTGCAGCGCTCGGTCGCTGCACCCCTTTGCAGCGATCACCTCGAGCGATCAAGCGCTGGCCCTCCGTTTCCTCCACTTCTTCTTCTCTTCCTTCACCATTTCTTTCCTTCACCATTTCTATGCAGTGCTCTCTGGAATTCCAGAGAGCAAGCTCAATATCAAATGCTCTCTGGAATTCGATTCCAGAGAGCAATCTTCCTTACTTAACTCCATCAATAAACACAATTAAACCCCATAACATACTACTTCAACTCCACCCAAAACGTATCCTAAAATATATCAACTTACAGCGGACTCTGCGAAATCCAACTGCGTGGATAGCTCTAAAAGTCGAGCATACCCGGACCAATACAAATACCAATAAAAGCATTTCCAAAACGTTTTCCATATACACTTATCAAAATATCAGAATGTTATCTAACCCCTAACCAGATCCAAACACCCTAATATGTCTATACAATAACAGCCCAAAACATTCATAAACCCTCAAAATCTATACGTACACCCCACGGGTCAGTGAAGCCTCGACTGCGCCAGCACACCACCACAGCCATCCTCCGTCAACTGGACTCACGCCTCAGGAGGAGGGACCTCGTCCTCACCTGGTACCTCGATGTCTAAGTCACCTACACCATACAGAACACACTATGAGATAAAAATCTCAGTAAGCTCTAGTAAATGCAACTACATGCTATGCTATGCGTGTGAGTTGGAAACCATGCAGCATTTTCTTTACTTATTCATTAGGGATCACCGAGATCTAATCCTCCTAACTAGAGAGAGCACATCCAGCGGGCGGACTACTCTTTCTAGTTAGAAGAGGGGGGTACACGCTTACAACACGTACAGCCGTGCCTGAGCCCCACCTCGCATGACCATCGTATGAGTGCATAATAAATGTGGTACTGTGACCCGTGACCAGCCCGTAGTCGGCCTCCACAGTAGGTCCCGCCCCTCTCCAGGCCACATTGTGAGTACATAATAGATGTGGTACTGTGACCAGCCCGTAATCGGCCTCCACAGTAGGTCCTGCCCCTCTCCAGGCCACATCGCCAAGTTAAAACATCGTGCGGAAATTCATTTTCATGCTTTTCTTTAAACCACGTGATGCATGAACATTTCTATATCATAAAATAAACACTAAGCATGCATACCATCAAGACTGTGGAACGTAAACCTACAAAGCAAAATAAACCTAACTACCCAAACCAAAGCAATATAAACTAGCGCGTCATCAAAATCCTCGAAACGACTTTGATGTAAGGTGTAGGCCTATCGGCCGGAAAGGTATCACGAGAACTTACCTCGTGCACGCTGCAATCCAAGCTTCGTCCACGAGCACTGTTTGCCTAAGCAAATTCAGAACGTTTACCGTTAAAACGCATTTAAATTAACGATTGTCCAAATTTACAAAACCTTAACTACGGAAACTTCTTAAAGTTCTAATCCAATTTATCGAGCCATTTATTAGAGCAATTCACGCTCGACACTTCAATTCTCGATTTACGAAATTCCTCGAAAACTCGAAAATTCTCGGATTTTAAACTTTTTCACAAATTGCTCCAACTTCGTCCAATAACGTCAAATACGTTTAATATATACTTAATTGCGGCTAACCTATTAATTACGAGTCCTAATTCGCGTTTTTAACGGAAAATTACCGAAACCCTAATTGTCTAAAACGTTACGAAATCAAAGATTTAACGTTCTAAAACCACAGAGACTTACCGAGAACGTCGATTGGAGGAAAAACTACGAAGGAATCGAAACGATCGGAAAGAAAAACGGAGTCGGAATGCTGAGGATCGCCGCGGGCAGGGAAGGAGTTCTTCGCGAGGGCTCTCTGGAAAACTGAAGAAGCAGAATGAATTGAAAAGAAAGGTTTAAGTGATTTTTATAAAATTTATTTGACAAAATTACTAAAATGCCCTTCCTTAGTTTTTTCTTCCTTCGGTTCGTTAATCGTCCAGCCATTCGACTTTTCCTAATTTCCATATTTTGCCAATAACTCCTATTCATTGTTTGTGATTTATTAAAACTGTCCGTTTGCAATTTGGACCTCATTTACTATTTTTATTAAAACCCCATCCGTTTTACGAGAAACATAAATATTCGGAATATAGCATTACTATTCCGAAAATTCCCATAATTTCCTTAAAATTCTTATTACTCGTTAGGATTCTAATGATGCTTTCTTTTCGTAAAACGGACCTAGTTTGACATATTTACGAAAATGCCAATTTAAATATATTAAATAATTAAATAAATAGGATTCCGTACCTTCGGGTATTACACTTACTTTTAGCTTTCTTACAAATTATGCATGTCTCCAACACGCGGTGTACATCCTTCATCATGTGGGGCCAATAAAAGTGTTCCTTAAGCGTGTCTAGGGTCTTTTTCTCTCCAAAGTGACCTGCTAGGCCTCCACAATGAGCTTCTTTTACAAGGCTTCGTCTTAAACTGCCTTGAGGAATGCACAACTTTCCCGCTTTTACCAGATAGCTGTCCATGAAACGATATTCTCCTTCGGCCTTGTCCAAACATTTGATGTAGATGAGTCCAAAGTCCGGGTCAGTTTCATAGTGCTCCTTAATCCAATCAAAACCAAAGAATCTAGTTCCTAACTCCGTAAGTAGAATGCGTGTCCTAGATAGTGCATCAGCCACAACATTATTCTCCTCTTTTACATACTTAAGGGAGTATGGAAACCTCTCTAAAAACTCCACCCACGTGGCGTGTCTCTTGTTCAATTTATTCTGGCTCTTGATATGTCTCAAGGCTTGATGGTCCGTATTGATAACGAAATCTCGAGACAAGAGTTAATATTGTCAGTGCTTTAATGCTCTAATGACATCATAAAATTCCTTATCATATGTGGAGTAATTTAGGACAGCTCCTTTTAATTTTTCGCTGAAAAATGCAATGGGTTTCCCCTCTTGCATGAGTACAGCTCATTTGCCTACTCCAGAAGCATCACTCTTAATTTCGAATACTTTATTAAAATTAGGAAGTGCGAGTACAGGTGAGTGGTATAACTTGTCTTTTATTAGCTCAAAGCTCTTTTGGCATGCTGGGGCCCAGGTAAATTCTTGATTTTTCTTCGTGCAATCCGTAAGTGGTGAGACTATTAAGCTAAAGTCCTTAATAAACCTCCTATAAAAAGAGGCTAGTCCGTGGAAGCTACGTACCTCGGTTATTGAATTAGGCGTAGGCCAATCCTTAATGGCCTTAATCTTGTCAACATCAGCTTCCATTCCATCCTTTAAAATGACAAACCCTAGAAAGTAAACTTTGTCTTGCGCGAATGAGCATTTACTTAAATTTCCATACAACTGAACTTTTCGTAGGGTTTGGAAAAGTAGACTAAGATGGTTGAGGTGTTGCGGGAGGTCTAGACTATACACCAGTATGTCGTCAAAATAGACAACTACAAACTTTCCTAAGAAATCCTTAAGCACGTGATGCATAAGTCTCATGAATGTACTCGGGGCATTAGATAATCCAAAGGGCATTACCATCCATTCAAATAATCTATATTTCGTCTTGAAGGCCGTCTTCCATTTGTCACCTTCCTTCATTCTAATTTGATGGTAACCACTCTTGAGATCTATTTTAGAAAAAATGGTGGTCCCACTGAGTTCATCTAACATAAACTCAATTCTTTTGCAGGATTTGAAGATCTCTTCAAGGATTTGGATTGGGAACCAAGCAAAAGGGACCTGGATCAACCCGCACACTTGCTAACTTGGGAAACAAAGATGGAGGCACTTGAAGATGTAGACACTTGAAGACGGAGGCACTTGAAGAAGGGATTTGTCTCCCTTTTGGAATAAAATTCTAACCGAACGCTTATCTTTTTTTTTTATTGTTTTGGCAAACTTTTAGCCTTGTATTTTGTTGGCAAACATTGGCTTTTCATGTAATATTTTATAGTTGCATGCATCCTTAGGCATTAGGATTAGATGTATGCTAGTTTAGATGGTGGTTTGGAGATGGTTGAAGTGAAGAGTGCATTGTTGCACTAGGCCAAGGTTTTGGTCCATTTTGAAGCCCGTTTTGAAGTCCATTTCTAGCCAAGGCCTCCACCCATCCTAGGCCTATATAAGCATGGTTATTGGTGTTTGTATTCAGTTGTTGATGCTATGAGAATAACCTAATTTCGGCTAAGTGCTTGGAGTTTGAAGACCGGTGAACAGTAAGGCTCTGTTCGGTTAAGAACCAAGAAGGAGTTCTCTCCTTTACGCTTTCAAGCCCATGGTTGCTTGAATAGCTATTGTTCCACGCTTCTTCCCTCTCTTTTCAGAGTAGGATATACGAAGAAGGTGGCCATTAACCTGTTTCATTTGCTGTCATTCTTTTACGGAAGAGTGTATGCCAGAAGCTTACAAAATATTGCTTACCGGACAGCATCTGGTGTTCCAATCAAAACTCACGATTTACTCATTATCTAGATCTGAAAATTTAAGGACTTAATCTTAACTCATACACAAAGACCCCTGTAAAATTTCGTTGAATTTGGATATCGTTTGATTAGTCAAATCATCGCTGGATTTACTGTTATTTGCTGTTTTTTTTAATCTGAATTTGCTGATCTGTTTTGTGGGTAGAAACACGATAGTCTTGCAGGTAGAATCGTGTCATGTGGTATCAGAGCCTTGTATAGCTTCCCATGAAGACTAGAAATCGGATGGTTTGAATCTTCTTAACCATTTTTCTCACCGGTTTATAGTTTTCGTTTTTAGGTTTGCTGTTTTGCAAAACCAGAAACTAGATCTGGTTTGTTTGCTGTGTTTATCTACTCGTTTTTGATTTCTCTGCTTTTAAGTTTGAACACAAGAAGATTTATTTGGAAATTGAATTTTAAAATCGGAACCTCTATTTAAAAAAAATCCATCAACTTTAATTGCATATCTTGCCATATTTGAATTTCGTTGCATTATGCTAAAGTAGATCACCAAAGCAACGCAAAAGGTAATCAAATCGGGTAGGGATTAATCTATTTTTGGCTTGGCAAAACTGAATCTAAAAACTGTTTTGTGGAGCAAATCGATTTTGAATTTGTTTTTGCACCTAAATTTCTATCACCTTTATTGTTTAATTTTGCCATATTTGAACTATATTGTTTTGTACGAAATTGATATCATCTAACTAAGGTATAAAGTCATGAAATTTGGTAAAAATTAAATTACCTTAAAAGTGCTAAAAATCAAATCAACTCATTAATTGCCTTGTATTTTGTATTGTTTTAATTTCTAGATTTTTTTATTGCTTTTTAGTTTAATTAAGTATTCCTAACATTTTAATTAGATAATCATATCCTAAATTCCTTTTGAAGTAATCAACTTAAATTAAAATAATAATAATAATTAAATTTAAATTTTAAATTTCATTCCAAAATACCGAAGACTTAAAATTTCCACATTTCCTTAGGAATTTTCTTAACAAAAAAAAAAAAGATAAGCATTCGGTTACAATTTTATTCCAAAAGGGAGACAAATCCCTTCTTCAAGTGCCTCCGTCTTCAAGTGTCTCCGTCTTCAAGTGCCTCCATCTTTGTTTCCCAAGTTAGCAAGTGTACGGGTTGATCCAGGTCCCTTGTGCTTGGTTCCCAATCCAAATCCTTGAAGAGATCTTGAAATCCTGCAAAAAAATTGGTTTTATTAGTAAATAGATTTGATAACACTTGGGCCTTTGTTTGCGATCGAGTGACGGCCCTCTGAGGCACATCAAAGTTTATGGCAGAAAACTGGACTCTTACGAATTTAATCCAGAATCTTTGTAGAGCAACCGAAGTGGCAAGTCCCCGTCCCTGGCAATAGCACTGACAGTCGGTTCGACTCGGTTCAGGTTTGGAGCCGAACTAAATCTAACCATTCGGGTTTCGATTCTTCACCCAGAACCGAAAATATTCCAATCTTGCAATTTTTACGTGCATTTCGAATTCCTGGCATAATAGGCCCTCAAACAACCAGTAGTTTTTACTCTCGCATGCTTTCGTTACAGTTGTATTAAATACTTATGCTCCTAAACACTTTACTATGTAAGAAGCACATCAAATACAATATTTTTTTTTCGTGGAATTGATACTCTTTATTTTTTATTACTTGGATGCGACATGTGTGATGACCCGAATGTGCAAGTATGTGTACGATGGCTGCACGAACCGGAACCCGGATGGCGGTACGTTCGCGCGGGCGAACCGGAAGGTGACATGTCGTAAAAAGGGGGTCGTCACAATCCCACATCGCTTGGGGAAGTATGTGGAAATGAAACATATGTAAAGAGACCCTTCCAACATAGCAAAACGCATTTTGGAGCACAATTGGCAACGGATCCCATAAGAACTCCGAAGTTAAAAGTGCTTCGGCGAAAGCAATTTCCGGTTGGGTGACCGACTGGGAAGTTCTCGGCAAACAAAGCCGTGAGGGGAGGATATTGGGCTACGGCCCAATCCTCAGAGCGGACAATATCTTGCTGGGAAAATGGGTCGTTACAAATGGTATCAGAGCCTGTACCCAACCAGAAATGTGGCCAACGAGGACGTTGGGCCCCCGATGGACGGTGATTGTGATGACCCGAATATGCAAGTATGTATACGATGGCTGCACGAACAGGAACCCGGATGGCGGTACATCCGCGCGGGCAAACCGGAAGGTGACAGGTCGTAAAAAGGGGGTCGTCACAATCCCACATCGCTTGGGGAAGTATGTGGAAATGAAACATATGTAAAGAGACCCTTCCAACATAGCAAGACGCGTTTTGGAGCACAATTGGCAACGGATCCCATAAGAACTCCGAAGTTAAAAGTGCTTTGGCGAGAGCAATTTCAGGTTGCGTGACCGACTGGGAAGTTCTCGGCAAACAAAGCCGTGAGGGGAGGATATTGGGTTACGGCCCAATCCCCAGAGCGGACAATATCTTGTTGGGAAAATGGGTTGTTACAACATGTGCATTCATGTAGTGTTATAATTTACTTTTTTTATTGTATGTTATAATTGGTTTATAAGGTCAGGAGTTTCTTGAGACATCATGTATCTTCTCTGCCTAGGCAAACTATTTTTATGGTTAATTCAAATGTGCATTAAAATATCTCATTTCTGTATTTATTTATCGAATTTTTAAGAAAATAAGGTGAAAATACTTATTCAGTATAAGTTTGAGTAAGCTTTAGCCAATCATGGGTCTGATTTATGTCAGGTTTGGATTGATTTAGGCAAATTAAGAAATTATTTGGGTCGACTTTGGAGGTTCGGACCTAGCCTGGTTCAAGTGACTGGATAATGTTTTTGATCCACAAATGTTAGCTGAGGTAACACTAGTTTCTGTCTTGAAAAGAATGAGATCACGAATTCGATCTTCTGATAACGAAGATGTTGAGAAAGCTTTATCCATATAGATCTTAGAAACAAAAAGATGTTAATGCCTTTGATCGTATCGGAAAAAAAAAAAAAAAAAGACCAAATAATGTATTAATTATTTGATAGGGATGTGATCAAAATAACAAGAAAATGGCAAATACTAGGAAATGACATCGTTAAAACAATTATGGAGTTTGGAACTTCTTGATCTTAGGTATAATAATTGTAACAGCATCAATCCTTCTAGTACAATATTATTTGTTTTGAGCCGAAACTTGCAAAGTTTTGTGTTTGAAGTTAGTTAAAAAAATATTGTACTAGGTAGGAATAATGACTCTACTAATAAATCACATTTTTCACTCTCTTAAAATAAATAAGATTGTGTACACCCACTAGTATGAGTTAAGCCCTCACACTTTAACTCTCATTATATTTACATGACGGTCTGTCACAATAATATAATTCAAAATATAATAGTTATACGAGTAAAGATAAAGTTAGATATTGAAAAAGAACTTGAAAATAATAACAACAGTTGTCTTATATAACTTTAGAATACTAAAATATGCACCTATAACCCGTTATTTGGATTTTGATGTTAATTTTGACAATTTAGCAATCTATCAAGTATTGGGAAAAATAATATGAAAAATGATAGTAGATGCGCACTGAAAATTACCAAAAGTATTTTTTTTTCACCCATCAAAATACAACAAAAAGAAATAAGATAAATAATAGACAAAAATAAACAATGAAAATTTTAACGTGAAAATCCAAATAAAAAAAAATATGGAGAATAGTCCAGAAAGGTACTAATGAGAAAGTCCTCTTATAACTTACAATATTCACAAAAAAACATTGCACTTGTTTTTTACTCACATTTTCTTGCCTCATTTTTCCCTAGCATTTGTTCTTTCTTCTTCCATGAAAGGTACATCTCTATATATTTTACACACCCAAGAAAAAATGAGTAATGAATCAAAACTATAAATGGGAACTACGTATGAAATTTGGTATCAATGCAGCGATTGAGTATTGAATTTATTAATGATTAATGTAACGAGTACACTCTTTTATAACTTTTATATTTCATTCTTTCGTTATTACAAGTAATTTTATTTATAATTTATTGAAATTATTTTGACAACAACACCTAAAGGTGTACATTTAACTTTAATCTAATCTTAAAAGTGGACTAAAAATATTAATTTGCTTAGTAAGTTGTATTTCAAAAAGATTGAGGCTGTGGGTTTCAGAAAAGACCAGCCTTAGATGACAACGAAGCAGAGCACCCATTTGTAACCTACAAATCCAACCATGAAACTTACGAAAATCCGAAGATAAACCTAAGATGATCAAACCCTTTTTTTTGTTTTTTGTTTTTTTTTTCAAATCCTGATTCTTCCCCTGCAAGAGTAAGTAATCTGGCAAGATTCGCCCACCCCAACAATGTACTGGTGCACAGGTCTAGACAGAAACTCAGGCAGCCGAGCCAAAACATCGCACACGCATTGGTTGTCCACATCTCTCGCCCACCGGCAGCAGTCCTCCTCCACCGGTGTCAGCTCTCGGCTGTGGTGGTGGCGGTGGTGATGCCTCTCGTGTCTATGTCCGTGATGGTGGCTGTGCTCTCCGTCCTCGTCGTCATGGTCATCCGGAGGAGGAGATGGTGGCGAGGGAATCGGCGCAGGGGGGGAAGGTGGCAGCCTTGCACAGGCGTAGTTAGCTAAGGCGAACTGCGATGCACAGAGAGGAAGGGGGGTGACTGGTCGTAAAAATTGGCCGTCTGTTTTGAGAACGAGAAGGAAGAGTAATGCAGAGACGGAAATGGCGAGAATCTTCATCTTCCTCGTCAGAACCCAGGAAAGTTGAGCCTGGAGAGGGGTTTTAGCTGTATGTGGACGAACTACGAAGCTTTAATCTATTTATATAGTTGATAAAATCAAGAGGATTGTTGCTTTTCATTAGTTGGGTTTCTGGTGAGAATGGAGATGGAAAAATGAAGTGTGGCCAAGGGGATGAATTGATAATTATGTGCTTCTCATTCTCTCTGTGTGATGGGTTTTGTTAGGTAATGTGTAGGAATGAAGAAGCAGCTTCAAAAAATGGAGAAAAAAATGAACATTGATGATCATTTTATTAATTTCTACCGAAAAATAAAAAAACAAAGATTGAAACCCGGAATTGTACGTAGAATCTCGTGCTATAGGGCCGATCCTTCCCTGACAACCTCGTACCCCTGTAAAAATACGCATAATTTCTTGTCAGTCCGACGGAACAGAATTCAGAGACTCAAATATTAACAATTGGGTGATCTAGTATTCATTTGGAGGACATATCAAGCTAACTTGTGATGCACCTAAAAAGAACAATCCTTCTTGAGACACTCAAAATCCATGCATGGATTTGAACTAGTGATTTCATCTTCTAAACTTAACAAAATACCAACAATCTTTAAAGTTTGGTTTGGAGTTAATTTAACCATTTTTACTTCTCGTAACAATAATAGATCAATGATAAATACCTCATATCAAGTGTTCTTTAGGAGAACAAATCCAGGAGGCCGAACACGTGACAAGTGAACTAAAAAGAACAATTCTTCTCAAGAAACATATCCCAAACCCGAGCATCGAGAGTAAGATCCAAACATTCTGCTCTAAGTAATCTGCAGAGTAGTCGACAAAGATTACGTTCACTATCACACAAAGCTATAATCAATAAGGAATAAAGATAAGAGTAATACTGAACACATCATGGTCTTCATTTCAGAAACAACGTTTTCAATAAATTGTAGACTTTATATAAATACAACACCAGTATTCTATATCTATTTTCCAAGGAAAAATTTTACAGAGGCAGACAAGAAACTTACCCCATCAGTTGCCAATCTGAATCACCAAAAACTACACTGCAAAGTCCATTCTCCAGTCTTTTGAACATTTCCACATCGACCCACTATCTCTCTGCGAGAAAAACTTCATATTCTGCTTTACTTCAATTGCTAACATCAAAGATACGACAATAATATAATATAGAATTCACTAACTTAAAACTGCATCAGGGAATAACATGCGATAAATAGTAAATACTGTACGAATTTTGTTTACGAAGATAAGAATAAGTTTGATGCATCGATAGCCAGAGTTTGAGCCCTCTTTGGAACTCACCATCTTCTATATACATTTCAAAACACACTTTCTTTACAAGGATTGAAGATAGAAAGGAGAATGAGAGTGCTGATGCAGAAATACCCAGCAAAGCAGCACTTGTAAGTCTCATCATAACTAACTAAACCAAGTGTTAGAGAGGATAATATTTCCCAGTGTAATCAGTTTATAGATATGCTGCTAGAAAATCATTGACTACCAAAAAAAAAACAAGAAACTTCAGTAAAATTTTAACTAAATGAACAATCTCAATCCTATTGCCAAACAAAGACTACAAATTTTCAGAAGTATGGCTCAAATCATAGTAATAGAGCATGAGTTATTCTTTACAGGTAAATGCATTACATAAAGCTGGATCATCACCCAGATATTCCTCTTCTGGCGTTTGGGCATTTTTTACGGCCTCCATTTCCATGGCCTTCTTCATCTCCCTCTGTCGCGACCATATCGTCTCCTTTCTTTCCCTCCATCCCTCCTCTAATAACTCAACAAACTTATCTTTTATTTCCAGCAGCGGATCTCGATCTATTAACTTATCATCCTTGTATGCTTCTCTTAAAACAGCTGTTTCAATCCCACCTTTTAGTGACATATAAAAAATCCCCGCATGCCTCGTAAAGACGCTTGAAAATGAATTTGAAAACCTATACTCATCGCCAAACTTTCCCAATATTGCAACTGGCATTCTCTTAACCAGAGAAAGTGAAAGTAATTCGTGAAGAACACCAACTGTCCTCTTTTCCATCTCCCGGGAAGCTTGATCTAAATGTGATACATCCTCATATGGTGATATATAATCAAGCTCTAGCCAATCCCTGACCCACTCCCTCATTTCCTTCTTCAAACAAAACCCACGTGGTAGCTCGTAATTAAAATTAGGCCGAGATCGAATCCCTGTTAACATGGATTCCTCCTCCGCTCTTCGCTCAATAACCGATTTTGCAAACTCAGGTTTCCAAGAAACCAACTCCAAAAACGATTTTCCTTCTCCCGGTGATCCGGTTAGCCTGAAATAATCTGGATATTTAGGTACCAAATTGACCAGAAAATCATTTGGAAATCCGAATTCCCTCTTCGCTTCAGCCAATTTATCAGCACTGAGCACATTATCCTTTGACATCATCAACAGTTTACACAATTTAGATACAATCAACGCCTCGTTATCTATAAAAATCCTCCTCTCCTCCTCAAGAAACTTCCTAAGCCGATTGCTAGGTCGTAAAAACAAAACAAGGTCAGTTTTCGGTTTGATTCTATCATGGTATGTATCTAACAGACCAGGGTTTCGAGCCAAAAATGTTTTGATTGAATAAGTGAGGCGCAACCTTTCGCGCCTTTTCTCAAGAAATCGAAGTGGAATAACTTGGCCGGGTTCGTTAAGAACCTCTTTGACGACCCGAGCGCATAATTTGTACCGCTTATCGTTCTCGATGGCTAGGTCTAGATAGTTGTCTTTGCGCCAGACTACCTTGAGGCTACCAATGGATCTGATTTGAGAAAGAAACTCAGGGTCTAGAAAAGCTGTGCGAATGGATTTGCAGACCTCGACGTTCGAACGAAGTGTAAAGGTTTTGGAGAGCATACCTGAAAATGGAGGATCCAGCTGACGAGCACAGACGGCGGAGAAGAAGCTTGACGACTGAGGATCGCCACACGGCCCAGACGACGAAGTTGGGCTGTCACGAAAATGACTTAAAAAACCCTTGATAAATATTATAGTAATTTAGAGATGAAAAACAAGTCCTTCGTCTAGCCGAGACTTAAAAAATCTAATTCACTGAACCTATCGAGTTAAATGACTCAAGTATAATCACACCAACTCAAAAAAAATCAACTTAAGATGGCTCACGAGTCAATGTTAAACGAGTTGAACTGAGTCGGCTAAATAAAAGACAAATAGTCAATTTTGAAAGAATTTATTGTCAACCTCTTTCAGACATGACTCTATCTGATTCAAAGAGGAAGAACTTAAGTATCTCAATTTCAATTCAAACATGGATTTGATTCACACTTTTCTGAGAAATATTTACCATCTGAAAAGAAGAAAAACCAGAGTCTTTGTCTAAAGAAATGTCTTGTGAAAAGACGGTTGTATAAAACCTTTCAATGAAACAGTTATTTTTCAACTTTCTCAAATATAATCTATTTCAAACATACATGCCAACTAAACGAATCTTAATGAACTGATCGTAACAAACTAAACATACGTAAATATTTTCAATTTATATAAATGTAATGTATATATTTAAAAAAATTTAGTCATTAAAATATAAAAATTATTTATCATTATAATGTCAAAATATGATATTTAGTCGTTTAGTTGACAAAATTATTATATTAATATATAAAATAACATGTATTTATAAAAAAAAATTTATTTGAAATGCTTTAATAAAATAGTAACATATAAATATTTGACAGTTACATTATTACAAATTATACTCATACTAACTTGGTTGACACATATTTAATTGTTAATTATTTGTAATTAGACACGACAAACGAGTCAAGTAAGCAAAATCAAGCCAATCATGAAAAATTTTGACTCATCACATTTGCGAGTGATAGTTAAACCAGCGTCCTTCCCACTCGCTTAACATCTACGGCAATTAGTACTCTGTCTCGGTGTCCCCACCTTTTGTAAAATACCCCCTGTAAACTCGTAAAATTACAACTATAATATAAACAAGAATCCTCGTCAATTCACGCAAACTCACCGACTTTCACATTTCCAACCACAAAGCAAGCCACTGTCCCTGGTCGTTCCACTTGATTTCATCCTTTCGTCGCTCTCGCACTCTGGAATTCTCTCTCCAAAGGTCAGTGCTTTTTGATAGCCTCTGTTTAATTTCCTGAGAAAAATGGGAAGCAGACGAGAATAATTGCAGTGGATTTTTGTTCACCGTCTCCCGTAGGAGTTTTTCCGAATTGAAAACCGGATATCATGCGTTTTTCTTTAAAGAAATGGGGATTCGATCTGTCTGATCTCCGTTTTGTTTACTTAGATTGGATTTTCTTTGCTTGCAAACGTGTTCCTGTAGTTTTTTTTTTTTCTTTTTGCATTTGTAATTTGTTTTTCTCAATTCTGCTTAGATACTGAAAAGAGTAAATCTCTACCTTGTGGTTCTATATTTTTTGCTCTGAGGATTAGAGGGTTCTCGAAAGCTTCGAACTACTCGTTTGGGTGCGTATAAACAACTGTTAAGATGGGTTTCAAAGCTGTCTATGCAAGCCTCAGGGATATATTTCCCCAGGTATATATTTTATCTCATTAAATTTACTGTTTTCTGATTAAAATTTCATTGAGTTTGGACAATGAAAAGTTCTGTAAACTACTTCTTCTGAGTTTGTTTTTTTTTCCTACAAGTTGTTCTAAATTTGCAACTAGCATGGTTGTTTTTCCTAGAATGTAATATGTATGGTTGCTATTAATATTTTTTAGGAACATTGAATTACTTTTAGCGATTGAAATCCATAGTCGATTTGGTCAGGTTGATGCTCGTGTCCTAAAGGCAGTTGCCATAGAACATTCTAAGGATGTTGAGGCAGCCGTGAATGATGTCCTCACCGAGGTTATTCCTTTTATGTATAAGACGTCCATCTCACCTGCACCAAATAATTCTTCACCTGGAGTTCTTTTGAACAAAGGAGGTGCTCTCTTCTGAACCTTGGTTTTGTTTGGAGAGATTTTGCTTTTATTTAAAGTTGCTCGTATATTTTGTGTTGCTTTATTGATAAACTGTTAAAAATTAAGTACGTGCAGAGGGACAAGATGCGGAACAGAAAAATTCAAAGCCCAAGCAGGTTGTGGTAATAGAAAATTTGGGACCTTCTGAGCAAAGATTTGTTGGTTGTGAAGATCCCGATAATACTTATTCTGCTTCTAATTCTGATGAAACACATCTAAATGGAGCACTGGACCAATCTCAATCTGAAGTTTCAAATTTCTCTGATGCACGTGATGGTAATAACCAATCATACAGAATTACTGGAAGTCCCGAACTTGTTCCAATGATGAACTCTCGGGAAAACAATGATGAAGTGCGAAATTACATCTCCCCTGCTAATTCAAATGCTGTGGCACATGGAAATGGAGAAATAGGAAATCATGTTCTACTACCTATCAATAATGGAAGCTTTAAAGTGATTTCTTCGGAAAACTTTGGAGAGTTGGGCATCGAAATTGGAGCTGAGCAGCATAACTCCATGCCCAATATGTTCAGTTCATTTCATGAAAATGGAATTGATGGAAGTCCAGATGATGATCGTACTTCTTTGAACTCTTCAGCAGCAGATGATTCTGTTCCAATTACTAGTGAAAAAAGACACGAAGTTGAATCATGCATGCATAGCATTTTGCAGGAGGTGTACGATCCAGTGATTCCGCCGATTTTTCCTTTTTCTGGGAAGTCTGATCCAGTTTCGAGTGAAGGCCATCTTGGATCAGCCCGTGAGAAATCACTGAGTGGTTCTCCAGATCTTCCTTTAAAGCAGGACTGTTCTGTTTATGAAACTATTGGCATCGAGGAGGAGTTAATCTACAATTCCCTCGACGCACATTCTGGCCAAGTATGCAGAGTTGATTTTCTGGAGAAAATCATCGAGGTGGCGAAAAATAACAAGGTAAATTTGACTTGATTTTAAAATGTCTGATACCATAAGTTTAAAATGACGAACAGACATCTGTAGCTTTGACGTAATTGATCTCGTCTGAGGAATACCAAAACTGGACTAGGCTTGTTATGCACTAAACGTTATTGAAGGACTTCTATCTTTTCTAGCTGAGTCTATGGGGCGTGATTTTAACATAATTGTGATATCTAGTTTGGAATGTTGTAGTTTATGCATTGGCAAAACTAGAAAGTTTATCTATAGTGGGATGGGATTATAATAACTAAATAAAAGATCATGTTGTTTTATGCTGGAACTATACAACGAACAACAAATACCCGGAATTGTTTGCAGTAATTTAGGAGCGATCTCTTTTGGTCACTCAATTTAGTTGTACACTTGATGTGGCTCTTTTTCTGGATTTTTTTTTCTTAATCACTTGAATTTTGCAGAAAACCATGTTTTCCGCCATGGAAGCAGTCATCGATGCGATGAAGGAAGTGGAAATGATGGAGAAGGCTGCAGAACTAGCCCAAAAGGAAGCTGCAAATGGTGGTTTAGATATTCTACTCAAAGTGGAAGAACTGAAACAGATGTTAGTGCGTGCAAAGGAAGCAAATGACATGGTTGTAATTTCTTGTGGAATTCACATGGTATAATTCGATTTATTAAAGTTTTCTGGCTTAAAATCTGTTCTTCTTTTTCCGATCTGCAGCATGCTGGAGAAATGCATGGGGAGAAGGCAATTTTAGCAACTGAAGTAAGAGAGCTTCATTCTCGTCTACTCAGCTTGTCAGATGAAAGGGACAAATATCTTCAAATTCTTGACGAGGTTCATGAACCTATTTATTCATATCATTCATATCCTGATTTTAACTTGTAGATATCGAGTTCCTTTGCAAATGAATTTAGCATTTGAGAATTATTATGACCTTGTGAATCTCAATTCTAGTCATTGTAGTGTGTTATGCTATCTCGAGAGGTCCATATTTATTCCTGCAATAAGCTTGACCACAGATTCTGGAAGGCGATACTACTTATCTATTCCTTTTTACATGCAGCTGGCTTTCATCAATTAGACATTTCTATTCATATTTATAAGATTAAATATGTTCTGTTTTATTACTGATACTGAATGCTACATAAGTATAGTTGATTGGGTGGCTTTAAGAATTCAAGGTTAATGTAAAAGAAGGAAAAAAAGGTGTTGCTCGAAAAGATGTAAATTGGAAGTTATGTCAATCTATTTACTTTTCCTGCAGATGCGCCAATCTCTTGAAATTCGATTGGTGATGGCAGAAGAGCTGAGGAAAGTGGCAGAGCAAGAAAAGATGGACAAGGAACAATATGCACAAAGGGCTGTTGTTGAGCAAGAAGCCCTGATGGTGAAGGTAGTCGAAGAATCAAAGATGCTTCAACAACAGGCAGAGGAGAATTCTAAGGTACTTATCCCATTCCTACTCACTAAACAAGTTCTATGTTTTGGGAGTAAAAGGATTACGACAATTAATGGGTTTTGCTTCTACTTTTATATGGTTGCAGCTTCAGGATTTCCTAATGGACCGCGGACATGTAGTGGACACATTGCAGTATGTTTTTGTTGTTATTTTAAATGGGTCGGAGTACAATATTCATAATTAAGATTAAATTAACAAATTTGTTTTACAGGTTTGTGTTTAGGTTCATTTCTGATTTCTCAAACCCCTCTGGAATGCATAAATTTATTGTTTGTTCTAGTTTATTTTCCTTAGATTTACTAATTGTTTGAGATAGATGTGTAGAGATGAATTTGAATAACTTATTCAGTACAAAGGATTTACTGCTCTCTGCTTATTGCCATATCTATTGTACACTGTAAAGTTTTTTATCCTGTCTTTCTAGAAACATCTTTCTGTCAATTTTTTAATGATTTTTACCCTTGTTTTACCTTGTTGAGAGTTTAAGCACATGCTTCTCTATTATAACCAAGCTTCTTTGCCTTTTTTCTTTCCTACATATGAAATTTTGTTGGATGAGGAAGCCATGCAAAATTTAAATCTTTGCATTTGTTAGCTTGACAAAGCTGCTACTTTTGCTTGATAGTGAGAAAATTTGATATTTTCAGGGGAGAAATCTCAGTTATTTGTCAAAATGTGAGACTACTAAAAGAAAAGTTTGATGAGCGAGTCCCATTTAGCAAATCTCTTTCATCAAGCCAGACAAGATGTATTGTAGCTTCCTCAGGATCGTCTCAGAAAAGCACGGCTTCTGATTTGGTCAGTTCTGACTCGTCTACAAAAGATGTGGCTCCTAATGCGTATGAGAAAGATCGGTCATCGGATAACTCGAATAAAAGAAGCCCGCCGTCCTCAATCAATGGCTCTTGGCCAGAGTGTAAATTTGATGAAGAGAAAAAGAAAAGGAAAGATGAATATAAAGCTCTTGTGGATGATGGGTGGGACTGGGATATATTTGATGAAATCCCAGAATTGGATCGCTGAGCAGTATGTCCTTGCTCAATTTCGTCATTGGGATGAATGCAGGTCTGTATTTAGTTATGCTGTATAGTTTACACGCTGGGAATTATGAAGCTTATTTTTATGGAAATATAAGTTCAAGTTTTGCATTTCATTTTTGTACAGCCGAGAAGAAGAACAAGTGGAAGATTTGTATGAATCTTAAACATTTGTGTTGTGGTTTTACTTGGTCATAACTGCATTGGGTGGTTAACTTGTCTGCTGGTTTTTTTCTTTTTGATGAAATAGGATAGTTCAGTTAATTTCATTTGCTTTCAAACTGCTAGCAGAAGATGATGATTCACTTAGTCCTAGGGGCGTTGTTACTTGTTAGTGCTTGAAAAAATAAAGCGGGACGAAATTGTGACATATTTCATGTGTTGTATTCGTAGTTTAATGAGTGTATTCGAATTTTTTTGGGACATGTTGGGATTGTGTATAATGGCCAAGATGCAGACTCTGTTTGAAAATGCTGTTGCTTTCTCTGTGATTTCTGAGGGCGACTTTTATTTCACGCTCTGTTTGATTTGGATTTCCTTGGCCAACGAGCTTGTAGGGGTGCGGAACGGGATAGGAACCAAGAACTTGTGGTTTGGTCCCGTTCTAACCACAATTGGATCGGTCACCACTTCTGAACGTAGAAGAATCGTGGGTTGTGGTTTGGTTCACGGTTTTTAGTGCAAAAAACTGTGAAAACTTGACCAATCCGTGGCAAACCGTGGGTCAAAAGTCTGAGTCGAAAATACCTGAGTCGGCAGCTCCAACTCCACAAGACCGAGCAAAATCTACTGTTAAATATATGTGATAATATTAATTTTTATTTTTATTTTGGAACCAAACTTATTCTCACGAGGTTGGTTCTGGTTTGTCTCGGTTCTCCACAGATTCGGTTTCATCTCCGAAACGAAAACATGAGAATCGTTACTCCACAGCTCGGTTCTGTTCGGTTTGGTTCAGCCACGAAACCTGACCAAATTGGGTGGTACTGAAAACAATGAATATAAGAAACCCTCAGGCATGTATGCAGGTGTATGTGTATGATCAAATCATAAAATGCATTTGATGAACACTCTCAAAACTCAGCCAGGCCTGTAATTTACTATCTCTCTCAAAAACCAGAACGGCTACAAGGCTTTCAACTTTGAGACCCATCAAAAAAGAAGAAAGAAGAAGAAAGACAGCAGTCGGAAATTTGAACTGAAAATGGTGAATTCAGCTTTAGAAACCGAACCAACTGAAACCTGCAACTTTTTTCTGCAGAAACTTCAGTACCTCATCAATGGAAAGATCAGAAACATCGTCAGTCATGCCAGCATACTAGTATGACAGTGCATCGCCATATGAGATAAATCCGAGCTCCCTGCTCTCTCACATGCTTCAAAAACCTCTCCCATGGCCGAAGCTTAGATCCACCCATTGAAAAAATGTGGCTGGTTGGCAGAGTGATGGCTCCTCCTAAACGATGGAGGTGAAGATTTGTAGAACTAAATCTGCTGTGGGTTTGACAGGTGTCGGGTCTTGATTGGTTGGTCGGAGAATGGTCCCACTGTCCAAATAAGATTAGGGACAGACATACTTGGCTTGTCCCCTTCTCCACAAGCCCCCTGAAAATGACCATTTATCAGCTTCTCCCACGCAGACGCAACTATCGTTCTTGTCTAAACCTAATTCATGCATGCATTGTATTCTCTTAAATAATTGAGATTTAACAGACTTTGATTTGAATAATGATTGGTCTTACAACAACTTTGACCCAAACACGAGATAAAACGAAACCGGAACCGAGTATTTTAAGTAAGTTAACACTATAATACATGCATATTGTCGGGAAAACCCCAATCATATATATTAATTAAAGATATTAATTTTTTTTCTCGACTGCGTCGCATGCACATATATCATCATCGACCCGTTGTACAAGGACAAATGTGGCGACCCGTTCTTTTTTGAATCATGACAACCAAGATCAGTTAACTATGAGGACCTAATTTATAGCACGAGAATGCACAATCTTATCTCATTATGGTGCGACCGAGATGAGTGATTCATAAGTAAGATTTCTTTTTGAGTTAATACGTGTCCAATTAAAAAAAAAAAAAATCTCATGAACAAAGTCACAAGAGGCGTTAGGGTCTCAGATCACGTCGCCAAAAGTAGACAAATATTGTATTAGTACATAAAGAATAATTTTCACTTTGTAACTCTAACTGATCGACGTGTTCTGAGATAAAAAATTGAAATAAAATTGTACGAATTTCAATCTAAATAATACAATATCGTACTAACAGGTTGGGAATCTATCTTTTAGTGACTCAGAGAGTTCTCTTGGTCGAGAGCGTGACAATTGGTTTTCCACCCAAAAAAAAGAGCTATTATAATTTTAAGGCACAAAGTTAACACATGCTAGTTGTGACCATTTTTGTGAAATGTATTTATGAATTTCACCCAACTGTCACCGAGTAGACAGAGAGGGTCACTTCCCTTGTCTGCATGCTTCATGGGCTTAGGTAAGTGTTGATGTCTTATAATTTGTACTACAATATTCGTTTAATAATGTTATGAATTCTAGGTATTCCAATTGCCAAAAGCAAGTCGCATTATGGAAACTAAAATTCATTACTTATCCCAAAATACATTGGTAGAGTTTAATGCCCGATTCGGATTGGATCTGGCCGAAAAACTTGCAGTATAATAAAAATTTCAGAATAAAATTATGAATTTTTCTTCAAGAACAGTGGTCGAAACAAAAAGATCAAGACAAACATCAACATAGTCTAGACCTTCGTAATTTCATATTTTTTATTTTGGTTTTTAGGAATTCCTATATATTTTGCCTTTACGTACAAGCTCTACTATATGTCATTTAATTTTATATTATGTATACCTGTTTTTTCAACGTAAAATTTAGTTTGTGCTTGATTAATTCAACTTCTTAAAATATTTTACTTAATTATACATATAATGATAAGATAATTTTTTATTTTATTCAGATGATCATCCCATGAATCTTAGACAAAAAATAAAGAGAAAAGTTCAATTTAGACCCCAACGTATGAGGTCAGTTACCATTTGAATCCTAACGTTTAATTTTGACCAAATCGGATCCTATCGTATAAAACGTTTACAATTCAAATCCTCCCGTTAATCTGGCCATTAATTTTGACACGTGATCTGCACGTGTGATGCTAAAACCCGATAATACCCTCCTTAAGTAAAAAGTTAAAATTGTCTTTAAGTAAAAATCCCTAATTTTCGTTCATTGCGTTCTCCTCTGTCTCCGGCATCGCACAGCTCTCTCTGGCATCGCACAGCTCTCTCCCTCGAGCTCTCTGAGGGCATAGGCATGGCGAACGAGGCGAGCAGTGGAGTCGTCGTCCATTTTCCAACCGGCAAAACTCAGAGTCTCTCTCCGGCCCAAAGACTGCTTCACCGCTTTCTTCCATTTCCAGCAAACACTGCTCGCTTTACATTTTTTTTAAGAACCCCCAAAATTTAACACACACAAATCAACCGATTCGAAAAATAGGAAAAACGAAGAGGATTGAGAAAAGAAGAACTGAGAATCAAAAGAATTACTGGGCCAAATCAGTAAAGGAAGGGATTAAAGCAAATATGTGAACCAGCAAATCAGTCGGCAAGCGATCAATCTCTACATCCATTTCCACCCCTCCCCTTCCCTTGACAGCCTGACGACCATATTCGCAATTTTCCATATTTTTCAGGTCTTTAATTTCATTTTTCAAACTCCTCAGAGTTGAATTTCGGCATCGCACAGCTCTCTCCCTAATTTTCATGACTTGATTGAATATTTGTTGTGACAGCCCGAAAACCCGATCGGGGTCCGAGAGCCATCACACAGGACATTTTATAAAAACGTGGACTATATTTTTTTTTTGAACTTTACTTTTAAAACTTTAACAGAAAACAGAATCGAAGACAGCAAACCTATTAATATTTCGGCTCTTAAAACTTTACGGAGAGAGAAAACTTTCTCTGGAAATGAAACTGGAAAACATATTAGAAGTCGGACTTCAGAAATAAATGGCAGGAATAAAATAGAAAACAGGAGTTAGGGAGAAATGGAAACGGTAAACAGAAATAATTTGGACGTGAAAACAGGAAGTCATAAAACAGAAATGGACGATTGAAACAGGAAGACAGAATATAGGGAGAATAGGATAATTTGGACGTTTTAGAAAAGAATTCAGAATGGACGATAGACATGTAGGAAGAAGACCAAAAAAAAAGAGAACAGAAATCTGTCGACTAACAGGGGGCCGTGGACGTTTAAATTTAAAGGCAAAAACAGTAGGCAAACCGAAGCTGTGGACATTTAAAAGTCGATTACTGGAAACAGAAAACGACAAAAGTTCGTGGACGTTTGAAGTCAGAGGTAAAATGGACGCAAGAGTTCGTGGACGTTTGCACTAAAAGACAGAAGCAGTGGACACAGAAGTCCGTGGATGTTTGCACTAAAAGACAGAAGCAGTGGACACAGAAGTCCAGACAACAGAAATAAACATAGAAAACCCTAAGAAAACACTTTACAGAGAGAGAAACTACGGTGAATATCGGAATTACAGAATGACAGAGAGAGAACGAGAACTTATTTAAAACTGGGTTATGGAAGTGAATAACAGAAGAAACTAGGGAAAAACAGGAAACAAAATGGACGACTGGAGTGAATAAATAGAATAAAACAGGAAATAAAAATGGAAAACGTAAACTGGAAGACATACTGTGAAAGGCTACAGTAGTCGTGGACATTCGGGAGCCGTGGACATTTAAAAACAACAGGGGCTATGGACTTTTAAAATAACGAGGTCATGGACGTTTAAAAATAACAAAGACAAAACAGTGGACACAGGAGTCCGTGGACGTATACAATAAAAGACTAAAATAATGGACGCAGGAGTCCGTGGACATTTGCGCTAAAAGACAAACACAGTGGACACAGGAGTCCGTGGACGTTTACGCTAAAAAACAAAAAGCAGTAGACTTTTAGACTTAGCCGAATATGTGCAAACCCGAAGGACCGAAACTGAAAAGCAGAGTGGACGTTGAAAGGTGGAAGGCAGAATGGACAACTGTTTTGAAGAAGGCGTGGACGACTATCTTCAAAGGCAGCTTGAACTTTTAAGAAAAGCAGAAGGCAGGATGGACGATAAAACAGAAGGTAGGATGGACGACTATTTTAACAAAGGGTGTGGACGACTGAGCCCAAAGGCAAAATGGACCATTATTTTGAAGGCATAATGGACGTCTGTTTTACAGGCAAAATGGACAACTGTTTTCAAATGACAGAATGGACGACTGTTTTACATGCAAAATGGACAACTGTTTTCAAAGAACAGAATGGACCACTGTTTTACAGGCAAAATGGACAACTGTTTTCAAATGGCAGAATGGACGACTAACACTTAGTCAAATACTGGAAAACTTGAAAGACAGAAACCGAAGGCAAAATAGACAACAAAAACTGGAGGCAGCATCGACGACAGAATTGAAAGACAACATTTAACAGAAGAACTTATAAACAGAAGACACAAAGACAGAAGGCATAAAACTCAACACAGAGTCTGTACACGGTTATTAAATCTCAAAAGCTGTACAGAACTTGACATATGCTTCCAAAAATTCACCAAAAACAGAAGTTTTAAAACATAAACGCAAACTCTATACATCGGTTTAAAAATTTCAAAAGCTATACAGGACTTGACATAACTTTCAAAAATACAATTCTCACAGGGATAACATTTGTCTGACTGCAGCAACCAATCACCATGAGCTCGATCCGCCAACATCCACTACTCATCAGCTTGAGGCACAAAGTCCTCATCTGGAGGATCCATACCTACAACAGGGAGTTCAACTATGAGCCTATAGCTCAGTAAGAACATGAAATACAGTGATGCACGTGCTATGCATGAACATTTTTAAATACATGAACATTACATTACATTTCACTGGACAAGAAGGTATAAGCGGGACTTATAGAGGAACTGGCGCACATACATACTTGACATAACAGGACATGACACTGGTTAGTAATTTTATCGGGTCCCAGGGAAGGACAAGGTACAGGGTATCCTTGGTAGGGATAATTTTACATGAGTCCCAAAGAAGGACAAGAAAAGGATGTCAGTCCTCGTCTCACACTTAACCGTACTTTACATATACATTTTAACTTTCTTAACTTCAAATCGTGTGTACAGAAAACATTTACATGACTTTCAGGAAAAATATGTATGCATGAACATTCATAGACAGGCGACAGAATAATAAGCAGGATATAAAACAGAACACACTTAACCTAAAACATAACCTATAGTCTAACTACCCAACAGAAATCCTGACAACATAAAACCTAGTACCTCCTGTAGGATCGAGATTTGTCTAAGAGGGGGGGTGAATTAGACTTTTTAGATCTTAATTTAATAATCTAGATATTTTCTCACGTGATTTGAGCTTAAATGCTAACAGCAGACAAACAAATAAAATAGAGAGTGAGAGAGAAATTAACACAAGAGTTTTTACGTGGTTCGGCTCAACCCAGCCTATGTCCACGCTTCAAGGTTCACCCCTTGAAGATCCTCAAACTTCTCCTCGAGAATAAACAGATCAGAATTTCGGGCTCCGATCAACTGCCTTTTACAGATTTGGATTGAACTTGACGGGCGTCAATCCACTACCTTACACAGTTTTTGAGTTTATAAATTTCAAGCACAAACTACACTCTCACCAGAATGAAATCTCAAGTTAATATCGAGAGGTGTAGAAGAAATACAGAGTATGATAGATTTCGCAGGTTAGGGCTCAAGAATCAAATTCGCAAAAGTTGGATCTTCATGCTCTAACCTCGGCTTAAATACTCTGTCCTATTTTCAGCTTCACATAATTGAATTCTTCTTTCTTCAAATGGAAAGTGTTACCGTTGGGAAGCATCCGTACTAGATCAGGTAGTCGTTGCCGTCTGTAGTTGCAAATTGTCGTCGCCATTAAAATTCTGGAGTTAATGCTGAAAACGACGTCACTGTAGCTTCGCGGCTATTTTGAATTCTGGTGGAAGATCATCGGTGGAAGCAGCTTTAAAAAGCTATCGGCATGAGTATCTTCAAAATGCCATCGGTAGATGCAACATGATAAATCATCGGCAGATGCAAGCTTTGAATTCCATCGGCAGATGCATACTGAAAAACCATCGGCTGATGCATCATGAAAAAATCATCGGCAGAAACAACTTAAAAACACCATCGGCAGATGTATCTTCAAATGCCATCGGCAGATGTATCTTGAAAACTCCATCGGCAGATGCTGTTGACTTAGAGAGTGTTTAAGTCATAATTTGTTTTTGATGATGTCTGTGTGTATTAAATATTCAATTTGATTATGTGTACTTAATGAGAATTATAAATATGAGTTTATTTGGAAATACCCTTGAAAAGGGTATTTTAGTTGACTAATGAATCGGTTTTAGTATACAGAGCTAAATAGTAAAACAGGCTTGGATATACCGATAGCTACACGACAAAGAACAGAAGGCTTCTGCCGATTGAGTTTTCAAGCCACATCTGCCGATGATGTACTCAGCGCCTATATGTTTCATCTGCCGATGACGTGTCAAGCTGTTCTTATGCCGATCGCTACACGACAGAGAAGAGAAGTTCCTTGTACCGATGGCGTTTGAAGCTACTTGTTCCGATGACGTGTCAATATGCTTCTACCGATGACTATATATATAATAAAATAGAAGCTTCTGCCGATAGCTGTTTCTGAAGACAGATGCCGATGACGTGTCAAAGCATTTATATGCTGCAACTGCCGATCGTGTCTGAAGATACATCTGCCGATGATATTTGTAGCAGCTCCTGCCGATTGACTAAACGACAAAAGGAGATGCTGACTAAAGCATGCACATGCCGATGAAAATTTAAGAATGCATCTGCCGATGGAATTTATGAAATTCAACGCCTACACCTGCCGATAGCTTTTGAGCTGCACATGCCGATGGACTTCGATGCATCTGCCGATGAATTTTCACGTTGCACCTGCCGATGAAGCTTCCAGACACATATGCCGGTAAAGTTTTGAAGCTTACTCATTCCGATGACGTGTCAAGTGTTCTGAAGCTACATCTTCCAGTAATCTTCCGCCAGAATTTAAAGTTAGCCGCGAAGCTACAGTGATGTCGTTTTCAAGCTTTAATTCCAGAACATTAATGGCGACGACGAACAACACTTTCAGACGCAACGGATAGATGCTTCAGTACGGATGTTTCCCAACGGTAACATTTTTCCATTTGAAGATAGAAGCATTCAATACAGTGAAGCAGAATATACAGAGTATATAAGTCAAGCTCAGAACACGAAGGAAGAACTTTTGCGAATTTTCAATTGATAGCCCTAAGCTGCAAAAGTTTTCATACTCTGTAACCACTATACATCTCTCTAAACTCGAACTTGAGATTTCTGCTGTGAGAGTGTAGTCTGTGATCTATTTCACAAATACAAATCATTTGTAAAGGCAGTGGATTGACGCCCGGCAAGTTCAATCCAGAATTGTAAAGGCAATTGATCGGAGCCCGGAATCCCGATCTAGTTATTCTCGTGAGGAGAAGGTTAAGGATCTTCAAGGGGTGAGCCTTGAAGCGTGGACGTAGGCAGTCTGGCCGAACCACGTAAAAAGTACTGGTGTCGAATTTCTCTCTTTCTCTCTTTACATTATTTGAGTACTTGTGTTAAATCTAAGTTTTAATCAAGAAGAGAAATTTAGGTTAACTCTTATTAAAATTAAAAAGTCTAATTCACCCCCCCTCTTAGACAATTACGGTCCTACAATTGGTATCAGAGCAAGGTTAAATATTGTCTAAGTATTTTATCTTGAAAATACTGTGATATTCGTAATGGCATTCAACACACACTCTTCACAAATAGAAGGTCAGTCTACCACCAGACCTCCATTCTTCGATGGTAGTGATTATGTGTACTGGAAATCTAGGATGAGAATCTATGTTCAGGCTATGGACTATGATTTATGGAATAATATAGAAAATGGTCCATACATAGCTTTTAAAACAGAAAATGGTATTAGATTACCCAAAGCTTCACACGAATTAAATGATACTGATAAGAAGAACCTGAGCCTGAATGCCAAGGCAATAAACATCTTATACTGTGCTCTGAATAGAGACGAGTTTAATAGAGTACAAGGGTGTGAGAGTGCTCAAGAAATTTGGCACTTATTAGAGGTCACACACGAAGGCACAAACCAGGTCAAAGAGAGTAAATTGAGCATGTTAGTTCATGAATATGAACTGTTTTCCATGGAAAAAGGAGAAACCATTAGTTCCATGTTTACTCGATTTACTAACATTACTAATGGTCTTAAAGCTCTTGGTAAGATTTACTCAGGAGAAGAACAGGTAAGGAAACTTCTGAGATGCCTACCGAGAGCATGGCAACCAAAGGTGACTGCCATTCAGGAAGCTAAGGATCTCAAAACTTTGAAGCTTGAGGAGCTCATTGGATCTCTCATGACGCATGAGATCACAATGAGGGCAAATGAAAAGGAGGACCTCAAAGAGAAAGAGGTCTCAAAGAGAAAGGACATTGCCCTGAAGGCCTCCTCTGCCTCATCCAGTAAACATGAAGAATCTGATGAGGAAGAAGTAGATGAAGATGATGAGGATATAGCACTCATCACTAGGAGGTTCAGCAAATTCCTCCAAAGGAAGAGAATGCAGGGAAGAAGATTTCAAAAGGGTGAAAAACCTCAAAAGGAGAAGGAAATCACCTGCTTTGGTTGCGGCAAGCCTGGCCATATGAAGGCAGATTGTCCTCAGGCAAAGAAACATCCCAAAAAGTTCAAGAAGAAGGGCATGAAGGCAACCTGGGATGAATGTGAAAGTGACACTTCTTCTTCAGAAGATGAGGAAGTTGCTAACCTCTGTTTTATGGCTCACGAAGATAAGGTTAGTTCTATATCTCCTTGTACCTTAAGTGACAGTGAAATTGATGACGATGATGGAGATATAGTAGATGCTTTTAATGATCTAGTAAAACAATTCAGCATGTTAAAGACTAAGTACAATGCATTGAAAAAGGAAAATGCAAGCTTAAATTTGAAGCAAGAAAATGAAAACAATCAGCTTGAAAAAGAAGTGTATGAACTGAAAAAGAAAAATGAATTTTTAAATTGGTTTGTTCAGAAATTGACTCTTAGTAGTAATAAACTGAACATGTTGATAAGTGATCAAAGAATGCAATTCGATAAAACTGGCTTAGGGTATGACAGGTTTTGCAGAAAGAAATCTTATAAGAATTACTTTGTTAAGTCAACTGTCTGCCATATGTGTAATGAAGTAGGACATAAGTCTTTTGTATGTCCTTTAAAAACAAACAGTGTGAAATCAGGTAGCAAATTACAATGGGTTCCTAAGGGAACCAGGCCTAACACTAGGACCCAAAAGATTTGGGTACCTAAGAAGACAACCTGATTTCTATTTTGCAGGTTGAGTGTTCTCCTGGAAAGAACCAGTGGTACCTCGACAGTGGATGCTGGAGGCATATGACAGGAGACTCAACCATGTTTGCCTCTGTCAACAAAAAGAAAGGAAGTGTTACTTTTGGTGAAAACCAAAAGGGCAAAATTGTTGGCATCGGCAATATAGGTAACAGTTTTAATCCGTCTATTGAAAAAGTGCTTTTAGTTGAAGGTTTAAAGCATAATCTGCTTAGTATTAGTCAGTTATGTGATATAGGATATGAAGTGATTTTTAAATCAAACTCATGTATAATTAAGGATGCATCTAATGATAACATTCTGTTCACTGGCTATAGAAAAGATAATATCTATATTATTGACATGGATGTTTTTGAGCATGTTAATGAAAAATGCTTAGCAGTTAATTCTTCTCATGACTCTTGGATCTGGCATAGGAGACTAGGTCACGTAGGGATGGAGACCTTAGCTAAGATTACTAAGGAGAATTTAGTTAGAGGGCTTCCTAAGATATCCTTTGAAAAGGATAAGATCTGTGAGGCTTGTCAAATGGGCAAGCAGATCAAATCATCGTTTAAATCTAAGAGTGCAGTTTCTACATCTAAGCCTCTCCAACTTCTCCACATGGACCTTTTCGGTCCTTCCAATATAGCAAGTCTAGGTGGCAAATTCTATGCCTTTGTCATTGTTGATGATTTTTCTAGATTCACCTGGGTTCATTTTCTAAAGTCTAAGGATGAGACTTTTGAAACCTTTTCTAGTTTTAGGAAAAGAGTTCAAAATGAAAAGGAGCTCACCATAATTGCTATTCGTAGTGATCATGGTGGAGAATTTGAAAATGAAAGATTCGAACTCTTGTGTCTCAAACATGGGATTGAACACAACTTCTCTTCTCCTAGAACCCCTCAGCAAAATGGTGTTGTTGAGAGGAAAAATAGGTCTCTCCAAGAGCTTGCTCGGACTATGCTTAATGAAAATTCCCTTCCAAAATATTTCTGGGCAGAAGCTGTTTCAACAGCTTGTTATGTGCTTAATCGGGTCTCCATAAGACCTATCCTAGAGAAAACTCCATACGAGCTCTGGAGTGGAAAAACCCCTTCTGTCAAATACTTTAGAGCGTTTGGCAGTAAATGCTTCATTCTAAATACCAAAGATAACTTAGGAAAATTCGATTCTAAATCAGATATTGGAATTTTTCTCGGTTATTCTCTGTCAAGTAAAGCATATAGAGTCTACAATAGGAGAACTTTAGTTGTAGAAGAATCTGTTCATGTCAATTTTGATGAGACCCCTCAACCCACAATCAATGTGGATGAGGATGATGTTTTGGACAATCAACTTGATTCTCTTTCTTTTGAAAAATCTACTGATCCCTCTCCTATAGAACCATCTTCTAGTTCTCTAGAAATTGTTCCTGTCAAAGCCGAATCTGCAGATCTTCCTAGAGATTGGAAATATATTAGAAGTCATCCAATAGAGGAAATTTTAGGTGATCCTTCTTTAGGAGTTAAGACTAGATCCTCTCTTAGGAATCTCTGTGCCAATGTGGCATTTATCTCTCAAATAGAACCTAAGAAGTTTGAAGAGGCCGAGAGTGATGAAAATTGGATTATGGCCATGCAAGAAGAGTTAAACCAGTTTGAAAGGAGCAAGGTATGGGAACTTGTTCCAAGGCCTAAGGATCATCCCATTATAGGAACTAAATGGGTTTTCAAGAACAAATTGGATAAAAGTAGGTTTGTGGTTAGAAACAAGGCTAGACTAGTTGCTAAGGGATACTCTCAGGAAGAGGGTATTGATTTTGAGGAATCTTTTGCACCTGTAGCTAGACTAGAGTCCATTAGAATGCTTTTAGCCTATGCCTGCTACAAAAACTTCACACTCTTTCAAATGGATGTAAAGAGTGCCTTTTTAAATGGATATATTATGGAAGAAGTTTATGTAGAGCAGCCTTTAGGTTTTGAATCATTTGATAACCCCAACCACGCCTACAAACTTAGAAAAGCTCTTTATGGTCTTAAACAGGCTCCTAGAGCTTGGTATGACAGGTTGAAGAATTTCCTTGAAGAAAGAAATTTCAAAAAGGGTAACTCTGATTCAACCCTGTTTACCATGCAAAAGGACAAAGATATTTTGCTGGTTCAAATTTATGTCGATGACATCATTTTTGGATCAACCAATGTCAACTTGTGTAATGAGTTTTCCTCCCTCATGCAAAGTGAATTTGAAATGAGTATGATGGGGGAGTTAAAGTTTTTCTTAGGATTCTAGATTAGTCAGTCTCTTGATGGAATCTTCTTCTGTCAAGAAAAGTATATTAAGGAACTCCTTAAGAAATTTGGTTTAGAATCTGTCAAACCTTCTCGAACTCCCATGAGTACCACAACCAAATTGGATAAAGATGAAAATGGGATAAATGTGGATATAAAGAAATATCGTGGTATGATTGGATCTTTGCTATACCTAACTGCCAGTAGACCAGATATTCTGTTTAGCGTATGTCTCTGTGCTAGGTTTCAAGCTGCCCCTAAGGAGTCTCACTTATCTGCTGTTAAACGGATTTTTAAATATCTAAGTGGGACAGTTGATTTAGGACTCTGGTATCCGAAAGGTACCTCTTTTGATCTTATAGGATATTCTGATTCTGACTATGCTGGTAGTCTTATTGATAGAAAAAGCACTAGTGGCACTTGTCAGTTCCTAGGAGAATCTCTAGTGTCTTGGTATTCGAAGAAACAGAATTCTGTTGCATTGTCAACTGCTGAGAGTGAATATATTGCTGCAGGTAGTTGTTGTGCACAAATGCTTTGGATGAAACAGACTTTGGAAGATTACAATCTGTTTTATGATAGGATTCCTATTCGGTGCGATAACACCAGTGCGATTAACATCTCAAAAAATCCTATTCAACACTCTAGAACAAAGCACATAGATGTCAGATATCATTTCATTCGTGATCATGTTCAAAGAGGTGATATATCTTTAGAGTTTGTTAATTCCGTAGATCAACTTGCAGACATCTTCACCAAGCCTTTAGATGAAAAGACTTTCAATAATATTAGGATAAGGCTAGGTCTCATTCGGGTTGAGAAAAACTAAGACTATTTCTTTGTCGGAAAAATTTCTAAGTATTGGAGTTTTTTTTTCTCTTCTGTGTTGGCATCGGCAGATGCCGTGTTTTTCTTTAGGCATCGGAAGATGCATTTCTATCGGAAGGAGAATTGCTGTTCTTTAGGCATCGGAAGATGCATTTCTATCGGTAGATGAAATGTTTTCCTTAATCTGCCGCCACGTGTTTTCCATCAGAAGATCTCGGTATTACACGTGTGACTTCTTAGTCGGGCAACTCTTTATGTCTTTTAAATTCGTCTTTCTTTGCCGACTCACTTCATCTTTCGCGCTCTTTCTGAAAACCCCTGCCCTACCAAACCCTCTCTGTTTAATCCTCTACAAGAAATGGAATCTCAAGGTCAATCATCTCGCGCTGTTTCCAAACCAGCAAAGAAGAGGGTCAATGTTTATGCTCGAGAGATTCCTCGTGGAACAGAGTGGCCATCTTTCTACTTTGTTTCCGAAGCTGCTGAGGTAAAGTACCTCAATGATTATCAGTACAGATCGATTGATTCTTAGTAAAGGAATTTTCTTTGAAAAGCTAGCTGATTTGGACATTATTGAACCCTTGACGGAACTGGGGTTAATAGGTTTATTCGAAACCGAATCTTTCTACTACCCGGAAGCAATTAAGATGTTTTATGCAAACCTTAGCTTTGCCTCTGATCACCCTTCCATTTCGAGTTATGTTTATAATAAACACATTGAGATCACTCCTCAGTCCATCAATGCCCTTCTGGGTGCTCCTCATTTGGACAACTGCCCTTACAAGTATGTGACAGGGCCTGAGCTCCCTTTCTTTGGAACGTCTGATGGAGATCAGTTTCTTAGAGAAATTGCCGTGGACCCCAACCAAACCTATGATCAATTACAAGGCAAACATCTGCTTCCTAGAGCCAAACTATTTCGTCATATGATTGATTTCAATATTGTTCCCAAGAGTGGACATTATAACGAGGTGAGCGCATTGGAACTATTTGTTCTGTTTGCACTCTATTTCAAAAGACCCTTCAACATTGGCTACATAGTTGTTAGAAGGATGATTCTTGCCGTTTCCTCCAAGGTTTCTTCCTTACCGTATAATTTGCTTCTCATGCGGTTATTTGTCAAGCTTGAAATTGCTTTTCCTGAGGAGATTGCACCTGTGGTACTTAAGGACGGAAATTTTTATTCCCAAATCACTCTAAGCAAAATGGGAATTAATTTTGTCAGCAAGGAAAAGTCCATCATGACCAAGCCGAAGCAAAAGGCTACTAAGGCAGTTCCTGTCAGGCGCGGTAAGAGGAAACTTATCCTGCCAGAGGTATCTGCTGAAGAAGGTGGTGTTTCAGGTCTTCCTGACTCTGCCATTTCCCCTTCTCATTCTAGGGAGTCTAGCTTAGAACCTCCTCCTCTGAAACGTAAGCGCAAGCCTGCTTCTTCTTCTACAGCTTCTCTCTCAGAGGCAACCTCTGTTCCCTCACCTGTGCCTTCTCAAATTCCAGAGAATCCTTCATCACCTCCACCCTCTCTCATCCTGCCTTCTCAACCTGCTCTTCCATCTTTTTCACCTGTCCTTCGGGCCATTTCTTCCATTATCAGATATGGTCCTCCAGCTTCATTCTCAGTCCAATCACCAATTCACCTGTCTCCATCAGCACCTCCCTCTCCAATCCACCTGCCCTCACCAACACCTTCATCTCCAATCCATGAGTCTCTAGCTCCTCACTCACCAGTCCAACCTCCTTCACCTCTTTCATCACCAGTCAACCTGCCTTCGCCAGCCCCTTCATCTCCAGTCCCTGCCACTCCCACTAGTACACCTCCCTCTACTCCTCCACCTCCATCACCAATCCGATTGCCTTCACCAGCTCCACCATCTCCAGTTCAACAACCACCAGCTCCACTCTCTCCAATCCATCATGATCTCACAGTTCTACCAGTCTCAACTGTCCTAGTTCCAACAGTTACTCCTTCACCTCCCCTAACATATCATAGGAGATCCTCCTTAACTGAGGCCCAATACACTGAGCTGAAGGCCTCTATTGACCGCATTGAGTCTGCTATCAGTACCATTGAAAGTCGGGTTGAACAGTCTCTGGATGCCAAACTTCTCAAAAATCACAAAGACTTGTCCACTGACTTAGATACTGGTCTTGGTTTGGTGACTCAGAAAGTGGATGCTAATAGGCGCATGGTTATCAGGGAAATTGAGAAACTCCAATCCTCCATTGATGCATTAACCCCTGAACCTGACTGAACCTGAACCTGAACCTGAACCTGAACCTGAACCTGAACCTGAACCTGAACCTGAACCTGAACCTGAACCTGAACCTGAACCTGAACCTGAACCTGAACCTGAACCTGAACCTGAACCTGAACCTGAACCTGAACCTGAACCTGAACCTGAACCTGAACCTGAACCTGAACCTGAACCTGAACCTGAACCTGAACCTGAACCTGAACCTGAACCTGAACCTGAACCTGAACCTGAACCTGAACCTGAACCTGAACCTGAACCTGAACCTGAACCTGAACCTGAACCTGAACCTGAACCTGAACCTGAACCTGAACCTGAACCTGAACCTGAACCTGAACCTGAACCTGAACCTGAACCTGAACCTGAACCTGAACCTGAACCTGAACCTGAACCTGAACCTGAACCTGAACCTGAACCTGAACCTGAACCTGAACCTGAACCTGAACCTGAACCTGAACCTGAACCTGAACCTGAACCTGAACCTGAACCTGAACCTGAACCTGAACCTGAACCTGAACCTGAACCTGAACCTGAACCTGAACCTGAACCTGAACCTGAACCTGAACCTGAACCTGAACCTGAACCTGAACCTGAACCTGAACCTGAACCTGAACCTGAACCTGAACCTGAACCTGAACCTGAACCTGAACCTGAACCTGAACCTGAACCTGAACCTGAACCTGAACCTGAACCTGAACCTGAACCTGAACCTGAACCTGAACCTGAACCTGAACCTGAACCTGAACCTGAACCTGAACCTGAACCTGAACCTGAACCTGAACCTGAACCTGAACCTGAACCTGAACCTGAACCTGAACCTGAACCTGAACCTGAACCTGAACCTGAACCTGAACCTGAACCTGAACCTGAACCTGAACCTGAACCTGAACCTGAACCTGAACCTGAACCTGAACCTGAACCTGAACCTGAACCTGAACCTGAACCTGAACCTGAACCTGAACCTGAACCTGAACCTGAACCTGAACCTGAACCTGACTGAACCTGAACCCGATTCTTCATGCTCTGTCAGTGTCTCAGAGGCTTGTTTTGAGGATTTGTTTCTACCTTTCTTCCGACCTGCAGTGGTTGAAGATGTGCGCTTCATGTCCCTGGATATTCATGAAGCTGAGCTCCAGTTCACACTTCCTACAGTTTCTACTGCTCCTGCTCCTCTGTCTCTTGATGCACCAATCAGTCCAATGGCTGTTGATGACCCTGTGCCTCATTCTACGTGTATGGAGTTGGTCATGCTACCCAGCCCCATCGAGCCACCTCCTTGTTTGTCCATGGAGGAACTTCTCCGGCTCATTCAGCTCCATTATATTCCTCCTCCTTCCCGGTTGGCTCTCCCGGCTCCTCCAGTTCCTTCAGCTTCTACTTCCACACAGGCTACTGATGTCCCGACCTCACTTATCTTTGAGTTGTGGAAGTGGTTTAGGACTCTTAAATGAATTCGCTAGTCTTTTGTACCTATTTTTTTTGTGCACACTTTCTCTTAAATGGATAGTAATTTTTGGTTCGTCCTTCACTGTTATTATTGTCTACTTGCTTCTTTTGCTGTCTCACTGAGTGTTTTTGATAATATCAATGGGGGAGAATAGTGTATTTGATGATTGAATCTGACTTAGTTAGCATTCTGGATATTTTTTTTTGGGTACATGTTTGCTCTGTATGGTTAAATGAATAAAATGCATATACTATGGGGGAGCAGCTAGAATTATGGGGGAGTATTTTAAATTAATCAAATTCAGATTGTCATCATCAAAAAGGGGGAGATTGTTGACTTAGAGAGTGTTTAAGTCATAATTTGTTTTTGATGATGTCTGTGTGTATTAAATATTCAATTTGATTATGTGTACTTAATGAGAATTATAAATATGAGTTTATTTGGAAATACCCTTGAAAAGGGTATTTTAGTTGACTAATGAATCGGTTTGAGTATACAGAGCTAAATAGTAAAACAGGCTTGGATATACCGATAGCTACACGACAAAGAACAGAAGGCTTCTGCCGATTGAGTTTTCAAGCCACATCTGCCGATGATGTACTCAGCGCCTATATGTTTCATCTGCCGATGACGTGTCAAGCTGTTCTTATGCCGATCGCTACACGACAGAGAAGAGAAGTTCCTTGTACCGATGGCGTTTGAAGCTACTTGTTCCGATGACGTGTCAATATGCTTCTACCGATGACTATATATATAATAAAATAGAAGCTTCTGCCGATAGCTGTTTCTGAAGACAGATGCCGATGACGTGTCAAAGCATTTATATGCTGCAACTGCCGATCGTGTCTGAAGATACATCTGCCGATGATATTTGTAGCAGCTCCTGCCGATTGACTAAACGACAAAAGGAGATGCTGACTAAAGCATGCACATGCCGATGAAAATTTAAGAATGCATCTGCCGATGGAATTTATGAAATTCAACGCCTACACCTGCCGATAGCTTTTGAGCTGCACATGCCGATGGACTTCGATGCATCTGCCGATGAATTTTCACGTTGCACCTGCCGATGAAGCTTCCAGACACATATGCCGGTAAAGTTTTGAAGCTTACTCATTCCGATGACGTGTCAAGTGTTCTGAAGCTACATCTTCCAGTAATCTTCCGCCAGAATTTAAAGTTAGCCGCGAAGCTACAGTGATGTCGTTTTCAAGCTTTAATTCAAGAACATTAATGGCGACGACGAACAACACTTTCAGACGCAACGGATAGCTGCTTCAGTACGGATGTTTCCCAACGGTAAAATTTTTCCATTTGAAGATAGAAGCATTCAATACAGTGAAGCAGAATATACAGAGTATATAAGTCAAGCTCAGAACACGAAGGAAGAACTTTTGCGAATTTTCAATTGATAGCCCTAAGCTGCAAAAGTTTTCATACTCTGTAACCACTATACATCTCTCTAAACTCGAACTTGAGATTTCTGCTGTGAGAGTGTAGTCTGTGATCTATTTCACAAATACAAATCATTTGTAAAGGCAGTGGATTGACGCCCGGCAAGTTCAATCCAGAATTGTAAAGGCAATTGATCGGAGCCCGGAATCCCGATCTAGTTATTCTCGTGAGGAGAAGGTTAAGGATCTTCAAGGGGTGAGCCTTGAAGCGTGGACGTAGGCAGTCTGGCCGAACCACGTAAAAAGTACTGGTGTCGAATTTCTCTCTTTTTCTCTTTACATTATTTGAGTACTTGTGTTAAATCTAAGTTTTAATCAAGAAGAGAAATTTAGGTTAACTCTTATTAAAATTAAAAAGTCTAATTCACCCCCCCTCTTAGACAATTACGGTCCTACAGATGCATCTTGAAGACTCCATCGGCAGATGCATCTTGAAGACTTCATCTGTAGCACCCGGTTCCATTAAACCCAATTTAATTTGTCAAATTAAGATGTGCAAATATGGATTAGGTTAATGAATGGATATGCAAGGGCATTATGGTAAATTAAAAACTTATTAGTGGATAACCTATTTAGAAAGAATCTATTGAGCTTAGCCGCCACTATTCATTCTTGCTCTCGGTTTTCAGCTCAAACCAGCAGACTTCCCAGGCGATTTCCTTCCCCGAGTCCGTTCGACGAGCTAGGTAAGTTTCTACCTCGGTTTTCTGACTTAGTAACTAAGGAAGATTGTATGGGGGAAGTGTTAGATATCTATTTTTGGAACTCATCAGGAAAGTGAGTAGATACGGGTTTAGCATAGAATCAGTAATGCTTGGCGATCAGAACTCCCAACTATTCCCTTAGGTTTTCTGAATGCCTTAGAATGAGGTTTAGTACAGGTTGACTTAATGTTCTGTTTATGTTCTAGGTGAGAAAGATCCCGAAGAAGCTCCTAACCGAGCACTCGCCAAGAATCCAGGTATGTAGAGTTTGTTTGTGCCTTCGGGCCTACATCACAAAACAGTAGCGTTTATGTATGTTTTGTATGTTTATTTTCCAGTTGTTAGTTATGCATCATGTTTTTGAAAGATTACGAAAATGAATTTACATGAAACGCATGGTAAGTGTGAGCAGGATGATCAGAACAACTGTTAAGGGGGATTAATCCGCCCCTTAACTGAGAACAGAGGATTGAGGTTTTGGGAAAAGTGATCCACTTCCCAATCCTACAGGGGGATCAGACCAGTTAACTGTTAAGGGAATTAATCCGCCCCTTAATTGAGATCAGAGGATGTATGCTTTGGGGAATGACTGATCCACTTTCCCATCGTACAGAGGGATCAACAGAGAACGAATTTGAATACAACTGAGATGAGAAAGTAGAGACCGCATGTTTAGGGAAATTATTGCTTCATTGATCCATTTCATTCATCGCTCTACTTGCTTAGCATTAGGCTAATAGATGAGTTTTGTGATGTAGGTGAAGAAGTTACTGAAGGTATGTTTACCGACCAACATGAGGAATAGGATGGTTGGAGGAGCATTTTCAGGCATCGGTTTGGTCATCTGTTGAGGCGGTTTAATCCATGGCTGCAGGTGTTGAGTTGGGAGTAACTAGTTCAGTATAGATGTTTCCTTTTCTAAAAATTTTATGACAGTAGTGTTTTTTTCAAAACTTTGAATACATTCTGAGAGTCTTTGATATTAGTGTTCTGTTGGGTTTTGAAAACATTGTTTTTACTGAATTTGGGAAGGGCAGTGATTTGGTTTGTTTCTGGATGTTTAGTTTTGTCGTTCTGCCTATCGGAAGGTGCCTTCGGTAAAGTCGTTGGATGAGAGAGAGAACATCGGCTGACGTCATCGACAGGTGCGAGTCGCAAAATCTGTAGTTTTGTCTATCGGCAGATGGAAATCTATCGGTAGATGAAGTTATGTTGACTCCATCGGCAGATGAAGTTATGTTGACTTCATCGGCAGATGTAGTTGTGTTGGCTTGTCGGTAGATGGTGGTGCGTTGTTTGTACACGTAATCGGCAGAAACCTCCTAAATCCTATTTCTGCTTCTTCCGTTGACTTTGTCGTCGGCAGATGTGTTCGACTTCGGCAACTTCACGGGCATTCCGCATTTTTTTTTAAGCTTTATGTCTTTTAGCCAATTACTCTTAATACTTCCAACAGTCATTTTAAAATGTTTTCACAGGTCACTTAGCTTCATTGATGTCCAATTGATTTTCCACTGCAAGTTTTAAAATATATTTAGTTTTAGAAAAAGTCAAATTTTGGCTGTCGAGTGAAATTTTAAATTTAGCATCAAGACGTCATGGTTCGGTTCAGCGTTATGAGTAGCAAACCGGGTTCAGATAACTCGGGGCGTTACAAGTTGGTATCAGAGCCATTTGGTTAAACCGTTCAAAGAATTACTCAACAGTGCCGATCGTTGCATGGAAGTACTCCAACAACTGTAAGTGTTTATGTTAGTTTTAGTTATTAGATATTTATGAAAATAGTTAACCTTTTACAGGGATATAGTAAAATGTCTAGACGACCAGGTAGACCGAGAGTACAGAGGGGGACACCAAACCCGGAGAGTACTGAGAATTCTGGTGTGATCAGGCAACTGACAGACTTGGTACGCCAGCAATCTGATATGATGCGCCAGTAGTCCGATCAGTTGGGACTGCTACTGAACCGAGAGGTACAAGGGAGTGCCAACTCGGGTTCCAGCAATGAACAGGCAGGAGAGAGGTTTAGGAGGTTGCGACCACCCACTTTTGATGGAAAGTCAGCTAATCCAATTGTGGCCGAGGAATGGTTGAAAAAGATAGAAAGCATGTTTAGGTGTGCAAATGTGGGAGAAGGAGAAAAGGTCATTTTGGCAACCTTCCACTTTGCCGGTGATGCTCAACTTTGGTGGAAAACGATGGAGACCACCCATGATGTTCTCACGATGACTTGGACGCAATTTAAGGAGATTTTCTATGAGAAGTATTTTAACAGTACTGTTCAGACCATAAAGAAGTTGGAGTTCATGAACTTGAAACAGACAGGGACCGTAGCTGAATACAGCAGACAATTTGAATCCCTATCAAGGTTTGCCAGACACCTCGCACGCAGAGATGAGGATAAAGTGTTCCAATTTGTGCATGGGCTGAAACCTGAGATTTATAGAGGAGTCAAGTTCTCGGGTATAAAAGGATTGTCCTACAGTGAAGTAGTGTCCACGGCGTTAGAAGTGGAAGAGGCGGAGATGAAGTGTGCTGGGTTTAGTGTGGCTCCACGAAAGTTCACCCAGCCACACCATCACAGGGGAACGAAGAGGCCCGGTGAGGGCTAGGGCAGTCAAGGGAAGGAGAAGAAGACACCAGATACTAGGAAGTTCCCTCAATGCCCAAAGTGTTTAAGATTTCACCCGGGAGAGTGTAGAATTAGCGCGGGGAAGTGTTTCAACTGTGAGGAGACCGGGCATCTGCTTAAGGATTGCCCAAAGCCCAGAGTCCTTCGCTGTTTTAATTGTAATAAAGTTGGCCACATGAATAGGGATTGTCCAGCTCTGAAGAATGGCGCTGTGAATGTCAAGCCAAGAATATTCTCCATGGTAGAATCGGGTGATGAAGATCAGCCTGCTGTTGTGTCAGGTACCATACTAGTCAATTTTATGCCTGCTTTTACTTTAATAGATTCAGGTGCAACACATTCCTTCATAGCGTCTGCCTTTGCTGATAAATTAGACGACGAGTCTTCACTTTCTGAGCATATGTTCAATGTTGCTTTACCTTCTGGCGAACGCATGCGCTCTAGCCGTGTGCTGCTTAATAGTGTAGTGACAGTAGGAGATAAGAACCTACCTGTTGATCTCATTATTTTAGAGATCATGGGATTTGATGTAATCTTAGGAATGGATTGGTTGTTTAAGCACTATGCCACAATAGACTGTAGAACTGGAACAGTTAGTTTCCAACCCCCTGGTGGTTCGAAACACACCTTTCAAGCCTCAAGGAAAGACAGATGGATGTCTGTTTTATCCTCTGTCGGCGCTAAACCTTTCCCGTGTAGCGAGTACTCATGCTTTCTTGCCAGCGTATTAGACACAAAGCTGGTAGGAGAACCGAGTCTCCAAAAGGTTCCAATAGCTCAAGATTTCCCTGAAGTTTTCCTTGATGACCTGCCTGGTTTACCACCTGATAGAGAGATCGAATTTGTGGTGGATGTCTATCCTGGTGCTGAACCTATATCTAAGAATCCATACAGATTGACACCAACGGAACTCAAGGAATTAAAGAAACAGTTAGAGGAACTGTTGGAAAAAGGATTCATACGGCCAAGTTATTCACCGTGGGGTGCACCAGTTCTCTTTGTTAAGAAAAAGGACGGATCAATGCGCATGTGCATTGACTACCGAGAATTAAATAAGTTAACCATCAAGAATAAGTACCCATTACCTAGGATCGATGATTTGTTTGACCAACTACAAGGTGCGCGAGTTTTCTCTAAGATTGACTTAAGATCGGGGTACTACCAATTGAAGGTTAAGTTTGAGGATATACCAAAGACTGCCTATATGCATGAAAAACATATTTAGACTTAAACATTATTTAAGTCAACACCTCCGTATTGTAGGGCCTTAAGGGCCGAACCTATATGCATGAACTTACCTGCGGTCCGTGAGTTGCAAGCTTTGTTCGTGTTACCTCTGCGATCCACGGATCTACATCATGCACGATCGGACATTAACCCTAAAACTTCAAGAAAACTAACGTTTAACTTGTCCATACATACTAACTAGCTTAGAAGATTACCTTTTGTGGAAAAAAAATGGAGAAAATGGGAAAAAGGTTGAGGTTAAAATCGTCGTTGGTCGCCTGGAAGAGAGAAAACAGAGAAGAGATGGAAGGAAACAGAGAAGTGAAGTGTGAAAGTGGAAAGCTTAACGTGGAAGAGAAGAGAAAAGTGGGTTTTGGCTTCCTTCACAAGATTTGGACAAGTGGCATGCCCACATTGGCTCACTCCCACCAACCTTAATCTACTTCCTAAATTGCCCCTCTTTGGTTTCCAACTAAATTGTCATTTAGTTATTTGTTTCGGTTACTCCTTAGTTTGGTTTCCTCCACTAAACATCCCACAACTTCAATAAAATATTCACTACATTAATAGCGAAATAATCCCAACCAATAATTCAAGGGATAATTCCATGGCCAAAAATGCCAGGTGTTACATTTGTATTTTGAACTCTTGAGTAAATTGTTCTGCACATAACATAATTGTTAGTAATTTTTGTTAAATTCTCAATTCGAGGTAGTGAATACTATAAATTTATTTGCAGACGGACGAGGCGTCGATCGAGGAAGAACAGCTTGAGGTTGAGGTTTGATTCCTGACTCTTCATCCATCTCTGGTTTTATAGCTTGCTTTGCGAGTCGAGGGAGAGGCTGTGGGAGTCGAGGGAGAGAGCTGTTCGATGCCGGAGTCAGAGGAGAACGCGATGAACGAAATTAGGGATTTTTACTTAAGATAATTTGAACTTTTTACTTGATGAGGGTATTATCGGGTTTTAGCATCGCACGTACAAATCACATGTCAAAATTAATGGCCAGATTAACGGGAGGGTTTGAATTGTAAACGTTTTATATGATAGGATTTGATTGGGTCAAAAATAAACGTTAGGATTCAAATGGCCACTGACCCCATACGTTGGGGTCTAAATTGAACTTTTCCCAAAAATAAATAAAAGACGTGCTTCTAAATTTGTTGTTCAAATTATTTAAATATTGAATTATTAAAGCCAAAACTATAGTGAAGAAACTTTTGGATCCGATAAGTTTTCTTTCCAATTTTCGTATTTAAAGTTTAGGACTTTAGGTTAAGGATGAATTTGAGCAATAGAGCTCGATTCCATCCAACATTTCTAACTATATTAGTGTATTAAAAGTGTGTGCAGGTGTTGTCACCATTTGGAGGCAAAAATTGGCAAAGGAGAGCGATTTCCATGACTTCCCGTTACTAGGAACAAAGAGCTACAAGTGTCTTGAAGTGTCGACTACTAGGGTAAATAGATTGAAACCCGAAACTTTGAGGTGTCGACACTTCAGGGGAAATGTCGTATGCGCAAGTGCCGACACTTGTGGATAAAATGTCAACCGTTAAACCATTTGATGAGTAAACCAGAGAGCATCAAGTGTTGACCGCTTAAAGGAAGTGTCTACCGCGTGCGACCCGATTGTTCTAAGTGTCGACCCTTACTTATAAGTGTCGACCGGTCCCTTATAAAGTGCCAACTACACAGTTTATTTTTAAAAGAAGTTCGCGGTCGTTTATAGTGTTAAGGATTGAGTTCTCAATCCCGGTTCAGGATCAATCCTAGTGTCTCCTTTTAATGTTAAGTTGGATAATCTTAACTTTGGTTTTGTGTTAGGCTCGGACAAATTCGAGGACTTCGAGTCAGTTGTTGATGTTGCGCCTCCAGTTGGAAGAATGAGCGTTTGGTCTAAAGGTAGGAGTTTTATATTATTTGCAGTACATTGCATAATTTTTAAGAAAACCATATTTTGATTAGCTATTACCCATGAAAACCTGACGGAGTTTGATTGCCAGCATGTGAGTCTTTTATGTATATATATATATGTATGATTTACGGGTTTACCATGATGCATGATTTTATTATTATTGTGATAGAAGATGGGTCCTCGTGATACTTTGGACGGTTTCGGTGTCTAAGTATCAAAAGAACATCCTAGTACATCTTCTGCTGCGTGAATGTTGTTGTTGTGCAAAATATTTCGCAAATGTACGAGTCGCAACAAGTAATATAGTGATAAAGAGAGTGTCGAACCCACGATGACTTGTAATTAATAATCGAATAATTAATCTTAATTCTAAATTGAACACACGTTTTGATTTTCAAATATTGAAATTAAACTAAATAATTAAAACAATAAAAATAAACTAAGATAAAATAACAAAACAAATAAAATGAGATTAAATCAAATTGATAAAAACCTAGGTACTACGATTTCACCAAGACAATATTTATTTCAGTCCTTTGCAATTACATTCATAAATATTCTTCCTATGTTGATGATCGATTTCACTAAATTCTAATACAATCTCTCTCGAGCATTGCGTAGTTTATCTGATTAATGGGTTATCACTTCTCAGTCTCAAATCCTGCATTAATCAAATACAAATAAATCAAGAAATCACAGTGATCACACCAATACCGTAACTATCTCTAGCTTACGTATATTCATGACATTAATTTCAAAGCTCGGGTATTTATCACCTCTCGGTCTCAAAACACCCCAAAAATCAAGTAAAGATTGGCCAGAAATTTACAAGCTTTAAGAACAGAAATTAAATGCATCAACAATATTGGAAGAAATAATCATAAATATAATTAAACGAAGAAATTGAAAATAAATATCGTCTGGCTACATCGTAGCCCTAGAATAAAAAGTTAGTTCATGCTAAAATAATCAAAAACAACTAAAGTAATTAAATGGTTCATGATTAAAAATTAAAGAAAATAAAGGACAAAAAAAAAACTATGCTTTGCAAAAATCACTTCCTGAAAATCGCTGCTCTTCTTCTCTGTAAAATTTCTCTCTGCAGAAAGCTCTCCTTCAGAATACGTGATAATCGCCTCCTGCTGCTTGCTCTCCAAATCTCCAAATTCGCAGCTCGCCAGAATCGCCGAATCCAGAGTATGCCCTTCAATCTCGCCGAGCTGCTGCGCGCCAGAATCGCTGAAGTCTTCGCCTCTGCCGAATACAGAATCATCGAAGTCGTCGCCTCTGTCGCTCGCCTCAATCCCCTTGCTGAATCGTCAGAGTCGCTCCTCGCTTTTCTGTAGATCACCGCCAGAGAAAATCGCCGAGCGCCGAATCCCCTCTCTGCTGCACTCTCAAAATCGCAGGCTCTCCCCTCTGTGGAGAAATCACCGAAAGCCTCCCAAGTTGCTGCCTCTCTCGGTTTTTATTTCCTTTTCGCTGCTCCTCCCTCGTTTAGGTTATATCTCTTCCCTTTTTATCAATCAGTGGTTGAGATTCTCTGACTTCTTACCTTAACGGTTCAGATCAGATGCATCACCCTTTCAAAAATTAAACTCGTGTGGCGATCGATCGCTGGAATGTGGCAATTGATCGCCACAGCCTCTGTATAAATGTGCTGATTTCTGTTGCTTTTGTGTTGAATAGTTTCGATCTCTAGAATGCTGAATCTCCATCCCAGCGCCTCTGCTTTTATTTGTTAATCTTTTCTTCCACTTGAGCTTGTTTAATGCTTTATATTCAACCACTCTCATATTTTATGTAAATTTTCTGCACACTTAAACCAAACTCATCAAATACTTTCACATACTTGAAAATAAACTTATCAAATCAAGTGTAAAAAGTATAAATAAGTGCGTAAAATACACACTTATCACACCCCCAAACTTGAATGAAAGCTTGTCCTCAAGCGAACAAACATGTAATTCAGTTAAAACAAAGAGACAGTCTCAATCAAATATAAAATGCTCAATGTAATATAATGGTAAAACAATCTTAATCAAGGTTTTCGGTGATTTGTCTCAGCTTGAAAAACTCATACTAAAAACATCAAGTGTAACACTTTGCAAAAGAAATAACTCATATTAGTGCATTGACAATAATTTACAGAGAAATCTTCGTGTGTGTGTGTGTTCATTCTTATCTTCTCCTAATTATTGGTTCAACTAATGTAGCTACAGGTAAGGGATGCATTCTTCTTTCGCTCGGGATTTCACTCTAATCACTCTAATCGTTCATCAACTTTGCTCACTATCCAACTAATAGCAAATATCCATAAATCAAAACAAAAGTCATTAGGTCTTCACAAGCTTGTAATGAAAGGCCGGGTTAAAGGGTAGGAATTTTATGGATTCAAACGAATATCTAGAGCACCACTCATTCCACCTTATTTCATTCAATCAAAAATATCTTCCATTCAATTACTCACTTGTTGAACTCACTCAAACTTTCTTCTAATCGCTCACCCCCAAACTTGATTCATTCAATATCACCCAACTCAACTCCAAACAAAATCAATACAAACATAATACTCACGGAAAATAAAAAAAACTAGAATGAAAACTAAACTGTTCAAACTCGCTTTTTCTTTTTTTTTTCTTTTTTTTCAATTGACAAATAACGTAAACATAACGACTTAATGTTCTAAAACGAAACAGATGACAAAGGAGTTGCTCTTGATTTTCACCATTTCCTTCAACTTTCCCTTAATTTAGATCAATATCCCCGTGCTCAATAAATAAGGTAAGAGAAATATATAAGGCTAGGCTAATTTCAGGTGAAAAATGAATTGTAAATAATAGGCTCAAAAGGGTGACTATGGGTGTCATTAAATGACACAACAAGGTAGGCTCAGAAAGCTCAAACGGTTCAAAGATGGCCTAAATCATTCTTTTGTTTCAGAAAAATTTCAATTTGCATTCGAGGATAATGAGCAAAACCAAGAAAGATTTGTCTTCACAGTATTCTCGTTCTCACACATTTGACTGGAGTTACACTCCCTTACCCTGTTTATTCTCGTTCACTCCCTTACAGTATCTGGGTTTCACTCTTAGTAGACTACACAAATCTTACCAACAAATAGAATCAAACAAGAATAGAACGTGTTCAAATAAATTGAAGATAACTATGTAAGCTCTAATCAATGCAAACTAAAACAAATCACTCTTTTACTCAGCATTTCTCAAGGAATTAAACCATGAATCAATCATTTATATCATCATCGACACCTCAACCAAGATTTCAGATTGCAATACCAAAATATATCAAAGTGCTAAAATACGCTAAAATCACCCCCAAACTTAAAATAGACATTGTCCTCAATGTATAAAAAATATAGGGTAAAAGTCGCGTACCTCATAATGTCTTGAGCTGGTCGTGGAGTTTCGGTCGGAGGAGGACCTCAAGCAAAATGGTTTTTATATATATATATTTATAATTAACTAAATAAAATAAATAAACGATAAAAGAATTTAAATAACTAAATCGGACCCTATTTAAAAGAAGAAAAATAAATAAAATAAAAGAAGAAAATAAATAAAAAGAAAATAAAGTAAGAAACTAAATAAAACTAAAAATAACAGGAAGAGAAAAAATAAAGTAAAAACAATTAAAATAAAAATTACAAAACTAAAATGAAGGAAATTATTATTATTATTTTAACATGAAATAAATAAAATGATAACAAGGAAATAAAATGACTTAATCGAAACCTATTTAAAAAATAAAATAAAATAAAATAAAAGAAGTGAAATAAAGTAAAAAGAGAAAATAAAATGAAATAAGAAACTAAACATAAAAACAAATGAAAATACAATGAAAACGAAAATGAAATAAAAAGGAAAACGAAACTACAACTAAGTAAAACGAAAATGAAAATAACAAAAACAAAAATAAACAGAAATAAAAATAAAGAAAAATGAATAAAGGAAAATAAATAACTAATGGGTTACCTCCCACCAAGTGCGTGTTTTAACGTCGTCAGCTTGACGATATGCTGCGTCATGTTGGATCAAGATATATAATGGAATTTGTTTTTTTAACTGTACCGCCCCAATATGGTAACCATTGTTGCCCATTTACCAGCTTATCATTCGCCAGAATCTTTTTGTGGTCATGTGGTTTCTTAATAGGAGGTATAACCCATAATGTCGATTCTCCCAGATTTTCAACGTATTGCATCTCATTCAGCTCAAGAGAGTCGCTTAGTTGACGTGAGGCTTCCATTGTAACAGTGTTAGGGAGTTCCACCCGAAATATGTCAGCGCTAGATATTGGGTACTCCATTGACTTATATACCTTGAATGTCACCTCTTCGTCCTGTACTTGCAATTTGAGCTCCCCCTTTCTAAGATCAATGACAGCACCACCTGTAGCTAAGAATGGTCGCCCTAATATAATCGGAACATTTTGATCTTCTTCCATATCAAGCACAATAAAATCGGCAAGGAATATAAATTTATCGACCTTTACGAGCACATCTTCAATGATTCCCCTCGGGTGTTTAATAGAACGATCGGCCATCAATAATGTAACCTCTGTCGGCTTTGCTTCGCCTAAATTGAGTTTCCGGAATATAGACAAAGACATCAAATTAATGCTCGCCCCCAAATCGCATAGTGCCCTGATAGAGACAGAACTGCCAATCTCGCATGGTACAGTAAAACTTCCTGGATCTTTTAATTTTTGAGGTAGCTTTTTCTGAATAATAGCACTGCATTCTTCTGTAAGAGCTATAAAACCACACTCCTCTATTTTGCGCTTGTGGGAAAGAATATCTTTCAAAAATTTAGCATAACGCGGCATCTGCTCCAAAGCTTCAGCAAACGGAATATTAATGTGGAGCTTCTTGAAGACTTCAAGGAATTGAGAGAATTGTTTGTCAAGCTTCACATTTTTCAATCTTTGTGGAAATGGCACTGGAGGTGGTTGCTGAGCTGGATGTGATTTTTGAACTTCATCTGTATTAGACTCCACATTAACAACTTTTGGCATGTTTATCTCTTTTTGCACGGGTTCAACTACTGTGCCCTTTCGAGTGGTAATTGCATTACAATGCTCTTTCGGATTCACTTCGGTGTTACTTGGTAATGAGCCTTGGGACCTTCCATTAATAATGCTTGCGAATTGACCAAGTTGATTTTCAAGACTGCGAATTTGGGCGGATTGATTTTGCATTACAGTACGAGTCTCGGTCATAAACTGCATAAGAGCTGTTTCAAGATCACTTTTCTTTTCAACTTGTTGAGATGGACCGGGTTGAGATGCTTGAGGTGGCTGCATAGTGTTTTGAGAATTCCTCCATGAAAAATTTGGGTGTTGCTGCCATCCTGGATTATAAGTATTAGAATTGGGATTGCCCTGACGATTAAAATTACCCATATAATTAACTTGTTCTGCGGGTTCTTTTGCCATAGGATTTCCCTCTTGACATTCCTCACTCAAATGCGGCCCTTGACACCACTGACAATTACCCTTCACTGATTTCCCAACACTAACTGCCTTATTAGATTCTTGTAGTTGCTTAGTTAATGAGGCAACTTGTAGAGTTAGAGCTTTCAAAGCCTCGAGTTCTGGAGTACCCGTTGTGCGCTTCATAATTGATCGCTCCACTAGACATTGGTCATTGTTAAGTGCTAATTCTTCTAATAAATCATAAGCTGCTTCCTCGGTTTTTCTCATTAAAGCGCCACCTGCGGCCGCGTTGACCAGAGTTTTAGTAGATGCCGATAAGCCCACATAAAAAGTCTGAATATGCATCCATTTTGGTAATCCATGATAGGGACACCTCCTCAACATATCTTTAAAATGTGTCCATGCCTCATATAATGTTTCCCCCTCAAATTGACTGAAATTGATTATATCATTGCGAAGCTTGGCTGTCTTCTCGAAAGGAAAGAACTTGGAAAGAAATTTCTGACATAAATCTTCCCAAGTAGTAATAGAATTAGCGGGCAAAGAGTTAAGCCAGTTCTTCGCACGATCTCGTAATGAAAATGGAAATAGCCGCAGTCTCAATGCATCATCCTTCACATTGTGAAATTTGAAAGTGTCGCATACCTCTAAGAAATTTGCAATATGATCATTGGGGTCTTCTGAAGGTGATCCACTGAATTGAGATTGTTGAATCATGTGCAGGGTGCCCGGCTTAATTTCAAAATTAGCATTGATGGTCGGTCTACGAATAGCGGAATGCACTCCAGATACAGTCGGTATAACATAATCCAGTAAGGTCCGGGTCTCAGCATTCACAAGTGGATGATTGTCAATAACGAGTGGAGGATTGTCAATATTGTCTGCTCTGTTATCTCCCATAATGACACGCGCTGGTTGAATAAGTTCTCTTCTCTTTTTACGATTGTGTCGACACGTACGTTCGATCTCAAGATTCAGCGGGAGAAGATTATCGTTTCCTTCTTTACGCATGCACCTGAAATTAACACAAAAATAAAGACTTAAACTAAATAGAATTCAAAATAAAACTAAAAATAATCAATTCGATATTAATAATAAAGTCCCCGGCAACGGCGCCAAAAACTTGTTGTGCAAAATATTTCGCAAGTGTACGAGTCGCAACAAGTAATATAGTAATAAAGAGAGTGTCGAACCCACGAGGACTTGTAATTAATAATCGAATAATTAATCTTAATTCTAAATTGAACACACGTTTTGATTTTCAAATATTGAAATTAAACTAAATAATTAAAACAATAAAAATAAACTAAGATAAAATAACAAAACAAATAAAATGAGATTAAATCAAATTGATAAAAACCTAGGTACTACGATTTCACCAAGACAATATTTATTTCAGTCCTTCGCAATTACATTCATAAATATTCTTCCTATGTTGATGATCGATTTCACTAAATTCTAATGCAATCTCTCTCGAGCATTGCGTAGTTTATCTGATTAATGGGTTATCACTTCTCAGTCTCAAATCCTGCATTAATCAAATACAAATAAATCAAGAAATCACAGTGATCACACCAATACCGTAACTATCTCTAGCCTACGTATATTCATGACATTAATTTCAGTGCTCGGGTATTTATCACATCTCGGTCTCAAAACACCCCAAAAATCAAGTAAAGATTGGCCAGAAATTTACAAGCTTTAAGAACAGAAATTAAATGCGTCAACAATATTGGAAGAAATAATCATAAATATAATTAAACGAAGAAATTGAAAATAAATATTGTCTGGCTACATCGTAGCCCTAGAATAAAAAGTTAGTTCATGCTAAAATAATCGAAAACAACTAAAGTAATTAAATGGTTCATGATTAAAAATTAAAGAAAATAAAGGACAAAAAAAAAAACTATGCTTTGCAAAAATCACTTCCTGAAAATCGCTGCTCTTCTTCTTTGTAAAATTTCTCTCTGCAGAAAGCTCTCCTTCAGAATACGTGATAATCGCCTCCTGCTGCTTGCTCTCCAAATCTCCAAATTTGCAGCTCGCCAGAATCGCCGAATCCAGAGTATGCCCTTCAATCTCGCCGAGCTGCTGCGCGCCAGAATCGCTGAAGTCTTCGCCTCTGCCGAATACAGAATCGTCGAAGTCGTCGCCTCTGTCGCTCGCCTTAATCCCCTTGCTGAATCGTCAGAGTCGCTCCTCTCTTTTATGTAGATCACCGCCAGAGAAAATCGCCGAACGCCGAATCCCCTCTCTGCTGCACTCTCAAAATCGCAGGCTCTCCCCTCTGTGGAGAAATCACCGAAAGCCCCCCAAGTTGCTGCCTCTCTCGGTTTTTATTTCCTTTTCGCTGCTCCTCCCTCGTTTAGGTTATATCTCTTCTTTTTTTATCAATAAGTGGTTGAGATTCTCTGACTTCTTACCTTAACGGTTCAGATCAGATGCATCACCCTTTCCAAAATTAAACTCGTGTGGCGATCGATCGCTGGAATGTGGCAATTGATCGCCACAGCCTCTGTATAAATGTGCTGATTTCTGTTGCTTTTGTGTTGAATAGTTTCGATCTCCAGAATGCTGAATCTCCTTCCCAGCGCCTCTGTTTTTTTTGTTAATCTTTTCTTCCACTTGAGCTTGTTTAATGCTTTATATTCAACCACTCTCATATTTTATGTAAATTTTCTGCACACTTAAACCAAACTCATCAAATACTTTCACATACTTGAGAATAAACTTATCAAATCAAGTGTAAAAAGTATAAATAAGTGCGTAAAATACACACTTATCAGTTGTCTTATATGCACGTCACAAAATGAGTAATAGAGAGGTGATGACGCACTCCTTGGGTTTAAATCCCTAAACCTAATCAGGGTATTATTATTTTTTATTATCGTTCATATGGGTTACTTCGTAGATGACCAATGTTTACCGACAACTCGGGTGACGGAGCTTGATCTTCGGATCGCACGTTGATTGACTCTTCTTTCTTGCTCATTAGGTGTTGTTGGACTTCGATCGCCGTCTTTCTATGTTTATGTGTTGGAGGGGTCCTTGAGTGACCCCCCTTTTTTCATTGAAATGATTTTTAAGTGAAATGTACGATGATGACCTATTTTCGTATAGTCGTCTATATACATTACAAATATTTTATCTAATGCATCATCGTTGGCCTGTGGAGCTTGTTTTTCTTAAATGGTGAAAATGAGTTTTCAACGTAACGATGTTTTGAAAATCATTTTGTTTTCTCATCATGTTTTATAAGAAAATATAAAAAAAGTTTTACATGCATTTAATATAGTATTCATACTGAATTAGTCACTCACTCTAACGTTTCTCTTCCCTTTCCAAGAAAGAACAAAAGCAGTGAATAGCTGAAACTTGAGAGTTATTAGTTTTACTTATTTCTTTCTGCATTTGAATATTAGTTGAATTTTTGGTGAGAACTTAACTTTAATTGGACTTGTAGTAGTTTATTTGTTTTGGATATGAACTTGTAAAACTTATTGAACTGCTATTTTTTTTATCACACTATTATATTTGTACTCACTGTATGGATCTGACTTTTGATTAAATGTTCAAGTCTTCCGCTGCGAATCAAGCATTAGTTGGGTGATCGGGTCCTCTCCAAAGATCGAGTTGCCCGACCCGGCGCTCTGTTAGGCAAGCTTCCAAGTCATGACAAACATTCAAATATAACAGATTGAATGATTTTCTTTCCAGATTCCCTCTCCTCGAACAACCAAAAAAAAAAAAAAAAGACACAACAGGTACAGACAATAGACATACCGATTAATATTGTCACAGTTAAATTAGATGTCATCCTGTTAACAACACCCACGATCTGCTATCTAAATCCTTCAAGTTGAATTTTGTCCTCTCATGCTTCTTCCAATGCTTTCTTGATATCATCCTGTTTAAGAAAAGTTAATTCTTTTTATTCACCACTAAACGAGTATCACATGGCTGCACTAGGAAAGATTATTATACCTCGATTGCCAAAGGAGGAGTGGTTGGGCCGTACCGGTCGATAACATGTCCTTTCTTATCAACCAAGAACTTAGTGAAGTTCCAGTTTATCCTAGGGCCAAGGATTCCTTTTTTACCAGATTTGAGAAACTTATACACTGGTGCTGCATCTGGCCCGTTCACCAGGACCTAAAAGACAAGAGAGTTTTCAGTCCAAAAATCTACTTTTACTTCCTAGTCTGATCTAATCTGCATCAACAGATAATCTGATATTTGCTCCGGTAACCAAATAACAATACTTAAAATATGGTATAAGCGCAAATACTACTCTGTGTTTCCAAATGATTTGTCATGAATGAGACCAAATAACAGATTTAGCTGTCATTGTTTCCTGAGATTTGGAAGAGAAATTAAAATTAATGCAGCAGATAAGCAGCATGACTAAAGATATAAAAGGTAAAAAAGACTGCCATGACTATAGAAATAGGATAATAAAAGTAAAGTCCGAACCTTAGGCACTTAGGTGTCACACAATTAATTCGTAGGAAAAAAATGACTGATGGAAACATAGTAGTGTGTCAACGTAAAGTTAATTTGTTCATATAAGGTAGTATGGTGAATGTTGCCGTATAACCTTTCGAAAAACTCGATACCCAGCATTATAGTGTGTACAAGCAAATTCCTCTGCCTCCTCGCTGGACCCAGGCTCTTGATTCATAAACTGACTGCAGGGAAATGCTAAGATCTCGAATCCTGCATTGTAAAATTAAATAATAAGATAATCAGTGAATTGATTCATTGCTTTAATGGTTTCCGGTATGCGTCCCTTGGAAAAACTGAATGTGCATCTCCATACATAATCAAAATCATGAAGAAGAAGATGAACAATCAATGAAGATCCATGAAATAATGCAATGCAGCATGCTCTTGGTTTACTGTTCACGAAAGGAAATGAAATAATCATCATTGCCAATAAAGTTGATAACATAAGGCAAGGACTTGAAAATAGTTAAACCAAAATTAATTCGCCACTCGTAAACAGTCAAAACATAAACATAAATGTAAAGCCGCTCGATACCACAACAAAACAGGAAAAAAGAAGAAGACAAACCTTTCTCTTTGTACCTTTCGTAAAGCTCTGTCATCTGAGAGTAATTTACATCAGCCATCCCGCTGTTCAATCAATTCAAGTAAGTGAATCAACTTCAGACTCAGAAATCCTCGCCGTATAAGTAAAAAAAAAAAAGATCAAAACACAAAGAAATAACAAGAATTAAGATCTCAGACCATTTCGAAGCAACATTAACCACAAGAAGAACCTTCCCAGCATAAATACCGAGGTCCACATCTCTCTTCTTGCTATCCTGCTCAATCGAAATCAATTATCTGACTACGAAACCTCAATCAAAAAGCAGCACAAGAAGATGACGATGATGCTAATGTTGATTCAATCGAGAGAAAAAAAAAAACGAAAAAATCAAACGAGAAGCAGGTCGTGCCAAATATCATCACCTTGACAGTGAATTCATGGATGGAATTCTCAGATACGGACTGAGCGGCTCCCATTTCTGGGGAACGATTCGAGTTCTTCACTCAGAAAGTGAATATCATAAACAGGAGAGGAGATTGAGAAGCAAATAATATCGATTTGGGAAGTCTCTTACACACTTGGCTTTGGATTTTTTGATGATTCAGTCTATACCACTCATTCGCCACAATCCTTGTATTTATATTCATTTCTTCTGCCTCCAAAATTTAAATCCTATTTAATTATATTATTTCTTTCAATATAACATTCTAAAATTGATTAATCATATTATATTAATAAATTTATTATCTTATTTGGATTAAATTTATACTTTTAATTATTACCTTATCTGACCCCGAACTTTGATGGGAAAGTGTTCGTCGCAACGGAATTTTGTATCAAACCTTTCCCAATTAACCAAGTATAAGAATAATTGAACAATTAACAATAAGATCACATCCACAATGCAAGACACATTTTAGCGTGGAAAACCTCTCAAAACGAGAGTAAAAACCACGGGACCCGTGTAGGCCGCTTAACAATAATCAATATGGATACAATCAAAGTCCTCTCTAGATCATCAAACTAGAGGCATACAATATTTTCATCAAGACAAATCAACTATCTTGGCAATCCACAAAGCACAAGAGCATCAAACAAGAAGAAATTGAAAAAGGGTTACCAAAACCGCTGTTCTGTTTTTCCTCTGTCGGACAGACTTAGAAGCCTCAAAAACCGATCTCCACCGTTCAGAATGTAGCCCCAGATATCGCGAACAAGCTGTCAAAATTTCAAGCCGATCTAACGGTGCAAACTCCGACAAACGCGATTCTTCTCCAGCTGCTACAGTAAAATCTGAAAATGGATTTTGGTTTTCTCTCTTCTATCTTCACTCTTGTAATTTGAATTAACCCACAAACCCTAACATGTCATTCAAGACATGGGCCTAAAAAACAAGGCCACACCAAATTGGGCCCTTCCAATTAGGAGGAATAAACCCAACAAACTCCCCCGACCGACTAGTTGGAGGGCATTGTCAACCCGGCAACCGAGCGGCAAAACTCAAACTTATTCCGGGACAAAACCTTTGTCAACATATCTGAACCATTATCATCTGTATGAATCTTTTCAAGTTCCAACATCTTATCGTTCAAAACGTCACGAATCCAATGATAACGAATTTCAATATGCTTTGACTTCGAGTGAAATGAAGAATTTTTCGCAAGATGAATTGCACTTTGATTATCACAAAATAAGACATACCTTGGTTGCTTCAACTCAAGTTCCATTGTGAACTTTTTCAACCATAACAATTCCTTTGTTGCCTCCACGGCGGCTATAAGCTCGGCTTCGGTAGTAGAAAGTGCAACACACTTTTGTAATTTAGATTGCCATGCCACGGCTCCCCCGGCATAAGTCACCATATGCCCCGAAGTAGATTTTCGATCATCCAAGCTTCCGGCTAAATCTGAATCTGTAAACCCAACCAACATAGGCTTCTCACATCCCAAAGTTAATCTAAGATTCGTCGTTCCCCGGAGATATCTCATAATCCACTTCACGGCCTCCCAATGATGTTTTCCCGGATTTGAAAGATATCTACTCACCATTCCAACGGAGTGCGCTATATCGGGTCTTGTGCAAACCATAGCGTACATCAAACTACCAATCGCCGAAGAATACGGTACGTTCTTCATAGACAACTTCTCATCATCGATAGAAGGACAATGATTATGACTAAGCTTAAAGTGGGAAGCAAGAGGAACACTCACTGCTTTAGCTTTATCCATGTTGAAGCGTCGAAGAACTTTCTCAATGTACTTTTCTTGCGACAAATGCAATTTCTTGGCATCTCGATCACGGATGACTTGAATCCCAAGGATTTGACGCGCCGGCCCCAAATCTTTCATAGCAAATGACTCACTCAAAGTCCCTTTTAGCTCATTGATTCTTGAAATGTTCCTTCCAACAATCAACATATCATCGACATAGAGCAAAAGAATAATAAAATCACCATCAGAGAATTTTCGCACAAAAACACAATGATCAGTTTTGTTCATCTTGTACCCATGTTCAAGCATTACCGAACTAAACTTGCGATACCATTGTCGTGGCGCTTGTTTCAAACCGTAAAGGCTCTTTACTAATTTGCAAACATAGCCTTCTTTCATCTTTTCTTGGAAACCCTCCGGTTGCTCCATGTATATCTCTTCTTGTAAGTCCCCGTGAAGAAAAGCCGTCTTCACATCCATTTGTTCAACCTCTAGGTTAAGACTAGCGGCTAAACCAAGAACAACACGAATGGATTGCATTTTGACTACGGGTGCAAAAATCTCGCCAAAATCAATACCTTTTCTTTGCGAGAAGCCTCTAACTACCAACCGAGCTTTGTATCGAGGTTGTGAAGTATGTTCATCTTGCTTCAACCGATACACCCATCTATTTTTCAAAGCTTTCTTGCCTTTAGGCAACTTTATTAGCTCGAAAGTGTTATTTTCACGAAGGGATTGCATCTCATCCTCCATGGCATCCATCCATTCTTTTTGTTTTCATCTTCTAATGCTTCTTGAAAGCTCTCGGGTTCTCCTCCATCGGTGAGAAATACATACTCATGTGACGGGTACCTAACCGAAGGACGTCTCTCACGAGTAGACCGCCTTGGTTCATTAGAAGAAATGAATTCCTCAACATTTTCATTTTCTTGCTCATTGGCATTTTCAACATTAGCTTGAACGCTAGAATCAACATCAACATCAACAAAATCATTAGTATTTAAAGGATTACCCATATGTAAATCCATACCTTGATTCTCAATTGGGACATAGTCGGTGATTATCGGGGTAGGAGCAATTGGAATTGGATCCATGTCAACCATCTCTTCATTTGCTTGAGTAGAATCAACCTTGTCCACCTTGTCGATATCTTCAATGGTATAATCCTCCATGAATACAACATCTCGACTACGAACAAGCTTCCTATTAATCGGATCAAAGAATCGATATCCAAACTCATCAAGACCATAGCCAACAAACACACACTTCTTGGTCTTGTCATCCAACTTTGACCTCTCATCTTTGGGAACATGCACGTAAGCCATACACCCAAATACCCGTAGGTGATCATAAGAGACATCTTTACCACTCCAAACACGGTTCGGCACATCAAAATTCAAGGGAACACATGGTGTGAGGTTTAACACATGTACAACCGTACTCAATGCTTCACCCCAAAAATATCTCGGCAATTTTGCTTGTGAAAGCGAACACCTCACCCTTTCCACCAATGTCCTATTCATTCTTTCGGCCAACCCATTCAATTGTGGTGTTTTCGGAGGCGACTTTTGATGACGAATACCTTGTTCTTGACAATACTCATCAAAAGGTCCAATGTACTCACCCCCATTATCCGTTCGAATACACTTCAACTTTTTTCCGATTTCCCTCTCGACCGAAGCTTGAAACACTTTAAATGTATCTAGCACTTGATCTTTCGTCTTTAATGTATAGGCCCAAACTTTTCGAGAATGATCATCGATAAAGGTTACAAAGTAGTACGCACCACCAAGTGATCTTGACTTCATCGGCCCACACACATCGGAATGTACCAAGTCTAGTAACTCTGACTTTCTTTTCGATTCGGATGATCTAAACGACACCCGTCTTTGTTTTCCGGCCAAACAATGTGAACACCTTTTTAAGTGCACATTTGAAACCCCACATAACACATTCTTCTTAGCCAACATAGCCAATCCTTTCTCACTTATATGAGCCAAACGTTTATGCCACAACTCAGAAGAAGTATCATTTTCACAAGTGTTGATGCAACACTTGGATATCCCAAACCGGACGACATATAAATTTGAACGCCGCTTGCCTTTTGCAACAACCATCAATCCCTTTTTAAGCTTCCATTCATCACTCGAAAAAGAATTGCAAAAGCCTTCATCATCCAACCTTCCAACTGACAAAAGATTGAAGCGAATATCGGGAATATGCTTAACACCTTTGAGAACAAGAGTAGTGCCATTAGTTGTCTCAACACAAACGTCACCTATTCCGACTACTTTAGCTTGACCACTATTGCCCATACGAACAATACCAAAATCACCAACCTCATATGTTGAGAAAAGATCTCGTCGTGAAGTAGCATGAGTAGAAGCACCACTATCCACGATCCAATCCATCTCATCACAAGATACATTAACATTCTCAACATCATTATCACAAACAATAAGAAAATCATCTACAATAGCAACATCATCATGATTTTTACCTTCTTTGTTATTGGCGGTGGTGGCGGTATTGTTGTTTTTCTTTTTGTTCTCCTTTTTCAACTTTCGACAATGTTTCTTTATATGACCCTTCAAACCACAATGATGACATTCAATGTTTGCCCACCTATTGGAAGATCCACGTGACGTGCTACGATCACTCGAATCACGACATTGACTCCTCCCCCTCGATTCTGTAACCAACACTTCGGATTGTGAAGAAGAACCTTGTGCCTTTCGTCTCATCTCTTCATTCAACACACTGCTCTTGACTAAATCCATCGAGATAACACCATTCGGAGCTGAATTCGACAACGTCGTTCTAAAAGTCTCCCATGAGTTAGGCAAAGTACCAAGGAGCCATAAACCTTGTATCTCGTCATCAAATGTAAGTTTCATTGCTGCCAATTGATTAATGATTCCTTGAAAAGTATTCAAGTGGTCGGTAATCGGAGAACCACCTTGATACCTTAAGGACATCATTTGCTTGATCAAAAATAACTTATTATTTCCAGTCTTCCTCTCATACAATTCTTCAAGTTTAGACCAAAGAGTACGAGCATGAGAAATCGATATCACATGATTCAAAACATTGTCATCAACCCATTGACGAATGTAACCACATACTTGTCTATGTATCAAATTCCACTCATCATCGCTTTTGTCCTCGGGTTTCTCCGTAGAAAACACCGGCAAGTGAAAACCTTTAACATAGAGCAAGTCCTCCATTTTAGCCTTCCAAATATTGTAATTAGATCCATTCAAACTCACCATTCTAGATGTGTTAGTCTCCATCCTTATACTCAAATCAAAAACCTCTCTCTGATACCACTTTGATGGGAAAGTGTTCGTCGCAACGGAATTTTGTATCAAACCTTTCCCAATTAACCAAGTATAAGAATAATTGAACAATTAACAATAAGATCACATCCACAATGCAAGACACATTTTAGCGTGGAAAACCTCTCAAAACGAGAGTAAAAACCACGGGACCCGTGTAGGCCGCTTAACAATCCACTATAATCAATATGGATACAATCAAAGTCCTCTCTAGATCATCAAACTAGAGGCATACAATATTTTCATCAAGACAAATCAACTATCTTGGCAATCCACAAAGCACAAGAGCATCAAACAAGAAGAAATTGAAAAAGGGTTACCAAAACCGCTGTTCTGTTTTTCCTCTGTCGGACAGACTTAGAAGCCTCAAAAACCGATCTCCACCGTTCAGAATGTAGCCCCAGATATCGCGAACAAGCTGTCAAAATTTCAAGCCGATCTAACGGTGCAAACTCCGACAAACGCGATTCTTCTCCAGCTGCTACAGTAAAATCTGAAAATGGATTTTGGTTTTCTCTCTTCTATCTTCACTCTTGTAATTTGAATTAACCCACAAACCCTAACATGTCATTCAAGACATGGGCCTAAAAAACAAGGCCACACCAAATTGGGCCCTTCCAATTAGGAGGAATAAACCCAACAAACTTTACACCGTGAACAAAGACAGACAATGCAGTAAGAAATTCTCTTAAAATCATCACAAAATGCTTAGGCACGCGTCCATGTGCCACGTCATTTCCATTTTTTCGTTGTAGGGTTGGATAAAATTGGACCGGATTGGTAGAAGTGAATCAAATCATGGAGTTTGATCTCACTCGTGCACTTGGTTAGATTGAAACTTGGCAGAACCGGACTAAACTTTAGACTCTTGGTTCCTAGTTTTTGGAACCATGACTAAAACCGATCCGAATTGGTTTTTATGGTCGGTTTAATTGTGTTTTAACTTTGTTAAATTATATATAAGCATGATGTTAGACTAATTTTACTAGGTTTGGATCGAATTTGAGTAGAATCATGGGTTATTTTGGGTTTGGGTTGAGTTTTAATCAGATTTTAGTAGGATTTTGTGATCATGGTTTGGTTCAATTCTAACAATTGTTTACTCCTAAAACAATGAACTAAACCATGTTTTGGATTCTTCTAAATTGAGAACAAGCTACGATTCTTATAAATATGTGATTCAGACCAAATTATCGGTTTCAATTCAAACATCAGTTCAGGTTCTATTTTTTCCACCCTTAGTTTATAATGAATGCTAAACGTAGTATAAGATTTGGTTATTGTTGAACCAAAAGTGGAGCACAAATTTAATCAAGAATAACCCAAACCCAAATTTAACAAGTGATTTTTCTGCGTACATCATACTTACATAAGTCCAATGCTTACCCAAGTCGAAAGTCGTTCATAATCAAGGAGAAACATCATATAAGATTTGGTCCGTGAGGCCCAAATCTAGTCCAGTTCAGCTCGATCCCAAATTCGACGGAAACTCACCAAACAGTGGACTAAACCAAAAAAATGTCCACCCTTGTCCCATTGTGCCTCCACCTCCCTTTTTTTATTCTGTTTCACACTGACCGTGGATTGGACCAACACCTCCATCAACCACCCCCCTTTCGCAGAGAACAGGGCTGATAAATCTAATTCACCAAGTCTGTGTTCAACGATGCCAACACTCCGGCGTTGTAAATGTTGTTTTCGGCCCCACGGAGCTCCAAAAATATATAAAATTATTATTATTATTATTTAATTTTTCTGTGTTATTAAGCTTCAACTTAAATAGACGCGTCTTTATAGTTTAATCTACAGAAAGTGAATTTCATAATTGAATTTATAATAAATTAAGAGGAAGAACAGTAGTCAGCTCACCGGCCAGCGGGGAAAAGTCATACTTTAGACGCGGCCGTTGCCGATGGAAAGTCAAAATGCATAGAAAGTCAACGAAAAAGGGTTTCTATTTTCTTACGTGTTTTGTTTTTAAACCTGCTCCCCTCCAGTTCCGTCAATGGCGCCTTCTTCCTTTTCATAGCCCTCGCTCTAATTCTTCTCTTTTGAACTCACCAAATCCACGGCCGATTGGAAAAATACAAACTGCAATGACGGTTTCGCTTTCGCCCTTACCAAGTTCTGTCAAGCTACAGCTATTTAACGGGCAATTTCGGAAAAACCGTCCGTCGGCCATTGTTAGCGTCTCCAGCTCCAACAATAAAACAGTGCTCGATATCCCGAAGCTTCTTCCCTTGAATAACCATAACTATACCACCGGTGCCGCTCTCCGCGTGTTCTCAACAAAGCAGACGGTGATCGAAGATCTCGGCTGGGAATTAGGGTTTTGCGGACGGAGGAGCGGAGAAGAAGACGAAGAGTCAGAAGAAGCAATGCGTTCTTTAATTCAGAGGCTGGAGACGGCTGTAGAAGGGATCGTAGAGCTGGAATTAGAGAAATTCAAAGGAAAAGTGAGAGAGGATTTATCAGACGAGGAAATCGCGGTGGCGAAGAAGATGAGCAGAGAGATTGCGAGCAGGTTTTTGGAGAGACCAGTGAATTATCTGAGTAGAAAGAACATAAATCCGGAAGAGAAATTGAAGGAAATGAATTTTCTTCTAAGTGCTTTTCAAAATTCATGTTCCATAAAAAGCAGAACGGGAATTCATGCCTAAAAAAATCATATGAACTATTTTTCTCATTTTTTTATTATTATTTGTAATATTTAAAAAATAAATAAATCTTGAACTTTTTAATTTATTTAATTTACAAATTAAATCATGCTCAGTTGAATTACAACTTTCTTTTAATTATTAATTTTTATAGAATAATGTTACGTTTATTTTTTTATTCTACTATATTAAAATACTCGTCGCAACAACTGAGGTGAAATAAATAATAAATAAATTATTTTATTATATTATTTACATCAATTATTATTTAACACGTCAATAAATATTTTAAATAATATAATAAAAAAATAAATATATCATTATTTTTTTAAATTTGCCACAAGACGAGTAATTATATGAATCTAATTACATGATATATTAAAAGTTATATTTATCCTAAATTAATTTTACATTATTTTTTTTACTATAAAAGGAAAAGGGTAATTTTATAATCATGTTAGTCGTTCACGTACATAACGGTCTCACGAACACGCGAGCTTAGCCATCTCTCTTCCGCATTCCCAGCTTCTTCCCTCCAGGCTCCAGCCAATGTTTCTCCGATTCCGACTTTTTTGATCGGGAAGAATCCATAGCTATTTACTGTCCTCGCCGGGATATTCCTCCTCTGGTTTGAGCTCCGACGAGCTCCATTTCTATTTGCTAGCATGCTTTAAGAGGTCAATTTCTTACGTTTCGATTTTTGTTTTAGTTATCGCTGATGTTTTATTTTGGATTTCAAATTTTCCTTTTGTTCGCAATGAAGCTAGGTAGGAAAAGGCAATTTAATATTCGTGACTTGTTTTTATTTGGAAAGAAAAGTTGGCATTACGTATTTATGATTGAAAGTTCTTTACAATGCGAGTCATTAAGTTTTACATTTTTTTTTTTCCTTTTCTCGCCTTTTCTTCTTTACCAAACAGAGGGAGTGCTGTTCTTCTTAGGTAACTCGGAGGCTGCTTTGATAATTCTATTTTGGAACTGTGATAATACTAGCATTAACTGTGATTTTAATTTCCATTTTAACGGAAATTTTTGTAATGGAAGACTTCTATTATCTACATTTGTAATATTAAGCTGTCTATTTGATTTTAAGGTTGTGCTTGTACAGTTCCAACACAGACACCATGGTTGGTAGCTCAGTTATTTTTCAGTTACTGGAATGCTAACATTCTCAAAATAAGAAGATAAGAGACGTTTTCTTTCAATTGAACGCTTTTTTTTGTTTTCTCTCTTATGATCTTTCTTCTTTGGACTAATTTATTGACGCTGGCTTGGCTTATAATGGTTTGGGCCACCTTTCTCGTCTCGCTCAGTTTGAAATTCGCATTAATTGCTAAAATTTACAAGCAATCCACTGTCCAGAAGAAGACTCGTCACATTTTAATCAAAGGTAAACTGCGTATTTTTACTTTACATGACTGGTGAAGCTTAACTTCACGTATGCAATATCGTTTCTTCCATAATCAAAATGATCTCTTCATGCACTCATAAATAGTTTTTCCATGCAGTTACAGTTGGAGAACGGGGACTTAATACACCAGTATAAATCCGTGGTATCATTGACTCTTTCTAAAAATCATATCAGTGTCATGAAGGGAACCCAAAAAGGGAAGAACCTGATTTAGTAAGGATCTCAGAGCATTTATCACTGTTTTGTCTACATATTAACCAACACCAGAATGGTTTCTCAGCTTAAAATTTTGTTTTTTTTTAACACCAGATCGATTAACCAGGAAGAAAATGGCCACTCTTCAAGATATAGGTGTTTCAGCTGCTATCAACATACTTTCTGCGCTTGCATTCCTTGTAGCCTTTGCATTACTGCGGCTTCAACCACTTAATGATCGAGTATACTTTCCAAAATGGTATCTTAAGGGGATACGAGGCAGTCCCACGCGTTCTGGAGCTTTTGTGAGCAAATTTATAAACTTGGACTGCACAACATATTTAAAGTTTTGGAATTGGATGCCTGCAGCTCTAAAGATGCCAGAACCTGAGCTTATTGATCATGCAGGGCTTGATTCTGCAGTTTACGTCCGGATTTACCTCCTAGGGTGAGTTTTAAAAATGCTGCTCATTAATGGATTAGTTTTTTTTTTTTTTTTTGAAATTTGCGTCCAATTGTTGTTGTCTTGTGGTATCGAACTTTCTGGTAATGCCCTGAAGTAATTTAAACCCAGTTATGCTTATTATGGCCTTTCCATTTAAACACTCTAATTGTCAATATTATTTTTCTGTTAAAAACTGGTACAGAAATCTGCAAGAATTATTGTGTCATCTGTCGTTTTATATGTAGTCTTTTCAGTTAAAGAAGGATCCTATCTAATTAAGCTAACTTAAATGCAGCTTGAAGATATTCATCCCTATAACTTTGCTTGCTCTTGCGGTATTGGTCCCTGTCAATTGGACGGGGGAGACGTTGGAGCAGGTTAAAGATTTAACTTTTAGTAATATTGACAAGCTCTCGATATCCAATGTTCCGAGAGGTTCAAAGAGGTACTAATTTTTTTATTTTTCTTTATAAGTAAATTCAGTTTTTTTATCCTTGTATGGTGCAACTGACTGAAAATAGATGTTAAATAACAAAATAAATCGTCGTATGATTCTTTCATCACCATTATTAAAGCTATCACATGAATCAAATGGTATGGTATAATCAAGTTTTTCATTGTTAGTTGTCACAAAGATTAGCGACGCCTACTTAAAGCGTAATCTAATCTTGAAATCATGCGGGAAAATTTTTGTCCCAGTGTGGGTTTTCCGGGTCAGGCTAAAATAAAATATAAGTCAACAAATTCTAACGATAATCAATAACAATGTTTAATGCCAGTGCTTTGGATGAATCTCAAATGTTTAGCTTTTAACCTGTGCCATGCGGGTTCTAATCAATAACTTGACAATGTTCAGGCTAATATTTGTGTTTCCTTTTGTCTTTCTGAGTATTGTTCATGCATGACTTTATAAAGTAATGGACATTAGTTCGATGTCTTGGCTTAAAGTGTTTGCATATTTTATTCTCAGGTTTTGGGCACACCTTATTATGTCATACACGTTCTCGTTTTGGACGTACTATGTATTATACAGGGAATACAAAAATATCAATTCCTTGAGACTGCGATTTCTGGCATCTGAAATTCGTCGTCCAGATCAATTTACAGTGAGTATATTTTAGTTTTTGGTGATTGATTATTGCACCGTTGCTGTATGATTTTGTGGGAACTTTGAAAATTTGGTTCAGTTCAATCAAAATGTGTTCAATTTCGAATTTGCTGATTTTGGTGATTGATTTGCACCGTTACTGTATGGTTTTGTGGGAACTTTGAAAATTTGGTTCAGTTCAATCAAAATGTGTTCAATTTTCAATTCGCTGATTAAATTAATTCAATCATCAAGGTATGTTTTGGTTGGTATTATGTCCATATTGTGATGACCCGAATATGTAAGTATGAGCACGACTGCAAGGCAAACCTTGGGACCTAAGCCGAATGTAGGAAAATCCGGACTCGAATATAGGCAAATCCGGGGTCATAAAAAGTGGGTCGTCACAATCCCATATCACTTGGGGAGGTATATGGAAATGAAACATATGTAAGGAAACTCTCCCAAGATAGTAAGACGCGTTTTGGAGCACAATTGACAACGGATCCCATAAGAACTCTGAAATTAAAAATGCTCTAGTGAGAGCAGTATCATGTTGCGTGACCGACTGAGAAGTCCTCTCCAAACAAATCCGTGAGCGGAGAATATTGGGCTACGGCCCAATCCCCAGAGCGGACAATATCTTACTGGGAAAATTGGTCGTTATAAATTGTATCAGAGACTGTACCTAATCGGAAATGTGGCCAAGACGTTGGCCCCCCGAGGGGAGGTGATTGTGATGACCTGAATGTGTACGTATGAGCACGACTGCGGGACAAACCTCGAGTTGCGGGGCAAACCTCGGGACCTAAGCCGAGCGTAGGAAAATCCCGGACTCGAGTATAGGCAAATCCCGGGTCATAAAAATGGAGTCGTCACAATCCCACATCGCTTGAGGAGGTATATGGAAATGAAACATATGTAAGGAAACTCTCCTAAGTTAGTAAGACGCGTTTTGGAGCACAATTGGCAACGGATCCCATAAGAACTCCGAAGTTAAAAGTGCTCCGGTGAGAGTAGTACCATGTTGGGTGACTGACTGGGAAGTCTCCGCCAAACAAATCCATGAGGGGAAGATATTGAGGTACGACCCAATCCTCAGAGCGGACAATATCTTACTGGGAAAATGGATTAGCTCAAGTGGTACCAGTGATGAGGAACTTTTGGTCATAACCTGGAGGTCAGGGTTCAAATCACTGGGGAGGCAAAAACTCCCTTTTCAGGGGGAGAAGGTCATGAGTGACGACTGGCCCGTATATTAGATCCGGACCCAGTTCAGGGAGAAGGTCATGAGTGACGACTGGCCCGTATATTAGATCCGGACCCGGACCCGAACCCGAACCCGGACCCGGATGACGATGCATCTGCGCAGGAAAAAGGCCGGTGAAAGGGATAGGTCGTTACAGAAAAAGGCACTGGATCCGGATCCGAACCCGGATGGCGGTGCATCTACGCGAGAAAAAGGCCGGTGAAGGGGGTAGGTCGTTACAGATACGGAGTAGCTCAAGTGGTACCGGTGATGGGAAACTCTTGGTCATAACTTGGAGGCCAGGGTTCAAATCACTGGAGAGGCAAAAAACTCCCTTTCCAGGGGGAGAATGTCATGAGTGACAACTGACTCATATATTGGATCCGAACCCGAATGGCGGTGCGTCCGCGTGAGAAAAAGGTCGGTGAAGGGGTAGGTCATTACACTTATCACTTTACCATGCCATAGAAACAGATACAGAGTCGCACTGGCTATGTGGTTGTGAATAAACTAAATATATTTTGGAGAGTTGCGTAATTCACTTTGGTTTCATTAAATATTATGTTTTTTTTTTTTTTAATCTTGACTTTTAAGTTCATTCCCAGGTTCTTTTGAGGAATGTTCCCCCTGATCCTGATGAATCAGTCAGCGAGCACATTGAGCATTTCTTCTGTGTAAATCATCCTGATCATTATCTTACACATCAAGTATGTTACTTTCTTTGGAGAATTGGGTACTAAATTTATATGTAAAGGAAAAGTTTACAATATATAATTCGGAACGTAAATAAATAGTACCAAACATCATGTAGATTGCAAAAGATAAAGTTTACTTTTTACAGTCTATATATATTAAATGTGTTTCTTCAATGTAGCTAGTATACAATGCAAACAGACTTGCAAAGTTGGTCGAAAAGAAGAATGGTTTGCAAAATTGGCTTATCTACTACCAAAATAAGTATGAGAAAAATCCTACAAAGAAACCAACCATAAAGGTATCTATCTATCTTTGCAGGATCAAGTTAGTTCTGTATGAGATATGATTTTTTTTCTCTTGATCTAGCTTTTGAACTTCTGCTTGAAAGAAGGTTTTTCCAATATCTCGTACCCGTAAGCTTAAACATCTCTTGTACTTTACGTATAGACAGGTTTTTGGGGGCTTTGGGGAAGAACCGTGGACGCAATCGATTACTATGGCTCTAAGATTGAGAATTTGAGCAAAGAAGTGAGTAAACATTTTATGATAATTTTCTGCACTAATAATAAGTTTTGTCATTGACTAGTTCGTCAAAGCAATTTTTTTAAGAAAATAAGTGAATACAGTTGAATTTTCTGAATTATAGATGTGCAAATTCATCTCATGCAGGAAGAAGAAGAAAGAGAAAAAGTAATAAGTGATCCGAATGCCATAGTTCCTGCAGCATTTGTGTCGTTCAAAACACATTGGGGAGCAGCCGTATGTGCTCAAACTCAGCAATCTAGTAACCCAACCATTTGGTTGACAGAATGGGCTCCTGAACCACGTGATGTCTATTGGAATAATCTTGCAATTCCATACTTTGAACTTACAATTCGGAGATTACTCATGGCCATTGCTCTATTCTTCCTCACTTTTTTCTTTATGATTCCCATAGCGTTTGTTCAATCTTTAGCCAATATTGAGGGCATCGAGAAGGTTCTTCCATTCTTGAAGCCAATAATAGAAAAGTAAGAGCTTCAGACCCTTCACGTGTTATGGCTATTCTTTGACTATCATTTTAGTTCCTGCCTGGTCTTATATACGTAATTATGATAACTAAGTACGTCAGACACTTCTCAAGTTATGTCTATTTTCTACTATTATTTTACTGCAGAATCCTTCTATACGCAATTATGGTAACCGCAAACGCGTATTGCTTTCTGTGTATTTCTAAAACCTGACTCTTATGGTTAGAGTATTAGTGAAAATCGGTGACTTAGCGACATAGATTAAATGACTGAGACCCTTTTTGCAGGAAAGTAGTAAAATCTTTCATCCAAGGATTTCTTCCAGGAATCGCACTCAAGATCTTCCTCATTCTACTCCCAAAAGTTCTCATGACTATGTCCCAAGTTGAAGGTTTCACATCTCTTTCGGCTTTGGAGAGGAGATCCGCCGCGAAGTACCATTTGTTTATATTGGTCAATGTGTTTCTTGGAAGTATTATTGCAGGGACAGCTATGGAACAGCTCAAGAAGTTCATTGAGGAGCCTTCAGCCGAGTATGCTGCTTTCTGGGTCCAATATTTTTTTCAACTAATTTTCTTTTTTGTTTTCAAAGAAACTTTATTGGAAAAATCAGACATGTTGGCAAAAGTCAGAGAACTGCAATTTGTAGAGAGAAATTTGAGTCCATTTTTTATCTTGTTCACGAGCATGTCCTACTTGCAGAGCATAATATAATTCTGTCATTGTAATATAACCTGTAACTTCCTTTTTCTACTGACACTATTTTTTTTTTTTAAGGTTTACAAAAACAGTTGGTGATGCCATCCCGATGAAAGCTACGTTCTTCATTACTTATATAATGGTTGATGGTTGGGCTGGAATCGCTGCGGAAATTCTTAGATTGGTTCCTCTAATTATGTTCCACCTGAAGAATACATTTCTAGTTAAGACAGAACAAGATAGAGAAAATGCCATGGATCCTGGTTCCTTAGAGTTTGCTGTATCTGAACCCAGGATACAATTCTATATCTTGTTGGGGCTTGTATATTCTGTTGTCACGCCAATACTTCTTCCTTTCATCGTTGTCTTCTTTGCCTTTTCCTACATTGTTTTCCGTCATCAGGTAATCTATCTGTCTCCTTAACTGCATTTTGTCTGCTTCTAGATTTTGCCTTATTGCCTATTAATGCAGAACGTAATACATCTAACTTAGTTTTCAAGGCTGCAAAAATTTTGCTTCAGAATATGGTCTCCAAGTATGAGACATTTATGATGGAAACGTATCTGAAATGATGTGAAAACAACTCTGCAAATTCGCAATTCTCATCATACCCTATTTGATGCATAGAACTAATGTCCAAGCTTGCAATTATGTTTTAATTTCTCGAATTAAAATGCTTTGAACATGTGATGGTTTAAACCTTTTACAACTAAGCTACTAAATTTGTGTCGCCTCTCTTTGCCGATTTTATTGGACCGTCTCAGATTTCTGTCTTGATAATTAACATGTTTTATATCATCAAGCATAGTTTTTTTCTGTTTTATGCTATTGATTAAGGGTTGGTCATTTTGCAAGATTATAAATGTATACAATCAGAAATACGAGAGTGGAGCAGCCTTTTGGCCACATGTTCATCGACGGGTGATCATTGGCTTGATAATATCTCAGTTGCTTCTGATGGGATTGTTTAGCATGAGAAATGCTAAGAACTCAACACCATTCCTCATTGTGCTTCCCATTTTAACAATCTGGTTTCACCTATTCTGCAAGGGTCGTTTTGAATCAGCTTTCATCAAATACCCATTACAGGTAAGTGAAGAATTTAAGATTACTGTGTTTTTGTGATTGGTGAACTCTCAATTTAAGCCTTGGTTTCACTACTAAAACTCTTTCATCTTTTGAACCACTAGCGATTAGCATACCACATCAATAAACTTAATTCAATCTACGATGAGTTTAAAATACTATGTAGTTGAAGGTACCTATTATTCCGCCTAAGTGATGTTGGTATCTAATTTATGACAGGATGCAATGGTGAAGGATATTCTCGAGAGAGCCACGGAACCAAACTTCAACCTAAAAGCATATCTTCGGGATGCATACGTTCATCCTGTTTTCAAAGGGACCATCCTGGAGAGACCGGCCGTGATCGATGACGAAGAAAATAGTCCTCTTGTTCCGACAAAGAGACACTCTCATCGAAGTAGTAAAGTAGGTTCGGAAGATAGTGGTGAAGCTGATAACACAAAATTGTAAGAGAACAACGTGTATCTAGTGTGAAATTAGAATGACTCTCTTTCAGTTTACTGTTATAGACATGCATTGCATTGGAGTCCGAAACATAAAAGTTTTTAATGAATTTTTCTTTATTTCATTTTTTTTATGTAACTTTTTTATTTATGATTTTATCATGAGCGATAAATTTAACAAATATGAGCACGTACTTTTATGAAATTATGTATTTCCAAAAATCACATATTATAATTAGGGATAAAATGATTTTAACCTTCAAAGTATGAATTGAGTATTACAAAACCCTTAAAGTATGTTTCTGTTCAAAAGAAATTTTAAAAAAATGGTCCCCTAGTCCAGTATAAAATTGAGAACAGAGGGTGAACACCTCCTTTTAATGGGTATTTAATCCTCGATAGTTTAAAAAAAAAATTTAGCATAAACATAATTTGAGAGTTTTTTTAAACCCAAATCATATTTCGATGGCTAAAATGATTTTAATCCTATAATTTATCAAACACTTAATTATCTTAAATCACTTTTTAAATATTAATTTAGCAAGAACTTTCCTGATTGTATAGCATATTAGTCAATACCCAAAAGATTAATGTCTATTTTTGTTAAAAGAAAAAATGGAAACCCTAAAGTCAGGTCTAAATTGCCCCAAAATAAATAGAAAAATCAAAAATAAAATTTTCAAAAAAATTAATAAATCCAGTTTCATCCTCAATCCTAAATTTTTCTAATCATGTTCTACCGACCCAATCCTAAATTGTTCCCAGAATTTCACTATCAAAGTTTCATCCTCAAATCAAACCACCAATTTTGAGTAATTGGTATATAAATACCCAAAAATATACCAGAATATGCCAAGTTTCAAACTAGGACGAACCTTTCTTGTATGCCATGTCTTTATGCAGCGCTTGCACCTCAAATGACTTATAGAGCTGGATCGTCTGCCAAACATACAGTCACTTCATGCCATTCAGAGCATACAACTTTACCAAACACTTCAACTCACTGAAAAGGTGTCTAAGGAGCCGTTAATTTATGTCCAGGTTTAATTTGATGAACAACTCTTCATTTATAAACTCTTCGTGAATTTCACCAGAACTACACAATTTGCTACCACCAAATCAATAATTCATAATTTCAAAGGTTGAATAACAGCTCAAATATATTTCAAACAGAAAACTCATGTGTCATGAAAGAAACATGTTTATGTCTATCACCTAGAAAATTATTCTAGACAAATAGAACAAAAAAAGAAAAAGGAAGTGATCTCGACCAATAGGAACACTTCTGCTCAGCAAATAAACAGTGCTTGTTTCTTGATTTGCGGAATTTCATAATGCTCATCTGTAAGAACTTCTATACAGACAACTCATTGAAGACAAACTATGTAAACAGTTACCGCATCTCATGTTTTTCCAATGATTTCCAAAATTTATTTGTGACGTTCCCCGCAAATGAAAAAGATGTATAAACGCAAACAGAGTCACAAATATTTAATGTGAGCCCTTATAAAACAGTATGGCAAAAGGGAAACGATGAAATAGTTTCTAACTTCTGCCATAAACAATGTCTTCAAATTCATGTAGAACTTATTATCATTCACCTATACTGACTATCAAGCGACTATACTTTGAGGATTCGAAATTCAAGCAACATTTGAAGCTGTACCAAAGCCTTTTAGACTATGACACTGAGAAAAGCAAACATGAAATTTAAATTTTAAAATCATTCAAAAGAAGCACAAGAAAAAAAAAAGCAAAATGGATTGACAGATTTTAAACTTTAATGTTCTGAAAAAATGATGTTACACACACCTGCGTCAAGAGGTACAGGTGAAATCAGTTCGAAAACTGCAGTCACATTATCACCAGGCATAACCATTTTAACATTCTCTGGCAATTCTACTTTCCCGGTGATGTCAGCGGTTCTCAAGTAAAATTGAGGTCTATAGTTTGAGAAAAAGGCAGTATGGCGTCCACCTTCATCCTTTGTGAGGACATATATCTCAGCCTCAAACCTTTTATATGTTTTCACCGACCCAGGTTTTGCAATCACCTGTAATATATATAAGAAAGATACTCTGTTAATATTTTTATGCAATCTTTTACAGGAAAACATTGCTGAACTGATATCCTTATCTACAAATTAAATATTTGTCACAAAATTTGGGGAAAAAATAGTGTCTGATATGACTTAGGTGCTATGTGTACCTGCCCACGCTGAATATCTTCACGCTTTATGCCACGAAGTAGAAGACCCACATTATCACCTGCCTACACGAGTGTACGAACCTTCTTAAAAATTCAATATCACCGTCAGAAGAATTGTTCATTCAATATTGAGTGCAGATAAGTAAATTACCTGTCCTTGATCTAAAATTTTCTTGAACATCTCCACACCAGTTACAGTGGATTTAATAGGTGGGCCCTGCATGTGGTCAATTTAGCTAGAATGGAGAATGCAGTAAATAAGCCTATTATATAGTAGAATAAATCTTCTTTTGCCACAATACCTGCATTAAACCAAGGATCTCCACTTCTTCATTAACTTTGATAGTTCCCTGCTCAACACGACCAGTAGCTACAGTCCCACGACCCTTTAATATAAGCAAGACAAATAAATTTAAGCGAACAAATAACCATTTGGACATTGCTTTATTGAATAATCCTAAGTTATATCAACGTAAAATCAAATGCAGAGCAGCTCAAGCCAAGCTGTTGCTATATTCAAAAAGAAGCCGAATGACCACTTCTTGTACAGAATATAACATAAAAAATCAGCAAATATACATACATATATATATTTACAGTCAAAAAACTATGTAAGCACTCTCCTAAACACCAAAATGCCTACAAATGAAAAACAATTACAGCCCTTAATAGAACAGGGAACAGCAGAGAAAGAAGCTCGTCAGATCCCACGTTTCATTTAATGATGTCTACACTTGCCTAGACGTGCTTTAAAGGTACCTGGGGTACTCTCATTTACCTGAATTGAAAATACATCTTCAATTGGCATCAAGAAAGGCTTGTCGAGTTGGCGAATAGGATCTGGGATGTACTCATCCACTGCATCCATTAATTTTAGTATAGCCTTTTTGCCTATTTCTTCATTTGTTCCTTGTAATGCAGATAATGCTGATCCACGAATAATAGGGATGTCATCTCCAGGGAACTTGTAGAAGCTAAGAAGCTCTGGGAAATCACATGAAAAGTTTCAAGTTAAATATAATCTTTAAGTGCGAATAGGACTTCTCAAATACAGAAACATCAAAGAAAAACATACCACGAAGCTCCATTTCTACAAGCTCTAATAACTCGGGATCATCAACTGCGTCAACTTTGTTCAAGAAACACACAAGTGATGGCACACCAACCTGTCAATACATCTATTATTTATCATAAAAAATACTAAACACCATAATTATCACCATAAAAATTTGCACAAGCACAACTGTGCATTATATGCTACTTGTTGCTAGTTATAAACCTGACGGGCAAGTAAAATATGTTCCTTTGTCTGAGGCATAGGCCCATCAGGGGCAGATACAACCAAAATACCACCATCCATTTGAGCAGCTCCAGTGATCATGTTCTGACAATTTAATCACACAGGCATGTTAGCCATTTGAAGAGTGGCAAAAAGCTTTAAAAAAATAAAAAATTTAAGCTAATACTTCAAGCAAAATACATTTTTTTTATTCTTCAATCCATATAATCAATGACGAAAGCTAAAACCATTTCAACCACGTTGTTTCTGTGAGCTGTACATTTCACAACATATTAACACAAGATAATTGGGTATCTTACTTTGACATAGTCAGCATGTCCTGGGCAATCTACATGTGCATAGTGACGCTTTGTAGTTTCATATTCCACATGAGCCTACACAATTAAGTTAAACACAAGCTAAATATGGTAAGAATATCAGAGCTAAAATAATGAAATTAGAATCATAATAGCTTTTATTGGGTCGGCATACAGCATCATAGTTACTAAAAGAAAGGAAGGAAATTGTTTTCCAACCGTTGCAATAGTGATTCCTCTCTTTTTCTCTTCAGGAGCTTTGTCGATCTCATCAAATGCCACAGCCTTGGCTTTACCTTCTTCAGCTAGAACCTATATGGCACATTTAGAACAAATTCAGGTACTGATGGTATCTGAAAAATCAAACATTACGTTCAAGCGATAATTCCTAGTCCAGGTTTCTGCAGTCATAATATTTGATGAGGGTAGCAGAACAGCTACATAGGTAATTAAATAGTCAAGATCATAGGCTGAACAAACCTTTGTAATTGCCGCAGTCAGTGTAGTCTTTCCATGATCAACATGACCAATTGTCCCCACATTAACATGAGGTTTTCTGTCTCCACAAAAAATAAGCACAAAATAATTCAAAAAGATGATCGTGTGTGCTCTTTTTCTTCTTTCATGATTACAAAACGGTTTACACAGACTTCTCGGTCGGAGTATAAGTTAATTGGACATGACACTATTTCCATAACCAAATATGAAAATGGTTGTCATGTTCTTATATAGAACGAGTGTGGCAAAAATAAAGTAATGATTTCACAACTGGATACCTACTTAAAAAATAGCATCACAATTGGGGAAAAAGCTAGAACAGAATACATGTCACTGTCAAAGTGTCAACTATAAAAATGGTGACCTTGAGCTCATAAAAACAAGAATATATGATTAAAAGACGTGACAACTATAAAAACCAGTTAACAAGAGAAATATCTTCCTTCTAACCGTTTAGAAGATTTCAAATATACACGAAAATCCTAGTTATCAGTAACTATATACAAAAAACGAAGAAAATTGTTATAAGTTAAATCCATAGAAAACACTTTGAGTTCAAGAGCACAACTCAAGTCCAATCTCTCCCCCTCTATCTATCAACCGATTCCTCTCAGAAGCACACACTCACAGCTATCAAACAGTGAAATGATTGACATGTAAGGACGGAAATGAGCTTACGGTGGAGTGGAAGTGGCCATATTTGTCCACCAAGAAATGAGATAGTTAGTTCAGATGATGAAGAATGAAAAGCTTACGTGCGAGTAAATGTGGCCATGGATCTCCACCAAGAAACGGGACTATAATCTCCATTTTGAGACAACAACAACTCAGTGGGTGAAAAACAGGGTAGGCCAGATCCTCGACAAGAGAAGTAGGTTTGCGACGATAATCGAGAAAAATGATAGGAGCTGCGGCTTCGAAGAACAGAGGAAGCCATGGAAATCAAACAAAGAAGGGCTCAGAAGCTCCCCAAGACGAACGACTAGCTTTTATTTCTGTTCCCGGTGTGGCGGATTGAAGCCAAGGAGGGTTTTGGTGGAGTCCCCTTTCTCGAGAGTCGAGGGTTTTACTCACGGGCCTAATCAACCCGCCCCGACCCAATTGTTAAATCCTAGCCCATTTTGATTGAGGTGGTGCCTTCCTTCTTTCAATTATTATATAAATATAACATAAATCCAAAAAAAACCCACTAAATTATGGGTTGGAGACAAGTTGCCGTATAAATTATATTTGAGTATAAATCAACCTTTAAACTATCTTTATGAAACAAATCAACCCTTATCGTCACGTTCTGTTAAATTTACTCACGATCGCCTGGATTCTAAGTGCGGATGACTAAGTTTAAGTGAGGGCGACTCTGCAGTTGACTTCGTTTGGGTCATGGTCGTCTTCGCTGGTAGAGGTTTTAATTTTCATTTTTAAGTATGCGAGTGAATTTAACAGAACGTGACGACAATAATTGTCTTATTCTTTGGAGATAATTTATGGATTGATTTGTAGTCAAACATAATTGAGGAGTCAGTATGACCCAATAGTTCAAGGGAGGGGTTTTTGGACTTTTCCATGTAAATAATCATAATTTCTCAATTTATAATTAATTTTAGACATTTTTCCTTGAAAAAGAAAAACACAATGGCCGTCGTGTCGTCAAACAAATGACGACAGTTCGATAATTCAACCTTTACTCGATAGGATAGGACGAGTGGTAGGAAGGAAACGCCATTGAAAGACCTTCACCCCCTATTCCACGGCTTGGATCTGATTCCTTTCTCGATCATCAACTTTTATCGAAAAGCGAACAGAAAATTCAAAACCTCGTTTCAATCCTCTTCCCATGCACAAGATTTCTCTTTTTTTATGATCCTTTTCTGTAATTTCTGCTTTCGAGCCCTAGTTGGTAAATAATTTAATTTCTTCCGTTTCTATCCAATGACGTGGGCTGTTTAAGTTCCTGGGTAATTTCATTTCTTGTCTACCTACCATCGACGGATGCAAGCTTCAGCCTGTGAAAGTGTTATTAGAGTGGCTCGAAATGCTTCCTTGGGGAGGTCTAACTTGCTGTTTGAGTGCAGCTGCTCTTTACCTACTCGGAAGGAGTAGCGGGAGGTGAGTTCGAAATTACTCTCTTTCCTAGGCGGTTCATCTGTATACGTGTTTGTGGTATATGATAGGGAATACGTCTGTGGGATTTCTGGAGAAAAGCTCTTGTATTCTATTGATTTATGTTTTTTGTATCGTTTCTTAAATTCTCATTTCTAGTGATCTTTTTTTGCTTGATTTATTGTGGCGTTGCAGGGATGCGCACCTGTTGAATTCTGTCCCACGAGTTAATCAATTGAAGGATCTGGGTAAGCAATTTTTAACCCTGGAAAAAAACTTTATAGGAATTTTTTATTTTTTCGTGGAAAGTGATGAAAAGGTACTGTATTGTTTCATGTCTATGCTTTGATGTTCATTGATTAATTTTCTTTGTTCTTTAGCGCTATACTGCCGTTTGTTGTGAATATGACAGTAGTATTGGATGCTAGTTATTAGTGAAGTCGAGGATCTGTTACATGAAACAAGTTATCTGACTTATAGAAAAAGTGGTATTGATGTGGTAGTGTGATACAGAAGCAGACTCTGGTTGCCTTCGTGCGGTTCTGCTTTTTCTTGTGCTGAACATGGTTTTACATGCTCTTGTGCTAAATAATGTCATTGATATTGAACTCTCAAAGTTTTGAGAATAGACAATCGTCAACATGATTACTACGATAGTGACCTAGCTCGAGACTTAAAGGGAAAATAGACGGACATATTATTGAATAGAAGTGTGTATCTAAATGTGATGGCATGTTTACATTATCCAATACACTTCCATTTCAAGTATTTACTGCCTTCTTAGTTATATATCTTTTACTATCATTTTTCTTCTCAGATGGTGTTTTTTTCAATGTCTTTCTGTTTGCCTTTTATTTCACAGCACAATTACTTGATGCCGAGAGTATATTACCTTTGGTTGTTGCAATTTCTGGAAGAGTTAGCTCTAATGCCCCGATAAACTGTGAGTTCAGTGGTTTACGAGGTGTAATTGTGGAGGAAACGGTATTGTATCAAAATGTTCTAAAGTTGTGTGCTCTCTGTATTTTGCTAATCCACTATTTTTATTCTATATCTTTAGGCAGAACAACATTTTCTGAAACACAATGATACCGGTTCATGGATACAAGATTCAGCCTTAATGTTGTCTATGAGTAAAGAGGTCCCCTGGTACTTGGTGAGTAATGGCTCCTTATCCTCCAAAACACACCTACACACAAAATGCAAGTGGTTGTTGTGTGAAAAATTGGTCTGTGACAAGCGGACATACTTTGTTTATGCTAGTATATGTTGAAGTATGTCCATTTCCATTTGGAATGGATGCATGTTGTACTTGGTTTCTGGTTTCACCAATTCGAAGATTTGACAGTCATTTGTTTTGCATCAGGATGATGGCACAGGTCGTGCATTTGTGGTAGGAGCTCGAAATGCCACAGGCTTTATATTGCCAATAGCGAGTGAGGTTTTTGAAGAATCTGGTCGATCTCTTGTGCGTGGAACATTAGATTATCTCCAAGGTCTTAAGGTCTGTCTGGTTTAGTTCATGTTCTATTGTTGCTTAATGTGACTTGGCTGTTTGTTACAAAGATACTCTTATGATGCTTTATAGATGCTTGGAGTGAAGCGAATTGAGAGGGTTTTGCCAACTGGTACTTCTTTGACTGTGGTTGGCGAGGTATTTTTTCAGTTATTCAACTTTTATTATAATGTCATAGTTTGTTCACAAGGAGTTAGTCGTTGCAACTTATTTGTGCTCAAGTGAATTATCACTATAACATTGTGACCTCTCAATGTTTTGGATGCTATTGTTAAACTTGATGTTATGACAGAAAAGGGTGATTTGGAAGTATTTAGTAACGATAATCTTATCAAAGAAAAGAATTATTTAGTAATAATGGGGTTATGGCAATGATGGGATTTCCAAATTGACATTATATGGAAGTATATTGGAATGGGGTTCAACTGCCCGTAAATTTTTATGATTTTCCATCTCAAACTATAGTGTTAGTCCGGGAATGCCATCGTCAATTACTACTTTTTTTAGCATAAACTTTAAGAACCTTTAGGAATTTTAGTATACTCATTTCTTAATAAATTTTGTTTTTTATGTAAAAGAAAAAAGGAAAAAAAAAAAAAAAAAAAAAAAAAAACCTTTAGGAAATTTTAGAAGACAATTGAAGCTTGATCTTATAAAAAGGAAAGGTCCCATATTTTTACATTTCGTTTGTATAATTGACTGCGAAGTATAATTATTCTGGATGATGCAAACTTAATTTGTTCACGTTTAAGTTTGAATTTTGATATTTATGCAAAAGTGTTTGTTCTCCTGTTAAGAAATATTAAACTTAATGAAATTAACTTTATTCTATTGCATGAACTTTGAGATTGATAGTCACTCAATGACGCATTAGAAATAGAAGATCACGAGTTTTAGATTCATGTTTCATCAGCTATCACTATACTGTCATTTAAACATTAAAAATCCAAGTGTAAAGATCATCAAAGATCAGTAATCTTTAAACATTGAAATATTTTAGTTTAAGGACCATCAAAGTTTAGGCTTAGATGTGAAGGGAAATGTGGATAAGCAACTTAAATGATCAAATAAATGTTAATTTAACTACTTAAGTTTTGAAACTAGTGGTAATATAACATCTCATCTTTAGTAAAATGACACATGAAAGGCTAATGTGAAAGATATCAGTGGATCAACCTACCAATCATAATGGACACTTTGTGCATGTTCAACTGTCCAGATTTTATTCTTGAGTCACTTTTCATTTCTCTGTATTCTTTCTTACTGTTTATATCTGTTTTGAAAATTTCATCAGGCAGCCAAGGATGACGTTGGTACCATTCGAATTCAGCGACCCTACAAAGGGCCATTTTATGTCTCCCCAAAACCGATTGATCAACTCATTGCTAATCTTGGGAAGTGGGCAAGGTTGTTTATATGCATGGATATCCTTACAATCTCATCTACTGATATGCATAACTTTTATTGTCTCTGGTTGAAGTTGCGTATGATAACATAGATCGTTAGCAGGTGGTACAAGTATGCGTCGATGGGTTTGACAGTGTTTGGCCTGTATCTAATTGCCAAGCATGCTATCCACTTTATCTTAGAAAGGAGGCGATGTTGGGATATGCAAAGAAGGTAGTTTTTCTGTATTTTACTTGATTTTCAAATAGAACTTTAGTAAAGGCAGGAAAATTTGAGATTAAATTAGAGCTACTATCTTAAGATTATTGTTAGTTTTTCTATTAGCATTTTTAATGTCTTTTTTAGCATGGTCAACTGATCATAAATGTCCTGTCCTGGAAGGGTTTTGGCTGCTGCTGCAAAGCGATCAAGTCAAGAAAATGAAGGTGGAGTTCTGACTATTTTAATTGTATTAACTTCTATAAATTTGATGGTCACATATTTATTAATGAGGTCCTGAAACTAAACAGGTTCAACTGAAAGGGCTGACAAGGCAGCTGATGGTACTAAGAGAGACCAGTTGATGCCAGATCTTTGCGTGATATGCCTTGAGCAAAATTATAATGCTGTTTTCGTCCCGTAAGAAATCCACTATCTGCTACTTTACTCTGTTGACATACATTCATCATATGTGACCTTTTCTTCTTCATTTCTGCTCCTATGTTTTAAATTTTGAATAGAGAACTAGCTGTGATATTAAGGGTGACGAAACTCCATTTCAAAATAACTAATGCTAACGTGCATAAAATGTGAAACAAAGCAGGCCCTGATCAAGTGCCTGGCTCAAGTTTTGAACACAATTTGTTGCTGAAGCTTTCTTCAAATTTAGAAAAAAATAACGATGATTAGTATATACTTTAGAGTTCATTTCGATTGATAACAGTTATGCAGGATTCTAAATATGCTATTAGATACAAGACTTCACTCTTTTTCTCTGAGATATAACTTAATATACAATTACATTTGGGTAGAAGCTGTTTCTACTGCAATATTGTCCTGCTAGACGCTGGTTAAAGACATTTGAATTTGTGAAAGTCTAGGAGGTCCTTTTTGAAACGTTAAATTTGTTTGTTCTGTTTAATATCCATGTCTTAAAATCAAAGTACGTTATTGATTATCTGCTGGTTGTATATTTTAGGTGTGGACACATGTGCTGCTGTACGACATGCTCCTCCCACCTGACCAATTGTCCCCTTTGCAGACGAAGAATTGAACAGGTAGTGAAAACGTTCCGCCATTGAAGCCGACTATACTGCATAAACTCGAAGAAGGAAATCATCAGAGTGGGCATTGTGTATTGATGATAATCAGTAAGAATCTTACAAGCCTGTGATATGTAAATGATTCATATATCATATGGAAAATTCTCATTTACAGACTTTTTTGCACAGAAGAAGATAGTCAAATCTCTCATCTCCTACCCATTATGTACTGTTCTTGTTCCTTCTGAAATCTGTCCCTTTTTCTTCCCCTAATGGACACTGTACTGCCATGACCTCTCTCTCTCTCTCTCTCTCTCCCCCTCCCTCTCCACTTGAGAGGCATATAGAAACAGAAATGAATATAAATAAAGCATTGAGTTGAGGTTGCTCATTCTTTTCCAAAAAGCAGGTAGATGGCATGATAACAAAACAGAAAGTCCAACAGCAAAAAGAGCAAAAGCATATTCCAATGAATGACAAATTTCACCCACAATTGTGTAAACAAATACATGACCAACTCCCATTCATCCAAGCAAACAATCTCCCTCTTGATTTGCCTCCCAAACCCATATCATATCCCACTTCTTTTTCTGTCACACAAACTTTATTATATATAATAATAAAAAATATTATAAAAACTATTGGAGGCACTCATCAAAATCATCATAGATAGAAGGTCAAGTTATTCTTATTCTTGGTTTAAAAAAGTGCAAAAAGACATTATAAAATAATATTTCTAGTAATTAGAGGAATCCACTTCTTCTATTGTGCCTTCTGATGATGATGGGGACGATGATGATGAATCCACATGTCCTTTCGGAATAATATTCGGACACTTTAGCATATTTAGTAAATTTTAATTTGAATGGTCCACAGCCCCTTTTGAGAACTTTGTGGATGCTTTGTTGAAGCTACTACTACTACTTTAGAAGTCATTTTATGGTCTAGTGATATTGGTTTGTGTTTGAGCAAAGATTCTTTTAAGATTAGGTACTCGAAAAAGCCAAATTAAAGATGGACATACATGTATCACTTGCATTGGTCTGTCAAAACTTTAAGGATCCGATGCGTTTATCGAGTTTTTAAATATTTGAATCCATCGTGTCCGGTTTTTTGAACGAGTTGATTGTGTTTTGTGTTTCAAAATTTGCACGAACGACAAAAATAAAGAAACGAAACCGCACCGAGTACCCGGTTGGTCCATCCATCAAAGCAATGGATGGAGTTGAATTTGAAATTGTAGGAGGTGGTGCGGGTGTGAAGCATGTTAAGCCAATGTCATCCATTCAATGAGAAACTCTCTTTAGGGTTTCACTTTTTTTGTAAATGGACCACTAACTCAGTCTTGCTTCAAAAAAAGGTGTATGGAATAAGGGTCTTTTTGCATAGTTAAAAAGTGAACACAATTCGGTTCGGCACAGTTTGAATCAAACTGAAAGAACCACATGAGATTTCAAAAAAATAAAATAAAATTGAAATCAAGAGTCCTAATTTGATTCAGTTAAATAATAACGATAATAAATCAATCTTACTAAAGAATATAAATTTAGGGTCGAGTTTTGTCATGTTTGAGTTAAACCACGAGTTATGATCGAATTTATGACAGATTCAGGTTGAGTTTTGGGGTAAACATTGACTCAGGGTTAAATTCGGTTCTTTCAATTTTTCGCATATAAAATCATTAATTGACAACCAAATTGTAGATGACGGTTCTCCACGAACAAATTTAGTTTGCACAAATACATGAGCTAGACAAGTTCGACAAAATTCCACGGTTCGAGATGATTTTTGCCAGTTTGGTCTGGTTTTGTCTGCTCCTACTAATAGAGGATTAAATAAAATTAAGATGTTGACTAAGGTAAGCTAAAAACTATTTATACATTTCACAAGTCCCATTTCATAAGCAAGAGTCAAAGAAAAATAACCCCCTTGCTACAATTTAATGAAATATAACCTTTTAGAGAGATAAACACTCATTATATCATCTTGTTTACTATTTACTTCTCTCTAAATTTAAACTTACTAGAAAGAGTAACTTAAATAATATTTTGGGCAATTTCAAAAGACATAGTCAAAATTTGTTAGTACGAACATAATATTTAAAGTCACTCGTAATTTTTCAATTTTTACCGATATCAATCTTGCGATAGATCATGCAAATTGTCTCGTTTGAGTAGCGTTAGGTTTATCTTTTATTTTTTTACTCTAAATTTTACCTCAACGTGATGAATGTTGATTCGTGAATTATTATACTGATTTATCTTACGTAGATTTACGAAAAGTGTTGTTTTGCTTTTAAATTATGGAGAGTGGGAGTGATTATGAAGTTGGGTTAGTTGTAACTCTAGTATTTGACAGTCCAAGAATCTTAAAAAGTTTAGATAATGCTTTAATTAAGAAATGTGATTATCTTGAAAGCATTGACTTTTGCTGTCGAATATTAAGGAAAGTAATTAAGACTTGATTTAGGATTCTTCTTCTTCTTCTATGTTCTTCCTTAAAAAACAAAGTTGTCTATATATATGATTTCTTAAAATAAACAAAGTCTTGCATTGATAGTAACGTTAGTGAATAATAAGATTAATACGACGAATACTTCAACATTAACAATAGAAAGACATATTATGATTTTTTGTCCTTGACTTTATCTTGAAAAATTATATGCCAAGGAGATTTATATGACGGGTAAAATTATTTTGTGAGACATCGATCATGTTTATCGCCCAAGATATTAATTTGACCATGTTTATCGCCCAAGATATTAATTTGACAAGTTTAGCAAAACGATCACTCGGAGATTTTTTTTTTAAAATTAATTTGGGCGTTGAAATTTTATCAATAGAATTACGATTTATCGAGTCGTAGTGTTACATGGCATAGCGATTATAATCTATAGTTTTAGTGGGAGGGATTTGAATTATGGTTTGGGAGTAACTAATCAATTAAGCATTAATGATAATCATTTTAATTAAGTTCTAATCACTCCTTACTATGTATATATACAGAAACACCACCTTCTGTGACAGACAATCTCTCTCTCTCTCTCTCTCTCTCTCTCTCTCTCTCTGATCTGAAAGTTGGAAATATCAAACTGTCATGATCTGAAAGTTGAAATTTTCATGGCGTAGAAATGATGATGAGCTGATTAAAGACTGTTTCTTTTTAAGTTGAATTTCAGATTTGGATAAAGGGTACTCGCTGTAATGCCGATGGTGGTTGTGCCAGCTTCATCGGAGGATCATCGAGCTCTACTACATGAGGTTGGAGTTGGGCCCACGGCGACGGAGAAGAATTCAGCGACGACGAAGGTTGTGACCGGCGCCATTGCCGAGAACGCGATTCTCGCGTGGTTCCGCAGTGAGTTTGCCGCCGCGAACGCGATCATCGACGCGCTCTGTGGCCATGTGGCCCAGCTGAGCGACGATGGAGTGTCGCAGTATGAAGCCGTTTTTGGAGCGATACATCGGCGGAGGATGAATTGGATTCCGGTAATCCAGATGCAAAAGTATCACTCCATTGCGGAAGTGGCGTTGGAGCTGCGGAAGTTGGTGGAGAAGAAAGCCGAGACCGAGACAATGGAAAAGAACGAGGATGATCAGGAGGCTAAAGTGGTCGATAAAACAGCTGAAGACGAGGAGGTCGATAAGAAGGTGAAAATGGCAGAAAGACAGATAAAATTTCCAGAATATGATGACGCCGGCGAAGAAAACGCACCTGAAAATGACGATTCGGCTGACGGCGATAATACCGATTCAGGTGAGTTCCTCGTCTTCATCTTCCAAAAAAAAAAAAACAGAAATATCTGAGAATTTCTCAATCTCTTCCATTAGAGTCAAAGAAATCTTCCCCTCCTTCTCGCTATGGAGTTGAAGCTCCCTTCTCTCCATTCCTCGTTTTGCTAATTTCCACAGTTCTTCACTGATGTATCCAAATTTTTGCACTTAGAAAAGCAAAAAGATGAAATCTTTTGTTCATCCATCAATCTTAATTTTCAACCAACTCACTTTCCATCCATGAATCGTTCATACATTAGACTAATTCTGCTACTGTGGAAGGACAGTCCTTAGATATTGACCTTGGATAAACTAATCACTTTAATTACCCATAATTAAGTAATTGATTAGTAGAATGTAGGCCCCCCTCTTCCGCAAGTAGCTGGATACAGATTCTGCGTAGATTAGAGCGGCTGAATCATCTCGAGTAATCAGTACGGATTGAGACTTTCGAGGTTTGTGTTAGTTTCCCGAACAACCAATAAAAAGTCGACACTCGGACTCTGAGATTAACGATCTTGACTTTCTGACCTTAGCAATCATGCTGATTTTGTAGTCAACTACGTCTAATTTTGATCGTCCAGGATGTGAAGGGGTGCAGCCCATTGGCAATGGCGTGTGTGAAAATCATCAAGACTGCGGAGCACGTCCTGCCCAAATCAAATTAACTAAAGGATTCTCAGCCAAGGAATCTCTAAGAGGACACATGGTGAGTACTTTTCCCCTAATCAATTTGCCTATATCGTTGACTAGACTCGGTTCTGCCTAGCGGTGGACATCATCCGGTTCGGTCTGACTTGCCGAACCGTAAACTAACAGCTTTCATGATTCGAAATCATTTTCATGATTCGAAATCGGAATCAAACCGTGAGATACAATTCGGTTCTAAAATAACAATAGAGGTGGCAACTTGGCCAAACCAGAATCGAACCCCTGGTTTCGATTCGAACTACAGTTTTGGTTCTCGTAGCGGTTGAGCTAACAAGCCAACCGGCGTCGAAAGTTCGTCAAGAACGGCACACGGTGAGTATTCATAAATGCATGGTTGCATCCAACAGGTGAATGTCGTAAAAGGGCTGAAGCTATATGAGAACGTATTTACGGATTCGGAGTTGTCAAAATTGAATGACTTCGTGAACAACCTCCGGTCGGCCGGCCAGAATGGAGAGCTCTTAGGTCAGAGTGTCTCTTCCGATCACTAAGACTTATTCTCCTTGTAATTGAGCTGAGAATGTGGCTGCTGATTTGAATTTTATAGGTGAGACTTTTATATTATTCAACCAGCAGATAAAGGGTAACAGGAGAGAGCTGATTCAGCTGGGTATCCCTCTTTTCAGACAGATTAAAGAAGATGGTGCTGGTAAAGCTCAGTCAAGATTTACGTCTATAACTAGTGGCATATCATAAAATCTCCTCTATGCATTTGATTCAGATTCATCTATTTGATACAGGTAATATAGAGCCAATTCCAGAGCTTCTTCAAGCTGTAGTTGATCATCTAGTCCAGTGGCAACTAATTCCCGAGTATAAGAAACCAAACGGTTGCATCATCAATTTTTTCGAGGAGGTAGATAGTTAGATATCAAAATCTTGAGTTGTTAGATTAAGATTGTCTGTCGCACCTGGTGTTTGTTTTTCGAATTTGTTGTTGTTATTTTTGTAGGAGGAGCATTCGCAGCCATTTCAGAAACCGCCCCATCTCGATCAACCCATTTTCACTCTTTTTCTTTCCAAATCATCGGTTGTTTTCGGGAGAACTCTTGTGAGTGATAACAAAGGCAACTACAAGGGGCCACTCGTGCTCAATTTGACAAAAGGGTACGAATTCTGATTTGCTCATGATCTCAAGTCCTTTCAGAAATCCGAGCTGATATGGTTTATATATTACCATTCTTTTCTCCTATGTGCAAATCTTCACACTAACATTGAGGCAGATTTGCAGATCTCTATTAGTCATGAGGGGGCACAGTGCTGACATGGCACGACACGTAGTATCTCAGTCGCCAAACAAAAGGGTAAGCATCACCTTCTTCAGAGTCCGGCCGGCGGCCAACCAATGCCAGCCTGGCTCGGCCTCTCCTCTCGCCGGCAATGCCATGGCTCTCTGGCAACCAGCCATTCCGAGTGGCTATTCTTTGCCAAATGGCCAGCTCTACGGCTACGAGGCAATGGATGTAGTGCCGCAACTAGGAATTCTCTGTGCACCTGTTCTCACATTAGCTCCGATGGTGTTGAGCCACGGCGACTTTGCTCCTGGGGGTACTGGAGTCTTTTTACCATGGACTGTGAGCTCGAGAAAACCCGCTAAGTATCTTCCTCCCCGTGCTCGAAAAGGAAAGCTTCTTGCATTAGATTCCATAGCCGAAAAATGTGGAGCAGAATCCACACCTGATCCATGACTAAAATAAACGCCTGAGCTCACATTCATTCTGTTGCAGCTCAAACCAAAAGATAATTTTCTTTTGTTTTGTCCCCAGAAGATTTAGGTCTGAAATAGATTGGAGCTCATAGTCCATGGTAAGAAAGCCAATTTTACCACCAGTGATCGGTATTTTTCCTTTTTCTTTCATGAGTATGTCAGAGTTTTTCTTCACTCCACGATTACCCTTACCTTCTTAGAGGTATCTTCTTGTATCTTTAGGAGCCTGAAAATTTTCAGTTCAGATTGAAAGCTTTAAATTTCCTACTCTTAGTCGAATTTCTGAGTTTGCTAGAAGATCTGCATGAACATTCAAAACACAATTTGATATTTGCCAGAAAGTACTTCCATTTCCAGAGTAAGTTTCTAAAGAAAAGCATATCTTCATTCTAAGATTAGTCCCAGGATGGCTTCTAGAGACAACTGGAGTTAACTGAGAAAGCAATAATCAGAATTTGGAAAAGCAACACAAAAAGATTGAGCAACAGATTCAGTAGTAAGACATTGTAGTTAAATTGTGTTTAGAATTTCAAAAAAGGAGTTAAAAAGTGTTTTGAAAAAGCAATTTTTATTTGTACTCGAACAAAAAAAGATCAATGCCATTATTTTTATTTGCAAATTCTTACTGATTTTCAAAACTTGTTTCTATAACCATAGCATTTCTAACATTCTCTAACTATTCTACTTAAAAACTATAGCTACTAGATCCTTAATTTTTCTACAGAACCTTGGCATTGTCTCATTTTAAAAAATGCAAAATCTGCAATAAGATCACAACAGGGATTCTATATAGTTTCCAGGAATCATAGCATTAACTAAAGAGAATTACAAAGGATGGTTTCAAATTTAAAGTTGTACAAATATGATAATGAGTGCGTACTCTTTAAACAACATTAAGTTTGAATGCATATTCGAAGTCAATAATTTGCAATAGGAGATCAATTTACACAACTATCCCAAATCATTAATTTTCAGGAATGACCTGAAAAAATACCTGTTTTGATCTAACACATGATTTATTTCAAGGCTTTAGCTGGTTCATCATCTTCTTCAATATCCCAACTCAAGTCTTCATCTTCTTCAACAGGATGCAAATGCTTTCTCACATCAATTCTATTGGGACTCCCATCATAATTCACTTTGTTGTCATCAATGCTGCTGAGATCCTCAATCTCATCCCATCCAAGATCTTCCTCTTCGGCTTCAGCCATAGAAGGCTGGCTTGACACAACCGACACCTCACTATCTTTACTGGATTCACCATGATCAGACTTGCTTTGTACACCCACTTTTACCATAGTTGCTCCGGATCCCTTATTGGAAGGTATGATCCGATCCTCAACGCTTCCAATGGCTTCACTACCTAAAAAAGAACTCCTTTCCTCTTCATCAACATCAACATGGGAACTTCCTATCTGTAATGCCTCAGAATTATCTTTCTTCACTTCTTTGATTTCCTTTTCACCCATCTTCAGATTCGACTCTTCACTTGAAATTCCATTTCCTCCCACTTTGAATCTCTCTTCTTCCACCTTATCCCCCATAACAATTTTACCATTACTTACCTGTTTTTCTTCATCATCATCAACATCCCAGCTTAGCTCCTCCTCTTCTTCCCTAGAAATCGCTCTCTTCACCAGATTAACCCTCAAATCTTCAGCTTGCTTAAGCTTATGCACCTTGTAAAAATATCTACTCCAAAATGATTCATTATCAATGCTGCTTGGAACAATCTTTTTGTAAATAGTATTTACTGCACCATTTTCTTCAAGCAAGCTATCAATTTCCCCCTTTTTTTCCTCCAAAACAAACCCTAGTTTCCACTTCTCATAATCATCCAACTCCTCGGGTTCCTCGCAGTAGGTATTCATATCACCCTCAATGGCGCGAACCTGAGCATCCAACCTACTGTAGGGTTTAGAATTCATGCCACGTTGGCTCTGGTCATATTGGTTACCATTACTGTCTGAATCGGATTCATGATCCGCATCGAGAATTGCGTTCTTACCTTTGGTGATGATCTGAGCCGTACCTTTTATAACATTGCTTCCAAACTCATCAATGGCGTGTCCAACCGTTTCGAGCGATCCATGAGCCACCTCGATTTCCTTTTTCAGACCAGACCCAAACTCCGTCAGATCCCGACGGTAGGCCTCGATAACCGTTTCCGATCGAGCAGTTATGGACTTGAGTAGACCTCCAAAACTCCATTCCCCAACCTCAGCAGTGGACTTAGAATCCGGAGCAAGACGACGAGGAGAATTCGAATCCTTGTCACCTGATTCTTCAACATGAGGATCCGGATCCTCTGAGAAGACGGATTTAAAGAAATTCATGGAGAAAATTCAAATTATCACGGAGAATGAGAGAAAAAAGGACTGTTTGAATCGTGAGAAGAGGACAAGGCTTAAGATTAGGTTGGCTTGCAATAAATTGTGGAGATGAAGATGACGAGAGGTCAGCGTCTACACAATGAAACTGAAGCTGGTTGAAGCAACAGCCATGGAGTTCGAAATCCATTCTGTTATTTTATGCCTAAATTGACGGAAGAATTTCCATTATATAAATACTTAAAAAGAGTAAATTACAAAATTAAACTTCACCTTCAGCGTCGATCATAATTTTAAGCCAAATCAAACTTCAACGTATCAACCATTAACATTTTGTTAATCCAGATTAAAGAAACGAGAATTTCTGGAGGGACTTGAGAGCTAACCCGGTCTTTCAGTTCCTCGCAATGGCCGAGGAGATTGAAAGTCTGATCCAGTTTCTGAAAGTTTCCCGCGTTATCTGAGCAAAGAAAATCAAACAGGTTAGAGGTTGAAAATCTGATCCAGATTGTATTGATAGAAAGAATAGGCTGATATTTTATATAACAATCAACGAATTTGGATTCAACACCCTTTATCTTCGAGTCAAAATTGGGCTTACTTTGAGATCTTCTTCAATGTAGTTTGTTGCTTCTGCAGCTGGCCTGAATTAGATATTCTTCAATGTACTGATCGTGGAGCCGGAGGAAATCACAAGCGCGATTAGAGTTTCAAAAATCAGATGGAAAATTACTTAATTCGATCAAAGAGTGTGTACAGTTGTGGTTTGTTCAAGTGTCCGTTAATCTTTTTCACCTGTTCGAAGTTTGTCAACAACGTTTACGTGACTATCGTTAGGTTTTCTATTTAACTCAACTTCCCATTATTTTATTCATCGAAAACTTTATCAATTAGGGTAAAAATCATTGCTTTATAAACTTAGGTCGCTCATTCGATCCAGCGTTTGTTCGGATGAATTATTAAAGTTGATGGGATTCGCAACGAGATGAAAAAACTCTGGTATCCATGGAACCACAGCCTGCGAAGCACCGGAAAACAGTCCTCTGTTCTTTAAGAAAGAATGGTCTCGAGGAAATCCTTCGCTGCCTCCCTTTATGCTCCATTTTCCGGTCTAGGTGCGTCTGCAAGGATTGGCTTTCTATCACTACCTCTCCTTACTTCATTTGTTCTGGGGTGTCAGAATTGAAGTGGTCTGGATTTTCTCTCGAATTTCTTCCTTAAATACACTGACACGGATACGACCCCATCATTGTCATGAGTTCCTGCGACGATATGTTATTGTGCTGCAACGAAGCCTGGTCTCCAAGCGATTACTTTATAGTGAACTTCGTCACTCGGGAGTGGGTCCGCTTTCCTCCCACCCTTGGGCTACACAATTCGATTCTCACTGATTTCGTTTATGATCCCACCTCCATCCCAGAGGCCAAGAAGGGAGCTAACTTGCATTACAGGGTAGTGCATATTCCCGTCTCCAAAAAAACCATAAATTGAATTGAACTTTGAGATATTCTCGTCTAAAAATGGACAGTGAAACGAATACGCCATGACATGTGCCACCGGACGCAAAAGGACACTGTGGAGTAGAAGGGCAGTAGCTTGTAATGGGAGTTTGTATTGGAAATTTCGGAGTCGTGGAGAAAAAATCATGGCATTGGATCCATTTAACCTAGGAAAGAAAGAGTTTGTCGTGATTGAAAATCCCCAAAACAGCTTCGATTTGGAATTAAAAACAGAACACCTTGGAATCCATCAAGGGAAATTGAGAATGTCTCAGACGCTACCCTCCGTCGATGGACTCTACGAACCTTCACGCCTGCACATCAGGGAACTAGAAGAGGAAAAAGGCGGAGCCGAGTGGCGATCAGTGGAGGAGGCTTCGTTGGCAACGATAGTAGCCGCCAACTCCTATGTGCAGCTGATAAGATCTAGTGATGGATGCGGACATCAATCTTGGATTACTCTGGCTGTTCATCCAATCGATGGAGATATAATTTACTTTGGATGCACTCCGCTTAATAAGATTATTTGCTGTAACCTGAAAACCAGTCGTCTGGAAATTGTGTGATTACAAGCTCGACAAATGGTATCACGATTTTGGTGCTGCCTTTTTTTATTGTGCTGCCATGGTGGCCAACCCCAGTTCCTGCGCTGCCCAAGCTCTAGTTTTTTACTTTGCTTTCTACCTTGACAATGGACATGCCTGGATGGGAATGCAAATTCAAGGCAGGAATATACGTAAAACTTCTTCGGCTTCCATTCAGATTAACATGATCGTATTAGGAGGAAAATGAATTGTACAAACCAGTTCTCCCGCTGTCTTCTACAACTAACTGTGAATATATGCCATCATTTTGAAACAGGGAGGTCGTCGAGGCCGAGTGCTCACAAGCTAAAGTTCATCTTTTATGGATTCTTCGTGACATTGTTCGTCCCAATAGTAAGGGAACTTCAATCTTGCAGCAGTGTGAGGCATGGACCAGTCTTCATAGATAAACCTGAAAGCAAGGGAAAAAAATTCGACCCTTCAATTGTCAAATTATATCTAGGGAAAGAAATTTTTCTTCAAATACAAACTGCCAAATACCAGCTTGTGCTAGACAAGTACTAAAAAGAACTTAGGAAAACTACTTCAAGAATTGATAAGAATGAGGATATATACACTTTGACTGGTGGCCTGGAAATTATAACGAGCATTTGCAGATCCTCTTGTTCATTAGTATTCCAAACCTGCGCAAACATAATAATCCAATATAACATATCCAGGCATCTTTTGACACCAAAACAGCAGTTTTTAAATTAAAGTCAAATGCTCGGGATCTTCCATGCACTCTACCAAGCTCTCAGTGGGATCCCATTCCCTTTATCCTCGTGATTTTCTGGAATATTCCGATTCAACTTCGATAAAGTAAAGGTTACCAATATGCTAGAACTACTCCCAAAAAATTGTATTAAAAGCTACCATATACTGGGGATTATGTGAGCAGAGTAACAATGTTGGATGAAATCATGTCCATAGAACAACGGAAACTTTAATCCTTTAGTTAACATCAAGAATATATAGTCAAATTTGCAAGCCAATCATGATTGCTTTTTCAATAAAATATTGAACACTTACACCACTGCTAGAGTCCATCCATACACTCAGATTTTAAATTCACCAGATCACAACTCAAACAAACACATCCAAGGACATAACATCCTTCCAAGGCATAGTTCTCTGTTTGTCCTACCGCAAAATAATTGTAAAGAAGAAGGAGAATCATATCGACAAATCAAATCAAACTTTTATGAACACTCCTGGTCTGTTCTTTATCCCATCAATTACCATGAAAAAGTAGCAGCCAATATAAATAAAGTATCTCAAGCCATATTCCTAACTTTATAACTGACTTGTTAAAATTTACCTAGTTCAGTCCACGTCAACATAGAATAATCTTTCAGTTCCATTGATTTCACATTCTTTTGTGGATAAAAAGAAGTGACACATTGACAGATATTCCATCAGTAGATATGTCGTCAAGGCATTAAAGCTTCTTGATATTGATAGATATTCCATCAAACCTGATACTAGTAATCTATTGAACAGTTTCATTGATGCATACATGATATCCAGGATTTCTCATTGACCCCAGGTAAGGAAGCCAACTGATCAAAAGAAATTAACAACGAGCACTACTTCAAAGCATGGAACTTGAACATGGATCAGTCTACCTGGTGGGCATCATTGACAGGGACGGTAAATGTACTGTTCGCAAAGACCAAAAACTCATGGGGTTTTCCAGGGAATTTCTGATGTGAACTAGATGCAAGATAGAGAGTGCCACTCCCCTTTAGGACAATGAAAACTTCTTCACATGAGTGCCTGTGAATAGGTGTGCGTGATCCTGGAGAAAACGTTTGTAGCCATATCTCTACCTGTGAAAACTCGAAAGCAAATTGATCAAGGGATATGTACACCTCTCACTAGACTTTTAGTTTTGTTTAAATGTCTGCTTAAAGGAGTGCATCAAAAACATGGTATTTCAAAATCCTGTGCTGACACCACCCTTAATGAAATTCCAATACCGTGGCATAAGTTACTTTTTATTTAAATATTTGAGAACATCTGCACCTAATGCACAAATGTTTCGTATGTAATCTTCTTTCATAGAATTAGCAGTAGATAAAAACTGCATGCGAAAATTCACTAAACCATCTCATAAAGTTTTAATGTCAATAACTGGACATGAGTAAATGAGAAATCAAATGGACTGTGCTTCTATAACCTCTTTCATTCCATGCAACATCGAACCCGCAACAGTTATGTGAGACAAACCTCCCCTTCCGTAGTTATTCTGTGGAAGCTCACTAATGTTTCTAACAAGTGGTATTCCTACATTAGAGAGCAAATATTTGGTTAAGCAGGAAGTGATTTGATCAAACTTTATATTTACAAATTCAGACTGTAAAGTTATCATCCCTTTCATTTGAACTGAGACGTACCAGATCATACAGATGCATGGAAAGATACGGGCGTGTAACATAGTCGTTCAAGGTAAGATAGAGAGGTCAATGATCACAAGTATCTAGACAGTTGATTAACATTACACATCCTTAAAGCCCCAGCAACATTCAGTGTTATGTACTCTACTTATGTTTCTTCGTTCAGTTGAAGGTGATATAGAGTTTATTCACGTTATATCAAATCCCTCAAAGCATTTCATGGCGCCACGGGTACAAAATAACAACCAAAAACTATAATAGACAGATTCTCAAACATCCCCCAAAAGCGACCGACGACAAATTGAAGACAACACAAGCATAAAAGGATTCCGGTTTCCACAACAGAAAGGTAATGACGACAAATGAACTAAAACAACAGCCAATCTAGCGTTCGTTGCAAAGAAATTCGATTTCAGGGAATTGAGAGAAAATGGACCGTCAAATATGGAAGCGAGCAGAAAGGAGCAGAGTTAAACAATATTAGAGATGAAGAACACACCGGAAACTGAACATCGGGAAGCGTCGGCGATTGCGGAATATAAAATGGAACCGAGTAAGAAAGCAAGAGATATTCCGGCCATCCTTCCCTTTCGACTCCGGGAAGATTAGGTCCTGTATTTATAGTTCCCCCCAGTTAGAGCATCTCCAATGGAATGCATTTTCTCAAATTTGTGAAAATGCATCGTCCAAGCTCCAATGAGATGTCAAAATAAATGGCATAATATCATTTTGATCCAAACATGAATAATGATGCAAATTTGCATCACCACTATTCATCCATGCTATTTTTTTTTAGTCCTTCTATTTATTTTAAATTGTAAATATATCCTTTTTTTAATTTATGTATTAATTTATTTTAATATGATATTTAATAATCTAATTGTTGTAATTAGTACTAGTTAAAATGTTAAAAGATATTAAAAATAATTAATATTAAATTTAATATTCTTAAAAATTTGACTTATTTGATATTTTACATAAAATAGGATAGTTGTATTGATATTAATACAACTCAAAATTACATATTCCTAAAAAAAAAAAAAATTACAACCACATTATACATAACAAACTTAATAAAATTACAAATATTAACTTCAAATTGTAAAAATAACTAAAAACTACATAGACAACAGAAATTACAAAATACATAAATATTACTTTAAATGACAGAAATTACACAAATTTAATTAACTTTCAACTTCAAATTACATCAAATAACTAAAAATTACATAGACACAATACAGCTAACATATTAATAATAGGGTGGTAGATCGGATCCAGACCCTCCGATGTTATTAAATAAAGATGTAAAATCATTACTTATTGAAGGCACATGTTGTTGCTAGTCATAACTTTTTTGTGAAATTCACGCCTGTTCAACAACAATATAGGCGCGTCGGGCTGGATCACTAATATTATTAGGATCTAGTAACATAATTTTAAGTTCTTTATTCTTTTCTTTGATTTCTATTATTTGACGTTGCATCTGCATTTGTTCTTTTTGGACCTCTATTTGATTCTGCTTTTGTTCGTAACTTTTTTGTAATAATATCTTCAATTCTTCATTTTTGTTGTCCAATATATCAAAGTTAGCAGACATGTCATCCTGTATTTTCCTTTTTAATTTAGCTTTTTTCACCCCAGTTGGTCGTTGTGATGACGTACTGCCAGAAGTATTGTCATCTAAATCAATTGAAAATGCAGAAATACCAGGAGATGTTGTATGAGGGGTCTCAGGTGTAGGATTGTCAGATTGTGATGACTCGTCAACTACATATTGCCGTCCGATTGCATTTCTGGCAGTTGTTACATGATCTTTCAACATGGCAAAATCTTTAACCATGTCTCAAACATGATCAAATTTAAAACCTTTCTTGTACTTCGGGTCCTCTATGAATAAATGTTTTGCTCGAGTTAACTAAAAATCATAGTGAACATAATGTAAGTATAATAGAAAAAAAAATAAAATGTTATAAGTAAAAAAAAAAATACAAAACTCACAATATCGGCGTTTGAAGCACCACTTGGATGCGTATTTTCCACTTGTCTCACACAACCTTTTAGTTTCTTCACCGACGCATTTATAACTTGCATTCAACTTCTGAGAGAATTACCTTTACGAAGCTCCATATTAGAAGGTCTTTCTTCGTTGTACTTTTCTTCAACCAGAGACCAGAACCGTTCAACATTCTGGTACCTACCCGTAATAGGGTCTTGGGTAACAGTTAAATACGCTTGACAGAGTACTATATCTTCAATATTAGCATATCCAGAACTTCGAGAAGACATTTTTAGTTTGTGATGAAATAGATGATAAGAATTGGAAAAAGCAAATAACAAAAAAGATGGAATGGTAACTTATGGCAACCTCACGTACGCTATTTATAGAAAAACCCCAATGCATAGCCCACAAGTTCCCCATCAACCATAGCCACATGCTCCTCTCTTGGCCATTAGCTTGCCACTTTACGCCTCCATAACCCACAAGCTTCCTCTTGGTCACCGGTGTGCCACTTGGCGCCTCTCCATCTTAGCCACAAGTTCCCGATCAACCATAGCCACATGCTCCTCTCTTGGTCATTAGCTTGCCACTTTACGCCTCCATAGCCCACAAGCTTCCTCTTAGTCACCGGTGTGCCACTTGGCGCCTCTCCATCTTAGCCACAAGTTCTCAATCAACCATAGTCACATGCTCATCTTTTGGCCATTAGCTTGCCACTTGGCGCCGCCATAGCCCACAAGCTTCCTCTTGGTCACCGGTGTGCCACTTGGCGCCTCTCAAAGCCACAAGCTATCTCTTGGTCACGAGCATCCACCTATCTACTCTTTATAAATATGTTTTCTCATTTTCTTCTTTCTTAAACCATCTTCAGTATACATAATTTATTCTTCAATCCTTTTTATCTATCTTCTTTCACAAACCAAAAATGAATCCTTTTTTAAGCTCGGAATCATCTTCTGATGATGATGATTTCATTATACCAGCTATTAGTATGGAAGAGTTCAATTGTACCGAACAATTGATTGTTAATATGATCAATACGAACAGTATGTTCATGGCTCACTACTCCAATCAAGAAAACATTGAACACCCTCGTCGTGGGTCAATTCCTGGTCACATAGTCATCAATCGTGATCGTGAAGCTGCAGATCGCAATTTGTTCGCAGATTATTTTGCTGAAAACCCACGATACAACAACGGTATGTTTTGTAGACGATTTCGAATGTCTCGTAATTTATTTCTTCATATTGTTGATGCAGTGAAAGCACACGATAACTACTTCATCCAACAACGTGATGGAATTGGTAGACTTGGACTGTCTACGCTTCAAAAAATTACAGCTGTGTTTCGAATATTGGCATATGGTGTACCAGCTGATGCTACTGATGAATATGTTAAAATAGGAGAATCAACAGCAATTGAATGTGTCAAAAAATTTTGTCGTGCTATGGTTGAAATTTTTGCACACAAATATTTATGGGAGCCTACTTCTGATGACATTGCAAGATTACTCTATATTGGCGAAAAGCGTGGCTTTCCAGGAATGTTGGGTAGTCTAGATTGTATGCATTGGCGTTGGAAAAATTGTCCAACAGCATGGGTTGGTCAATACTCTGGTCGTAGTGGTGCACCAACTATTATTCTTGAAGCGGTTGCCGACTATGATTTATGGATATGGCATGCATATTTTGGAATGCCAGGTAGTAATAATGATATTAATGTGTTAGAGTCATCTCGTCTTTTTTCTAATCTTACTCAAGGTATCGCTCCTCAAGCTAATTATGTTATTCAAGGAATTGAATACAACATGGGTTATTATTTAGCTGATAGCATATATCCAAAATGGTCTACTATTGTGCAAACTATTCAACAGCCACAAGGTGCAAAGAAAAAATATTTTGCTATGCGACAAGAGGCATGTCGAAAAGATGTTGAACGTGCTTTCGGAGTTCTCCAAAGGCGGTTCGCTATCACTGCAGGACCCGTGCGTTTTTGGCACAAAGAAGTATTGCATGACATAATGACAATATGCATTATTATGCATAATATGATAATTGAGGATGAACGTGATCTAAATGCACCGATTGAGCAACTAATAGAAACATCACCTCCTGAAGTTGAAATGGTGTTAGACGAAGATACACGATTTCAACGTTTCATCGGTCGATATAGACAAATCAGAGATAGAGATGCACATTTTGCACTTCGTAATGCACTTGTAAATCATCTGTGGGAGAAATATTCAAACTCAGATGATTGAATATATATAGTTTTTTTTTTATGTTTAAGTTGTATTTTTTTTATGCATTTGTAGTTTTTTTTTATATTTTAGTTGTATTTTTTTATGCACTTGTAATTTTCTTTTTCTTTTTAATTAAGTTTCAGTTGTTTTTATTTATTTATTTATGAGTGGTAATATTAATATATATATCTTTGTTAAATTAACATGTATAAAAAATAAATTTTATATATATATATATATTAATTTATATATTATTGGTTTATGTGAATAAATGTTAAATTTGAGTATGAGCAATTGGTACAATATTAAAATTATAGGGGTTAATGTGTAAAATATATAAATTATAGTGTGAAAAAATATGTAAAGAATATTCTTTTTGGTATAAAAAATAGCATTTTGGCATTTTGGGTTGGAGATGAAATTACTGTTTAGTGATGCAAAATGCTATTTTGATATAAAAAAATAGCATTTTGGCATTGACTGGTTGGAGATGGTCTTAGCGTTCTAGTCAAGCCATGTAACAGATGATTAGTTAGTTGAATAAAATAAAAAAGGGTAAAGTGCAATTTGGCCCCTACAACTAGGTGAAATGGACAATTTACACCATAAACTTGGATAATCAGCAATTTGACACCTACTACTATGATAAAGTGCAATTTGGCCCCTACTGTCATATTTTCGGTCAAAAAGTAACGTTTTTTTGGCTTGTTTATTTTTTTTTCCCGAAATGCCCCTCACTGGACCGAACCGGACAGGACCGGTTCGGCTAATTCCACTCTGTTTTTTTTTTTTAATTCTCGGAAAAAAGAAGACAGAGGAATAGAATTAAAAAAAAACAGAGTGGAATTAGCCGAACCGGTCCTGTCCGGTTCGGTCCAGTGAGGGGCATTTCGAAAAAAAAATAAACAAGTAAAAAAACGTTACTTTTTGACGGAAAATATGACGATATGGGCCAAATTGCACTTTATTCTAGTAGTAGGGGCCAAATTGCCCATTATCTAAGTTTATGGTGTAGCCTGCCGTCAATTTTTCAGTTAAAATTAACATATTCCTTTTTAAAATTACCAAACTACCCCCTTTCTCTCTCTCTCAAATCTTTGGCCGAGACCTCATGCTGGCTCTCCGGGCAACGTCCCATGCCTTTTGAGGTGCATAAACACCAAGCTGAGCAGCAAAGAACGACTCGTAACCAGGCGAGTCGAAAGCAAAGCCTCTGTGCTTTGAAATCTCTCTTGGAAGTTGGGCGATGGCATAGCTCCTTTCCTCAGCTGGTGTAAGATGATTGTCGATTTCCAGCGTGAGGTCTCGGCCAAAGATTTTGCCAAAGAAGTAAGCTAAAACAAAGAACATTATTGGGTTCGTCCTTACACATCAGTTGTTGCAGCTTTTGGTTTCATTTATACACCTTTTATACAGGTGATAGAAACTGTTTAACATTTGCTGTAGGCGTGGTTTAGCTCAAATGAAGATGACCATTTTTTTTTCTTTATTGGGAATGTGATTGTTCTGGAGGAGGGGCAGAAGAAGGAGGAGGCGGAGAATTAGCGACGGGAGGTGGCACAGAGTCAGCAGGTGGCGGCGGGGAAGAGGGAGTAGCTGATGGTGGAGGACTCACAGTCGGCGGTGGAGGCGCCGTTGCGTTGGTACTCGGCGCCGGAGTAGGAGTTGACATTGAACCCGGCGAAATTCAGAAACAAACTCTCAAAATTATCAGAATCAACCAAAATCAAAGCTCCCCAACATAAAAGAATTCATAATTACACTAATCAAATACTTATCGACGAAGTCTCAATCCCCCCAACTTCTCAGTTGAGAGAGAGAGAGAGAGAGAGAGAGAGAGAGAGAGAGAGAGAGAGAGAGAGAGAGAGAGAGAGAGAGAGAGAGAGAGAGAGAGAGAGAGAGAGAGAGAGAGAGAGAGAGAGAGAGAGAGAGAGAGAGAGAGAGTAGTTTGGTAATTTTAAAAAAGAATATGTTAATTTTAACTGAAAAATTGACGACAGGGTTTGAATTGCAAACGTTTTATACGTTAGGGTTTGATTGGGTACAAAACAAACGTTAGGTACCAAATGGTCACTGACCCCATACGTTGGAGTCTAAATGATACTTTTTCCTATATTTATTAACAAAATCTTCCTTAAATAATTTTCACGTGACCTCTCGCTCCAGATAACAAAATAATGAGCTGACTCCCGCTCTCTTATTTTGTGAATACGGTGAGATCCCACTCTCAAAAGGCAAGAGTTTGCTATTCAAGGGCGAAATCCCGCCGTATTACAATATCTAACGGAGCGGTCGCACGAACAAAATTTTAACGAAAATTTAACGACAAATGTTATTTTGTTAACAAAGCATAATTTAATGGCGAGTTAACATTAATAGATTAAGAGTGAGCAATTAACATGAAAAAAAAAAATTAATTATAAAATCATTAACAAACTTGTCCTTAAACTATGTTCTTTTAACAAAACAACCATACGTGCACGTCCGCTCTTGAAACACGGACTCCCCAGTGTCCAGTATTCCATTAAAAGTTCTTACGTCAGGGCTCTCGCGAGTTGGAGCCCGAGAGCATTTTCAAGCGCAGGCTCCCACGCACTTTCGTGGGAGCCTACATTTCTAGAGTGGCAGCCCGCTTTCCTCATCCGAGGAACGCTAACCTCTCTCCTCAGCAAATTTCTTGTTCTTAGTGCAAAATTCTTGATTCGATTCCACTGTTTTACCTTCTAATTTCTCAATTTTTTTGGTGATGTTGATGGTTTCAGGCTCTAGTTTGGCGGATTCCACTGTTTTACCTTCTAATTTCTCAATTTTTTTGGTGATGTTGATGGTTTCAGGCTCTAGTTTGGCGGTAGCTCACATTTTTTCTCTGGAGTAGGCTCCCGCTCTAGAAATGCAGTGTCCCCCGAATGGTTGTTTTTGTTAACGGAACAAGTTTAAAAGTGAATTCGTTAATAAAGATAGTTTAAGGACAAATTTGTTAATGATTTATTTATTTTTTTTTTGTTAAATACCATTCATTTTAATTGATGTCTTTAATTTTTAATTATTTAAAAAACTTTTTAATATGTCACAGGACATTTTTAGTTTATTAATTGGATTGAACTCTTTTGATCAAAACCTTGCTAAGAACCAATATGGGAAATTAACCATCAACTCATACTTACGGACAAATGAATAGAAATCAGCAAAAAAAGAGACAAAATTTAAAACTTAATCGCAATTTTAACACCAAACATAATTACGACCCAATAAATCTACTGAAAAGGCAAGTATACTAGACGAATAATTATATACCAAAATAATAAAAACTGAAGCAGTAAAAGTTGTTGATTATGATAAGTAGAGATGAAACCAGCTTCGAAATTTCGAAATTTTTAATCACAAAACAACAAACAGAGGAGGCTCTAAAAAACTAATTTCCAAAACCATTCCCAGAAAAATTTCTAAAAAACAGCCTATCCCAACTGTTTTTGTCAATGTTTTCTATTTCTAAACCAGATTTTAATCTGTATTCTGTATAACACAATAAACCATGAGAGATTGATTCTTTAAAAAAATTCTTCAAAATTCCCTCAATCTTGGCTGTTTGTATATGTACATATTATCCAATAAAATGCAATTCCAAAGAAAGAGCTAGGTGCAGGAAATGCAATTCAGCACTCCCAAGTTGCATATCACATCCATAAGAAATCTCTACATCTCTCCTCCCACTGGCAATCTCTTACCCGTCTTTAGTTTGGCCGTGAGCAGCTGTCTCATCAGGTTTAAGAAATATCGTATACTCAGGTGTTTGCCATGCCTTACAAGAGTGACTATGATCTGAAAGCAAATTCTGCAGATCCATAGAAGAAATTTCTAGTCTTTTCTCTGAAACCAACCGAGCTGTTTAATAACAAGGAGTAAAATCATTCAGAAACCAAGTCCAAAGTGCTGAATAAGAACTAGATTTGATAGAGTTGAAATATATAAGAAATTCGACTTACCTTCCATGCGTACATGCCAAAAAACGCAACTGTATCAGCAGACCACACTACTGCAAATGACTTCAAGAAAAATGGGATTGTGACGTTCAGCAAAGGGATGATGAGAAAGAGATAGTTGAGAGCTTCTTTCTCATTCTTTGAGCAATCTCGGGCTCGAAGAGATGGAATCGCTGAAAATACTATGAGTTAGATTTTGTACATCCAGTAGATAACAGCAGGTAAATTTTTCTCGCAGGGGATCATATGAGTGTAATTCCAAGAATTTCACATTGTGGAGGTTTAGACATACTCAAAAGAGAAATGAAATCGACTTTTAATCCAATCAACTCTGCTTAATTAAATGGGTTAAAAAATTGACTAACAAGAGCTCAGTAGAAACTCCAGACTTGTATAAACAGCTCAAGCTAAACAGGGGGCGAAAAAGAACTCGGATGTAATAAAATTGAAGAAAATTCGGTAAATTTGCTGAGCTGTACTTTGAACCGACAGACTTGAAACAAAATAAGATAATTTTGTGAAGTGAAATTAAAGCAGATAAATTGATGACTGAAAGACATTCCAACACAATATTTGAGATAGAAAGAGCTGTATAACTTACTAAACATCCAGATTGACCACATTCCCATCAATCTCCATAAATCCGGTTCATTTGAGGGGAAAATCAAGTTGAATGATAGTGCGCCACCCAACAACATGGAAATGTAGCCTTGAACCTCGAAAACAGTAAACAAGACACTTCCGGGTACAGCAGGGTTTTTGGTGGCAGTGGAGGCCCTTGGTGCAAATGTTGCAGCAGTTTTTTGAACAACCTATGGTCAGAGTGCAGACAAAACAAAAACTAAAGATAAAGATAAAATCCATAATAGCTACTCTGATAGACTGATTCCTAGACAGTTCCCAAATTTATTAAAATCAAATGGTTAGCTCTCCTTTTCTCTGTGCTTTTGAAATTTTAAAACCAAAAGCATAATTCAATAATTTAGATCAAAACTACTATTCTTGCCGTTTGAACTAAAGGAAATACTATAGTTCATCTTGGAAAGGATACTCCTCAGTGTTAAACTGTGAAATAGTAAACTCTTTGTTTCTTAAACTTAATCAACATCCTCCTGATTCCCAAGCTCACTTGTCTGTTTAATGTTAGTGTCTTTAATCACTACAGGAAGTCAGCATTTTCACTAAGTTAGTCTATAAGCACATTTTTCCCGAGAATAGTGGGGTACTATGAAGAATTAGGTTCAGTTGCTCGCATCATATTTAACGTATGAGAAATGAAGGGAAACGAAATGTCGGGCAGCTAGTGATACTCATCCGCTCGAACCCCTAATTCCCCAGTTTTATATGATAAACCGACCTAAAAAGTGAGCCTGCCTCTAACACCTACTGCAAATTAACATATAGAATCTAATTATCGGTATCCTGAAAACAAATATACTAAATTCGATCGAAAAGGATAGAAAAATCAACCTTCTTGAGGTCCTTGTCTAGGGAAGTAGGACCAGAAGAAACGGAAGTGGCTTGATTCTCTTGATCAGGTTGAGGTTCTGCTGAAACCTCAGAACGCCCTTCTGTGGACTGCTCCACCGTCTGAGTTTCCAATTCATTGAAACCGGCATACGTATGATGGATTCTTTTGTTGGAGGAAGAGAGAGAAAGTTCGAGGGACTGGTACGATCTAGAGACGGAAGACGTGAGAGAAGATCGCCGAGAGTGTAAAAAGAAGCTGCACAGAGGTGCAGAGATTAAAGAATTCATGGCTTCCAAGATCAATTTGACTGGATTCTCATTTCGAACTCAACGGCAGCGAGAGGGAGGGGGAGAGAGGTAAAAATGGTGGGTTGGATAAGAAATGTGAGGTAGGAGAAAGAGTGGTGCTTCGGCATCGCGACACAACCGTATACTCGTTTAGCAACCGAAAAAACTGTAAACGTCGGGACGACGACGTATCAAAATGACAAAATCCGAAATTCAACCGGTTTAATTGATATAAACCGGTTTTCGTCATCTCACGGTTCCATAAAAAAATCCACCGCCGATCTGTTGGGAATGAATCTGTCCGACTGCTGTTTCATTAGCTGTTCATGTTTCTTCCATCAACAAAGATCTGCTACGTGATAGACACCCACCAGAAACAGAACCTCAAAATCATCACTCAATCAGGATTGTAGGAGCTGCAACTTCCCGGAATATTTAATTTGTTGATCGTCAGATTCGTCCCTGTAAAAAGCGAAAAAATAAAACGCATTAGAAAGCTAAAATGGTCATCTCGCGGTTTCCGTGAAGTTTTCTTTCCCGATTGCAGTTGGACAGATTCATTCCCGACAGATCAGCGATGGATTTTGATTATGCTAGCTACATGCTAACAGACGGGAGGAAAGGTAAGAAAACCCCAATCACGCCAGTTCGCCGTCGAGAGAGGCTTACCAGAAGCATTTAGCGGAGGCATTCAACATGAACGAGACTCCTGTTTCTACAGACGCGGATCCCCGCTCTTTTTAACTTTATCTGTGCAATCCAGAATCAGAAAATACAAGACTTTGACAGGCATGGTTATTCAATGGAAAACATCGCCAATTTGTTTTTGGTCTGAGGTTTTCAAGCCCAAAAATGAATCGAAAGATGACATAAACCGGTTTATATCAATTAAACTGGTTAATTTTGACATGTGCAGTATACGTGTCACGTTTAACCAAAAAATAAGAGTAAAGTGTAATTTGGTCTCTACAACTAGGTGAAATGGGCAAATTACACCATAAACTTGAATAATGGACAATTTGGCCCCTACAACTAGGGTAAAGTGCAATTTGGCCCCTACCGTCATTTTTTCCGTTAAAAACCACGTTTTTTGCACGTGATCACATTTTCTTCCAGACATGCCCCTGCATGGAATCAGAACCGAACCGGACCGGTTCGATTAATTTCACCATGGTTTTTTTCTGAAAAACCCAGAGGGAAATCTGTATTTCTCTTCGAAAGACAGATTTCCCTCTCATTTCGCCAGACCCCCTCCCTCGCTCGCTCACTCGCTCTCTCTCTCTCTCTCTCTCCCGAGACCCCCTCGCTCGCCTTCGCCGCGCTCTCTCTCTCTCTCTCTCGCTCGCTCCTCTCGACTCTCTCTCGCCAGTCGCCAGGCTAACGGAACAAAAAAGTTGACACGCTTACTGACGACGGTAAGGTAAAAATTTCTCACGCTTACTGTAATGGCCGAAGTTCTTTGTTTTTTTGGAGTATGAAATCTGAACCAATAGTTATTATTAAATGGTTAGGGTTTCTGAACTTCGTTGTTATTCTGAACGTATTTTCTAGTTAGTTTAGATGGAGCCTAGGTTAGATGCAACCGAACTATGTTCGACTTGGTTAGTTAGATGCTTCATACTTCAATTATAAATTTTGATCTTATGGTTCACGAGAACACATTCCGTAAACCTTATAATCATAATAATGAACTTAATCAAATTAAAGATTTTGACCTGTATCATGTTAAAAAAGCAGAGAAAAAGAGATTACATGTGTTTAGATGGAAGGCTATTTGTTTAAAAGTGTAAATGTGTATGAAGTTGTTTAGAATTTAAATACCAAAACTGGCTTAATCGAATTAAATTCTTATAACCTTGCAGGGAAGAAGATAGACACATTTTCAATTGACTTTCACTATGGAGGGAAGTTCGTCAAGACGAAGAAGTTACAGTACGTGGGTGGGGATGTTGCACTAGTGACAAATATTGATGTGGATAAGATTTCATTTTTTGAGGTTGTCGACATGGTGGTAGATGTCGGAGCTGGAGTATGGAAGACTTTGTATTACGTGGAGCCTCCATTAGGAATGGAAAACGGATTGCGAGCAGTGAAGTCTGATAATGACGTACTTCAAATGGTTGGGGCATTGGATCACAAACGTCACATTCATATGTACGTAGACCATGAAGGCATCTACCAGGAAGAGGCTAGAAATGATGAGTCCTCTGATGCATCTGAGTTTGATGGTGGTCCTCAAGTTGGTGAAGCGGGTGATCCAACTCATGTAGATGATGCAGCTGGCGGTGCCGCGGGGGATCAAACTCATGTAGATGTTGCAGCTGTGGGTGAAGCATGAGATCCAATTCATATTCCAATTCCATCAGTTTCAGCCTTCTTACCTGATGACATTATTTCTATTGCTGAATCCGATGATACGATTGATGAAGTGAACACTGCGGAATCAGTCAACAACTCTTTAGAAATATGTTTGAAAGACAAATTCAGCTCATTGGCTGAAATTAGGAAAAAAAATCTCTGATTATTCTTTGGTTAACGGATTTGACATCCGATTTACCAAACATGAGAAAGCAAGAATAGAAGCGGTTTGTCAGAAAGGTTGTCATTGGAGACTCTACGCATCAAAGGTGACAAATGAAGAGTCTTTCCAAGTGAAGAGGTTGAATGATGTTCATGACTGTGCTCGCACAATGGAGAGTCGACATGCAACAGCTATGTAACGCCCGAGAATTTCGTTTTGAAGATTTCGAGCTATAAGTTTCGAGTTTTAAATATTTTAAGCATTATAGAGTTATAATTCGTAGAAAGAGTAAATTAAGTCCGATTTGCAAACAAGAAGTCTCGTTAGGACCCTAAGAATAAATGAAAATATTTGGAGGAATAAGGGAATTTTGGAGAAACCAAATCGATAGACGAAATAACGATTTAAGTTAAGAAATTAACTAAGGGCATTTAGGTAATTTTCAAAGTCAAAATTTTATTAAAAACTTAAAAACTCTCCCCCTTCCCTCATTCCTCCCCTCCAGAACGCGAACTCCCTCCCCTCTCTGGCGATTTTCTATCCTCCATCGCCGATTCTCCAACGCCGGCGACTCCTCTCGATTCCGGCGATTTTCTCTTCCCTTTTCTTCGGCAAAACAACGTTCTAGGTAAGACCCTCCTATCCCAAGTGTTTAGTGGTAATTTAGGGTTTGGATTTGGATGAGTTTTATTGAGTTAGGGTTAGGGAAAAACATAGGTTTTGATATAAATCGGTAGTTTTATGGTTTTAATGCCCATTGATGATATATTTATGACTATTATGGTAGTTGGTATGAATTAATGGTGTTGGTTGAAGTTATAGTTAATTTTGGGTTAATTTTAGGTTGTTGTGAACTATTAAATGAGGCTTAGAAATTAGTGGGCACAATGTGCTCGACGAAATGCCCGAATGAAGTGTATTAGAGTTTTAGAATAATTTGTCCTAGCTCGAGACGTCGATTTGTTTAGATTTGATGTTTGAGGGTCGATATTAATGATGTGCTGTTAAATGCCCTAGGTAACCCAAGCTCAAAGGACGGTGCTCGGCATATCTAGGACGCCAGGTAAGTGAGTGTTAGGTTTCCGGCCCCTAAGGCCCTACGTCGTAACGATATAAAAATTGTATGATTCGATAATGTTCGTTGATTGTAAGGGTCTTGGGAGTCGGGTATTCTAAGGCGAGAGTTTAGCTTCTAATTAAGTATTCGTCCGCCTACGGGCTATAGATGTTTAAGAGTTTGTCTTTGATGATTTCTCTATGTGAACGTTTGTCTCCATGCATCATGTTTTTCCTAAATGTGCATACGAACTATTTATGAGCATGTTTTATAAAAATGGAACTAATGAATGACAACGAGCTATGTTATATGATATGTGTTCTCACGGGGCAAGTTATGGTTCTCACAGGGCAAGACATGGTTCTAACAAGGCAAGGAAATGGTCTATTATATAGACGAATGATTTAAAGTTAATGAAATGAAACGAAAACGAATATGTTTTATAAATGTCATGCATATATGTAATGTTATGCTTAGTGCACTCTTTACTAAGCATTAGGCTTAATGTATTTATCGTATGATGTAGGTGACGATAACGAAGGTGAGGATTTCCCTCCGGATGATAACACTTAAGTGGTCGATGAGAGAGGATCGTGGCGACGGGGCGTGTTTTGGCTTGGTATGACGACTCGGGTGTGGACTCCGAATATTTTGGGGTAATATGGTGTATAGAGGAGGATGAATAGAATGAACGATAAATTTTAGGTTGTTTAGAGGAGTTTGATATTTTGAGAATAGTGTAATGAACGTAGACTTGGAGTTGATTTTATTTAGTGATTTGTACGTATTTGTTTTGATGAAGTTTAGGAAATTACGCATCTATGTTAGGTTGTTGAAATTGTGGTTTTATTGATGTGTTTGATGATTTAGGTGTTTTGAACTGTGAGGATTGGCTCAGTTTTAGAGCGATCCACGCGGTTCGTTTTCATGAGTTTTTCTCGTATGCTTAGGTTGCGTTAATGCCGCACTTTGGATGATTGATGAATGAATGTTTTGGTTTATGTATGATAGATTTTATGTTGGGGAGTATTGGAAGTTATTTGGTGAAGGGTATGGGGAAGTGGAAAGGAAAAAGAGTGGAAGAGAAAGGAGTAAGCAGCGTTCTGGAATTCGGATTCCAGAACGCATGCCGATTGCTCGCCCCTGGGAGGCGATCGATCGGTGGTTGTGGTAAATAGGCGATGCTCTGGAATGAAATTCCAGAGCGCCTGCCGAGCGATCGCTTAGGCGAACTCAAGGGGCGAACGATCGCCCCTCATTTTTTTTCCTTCACTGGCGACTGATCGCCAGTGAGGAAAGGCGACCAGTCGCCCCTTTTGGCTGACGCATTTGGCGGTTTTTCCCTCCCCTTTATTTTATTGACTTATTTAATTAGTTTCTATTTTACTTAAGGTATTATGTAATGTGTTTTTAAAAAAAAAAAAGAAAATTTCTATGTAGTATTATAGAGACTAAGTTAGGAGTAAGTTATGGCTAGGCCGTGACGGTCCTGACCGGGTTGGGGTCGTCACAAGCTAAGTGGGTGGCAGAACGTTATTTGCATCGATTTAAAAGCCAACCTCGATGGGAAATATCATCTATTATTGACACAGTTAGGCGAGACTTTAATGTCACCATCAGCCCTAGCCTAGCAATCAGGGCAAGGAGGAGGGCTGTAAATGTGGATTCAATTGTGCAATATAAACAGCTGGGGTCTTATGCGGAAGAAGTTCTGAGATCCAATCCTGGTAGCACCTTCGTTATTAATGTTGACATGGTTGATGGTCAAATAGAGCCCATATTCAAGCGACTTTCCATGTGTTTAGATGCATGTAAGAGAGGCCTTTTAGCCAGATGTCGACCGGTAATAAGTTTGGATGGGTGTCACTTGAAGGGGGCATGTCCTGGTCAACTTCTAACTGCTATCGGTGTAGATGCAAATGACGGCATATATCCTGTTGCAGTGGCTGTGGTCGATGTTGAGTCGAAGAAGTCTTGGAAATGGTTTCTCAGGTTGTTGTTGACGGATATTGGATCTGATCGTGGTGAAGGTTGGACATTCATCTCCGATCAACAAAAAGTTAGTGTATGTGATCATTGTCAACATTTATATGCTTTCACCTACTAACATATGACATATATTTGATGCAGGGTTTGGAAGTAGTACTTCGAACACATGTACCAGATGCAGAGGTTCTATTTTGCGTACGTCATATGTACGCAAACTTCAAAAAAAAGTTTCGCGGAAAACTCTACAAAGACATTATGTGGAATGCTTCGACTGCGACAACACGTGAAATGTTTGTGAAAGAAATGAATAGGCTACGGGGCTTCGATGAAGCAGCATATAGATATCTTGCGGAGTATGATGCGAAGCACTGGTGCAGACATGTTTTCAGTCACAGATCGAAGTGTGAGCTGACGTTGAACAACCTAAGCGAGTCATTCAACGCCTTCATCTTATCAGCACGTGACAAGCCGATTGTGACTATGATAGAAATGATCAGGACAACAATAATGACAAGGATTTGTGTAGCACCCGGTTTTTTTATAAATCAAAATAAGTTATCAAACGGTGGTATATAATTTTATGGTTAAAAAATTGAGTGGAATGTTGACTAGGTTATTTAATAACTAGGCAGGGGCAAGATGGTAATTTTGAATTTATATTGTGGATAACGTATTTAAGGAAAGGTGTAGTGAGGTCTAGCCGCCACTGTTTTATTACTCTTACCTCTCAGCTCTGCAGACTACCTCTAGGCGATTCCCCTCCTTTTTTTTTCCCAACCAAGGTGAGTTTCGATTTAACTACTTGTTGTTCTAGTGCTTAGGTAGCTGAAGGATTGGAATGTATGGGTTTTCGGAAGGCTGCAAGTGAGAGATTTGGGTTTGGGGTCTAGTGATGTATCGGAAATGTTTAATCAGTAGAGCCCCAAACCTGGCTTCCTTAGACTTCAGGGTAGTTAGATAAAGTCTAGTGGGGATCTAATCTATAATCTGTCGATGGTTTTAGGTGAGCAGATTTCTGGAGTAGCATATAGCCAAGCGATTTCCAGGAGACCAGGTAAGTAAAGTATTGTGTGTGCCCTCGGGCCTACATCACAAAACAGTAGGTTTTTGCATGTTTGAGTATTTTCTGTATGTCATGCATCATGAATTTGAAAGAAAACGAAAATGAATTTTCATGTATCATATGGAAAGGCAAGTTCAGATTGACAGGCATTGGCGGTTAAGGGAACTAATCCACCCCTTAACTGATGAAGAGAATTTATAACATTGGGAGAACTGATCCCACTCCCAAGGGAATTGAGGGATCAGAATAGCTATTAAGGGACCTCATCCACCCCTTAACTAATGAAGAGGATGTAGACATTGGGAGAATTGATCTCACTCCCAAGGGAATCATGGGATCTGATCAGTAAACAAACGATGTACAACTGAGATGAGAAAGTAGAAACCGCATATTCAGGATTTTGTTTCAGCATGTTATTTCATTATTTCTTTACTTACTTAGCATTAGGCTAATAGATGAGTTTTGTGATGTAGGTGTTGAGGATACCACAGGTGAATTTCCTGAGTGCACAGATGATTAGATGTGGTTGGAGGAGCACATCCATGTCTCGACTTGGTAAACTATTGAGGCGGGTTAACTGGTGTCGGCAGTTGTCGAGGTTTAGTTGATAATGATCAAGTCTGAGTATGTTGAGTTTTCATGACAGTAGAAATTTCAGTATTTCGAATACGTTTTGAGATTTACTGATACTAGTAATCCGTTGAGTTTTAAATGCTGATTTTCACTGGATTTGATTAATGCTATGGTTTGAGTTGTTTCTGAATGGTCTTGGAAAAGCAAGTAAATTCCTTTCTATAGTTAGTGTTGTGTTTCCTCTCTATCGGAAGATGACTTCAGAAAAGTCACCGGATGATGTCGAGTGTTTTAGTCATCTAGCGATGTCGAGCTTTTTGCTCGTCGGATGATAAGGGTTAAGTCGTTTGTCGAATAGTCACCGGATGATATAAGCGTTATGTTTGTCGTCTAGTGACCGGGCGATGTGTGAATTATGTTTGTCGTCTAGTGACCGGGCGATGTGCGTATTATTTTGTAGTCTAGTGCTCGGGTGAGGTGAGATTTGAGGTGTGTTTATCACCGGGCTATATTTTAATTGCTCACGTGAGAAGCACACGTGCACCGGATGATGTCTTCTTATTTCACCGGTGGATGTAGAGTAAAGTCGATCGGATGAAGGAAATCATCCGGCTGACGTCACCGGTAGATGAAGGATGTATTTTGTCGTTTAGTGACCGGTGGATGTCTTCGATAGACTGACCGGATGACAAATCTTGTGTTTTGTCGTTTAGTGACCGGTGGATGTCTTCAAATAGCTTTCCCCCTTTCGTTGACTTTGTTCAGCGGACGATGAATTTGACTTTTGCAACCTTTAAAGTATTTTCACGAGTTCAACCTTTGCCTCTTAACCGATTGTTTCTTAACATTCCCAACGATTATTTTAATATGGTTTTGGTTAATTTTATTTTTGTTTAAACGATTTTCCGCTGCAAGTTTCCATGTTTTATCAAATGTCCAAATTTTATATTTTGTACGAAGTTTTAAATTTGGTCCAAGCTTTCTTAGTAATATTCGGGTTCATGAGTAACGAACCGGGTTCAGTAAAACTCGGGGCGTTACAGCATGGTATCAGAGACATTCAGTTAAACCGTTCAAAAGATTACTCATCAGTGCCAATCGTTGCATGGAAGTGCTCCAACGACTGTAAGTGTTTATGTTAGCCTTAGTAACTAGATGTTTATGAAAGTAATTAACCTTATACAGGAATCCAGTATAATGGCTAGACGCTCAGGAAGACCTAGAGTGCCTAGAGAAATGCCAAATGTGAGAGGTGAAGAGGAGCCTAGTGTTATTAGGCAGCTGACAGATTTGGTGCGTCAACAGACCGACATAGTGCGACAACAATCCGACCAATTAGGAGTGTTATTGAACCGGGAAGCACAAGGAAGTGCCAACTCGGGCCATGGCTATGAGCATTCAGGGGACCGATTTCGCAGGCTTCAACCGCCCACATTTGATGGAAGATCATCTAACCCGATTGTTGCTGAAGAATGGATGAGGAAGATTGAAAGCATGCTCCGATGTGCCAACGTTGGAGAAGGAGATAAGGTCACCCTGGCAACGTTTCATTTTGCTGGAGACGCCCAGCTTTGGTGGGAGACAATTGAGACCACCACTAATATTTTGACTATGACTTGGTCTCAGTTTAAGGACACCTTCTTTGAGAAGTATTTTAACAGCACGGTTCAGGCTGCGAAGAAGGTGGAATTCATGAACTTGAAGCAGACAGGGTCTGTGGCGGAGTATGTTAGACAATTTGAGTCCCTGTCCAGATTCGCTGGACACTTTATTCACAGGAACGAAGATAAGGTGTTTCAATTTATGAATGGACTGAAGCCAGAGGTGTACAGAGGGGTCAAGTATTCAGGTTTTAAAGGTTTGCCTTTTTGTGAAGTTGTGTCCACAGCCCTGGAGGTGGAGGAAGCCGAGATGAAATGTTCTAAGCCGAAGGAAGCCCCACGAAAGTTTGTTCAACCCCAACAACAGAGAGGAGTGAAGAGGCCAAGCGAGGGCCAGTATAGTCAAGGAATAGGAAAGAAAGTACCAGATACTAAGATGTTTCCTCAGTGCCCAAAGTGTTCGAAGAACCACCCGGGCGAGTGCAGATTTGGAACAAATAAGTGTTTTAACTGTGAAGAGGTTGGACACTCGTTCAGGGATTGCCCAAAGCCTAGAATCACCCGTTGCTTCAACTGCAATAAAGTCGGCCATATCAACAGAGACTGCCCAGCCCTGAAGGGCGGACATGCCAAGATTAAGCCAAGAATATTCTCCATGATGGAGTCAGGTGATGAGGACCAGTCTGCTGCAGTATCAGGTACTATATTGGTTAACTCTATACCTGCTTTTACTTTGATAGATTCAGGTGCAACACATTCTTTTGTAGCCTCTACTTTTGCTGATAAGTTAGATGTACGGTTCACTTCCTCTGGGCATGTGTTTAATGTAGCATTACCCTCTGGTGAACGCATGCACTCTAACCAAGTGATGCTTGATAGCATTGTATTAGTAGGAAACATGAATTTGCCTGCCGATCTCATCATTATGGACATAACGGGATTTGATGTAATCTTAGGGATGGATTGGTTGTTTAAGCATTTTGCCACAATAGATTGTAGGACTGGAATTGTTAGTTTTCAACCCCCTGGAGGTTTAAACCATACTTTCCAAGCTCTGAAGAAGAGTAAGGAAATGACTGTAATGACTTCTGTCAATTGTAAACCCTCCCCATGCAGAGAGTATCTTTGCTTTTTGGCCAGTGTTTTAGACACACAACTAGTAGAAAAATCAAGCCCAAAAAATGTCTTAGTTGTCCAAGACTTCCCTGAAGTATTCCTAGATGACCTTCCTGGCTTGCCACCAGATAGGGAAATTGAATTTGTGGTAGATGTTTACCCCGGCGCCGAGCCTGTGTCCAAGAATCCATATAGACTAGCACCAACCGAACTTAAAGAATTGAAGAAACAGTTAGAGGATTTGTTGGAGAAGGGGTTCATACGCCCTAGCTTTTCACCATGGGGTGCACCTGTCCTTTTTGTCAAAAAGAAAGATGGATCAATGCGTATGTGCATAGACTACAGGGAATTGAATAAACTAACTGTCAAGAACAAGTACCCACTGCCGAGGATTGATGATCTATTTGATCAGCTTAAGGGTGTAAGAGTTTTCTCTAAGATTGACCTTAGGTCCGGATATTACCAGTTGAAGGTTAAATCTGAAGATATCTCAAAGACTGCCTTTCGCACAAGATATAGACATTATGAGTTTTTGGTTATGTCTTTTGGCTTGACGAACGCGCCAACAGCCTTCATGGATCTCATGAATAGGGTGTTTCACGAATATTTGGACAAGTTTGTCATTGTGTTCATAGATGACATTCTAATCTATTCCAGAACTAAGGATGAGCATGCATGGCATTTGGGTTTGGTGTTGGAAGTACTTAGACAGCACCAACTTTATGCTAAGTTTTCCAAGTGTGAATTTTGGTTGGACCAAGTTCACTTTTTAGGACACGTCATCTCTGGAGATGGCATATCTGTGGATCCAGCTAAGGTTCAAGCAGTTAAGGGATGGCCCCAACCGAAGAATGCTACGGATATCAGAAGTTTCCTTGGACTTGCAGGGTATTACAGAAAGTTCATTGAAAGATTTTCAAAGATCGCTACGCCCCTTACTAAGTTAACCAGGAAAAATGTGAAGTATATATGGACTGATGAATGTGAACATAGTTTTATGACCTTAAAACAGAAACTAACCAATGCTCCAATTTTAACCCTTCCAGCTGAAGATGGTAAATTTAGTATCTATTGTGATGCTTCCAAAATTGGTCTGGGTTGTGTGTTAATGCAGAATGGTAAAGTAATAGCTTATGCCTCTAGACAGTTGAAAACGCATGAGAAGAACTACCTTACCCATGACTTAGAATTAGCTGCAGTTGTATTTGCACTTAAGATTTGGAGGCATTACTTGTATGGACAATCCTGTGAGATATTTTCAGATCATAAGAGCCTGAAGTACATCTTCACGCAAAAAGAACTGAATATGAGGCAACGTAGGTGGTTAGAGTTTGTCAAAGATTATGATTTTGAGATCAAGTACCACCCTGGCAAGGCGAATGTAGTGGCAGACGCTTTGAGTAGAGTGACTCCTTTAGTTTCTGCTTTGACTCTAAACATACCAATAGCTTTGGAGACAGAATTCCAAAGATTTAACCTGGAAGCTGTGTCAAATGTGCCAGCCATGCTTTCGGCCTTGTCTTTGTGGCCAACTATTTTGGAGAAAATAAAGGAGGTCCAAATGAATGACACTGAGTGTAATAGGTATAGGTTGTGCATAGATTCCACTGGTAAGTCGGAATTCAACTGCTCAGCTGATGGAATTCTCAAGTTTCGAAATAGATGGTTTGTTCCTGCCGATACCGAGCTTAGGAAGGAGATCCTATCCGAGGCACATTCCTCCAGATTTTTAGTTCATCCTGAAAGTACGAAAATGTACAGAGATCTCAAGCGGCATTATTGGTGGCCAGGTATGAAGAGAAGTGTGGCGGAGTATGTGGGGTCATGTCTGGTCTGCCAGCAAGTCAAGGCTGAACATCAGAGACCCTCAGGATTATTGCAACCCTTACCAGTTCCTGAGTGGAAATGGGAACAGATCGCAATGGATTTTGTCGTTGGATTACCTAGGACAGCAAAGGGACATGATGAAATTTGGGTTATAGTTGATCGTCTAACCAAATCTGCTCATTTCCTGCCAATAAAGATAACTTACTCGATGGATCAGCTTGCTGAATTGTACATGCAAGAGATTGTTAGATTGCATGGAGTTCCTTGTACCATAGTTTCAGATCGAGATTCCAGGTTTACGTCCAAGTTTTGGAAAAGTTTGCACAAAGCTATGGGAACACAGCTTAGTTTTAGCACAGCTTTCCACCCTCAAACTGATGGACAAACCGAGAGAACCATTCAGACCTTAGAAGATATGCTCCGAGCATGCACACTGGATTTTCAAGGATCTTGGAGTAGATATTTACCATTGGTCGAGTTCTCTTACAACAACAGTTTTCAAGCAACAATAGGAATGGCACCGTATGAAGCCTTGTATGGACGAAAATGCAGATCTCCTTTGTACTGGGATGAAGTTGGAGAAGCACAGTTGCTTGGTCCTGACATTGTGCAGCAGACTGTGGAGAAGGTTGCCCTCATCCAACAGAGAATTTTGACAGCTCAGAGTCGACAGAAAAGTTATGCAGATTGCAGGCGTAGAGAATTGGAATTTTTGATTGGTGATGAAGTTTTTCTCAAGGTGTCACCATTCAAAGGAGTCGTGAGATTTGGGAAGAGAGGAAAGTTGAACCCCAGGTATATTGGACCATTCTCGATCTTGAAAAGGATTGGGAAAACAGCCTACCAGCTACAGCTACCAACCTCTATGGAAGGAATCCATGATGTGTTTCATATCTCCATGCTTAAGAAATGTGTACGAGACCCTTCTCAGATTGTGGAACAGCAGAGTATCGAAGTTCATCCTGCACTTACATATGAGGAGAAACCAGTGAGGATCTTAGACTACGTAGTGAAGGTATTGCGCAACAAAGAGGTTCCACTAGTGAAAGTCTTATGGCACAACCAGAATGTAGAGGAGACAACCTGGGAGCGCCAGCAGGACATGATGGACCAGTATCCAGAACTATTCAGGTACTGAATTTTGAGGACAAAATTCTTTTAAGGAGAGTAGATTGTAGCACCCGGTTTCTTTATAAATCAAAATAAGTTATCAAACGGTGGTATATAATTTTATGGTTAAAAAATTGAGTGGAATGTTGACTAGGTTATTTAATGACTAGGCAGGGGCAAGATGGTAATTTCGAATTTATATTGTGGATAACGTATTTAAGGAAAGGTGTAGTGAGGTCTAGCCGCTACTGTTTTATTACTCTTACCTCTCAGCTCTGCAGACTACCTCTAGGCGATTCCCCTCCTTTTTTTTTCCCAACCAAGGTGAGTTTCGATTTAACTACTTGCTGTTCTAGTGCTTAGGTAGCTGAAGGATTGGAATGTATGGGTTTTCAGAAGGCTGCGAGTGAGAGATTTGGGTTTGGGGTCTAGTGATGTATCAGAAATGTTTAATCAGTAGAGCCCCAAACCGGCTTCCTTAGACTTCAGGGTAGTTAGATAAAGTCTAGTGGGGATCTAATCTATAATCTGTCGATGGTTTTAGGTGAGCAGATTTCTGGAGTAGCATATAGCCGAGCGATTTCCAGAAGACCAGGTAAGTAAAGTATTGTGTGTGCCCTCGGGCCTACATCATAAAACAGTAGGTTTTTGCATGTTTGAGTATTTTCTGTATGTCATGCATCATGAATTTGAAAGAAAACGAAAATGAATTTTCATGTATCATATGGAAAGGCAAGTTCAGATTGACAGGCATTGGCGGTTAAGGGAACTAATCCACCCCTTAACTAATGAAGAGGATTTATAACATTGGGAGAACTGATCCCACTCCCAAGGGAATTGAGGGATCAGAATAGCTATTAAGGGACCTCATCCACCCCTTAACTAATGAAGAGGATGTAGACATTGGGAGAATTGATCCCACTCCCAAGGGAATCATGGGATCTGATCAGTAAACAAATGATGTACAACTGAGATGAGAAAGTAGAAACCGCATATTCAGGATTTTGTTTCAGCATGTTATTTCATTATTTCTTTACTTACTTAACATTAGGCTAATAGATGAGTTTTGTGATGTAGGTGTTGAGGATACCACAGGTGAATTTCCTGAGTGCACAGATGATTAGATGTGGTTGGAGGAGTACATCCATGTCTCGGCTTGGTAAACTGTTGAGGCGGGTTAACTGGTGTCGGCAGTTGTCGAGGTTTAGTTGATAATGATCAAGTTTGAGTATGTTGAGTTTTCATGACAGTAGAAATTTCAGTATTTCGAATACGTTTTGAGATTTACTGATACTAGTAATCCGTTGAGTTTTAAATGCTGATTTTCACTGGATTTGATTAATGCTATGGTTTGAGTTGTTTCTGAATGGTCTTGGAAAAGCAAGTAAATTCCTTTCTATAGTTAGTGTTGTGTTTCCTCTCTATCGGAAGATGACTTCAGAAAAGTCACCGGATGATGTCGAGTGTTTTAGTCATCTAGCGATGTCGAGCTTTTTGCTCGTCGGATGATAAGGGTTAAGTCGTTTGTCGAATAGTCACCGGATGATATAAGCGTTATGTTTGTCGTCTAGTGACCGGGCGATGTGTGAATTATGTTTGTCGTCTAGTGACCGGGCGATGTGCGTATTATTTTGTAGTCTAGTGCTCGGGTGAGGTGAGATTTGAGGTGTGTTTATCACCGAGCTATATTTTAATTGCTCACGTGAGAAGCACACGTGCACCGGATGATGTCTTCTTATTTCACCGGTGGATGTAGAGTAAAGTCGATCGGATGAAGGAAATCATCCGGCTGACGTCACCGGTAGATGAAGGATGTATTTTGTCGTTTAGTGACCGGTGGATGTCTTCGATAGACTGACCGGATGACAAATCTTGTGTTTTGTCGTTTAGTGACCGGTGGATGTCTTCAAATAGCTTTCCCCCTTTCGTTGACTTTGTTCAGCGGACGATGAATTTGACTTTTGCAACCTTTAAAGTATTTTCACGAGTTCAACCTTTGCCTCTTAACCGATTGTTTCTTAACATTCCCAACGATTATATTAACATGGTTTTGGTTAATTTTATTTTTGTTTAAACGATTTTCCGCTGCAAGTTTCCATGTTTTATCAAATGTCCAAATTTTATATTTTGTACGAAGTTTTAAATTTGGTCCAAGCTTTCTTAGTAATATTCGGGTTCATGAGTAATGAACCGGGTTCAGTAAAACTCGGGGCGTTACAATTTGTAAGAGGCATGAACAAATGGAGCAACAAAACGGACTACTATGCCCTCAGATACGAAAGAAATTGGCCAAGATACGAGATGAAGCTAAAAATTGGTGTGCAACCGGAGGTGGAGGTGAAAGATTTCAAGTTAGTGATGCCCATCAACAATTTGTCGTCAACTTAGCCAATCGCTACTTGCAGTTGTAACCGTTGGCAGCTCGCAGGAATACCATGTGTTCATGCTGTACCATGCATATCATTCATGAGAAAGGACATTGAATCGTATGTTGATCATTGCTACCATCGGCAGACATATTTGACGATATATTCTTAGTTCGTACATCCAATGAATGGCGTAGACATGTGGCCACCTTCAAATATGGGTGAAATTCAGCCACCGATTGTGAAGAGACCACTTGGGAGGCCGAAAAAGAAGAGAACGAGGGATGTTAATGAACCTCAAGGTCAGAGTAAATTGGGCAACGTGCGTAAGGTTATCAAGTGTAGTAAATGTCGGGGTCTGAACCATAATGCTAGAACGTGCAAAGGAGTAACTATTAATTCTACCATGGAAGCCAGTGAATCAATATCACGAGGAAGATCAACTTTGTTCAGGTTTTCTGCAGCTTGCATCGGAACCCAAGTTAGTATTGTGTTTTCTCTTTTCCAATTTGTTACATCATACTTAATTATTGTTAACAATCAATTGTTTACATCATGCAGGAGTCTTCAGTGCAGCCAGGCATTCACAGAGACTGATCTTGTAATGTTGAGATGAACTTGAGTCAATTGTTTACATCATGCAGGAGTCTTAAGATTTTTATGCAGGAATCAATTGTATGGAATTGCATGTATGGATATGCAGAAATCAACTGTATGAATTATAGATATTTATTTGATAGACATGGATATGATTGTTGTTATGGACAAATGTATGGATATGGATATGATGTACAAATATTTTTTAGAAATATTGTGGAAATGAATGGAGATTTATGTTGATAGAAGTCTTTTGGGTTGGTTTTAAAAGTAGGAAGTTTGGATTTATGTCAAAATTATGTATATGGTGTATGGATATGGTTATGATGTACTAATATATGGATATGATGTACAAATATTTTGTGGAAATAAATGGAGTTTTATGTTGATAGAAGTCTTTTGGGTTGGTTTTAAAAGTAGGAAGTTGGGATTTGCATTTGGATTCTTCGATTCTTCTCCGTTTCCATTATCGGTTGACACTTGTAAATAGTGGTCGACCAATAATTTGCTTATGTTAGCGCTTGGTTTGTTCGATTCGTCTCTGTCTCCTTTTCTTCACGTTATCGGTCGACACTTGAAATTAGTGGTCGACCGATAATTTGCTTATGTTAGCGCTTTGTTTGTTCGATTCTTCTCTGTCTCCTTTTCTTCACGTTATCAGTCGACACTTGAAATTAGTGGTCGACCGATAATTTGCGTACGTTAGCTCTTTGTTTGTTGGATTCTTCTCTGTCTCCATTTCTTCACATTATTGGTCGACACTTGAAATTAGTGGTCGACCGATACTTTGCTTATGTTAGCGTTTGGTTTGTTCGATTCTTCTCTGTCTCCATTAATTAAAATCGATGAAAGCTTTCTATCTCGATGTTACGGCATATATCTATTGTAATTCCACTAGTTTCGATGTTACGGCATATATCGCTAGGACTCTTTGATTTGCTTATTTTTGTCTTTAGTCGTTTTCTCATCATCTTAGATGTCTCATATTTATAGATCAAATGATTTAGTAGTCTATCAAATTGCTCAATTCCAAAATCACAGCAACTAAACAAATCAAGAAACTAAACAAAACACAACTAAAACGATAAATATCATATAATATATAAGATATACAACAAAATTCACTTAAGATACTAGCAAACTAAGAGAATCACTAAGACATAAATATCATTCTTATGGAGAGTAACATGGATCATCGAAAGGCTCGACTGGAGGATCTACTGGAGGAATGGCTGGAGAAGAGGCTGGAGCACCTCTGAACCCGTACCAGTACCAATAATCTTCAACATCATCAAGATGCATGTGAACCCCAGTGATATCTTTACGGAGCTCCTTTGTCTTCTCTTCCAACCGTTCAAAGCGATCCAAAACCACGTTCTGAAACGAGTCAAAAGCGGTGCCGATGCTAGCAACATTTGTCGCCAAAAAATTGAACTCTTCCTCAAAGTTAGAGAAGTTGCCTCTAGATGCAGTGGAGGGGGGTTCCGTAGTGTGTTCAGACTCGTGACCACCGTCATCACCTTCATCACCTTCATCACCTTCATCAACTTCCATGTGGGATGGTCCAGCTTCAAGTGCTCCAACTTGGTTTCCCTTAAAAATCCAGTTACCTTCAGCATTGAGCCCAAACCCCATCTGAGCGAGAGTGGATGTGGTGTATGTGTCGGTTTTCTTCAGAGGTAATGGGATTTCGGTCCTTGGAATTTGGACTCCATTCTCCTTAAAAATCTTCAATAAAAGAAGATTAAATGGTAGGGACTTTGCTGCGTTGCTGAAGACTTGCAACATCCGTTTCACAATCACATATCCGACATTAAATGATTCTTGTTGAAAGATTTTATATAAAACACAGAGATCCATACCACTTATGTGATCTCGATGTCCATCTCTTGGTAAGAGATTGTATGAGATCATATGGTGGAGGAGCCTAGCACGCACGTTTAAGTCCTTTGCCTTCGGTTTCATTGGAAGGTATCAGCGAGGGTCCTTAACAATCATCCTTAAAAAGGCAATACCTTCACTGGTGCCCACAAAGTCTGGATCCTTAGCTGCCTCATAATACCTTTCGGCCTCATTGTTAGATTCACAGTTTAAAATTGTGTTTATAGAAAATGAGGAAAATTCTATGTGTTTGCCATACACATAGCTAACAATTTTAAATGGCCTTTGACAATGTTCAACATTGGCATAGAACATTCTCACTGCTTTCTCATAATACGGGCCATCACAGTCAAACAGATCAAATAACCCTAAATTCTTCAAAGACCCAGTTAGAGGAGTAAGAGAGTTTAACTTATGGATGATTAAGCGGAAACTAACATATGTGCAAATTATTTACATGCTTATTAGTGCAATGCAGTTAAGTTATTCAAATTTGAGACGTAAGAATTATTAGCACGTGGTGCATAACCAATGAATTGATTAATCAAATCAAATGCAGTAGACGAGGTCAGGAGGTTAACGATGCGTCATTTGATTTTAGAGATTCTAGTTTAGAACCATAGGGATTGACCCTAGGTATGGAATAGGATCGATGCCCTTATTTGGAGAGATTCAAGATTTTAGAGAGATGGGGGAAGGAGACTCGAAAAGAACGTAGTGATTGTAAATCGTAGTATAGGGTTGCAAGATATGAGACAGTGATGCCAAAGACTATAAGCTAAATCAAATTTTGAGGACAAAATTTTAAATAAGGTGGATGAAATGTAACATCAGGCTTTACGAGATTTTGTAATTCCAATATATAATGGTATTTTTGTAAATATGTCAATTTACGTCTGTTTTGCGAAAAGAGAGCTTCATTAGAATCATAATTATTAATATGAATTTTAAGAAAATTTCGAGAATTTTAGGAATTATAACGCTAAATTACGAGAATTGTGTTTCTCGTAATATAAAAGACGTTTTAGTAAAAATAGTAAACGAGGTCCGTTTTGCAAACGGGTAGTTTTAATGAGGCCCTAGTAATAAGTTGGATTTTTTGGTGAAACAAGAAAATTTGGAGAAGCCGAATCATTAGTCGATTAACGAAACGAAGGACGAAACAAATAGAAAACAAAGGAAGGGCGAAATGGTAATTTGCCAAGTCAATTTTTATTAAAATCATTTTTCTCTCTTTTCTCCCCCTCATTTCACGATCTCTCTCCTTCTCTCTGGCGAAACTCCCAGGCGACGAAGCTCCTTCACGGCGACTTCCATTCCGACGCCGATTTCCTCTATGATCAAGCTCCGTTCTTCACGTTTTCTCCTCCAATCCCGATCCTAGGTATGATTCTATAGTTTTGGAAGGTTATTGTTCGGTTTTTACGAAGTTACACGGTTAGGGTTTCGTTTAGGTTTTTGTGAAAACGTGATTTAAGGTTAGAAATCGATAGGTTTGCTGTAATTGTGAAGATAATGGAAGTATTGGACGTTATTGGACGAAGTTAAGCGATTCGTTGAGAAATGTTCAGGTTTTACGGATTTTCGAAGTTTTAGGAAACTCCGTTAATGGAGGTTTTGGTAAGTTGAACGTGAAATGCTCGACGAAATGCCTCAATGAAGTATTCTAGAGTTTTAAGAAATTCTTTAGTTAAGAGTTTCGTTAGTTTTGATGCTTAAAGGTTTGAACGTGCTTTAACAACGATTGTTGTGAAATTGCCTTAGGTGAACAACGCTCGTGGACGAAGCTCAGTGCGCTATGGACGACAGGTAAGTTCTTATGACTTACTCTGGCCGATTGGCCTACACCATACGTCGATTTTGGTTGTTGGGGATATTTAGTGCAATGTGTGTTTATATGCTTTGGATGGGTAGTTTAGGTTTAGCTATTGCCTTGTATGATGTTTTGATGGTATTCGTAATGTTTTGATGGTATTCACGCTGTTTATGTTTACTTTATGCATTTAACTGCTCATGCATCACGTCTTTTAAAATAGCATGAAAACGGATTTCTGCATATGTTTAAGAGAACGAAATGAATCTACGTAATCTGTTATCTGGTCACGGCGATGTGGTTTAGCCTTCGGTGACATTCTGTCTGCGACCTAATTAAAAAGTAAAATGAACCAACGAACGAAATGAATCTACGTAATCTGTTATCTGGTCACGGCGAGGTGGTTTAGACCTCGGTGACATTTTGTCTGCGACCTAATTAAAAAGTAAAATGAACAAACGAATCTACGTAATCTGGTCACGGCGAGGTGGTTTAGACCTCGGTGACAATCTGTATGTGACGTAATGAAAAAGAACACGTTTGAATGATTCCTGAAACTCATATGCACAGCATGCATCTGCATTTACGAAACTTACTGAGCCTTTATCTCATAGTGTGTCTGTATGGTGTAGGTGATAGTGATATAGGTGAGGACGAGATCCCTCCACCCGATGAGTGATGCAGTTGGCGGAGGATGACTCGCGGGGGTGTGCTGGCGCAGTCGATGTTTAACCTGACCCGTTGGGAAGTATGTATGTGTTTAGAGGACATTGGGGTGTTTTGGGTTAACGATGATTAGTTAGAATTTTGTATGGTTAGAAACATTTTAGGATATTTGGTTCTGGATAGTGGATATGTTATGTTTTGAAATTTTAAAACGTTTTGAAACTGTATTTTGTAAATATTTGGTATTAGGGAAATGTTTGGTTTTTAAACATATCCACGCGATTTGTTTTTATGAAATTAGGTTATGCTTTTAACGTGTTATGAGTCGTTTATTTTGGGGTGATTGGCAAGTGAGAAATCGATGGGATTGTTAGTGAGTTTATGTTGATGATTATTAAAAGGTTTAGGGTGTTAGTGAATTGTGTTTACAGGGAAGAGAAGGAAAGAAGAGAAGAGAAAAAGGAGAAAGAGGGGCGCAAGTCCTCTGGAAAATCCAGAGGATTTGGCGATCGATCGCCCCTTACAGTCGCCGCTCCCTGAATTTTCCAGGAAGTGTGGCGAACGTTCGCCACAGTGAGGGGCAAACGTTCGCCCCTATGTTTTCCAAACAGGCGATCGATCGCCTGTATTTGGGCGATAGATCGCCCCTGCAAAAATGGGACAGTCGTCCATTTTTGCCCCTGATTTTGTCTGTTTCCCCTGTTGATTGTTTTATTTAGTTTTTAATTGTTTTAAATAATGGTTTAAGTTTTATTTAAATCGTTTTTAAGTTTTGTTAAATGGTTTACAAACATAAACTTTAACGATTTCGATTTTAAAAGTTTTTCCGCTCGAACGTCAGGGTTAAAGTTTTAACTATCTAGGAAAAAAAAAAAAGAAATAAGGGTACAGTGCTAGGGTCGTTACAGCTGAACCAAATTTAAGCTACTTAAATCATCGAATTCCAATTTTCTATTCAGAGTCAAGAGCTTGAATTTAAAGTCGTCTTCATACCTTTTTATAGAGACAGCATTCTTGAAGAAAGGAGATGGTCAAGTTGTTGGTTCATCAATTTCATTCGCTGGAGTAGGATTTTTTGACCTTCTCTTGCGATCAACTAGCTTGCTGCGGGATGTAGATGCCATTTGAAGTTTAGCGGACACTGAAGAGAAGAGATGTTGATTCGAAGGAAAAAAAACAGGCGAAGATTTAGAGAGGAGTAAAAAATCGCCGAGGAAAATATGAGAATGAGAGTCGAGCGCGAGCGAGGCGGGGGTCTCGGGAGAGAGAGCGAGGTCGAGTGAGCGAGGAAAACGCGAAGGAGAGCGAGCGAGAGCGAGGGGGGTTTGCGTTTTGGCGAAATGAGAGGGAAATCCTGTCTTTTGAAGAGGAGAAAGACATGATTTCCCTCTGGGTTTTTCAGAAAAAAACCATGGTGAAATTAATCGAACCGATCCGGTCCGGTTCTGATTCCATGCAGGGGCATGTCTGGAAGAAAATGTGATCACGTGCAAAAAAACGTGGTTTTTTAACAGAAAAAATGACGGTAGGGGTCAAATTTCACTTGACCCTAGTTGTAGGGGTCAAATTTCACTTGACCCTAGTTGTAGGGGCCAAATTGCCTATTATTCAAGTTTATGGTGTAATTTGCTCATTTCACCTAGTTGTAGGGGCCAAATTGCACTTTACCCAAAAAATAAACGGCAATGGTAAGTTTGTCGCTGGAGCATAGTTCAAAGAATTACTTTTTTCACTAAAATAATTTAGTTAGGGGCAAAGTCGTTATTACCTCCTAATTTAAGAGTTTTTTCACTTTATTTTTTTGTATAACTAATAGCATTATAATAATATCAAAAAGACTCTTACTAAAATGAGATAAATAGTCGTGCAAGGCTTACATCACAGTTTAAATGAGAAGTGTCAATTGACAAAATTAAAAATTTAAAATATCAATTAAAATTTTTTCAATACTTAAATATTCATTTTGATATTTTCCTTACTATAAATACCAAGTTTTAATAGATCTCTTGTCATAACGACATCAACTTAAATGATAAAAATTTGCATACGGAAGCATTGGATGACAAAATTATATTAAAATTGGTTTTTTTTTTTTTTTTTTTTTTTTTTTTTTTGTAAAAGTTGAATTATCAATGTTGTCTTATTCATTAGCTGAATCATTTCAGATATTTGTAGAACTACTAGTACCTACGCCAAATAAAAAATCAAACAAATTTTAAATCTCCCATATTTGTGTTGCCCATAGTCATGGCACGTGGAGAAATGAAAAGTGGGTAATTTTCCTTATCAATCCAATTTTCAAGGAATCAAGATAACTATTTGTCATTACAAATGGGTCAATTTTAATTTAAATACTAAGGTTTAGGGTTGTTTACAAATTAAATTTGATTTTCTTTTTTAATAAATTGTGTTTTCATCTTTCATCTATCAACATTTTGAAATGCGTTGTTAATTCATATACTAAATTTAACATCACATTAGTGTTTTATTTGGTGATTTTGAACATTTTCAATCGCACAATAGAGTTTGAGATGAAGTTATAAATTACTGAATGAATTATAAATTAAGTTAAAATAACTTATTAAATGAAAATTTTACGAATAAGGTTCAATTTATCCAATAAAAATAGTTTATGATCTAATATGTAAAGAATTTCAGACGTTAAGATCTAATTTGTGCTTTACTGTAATATAAATAGTCATTAACGAGGGTGATTGAGATTTTTTGAGCAACTCACGGAATCGTCGTTCTCTCGTTAGTTCATTCGAAGTAGCTTTATGAATATCACAAGAGAACATACGTTTTAACAAAATTAATATATGTATAAAGATTAAAGCATAAACAATGTGTTCATAATAGAAAAAAATGACAAATATCAAATAAAATATTGAATTATAAGATATTTTTTAATTCAAATACTAAACAATTTTTTTGTCAATTCGAACATCAAACTATCCACCATTAGTAAGTCGATCTACTATGTTAAATGGATATTAAAAATTATACAATTCAAATACTGAACTATGAAGTATTTTCAATTAAAATACTGAATTGAAAAATTACAATATCATCTCATAAAAAAACATTATCCAAATTTCACTAAAAAACACAAACATCTAAATTTTTGGAGAAATTCAATATGCAACCACAAAAAAAAAAAATGCATAAACTGCAACACGAATACGAAAAAATGGGAAAATTTTCAGAAAGAATAGAGAGAGAGAGTTCTTACAACTCTTAAAGGTAGAAGATCTTTAAGAAACTAAGGAAGTTTAAAGTATAAGAGAACCAAAAGTTTTTTTTTGCGACCACTCTTAGATGGATAAAGTCATTTGGTGTCTTGAGTTTGGGTCCCCAATCCTATCAATCTATTATCGAATTTCAATTATTGAGACAACACTATCAAGAGAATATTGATCAAGGATTGAAAGGTCCTAAATTGTAATGCATAATAAAGGAAAAAAATTAAAAGTGTCAATGGATGGAGGTACATAAATAATTCTGCATACAACCTATTTGCTTATATGGTTTAGATAACATGTTTAGATTGTGAATAAGTCTTACACCAATCACTCAGTATTTTCAATGCGCAAGGCAAGCTGGTTTGATTCGATTTAGGTTACATTTTTTTGAAAAAGTTCCTCGTCTTCATGTTGGTTTACACTGTGTTGATTTAAAGAGAGTTATTCGTTATTCGCCTCTTACTCCACTCAAGGTTCTCCAATCACCATCCTTTCCGTTTTTGGTACAAAATAAGGAAACAAAGTCAAGCGCGCAAATCACGTGCAGTTTTTTAACATTCATTTAACATAATGGGTCGATTTGCTAACGGTGGAAAGTTTGATATTCAAATTGACAAAAAAAATTGTTCAGTATTAGAATTGAAAAATACCCCATAATTCAGTGTTTTATTTGATCTTTACCGTATAAAAAAATTAGAAATAATCAACATATTTATAATCTATAAATAAATACAATGACTAATGTAGGTAACTATGACTATGCAAGAACAATATTATAAATTGCATACTTCAATAATTGAAATGATAATAAGTTATTTATGCAATTAATTTATAATGTGTGATTTAAGACAAGAATTTTCAAAACGTGACACGTGATGTGCTAAACAATCAAATCAAATATCATAGCAATATAATTTAGAAAATTTAATTGTCAAGAAATAAGATTAGTTTTGTGGAGAGAAATTATATAAAATTAAACAAATGTTTCTTCTAGATTAAAATGGAACTTGAAACAGGCAATCGAGTATTTATACCCATCTGCCTCCATTGAAGAGGTGCAGGATCTTGATGCCGAGACCTGGGCCATTTCGCCTTCGTCCTCTTACCTTTCTCTGCAAGCAACGTCCCTCCTTGGTCATCGAAGGCAATGAATCACCTGGCTTAGCTTTTGAAATGCCGTCCGGCTTCTGTTTTGTCCGATTTTAGTTTGGCCGTGCAGTTTAGTTAGTTAGCCGTTGGGTTAATAGTTTTCACATGGCATTCTGAATCGACCAGGTCGCAGATTTTTGCTTAGCTTTTATGTTTTTGCGGGGAATTTAGAAGTACTGTTGTTGTTTTACGTTCTCAAAACCGGAGGAAGTCAACTTGCGTTGTTAATTTCTACTTCTTAATCGGAGATCGTGGAAAATGATGAAGCGTCCTGGGAAGAAAGGGTTTTCGTGATTGTGATGTGAATTGAAAACCTTTTACGGAATTATTCCACGTCGTACTCCAAGTGATCCTGCGGATGGTAATTGATTCTAATGGCGGTTTTTCTCCGCGGCTTTGTACTACCTCTGCTACTTTTATCGGGTATGATGTTCATCAGTAATTACATAAAACGTTTCCGTTAATTAGTGCTGAACGTAATAAACACTTGAATGATGCCTTGGTATTGAACATATGCTCTATATTTTCTCTACCGCATTAGACATGGAAATGTTAGGTTTCCACAAATTTATTTGCGATGTGCTTAAGAATTTTGTTGTGTTGGACTATCCAAAAAATATGTAGTTTACCTTAATAGAAAAATGTAAATTTGGAATATGATGTATCTGTTTTGCTGATTTGATCAACTGCCTTCAATTTAGAATAAGATCATTGTCAACTAACTTTTGTTTTGTAATATTTTTTGTGATGTCGTTATCATATAATTTTTCTCATTTGTGGTTTCTCTTCTTATTTACAGCTGCTTTGATCGATTGGAGTTTGATCTCTCTCACTTATTTGGTAGCTTTTCTTCTCATTCAATTTTATGCACCCAAAATAGGTATGTTTTTTTTTTTTTTTCTTTTTTATGTAATACCTTGTGTTTTGAAAAATTGTTATATTTCTGGTAGCATGTTCAGATCTCTACATCTCTTAGTCTTTCATCTTGAAATGAATTATTTTTCATGCATAGGAGTGAGACGTCCTTGAAAGGAAAATTAGTGTAGAAATGTGGAGTGATGAAAATAGAACAATTTGTCTGTCTATGTAGTGAGAAGACAAGAGAATTCTTCTATGTTGATGTATAGCTTGCTGAGTTATAGTTGATGTGAGGATTTTTGGTCAGATAATCACGTGATTGATATGGTGGCTCACGACTTCACCTGCCTTATTTATTTAGATTGCATATTGCAATAATATATAACTACATCAAAAAAATGTTGAAAGGGAAAATCAATTGCAATACTAGGTTAGATTAATTTCAAGAAGTGGTTTGGTTTAGAAGTTGGAAGTTCCTTACCTTCAATGCTTTTGGTTGTGTTATATGATCTAAATGTATTTCAGTTATTTTAGTTAACGAGTTTTATAAACATCTTAATGTTTTTACTGTTGTAGGATTTCGTTTTCGTCAACGTTTTTTGTTGCTATGGCCCATTGTCATCTTTTCATCAATTGCTATTCTTTCTCAAGTGATATATCTTGTTGTATGGTCCACTGGGGGATATGAATGGAGCAAAGTGGATTCTTGGTGGACAAAGTTGATTGGTTTTATGACGTGAGATTTACTAATCATATTACTATCTTTCCTTTTCAGTTCCTTCTTTTATTCTGGGCATTTTGATAGCATTTCTTATGAGCTTTTGTGCAGAGTTCAGTCTTGGAGATCTCCCGTTGTTATTTATTTTTTGGTCGTGCAACTATTGGTAGTTTTTGTTGTTACGATCGACATCTTTGGGAACAGACTTGGTGTTACTTCATGGGCTGATTCGTGCTGTGGCCGATTTTCCATAATTGTTGACCATATAGGTTTGTAAATAGGGATTTAGAATATTTCGTTTCTTAACATTTGATGATTTAGTATGTGTATTGAGAATATAATGTGCATAGTACTTATTGTTGTTTTCATGGTTTGATCATTCTCCAGAGGGGGAAAAATTAAATCTTTTTGGTGAGTTTAGTGTGGGTCTTTATTACTGAAGTACTCATATATTTCCAAATGTTTTTGGACTTTAGTCTTCCAATTTGCAATTGCTACTTCTCTCTCTTTTTTTCTTTTTATGAAAAAAGAGAATGGGTACTTTTAGGTTTATTGGTTTCTCCTTCTTGGAGGATATATCTTTTCTATGAACACCGTCCTTTAATACGAAGTATATTTTATATAAAAAGGGACGGGAGATGGATGGGTCTAGGTATATTTTTTCTAGGCATGATAGCTTGGGATTGGGTCTGTCAAAGCATGATAAGTTTTATACGATCATCTTCTATGGAATAATGTCTACTTTCCATACTGCAGGTTCTCATTTACGGGTTGCTTATTGCTTGCTGTTGCCTGCCATTCAACTGATTGTAGGAATTAGTCGTCCCTCGTGGATTTCTCTGCCTTTTTTCATTGGCAGCTGTGTTGGTCTTGTAGACTGGTCATTAACAAGCAATTTTCTTGGACTTTTTAGGTGTTTTTTTTTTTTTTTTTGTATTAACTTTGTGGCAGAAATAGCATATGCTCTTTCTGTCAGATTTTGTTTTTTCCTTTTACTGCAGTCATTTCAATTAATATCGACTTTTAATTGCCTGTACATGTGATTCTGAAGATGGTGGAAGCTTCTTCAACTGTATGCAGGCTTCAATATCGTCCTTATTTATGTGTATCAGCTTTCAGTAGAGTTCCCTGATACGTTTCAGTGGGTAGCTGATTTCATTGGTCTGTTTAAAATAACTTCAAAGTCTGAGTGGAGGGAAACGTGTTCCAGTATTGCACTTATACTTTACTATATTATGGTATGTGTTTTTGTTGTAATTTTCTATATGTTGACAGATGTGTCTGTTTCTCACTCTAAATTCAGAGAAGATATTTTATTGCATATGTTACATTTGCTTTTTGTTGGTTTTCTATTATAAATGTGGTACTGTTTCTTTTGATTGGTATATTGTAGACATTATATTTTTCTAAGAAAAAAGAGATTGGACAGACAAAAGAAAGACCAACTGACATGAAATTTTAACCAATTGGCTCTCCGTGTGATTTTTATTGGAATAAAACTATTGTGCTTTTAAGTTCTAATATTCAAGGACTTGGGTACATGTTAGTACATGTTTTGTCCATGTTTTAGATATTATTTTTGTTGATCATTATGGGTTTTTAGATTAGTATACACATATTATTTGCTTAATTACTCATAGCTTTTAATGGCTTGCTAAAAACATATATTATTTGAACCGTAGCTGTCCTTCATCAGGAGTGATTTGGAGGAAATGGATTTCATTATGTCCATGAGAGATAACAACTTGGTCGAGCAGCTTCTTCCCTCAAAGCATTCTTTCTTCATTCGTGAATCGAGGTCCTAAACTCAGAAGTATTTTGACTTTGTTATGGTTATGCCTAAGTACTTTCACCGTTGATGTTTCTGAACAAAACTTATGCAGTTTCTTCGTTTTGACAATGTAGGTCTGGTGGCAGACATGCAAATGTTTTATTGAGACGAGCAGTATTTCGAACTTTTACCATAAACTTTTTCACGTATGGTTTTCCGGTATATAATTCTGAACATGGTCCTTTTGTCCACATAAATTATGTTTCTCTTCCCTAAATTAAAATGTTGGGAGCTGCAAAATGACCCTTATGTTGTGACTTTCTATTGACCACTTAGCATCCTTTTAAGTTTATGATGGTGCAGTTATGCAATATGTTGAGAGATTGTTAAGTTTTGGAGATATTTTAGGTTCTTTGCGTGGATATTTTCTTCCCTATTGTGAGTTTTTTTCTTATACATTTATTTATTTTTTTATGAATAATACTTGCTGGTTAAACAACTTTATGATAGCACATGTGGTGGGTCCTATATAGATGTTCTATTACTTTTTGACTTGCAGGGCGCTACTTGGATTCCCATATACAAGTTTAATCATAATTTAATTTATTGAATTTGGCAGCATAATGTGGTGCACCTAATATGATGATTTAGTACTATGTTACTTTTTTTTATTTGTTGCGAAATCCAAACCCCAATGAAGAGTAACATACTCAAAATGATTTTTAATCAATCTTAATGTGTACACCTGATGAATTGAGTTTTAATTCGATAATTAATTGAATAGCTAAGTTGTGGGCATTGTTTTCTTTCATTGAGTTTTATTTTGATGAAACATGGGACATGATGCTTTTCTATAATCACAAGGTGTATATATGTAGACTTGAATTAACCATTTAGAAATATTCTCTGCTTAATATGAAAATTAAACTCATGAGATGTTAACATACTAATAGAGTTCTAGTAAAGTGTACTGGTGATTTCATCTCGTCTTTTATTTATTGTTATTATGGGGTTTGTTTCATGGTATTAGAGCAAATGATTTTCAGAATGACTGCCACGACCGCTCGATTAGAAATGGTAGATCCCGAGTCCACATAAGAAAATAAGAATGAAAATGGAGTTGATGTTGGAAAAACTATCTCTATTAGACTCCATCTATGAATGCCTCTATAAGCTTGAAAAGTTAGTGGAGAGAAGGAATGTACCAACTCATTCAATCGAGCTGACTACAGTTCATCATCTCCAATTTGATGTGTCAAACTTGAAGGGGGATTTATGGCAAAAGAAGAAAATCCATTTCATTTGGTAATTGTAGATCTGAGAAGGCAGCTTACTCAACCGTCATTTCTCTTACCAGAGTCAAATACAAAAATTACAGAATTGAAAGCTATTCAACATTACCAACAACTTTGGCTAAAGGCGGACACAAATTGGGTTTTGGCAAGAAGAACCAACGATGAAAATAAACCGCTCCAGTTCAAGTAGGGAATTTTCAACAATGATAAAAAATTGGAAACCTGTGCCTCGCCCGTCGAATTTTTTTAAGATTAGAAAAACAACAAGGGAACGAAGAGGCCTCTTTCGGTGGAAGACCATGGCAGAGGCAACGCTCACAGTTGAAGGAGGATTTGCAGCTTCTGATCGACGAGTTCTCGCTGTTTCGAGTGAATCCAAATATGAGGAAACCCATGAAACACGAGTATCACCATGTGGGGTGGTCGACTTGGAGGAAATTGTGATAGAAAGTGAAAAGGTAGAATTCACTTTAAAAGCTAGATTAAAGGATGAGACTTTCCCTCGCACTTGTAAACTACCACCAAGCCCCTTCCACAACCGATGTGAGATTAACCCTAACAATCTCCTCCTTCACACATCGGGCCTTGAGTCGGATAACCATCGACCCAGTTTCTCCCGGCTTGGACAAAGACTTGTTAGTAGCTTGGGCTCTGATACCAGTGTAGGTGGTGTTGGGCATTTTCAACCTCAAAAGCTAGTTCAAGGAGTGATGAAATTCCCCTCATATTTATATAGGCCAATTTTCTTTAGATCTGTCAATGTGGGACAACACCCGCCCACACGTTTAACGTGATAAGTTTTTCTTTCGTTCACGTCTAGTGTGTTTAATCGTTTCTCACATCGTACAGATTTGGCTCTGATACCATGATAGAAAGTAAGAAGGTAGAAGTCACTCCAAAAGCTAGCTTAAATGATGAAGCTTTCCCTCACACTTGTAAACTACCACAAATTTTTTTTTTTCCCTTTACGTCTAGTGTGTTTAATCAGTACTCACATCGTACAAATTTGTATCTGATACCATGTGGACAGGTGAGCGAGTGTTGTCTCACATCGACAGATCTAAAGAAAATGAGACTGCATAAATATGAGGGGGACTCCTTAAGCTAGTTTTTGGGGTTGAGAATGCCCAACACCACCTACACTGGTATCAGAGCCCGGGTTACTAACAAGTTTTCGCCCAAGCCTGGAGAAACTGGGTCGATGGTTATCAGACTCAAGGCCCGATGTGTGAATGAGAAGATTGTTAGGGTTAATCCCACATCGGTTGTGGAAGAGGCTTGGTGGTAGTTTATAAGTGTGAGGGAAAATCTTATTCTTTGAGCTAGCTTTTGGAGTGAGTTTTACCTTTTCACTTTCTATCAAATTGGAAGAAAAAAAAGAAGAGAACAAGATCATGCACCTCGAGAACAATGTGCTCATTGGGCGGCGAGTAATGAGAGTTCTAATAAAGTGGAAGGTAAAAGGTTAAGATGAAAGAGTGTCATTTAGTGACTTTTAGAATTCTTAGATAATGTTTTAATTATATCTTTTAGTATTCTCAAGATGTTCTTTATTTAAAATGAAGGTTGTAGTCATGGGAGGTCATCTATGGAGAAAATAGAGTAAGGGGAGAGGTAGCAGACCTCTCGAATGTCTGTCTATTTTGGGAGAGCTAACAGACTTATCAAACGTCTGGTTATTCTGTGGTTTCATCTCGTCTTTTATTTATTATTATTATGGGGTTCGTAAGACGATTGAAGAGTTGAAGAGTTCAAGAATGAAAACTTCAAGAAAGAAGATAGTTGAAGAGTTCAAGAATGAAAACTTCAAATAAACTTGAATCAAAGAGCTAACGCTATGATACAAAATGATGTGATTCAAGGAGCAACCAAGATCCATTACAAAACATAGGAGGACCCATGACAAGATCAAAGACAAATAAAATGAACAAAAACCTACAAAGTTTGATCAAAGAAATCCAAGATAAAGAGCCATTACACCTCGAGCAAAGATCTATAATAATGCTAAGTGTTAATGAGGAAGCAATGAAGGATCTAGGAAGCAAAAAGTGCAAGTTTTTGTTGTTAAATTGGAAAAGAAGCGCGCGCACACACCAGCTGCTGCGCGCGCACAGCCGTGCTCGCTTGTCAGACACCAGCGCACTCGTGCCCGCACTTACCCACACACCCCTCACCCGCGCGTGTACCTGTACCCGTACCCGCGTGCCTTCCGTACACATACGATGCAGCCTCGCACGTGCCCAACGATGCAACCCCGCGAGCCCAACAATGCCCCACCCAGCCCGCGTGCCAATCCACCTTCCACGCGCGCCCAACGGCTCCAACCCAGCCCGCACGCCAGCCCACCTCCTGCGCGTGCGCCGCCACGCCCACTTAAACCCTAGATGTGCTTTCTTTTGTTTTTGGGTTAATTTTTAGTCCTTTCCGCTTTTAACCTAGTTTTGCCTTTTTAAACAAAATTGTAAGACATTATTTAGAGACTTTGATTTTTTATGAAAATTAAGCTTATGTTTTTTGGTAAGATTATTTAAATTTCTCTTGTTAAATTCTTGTTGAAGAACTTGATCTTCTTCAAGTGTTTGTTTGAAAAGATCAAACTTGATAGCTTTAGATTTAACCAACAAGTTTTGTTCGGGTCAAACTTCTTTTCTCTTGAATCATTAAGCCGTTTCTTTGTTGTCCATATTTATCATACTTCTATTTAGATGAATTCATTTTAAAAGTTTTGATGTCCATTTGGCAGGTCTCCTTGTTTGCTCTATCATTTTGGAGTTTTCATTTTGCAAGTGTATGTGCATTTGGATTACTTGCGTATGTTGGGTATATTGTATATGCATTCCCTTCGTTGTTCCGTTTGCACCGCTTGAACGGACTGCTTCTTGTCTTCATTCTCTTATGGGCTGTCAGTACATATATTTTTAATGTAGGGTTCACTTTCTTGAATCGGAAGCTTGGAAAGGTATTGCTTATCTCCAGAATGAAGCTTTCTTTTGATCATAGGCACTTCTTTGTCATTTTATTTTATTTTTTTTACTTATTTGTTATGATTCTTGATTATGTTTGCAGGACATGGAAGTATGGGAGATGGTTGGGCTGTGGCATTATCCCATACCTGGGTTCTTTCTGCTTGCACAGTTTTGCCTTGGAATTCTGGTTGCCTTGGGAAATCTTGTAAACAATTCAGTTTTTCTTTACTTGTCTAATGAAGATGGGCATTCTACATATGACAACTCAGCTGTAGAAGGTAACGTTCAGTATATTTTAATACTATAATGTATTAATTTTCCTGGTTTTGAAGGAACTACCAAAAATTTGGATCTACCTCTCCCAAACTGGCTAAGAGTACTAGAAAATTAAAGTTTCAAATGCTCAAATTTTATGACTCATCGAAAATCGTCATGTTCCTTTTGTTCCATTCATTTGAATAACACGCTGGTGCTAAACACTCATTACCACCACATGAGACTTGTCTTCACACTTCCAAAAAGCAACCTGTAGAACTCAACATAACAGACACAACTCCAAGCCAGTTCCACACCGTTTCTAAAGAAGTGAATCACATCATTATGAATGAGTAGATGATTCACATTTTCCTTGTACTTCCCTTTAACTCAGTAGTTTGAAATTAATTTTTTAAAATTTTGATAGACCTCCTTCCAAAATCATTAGTGTGTAGTTCTGGTAATCTCGTCAGGTGCTGGCGTAAGTAGTAACTCCTACCGTGGCTTAAGCTTTCTCTTTAAGGCTTTTTCTTCACTCCGATTATCCCTTTCATAATAATACAGAGAATCTTTCCTCCTTACTCATTTAGGGCTTCTGGCAAGGGTTTGAAGAGGGACTTGGTAGCTAGGAAAGTCAAGTCAGGGAGGGAGGCGAGTACTAAAGTGGTTTAGAAGTTAGTTGGGAGGTACTTTTATGAAGGAGTGATAGAAAAGAATAAAGGCTGTCTCATATCATCCAAAAAAAAAGAGTATACGCAGTCAGTTATAGTGGAAGTTACTGAATAATAGAGGAGAATCAGATCGTCCAGTGGAGTTGGAGTTGGAGTCTTAATCTAGAGGATTTCTTGAAAGAGAATTCCAAAACCAAGTGTGTCTGAGCAGTCAAATTACTGAAATTATCTATCAGACTTTATCAACAAATGTAACCTTTTACTAGGAAGCCGTACTGAGGAATTTTGAGCAACCCTCACATACTTTGCTTCATGTATCCAAGTGAAAGTAACAGTCTCTATGTCTCCATCCTTCAAACAGGGGATAAAAGAAACATTCCCCTCAAACTCTGCCCCCTTTACATCCAACAAAATTCATGCTCTGATGCTAGAAAGAAAAATCGATCAAGTGAGCCAATTTCCTTTTTTTATAAGGTACAAGGTGTTGAACTTACGATCTTGAACTTGAAGGTGGGATTGTACTGGTCAACTAAAGGACACGTTTTTCCATTCCCTATGATAAAAGAAGTTCGTATTTTAAACTTCACTTTACCCTTGTCAATATTACACCACAAACTACAAATCGAGTGACCACGAATACATTCAGAGCACTAATGAGAAATTTCTCTGCCAAAGTTGGTAGCCACCACCTTTCCAAAGCCTCCATCGTACCTTAAAAGCCATATTCTGAGAAGTTTTTTCTTATTTAATAGTAGTCTTTTCTCATTTTCTCTCCTTTCAACTCAAGCACAAGACTGTGCTTCTTGCTCGACCTATGAATGTGCTCAGGAGAGCCAAATCAAAGCAATACAACTGCGCAAGTTTGGAAATGAAGATGTAAAATAAAGACAAAGAAGCTGTGTGTGTGTGTGTTCGTGTGTAAGTGTGTGCATGCACATGTGTGAACAGCAGTGTATCACATTTTAATATTTGTTTTATCTGAAATATGAGTATATGATAAAAAACATCCATACTCTCTTAGTTTTAATTATACGTTATCTATATTTTTTGTTAAACTACAATTGGTTTATAGTAATATACTTAAATTGCAGAGGAAGAGGAGACAAAGGTATTGATTGTGGCCACTATTGCTTGGGGTTTGCGGAAAAGCTCCAGGGCGATAATGCTGGCACTAATATTCCTCATAGCCATGAAACCTGGTTTCATCCATGCTGTCTATAGTATGTGCCTTTTAAATTTGTACTTTTAATTTTAAATAAAGTTCATAAAGGGAAGAAAATCCAGTACTTCAAGTAGCCAAATTCTTCTGACCAATGAATTTCATGTACATGCTTATAATTTCATAGAAAGTTGTGGTGGCTGACTAATCAGTTTGCTGTTATGGATTGTGCTGCAGTGGTATTCTTTCTTATATATCTTCTGAGTCACCACATCAGCAGAAAGATGCGGCAGTCTTTGATTCTTCTATGTGAAGCTCACTTTGTACTATTGTACATTCTTCAGATCAATTTGATTTCAAACAAATTAGTGCAAAAAGGCTCTATCAGTTACGAAATTTTGTTGCAGATGGGTATGCATTTTCTAATTATTTACATTTTAAGGACAATTATTACTGATGGAAACTAGAAAGAAAATATATTGAAGAAAATAAGGAAAAAAAAACATTGGCAGAGGTGGATAAAAAATCATACCCATCTCCCTAAGAACTATTGTTATGTTGAATCCCTTCAATATGGATAGTTTTAAGGTTTTTGTTTCCCGTGTAGTAAGAATTATTTTCCAAATAATATGGATTTAGTCGTACAAATAGTTTAATCTTCTTTCCTCGATTGATGATATTTTCCTTGAGCAGACAAGAAAAAGTAAGATTAATAAAGATTTTTGTTCCTGTTTTCCATGATAATTAAATTCATTTTACATAAATTTGTGATATCCGTTTTTAGATAAAATCAAACGTCAATGACCTACAAAATTGATGCAGGTCTTCTTGAACATGATAGCTCCTGGGATTTCCTTGAGATAGCGCTGCTTGCTTGCTTTTGTGCAGTTCATAACCATGGATTTGAAATGTTATTTTCATTCTCCGCGGTCGTGCAGCATACTCCCAGCCCTCCAGTTGGTTTTAGCATTTTAAAAGCTGGCCTTAACAAATCAGTTCTTCTCTCAGTCTATACCACCACAACCGCTCACTACAGGCACAATAATCCTACGTATGGTATAATTTTCTATTACATATATATAAATGCCTGTTTTACCTTAGTCTTTTTACTTAAAAAGTAAACGCAAAATTAGTATATCATTCTTCAACTACACTTAGTTGATTGAATTTTACTTTGCTTAAAATGGAAATAGAAATGCGATAATACCACAAATGTTTAGGGACACTGTTGCTGCGTAGTGAATCCTATAACTAATCACAAGCTGGGAAAAACATCACATACGCATAAATTATCGCAACTCCTATCTCTCAGCTTCGATACTGATGAAAATGTTGATTGATCCCTCACCTCCTTTCTCAGCTCCCTTTTTAAACATCTCATTTTTTTTTCATGGGGAGATGTTATTTTATGATATTGAAAGGAAAAAAGATGAGTGGCCACCTCTTATGCTTTGGGCAAAAGTTAGAAGATCACATTTTTGCCGCTTGGGATGAAGACTCCTTGATTATGACATGAATGTGGACTTTGATGTCTTTTTAGATTAATGATAGATGTATGGTTTTGACCATCACAAAAGATATTTGCGATGCTGTCAACAAAATATATTCCAAAGCCCGAGATGTGGCTCAATTATTTGAGGTTACTGTGATGAGTGGGCTGTCAAACAAGGCAACAAATCTGTTACTGAGTATGCGAACGAAGTGAAATCTTTACAACAGAGAGTTATAATCGTGTAATACATACCAAGTGTTTGAATGATGCAGTTGTTCTTGAACAGTTTATTGAACATGACAAAGTACGATTTTCTTGTTGGCCTTGATCAAATTTGATCATGTAAGGATCTATATTTTGGGTAAACAATGAACTTTCTATTTTAATGAAGTTGTAGCCTTAGTTTAAGGAGAGGGGAGTCAGAAAAGCTTGTTGCTTGAATCACTAGTTGCAGAAAGTTCTGCCATGCAATGTTTCCTCCATTACCTAACGAGTACACAACAATGACTTCAACAAATCTAATCAATCAAGGTCTCAAAAAACGCGAGGACGTAGATGGTCTTTCGTGCACCCTCTAAAGAAACAGACTACATGCGTGAAAAATGTTCGAAGCTTCACGACAAGCATCCTAGCCGTGAATGAGGAATCAAATTGATTTCTATCTACAAACATAGAAATAGAACTAGGTATACAATTTGCACTGGAAGTTCGAGGTCCAGACTTCTCTCCACTCTTTTCTTACGTTCACTCACCAATTGCTAGCTAACTCCCCTTTCTTCCCTCCCCCTATTTAGAGTATCTACACCCTTATAAATTTGTAAATGTTAAACAGTTATTTCACAACTTCCTCATCTTCTCCTTCATTATATCTCTTCTCATCTCATTATTGAACCGAATCAAAGTCTTATCACAATTAAAGAACACTAGTACTGCTAGTGTTATTGAAATTCAGAATTTCAATCACACGTACCTGACGAACTCAACAAGGAAGAGGTAGAATTAGATCTTTAATTGACAATCTTAAGGAGCCTTTAGGTTTTATGCTCAGTGACACACTCAGGCGAGTTATTCTTTTTGGATTAAATGACTCTGAAAAAACTTGTACCAAGTCTTGGGTCTTAGACTTTGTATCCAGTAGCCATATGATGTATTTTTCACAATGTTGCCTATCCTATTGCCCATGCTCAAGCACTATGAAAATATTCACTGTCGATGGTTCATTGGTAGTTGATATAGGTGATGTAGAAATAGTTCTGTTAATCCTATGAAGTGTTCTTCGTGTTTCTCGATTATCCATAAATCTCATCTAGATTCATAAACTCATTAAAGATTTAGGTTGTGGTGTTGTCTTTTACCGTAGTTATTGTGTATTTCATGTCCATGATTCGACAATGATGATTGAACATGATAGAGAAGAAAATGGAGTCTACTTCCATGAACTCAATTGTCATTTGAATCTTCCCAAGGAGAAATCACCTAATCCTTTCGTTTATGAGAATTTTACATTCAATAAAGAGAAAATTTAGCCACCATTGCCTCCTTGGACAACATTTCTTTCAAGTCATCAATTTTATGTTTCCTTTGTTATTTGAAAATCTAAATACTACAAGATTTCATTATGATGTGTGTGAATCAACTAAACACAACCGTATATCTTTTTTTGTCAGTAATAATAACCCTTTCTTATCTTATTTATGTGATATTTGGGGTTCCTCTAATATTTTTAATGTTTCTGAAGCATGGTGGTTTGTCTCGTTTATTGGCAAGTCTACAATTGAAAAAGTTGTCCTTATCCTATCTTCTCATAAACTTTACATATAACGTAGATTATAGGATAGTTGGGCGTGTTTCTTTTGTCCTCGTGCATAATCAAAATAGGAGAAAATTGGATCCGTAAGCTTTAAAGCGTCTTTGTATGTTACTCATCCACCCAATAACTGTATAAATGTTTTCATCCACCATCTAAAACATTATCCGTCTCGATTGATGTTATTTTCAATGAATCAGAATGTTGTTTCTTCCCCTCTTATCTTCATATGGGAGAATCTAACAATAGAAGATAAGGAGGAGGTACTTGATCTGATATCGTTTCCTACACTGGATCATCATCCCTTCCTCTACCTGAAAAATCATCTCCAATAGCCGATATGAATGTCACAACCCTTGTAGGTTATTCATCTAACCAATAGGGGTCCAAGTGTTTCCATCCACTATCAAAAAATCTCTATCTTGGTTGATGTTGCTTTCAGTGAATAAGAATGTTACTTCTCCTCCTCTTACCTTCATCGAGGAAAATCTATAAATAGATGAAAAGAAGGAGGAGATACTTGATCTAATATCGTTTCTTAGACTTGACCATTCATCGCTCCCTCTACCCAAAAGATCATCTCCAATATCTGATACAAGTTGCGCACTCTTGAAAGCGTTAGAATTGGACAAGTTTATTCAAGAAAGAAGATGCTTATACATGAATCTGCCTAGGTTCAATCATCCAATTTGGTTTTTTAAAGTTGAGATACAAGTTTTCAATAATTTATTACAAGCTGAAAACGAGGTTAATGCTAATAACAACAATTAAAAAAATGACTGGCCCATTGCTCTTTGGAAAGGAATCCCTTAGCGCTCCAAACAACCTCTCTCAAATTACTCATCATTCTAAAAAATTTCAATATCATATAAGACATTCCTTGTTAGCATAAACACTATTCCTATTCTTACAATTTTATTTGAAGCATTATCCATGGAGGAGGAAACAAGCTATGAATGGGGAAAATGTGGCTTAAAAAAACCATACAACTTGATCATTGTAAGCGATGATTTATTTCCTGTCTCTTTGTACATTATTTTCTTAATGAATATTGTTTGTTATAAAAAAATATACAACTTGGACGTGACAAAGTTGCTAGACAATAGAAATCATTGTGTTTTTAAGAAGTTAACAATGACAAAGACAGAACAGATTGATCAATGGAAAGATATCAGACCCATGGGATCTGTTATTTGCAAATCTTTTTCCAGTTGGAAAAAATGAATACAATTAGAATTTTGGCATCCTTAGCAGCCAATTTTGGTCGAGATCTATGACAATTAGATGTTAAAAATGCATTTTTGCATGGTGAGCTAGAAAAAAAAAATTATGTGCAATATCCTCCAAGTTATGAAAATAATTTAGAAACTTATACTATATGTAAGTTGAAGATATCCTCATTTGGACTTGAACAATATCCACAAGTGTAGTTTGGAAGATTTGCTAAAGTTATGACTGCGTGATCATTGAGCAATCAACTTCAGGGTAATCACTCTCTCTTAGCATATACATTGATGATATAATAGTCATAGGAACAAATGACAATGAGTAACAATGTTTGAGTAAACACCTAACCAAAGAGTTCGAAATCACGATGCTAGGAATCAAAATATTCTCTTGAAATTGAGGTGGTTAACTCTAAAGAAGGAATTTTTATATCTCAACAAAAGTATGTTAGAGACCTTGCAAAGAAATTGGCAAGAAAACAGGCGAGCCTACCAAGCATCAAATAAATGGTAACTATAGACTTGACAATGCAAAAAAAGATACAATAGTGAATAAAGAAAGGTATCCGTGCTTAGTAGGAAGACTCATATACTTTAAGTCATATACTACCGAATGAAGCATATATAGCAAATGTGATTAGTCAATGCATGCATAAACCAAAAGCTAGTCATCTACAAACATCTAATCGATTCTTACAATACCTTAAAGGAACACCAGGAGAAAGGTGTAATGTTTAGAAGAAATTGAGGTTTATTACCTGAGGCATTCATCGATATCGATTATGTTGGGTCAGTCATTGATAGAAGATCTACCTCTTGATGTTGCACATTTCTTGGTGAAAATCTTGTGACTTGGAGAAATAAGAGACAATAGCTTTGTGTTTCTAAATATGATATCCTAGCTGAGAGCGGAAGATATTAATTCATCATTTGAAGGGCAATGATGGAAAATATATTTCATTCATTCTAATTTAGTATCTGTATTAATTAGGAAATATTTTAATGTTTTATTTCCTAGGATTATGGTTGATCAGATATTCCATATTCTTTTTCTTAGAAGCTTCTTTAAGTAGCCTGTAATTAGAATTATGAAATTACAGAAATTGTATATCTAGTTTATTTTTTAGAGTTTTTATCAACTTTGAACTGTACGTCTGCTTCCTAAATTCCCACTCAGTAATTTCTCTGTTCCAGAAAGAAGAATAGCAGCATTTCTCAGTGCAATTGGGAAGAAGTTTTTAACCATGTACAGATCATGTGGAACCTACATTGCTTTTCTGACTATTCTCTTAACAGTGTACTTTGTTAAGCCAAACTATATAGCATTTGGTTACTTGATGCTTTTGCTTGTCTGGATTATTGGAAGACAGCTTGTTGAAAGAACTAACAGACGCCTGTGGTTCCCTCTAAAAGCTTATGCAGTCATGGTATTTATCTTCATCTACTGCATGAGCAGTTTCTCTAGTATAAAGGTCTGCTTATCCAGGTTGATCGACCTTTATTTTTACATGGGCTACAATTCAGAAGCATCATCTTACGAAAACGCATGGGAGTCTCTGGCAGTTTTAATTGTAATGCAACTCTATAGTTATGAGAGAAGACAAAGCATGTTTAGCAACTCAGATGATTGTGAACCGTTAGAATTTGGTGTCCTTGGATTCATGAAACGTTTTGTGATTTGGCACAGTGAGAAGATATTGTTTGCTGCACTATTCTATGCATCTTTGTCTCCAGTGAGTGCATTTGGATTCATATATTTACTTGGACTTGTTATATGCTCAACTTTACCTAAAACTTCAAAGATCCCATCAAAATTATTTTTATCATATACTGGTTTGCTGGTGGTTGCTGAATATCTTTTTCAAATGTGGGGTAAACAAGCTGAAATGTTTCCTGGACAAAGGCACTCAGAATTATCCCATTTTATGGGTTTCCGTGTGTTTGAGGCTGGGTTTTGGGGTCTAGAATTAGGCTTGAGAGGAAAAGTACTGGTAATTGCTGCATGTACACTACAATATAATGTTTTCCATTGGTTACAGAAGATGCCAAGTTCTGTTCGAAACGAAGGAAAGTGGGAGGACCCCTGTCCTTTGTTTGTCTCAACAGAAGATGCATTTGATAATACTGCAAATCTTAATGGGGAGAATAAACCCACATCTGATTCTAGGCCTCTTTCTGCAAAACACGAAATGCTGGGACACAATTCGTGGTCATCTTTCTCCTCAGGTCTGTCTCATTCTTTACTCAGCAAAAAAGAGGTCTCTGAAGGTAGCAGCAGTAAGAAATACTCATTTGGTTACATATGGGGAAGCGCTAAGGAGAGCCATAAGTGGAACAAGAAGCGGATAATTGTTCTAAGAAGGGAGAGATTTGAAACTCAAAAGATTCTCTTAAAAATATACATGAAATTTTGGATAGAGAACGCATCTAATCTTTTTGGTCTTGAGATAACCATGATTGCTTTGCTTCTTGCCAGCTTTGCTTTGTTGAATGCCATTTCTATGGCTTATGTTATCTTACTAGCTGCTTGTGTTCTATTGGATCGGCGCATTATACGTAAATTATGGCCATTATTTGTCTTCTTGTTAGCATCCATTCTCACTGTCGAGTATGTTGTCTACTGGAAGAGTACATTTCCTTTTAATCAACATGCTACTGGAGAGACCGATGGACATTGCCATGACTGCTGGAGAAACTCAAATCAATATTTTCACTATTGCAAAAGCTGTTGGCTGGGTATTATTCTTTGAACCTATTTATATTATTGATTTTTTAATAACTAATGGTCTTGTTTTAAAATTCCTTCAAGGATTTGATATGCTTATGAAATGCTGAACTTGTTTACTGTTAAAAGCTGAAGGTATTTTCTTCATTTATATATTTATTAAATTTTTTTTTTATGCGAAATGAATTATATTAAGAAGAAAGAAGATACAAATAAAAGAAAGAAATAACCTTTTTCAAGAGGAAAACACTCAATTTAAAACAATTTCTCTCAAATTAGAGAGAATTATACTAAAAGGATAGATTCTAAAAATCTCCAAGCAATAGGCCTACTTAGCAATAATCAAATTAATATTTTTCCAAAAATTGAATTTGGCTCTTTATCGTTGAAAATAATAGCACGTTGATGCGGCCAAATGGACCAAAAAATAGTAAGAATGCCTATTCCCAAGATTAACTATCTTTTTTTAGAATCTCTTCCCAAATAGAAATCTCATTTAGGAAACTCGAGTATTCGAATGCACCCCCATAGACTGATTGAAAAGAGATAAAAATTGCCTCAAAATGCCTCTAGTAAGTTTACAATTAATCATGATGTGAGTGTTAGTTTTCTCATGCTTCTTGCAAAAGGGATAACAATGCGATAAAGAGTTGGAAAATAGTTTCTCTTTTGGATTTGATTACAATTATGAAACTTTTCATATATACAAAACCCAAACAAGAACTTGGATTTTGGGTGGAATTTTTTTTCCAAACAAAGTCAATAAATGAGAATTTCCTAGTAGAAGTATGAGTGAGCTGAAGAGAAAAAAGCTTTAGAGGAAAAGTTTGTTGAATGATTATAAAGCTATTTTCTAGTGTCAATAATACTCATTTTTTGAGAGAAGAATAAATAGTAGCATGAAGATCATAAAACTCGATAAGCTAAGAAATATTCATCTCTCTAGAGAATGAAAGGTGCCAATGATTGTGATTTTCGTCTATGTTGAACAGATAGATAATAAAATAATTTTCACTACGAGACAAATGATAAATGCATGAAAAACGAGTGCAAAAGGGTGCCTTCCCAATCCACCTGTCTTTCGAGAACCAAACCAAGGCTTCGTTCTACACCTTAAAAGCAATGCAATCCTGAAAAGATGAAAAATAGAGAGAAATATGCTTCCAAGGTTGTGAAATTAGACATGAACAGCAAGATAAGTTCCTCCACCAAAATTCATGAGGTCATACTTGCTCTTGATCATTGCATGGCACAAGAAAATTAGTCCCAACGGAAATCTCCACAACAATTTCCCCAACAAAACATTGTTCCTAAGCTTAATGTTACCAATCCCAAGGCCCCATTTCAATTTAAAATTCATAACAAGCTCCCAATGAGGAGTGGACCCTCCTTCATTACCTTTTCAAAAAAGGTCTCTAACCATTATGTTCAGAATCTTAGCTGGTAGCTTGAAAAGAAAAAGATAGGATGTTGAAATACTCTCAATCACAACATGAATCAAAGTAAGTGTACCATCTCTGAAGAAACAACCTTTTTTCAAACTATCGAGACATTTTTTGATTTTATAAAGAACTGGCTAACCAAAAACAGTAAGAAAAGAAATTTCCGCTTGGAGGAAACAAGTAGGAAAGAGGCCATATACCTTTTCTTCAATTGGTCATGATGGCTAATCTATCAATATTGCTTTCGTCAACATTGATTTTCGCAACATCATTTTTGCTAAGGTTTAACTTGATCCCAAAAGTAATTCAAAAATTTTCATCAAACCCATCAAGTTTTGGATTTTAGAGATATCCTCAACAAAAAACAAAATGGTAGCATCAACAAATTGAAGATGAGTAACATGAACAACATCCCTTCCATTTTTTAATCCCTCTATCAATTGAGACTTCTCGTTCTATTTACCATTTTTTTGTGAACATCTGCAATGAGAATAAATAAAAATAGAGATAGAGGGTCTCCTTGTTTAAGACCTCTAGTTACTTGAAATTTATCTCTAGGTCTTCCATTTATAAGAAAAAAAATTTGATGAACACAAGCATCCAGATTTCCACTTCCTCCACGGCCAATCAAAGCCTTTCATTCTTAGAACAAAGTTGAGGAAGCCCCCGTCAACATGATCATAAGCCTTCTCGAAATCATTTTTGATGACCACACTTTTTTTTTCGTTTGTAGTCCCCGATCCTCTCATTAGCAATAAAGGAAAAATAAAAAAATATTATGACTTGCATTGAGATTGACTTTGCACTAACATCTTTTAGGCAGAGAAACAAAACCTTAGCCAGAATCTTTTAGAGGCTCGACACCAATGTACGAGGCCTATAATCCTCCAAATTTTTCTGAATTCCTCTCTCTCTCTCTCTCTCTCTCTCTCTCTCTCTCTCTCTCTCTCTCTCTCTCTCTCTCTCTCTCTCTCTCTCTCTCTCTCTCTCTCTCTCTCTCTCTCTCTCTCTCTCTCTCTCTCTCTCTCTCTCTCTCTCTCTCTCTCTCTCTCTCTCTCTCTCTCTCTCTCTCTCTCTCTCTCTCTCTCTCTCTCTCTCTCTCTCTCTCTCTCTCTCTCTCTCTCTCTCTCTCTCTCTCTCTCTCTCTCTCTCTCTCTCTCTCTCTCTCTCTCTCTCTCTCTCTCTCTCTCTCTCTCTCTCTCTCTCTCTCTCTCTCTCTCTCTCTCTCTCTCTCTCTCTCTCTCTCTCTCTCTCTCTCTCTCTCTCTCTCTCTCTCTCTCTCTCTCTCTCTCTCTCTCTCTCTCTCTCTCTCTCTCTCTCTCTCTCTCTCTCTCTCTCTCTCTCTCTCTCTCTCTCTCTCTCTCTCTCTCTCTCTCTCTCTCTCTCTCTCTCTCTCTCTCTCTCTCTCTCTCTCTCTCTCTCTCTCTCTCTCTCTCTCTCTCTCTCTCTCTCTCTCTCTCTCTCTCTCTCTCTCTCTCTCTCTCTCTCTCTCTCTCTCTCTCTCTCTCTCTCTCTCTCTCTCTCTCTCTCTCTCTCTCTCTCTCTCTCTCTCTCTCTCTCTCTCTCTCTCTCTCTCTCTCTCTCTCTCTCTCTCTCTCTCTCTCTCTCTCTCTCTCTCTCTCTCTCTCTCTCTCTCTCTCTCTCTCTCTCTCTCTCTCTCTCTCTCTCTCTCTCTCTCTCTCTCTCTCTCTCTCTCTCTCTCTCTCTCTCTCTCTCTCTCTCTCTCTCTCTCTCTCTCTCTCTCTCTCTCTCTCTCTCTCTCTCTCTCTCTCTCTCTCTCTCTCTCTCTCTCTCTCTCTCTCTCTCTCTCTCTCTCTCTCTCTCTCTCTCTCTCTCTCTCTCTCTCTCTCTCTCTCTCTCTCTCTCTCTCTCTCTCTCTCTCTCTCTCTCTCTCTCTCTCTCTCTCTCTCTCTCTCTCTCTCTCTCTCTCTCTCTCTCTCTCTCTCTCTCTCTCTCTCTCTCTCTCTCTCTCTCTCTCTCTCTCTCTCTCTCTCTCTCTCTCTCTCTCTCTCTCTCTCTCTCTCTCTCTCTCTCTCTCTCTCTCTCTCTCTCTCTCTCTCTCTCTCTCTCTCTCTCTCTCTCTCTCTCTCTCTCTCTCTCTCTCTCTCTCTCTCTCTCTCTCTCTCTCTCTCTCTCTCTCTCTCTCTCTCTCTCTCTCTCTCTCTCTCTCTCTCTCTCTCTCTCTCTCTCTCTCTCTCTCTCTCTCTCTCTCTCTCTCTCTCTCTCTCTCTCTCTCTCTCTCTCTCTCTCTCTCTCTCTCTCTCTCTCTCTCTCTCTCTCTCTCTCTCTCTCTCTCTCTCTCTCTCTCTCTCTCTCTCTCTCTCTCTCTCTCTCTCTCTCTCTCTCTCTCTCTCTCTCTCTCTCTCTCTCTCTCTCTCTCTCTCTCTCTCTCTCTCTCTCTCTCTCTAATAATTCCCTTTTTTAGGGATGAGTCACAAGCAAGTCTCGTTAGTTTTTGTATTGTTAATTCCGCTTCAATGAAAATCCTGAAACACTTTAAGCAAGAAAGACGTAACCACTTCCCATGAATTTTGGAAAAAAGACGTAGCAAATCTGTCAGGCCAGGAGCTTTGCCTCTATTATTATTGAACACCACTTTTTGAATTTTATCTTTGTTCAATTTCTACATAAATGATCAGCCATGTTTGGGTGAATCACCTGCCAATCAAGACCCAATAGCTTCAAAGGGGGCCTTGGAGTTTTGGAACAAAGTCTTAAAATAGTTAGTGATTTCATTAATGACAACTTTTTCCTCCACAATTACAGTTCCATCATCACAAGGACGCTTGTTCATAAGCTTATTAATCTTTTTCCACTCGCAATCCTATGGAAGACTTTGGTGTTATTATTCCACTTGCTGACACCAAGTCTAATATTTTGTTGCGAAGATTGGGCTTCAAAGACAAGAATTTCTTCAGAATGTGCCTTAAGATTGCACCATTTCTGTCTCTTATCATCATCTAATCCTAATTGAACATCTAGCAAGTCGAGCAGCTAAATTTTACTTTTGATACTAGCTTTCTCCTAGTTTTGATGTTCTCCAAACGCTTCGGATGAGAGAGCCACGTGTTCTCAAATCTCAAAGGACATGGCCCCTATTTGACAATGAACTTAGAGCTATCAATCACTGTTGGACAATGATTAGATACCATAATAAGGGTGCTATGAGAAGAAATAAGTATATATCCTCCTTAAGCACCTAATAATCTAGAATAATGAAAAACAATGGCCGATCCCTTAATCTAATGTAAAGAAACATTAATGTAAGTCAGATCGTCAAACATTAATTTTTTTTCATTTCAATTTCTTTACTCTCTCTCTCTCTCTCTCAAAAAGCCTTTTGATCCTACAAGGTGGAACCTTTTGAGCTGAGTCCTAAGCATATTGAAAACTTGGAACTGAATGCACGCTGCTTAATTATTCTCTTTGACTTGATCTACTAATGTTGTATGCTGTTTGATTTATTCTCTTTGACTTGATCTACTAATGTTGTATGCTGTTTGATTTATTCTCTTTGACTTGATCTACTAATGTTGTATGCTGTTTGATTTATTCTCTTTGACTTGATCTACTAATGTTGTATGCTGTTTGATTTATTCTCTTTGACTTGATCTACTAATGTTGTATGCTGTTTGATTTATTCTCTTTGACTTGATCTACTAATGTTGTATGCTGTTTGATTTATTCTCTTTGACTTGATCTACTAATGTTGTATGCTGTTTGATTTATTCTCTTTGACTTGATCTACTAATGTTGTATGCTGTTTGATTTATTCTCTTTGACTTGATCTACTAATGTTGTATGCTGTTTGATTTATTCTCTTTGACTTGATCTACTAATGTTGTATGCTGTTTGATTTATTCTCTTTGACTTGATCTACTAATGTTGTATGCTGTTTGATTTATTCTCTTTGACTTGATCTACTAATGTTGTATGCTGTTTGATTTATTCTCTTTGACTTGATCTACTAATGTTGTATGCTGTTTGATTTATTCTCTTTGACTTGATCTACTAATGTTGTATGCTGTTTGATTTATTCTCTTTGACTTGATCTACTAATGTTGTATGCTGTTTGATTTATTCTCTTTGACTTGATCTACTAATGTTGTATGCTGTTTGATTTATTCTCTTTGACTTGATCTACTAATGTTGTATGCTGTTTGATTTATTCTCTTTGACTTGATCTACTAATGTTGTATGCTGTTTGATTTATTCTCTTTGACTTGATCTACTAATGTTGTATGCTGTTTGATTTATTCTCTTTGACTTGATCTACTAATGTTGTATGCTGTTTGATTTATTCTCTTTGACTTGATCTACTAATGTTGTATGCTGTTTGATTTATTCTCTTTGACTTGATCTACTAATGTTGTATGCTGTTTGATTTATTCTCTTTGACTTGATCTACTAATGTTGAACATCACCTGCTGCAGGACTTACTGTTGATGATCCACGAATGCTCATCAGCTATTTTGTGGTGTTTATGCTCGCTTCTTTCAAACTCCGTGCTGATCACTTGTCCAATTTATCTGGCTCTTTAACATATCGGCATATGATATCTCATTGTAGCAATACATTTGTTTGGAAAGATCTATCCTTTGAAACAAAAAGCATGTGGACCTTTCTTGATTACCTTCGGCTTTACTGCTATTGTCATCTACTGAATCTTGTACTTGCATTGATTTTGATAACTGGAACTCTTGAATATGACATATTGCACCTTGGCTATCTTGCTTTTGCTCTGCTTTTCTTTCGAATGAGACAAAAAATCCTAAAGAAGAGAAACAAGATATTTAAGTTTTTACGTATTTACAACTTTGCTCTTATCGTTCTTTCTCTAGCATATCAGTCTCCTTTTGTTGGGGACATTAATGCTGAAAAATTTGAGACAGTGGATTACATATATGAGGTGATTGGATTTTACAAATATGACTATGGATTTAGGATTACTGCAAGATCTGCCCTTGTTGAAATAATCATTTTTATGCTGGTCTCACTTCAGTCACACATGTTCTCCTCTCAAGAGTTCAATTACGTGTCTCGCTATCTTGAAGCTGAGCGAATTGGTGCAATTGTTCGTGAGCAAGAGAAAAAAGCTGCATGGAAAACTGCTCAGTTACAACATATACGTGAATCCGAGGAGAAAAAACAACAGCGTAACTTACAAGTGGAGAAGATGAAAGCTGAGATGCTTAATTTGCAGATTCAGCTTCACAACACAAATCCAAATTTAGACCACAGTGCTGCTTCACCAGACAGCGAAAGCATCAGAAGACGAAGAAGTTTTTCTGTTTCTCATAATGACTCTGGGATTTTAGATAAAGGAGCATGTAGAAAACAAGAGCAGACTAATGGAGAAGAATCTGTACTCAAAGTTGAGTTGTCTGAATTATCTGCTATTTTGGAAACAGAATCAATGCCGGAGTTTAGATTTCAATCTATGGAATCTTCTCAACATGAAATTACTGAAGTTGAAGCATATGCTACAGATAATGCATTCTCTGGGTTGGATAGAAAAAGGGATCTTAAAAGTCAAGCAAAAGAAAATCCAATAATATCTGCTGTACATTTAATAGGTGATGGTGTTTCCCAGGTTCAGTCTATTGGAAATCAAGCTTTTAACAACTTAGCAAGCTTTCTGAATATTTCACAAAATTTGGATATGAATGATCAGAACACTGAAAATGGGGTTTATGACGAGATGGAGAGCCAGGAAACTAGGTATGTGGCATTAGAACGGTCATCATCCCTGCAGTCGGATAACAGCCCTGATACTGCAAGTCTGCAGTTGGGAAGGATCTTTCGTCACATATGGTCTCAAATGCAGTCCAACAATGATGTTGTTTGCTATTGTTGTTTTATTCTGGTCTTCCTATGGAATTTCAGTTTGCTTTCGATGATATATCTCATTGCACTCTTCTTATATGCCTTGTGTGTGAACAGTGGCCCAAGTTATATGTTCTGGATTATCATGCTAATTTACACAGAAGGGTATATTTTACTTCAATATATATATCAGATCCTCTTTCAGCATTGTAGGTTGACTATTGAGTCAAATCTACTTCTGGAATTGGGATTTCCTGCGCATAGAATCAAGTCATCCTTTGTTGTCAGTGTATTGCCTTTATTTCTGGTTTACTTATTTACGCTCATTCAGAGCTCAATAACTGCAAAAGACGGAGAATGGATATCTTCTACAGACTTCAACCCTGGTAAGAGAGGAGTTCTCTACAGAAAAGACATCCTTGGGAGTTATGGCTGGTTGGACATGGTACAGAAGCTGCTGCTTCTTGCAAAAAATATGGTTAAAGTAATGTTTCAAAGCTTTTCCCGGTACTGGAAGTCACTGACTCAAGGAGCAGAGTCCCCTCCTTACTTTGTCCAGGTGTCTATGGATGTGCACATGTGGCCAGAAGATGGAATTCAGCCAGAGAGGATTGAGTCTATAATAAATCAAGTGCTAAGAATTGTTCATGATGAGAGATGCAAGGAAAAAAACCCTCGACTCTGCCGTTTTGCAAGTAGGGTTCATGTGCAGAGCATTGAAAAAAGTGGAGAGAACCCTCATGTAGGGCTAGTTGTCTTTGAGGTAGTATATTCTTCTCCTATAATGGAATGTACTTCAGAAGACTGGTATATGTCTCTAAATCCTGCATCTGATGTGGCGAAGGAGATTCTTCTTGCACAACGACATGGTATTATACAAGAAATGGGATTCCCTTATCCTATACTCTCTGTAATTGGGGGAGGTAAAAGAGAAATTGATTTATATGCTTACATATTTGGTGCAGACCTGACAGTGTTCTTCTTGGTGGCAATTTTTTACCAATCTGTCATTAAAAACAAAAGTGAATTTCTTGACGTGTCTCAACTTGAAGATCAGTTTCCAAAAGAATTCGTGTTCATATTAATGGTAAGTCTCAAATTTTATTTCATGCTGCCTGCTGAAATGAAAATTTTGTTCAACTTCAAGATCTGAACATGGAAGAAATTAGGATTAACAATTGAACTTATCTCCATTCAAATTTATAGATGAACACTGTTACGATATTGGTCTAATAATTACATGTGTTTTTTTTTTTTTGCAAAAAAAATTATTCTTATTAAACAATTGTAAAATGTGCTTAAGAAATGAGGAATAGAAATCCTTGGGCAGAATGTGAAACAACTTTCCATTTAGACATCAACTATATCTATCCAACTGTCTGATATATGTTATTTAGCATATGTCATGAAGTTTCCAAAATAATAGAATATTGGTCTAATACGTCTCCAAGTGGGTTCTTCACTTAGTAATCTCTTTTGTTACTTCATATACATTATCCACATTTACCTAGCAATAGTAAAAATGGGGCGGGGGTTTATTGCCAATATTTGTATCCTTTGTATTTACTAAACTAGTGAGTTATTACAGTCTGCAGATCTTAGTTCATATTTTTATTTATTTCTATTTTTTAGCACAAAGAATTCAGATTCAATAAAGTACGTGTCTAGGAATTTTCTAGTATTACTATTTGCAATTCTTTTATTTTTTTTTTCTAGAGAAATAATAGTAAAAATAAAATGCATATAAATGATTGACCAGTTGAAACCACAGTTCTAAATAATACCATCTATAAACTTCAAGAAGCCTTCATTGAAAGGAGAAGCATTTGCCTAGACCTCCCAGGTGACTAGCTTATCAAAGAGATGAATGAATAGTATTAGTCAACAAATGATGGAGAATGATAGTTTGAGGTATTCATAGGACATAACATTGATGTGTCTCGACCAGTGTGATAAGAATAAATTTCTAATTTTTAGATTATTTTTTTATTCTTAGGAATTAGTTATGATAGTCAATCATGATAAATATATTTATATATATACTGGATTACTTGTAATAAAAAAAAGATTATTCAGCAGTCTGATTTGTTTTTTTTTCCTACCAATATTCTTCCGTGGTATCATAGCTTTGAAAAACATATTTGTAGTTGAGAAAAACAAATACGTTTCCAGTGATAGATATTTAAAGAGTGAGTAGAGGCCATGGATCTGAAGTATCCTCTGATCTCTTCCTACCCCTACAATCTCACATCTACTATTTCATATGATAACTATCTTTCTTTTCGAATCACATCTTTCAAACTGAATGGACGAAATTTCCTTCATTGGTCCCGATCCATTCAACTTGTAATTCGTGGCAAAGGCAAATTTGGCTATTTGGATGGTACAAGAACCTTCTTATCCCATATGGGATATCAACAATTCTATGGTAATGTCGTGGCTCATTAACTCTATGGACGAGAGCATAGCTGAAATTTATCTTCTTTACCCGACGACTAAGGCTATTTGGGAAGCCGTTACATTAGCATATTCTAATTTCGAAGACTCTTCACAGCTATTTGATTTACGTACTCGTGCTCGTAACTTGCGGTAAGACGACGGTACTATTACTTACTATTTCAATAGTCTAACAAAAATGTGGTAGGAATTGGACTTATTTAATCAACAACAATGACACAATCATGTGAATGCTGAAATATATAGGAAAATGCTTGCGAAAGAACGTATTTATGATTTTTTGACGGGCTTGAATCAATCACTTGACGATGTTCATGGACAGATTCTTAGTCTTAAACCCATGCCGAGTCTAGATGAAATCTTCGCCAATGTTCGTCGGGGAGAACAACATAAATGCGCAATGCTTGGATCTCATTTCTCTACTCCATCTTTGAACTCCTCCGCCATGGCCGCTAGCAAGGTTGACAACCGTCAATATCGCAACACAGATAATCGCCGCAACTCCCTCTGGTGTGATTATTGTCAACGACCTCATCACACAAAGGCCATTGGCCACTAGCTGGAAAGCCGGATGATTGGGTTCCTCGCAACCAACGAAATCCTGCTAACAAAGGCTTGAAAGCATCCTCTGCTTCTTCTTCTGAATCGTCTAATGAACAACTATTTACTCTAGCACAACTTGATCAAATCAGCAAGCTTCTTCCTCGTTCTAATCCTATTTCATCCTCATCCCTCATGGCTAAAGGTACCACTATAGCCAATGAGATTCTTGGATTATTGATTCTGGGGCGTTTGACTATATGACCGGTGTTCGACATATTTTCTCAAACTATACACCACATGATGGTAGTCGTGTGGTTACATTAGCTTATGGTTCTCTTGCATATGTTGCTGGAATAGGCTCTGTCCTGTTGAGCTCTAGTTTGCACTTATTTAATGTGTTACATGTGCCTCAATTGTCTCACAATCTGCTCTCCATAAGCAAAGTTACTGCTGACTTGCAGGGTAATGTTAGATTCTCATAAAAAACTTGTGTTTCAGGACCAGTTCTCGAGGCAGAGGATTGAGAATGCTAAAAAACGTGCAGGATTGTACTATTTTGAGCAGGAGTCCTTGGTGAATGGTCATTGTCAATTGGCTGATGGATCGGTGTCTCTCTCCGGACATCAACATGTTATGTTACTTCACTTCCGTTTTGGTCATCCTCGTTTTTCTTATCTAAAACATTTATTTCCTTCGTTGTTTAACCCATCAGATGTTTTTTCTTGTGAAATTTGTCATCTAGCTAAACATATCAAGATTCATTTTGTAAAGACCCAGCCCAGCCCGCGGACGCACCGCCATCGACTGGGCCCAGCCCGATACGTATCGCCGTCAGCTGTTGGGCCTTACTCACGATCTTCCCTCCCCCTGAAGAGGGTTTTTGCCTTCCCCCCCACTCGAACCCAGGACCTCAGGGACTTAAGTCTGGGCTACAAGTGAGGAGTACCACTTGAGCTAAGGGAAGATCGTGAGTAAGGCCCAACAGCTGACGGCGATACGTATCGGGCTGGGCCCAGTCGATGGCGGTGCGTCCGCGGGCTGGGCTGGGTCTTTACAAAAAAAGGCGCCTTTTTTGTAAAGACCCAGCCCAGCCCGCGGACGCACCGCCATCGACTGGGCCCAGCCCGATACGTATCGCCGTCAGCTGTTGGGCCTTACTCACGATCTTCCCTAGCTCAAGTGGTACTCCTCACTTGTAGCCCAGACTTAAGTCCCTGAGGTCCTGGGTTCGAGTGGGGGGGAAGGCAAAAACCCTCTTCAGGGGGAGGGAAGATCGTGAGTAAGGCCCAACAGCTGACGGCGATACGTATCGGGCTGGGTCCAGTCGATGGCGGTGCGTCCGCGGGCTGGGCTGGGTCTTTACACATTTTCCTATTCATTTATATTTTGCGTCTAGACCTTTTGCACTTGTTCATAGTGATCTATGGGATCCGTCCCGTGTTAATTCAATTTCAAAGAAAATGTGGTTTGTCTTTTATTGATGATCACACTCTTGTATGTTGGATTTATCTTTTACGTGATAAATCTGAAGTTGCTCAAACTTTCAAAAAATTTTATGCTTTGGTTCACACACAATTTCACTCACAAATTCAAATCCTTCGCACTGACAATGGAACTGAGTATTTTAATACTGTTCTTGGCACTTTTCTCACCAAAAATGGTCTTCTCCATCAAAGTTCTTGGGTTGACACACCTCAACAAAATGGAGTTTCTGAACGCAAGAACCGTCACTTATTAGAAGTTGGTCGCGTATTCTTATTTCAATCTAATATGCTAAATTTTTTTTGGAGTGATGCCTTACTATTATCTAATAAATCGGATGTTATCTCGTGTTCATAAGTTTCAATCACCTATTTCCATTCTCCAAATTTTTTTTTCCAGATTCTCATTTATTTTTTGAAATTGACTTAAAAGTATTTGGTTGTTCTGTCTTTGTCCACAACTTTGATACTCATCAAAGTAAATTCGATCATCGGTCTCACAAATGTATCTTTCTTGGTTATTCATTCACTCAAAAAAGTTATAGATGTCACTATCCTGAAAAACGTCGTTATTATGTATCCCGGGATGTCACCTTTTTTGAAACATCATATTTCTCAAAAAATTCGAATAAGGGGGAGATGTCGAGTGATTCTTCCTTTTTGAGGCATTCAACCTTATTACCTAGATCTGATTGGGAATACTTTTGTGATTCACAAACTTCACAAAATCAGCAATCTGATTCACAAACTTCTCCACAAAATCAGCAACCTGATTCTCAAAGTCCACAAACTTCTCCACAAAATCAGCAATCTGATTACCTGCAAGGTCAAATGTCTCTCCCAACAAACATTGAAAATTCAATCATTTCTGAACCTCTTCGTCAAAATCCCTCCCAAGATGCAAGTGCCATTACTCAGCCTTTTGCATTGACTTACAACCGTAAGAAAAACTTGCCAAAGGGAGTCAATCCAGAGCCTTCTGCATCCCAAGAACCAAACTCGAGTTTAGGTAATGAATCAGGTTTAAAGAATCTTGACGTTCCAATTGCTTTAAGAAAAGGAATCAGATCTTGCACGCAACATCCTATCTCGAATTTTTTGGGATACTCACACTTATCCATACCCATGAAGTCCTTCGTCACTTGTCTCTCATAATCTAAGTTTCCAAAAAATATTAATGAAGCTTTGCAAAATGATAATTGGAGAAAAGCCATTATCGAAGAGATGATAGCTTTACAAAAGGCAGGAACTTGGGAAGTTGTACAAAGACCTCAAGGAAAAATTCTTGTTGGATGTAAATGGGTGTTCACAAAGTATAAATCTGATGGATCTATTGAACGATACAAAGTCCGACTTGTAGATAAAGGCTATACTCAAACATATGGGATCGACTACCATGAAACTTTTGCACCTGTAGCTAAAAACAATAGCATTTAGATTTCGCTATCACTTGCAGCCAATCTTGATTGGAATCTTCAACAACTAGATGTTAAAAATGTCTTTCTGAATAGAGATTTGAAAGAAGTCTATATGGATCTTCCACCTGGTTTTGATTTTGAAATAAAAAAGGGCATGGTGTGCAGATTCAATAAATCATTTTATGGACTCAAACAATCACCTAAAGCTTGGTTTGATCGTTTTACAAAAGCCATGTTGGTGCATGGGTACTAGCAAACACAGTCTGATCATACCTTATTTCATAAAAAGGTGGATATGAAGATTACCAGGTTGATTGTCTATGTAGATGACATAATTCTTATTGGAAATGACGATGAAGAAATCAAGAATATCAAGAAAAAACCTGTTCAAAACTTTGAGATGAAAGACTTAGGAAATTTAAGGTATTTTTATTAGCTAGAAGCAAAGCTAGAATTGCAATTTCACAACGCAAGTATGTTCTTGATCTCCTCAGCGATATCGGGATGATGGGCTGTAAATCTGTTGATACTCCAATGGACCCAAATATAAAGTTGGAAATTAAACCAGACGAGGAATCAGTTGATAAAGGAAGATATCAACGACTAATGGAAATGCTAATTTCTTTAGCATATACCAGGCTAGACATTTCATTCACAGTGAGTTGCGTAAGTCAATTTATGCACGCTCCTTTTTAGTTCTCATATGCAAGCTATTTATCGAATTTTCAAGTATCTCAAAGGTACACTAGGACGAGGACTTCTGTATAAAAAGAATAAAGAAAGAGATGATGTAGATGTGTTTGTTGATGTAGATTGGTCTGGATCAGCTACAGATAGAAGATCCATATCTGAATATTGCTCATACGTTTGGGGAAACTTGGTCACATGGTGCAGTAAAAAACCAACAGTGGTTGCTCAAAGTAGTGCTGAAGCTGAGCTACGATCCACTGCCCATGGAATCTGTGAAGCCTTGTGGTTAAAAATGTTACTAGAAGAATTAGGAGCTGAATTGCACACGCCTGTTGTGAAAATTCAATGTCATAATGAGGCTGCAATTTCTATTTGCCACAATCCTGTCCATCGTGATAGAAATAAACATGTTGAAGTCGATAAACATTTTATTAAAGAGAAAATTGAAGCAGGGATAATCAAAGTGGTTTACATTCCAACTATGCAACAAACAACGAACATTCTAACAAAGGCTTTATTTAGAGCGATGTTTGAAAAACTAATTGACAAGCTGAATATGTATAATTTGTGCCATCCAGCTTGAGGGGGAGTATTGATGGGTCTCCATCAGTGTTGTAGAATAAATCCCTGATTTTTAGATTAATTCTTTATTCTTAAGAGTTAGTTATGGTAGTCAATTATGGTGTATATATATATATATATACACACACACACACACACTAGATTACTTATAATAAAAAAAAATATTATTTAGCGATCTGATTTGTTTTTTCTCCTGCTAATATTCATTCACATGATATAATGATTTGTTATTTTGAGGTATATGAGATATAAGAAACTTTTTTTTTTTTTTGGGGGGGGGGGGGGGGGGGGGTCATTATAATTAAGGATAGAAATTTAAGATTAGGGAGAAAAATCTGTTGAGTGAATTAAGGAGTGCAAGCTTCTCGAATGCTTATATTTACATTTTGTAATTGGTTTTTCTTCCTCAACTAAAGAAATATTTTAGTTGTCAATTTATTGTTTCATTGGGTTAGTGATTATTAGTTGAATTAGTGGTTGTTTAGATCTTATCAAGTGGTATGAGACCAATTTCGATGGTTTGGAGGAAGATTGATGAACGTTTTAAGGCTATGGAGGAACAAATGAATAATGTGCAAGAAGAATTCAATCTTGAACTTATTCAAGATTCTATTAAAAGTGAAATTTCATGGAGGAATGAAATCATTTCTACTTCTTGGGTGCTATGATAGAGCTTAACTCTGGGATTGCCAAAAATGTGTAAGGTTATAGAACCTCATGGGATAAGACTGAGGTCATGATCTGAACCGATGGTCATATTTTTAAATACTTTGGGCTAAATCTATTTTTTGTAGTTATTTCCAATTAGAAATGGATAGATATGTTAGGAAGAGAATAATGTGTTATATTAGGGGTAATTTATGTAATATATTATGAGTAGTTTTTTAGTTTGAATTAAGAATAATTTCTAATTTGAATTAGGGAATAAATGAGGACGGGGAACTGGAATTGGAGTGGGGGTTTCATAATCTAATCTCGAATTTCTACTAAGAAGGGATAACAGACTCTCGAATCATTGCTAAATTATTGTATTCTATGTGTTTATAAATATATAATAGTGCTAGTGTGCATTATTATTATAAATTTTACATCAATTGCAGCAATATCTATCGAGATACTTCTCGTTATTTTGTTTCTCCTTAGATAAATTATTTTACTTATTTTACCGTCAAATTCAAAAGCTTAGCTTTTGAAATTGATGATAAATTTAACATGATATGTATAGTAGAAGAATTTGAATTCAAATCTCGGTCTCATCATTTTAAATTTAAATTAGAAATGCCCATGTGTAACGACCATTCAAAATTTGGTTTACAAAGTGAGGGGGAGAATATTATATCAATGATTAAATTAAATTCATCACATCACCATAAGTTTTTGAAATGTATTTTAACAACTTTCTTTTTGTAATCTTCTTTAGGTAGCACAATTAAAAATTAAACCAACAAATCTTTATCCAAACTTCAAAGTGAGATTCTGGAAATCATTGATGGATTTTATTTTGGGGCTCTAGATAATATGGTTGCCAGATGTTTTTGATCTCTAAAGTATGTTTATCTTGATTTGCCCGCTATGGAAGTTACTAACTAAATTATGTTTTTCATTCTTGCAGATAATTTTTTTCTTGATTGTGCTTGAACGCATTATGTATCTCTGTTCATTTGCCATTGGTAAAGTGATATTCTACCTTTTCAACCTCATTCTATTTACTTATTCAGTTACCAAGTATGCATGGCAAATGGAGCCTGCCCATCAGAATGCTGGTGTTTTTGCTCTACGAGCCATATTTCTTGCCAAGTCAGTTTCTCTAGCACTCCAGGCTGTACAAATCCGATATGGACTCCCTCAGAAGAGCACCTTGTACCGGCAGTTTTTAACGAGTGAAGTTTCACGTCTTAATTACTTGTGCTACAGACTTTATCGAGCTCTTCCTTTCTTGTATGAATTGCGGTGTGTGCTGGACTGGTCATGTACAACCACATCTTTAACTATGTATGATTGGCTTAAGGTAAGCTTACGATACATGAAGAGTTGATCTTAAATCTAATATGAGTTCCTTGACATGGAATTATGGACCATATTAATTGCATATTTAACGGCTGAAAACCCATGTGCAATTGTTTAATTGTTTTATTGCGAGTATCTTGAAAGATTATGATGCAGCACGAAATTAGAAAGAAAGAATAGTAAGGAGGCAGAAGAGGAGAAATAGCCCGTGAAGAGAAGAGAGGAAGAATCTAGAGAAAGAGGGGGAGAAAAGGAGAGAAGAAGCTCAGGAGAAAGAGAAGAGAGAAAGGGATTGGAAGATAGCAAACACTTTTCAATTCAATTCATTATCATCATAATCTATCCTATCAAGTTACAATGCAACCTTTAAATAGGACAAATCCTAGAAGACGAAGAGCTAACTTGACCAACATAAATGAACACACCCTAGAAGATGAAAAGCTAAATTTGACCAACATAAATGAACATAGTAAATAACAATATTAAATGACACTTAAGAAATGACAAAAATAAATAAAAGATGTCCTCATCAATTCTCCCGGGGAAGGAGAAACTCGACTCACTCAAGTTGATGTAACCACAAAATAGCAAGCCGATCAATCGAAATAGGAACATCTTCATAACTTAAATAAAACCACTTTTCTCCTCCTTGAACTTGTGAATAAGAACAAGTCCACAAACATCACATCACTTATTTCGAATCCCATGAGTGCACACAAAAACACAAGAATTATTTATAAACTTCTCCTTTCCGTACGCCTTCAAATCCAGAGAACATTTCTGTTCAAGCAAATTGCCTGGAATGCTAGCATGGTGAGCCACTGAGAATTCTTTTGGCTGGAAACAACACAATACCCTCTCAATCAAACTGTTCAATTCCACACTGTTTGGATCATAGCCTTCAAAACCAATTGCAGAGACTGCCATGGCCATTTATCAAAGCAGTATGGAGGAGTGCACTTTCAAAAGGTCAACAGTTGTAGGTGTACGGAACACTTTCAAAAAGGTCAATAGTCACAGTCGTGAAGAGTGATGAACAGTGCCAAAGTGATGAACAGAAACTGAACGATGAACAGTACCCGATCACCGAGATGAATAGTGCTCGATGAACAGTAATGCCGAAAGATGAACAGTACGCTGGCCGATGAACAGTACCCGAATGATAAAAAGTACGAACCAAAAATCAGAAATTTAGAGTATTAAACCAAGATTTTATTGTTTGAGAAAACAATAAAGCCTCGCTCTGATACCAATTTGATGCAGCACGAAATTAGAAAGAAAGAATAGTAAGGAGGCAGAAGAGGAGAAATAGCCCGTGAAGAGAAGAGAGGAAGAATCTAGAGAAAGAGGGGGAGAAAAGGAGAGAAGAAGCTCATGAGAAAGAGAAGAGAGAAAGGGATTGGAAGATAGCAAACACTTTTCAATTCAATTCATCATCATCATAATCTATCCTATCAAGTTACAATGCAACCTTTAAATAGGACAAATCCTAGAAGACGAAGAGCTAACTTGATCAACATAAATGAACACACCCTAGAAGATGAAAAGCTAAGCTTGACCAACATAAATGAACATAGTAAATAACAATATTAAATGACACTTAGGAAATGACAAAAATAAATAAAAGATGTCCTCATCAGATTAGAAATAAAAGTGGAACATATTTGGAAAAATCTCATGGAATAGTAACTTTATGTATATTGATTCTATGGCTAGATCGATGTCATGAAATCTTTATATGCTTTTAAATGTAATATTATGACATTTTTTTTTACTATTCTTGCACTTGTTAATTTACTAAAATAAAAGGCAATGGAAGAATGTAAATAATGAATACGTAAGAGAAAGGATAAGGTAAAAAGGAAAAAAAAAAAGAGGAGATTGCAAAGAATTCTATGTTGGGTTTCAAAATACCGAAGTCAAGTTTTGAAGACAATATTCTCTATATTATAATATATGATGACTAATTTAGCATGTTAAAGTTTTTACTATGAATTCACTTCATGTGTTTTATTAGGCAACTCTAGTTGTTAAATGTTGAAGTTAAAGTAATCAAATGTTAATAAATTAAAAAAAAAGTAAATAACAATTTAAATCTTGAATTTAAGGAGTACTGGTAACAGATTCTCTATAATTTATTTTTTTGCCCCATTAAACTTCAGAGTTACGCTTATTAACAACCAACTCTCTGTTAAAAAATAGTTAAGTCATGCCCGTAATGTAGAGATCCGAGCCCTAACCTTAAGAAAATAAAAGATGGACGATGACCAAATCCCCTATGTTGCAAACTCTACCCTCAATGATGTAGACGAAGAAGAGGAGATCGCAACACATGAGGTTTGTTTGTCATATGTCTTTCGTTTTTTATGAGATTACGTCTCTGTTCTCGTCACTGCATATTTGACTTGGCAGTTTTTAAACGGAGAGGATATTTGTTATTAATAGATGAAACTATAAGCTTTAATGGGCCAAAAAGTAAGTTATTGGGTATCTGTTACAGAGACCTCCTAACTTCAAATTCTATTTTGCTATTTATCCAAGAAAAAAACATCAGTGACTGTCGATAAATTTATGGCTAGAAGAACAATATTTGTTGCACACCTGCCACCAAACCATGTGCCTTGTGTATTTTCCTGGATTCTTTTCTGATCTTAATCAACTTAAACGGTAGATTGGCAATTAAATTCTCTTTATGGTTTTTTTTGGCTGGCTGTATCCTCTTTGATTGCTTAACTAGTTAAATGTATTTATGTTACTTGATGGATCTAGAATGTTTATGCTTAGGAAAACTATTTTGATTTTCTCTAGCTGGAGGACATAAATGCTAGCTTGTATCTCGTCAAATGTGATGTAGTGTTGAATAGAGCGAAGCACAAACAAGGAGAAAGGCAAACAAGAATGACAAAATGTTGCAATGGAATATGCCTCTTCTTCATTTTGATCTGTGTCATCTGGGCTCCAATGCTGGTAATGAGCTTTTAATACATTTGCTGCTGATGTTCTTATTGCTAATTAGATTATTTATAAATTTAGGCAGCAAATGCATGATAGATTTACTGAATTAGTAATCACTATCTTATGACAATTGATGTACTTTGGCTATACTTCTGTCAATTTCTGTGTAGATTGGGCATGTTATTAAGGAAATATGAGGAATCTAGCAAACAAAATTGAGCTAGGGAATTTATTAAAAGTAATTATTACTCGGTGGAATTCAGGACTTTTTATGTTGCTGACTTTATTTTGGAGATGCATTCACAATTCTGACGTTTATTATATGAGGCTGATTTCGGAACTTGTCATTTCATTCTAATAGATGTATAGCAGCGGTAACCCTACAAACATTGCAAACCCTATTAAAGATGCAAGTTGCCAGCTTGACATAAAGACAATGAGTGGAAGGATGACTCTGTATCAAACTACCCTTTGTGAAAAGCTCTCATGGGATGATCCCGAAGGATACATGGATACCTATAATAATAATGACATCCAATTGATATGTTGCCAAGCTGATGCCAGTACCTTGTGGCTTGTCCCCAGTGTGGTTCAGACCAGATTCATCGAGTCCCTTGACTGGGACGATGATATGAACATTGTTTTTACTTGGGTACTTTCAAGAGAGAGACCAAAAGGAAAGGAAGTTGTGAAATATGAAAGAATTGTTTATTATCCAAAGGATGATCCTGTACGATTGGATGTACAGAAAGTTCTCAATGGTTCTATGAACAGCGTCAGTGTAAGTGATATCTATCATCGATATTTCCGTGTGACGGGTTCTGGAGAAGTAAGGAATTTGGAGCAAGAGGTATCATCTACTCTTTCCAGTCTTTTTTGGTTTGGATCAGTAAAAAGCCTTATCTAGTTTCTTTACTCCCAGCTCTTGTATATATGACCAGTCATACTCTCTGAAATTCAACTCATCGAGTCTGACCATGATAGAAACTTTTTGAAGGAGCTATAGCATGATAACTCCTTAATTGTTTGATAAGAATATGATAATTATCTAGTTAAAAAGGCCTGTAGTTTCTTTACTCACAGCTCTTATATATATCACCCATCTGAAATCCAAGTTACTGACGATAATAGAAACTTTTTGAAGGACTATTGCGTAATGACTCCATATTTTTTTTTATAAGAACATGATAATTATGTTTTGCATGCATTTATTTTAAATATAATGTTGTTGTAAAGCTTGTAATATCTTCTGTCAACTTCTAGGTGAGGAGTGACTGAGAGCTTAAGCTTACTATTTCATGTGTAGTTGCTAAAATCATTGCGAATTGGATCAAATCTTTTCTTTTTAGTACTTCTTTTATTACCAATCCACATATTACGAAACCAGCTAAATTGATGAATAATTTCAGGAGTTTGCTAGCGGTAACCTTGTTATAAATCGTGGAAGTACTGAGTGGTGGTCCTTTCATGATATCAATTCAACCATTGCCCGGGGATGTGGAGATTTAACAGGTCCATTAGTTGTGGTAATCTCTGAGGAAATTCCACCACGTAAGTTGAGGATAATGTTTTCGATGCTAGTAATTTGGCATAACCTTTATACAAAATGATATTTAACAGTTAGATTATTTCAGAGGGCATCCTTGGTGACACTCTTAGCAAGTTCAGCATCTGGGGTCTGTATATAACCTTTGTCCTTGCTGTTGGCCGTTTTATCCGACTTCAGTGCTCCGATTTAAGAATGAGAATTCCTTTTGAGAATCTACCTTCTTGTGATAGGTACTTCAACTTTTCTCAGGCTTTTGCATAAGTTTAAAGGGAATCTTCTCTTGTTCCATTAGAATCTATTCACTTAAACCAACTAAGCATCCCGATCTTCACAAACTTATTTATATACCTATCATCTCGATTTAGATATGTTATGTTAAATATAGATCAGCTTGATTTCATTGATTTCTTTTTTTCAAGGTTGATAGCTATATGTGAAGATATTTATGCTGCAAGAGCCGAAGGGGAGCTTGGAGTTGAGGAGGTTCTCTTCGGGACACTCGTGAAAATTTACAGGTCGCCTCATATGCTGCTCGAGTACACTAAAATAGATTAAAATGCAAGGTTACTGTCAAATATCCTGCAGCTTCCAACAACAGCTAACAACCATATGCCGAAGGCGCTTGTTTATCCCGCAAAACGATGGCTCCTCTTCGAGATCATGGAGCTTCATCTCAGTTTACTGCTTGTTATGCAGAAACTTTGCCTTTCACTGGTCAGAATGCCATAGAAATTCAATGCATTGTGAAAATTTCAGCTCAAGCAGTGTATTTTTACCTTGTATATATCTACACACACACACACGTACTCACAAATAGCTCACAATCTGCATGGAATAATGTACTGAGCTTCTCTTGGAACCTGTTTACCATCTTACCATCAGTTAAAAGAGGAAAAAAAAGGGGGAACTTTTTTGGCCTTTTATTCCTTCTTTTTCTGTTTCTTTTTTTCCTTTTTTAGAGTTCAGTGTGTTTCAGAGCGAACATTTACATCTTTTTACTTGTGAAAATCTTTTACTCATGTTTTGTATTGTGATTTAAAACTAATACATCGTATTGATCTCCCAGAGCAGCAATCTAGCAGATAACTGACTCGTTATGTGTGTTCAGAGCTCGGCAATGAGTATGATCTTTTAAGATCTTTTTGTTTCCCGTCATTCTTAGGCAAAGATCTCTTTTGTTTTTTGGAACAGCAAAGGGTAATACTGCACTAAACTTTTAATTTTACGTTCTAAGTTCTACTTTTTGATGTGAAATTTAGGGGTGTGCAAAAACCAAGGAACCAGACTGAAACCGGTGAAATCGGTTCCTGGTCGGTCAGTTTTGAGCAACATAGAACCGAATTTCGGTTCTATTTTGGGCAAAACCGAAATTAATGGTTTGGTTGTCGGTTTTGATCATTCAGAACCGACATAATCGACCCGAACCGTGAAAGCTATCTTCAGCCTTAAAATTTGCTTATCTTCCTTCTCTACTCCTCTGTCAAAGCAGACCCCCTCCGACGGAAGACTCTCCCTCCAAAAATCAAACTCTCTCTTTCTCCGGTTGTTCTCGTCTGGGTATACATATATGCTTCTCCGAACTTGCAGATATTTATACGAAATCTTTTCATTTCTTTATTCTCATTACTCTGTTGAATCATGCCCTAAGTGGATCTAGAAGCCTTGGTTTTTGCCTGTGTAGGCACTAACAGTGCGAATGAAAGGAAGATCGCATATGAAGAAACGTTTGTCAAAGGAGATCGGATGAAGGGTCGAGATTACCGATTCAAAGAGTTAGATCAGGTTTAGGTTCCTCTTAATTTTCCTCGGGAATATTTTTGCCTCTTTAAGAATGTCGAACTTGACTGGTTTGACTGCAACGCTTTCTTTGGGCGGAAATAATCAATCAATGGAAGTTCGAATTTGATGTACTTGAATTCAAATGAGAATCCTGCTACCAGCTCAAATTCACAGAGGTTCTCTTCGGTTTTGTCAAAGTTTGATCCAGTATGTGACCTTTGTTTCTGCTGTCTACTGGTTTTATTTTTTATTTTTTATTTTCTCCCTTCAGATTATAGCTCATAGCTTTCCTGTATGTCCATCTTTTGGCTGGCATAATGGACATGTAAAAACAGGTCAACCAGGAAGGCAGCAGCTTAAGGAGGAATTCCAGAGGAATTTAGGGTCTTTCAGCAGCTCTTTTTTATTTTTATTTTTAATAATTTGATGAACTGGAATCGAATCGAAACTATCGGTTCGGTTATTGATTCAGTTCTAGTTGGTTGCCGATCGGTTTTCGGTCAACTCTACAAAAACTGAATACTTGTCGGTTCGGTTTGGTTTTACTCTAAAACTGAACTGAACCGACAAATGCACACCTCTAGTGAAATTTATCAATTGATGTAATAATTAAAAAACGTTACTAATAGTTAAAATAATACATTTATTGCGTCAATTAATTATTATCATATCAAAAGATAAACTTTAGTGTAAAATTAAAATATGATATTAATTGTAGTATTTAATACATGTTATATTAAGAGAGAAAATTAAAATGTCAAACTAACATTATTTATTATTTTAAATCAAAATAAGTTTTCAATTTTAATTTCTATATATGTAGTTATTTAATATTGAACTAATTTATAATTAACATTTTGCACTAAACCATTAAGAGGTTTGGTTTGTAATTTCATTTTTGTTGTCTAAATTATTATTATTTTTTACATTTTGAGATTTTTTTGGCAAAATCATTGCGATAGACATTTTCTTTGTTTATTTTCTGGATAAAAATATTTATTTTATTTGTTTTACGACATTTTACAGAAATTAAATTTTCTATATTTACAAACAGATAATTAAAATTAATTTTATGAATTTTGTAGTCCATTAATCGGAGCCAGCAATCTCAAATAAAGCCCATTTTATCGTTGACAGGCCCATTAACGAGGCTACGCATCGTCCGTCATCGTCTTCACCCTTTCCCAATCGTCTCTTGGACTGCGGCCAAGCCCTGTCTGTTGGAGGCTGGCTGTCGCTCATGGGCATGCACCCACATGTTAGGTTAATGAACTTCTCCGCCACGGACTTGTCACGTGTTGCCGTAGCGCAGCTTCTGCTGTCCACGTCGGCTCGGACAACCGTTTACTCCGAACCAAGTTCCAATAAAGAAATGACAGACTCCATTGGAACGCGATATGAAAAGCCAATTAAAGAAAGATCAGTAACCCGACATGCTGAGTTTCAGAGCTTGAAGAAGCAGAGAAGAAGCAGCTACTGCATTTTCTAAGAGAGCCCACTGTTAATGCAAAACCAATCTCTCTGAAACCTCGACAAGACGAAGAAGAAGAAGAAGCTTTTCCAGACTTTGCTCTGAATTTGCCTCCCTGTTTTTCCTTTAAACTGTTCGGATTTTTCTGCGTGAGTCTCGCCATTGAGGACTTTCTCCATCGATTTGTAAGAATTCATCATTTCTTCGGTGAAACTCATAAGCTCTATCTTCTCGATTTAGACCACATTTTCATCGGAATGGTGAAGAATAAGCAAAGCATATGGAAGATGGGATTTGGAGTTTTCGTTCTGATTCCGCCGTGTTTGATGCAATGTTTTTTGGTGGTGCATGCGATTCTCGATCCGCTTGATTTTGTGGCTCTGCAATCGATTAGGAAGGGCTTAGAAGACATGCCTGGGTCAAACTTTTTTGCTTCTTGGGATTTCACTTCGGAGCCTTGTAACTTCTCCGGCGTTTACTGTGAATCCGATACAGTCGTTGCTCTGACTCTTGGTGATCAACGCGCAGGCTCCCTGGGTCTCACCGGCCGGATTGACCCGGCCATTGGCAAACTCTCATCATTGGCGGAGCTCTCGATTGTGCCGGGTCGCATAACCGGATCTCTACCGCAGTCTTTATCGAAATTAAAGAACCTGAGATTCCTTGCGGTGGGTCGGAACTTCATCACCGGCACGATACCAGCAGCTCTCGGTGATATGAGCTCTCTCAAAACGCTCGATCTGAGCTACAACCGACTCTCCGGAGAAATCCCTCCTTCTATCGGAACACTCCCCGAACTGTCCAACCTCATTCTCTGCCACAACAGCCTCTCCGGCCCTGTCCCCTTCTTTCTTTCCCCAACAATGACCCGGCTTGATGTGAAGCAAAATAATCTATCCGGCTCGATCAGACATGGCTCTCTTCCTCCGTCTCTCCAATTCATTTCTCTCTCTCGAAATCGGCTCTCTGGTTCCGTAGACTGGCTTCTAAACCGTCTCGACCAGTTGAACTACCTAGACCTCAGCTTCAATCAGTTCTCCGGCACCATTCCGAGCAAGGTCTTCACCTTCTCAATCACCAACCTTCAGCTGCAGCGGAACAGATTTTCCGGTTCTGTTCAGCCAACCGACCAGGTCACGATCCCCACCGTTGATCTTAGTTATAACAGATTGTCCGGTCCACTCTCACCGATGTTCTCGACCGTCCAGAATCTCTTCCTAAACAATAACCGGTTCACGGGTCAAGTTCCGTCAAGCTTCGTGGACCGGTTGCTAGCGGCTAATATACAAACCCTGTATCTGCATCACAATTTTCTCACAAGATTTGAGATTAATCCAACGGCTGAGATTCCTCTGAGCAGTTCATTGTGTCTGCAGTACAACTGTATGGTCCCGCCCGTAGCGACGCCCTGCCCACTCAAAGCTGGGACCCAGAAGACTAGGCCTACCGATCAATGCATTGAATGGAAGGGGTGAAGTTGGAAACTCCAGTTTGATATGAAGGGCATTTTGGGAAATGGAAATTTTTATTTACTGTTTTATCCTTTTTCGGTAGCCAATTCATTTTAATAAGATGATTTTAATTCTAATTAAAATGTATTATTCTTATTTTAAGCTATTTCTAAGGTGAAATTACCATTACAGTCCTCAATTGCATTATCTATCTTTATCCTTGCATAATTTCAAACCATTAATGTGCATCACTGTGATCATGAGACCTCGTGTTTGTTGTTTACTTTCAATGCAACTCTAATTCTGGAAAGTTTTCTGCAGAAGATGAGACTTTTGGCTAGTGGGGACTCTTTCAATCTAGCTTTTCAGCTTTCAGTGTGGACTGGCTAGACTCCACTACCACACGACTTCTCAGCTTTCTGAAAACCATGCCTTAAAAGGTATCCATCCTTCTTTTACATCTCTCTTTCTAGATTATGATTGAACAAACAAGCCATCACTCTTAATATGTCTGTGCAAAAAGCTGTATGATCCAACAACTGTGCTAATTCTAGAAGGAAAATCTTACTCGAGACTGCTAAACACCATTAATGAGTCAGTCTCGGTCTCTGTTTTCTCTTATTACAAAGGCAAAAAAAGACATGTGAATGAAAATGAGATTAGGTGGGGTTAGATGATATGAAGTCACAGGCACATGGTTAGAGCAAAAAGGACCAAAATATGGTGGCATATAAAGGTCAGTTTTACCCTAAAGTGATCTCATTTATTGTCTGGAGTTGTTGGCTGGTTCTTACATTTTGACACTTGCCAAAAGGAATAAGCATGTTTCCAAATGAATCCATCTCTACATCTTCTGCCAATGGATGTCAAATAATTCGTTTAATATTCCATAGTTTGATCATTCTTTGTGTCTGAGTTTCCATGCGTTTGGCTACTAAGAACTTGTCAAGGAAGATAAGTTAGAAAATGAATGCTGTTTTTCTCCTAAAATGCAGACCTTTTATGTTTTGGAATACTCATAATTTCGAGGGATTCTTCTCAGCGGTCATCTGAACATGCTGGGTGGAGACTCTGCTGATCTTTATATCATTGTAAAATGGTTATCTATGGATCACAAAATCAATTGGATGAAATGGAAAATTCTACACAAAAAAGACATCTTGGATACTTTATGAGGCTTATTCATCACTTGGTCAAAGATACAAGGTAACGTAAGTTGAAGCATTAATATGGAAACATGGGTAAGAACTGAAGTCCCTGTAAATGTTTTTTCTTCTTAGTGATTTTTTAACTTAGTGGCAGATAACTTCATGAATCAGAAGTTAATCAGCTGCTTTTAGTGGATCCTCCGGTGCATAGGTATTGATATTTTTGTCTCTAAGCACTTTCTTTAATAGTTATTGTTAATTACCTCATCTCAAGATAAATAATATCATCCTCCTCCTTCAATTCTTTCGAAGTCATTGGATTCTTTTCCTCGTTCGAGAATCTCTCCGTTCTTCCATTACGTCTGGACCAATTCAGTGATGTTTTCATTGATTTGGAAACTGAGTGTTTTGATTGACTTATTTTTTCATTCTTTTTCTTTTTTTTATTCCTTTCTATCATCATTCCTTCAAGTCCCATAGGTAACCCTAAGTAAGAAAAGATCACCCTCAGCACCCAACCTAGTAAAGGGGCTCTCAGGCTCAAGTCGAGTCTCGGCGGATCTCACATCAGAAACTGTTCTCTCAATCTCATATTTGTCTTCTTTTTTTTTTGTTGCAATTTCCTACATTTCTCCAAATGGAATAGTGATTTAGCTGATTTATTAGGAGACAAAGACAGTAAATAAATAGCTCGGGATTTTCATTTTGAGCATGAAGTATATCGTCATCTTGACTATGGACAAGACTAGAAAGGATTGTCGTGGCAAGGATATCTCAATTATTTCATGCTTACAATGATTGTCCGGATAGGAGAATATTGAAGAATTAGGGGATAAGAAGGGACTTCCGAAAGTGGACAAAATGAATAGTTGGTTGGGTGAGAAACAATCTATCTCACCTCCATGTTTTGCATCTCCTTTTTCCTCAATATTTCTTTAACAAATACGAATTAAAAGCTGTGTAAAAATCATTAAAATTAGATGAAATTACCTCAAATTACACAAAAAAAACTAAGAAGTCAAGGTCTTGTTTTGTTCTAATTCGTTGAAACATCACATAGATAAGAACAGACCCTTGTCTTTGTCGTATTAAACAGCTAATTAACAGAGCAAAATCTGAGATTAAATAAAAGAAAAGACAAAGATTATAATCTCAATTCATGCACCAAAGGAAACGAAGCCTGAATTCAATGCAAAAGGCCTGAAAAGTCAGTGAAAGACAAACTAGGCTCTCATCTTTCCTACCACTTCCCATACCCATCCGGCATTAATCACTTGAAACAATTTCCAAATTAAATGATTTTATTTATTTATTTATTTTTTTAAAATTGCCATCAATTATCCACCGTGTTACCCACTTAGAAGTTAATCTAAAATTTAACTTAGTATGAACTAATTATTGAAGATAGCGATGACACACACACACTTAATATGCCTCAATTTTAGCTCATAGTTTGAATTGTTTAAGTGTACATAAATTTCTTGCAATTCTTCGAATTTGTCCTCCTAGTGGATGGATTGGGACTTGAGTCCTGTTCCCATTAACTTTACAAAAAATGACTAGGAAAACACCAACACTTATCACTAATCTCTCTCTTTCTCTAATCTCCCTAATGGAATGCGTGGAGAGAAGACCATCAAAGTGGTGGGATCAATCTACAATCAATCCTCCAAAAAAGAAGCCATTGACAGAAAGTATGAAACAGAGTAAAACAAGTATCATTCATATATTTCAAAAAGACATTACTGCTCATAATTTCCATTAATTATGGCTAAACCCTTTTTTTTCACCACTAAATTCTGCAGATTTCTTCCTCCGTTTCCGGCCATTAGAACTCGACGATGGCACAAACCGGCCGAACCCGAGATCGTACAAGAGTAAGTAGTAATATAAATACAACAAACCAGTAGACGAAAATATGAAGCTTCTGTCAAAAGTATATATCTGGATGTAAAGTTAAAGAGCACGTCTGTTTCTATGAAGAAGAGTTAGAATTGACGAAGGCGTTGATCTCCTCCATTAGACAATAGAAATGCTCGTTATTTGGCAAGAAGTAGAATCCAATGGTGGCTTGTTTTAGGAACAGAAGCTTCACCTCGTGACCATGGTTTATCAGCCCTTCTACATATGCTAGTTGCCAATCTTGTGCCAGATCCAATCCGGCGACGACAACTAGACTTTTCGGGAAGTCGAGACCTCGGAGGGTTTTACCCCTCGGCCCGAAAATGTTGCAGGCCGGGTGGTCTCGATCTTCGCCTCCGGGAAGATAAGCTCTCCAGTACCAATCCCGATCCTTGAGAGTGACGAAGTATTTTCCATCCAATTTTTTTTCTGATTCTGTTCTTTTTTGCCCTGCAAACATTGGATGAAGAAGAATATTGCCCAAGACTTCTACTTCTTCTTCGGCAGCCTTCACGGCAACATGGTGGGCGATGTTGCCGCCGGAGCTGTCTCCGGCCAGGTAAACGTGAACTTTAGAATCCTTTCCACTTTGAAGCCATTTTCTTGATTTAACCCACTTCAGAGCCGCCCAACCGTCATCGTATGCACATGGAAACCGGTGCTCTGGCGACCGGCGATAATTTACCGAAACAACGACGGATTTGCAAATGTTGACGATCCGGCGACACAAGGTGTCGTAAATAGCACTGTTCGCGGTCGAATGAGTAAAGCTTCCTCCATGGAAGAAGATTATCACAGGAACTATCTTTGTTCCGCTCAACGGCTTCTCTAGTTCTACAATGCCGTGATGGGAGTCGTTCTCCGGAGACGGCATGTAAACTCGATTGAGAAGGCCGGAGGATCGATCCAAGTGGTCAAATGAGAATACCCCATCGACCGGAATCATATTGGCCGGAACTTTGCGATCTAAGAACTCCGACAATTCACGGTTAAATGTTCCGTCAGCTCGCCGTTGGAGGTTATAAGCTAGTTTGAAATTGGATATAAGAACCCATGTATTAAGTGGGACAACCGTCTGCAAAATGAAGGTTATGAGAAATTTCTACCATGTCTGTTTATAGAAACTTGCTTCAAGCTAAACGTTCCCACAGATAAAATATATTTTCGATTATTAATTAATGGAAAATCATTGATGACCGGAGAAGAGAACATTGTGAGCAGAGTAAAAGATATTTCAAAAGCTTGATTGCAGAAAAAGATTTTCTGTGCTTCAATTTGAACTCAAAATCCAGGAAACAAGCCTGAAAAATTCGAAGCCGAAAAAGATAAAAAAACATATGATAGAAGCAGAAAACAAGCGATAAACCATGATTTTGGAAGAAAAAAACCCAGAAATGTAGCACAGTACCCTGGACTCATTTAGGTTGACCTCACTACTTCCGGCCATAACTCTCGCGTTGAGCTCAGAGCACTCCGAGAAGAATGCTTGAAACCCAGCAGAAAGTGAAACCCCCTCTATCTTGCTTGTGGAAAGAAGAACCACTCTCTCTCACAACCTTAATTTCTGATTGATTCCTCGTTTTGGGTTACCGAAGAAGAAGAAGAGACGCTTCCTTCTGAAAAAAGGAACCAACAGACTAGACATGCAGAGAGATCAACAATATAACATAGATTGATGGAAAGAGAGGGGGAAAGTACACAGGGAGGCAGAACTGCAGAAGTAGAAGAGAGAGAGAGAGTGGGAGGGGATGTTAACGTCTCCAAGTCAAACGAAACGGAGCGACGCCGGTGGGGGAGGGAGAGGAGACGAGGGAGACGACAAAATGGGCCGCCGAATTAAACAGTAGACTGGGTCCCACACCTACCGTCTGAATTTCAATTTTCCATTATCTTCCTTCCTCTGTTTCTTCTTCCCATTTCCCCTCGTCTCTTCTTCAACAAGTGGAAACCCAGAAAAGCTTCCAACTTCAACCAATCAACTCTTCGCTTCTTTCATCCCAACACCCAATCAAAATCCTCAATTTTACTTTGTTTTCTTTAGCTTTTATGCATCGGCGTTGCCAAAATTGGGGACTTGGTCGCACCCTAAAACCAAAAATATTAAAAAGATTTAATTTTTTTTTTTGACAAAATTGACAGAAGAGAGAGAGAGAGAGAGAGAGAGGAAAGAGACAAAACAGTTTCCTGCGTTCGGTCCACGCCAAGACACGTGGCGACAAAGGGTTCCGTCTGGACACTTGCATAATCCCATCCCCCGTTAAACACGATTTCCCCAAAACGCCCTCATCAATCCTCATAAATGACATCGAGAATGACACGTGTTTTGTCCGCTAGCTTGAGAGCGCGTGACGGCATGTTTTTGTCGGAATCCGACACTACCATCTCCCCCCTTTTTTTCGTTTTTGCGAATTTTAATATTTATAACGTGGGGGGTATTCATTTTTGTCCTTTTATGCGGATACCCGTTGGATCTAAACAGTGGGACACGTGTCGAACTATCCTAACTCACGTTTCTCATATGGGTCCCACTTTTCTTTTCATACGAGCTGCTACGATAATCAAAGCTGATTAGTGGGACCGGTTAGAAACCATATGGTGGACTAGAGCCCTTGTGATGCTGCCACGTGGGTTACTAGCTTCTCGTCCATTTGATTATTATTCTGCTTAACAGAAGATATAGATTTATTTCTTTAGTCGTAAATTAATCAAAATACGAATGATAATATAAATAATTAAATTGCACGAAAATGAAAAAATTGGAGTTTCTTACATTTTTATTTCACTAAATAGTTGGAAAAATAAAAATAAAAATACGAATATTAAACTTAGATTAATTATTCATAAAATAATAAATTTAAAAATATAAAAATTAGAAATAAATAATAATCATTAGAAAGATAAAAAAAGAAGAAAGGAAAGTGGTGGGTGGCTGTATATTTGGAAGCACGTGTTGTCTTGTGGGAAGGCTTCTCTGTCTCTCTAGGTTTAATTTTTGCTGTGTCTTTTTCTAAAGTAAAAAAGAAATTTAATAACGTGTACTGCACGACCATATTGGGTTTGTCTTGTTGTGTCGACTGTCGTAGGTGAACTAACGAAGGTTGAACTTTTGTTTTTTTCTGCTCGTTATTTCTATTCCTTAATAATTATTTAAATGTTATTCTTCACTTTATAAATTTTTTTTTGTTTTATAAATTAATTTTAAAACATATCAAATAATATTTAATTTACTTGAAAGTTTTACCAAATATTCACAACATCACAGGAATGTAATCTGAAAATTTTCGTGATTTTATAACATTTGTACTATATATTGTAATTTTAGTTAATTATTTTATAAAATAATTATAATAAATCATACAAATATTATAAAATCACAAAAAAAAAAAAAAGATTATTTTCCCTTGACGTGGTAAAAATTTCAAGTAAATTTAATATCGTTTAATATTTTTTTAAATTAATTTATAGAGGGAAAAAGGTAATCCACGTGACATTTACCCCCTTAAAAAACGGTTCCCGGTTCTATGTGTAAAATACAGAACGAGAGGATATCGGTTGACTGCCAGTGGTTTTTTTGTTAAATTTTTTATAGTTTAAGATTTGTTTTGTTAAGGTTAATACTTCGAAGGATAAAAAAATGAAAAATAAATAAATTTAACTCTTATTTAAATAAAAAAAAACAACTTTATTATCATTATTTTCTTAAACTTTTCTTGGCTCAGCTTGGCCTTTTTGTTTTTTAGCTCTAAATAATATTTGTTTGGCCAATTGGCCCCTCGTGACTTTCAAGAGTTGCTAATTAAATTTTAATTAGTAACTCTTAATTTTTCTTGTCCTTCTGACTTGACAAAATAGTTTACTCCCCTCTTCTATTGGTTAATTAATGCTTGTTTAATTGGCAAGGCAAATGCAGTTGAAATATAAAAAACATAGTTCAAGTGAATTATTAATTAAAATTATTTATTTTATCTAAAGTCTTACTTAATATTCATATTTCTGTGTGTTGCATCACTCCATATGTTAATAAGCTACAAATAAATAACATGTCAAGTCAGTTAACTAAATCAATTTAATTAACTGTTGATAATCATAATTAGTTTTGTGCCGTCAAATTTCAATCTCAACCCTTCGTTTTAATACAATAAACAAATCTGCACCGTCTAGTTTTTTTATCCGATGATCAAACAAATCTTTAAAATACAATAATTATTTTCTTCGAAATTATAGATTAATTTATTTATTAAACTATTATTTAAAATTTGGAGTGCATAAAAAGTAGTGTTGGAAATAATTGGGAGAGGAATGACAAAAGCAATGACGAACAAAAGCGGAAGAAAGTGACCTCAACTTCATTTTATTATTCTGATTTAAAATATATATATTTTTCAAATAATAAAGATTTTTATTAAAAGTAAATATAATTAAACTAGAAACCCTTGAAAAGAGGTGTCTAAAAAACAACGTCTTCTAATCTTATAAGCTAACGTGTTTTATGTATCATTCATTATGTAGTTGAAATAATAAACTTTACTACAAAATGAACGAATGACACTTAAATATCGAACGGGAAAGAATCGACTAAGCCTAAGTAGCAAGTGACGCTGGGTTGATGGGCCTAACCTCTAATCACACTATTTAGAAGTGGGCTAGACCGAGTTGGGGCTTGATTCGTCCCAAGACCCGTGGAATCACAAGCCCGTTGGGAAAAAGAAAGTCTGGCCTGATTGTCGAACCACAACGGTTTGCTGACCCGCCGGAGGATCGACATGTTAACTAAATGAAAATCCGAGTTTCTAACTCAGTTGAGAATCTCAATATTGAATGCAACTAATGAGAATGTTGAAGTATAATCAATTTTCATTGAATGGTATGTTGGAAAGGTGGTTGCCAAAAACCAAACCATGTAAACCCATTCTTAAGATCCCATTTTTTAAACATTTTGCTTCACTTTCAGTTCATTTGTTCAGAGTATTATATTCATCGACTAAATGTCAAGACAATTCGTCAGCCAACTTGAATAATTAACGGCTGATCTTGTTTTCAGACATTAAGAAATGTCAATGAAGTTGTTGATCAGTCACCCATCGTCCCTCCGTTTGGAAGATCAGTCTTCGTGTTCGAAGATAGCCAACTAGGAATATGCTTCTTCAACTTTACAACGAAAGCGAAATGAAATTAAATAAGAACGAAATCTTCCAGTCAGTTCATCAAATTGACCTCTTCCTCTTCGTCTTCTTCGTTTTAGTCTATAGCAGAGCAATACCCAGATTGAATTTTCTGCAAAAAGTACAATTTTTCTGGGAAAAAAGGGAAGGGGAGGAAGAGAAATGGACAGGTTGGTGATGCCCGATGTGAAAGAACTGAAATTTGTGTTCAAGAAAGGCCAAAAATGCAGCTCGAGTTTCAGGCTAACCAATTTAATGCACACCATGTCTGTTGCAGTGAGCTTGACGACATCGAATCCGTCTGTTTTCTCGTTTTCACTGCCGTTCTCTGTCATTTCACCTCTCTCTTCTCTGTCATACTCTGTTTTTTCGCAGCCCGTTGATCAACCGCCTCTCACGACTCCTCCAACCATGGTCACCGTCCGATCCTCTATGGTCCCGATCGGCAAAGCAGGCCCAGTCGATCACCAGAGTCTGTTTTCCAAGCCTGGACGCCATGTTTTCCGGGATGCCACCATATTGATCTCCTTTGTGGGTCCTCAAGTTGTTGAATTCCTCATTTCAAACTATTCTTGCGTTCCGGAATCGAGATTCTTGTTACCCAAAGCCATTTCTGAGTGTTCTGAATCTCAACTTACGGAGCTGCTCAAACCTGCTGTATTGTCAGGGAAACCAAACTTGGTTTCTGCTTTGATTGACGCCGGCGCCGACGTTAATGTCAAGGAATTTGATGGAAAGTCGATGATTTCTGCGGCAGTTGTGGCCGGAAACATTGATATCGTCAAGCTTTTAATGACTTCAAATTGTAGGATTGATCATTCCGTAGACTTGATTCTTCACCACGTTTCGGCCCTGAACCGGGTCGATTTAATGGAAATTCTCTACGCCAACTACCAAGACGTTGACGCAAACTCCAATGATTCCAACGGCCAAACGCCTATTCATATCGCTGCGACTCATGGCCATGTCGAGGCGATTCAGTTCTGCGTTTCCATTGGAGGAAACTCTGACGCCGTGGATAATCGGAAATGGACTCCACTCCATTGTGCGGCGGCGGAGGGGCATTTGAAGGCGGTGAAGTTTTTGTTAAAATGCTCCAACGTAAAATACGCTATGAACAAAGATGGAAAGACAGCTTATGCGCTCGCGGCCGATAAAGGGCACGACCACTTGCTCGACGTACTGCATTTGGGCGACGAACTGCAGCAGGCGGCGAGAGTGGGGGATGTGCGATGGCTGAAGACTTGCCTTGCCGGAGGGGCGAAGGTTAACGGGAGAGATCAAAATGGTTGGACCCCATTGCACAGAGCTTCATTTAAAGGCAGAATCGACTGTGTGAAGCTTTTGCTCGAATATGGAGCTCGAGTTGACGCTGTTGAAGACGAGGGCTTGACTCCCCTGCATCTGGCGCTTGAGGCTGGGCATTTCCAGGTCGTGTTCCTGTTGTTTTCTTGCGGAGCAAAAGGCAATGATCAATGTCTTAACGGTTTGAACTTTGGTCATATCGAGAACCATCTTCTTCGTTTTGTTCGCCCTCTCCGTCATGGAAAAGAACGAACATGAATCTCCAATTTTCTATATAGCACAGTCCAAATTTGTACATAGTTCTATCGTCCAAATCAAAAATAACAAAATAAACGGAGGGTTTTGCGTCTTCATACGTTCTATCCGTTGACTATTTAAGCTTGTTGTTTGGTTCGTAGAAGCAAAGGAGTAGTTGAGCTCAAAAGGAGAAGAAGAAGAAGAAAGATGGCGGCCCTAGAAAATGATTTCATTGTATCTGCTTTCTCATGGCAATTTCTTACATATACATATCAAAAGAAAAGTAATGATGAAAATGAACTATAATTGTAATCTAACTAGATTGTAATAAAACTATAATTATATAGTGAAAGTGTGCTCTAATATCCCCCTCAAGATCAAGGGCGAAAATTGAAGATCTTGGAGATGAAAAGATTGAAAGACGTCGGTGGGAGAGATTTGGTAAGCGCATCAGCAAGTTGGTTTGCTGAAGGTGTGAACTTGACTGAGAGCTTCTTTTGAAGTACCTTTTCCTAGACGAAGTGGAAGTCAATTTCTACATGTTTGGACTTCGAGTGCAATACTAGATTCACTGCAAGATAAGTTGCACTCAAGTTGTCACAGAGAATGAGAGGTACCTTGGTAGAGAAGATACCTAGCTCTTTTAAAAGCGATTGTAGCTAGAGGACCTCGGTTGTACCGTTAGCGACACTACGATACTCCGATTCCTTGTTTGAGCATGAGATGACCATCTGTTTGGTTGAAGACTAAGATATAAGATTTGTGCCTAGAAAGACACAGAAGCCACTGGTACTTTTTCGATTATCTGGGCAAGAGGCCCAGTCGGCGTCCGTATACCAGGTCAAATCACATGAGGGGGAGAGCGTGAACGATATGCCGAGAAAAAGAGTGCCGTGAAGATAGCGTATGATTCTCTTGACGGCTTGCCAGTGGACGTCAGAAAGTGCATGCATGAATTGGGAGACCTTATTAACTACAAATGCTATATCGGGTCTTGTAAGACAGCAGTACTGGAGGCCGCCAACAATGCTGCAGTATATAAAACCATCACGCAACGGTGTCCCAGAATGGATGGATAACACTGACCCAGCCACCATAGGGGGTCAGAAACGATCTACAAGAATCCATATTTTCCCTGTCAAGTAGCTCAGAAAAATATCATGATTGGGAAAGATGCATACCAGTAGACTTCTGATTGACGAAAATGCCTAAAAAGTATGATAAATGTCCGAGATCTCGGACTCGAAACTGAGAATGTAAGTACGTTACGAGCTGGTCTAAGAGGGCAACAGAGTCATCTGTCACAATAATATCGTCGACATATACCAGCATGATAATGATGGATGAGGGCATATGCCATATGAAAAGAGACGAGTCAGATCGTGATGCTGAGAAGCCCCAATTAATTAAAGCTGTGTACAGTTTGGTATACCATGCTCTCAGAGATTGCTTGAGGTCATATAGTGCTTTGTGTATGAAACAGACATCCGACGGAGATGATGAATCGGTAAACCCGGGGGGCTGTTGCATGTACACCTTCTCAGTTAAATCACCGTGTAAGAACGCGTTGTCTAATACTCCAGCGAGAGGAGATGGCTATGGAGAGCATTGTGCGTACTGTCGTTGGTTTGACCACCAGACTGAACGTCTCATCATAATAAACACCTTCAGTATTGTCATAGCCTTTGGTAAGGGTGGGCAGGACCAGACCAGGTCTCGAGAACTGGACTCGACCGATGGTTTTAGTCCCAACTCACTGGACCACAGTGTAACACCCGAAAGAATTTCTATGACGTACGTAGCCTTTACATGAGGGCGATTTAGTAATTGGTTAAAATAAATAAATAGATTAATAAAATAAATAAATAGATTAATAAAATAAATAATGAAATAAAATAAAATTTAATTAAAAATTTTATTTTTAATTAAAAACAGAATGGCTTCTCGCGAAGCCATTCTGCTTCTTCATTTCGGCCCGAGCACCGGAGAACGACAGGGAGAGCCGAGCGACGTTCCTTCGGCGACCACGCGATTCTGGACACCGTTCAGACGAGCAAACTCTGGCGAGCTGAAGCCATAGCTCAATTCGGCTTTTCTGCGCCAGACCCGATCAAAAACCGGTGAGTTCTCCCCTGTTTCTTGCTCGGTTTATGGCCGAGGGTGTCGAGCTGCATTGAGCTCCGGTCACCGGCCGCTTTTGGCCGTTCTCGACGGTGAATGGCCGAGCTTAAGGCCGGCGATGGCCGTTGATCCGTGAGGTGCTCAATTTGAGCGAAAATCAGTGAATCTCGAATTGGGGGATTTCGAGTTTTGTTTGTAGCCTTGGAATTTTGATTAGTTTAGGCTAATTGGGTGTGAGGGTGATTGATTGGTGAGGAAATTGATGGAAAATGTTGAAAAATCGAGTTGGGGGAAATTTCCGGGTGAAGGGCAGTTCGGGTTTTGCCCTTTTCGACCTAGCCACGGTCGTTTGTTTTGAAATTCATTTTGGCAGGTTAAAATAAGTTATTAGAGGAGTACGTGGCCGCTGGAATCGTTCGATTCCGATAACCGACGCAAAAGTTACGCGCGTTCGAAGTTTTAGGTCAGTTTTTACCGAACCCAAATTAGTGGCCCGTTTAGTTAGTTTTAGTTGGATTAGGCTATAAATAGTAGTTTGAAAGTAAATTGGTGAATGTGGGCTTAATTTTAATGAAGTTTGAATATTTGTCGTAGGTCGAGCCGTAGGTGGACAGGTAACCGAGTAGCCCCAGCGAGCTATAGAAGACAGGTAAGTTCTCGTGACTTGCTGTGGCCGATAGGCCTACACCATATGTCGTGTTTCGTTGTCGAGGATATTTGGAGTTATGTATGTTTATTCGCTTTGGTTGGGTAGTTTAGGGTTAGGTCTTTTATAGGTTATGCTTGTATTGTTTGATGGTATGCACTTTGTATGTTTATGTTATGCTTTTACTGTCATGCATCACTGTTTTATAAAAGTCATGGTATGAACTGAAAAATGTGACGACTATCTGATAAATGAATGAATGTATGAACTGAAAAATGTGACGACTATCTGATAAATGAATGAATGTATGAACTGAAAAATGTGACGACTATCTGATAAATGAAATGAACGCATGATATGATAAATGAAATGAACGCATGATATGATAAATGAATGAATGTATGAACTGAAAAATGTGACGACTATCTGATAAATGAATGAATGTATGAACTGAAAAATGTGACGACTATCTGATAAATGAAATGAACGCATGATATGATAAATGAAATGAACGCATGATATGATAAATGAATGAATGTATGAACTGAAAAATGTGACGACTATCTGATAAATGAATGAATGTATGAACTGAAAAATGAGACGACTATATGATAAATGAATGAATGTATGAACTGAAAAATGTGACGACTATCTGATAAATGAATGAATGTATGAACTGAAAAATGTGACGACTATCTGATAAATGAATGAATGTATAAAATGAATTTAAGCATGAGTTCCCGAAAGAAACGAATGAAAGTAAGTGAAAGAAATGAACGAAAGTAAAGAAATGTGATGGCATGAAATCAGATGACTAATACGAGATGACTAGACTATGGACTAATACGAGATGACTATGACGACTTAAATGAGACGACTAATATGAGATGACTATGATGACTTACATGAGACGACTTACATGAGATGACTATATGATAAGTGAATGCATGATATGATAAATGAATGTATGACATGATAAATGAAATGAATGCATGATATGATAAATGAAAGTATGACATGATAAATGAAATGAACGCATGATATGATAAATGAAATGAACGCATGATATGATAAGTGAAGGAATGTATGAACTGAAAAATGAGACGACTATATGATAAATGAATGAATGTATGAACTGAAAAATGTGACGACTATCTGATAAATGAATGAATGAACTGAAAAATGAGACGACTATATGATAAATGAATGAATGTATGAACTGAAAAATGTGACGACTATCTGATAAATGAAATGAATGTACGATATGATAAATGAATCGAATGTACAAGAATTTATGAAAATTGCATATGCATGTTCATGCATTGTCATTTACGTAGAATTTACTGAGATTTATTCTCATAGGCGTCCTTATGGTGTAGGTGAACCGGAAACAGGTGAGGAAGACATTCCTCTGTTAGATGATCACGCTGGTTGAAGAAGGATGCCCGTGGGAGTGCGCTGGCGTAGTTGGTGCGATTTTGACCTGTGGGGACGTAGGTAAATGTTTTGGGAAAAATTGATAGATATGAAAATTGTACAGATAGAACATATTAGGATGTTTGGTTCTGGATAGTTGATATGTTATATATTAATGTTTTAAACGTTTGGAACTGTTTTGTGATTTTAAAACGGGAAGGATATGTTAAACTTTCAAACGGAACCACGCAGTTTATTTTCGTGAAAATGTACTTTGTTATAGTTGTGTTTCGAGTTGGTTGTGTGGTGGTATTTCGGAAGACGTATGAGTATCGGGTGTTTGATGTCAAGTTGTATTGTGAAGTGTATGTTTGTGAGGTGGATAGAAATTGTGGTATAGATAGAATTGTGTTAATGAAATGGTGAGGTTGTATTTTGTAGATGTTTGGGTACGTATTGTTTTAAATAATTGTTTTGTAATTGTTTTAAACGTTTTATTCAATTGATTTTAAATTGTTCTCAAATTGTTTTCCGCATAAACGCTAAGGATAAAAAAAAAAAAAAATTGTACGGTAATTTAAGGGTAAATAAGGGTACAGTATTAGGGTCGCTACACACAGTCCGGTCCTCTGTCTAAAATAAAAAATCCCACCGGTTTTTAGTCCAGTCCTCAGTCTATAGCCAACAATCCTGAAAAATCGGACCGGACCTAATGTTAAAAAAACCTGTTGAGTGCTGAATGAAATTGAAGCCTCTTCACTTCACTGCTTCAGTCTTCCGTCTCCATGCACTTCACTCAGCGGTTCCACTTTCCAAAGTTCCAGTCTTCCAAGTTCCAGAATCCCTTCCGAGTCCTTGTCTGGCTGTCCCGACTGGCTGACTCATTCCCTTCTCCGCTGAACACCCGACGACCGACCTCGACTCGCGACTCCCCGACCATCGTGCTCCCTACTCTGTTGCGCTGCCTCGAAAGCTCCTGTGCTCCGATGCCCTGCTCCAACGCCTCACCTCGTGCTCGCCTCTGTCCTCGGCTGATCAGCTCACCTGGTCGCTCGCCTCTCCTCTATCATCGGATCGCCTCAGTCCTCACTCCTTAGTGTATGTGTTTATGCATTTAATTGTGTAATTCTTGTTGGTTTTGCTGCTCACTGTTGGTTGATAAATTAGGACTAATTTTTGTTGATTGATTTGATAAATTGTTGGTTGTTGGCTGTAGTTAATACATTTTTTGCCGTAGTTGATAAATTTTTTGTTGTTGGTTGTTGATTGATTTGTTTGATAAATTGTTGGTGGTTGCCTGTTGATTGATTTGTTTGTTTATTTCGGTAAATTTTTACTCCACGGTAGGATGGATACTACTTCTAGTGAAAGTTCGCATGTGGAATTAAAAAGATCTAACTCTATAGCTTGGATTCACTTCAATAGGGTACCAAACACAGATCAAGCTAAATGTAATTATTGTGGACAGATTTATGCAGTACACCCGACGAAGAATGAGACTTCAAGTTTAGTAAAGCATGTTAAAGTATACAAAAAATTTTCACAAAATGTACACAATAGGCAACCAACCTTGATCTTTAAACCTCTTGAGGGCAAGAATGGTAGTATACCCATATTTACTATAGTGGTTGCTAGAGAATTTCAAGCAAAGATGATTATCTTAGAGATAATCATACATATTTATTATCATTAGATTCAAAATTTTATATTTATTATCTTATATCCATATTTATTATCATTAGATTCAAAATTTTGAATTTACCAATTCCTTCTTACATTCACTCAAATCATACAAGTTCTATCAATTAAATACCATATAAAATAACTCTAATTTAAGAGTTATCAGTTGCTAGAGAATTTCAAGCAAAGATGATTATCTTAGATGAATTGCCATTGAAAGTGGTAGAAGAAATTTGTTTCAGGACATTTTGTCTGTATCTCAATCCCAAGTTTATGATGTCATCTAGAAAGACACTGGCAAGAGATGTTCACGATATATTTAAGAAATAAAGAACAAAGTTGAAGGAGTGTTTTTTTTCAACATCACAGAGGGTGTGTTTAACTACTGACACATGAACCTCTATTCAAAATTTGAATTACATTGTGTTAACATATCATTTTTGTAACGCCCCGAGTTTTCTAAACCCAGTTTGTTACTCTTAAACTCGAACTTGACTAAGAAACTTTGAACCAAATTTAAAATTTCGCTCGAAAGTTTAAATTTGACATTTTCTAAAACCTCAAAACATTTAGAGACTTGCAGCGGAAATCATTTGAGCAAAATAAAGTTAAACCAAACTATAGAACAATGTTTGAATAATCAGTTGAGATGTTAGGGAACATTCGGCCAAAATAAATAAAGGTTTAAATCGCGAAATACTTTGAAAGTTACAAAAGTCAAACTCGTCTGCCGCTGTACAAAGTCAACAAGAGGGCAGAAATAAAACTGAAGGTCTCCATCGATGACGTCAGCCGGAGGAGTCATTCTTCTAGCTTCAGTCGATCGCAAAACGACAAGTTTTGCTACTGCATCTATCGGTGACGTCAGCCGGATGATTCGTTCATCCCGCCTCAGCCTATCACTAGACGGCAAGTCTTTTACTCACGCCTTCCGGTAGGTAAAATACTCGACATCATCCGGTTACAAAACGACAATTTACATCCTACATCTTCCGATGGATTTAATACACGACATCCACCGGTGACTAAACGACAAAACTTCTACTACATCACCCGATGGATTTAACACTCGACATCCACCGGTCACTAAACGACAAATTACATTCTACATCATCCGATGAATTTAGCACCCGACATCCACCGGTTACAAAACGACAAATTTTCTAATCATATCTTCTGATGGCTTTCACTGAAGACATCTTCCGATAAACAACAGAACAACAACTCAGCACCCGCCAATAGACATCGTCTATCAATAGAGAACAGAGCGACATTTCAACTACTCCTTGCTATACAAACACAACTCTGACTACGAAAAGAAATTTACTTACTTCACTGTAACAATTCAAAACATTGCATTACTCAAGATCCAGTAAGAACCAATATTAAAACTCAACAAAATACTATTATCAGAAAGATCTCAAAGGCGTATTCAAAATATTGAAACCACTACTGTCATGAAATCTCAACACGCTTAAATTGAAACATTGTCAACTAAACCTTCACATCAACAGACATCAGTTAAACCACCTCATCAGGATACCAAAACGTGGCATGAATGTGCTTCAACAACTTTGCCTATTCCTCAGTAAATTCAGAGAACTCTCCAGTAGTTACCTCAACACCTACATCACAAAACTCATCTATTAGCCTAATGCTAAGCAAGTAAAGCAATAATGAAATGATATGCTGAAACATAAAACCTAAACATGCAGTTTCTACTTTCTCATCTCAGTTGTACATTCGCTCGTTTACTGATCTGATCCCTCGGTTCCCTTGGGAGTGGGATCAATTCTCCCAATGTTATACATCCTCTACTCGATTAAGGGGCGGATGAATTCCCTTAATAGCTATTCTGATCCCTCAGTTCTCTTGGGAGTGGGATCAATTCTCCCAATATTATACATCCTCCACTCGATTAAGGGGCGGATGAATTCCCTTAATAGCTATTACATTTCAATCTATACTTGCCTTTCCATGCCACTACATATAAATTCATTTTCGTATTCTTTCAAAAACATGATGCAAAACACGCAGAAAATACTCAAGCATGCATAAACCTACTGTTTGTGATGTAGGCCCGAAGGCACACACAATACTTCACTTACCTGGATTCCTGGGGAAATGTTCGGTTGCTAACCACTTCGGGTTCTGCTCAAACCTAAAACCGTAGACAGTGTATTAGTTAAACTTCATTCTAAACTATCCAAGAGTCTAAGGAAATTAGTTTGGAAGCTCAGATTTTCGTGCATTCCTGATTCTGCACTTAACCCGAAACTACACTCATTCAAAACACTCCCAAAACACATACATTGCATTCCCTCTGTTATCTAACCGTCAAGTCATAAGGAAAAATGAAGGAACTCACCTAAGTCGGAGAAATCGCTGGAGAAATCGAAGGGAGGGCCTCCTAGAGCACTCTGCTAAGCTGAGGAGCTAAGAGTCGAAAAGAATTGGAAAACAGTGGCGGCTATAATGCATTAAATCCAAAAACCTATTCCTTAAATACGTTATCCATTTTAAATTTCCAATTAATCTTATGCCCTTGCCTAGTCATCCATTAACCCCACTTTTACTATTGTCATTAAAGTGTGTCATTAATTTAGAAAAAAATAAGACTTGATTCTATAGAACCGGGTGTTACAATTTTATTGATCAAGACTGACATGTGCAAAAGAAGATCTTGTTGACTTAAATGATGTTTAAGTCTAACGATGTTTTTGATGATGTATAATTTGATTGAATTAAATATATGAGATTGATAAATTGATTAATAAATTAAATATTGTCCTCCATATATATATCTCTAAATTTTAAGTGGAAATGCCCTTTGAAAAGGGTATTTTAGTTGTTTAACAAATTTGTTAAGTGTTCAGGGTGTGATAGCAAAACAGGGCTAAAACGGATTGAAGTATTATTGCATATCCACCGATGTAGAAGAAAAGACTTCCACCGCTAGCTAAACGACAAAGTCTTCCAAAGTTTACATCCACCGCTAGCTAAACGACAAAGTATACATCTGCCGATGGCAGAGTCTTCCTAAGACATCCACTGCTAGCTAAACGACAAAGTTCTACATCCACCGCTGACAGAGTCTTCCAAGGCTTACTTCTACCGCTGGTATTTCCAAGGAAACTTCTACCGCTGAACAGTAACTTTTGAAGACATCCACTGCTGAAATTTCAAAGACAACATCCACCGCTGGATTTTCAAAGACAACATCCACCGCTGGTGTTCAAAGGCAACGTCTGCCGGTGAACAGTATCTTCTGCCTGCATAACAAAAAATTACATCTACCTGCAGAGGAAAGTGACGTTGATCACCTACATCCACCGCTGAACAGTATCTTCCGCTAGAAATTTAAAAAGACCACGAAGCGATAGCGATACTCATCCAGAGCCTTAACTCCAGATCATTAATGGCGAAGAACGAAAGCGACTCCAGAACGCAATGGCTAGCTATCTATGTACGGATGCTTCTCCAACGGTCATAAATTTCTATATTCAGATAAGGAGCATTCAAGAATTAGAACCGATAATAGACAGCGTATAAAAGAGGAGAAAGAAGCTCAGAAGAAGAACTTTTTGCTAAAATTCTCTATGAACCCTAAGATGCAAAAAAACTTCGTGATACTCTGTTGTTTGTTCTACACCTCTCATCAACTTAACTGGAGATTTGATTTTTGTGAGAGTGTAGTCTGTGCTGTAATTCTGTTAAACTGTAAAGGCATTGGATTGTCGCATGTGAAGAGAAATCCTGAGTTGTAAAAGGTAGTAGATCGACGCTCGAAAGTTCGATCTTGTTTTCTCGTGAGGAGATGAAAAGAATCTTCAAGGGGGAGCCTTGGAGCGTGGACGTAGGCAAGTTTGGCCGAACCACGTTAAAAACTACGGTGTCAAATTTCTCTCTATCTTTTACTTTGTTTTTGCCTGTGTGTTTGCTGTTAACCTAGTAATTGCATACAAGAGAGAAAACGTTTAGATTAAGTTAAATAATTTTTAATAAGTCTAATTCACCCCCTCTTAGACAATACGATCCTACAGATCTTGAATTTCTATTTGATTCGAACCATAATGGTGAATCTATAGTACTCTGTGGTTGTTCTACACCCTCTCATCAACTTAACTGGAGATTTGATTTTTGTGAGAGTGTAGTACTGTGCTGTAATTCTGTTAAACTGTAAAGGCATTGGATTGTCGCATGTGAAGAGAAATCCTGAGTTGTAAAAGGTAGTCGATCGACGCTCGAAGTTCGATCTTGTTTTCTCGTGAGGAGATGAAAAGAATCTTCAAGGGGGAGCCTTGGAGCGTGGACGTAGCAAGTTTGGCCGAACCACGTTAAAAACTACGGTGTCAAATTTCTCTCTATCTTTTACTTTGTTTTTGCCTGTGTGTTTGCTGTTAACCTAGTAATTGCATACAAGAGAGAAAACGTTTAGATTAAGTTAAATAATTTTTAATAAGTCTAATTCACCCCCTCTTAGACAATACGATCCTACAGATCTTGAATTTCTATTTGATTTCGAACCATAATGGTGAATCTATTAGTAAGGAAGTTGAAAAATATTTGCTTCAGTGGTAGCTTGAAAATGTTACCACCATCACCATTGACAATGTGTCTTCCAACGACGTCGCTATTTCTTATATGACGAGGACAATTAGAAATTGGAAGGGGTTGATTTTAAACGGCGATCATATGCACGTGCGATGTTTTGCAAATATCGTGATACCCTAAGATGCAAAAAGACTTCGTGATACTCTGTTGTTTGTTCTACACCTCTCATCAACTTAACTGGAGATTTGATTTTTGTGAGAGTGTAGTCTGTGCTGTAAATCTTTATCAATTCTATTAAACTGTAAAGGCATTGGATTGTCGCATGTGAAGAGAAATCCTGAGTTGTAAAAGGCAGTAGATCGACGCCCGAAAGTTCGATCTTGTTTTCTCGTGAGGAGATGAAAAGAATCTTCAAGGGGGAGCCTTGGAGCGTGGACGTAGGCAAGTTTGGCCGAACCACGTTAAAAACTACGGTGTCAAATTTCTCTCTATCTTTTACTTTGTTTTTGCCTGTGTGTTTGCTGTTAACCTAGTAATTGCATACAAGAGAGAAAACGTTTAGATTAAGTTAAATAATTTTTAATAAGTCTAATTCACCCCCCTCTTAGACAATACGATCCTACAGATCTTGAATTTCTATTTGATTCCGAACCATAATGGTGAATCTATTAGTAAGGAAGTTGAAAAATATTTGCTTCAGTGGGAGCTTGAAAATGTTACCACCATCACCATTGACAATGTGTCTTCCAACGACGTCGCTATTTCTTATATGACGAGGACAATTAGAAATTGGAAGGGGTTGATTTTAAACGGCGATCATATGCACGTGCAATGTTTTGCAAATATCGTGATACCCTAAGATGCAAAAAGACTTCGTGATACTCTGTTGTTTGTTCTACACCTCTCATCAACTTAACTGGAGACTTGATTTTTGTGAGAGTGTAGTCTGTGCTGTAAATCTTTATCAATTCTATTAAACTGTAAAGGCATTGGATTGTCGCATGTGAAGAGAAATCTTGAGTTGTAAAAGGCAGTAGATCGACGCCCGAAAGTTCGATTTTGTTTTCTCGTGAGGAGATGAAAAGAATCTTCAAGGGGGAGCCTTGGAGCGTGGACGTAGGCAAGTTTGGCCGAACCACGTTAAAAACTACGGTGTCAAATTTCTCTCTATCTTTTACTTTGTTTTTGCCTGTGTGTTTGCTGTTAACCTAGTAATTGCATACAAGAGAGAAAACGTTTAGATTAAGTTAAATAATTTTTAATAAGTCTAATTCACCCCCTCTTAGACAATACGATCCTACAGATCTTGAATTTCTATTTGATTCCGAACCATAATGGTGAATCTATTAGTAAGGAAGTTGAAAAATATTTGCTTCAGTGGGAGCTTGAAAATGTTACCACCATCACCATTGACAATGTGTCTTCCAACGACGTCGCTATTTCTTATATGACGAGGACAATTAGAAATTGGAAGGGGTTGATTTTAAACGGCGATCATATGCACGTGCAATGTTTTGCAAATATCCTCAATTTGATCGTTTCTGATGATTTGAAAGAACATCAAGAGTCCATAGCGAGAGTAAGAAAAGTTGTTAAGTACGTCAGGTCTTCTCCGGGAAGATTACGTTTAAAGACAGCATTGATGCAGTCAAAATTACTGTAAAAGTAATTTATCGCTATATGTTCCTACTCGTTGGAACTCGACGTATTTGATGTTGGCAAGCGCTGAGAAGTATGAAGCGGCGTTTGAAAAACTAGCAGAGAATGCAAGCTCTTTCTTGCAAGAAATGGGAGTGGAAGGTCCACCCATAATTGAAGATTGGTCATGCATTTGATAATTTATTAAATTCTTAGAGACATGTCATACCATGACACTTCACGTTTCTGCTTCTCTACGTATTACGTCAAATATGTATGTAGGTGAAGTCTGCAATTTGAAGATTGTCATTGAGACCTATGGTAACAACAATAATATAACGATAAGAAGAATGAGCAACGAGTTGCGTAAGAAATTTGATAAATATTGGGGATCTTTTGAAAAAATAAACATGCTTGTATATGTTGCTCTTGTTCTTGATCCAAGTTACAAAACAAAATTTTTACGGCATTGTTTATTCATTTTATTTGGAATTGAAAGAGCTGCAGAATACTTAAAGCAGGTAAATGATGTAATTGAAAAATTGTATACCGAATATAAAGTTGATACAACCAATGAAGACCAGACTCAAAGTAGCAGCATTAATCAACAAAGGTCTCAAAAGTCAATGAGTTCTTTGGCGCAAGCTCGTTCAAGTGCAGTGTACTCTATGTTTCATGGTCCTGGAAATTCTTCGGAGACAAGTGATAAAACTACTGTATCATAGATTGATCTATATTTGTCTGAGAAGTTAGAGAATTTTTCAGATAGTTCTGACATATTATTTTGGTGGAAGAGGAACTCCGAGAAGTTTCGAATTTTGAGTGCTATTGCGAAAGATATATTGATCATTTCAATTTCTACTGTGGCATCAGAATCTGCTTTTAGTTGTGGTGGTCGTGTTCTTCACGCCTTTCTACACCTAACGCAAGTGCACGTGTCGCTAACGAAGTAATAAAAGTAAGTAAAAGTCGATCCCACGAGGATAATCTTAACTAAATTTAATTGCTATAAAATTATATAAAATAAAGATGAAATATCAATAAAAATTGCGTAAGTGATAGAATAGTATAAGATTAGAGTTTACTCAGAAATAATAAAGATTTAAATCGAAATAAATTAAGAAGATAAAGATGATGGAAACCTTAGTTAGGGTCGATTTCCTCGTTACATGCAAATTACTATCGATGCTACAGAAAGCTACAGTATTTTCCACAGAACAGCGAGAAAGAATATCTTTCTAGGGTTCTATTGAATTGCCTAGTTAAATTCGACCTAGAGTTTCTTTCGCCTTTGAAAGAATAAAACTTGATTCGAATTTCTTTATAGTCCTATTCTCAATGCCAAATAGATTAATGTCAACAACTTTGTAATAATTTAATTTATTTAATCAATCATACATCTTAAAATCCTATTCTCAATGCCAAATAGATTAATGTCAACAACTTTTAATAATTTAATTTATTTAATCAATCATACATCTTAAAATTCCTATCTACCTATCGATACAATAAAAATATGTAATATCAAATTTGCCCGTCGACACAATTCGAATTAAGTAATAAACATCATGATAGATTGTTCAATGAAAAATAAGTAAACTTTCATAAATCTAAGTAAAACACATGACGAATACTTTCTCTCCTAACCAATATAAAAAAAATCATAGCCTAAAATCATGTCAACCCATTTTCTCTCCCTTCCTCCGCCGAAAATCAATCTCCTACCTCTTGTGGTAAAAATCTCTGGTTCTTCCTGGTAGTCCATGTTTTTGCTCTCCTCTTCTTCTTTTACGTTCCCTCCTCTATCGCAAACAAGATCCATTTCCCTTCCTTAATTATAGGGATTTCTCCAGCAATTCTCTCTCTCCTTGATTATAGACATTTTTCTTCAATTTATTCCTTTTCTTTTAGTCATTCAAATAAAATAAAATCTTTCTTTTTATTTTTCAGCTAGTAAATCTGTGATCAAACATGATAACAATAAAATTCAAATAAGTGCTAATAATCTAATTTTGCTGGAATTAAACATAAATTCGTAAAATCTTTCAATGTTATAGCAACCTATAACAATTTCTATAATTTTGACCAATTGGCTTTTATATTCGTGCAAATCACACGAGTTATATCAAATAAAAATAGTATAAAATAACTTTTTTTTAAGAGTTATCACGTATCGATGACTTGATATGGTTGGTTGCAATGATTGACTTCATTCTAATGTTTATCTCTAATGGTTTTTAATTGATTGCTTGGTTGTTGGAATTAAATTGACTACTTAGTTGGATTTTTATTTTAATATTTGATATTTGGATTTAGTTTGTATGTTACATATTTGGATTTATTTTGGATGTTGAATTTAATTTCTTAAATTTCATTTTAATGTTTGATAGTTGGATTTAAACTTTTAATTTGTTAAGTATATGTTTAATGTCTATGAATTTTTATTTAGGTTTTTCGGCAACGAGGTGAGCCTTATACCGAGAAACTGTTCCATCAGAATTTAACTTAGTTTTGAACACTCACTTGTAGCCGATAAGCTTTGCACCGTGTGGTAGTGGAACTAAGGTCCAAGTGTTGGTTTGTTTAAGGGCAGAAATTTCCTCCTTCATGGTGGTAAGCCAGTGAGGACATTTTACAGCTTGGTTGAACGTTTTGGGTTCAAGGGCAGGTTCAAGAAGGAGGGCCTTAGGCTTGAAAACACCGACTTTGGCCCTGGTTGTCATATGATGAGTATTATGGGTGGGAGGATTTGATATTCCGATGGTGTGGGTTCAGGTGATTGAGGGGAGGGGAGTCCGATAGTAGTAGGAGTAGGGGAGGGCGACGTGATAATGAGGTGGTCGGGATGGGTGGGAGGAGATATGGGTATGATTGAGAGCGAGGAGGGTGGAGCATGATGGTTTGTATCAGCGGTGAGGTGGGGTATGTAGGGAATGTGAAGTTGGAAAGGAGGAGATTGGGGAGGAAGCCTAGGTGGGAAAGAAAATGGGAATTGAGACTCAACAAAAGTAACGTGGCGAGAGATGTCGATTTTGTGTGAGGTAGGGTCGAGATAGAGGAAGCCTTTATGGCTCAGACTAGATCCTAAGAATACACAGGGGAGGGAACGAGGTTGGAGTTTGTGTTGATTGAATGGGCGAAGAAGTGGAACCATAGTGAAATAGAGGGAAAAAGTTACCTTTAGCCGTGGCCACTTGGGAAGGGATCAGGAGATTTTGAAGAGAGCCGAGGAGGTCTGGTTGCGGCGAGAAATGATGTGTGGTGCCGATTTCAAGGACCCAAGGGGTGGTCGGTGAGGAGGGTGCCAGAGTTGGGAGTAGTCTGGTAGAGTTGGGCGTGAGTGCAGGCGAAAGGGTCTGAAAACTGAGAGGGTGAGAGGTTGAGGAATAGTGGGCTTGATGGACTTGGGTCGGGTGAGAGGAGAGGTTAGTAAGGTTGGCATGGGCTGGGGCTGGGAAGGATTGATGTTGGGTTATGTGGGGTGCAAAGGAGAGGTGATAGCATTTGAGGGCCGAGTGGCCCACCTTGTTGCATATCTAGCAACGAGGCTTGGAGTGCTAGGCGGGCCGAGGATGCCATGGGCCAGACTGATGGGGATAGTTTTGCGAGCCAAGTCTGCTTGGATGAGGACTAATCGAAGAGTTGGGTCAGAAAATAGAATCAGGCCGAGGGCTCCAATTTGGACCGAGGGAGTGCAGGAAGGCGATGTTCCCTGCAACTGAGCCGGCGTCGGGAGAGAAACTGACATGCCTAGGAGGCCCGTCAAAAGATCCCAAACTCAGGCCCATAATTTAGTTACTCTATGTTCTAATGATTTTTCTCTTTTTGTAGGTTTTGACCCCATCATGGACTTCACTTGGGAGCCGACCTCGGAAGATGTGGAGAAACCTTGTCATGTCCTTCAATGGAGCATTCACACGGAGCATTCAAGCAGCCCAATGGGAATTTGTCTTTCCGGGCGATTAAATGTGTAATTTTATTTTTAAACTTATTTAGCATGCATTAACCTTTATTGTATGGATTATTTATAGTTGCATCATACATTAGATTGTGTAGTTAGAAATAGATGTATGATGGTGAATTTGGGTTGAAGATTAATTCAACAAAAGGGAGCCCAAAATTGCATCAACAAGAGGAGACCCAAAGGATGCCTTAGCCCAAAAAAAAGTCCACATTTAAAGGTATAAAATTGCAGGTACAAGTGTGGGTGGCAAAATGGATCAATGACTTGGCAAGGATCTCAACCTTCGATGAAGATTGGCGCGGCCTCATTGTGCACTGTCAGATCAGCGCGCGCTGGCGCGCGCATCAGCACCATCTGGCGCGAGCAGTAGCGCCAGCTGGGCACGGGCAGCAACAAAACCCCATCCGGGCATGCGCGCGCAACAATCACTTGGACCGTCGATGGACGCGCACCAGATTGCCTTCAGCCATTGATCCGCACGCACAGCTAGCTTCAACCTCGGCCATTGATCATTTTCTTGATCCAATGGTCCTCATTCACTCTTGCCAAACCCAATCCACCTTAGGAACTCTATAAATGCATAGCATTAGTGTGTGTAAGGGACTTTTGCCAAATTTATAAAACTCTTATTTCTCTCCAAGCTTGTTGCTTTGATTTTCCTTGGTTCTTTGAATCAAGTGGAGAAGCCCTCAATTATTAACCTAGCTTTCGAGTTGCTAGGTTAACTCTTAGCTATTCCCTCGCCTTCTCCATCGGGATTAGAAGTAGAGGATGAAAACCTAGGCCCTAGGTAGTCGTTTTTCCTACGGGAAATTCGTTTATCCAAGAGCGTAAAACGTAGGATAGCTCTTGGATCCGCCGAAGGTATTTTCATCTATTTCATTTCCGTCTACATTTCACACATTTATCACCTCTAAATTTCGGCCAACACTTCACACACATCACTATTTTATTTCTTGCATTTTTCTTCTCTTCATCTCCATAATATTTCCCATGGTTTCACACACATTTCACCACTTTCATCTTCTTGATTATCCTTGCATTTTCTTTCCATTAACCTCATAATATTCGGCCGTCATATCAACTAGCATCTTCTTTAATTTCTTGCATTTTTTATTTTGTCTTTTGTTTCCTTTATTTTCGGTTTTCTTGCACAACACCTTCACCCGAGCACTCTTGAATATTTTTGTGGGTTACACGGACTCTTCTCTAAGGGATCCCGTGTCAGAAACAATCGGGTTTTGTTTCTCCAGACGAAAATCATAGCTCTGGAGCATACTCTGAACCTTTTCCACAGTGGATTGTTCGGAGCGACTGTTGATGGCCGTAACGGGCAGATTATAATCCAAACCGAGGCCTCCAAGGAAATAAATCAATTTGTCATTGTGAAAGACAGGTTCGACGATGGCCGCGAGGGTATTGCACAGACTGGTGAGTTTCTGGATATAGGCAGCTGCTGAGAGATCGTCCTTGGTGAAAGAGTGGACTTACAAACGGAGATTGCTGATTCGCACTAGAGATGACGAAGCGAAAATTTGAGCAAATGCGGACTAGATTTCGCTTGCAGAGGTAAGGGCAACGATTTGTGGGAGAAATTCTTTAGATAGTGAGGAGAATAACCAGCTAATGATGAGATTATTGTATCTTTGACAGAGAGTGTAGTCAAGGTTAATCTGGTTCAAGATGTTTCACTGTTCAATTACTATCCATACTCTCCGTCTTCATTTTTTTATCTGTCAAATATTGATTTATATAATTAATAATTTATTTTTATTATCAATGAAAACTCTAGGTTTAGTAACAAAGCAAACCTTACTTCTTCCAATATGCCCATTTATGTTAACTTTTTTGCTATTTTTCTTATTTCCCAATATAACCTTCATATGAAATGTAGGGGTAGGCAGAACAGGCCCAAGGATCAAGAACCGAACTGGACCACTGGTTTCAGTCCCAAGTCTCTGGACCACGGTATGATCCTCAATCCAAACTCCAGATCCCACCGGTTCTCAGTCCGATCATCGGTCCCTAGCCAAAATTCCCGAAAAATCAGGACTGGACTGAAGGATAAAAAAATGGGGCATCGGGCTTCATCTTTACTCTTATCTCTCCACTCTTCCGTTCCAAAATCCAGAGACCAGCCAAAATCCCTCCCGACTCTATTCCAAAATCCAGAGACCAGCCAAAATCCCTCCCGACTCGGCGACCACTCTCGTTCTTTTGCTCAGCTGAACACCGACGGTCCGACAGGCGACACCCGACCCCGAATCGCGACTCCCAACTCCCGTTCCAGCGTTCCCCCAGACTCTCGACTGTCATGCTCCATTCTTCATGCTCCCTGCTTGAGGACTCATAAACCTTGCCTCTACTGGGGAAGACGATCACGCCGATATCTGACTTGCAGAGAACAACGAGCTCCCGAGCCTTCTCCATCAGTCCACTTCTTCACTTCGAGAACGTCACCTACCGACTGTGCTTGTTTTCGATTGGCTTCAGCTGCCACTTCCCCCTCCTCATTTCGTCGGCCGAAATCACAATTATCTCTGCTTGGATTTCGCTGCGCAATGTGCAGAGGGAACGACGGACGGCAATTGAATATAAGTAGGGTTTGATTTTGTTTTGATTTTAGTAACAACTATATAATGTTTTTAAAACAAAAATAGGATGTTCCGTCCAGTCCCAGTTCCTCCCAGGACCGGTTCCGGTCTTCGGGAAAAAAATCCCGAAGACTCGAGCTAGTTTCGGTCCGGGTTCAAGACTAAACCGAACCAACCTGTGCACACCCCTAATGAACACCCCTAATGAACCGAGAGTTTCTAACTCATTGATAAGTGGGCCTAGTCTTCTGGGCCATCTATCAATGGGCTGGGAGATAACGAACTGCTCAGAGGAATCTCAGCCATTGGATTAATCTGAAATTCTATGAGAAAATTGTGATGCAGATGCCTGATGCAGTGTTTGTAGAGGTTTAGGGGCAATCGTTTTGTATAAACCCTAAGTGAAGCTCACCGTGAAAACTGATCGTTTTTTATAAACCCTAAGGGACGCTCACCGTGAACTGATCGTTTTTTTGCTGCAACCTCTCTGTCAATGTCGAATTCCACCAACACCTTCCCTGTAAAACCGAAATTGAGATCAAAGCCGAGAACCGCCAAGGAAACGCCAGAGTCCAAGTACTGGTCTTCTTTCAAAACCCACGAGATTCCTAAGCTAATCTACTCCGTATCCTCCGTCGCCTTCTCGCCCTTGTCGCCGCACTCATTCGCTGCAACTCACTCCGCTTCTCTAACCATTTTCAGTCCCGATACTCTATCGGCTATATCAACCATCTCCTCCTTCAAGGACGTCGTATCCTGCGCTTCCTTCCGTTCTGATGGCCTCCTCGTCGCCGCCGCGGAGCTCTCCGGTCGCATTCAAGTTTTTGATATCAAGACCCGAACTCCGCTTCGCAAGCTTTATTCCCACTCTCGCCCTGTTCGTTTTGTTAAATATCCAGTTCTCGATAAGCTCCATTTGGTATCGGGTGGAGATGACGCTGTTGTAAAGTACTGGGATGTGGCGAGCGAGAAGCCTCTAATGGATTTTCAAGGCCATAAGGATTACGTCAGGTGTGGAGATTGCTCCCCTGTTAGTCCAGATATGTTTGTGAGTGGATCCTACGACCATACTGTGAAGCTTTGGGACGTGAGAGTGACGGATGCAAGGTCTGTAATGGAAGTTAATCACGGAAAACCAGTGGAAGATGTGATTTTTTTGCCTTCTGGTGGATTAATTGCAACAGCAGGTGGAAATTCTGTAAAGATTTGGGATGTTCTTGGAGGTGGGAAAATGGTTTGTGCAATGGAGAGTCATAATAAGACTGTCACTTCCATTTGTGTGGGGAAAGTTGGGAAAGATGGTGTAGAAAAGTCGCAGCAGTATAGGATCATGAGTGTTGCATTGGACGGGTATATGAAGGTTTTCGATTATGCGAAGATGAAAATTACTCATTCGATGAGGTTTCCAGCTCCTCTCATGTCAATTGCCTTCTCCCCCGATTGTAAAACAAGAGTAATTGGCACTTCAAATGGTGTCATCTATGTTGGAAAGAGGAAAAGTAAGGACAAAATGGATGATGATTCGGGAGCCATTGTAGGACTTGGATCAGTAGGGGAACCTCAAAGACGTTCCCTCAGGCCGTCGAACTTTCGCTACTTTCACAGAGGGCAAGGAGGGAAGCCATCTGAGGGTGATTTCCTAGTGACGAGGCCTAAAAAGGTGAAATTGGCTGAGCATGATAAGCTGTTGAAGAAGTTTAGGCATAAGGAAGCTCTTGTATCTGTGTTAGCCAGTAAGAATCCTGAAAATGTAGTGGCTGTAATGGAAGAATTGGTAGCTAGAAGGAGACTATTGAAATGTGTGTCAAATTTAGATAAGGAGGAGCTGGGTTTGCTGTTAGTGTTCTTGAACAAATACTCATTCATTCCAAGGTACTCAAACCTGTTAATGAAACTGACAAGAAAGGTTCTCGAGCTGCGGGGTGAAGATATCAATGCGTCCGATGATTTGTTAACTCGTGTTAGAAACATTAAGAGAGGCATCGTCGAGGAGATACGAATACAACAGTCATTGCAGGAGATTCAAGGTATAATTTCACCTTTACTAAGAATTGCCGGAAGAAGATGAAGCTCTGGTTTTTGTTGATCTGTTTGAATTTTACTGGAAACCCATTATGTTGATCTGTGGGGTAGTTTCATTTTTGTCGAGTTGAGAGAAAACATGTTCCATTTGAATATTTTTGGAAAATTGTTTTGATTATTAAAAATATTATGATTTGTGCTCAGTTTTTAGCATTGTCTATTAAATGTCACATATTTAAAGAGTTGAAACTAAAAAACCAAGGAAATTACAGATGTGAAAAAACAAAAATGTGTAGATGGTAAATATGTCGTTTGCTTTCAAATTTGGATGCTTGAGATCTCATTTGCAAATCCGGTGTGTAACACTAATCTTTCTAGTATAATATTGATTGTTTTAGATCGAAACTCGTGCAGTTTTGTTCTTGATGTTAGTTAAAAATGTGTTGTGCTAGGTGGAAAACATAACTCTATTTACGAATCATTCAATTTTTATTTTCTAAGTGATGTGAATTGTGTAACCCAATGGTATGAATTAGTTCCTCGTACTGGATCGTACTTGTCTTCACATGGCGGACTGCTACAGAGTGTGCATTTGAAATTTGGACCGTTCAAATGATCGGCTCACATGGACCCAAATTGCACATGTTTCTTTCTAGTTTCTAATGTCATGTTTCAAGGAAAGATGAACAAATACAGAAGATAAATATCCCATGGAGAAATTGTTTAAATTACTGAGTAGGAAAGTCATATAAAAGCAATAGACAATGACAATAAACATCAAGCAGCACCAGCAATGGACTCTATCAAGAATTGATAGCCCTCTGGTACCTTTGTTTGGGTCTGTATACACTCCGCCAGAGCAGGAACATCAGTGCTGATGTCTAAGAACCTTCCCAGCAGCAGCAGCAAGTGAAAATCTGAAATCCGCTTCACAAATGGCAGATTCTTCAATCTTTCAAGGTGATTCTTCAGCGCCTTCATAGTCACTTCAGTTAGTCGATTCTCGACTGGAAACGAGGACGAGAGAGGGCCCTGCATACCAGATGATTCATCAAATCAATTCCCATAGTCTGGGCTTAAATCGTTGAATCAACAGATAGGGATTCTGATTTCAAAATCTAAATTCATAAACTTGTGTATAAAAAAGCTTAGTTTTTTTTTTTTGGGCGATCAAGAGATCCATTAGCTGCTGATGAAGCTTCAAGTAAAGCTTGAACAACAATGAGATTGAAAAGACCAGAAACTAGCAAGAACCACCTAAGCTAGAAGTTAGACTATTCAAAGAACAGAGTCCCAATCCTATCCAGAAGCTAATTCGACAGCCATTTCAATGGGTTAAAAAAGACAAACAAGCTATGTCAAAGCATACCTGGTGATCAAAAATCTTAACGACGACCAAGAAGAAATCATTATCAACATCTCTGGTATCCTTAACCCCAACAACAACATCCTTTTTCATTCTGGACAACTTGGGATCGAGATCTTCCCCAAATTCTGCTACGAACCAGCATTCTTTGAACAATCTTACACACATATCACTCATTTGAAAAGCCTCGAAATGAACGTCAGCCCCGCCGTCTTCATTCACCTCCAATTTAACCACTGCGGTGACCCACTCCTTTAACCCGCTCTCCGCGTGAAACTCCACCGCCTGAAGAACCTCCCGGTTGGATAATGTGTAATCCTTTTTGTCCTGACTAATTGTTTGCGTGAAGATGAAGCCGACCTTTCTCATACCCAGACCAATTGCGATTGCCTCCACTAATTTTTCTTCATCTGGATCTCTTAAAAACAGCAGATTCTCTTCCGTTCCTTGTTGTGGTGGCTCGTATATGAAATTCACCTCGACTTTCCCCTCAGGCGACATTGTTCCGTACATAAACCCTCCCCGTTTAACCGCAAAAGCGAGTGTCTCGTTAACGTAATGCTGAAAGGCATTCGCACAATCTCGATCAAAGGAAACCAATTCGCAATGAGGGTTTTCCTGACGAGTGATTCGCATCTGTTTGGCAATAAGATCATCCATTGTCATTTTCCGGCCAAAGGAACCGGCGGGTTGGAAGGCCGGTCCGGAAACAGTGCGCTCCCCCTCATAAGCGAGGAACACCATGGAACCATGCGATAGATTGAGAGCAGATAGAGGTGTGTTGGGGTTAGACATGTCCGTGAATTTGGAAAGATCGGCGGGGGTTTTCGCCAAAAGAAGGTTTTGATTCGTGGACAGGGTCTGATTATGAACTGGGATATTGAGTTGAGATTGAATTTGAGACTTCAACTGAGAAACTTTAATCTGCGGACTGTCAATGGTGACTCGCTCGAGCCCATCTCTGCTGCGGATTCGAAGCATCATCTTCGTAAAAATAGGTCGAAATTCTATGTCGGGAAGCTCCGAATCTCCACGCACTGTTAGCAGAATGGGAAACCTGGGGGGATTCAGAAACAGGGATTTGCAGAAGAAGAAGAAGGAGTCTCACTGTTGGGCTTTCTTGGCGACGAGGCAGAGAATCCTTCTCTGTTGAAAGCATCAATGAAAGGATCTAGTACTTTCTTTACCCTTAATTATAGGGGTGAGCAAAAACCGGTCCGGTCCGGTTTTGAAGAAAATTGAAACCAAAATAATGAAATTCGGTTTTTAATTTTTAAGACCGGGACTGTTTTGATTTTTTTAAGGACCGGACTAGAACCGGAGCCGAATTTCGGTTCCGGTTCTAATCCGGTTCCGGTTTTCCCACATTTTTTTGAACTTTCATTTCTGTTTTTTTATTAATCTTTACCAAGATGCACACTGTATATATATAAAGAAAAACTATTGTTGACTCAGTAAAAAAGCTCAGCCTCCAAAATCATAATAAATATATTAAAGAAAGAGAAGGAACGAGAGTGCTTTATGAGTTCCCAAAACCATGAGCTCTAAACTATTAGCTCCCTGAATCAATAATGTGAGGGAGGGTGCCAAAAGAAGAGGCTTTAAATTTCAACACATGTGAGTCTGCCCCAGGAATCAGGATGAATTTGAAGCATGCCATCAACTGTCCCTAGACCGCTCTCTTTGGTAATCAAAAGCCAATAAAATAGGTGGTGTATTCGGTGATATGTCAAAACAAAAGAAGAAATAATAGATTTTGATTTTGAGATTTCTCATGAATAAATCGTGGATACATGGTGGATGCCCATGCTATTTGTTCATCTTTATTGATTTTGAAACTGAGTCTGATGGATTGTGTTTCCCATTACTAAAGTAGGAAGTAAAGACCCAGTGGTGATCAGTTTGATAGGGTGACTAAGAGCAGCTGAGAAGGAGCACAAATGTTCCATAATAATAGTTTACAAGAATTCACCAATAAAAAGAGTATTTTGTCTTTTCTAGTTCGCGTTGGAGAAATGTTACCGTAAATCGCTACATGACGCCAAAGAAAATAGAAATAGATCCCTAACCATCACAAAGACTCGTGGTATTGAAAACATAAACACAGTGAAAGTTCAAAACCCTCGAAAATAAATTCAAAGCAGATTCGGTCTAAAAAATTTTGATATGTTATAAACTTAATCAAATACAACGTTCTAATTTTGGACTCTCAAAGAAAAATCTAAGATATTCAGAGCCACGAACGAGTAATGCTATAAAAATTGCTTACCTTCGTCGGCAGTCGGTGGAAGCTTTGTCGAAGTTGAAGTCGGAAGTCGAGGTCGGAAGTCGAGGTCGGAAGTCGGCGACTGTGGTTTGGCGTCGGGCGACTGCGAGTGCGAACTAGGTCTGAGCGACCTTCAAGCGAAGTGAGACAGACTGAGAGGCAGGAGCAGCCGAGGAGGCGAGGAGAGGGCTTAGGGCTAAGGGCACTGGGCAGTGGGCACACTGCACTGATTAAATTCGGTTCTGCCATTTTTCGGTTTTTTATCATCAAACCCAAAACCGAACCGTATTTTTCGGTTCAACTTAAAATAAACCGAATTTTGATTTTTTAAATTGAAAAACAGACCAGAACTGGACCAAATTTTCGGTTCCAATCCGGTTCTTCGGTCCAATCCGGTTTTTGCTCACCCCTACTTAATTAAATTCTTCTAATTTTGTTAATAAATAAAATAATTTAAAAATATATAAAATCAAAAACTAATCAAACCTTTAACTTGGGCTAAAGCCCGTTAGCATGAGGCCCAGATCCTGTACTTGGGCTTTAGATTTAGTATTTACTTGGGTTGATGAGTTTATATTGGGCCTATTTACTTTGCTATAGGGGTGTGCGAAACCGGTTTCGGTTCGGTTTTGGGGAGGATCAAAACCGAACCGATTGGTTTCGGTTTTGGATTTGCCGAACCGAAACCGGTTTTGGGGCACACCAAAACCGAACCTAAACCGAACCTAAAGTTTCGGTTCGATTTCGGTTTGGTTTCGGTTTTACAAGAAACATATGAACTAAATCACCTCTTGTCGGATCTGGCAATCCTCTTGAAGCAGGGATTTTATAGAAAATCAGGTTCTCATATATAAAAACATCTACAGTTTTAAGCTTGCCTTGGTAATTGCGTAAGGTCGCACATCTACTGGTGGAGGTCCGGAGGACACTGGCAGTATTCAAAATACATAATAAATATCAAGTTTATATTCAAACTTAAATCACAAATTTTAGTAGTAATAGGGCACATTGGCAGATTGCAAACATGTAATCAGAGTGCATATAAGACGGTGCTTGTCAATTTACCCATAGTTACTGAAATCCTCATACCAGATCAATCTAACATGTTATGGCAAAATAAAATGGTTGTGTTAAAGATCAGTTGTACATAAAAAAATTTGTGATTGATTATTCTCATGCTAAACATTAACTTCACAGTATAAAACACATAAATCATAGACACTACACTACACATGTTGCTCTAATGCTTTCGGTTATAATAAAACAGCACATAACAAACAAAGAAAACACATAAATTGCTCTCGGTCACGCCCGAAGAGTCTCCCAAAACAGAAACATTATGTAATTATAAATACAGTGCAAAACACATATAAACATGCCAAAGGAGGAGAGCAAATTGCTCTCTGTGAACAAACGACAGAGAGCAATTTTGCTCTCTGTGGTTTTATTACAGAGAGCAAAATTGCTCTCTGTGAACAAACGACAGAGAGCAATTTTGCTCTCTGTGGTTTTATTACAGAGAGCAAAATTGCTCTCTGTGAACAAACCACAGAGAGCAATATGCTTTCTTCATCAAAAGACCAAGTTCTGTTTCCTTTTGGGTTCTCTGGAATCATCTTATTCACAAAAGAAAATCCCAAACTTTTACTTCATCGATCTCTATTTCTATCAAACCCCAAAATCAACGAAATATATAAGTCATCTGTAAATGTAATACATTCCATAATCTCTGTGATTTTTTTACAGAGAGCAAAATCATTGATTTTGCTCTCTGTCAAACACAAAAACGAGCTAAATAATGCAAAGCATAGCACATACCCGGTTATCGGTTGCCTGATCGTGTGTCGTCGATGCTCTCTGTCGTCGTCGATACTCGATACTCGATACTCGATACTCGATAGCAGAGACTGAGAGTAGAGTCGTAGCCTCGCCGTCGCCTCGCCGTCGCAGTCGCAGACTCGCAGTAAGAATCGGGATCTAGGTCCTACGCTTCGGCCTTCGCAGTTTGCTTCGGCTTCGCAGTTCATCCTTATTTTATGATTTTAATCAACAGCGGTTCGGTTTCGGTTTTGCTCGGTTTCACCAAGCCAAACCGAAAACCGAACCGAAGTGGCCGGTTTTGAGAAATGCCAAACCGGACTCCGGTTCGGTTTGCACACCCCTACTTTGCTATAAATAATTATTAAACACATTTTTAATTTATAAATTTCGAATTTGACTCGTGAAACATTATTAAAAAAATCCACGTGTAATATTAAAATATTTTGTAAAAACTAATTTTATGAATGAAACGTAACCACTTAATCGACCAACAAAACTACTTGTTACTAATAATATGTTGTTCAATTGAAAAATAGAAATGTTGACTAATCTGAATAGAGTATTGCTGTATACTTTCTTAAAAAATTTGTTGATGTGTCAAATAATTATTAGTGCAATTAATTTAATAAATTATAAAAAAATATTTTTACATTGATTGCATCAATCTTTACTTGACGCACGTCAACAAATTTTTTAAGAGAGTAACTTTAATATTATTTATCTAAATAATATGGAACTTGATAAAATGAAATGTTGAAACTAGCACATTAGAAGATCAATCGTCAAAATGATTATGAGCAGCTACAGTATTATAAGTTTCTTTCTCTTGACCGAATATGTAACATTCAGTAGCATATTCGTATTCTATAGTTTCCCTGATCAAACTAGAAATTACCAAGGAATAATTCATTGCACTTAATAGGGAGACATCAAATACACAACCACACCTAACACGTGAAACGGGTACGAGTACGGGTACGATGTTTAATTTTGTTAATAATCAAGTCTAAAAAAAAAAAGGAATGGTAATTAACCATTAATGACTATTTAGCAAATATAAGTAATTCATTAGCCACGAAGGAAGGCCAAGTAAGAACGAAGTGTTGTGATTTTGAAATTTGAATAGTCAAGATTGTGGAGGGAGACACGTGGGATGAATCAGAGACACACACGACAGATTCGTGGGACCCATCATTGGCCTTGACCTTCATTTTTTTTTATTTTTCTTATTTAATTTTTATTGTAGTTAAATACAACGACATCACCTGAAAAGCATGAAAGCTGTCGTCGAATCCCATCTTCATTGCTCGACGGATCGGCCGAGGAATGGCAATTGCGTAATAACATTCAAAGTCAGGGTCTATTAGATACAAATTAAAAGATAAAAAGTGAAAATTTGAAACGAGTGTCCGTTTGAAACTTTTAATTATTTAATTTAATTTATTAAAACAGGGGGGAGGTACACTTCGTCTTCAATGCAACCCAACAAATCACATTCAAACAAAGAAAAAGGTCACGCTTTTCCGTTATCTTCTTTCATTTTTCAAACTTGGTTTCACCTACCTTCCTACTTCTAGAGAGAGAAAGAGGAGAGAGAGAGATGACAGGCATTGTCATGGTCACGAGGGGCGGAGGATGCGGAGGAGGAGGAGGAGGTGGAGGAAAAGGAGGTAAGGGAAGAAGGGATTCGGAGGTTGAAGATCAAAACCAGCTTTCTGTGGTTGACGTACTCGTTGCTGCTCTAAGGAAATCAATGGTGTACTGTCGAGTTGATCGAGCCGAAGAGGTGATCTCCTCCGTTCATCACATGGAAATAGGGTGGCCCACTAATGTTCAACACATTACTCATGTCACCTTCGACCGTTTCAATGGCTTTCTGGGTCTTCCGGTTGAGTTTGAAGTTGAGATTCCTGGCTCTGTTCCCAGTGCGAGGTAATAAAGATTTTCTTTTCTTTTCTCTTTCTGGGTTCTCAATATCGTGAAATTCTATCTAGGGTTTACTTATTTTCCTCAGAATCTGCGCTTTCTCTTCATTTGGAGTGCTTCGATCTGTATAACCAGCCACCGACAAAAGTCTGGTTCTGATGTTTGAACGTTTCGATTTCTATCTGAGAGAGATAGATGGCTAGATAGATAAGAGACTGAGCTTAGACAGTGGTCTTCGTTTTAGCTGTAATTGACCCCCAAATCTTTTCATTAATCATTTAGGTCGAATTTTTGGATTTCCTCATAAACAATCATCTAGTTTCGCTTAATTATTTTGATTTAAACTTAAAATCCTGATTCCAGATTCTGACATTCTTTAGTGCACCTGTCATCAGAAAAATGCCATGTAAACTCTGGACAAATTAAGACTTTTAAGTATTTGAGTGCCTCAATTATTTGATTATTCTCTGTAAACACTGAGGAAATTCAACATAAAATGATGTTTATCTTCATTTGATTATTTTTGTAGCGCAAGTGTTTTTGGTGTGTCGGCCGAATCGATGCAATGCTCTTGCGATTCAAAAGGAAATAGCGTTCCCACAATTCTCTTACTCATGCAAGAGCGTTTGTACTCCCAAGGAGGCCTGAAGGTAAAAAAAAAAAAAAGACTTTCTCCTTGATTTAGTACTTTTGGAGTTGACAGATTTCTTTGCAATGATTAAATTTATAGGCCGAAGGAATTTTTCGGATAAACCCGGAAAACAGCAAGGAGGAAGAAGTGAGAGACAAGTTGAACAGAGGTATTATTCCAAACGACATTGACGTCCACTGCTTAGCCGGCCTCATTAAAGCATGGTTTCGAGAACTCCCTTCTGGGATTTTAGATGGACTTTCTCCCGAGGAAGTTCTTCAATGTAACACCGAAGAGGAATCCATTGAGCTTGTTAAACAGCTCAATCCAACTGAAGCAGCATTGCTCAACTGGGCTGTGGATCTAATGGCGGATGTTGTTGAAGATGAGGAATTCAACAAGATGAATGCAAGAAATATTGCCATGGTTTTTGCTCCAAACATGACTCAGGTAATCATCGGGACTATGATCTTTTCCGTTTTTCGGTATTCATGGGTGAATTGTGCAACAAAATATAGCCGGTTTTTGTTGTCTGGTCGTGTAGGCGTTATGTGTTTGAAGAAAGCGGAGAAAATTTTTATGTTCTGTGAAGGGAAAATGTGTCTTTCTTGATTTCAGTTCTTTTGAGGCATTTTCTGCATTTCTAAAAGTGTCCTTGTACACCCTGTTGATTAGATGTCTGATCCATTGACGGCTCTGATGCATGCTGTTCAAGTGATGAATTTGCTCAAAACCCTGATCATGAAAACACTGAAAGAACGCGAAGAAACTGAAACTGGAGAATTCTCAACTTCGCCAATGTCGTCGCATTCGTCCGATCAACAATCTGATGAAGATTTCGACAGTCAACACGAAATGGACGTCAGTGATGAGATGAGGGGACCTGCTTCGGAATTTGAGGATATCTCCTCCCATTACAGTCACAGCAGCGAAGGCGAAAATGGAGGAGAGTTATTTAGTGAAATCGAGGAATGTTTCTTGAGACATTTGGACGAGAACAAAAACACGAAAACAATCTTAACAGTGGAAGAAAAACAGCTTTCTAGTCCGAGAAGTTTTTCATCCTTCAAAATCGAGCCAAGCTCATTGTTTTCAGATAGCCAAAATTTGAAACAACAACTGAGTAGCAGCGAGGATGTAATGAGTTCGAATGTAGTGGAAAAAAAGGACGATGTAGAGGTAATATTGATGGGATATAAAAACGCCATCGATGACGCGATGGAGGACTGAGAAACGATCGATTGGAACTTCTTTCTCAGTTGCAGATTTGGATTGCCCTTTTGATGATTGTGTATAAATTAGACTTTGATTGTTTTTTATGTTTAAGGTTGTCTCGACCTTGCTGGAAGGTAGTAGAGGTTCAGCTTTGGGCTGAACTTGATTTTGATTGGAATGTTGCTGACCTTGTAATTTTCTAATTTGTATCTTAGATTTCTTCTCTAGCTAAGCTGATTCTACATGGGTTAGAATGACAGTGAATTTGTGTTTGAATGCTTGTAATGGTTATAAATCAGATTAGAATCTTTTTAAGGCTGATTACTTAGTTTCTTGAAATCAGTTTATCTGATTATATAAAGTTTATCTGATTACAAAGATCGAATCTTTTACGAATTCAGTTAACGGGTGCAGTCGGCTTTACGTATATATGATATTATTTGGTAGAAGTATTAGTTCATGGCCCTTTCAAATCTTGAGAGTTTTAAGGAAATGAAGTGAACACTTAAAACAACAAGCCAAGAAAACTTTACGAGAGAGAGAGAGAAATTGACATAAACACAGAATGTGGCAGAAATTGAAATAATTTTAGGTAGAATTAAACAAGCAAGGCTTGACATACCATGTGAAGCCACAGGGACAAAGAAAGAGATCTCATACTTTGATTTTCATAGCTAACAGTGCTACCCTGTTCGAACGTTTTTTCTTCAAACGATCAACATGGTCATTAATATTAAGTATGAACTAATAGCAAAGATGTGGATTGATCATGTTCGTTGTTTATAATGAATATTTGTACAGATACAATATGACAAAAATGAACATAGTATAAAAAATAACAACAATTTGGAAACTCAATCTAAAGAAATACACATAAAGACCCTTTGGGGTGGCAGTAAAGAATCGGGTAATAGACTTATCCTAACTCCATTCTAGAATTAGTAAGAGTTGCTTGTGACTTTCCTTACCATGAAATTGGTGGTTGTGAGAAAGATACCCAAGAAAAAATTGCTTATAATCCACTGCCTCAGCTGAAAAACGCTTCCAACAGGATCCGTAATTTTGTATTCTCCGCAGTTAAAGATAATATCGAGAATATGTGCCACTTGAAAATATCATTCATGCGATCATATTGCGTTTAATCCGGCAAGTTGGCGAAGCTTCTCGCAGACTATGAATGTGATTGTAGTTTGAGGTGCAAGGCGTGCAAAAATGGCGAAGCCCCTGATAGTTTAAGAGTTATAGATTCCACATTATAAACAAAAGAAAATTCTCCCCAAGAACCCTTTAAATTATGGCCAGGTGAGAGGCTTACCCCTTGTAAAGTGCAGAAGGACCTTCAGTAACCATAACCTGAAACCACATCAGCAAAAATGTTTGAAAGACAATCAGAAGTTGTATTATCCAGTTTTTTAATAGCCATCAAGTAGAAATTAACACAATCAAAATCTGGCAATCAAAGACACAGAAAGTGATAGGACCCGGTTCCACCCAAGCACACAAGAGAGGCCCGGTTCTCCCCCAAAGTTCCTATCTTTCTTCTCTAGTCTCTCTCCTTTATAAATCCTCTCACTCCCACAAACTCCTCAGCCACGTAGGCTAACAAACTCCTAACCCACTAGTGCTCCCTCCCACTAAGGTCTATCACAAACCAATACTGTCACGATGCAGAGGCAGGCCTAATACAACGCTGGGTCAGACGACCCGATCTTCGGGGAAAACCCGATCATCTAGGCCAAGTTTGGTTCGCAACGGAATATTTGAACATTAAATCAAAATCTAGATCCACACCGTGACTACAAATATAATAGCGCGACAAAAGAAATAACAGTTCAATAAGATTTACAATATCATATCCAAAACCAATAAACTACTACAAATCCAACTAAAATTAAGTCTTCACCAGGAATTTAACTAAACACTCAAATGTAGAAAGATATAAGTAAAGCTAACAACTCTCAAACTCCAGCTATTCACTGTTCTTGTTCTTTCTTGGAAAGGGAGGAAGTCGTTGGGGTGAGTGACTAATTCAGTAAGAATGCTATATTAAATGCATGTAAAACTTTTTTTATCTTTTTTTTTCAAAACATGATGAGATAACAAAATGGTTTTCAAAACATCGTTCTATTGAAAACTCATGTTTGACCATTTAAGGAAAACAGGCTCTACGAGCCAATGATGAGACATTAAGTAAAACATTTGTCGCATACATAAACGACTATACAAAAATAAGCAATTATCGTACATTTCACTTGAAAATCATCTAAGTGAAAAAGGAGGGTCACTCAAGGACCCCTCTGACACATAAACACAGAAAGGCGACGACCGAAGTCTAGCAACACCTCATGAGCCAGAAAGAAGAGTCAAATAACGTGCGATCTGAAAATCAAGCTTCGTTACCTGAGTTGTCGATAAACAATGGTCATCTACAAAGCAACTCATATAATCGATAATAAACAAAGAATAATACTTTGATCAGGTTTAGGGATTCGAAACCCAAGGAGCGCGTTATCACCGCCCTATTACCCATTTCGTGACGTGCATATAAGTCAACATTCACGCAGCAGAAGGTGTAGTGGGATGTTCTCCTGATACTTTGACACCGAGATCGTCCAAAGTATCACGAGGATCCATCCTATATCACAACAATAACAAAATCATACATCAATGGTAAACGTGTAAATCATACATATATATACACGTAAAAACTGATGTGCTGGCAACCAGCCCCCGTCAGATTTTTATGGGTGATTCTTAAAAATCATGCAATGCAGTGCAAATAATATAAAACTCCTACCTTTATGTCGAACGTTCATTCTTCCAACTGGAGGTGCAACATCAGCAACTGGTTCGAAGTCTTCGAAATCGTCTGAGCCTAACTAAAACCAAAGTTAAAATTATCCAACTTAACATTAAGAGAAGACACTAGGATTGATCTTAAACTGGGACTAAGAACTCAATCCTTAATACTATAAACGGCCGCGAACTTCGCCGAGGCGCTACGCTCCTCAACGACAAAGTTTTTCCCAAAATAAAACTGTGTGGTCGACACCTCAGACCATGGGTTGACACCTACTACTCTCTCAAGTTGACCCGCGATTGACACTTTTTTCAAGCGGTTGACACTTAAAGCTCTCGGGTTTAATCATCAAATGGCCTAGCGGTTGATTCTTCATTTACAAGTGTCGACACTTGCTCGGTCGATACTTTAGGGAAGTGTCAACACCTCAAACTCTCGGGTTTCAATCTATTTACCTTAGTGGTCGACACTTCCCTTGAAGTTCGACACTTACAGTTCTCTGTTCCTAGTGCAGGGCTTGAAGTGTGAACTGACCGTCCATAGTGGTCGACACTTGGGCAATTTCTAGCTACGACAAGTCGCGAAAATCGCTTCCCTTTGCTGGTTTTTGCCTCTAAACGGCAACAACACCTGGACACACTATTAATACACTAATATAGTCAGAAAGATCAGATAGAATCGAGCTCCATTGCTCGAATCTATCCCCAACCTAAAACCTGAACTTCAAACACCAAAAGAGAAGAGAAACACTTGCCCAATCTTGAAGTCTCTTCACGAAAGATGGTGTCAGGAGTCCCACGAACAAACCCTTAGCCAAGAACACGGCGAAGTGCACAAAAACGGAATCGATCCTCTCCTTCTCTTTGGTGGCTCCAAGCAAAAATGGGAATAGTCTCTAACCTTATTTATCAAATTTCTACAAATTTACACTTTAACCTACAACTTAAAGAATTTATAAATTTCACCCAAACTTAATATTAGACAAAAATCATTAAAAATACCGGTTTTTACAAGTACTCCCTCCCCACTAACACCTATCAGAAAGTTCTCCACAAGTGGATATAAAAACATGCTCCCCTCATCTAAATTAGGATCACGTTAACATGATATGCATTATCCAACTTAACACTAAGGGAAGACACTAGGATTGATCTTAAACTGGGACTAGGAACTCAATCCTTAATACTATAAACGGCCGCGAACTTTGCCGAGGCGCTACGCTCCTCAACGACAAAGTTTTTCCCAAAATAAAACTGTGTGGTCGACACCTCAGGCCATGGGTTGACACCTACTACTCTCAAGTTGACCCGTGATCGACACTTCTTTCAAGCGGTTGACACTTAAAGCTCTCGGGTTTAATCATCAAATGGCCTAGCGGTCGATTCTTCAATTACAAGTGTCGACACTTGCTCGGTCGATACTTCATGGAAGTGTCGACACCTCAAACTCTCGGGTTTCAATCTATTTACCTTAGTGGTCGACACTTCCCTTGAAGTTCGACATTTACAGTTCTCTGTTCCCAGTGCAGGGCTTGAAGTGTGAACCGACCGTCCATAGTGGTCGACACTTGGGCGATTTCTAGCTACGATAAGTCGCGAAAATCGCTTCCCTTTGCTAGTTTTTGCCTCTAAACGGCAACAACACCTGCACACACTATTAATACACACTAATATAGTCAGAAAGATCAGATAGAATCGAGCTCCATTGCTCGAATCCATCCCTAACCTAAAACCTGAACTTCAAACACCAAAAAAGAAGAGAAACACTTGCCCAATCTTGATGTCTCTTCACGAAAGATGGTGTCAGGAGTCCCACGAACAAACCCTTAGCCAAGAACACGGTGAAGTGCACAAAACGGAATCGATCCTCTCCTTCTCTTTGGTGGCTCCAAGCAAAAATGGGAATAGTCTCTAACCTTATTTATCAAATTTCTACAAATTTACACTTTAACCTACAACTTAAAGAATTTATAAATTTCACCCAAACTTAATATTAGACAAAAATCATTAAAATACCGGTTTTTACAAGTACTCCCTCCCCACTAACACCTATCAGAAAGTTCTCCACAAGTGGATATTAAAACATGCTCCCCTCATCTAAATTAGGATCACGTTAACATAATATGCATGTCCACAACATATTTTTTTACCAGGTCACAAGCCCAAAAGAAAAGAGGGAGATGACAGAGAAAAATTCATGTCCAAGGGTAATAATTACGACTAATAAGAACGAACATCATTTATCGAAATGACAATATTAGGCATCTCCATTCACAGGAATATAAACACAAAATGTTAAATTAGAAATGAATCTTGTCATTATTGACACGTGAGTTGGATAATTATATTGGTATTATTAGAAATCAAACGATAACCGGAAAAAGAAAATACGATATGAGACACCAGATTTACGCGAAAAATGAAATCACGAACAGAGAAGAAATTCGCTATGAAGATCGAAATACAACCGCGAATTTGCGGCTCTACCTTATATGAATTTATAAAATTCTATTGAAATTCCCAACATGAACTTAACTGATCTGACCGAGATAGAATTAAGGACACACCGAAGTCTAACAGACACATTTGAAAAAGAAGAAAATTTAAACAAGAGAAAATTTTAAAAACTCATTACCTGGTATGCACAATGCAATCCATTTTTATAGATTCCAATGTTTTTAGATTCCTTTTGCAACATGAGGCGGGTTTTGATCATGTCAATAGGCGCAGTTATGAGGGTGCTAACTATGCCTGCCACTGTGCTTGACCTGCATAAGATATTTGTTACACGAATTTTAGATAGAAGTTTAGGGCATGGAGAAGATCTTTCCATTTTCAACCATAGACATGTCTGGTCATCCAAAAAGGTAATAGAAGTTTTGCATTCACACATTTACACTAAAACCAATAGCCAATTAACATAGAAACAACATCCAGTTAACCAAAAGAGAAAGAGATAGAGAGAGAGATGTACAATAAATGCAAATGAAATCCTTCCTCCAAAGATGTCCATTTGACTAAAACCTGCAGAATCGAATCAAGAAAAATTTAGGAGACGGATTGTCTGAGAAAAAAACAAAAATGGAAAATTTAACTTCAAAAGCCAATAATGTACAGTTCAAAATTCAGAAACTGTGAGATTACTAGTGTGCTTAGAACTTGACCCGCTTGGATTCATCATATGTAGCTAGCTGTGAGGCTGTCAAAACACCTGCTCTAACCATAGCAGGGCCAACCCCTTTCCAAAGAGCTTTGACTCCCTCCTCCAAAATAATGGTACGCATTTCACCGACGGGACCTTTACCGAGATCTGGATTCATTTGTAACCGTACCTAAAGATAGAAAATTGACATATATATCAGGTTTAAGGTGAGATTTGGAAGTCAACAAAAGTAATTTACCTTAAGAACTTCAACAGGATTGGTAAGAGCTGTTGCAACAGCACCAGCAAATACTCCAGATCCAATTTTGACAAAAATATTTGTGGAACCAAAAGCTAAATCACATGCATACTTTGAGGGCTCGTACAAACCCAGCCGAAGGCCTCCATACAGAACCGATCTCATCAAGGCTGGTGTTAATCCCAAATATAAAGACCTTGGTCCTTCATTCTTCAATAGTTGAACAAGCTGTTGCCCCTATGTATATCCTCAAATAATTTATTGGAGAGACAAGATAATGAAACATCAATCCTAGATTCTATTGTGGAGAAGAAATCAAAAAGAGAGCTTGCGACTACCATTCCAATCAAAGGACCCCTCTGACCAACTAGTTGCATTTGCAGTCTAACCTTCAGTACATCTGCATTCCAATTAAACAAAATTTATTACCTATAATGTCTATAAAACTAAAACCTGTAACACCTATTTTTATGTCACTAGAGTGTATGTTCTTCTTTTTTGCTTCACTGCCTGTAAGATCATCTTTTCCTACTAACCACCATATAGACAGGTTCAGAGTTAATATTTTGGTGGATCCATTCGCCTAATTATTTACCAATTCACGTATATCTTTACACATTGTATAAACGAATCAAAACAAGTCCGAATTTTTTCCGTCCCAACAAGTTTCTAAGTTGATAATTATCTTTAAATTGTAAACAAAAATCTAATCAACTACTTAATTTTTGGGTCAGAAAATGAATCTTTGTTGCACAGGCCAACAAGAAATAAAGGAAGAGAAGAAAAGTAAATAAAACCTAAAGGATGCGTAACGCCGGTGGCGACCGCGACGGAGAGGCCACTGGTGCCGAAATGAGAAACCACATCCGCCGTCGAAACCAACCCATTCCACTTCCTCCGGACCCTCGATCCACCTGCACCATCCCAACCCCAAACAACTCAAAACACGAACGAACTACGAAATCTGATTGGTCAACTAAAATGATCGACTCCTCACAAATCCGAACGAAGCATAATAGAGATAAAGAAGGGAGAAAAACAAACCTGAAGGCGAAGATTCTCGCGGAGAATCTTCGCCTGCCATGACTTTCGCCGGGAAAACGAAATGCTGGCAACGTTAAATAGAGAAGTTCCCTTTCTTCATCCAACGGTGAAGTTAAAGGTGGCGCCAATGACTTCATTTTAATTGGCCACCCGTATTAACCGCAATTTCATTTCAGCCGTCCGATTATTTCTCTTCGAGCTCGAGCAGTCCGGTCAGTTAAACATGGTCCAATCTTCCAAGCGTTTCACTTTTCAGTTGATCTGCTAGTTTTGAATTTTGACCATTCGGGGTACATTTGTCATTCGGTAAATCCAGTAGGTCATTTTTCAATAAAGTGGGTTTTTCGTTGGCGTTTAGTACTAAGTCGTCATTCTTCTTGAAGGAAGAACGATCGGACGCTTTCCCCCTCCTCCTAGGGTTTGTTCTGTTTTCTTCTTAAAGTTCCACAGACTTGGAAGCCATGCCTAGGTACTGCTTTCTTCTTCTTATTCCATTTTCTTCTTTTTATCTCCGTCGTCAAGAACTGATTTACTTTTTTGCATGGTTGCTTATGTGTGCAGGTACTACTGTGACTATTGCGACACGTATCTAACTCACGATTCTGTAGGTCAAATTTTCTTACTGAAAATTCATACTGGTTGTTAAGTTTATGAAACTCGAAATTTTGATGTCTTTTGGGTAATCATGTTCCGATTCATCTATGCGCTCTTCGTTAACGTCTCTTTTAGCCATCCGATGAATCATTTGTGGAAAAATTAGTAATGTTAGGTCTGATTGTTAAATTGCTAGGAAAATGGACTTGCCTGATCAATGATATGATATTCGGTTCAACTTGTTGGGTGTTTAATGGCCGATACCGAATGATTGAAAGTTTTCATAGTCCTGAAAATAGCCGTATTTGCTTTGCAGAATGAAATATGCTGTTATTGCTTTGTCCATGTCCAGATGGTTGTTGAACAAAATATCGTCTGTTAAGGAAGTATGTGAAAGTAATGTGGTTTGATTTTAAGGTTAGGTTGAATATTCTCTTTGTTGAGTCTTGTGTCCAATTACAAGAATTTGTCTGACCTAACCTTTTCTTCTCTCAATTGTTCTTGCATGGATATAGTTGCGAAACGACAATGAAATTGGATTCTGAGTTGTGATTTTTGGAGATGACTTTCTTCAGCGGCATTTTCTTGTCCATCGCAATGCATTAATTATGTATTCTTTACTTTTTGTTTTGAAGTGCGATATATGTTTTTGTAGCTTTATTGTTCATCTATTAAGGTAAATTAGCCCTTTTTTACACCACTGAATTTTTCTTCTGGTTCTCAGCCATCTGTGAGAAAGCAGCACAATGCAGGTTACAAACATAAGGTAATAATGGCTATTGTTGTTTTGGTTGGCGTCCTTTACTTCTTTACCGACACCATTTATCACAACAGGCAAATGTGCGCACATACTATCAGCAATTTGAAGAGCAACAAACCCAGAGTCTTATCGATCAAAGAATCAAAGAACATCTGGGGCAAGCTGCAGCATTCCAGCAAGTTGGTGCAGCTTACAATCAGCATTTAATGGGTCAGAGACCTCGGCTTCCTGTTCTACCCACTCCTATGATGCCCGGAAGTGGGCCTCTAATTCCAGGAATGAGGCCTCCTGTTTTGCCGAGACCAATGCCTGGTACTCCAGGTAAGAGGGAACCTGCATATATGGTTTATATCTTATAGTTATTACATATTGTGATCTTTAAATATGTTACTGTATTTCATGGTCTTTCAATTCTTGGTACCAACGCGCTGTTTGCATTCTAGCATTTTGTATTATTGCAAATCCATATGGTCAAGCTAACATTTCTCTGTTTTTTTTTCTTTTATAAAAACTTTTCCCATATCTAATCTCTCTCTCTCTCTCTTTCTCTCTCTCTCTAGGTTATGCTCCTATGATGCCACCTATGTTGGCTCCACCTGGTGCCCCTTCCCAACCTGGTCAACTGAACTTTCTTCCAAGGCCACCCATTTCAAATGCCCCCTTACCCGTTCCAGGAGGTTCAGCCCCCACTTCTACTGATGGTCCTCCAATGGGCGCCCCACCGATGTATCAAGCAAATCCTGGTGCACAGACGAGTGGAACTGGAGGGTATGATAGTTTTAACACCAATACCCAAGTTTCAGAGGCTAGTCGTTAGCTGATTCAATTATTGAGCTTCTCCTTTGTGCTAGACAAACTTTATCTAGTTTCTCAGAGTTTGTGATATGACAGAAACGTGGTGCTTAAAGCGGCTATCTTTTGGTTGTACTTGTGGTGATCAATCTAAAACTTTCTTCTATTCACTAAATGTTTCATCGTCGCATTGGCGATCATCTTCAATCAATTCCAGCATCACTTTTTTTCTACGATTTAAGGGGGAAAAAAACTAAAAACATTTGAGTTTTTGGTTTCCAAAGTTTTAAAACTCTCATTCTATTATCTTAAAATATTCTTTGACGTGTGAAACAATGATTGATATAAATAATATAATAAATTAATTATTTATAACTTATTATATTAATTATATCAATCATTGTTTGACACGTCAACAAATATTATAAAGTGAAATACATCGTCGTATATTTTTTTCATCTCTAACAAAGAAAAATAATCACTTTTTACTTATAATTGTTTTTTTTTTTGCTCTTTTTTTTTTTCATCTGTTGACTCTCGGTTTCCTAGTGCACAATTCTAAGTCTAAATTCATACATTTCATAGCCATTTGAAGAACAATGTTACAAACATAACACTGGCTGTTGCAAGTCTCAAAATGGTAGTGTATTTGGGGTAAAGGTCTTCTTACACAGCATCAGTATTTACTATTTTGGTATGTTTCCCTGTACCATTCGCGGCCATTATGCTATTTTTGCAGTGTTTTTGTTACATAAACCCAAACCTAACCAGGTCCAACCATTTCTTTACAAAGAGCAAGCCCTCGTCTTCTGATGAAAATTTGCTAAGAAACAAAAGAACTGCATCACATTTTTTGTCTCCTTGATTGAGTGGCTCTTTTGACCTGGCTGTTGAAGAGCCTATGCCTATCAATCATCACATTGAAGCTCATGTTAGCGAAGTTATTTGTTCTTCGGCAATCATGATGCACAAAAACTTCTTGGTCATCAGAACTAGTCTAACAAATTTGAACAACTGTTCAACACACCTAAGATATGTTGGTGAAGTGATCTTTTTTTTTTTTTTTTATCGTATCAACTATCACAACATCATTGGCACAGTCCGAGGAACAAATAGTAATTTTGGAAATTGTGATGCTGAAAATCAAAGCTTATTTGTGAAGGGCATAATGATTTTATTTGAAAAAACAATGTAGTAAAATACAAATATAAAGCTAAAAGAAAGAAAAAGATGATGGTTTGATTTTTATCTTGTAAATCCTATAGTTATTTTGTGTACAAAAAACTATCTTTCTTCAAAATTCCATTTTAAAAACATAAAAAGCGTTTAGATTTTATGCAAGTACAAATACTGACCTTTCGTGTTCTAGTTTCTGGATGATTATCCCATTTAGCAGAAACTCTGAACTATAAACTGCTGCTCCTGCAAGAATCGTGCATCTGCATGAATTCTGCAAGTTGGTCTATTGCAATTCAAAAAGAACAGAAATGAGTCTGTAGGACTCGCACCTTTTTCGAGAAAAGGCAAACACTGTTCATAATCTTCTTCGCATGAAATAATTATAAATTCATCTTGCATCATTTCATCTTTCCCTGAAGTTATCTGACTTCTCTCCACAGGCTGGAACACATTTTTCGAGAACAAATAATTGGCTCGAGTAAGTACATATGCCTGTAATAATCATTTTGACAAACTAAAACGGAAATAATTGCAAATAACTAGAGAACATACACAGAAGTAGATGAACTACCTGGCCAAAAACTGCCTTGACCAAACATAAAATCATGTCTTTACTAGGTTTTATGTTGTGGGTAATGAGGACTTTATAACCCTGCAAGTGAGCAGAACTAATAAAGACAACCACATTAGCTTAAACAATCAAAGCTCGGTTTTACCTCTAAAAGTGGATGCTTTCTTGCACGAGCTAATGAAGCAGGCATGCTAAAGCCAATCTCTCTTTCCTTCTTTGGATCTCGCATTATATAATTTTTCTCATCAATGAAACAGCTTGCCTGTCCACAGCTTTGAAGCCACAAATGTGTGACGACTGGTTTACCAAGTGCAATGGCCTCCAACATATTCTTTGTTCGAAGCAAACTTATCTGCAATAAAATGTGTGGCGTCTGTAGAACTGGACGCAATTGATACACCCAATTGTGCAACAACCTGCGGAGGAGAAACGTCATGCCACCTGCGTGATTTATATTTTCAATTGTGAAGTGTATCTCAAAAAAAGGGACATGCTACCTACCCTTCTTTGTTGCTTGATGATGTAATTGTCCAAATGTTGGCTAAACAAGACTCTGACAACTGCCATTGCTCTTGGTCTTCTCAGATCTTTCCGTGTCAGATTTGATGTTGACTCAGAGTCAGGAAACCCGTACCATGTAATGGCTTCGATAAAAATAACTTTGGGAGGTTTTGATTCCATAAAATTTTAGGTCGTTGGCAATGCCCAGAGATCGATGCAGCTGCATTTCCTGCAGCAGAGCATTATATATAAGCATACTCTAAACCAGATCGAACAACTGTATGATTTGATTTACTAGCCTTTTGACTTGATATCCTGCATAAATAACCAACTATTACTAAATTATGAAAGAAGATATTGTACAGATTGGAGAAATAGCACCCGCAGAACCTGCTTCGTTATTAATACGATCTACTATCTGCTTGTTGGGGATATTACTAAAAAAAACAAGGTAACTTTGGGTTTTTGGCTTCCTGATGCTATATGATAAAGTTGAGATAAAGAGAATATATTTCTTTTTTTACCATCAACAATTGAATATGAGGTCTTTGGATTACCTGGTTTACTTGAACTGCTTTGGAAGGTTCCTTGTCTTCTTCTCCTTCTGCAATTTGGGCGAGAAGTCTGTTCTGAATAAGCTTTATTATGTCTCATACCTCGACAGTAATCGAGTGCTTTTTCTGAACCATGGTAATAATCAACAAGATTGAAGCTAACTGGGGAACGGGCAGAAGACAAGGCTTCCATAACTTCAGCTGCTATTTGTGTGTCTATATCAAATAAAGCTGCATTATTTTCACTATCTATACCTTTAGTCTGCTGGTCTGTTAATTTTCCATTCAAATCGTCAAGGTTATGCTCAGTTTCCATTGTAGGTCCCAGATCCATTCCCTTAATGTATTTCAAAGGAACTTCCAATATTGGATCCAAGGAAGTTGAAATGTTTGTGATCATTTGAATGTCCAGAAACTCTTCCTTTTGTATGCAATTGTCAATTATAGCTATTTCCTCTTTATTGTCTAGATCTACCAGTTTGTGATGCTCACTTACAGTTACATCCTCCCAGACACCGTAATCAAATGATTTTTCGTTCTCCTTTCCGACAAAATTTCCATTCTTTTCTTGACAATAAAAATCAACCCATTCGTAGGTTCTTGTTTCTTCAATAGGAGTTCTAGATACGAGTCTCTTGGCCAAAATTTGAGGCCCCTTTATTCTTGAAACAGGAGGGGTAATATCCCTAATAGTTTTTCTGCAGTTGGCTACTTGAGAGATATTAACATTGTTTGATAACAAGAAGTGATCCACAAACTCGAGTGCACTAACTTGGGTGGACTCCCCAGGTTCATCACAACTGGCATAGCTTAGCATACAAGGTTTCCCATCAGATTCAAAGACTTGAGTTGAATACCTTTCCTCATTGGTCCTCTGAGAAGTTATTGAGCAAGCATTGTTTCCTTCAAGCAAAGGAGGAGGAAAAGTCAAACTTCTGAGGTATTTATTTATCTTTCCTCCAGCAAGAAATTAGGAAGGGAGATAAAAAAAATTGAGACAATCATACAAATATATGAAAGAAAATATGAATCTGGGTAGAATAAATATTTTCTGAACCTGGAGTGCTTGGTTCCTTGTTTCTCTCAAAAAGATCACAAAGCTTTCTCTTCCCCAATTCTAAATTTTTGTCTTCATTGTTTTCACCAGGTATGTGGCCTCCAACAGTATCAACGCATTTTATTCTTCCTTCCTCCGCATTATTAACTACTAATTCCTTCCCATACTCACAAGTAAGAACAGTCATCTTCTCAAAACAATCTGGATCATCAACAAGCTCCGTGACTCAAATTGCAGTTTCCAACTCGGTTAGGATATAGGAACTATCAAATCCACAATAATATTCAAAGTTCACAATATTATCATTATAATCGTTATAACCTTGAATTATGTCATTTCTGTGATTTCCTACTTAATAAAATAAGGATAGGATATTAAAAACAATGTCCATCCTAACCTATCAGAATGAATTTAAAACACAAGATTCATTGCTTGAGACACCATTGCCAGATTTATTTTATGAAAGACATAAATGCAACAAGGAGACATAAAAAGGAATTTTAGAATAAAAGTAACCTACTCCATCAAGCAAGTCTTGCGAAGTAGCATTCAAACTGTCCCCGGACATCTCACTCCACGAGAGAGAGATCCAAAAAAGCCACAATAATCGGAAATAATAGCCGGACGGTGAATATCAAATAAAATAAGAAAAAAACAAAGAAGAAGAGAGAATCAAACATTTCCACCATATATTTAAACAAGGTCCTAAACTTCGCACCTCAGGAAGCGATCAAGAAATTACGGCACAAAAACGTCAAACTAGCAGCAATTACAGGATGACAGTGACCAAGTGAAAGAGAAACGCAATCAAACTTCATTCGGCATTACCTAGCATTGGCGACGCGAGCTCTGTTCGGCGCTGAAGTTAATCGACGATGAAAAATCCAGTTTCATACACAAAGCTTCGATTCTCCAGAACTAAAACCTAGAGAATTGCAGGAACTGCTTCTACTGACTTGAAAATAAACGACAATCGCTAAACCGTTTTGGAGGGAAATAACAATTTATAGTTATTTCTATGATTTCATCCAATCAGATTATTTCGTCTTTTTTTTCAAAAAATAAAAATAAAAATCAAGTGGTAAAATGCATATTAATTATTAAATTCAGAGATGAAAAACAAGTAGGTTCTTAATTTTTATTTTTAGGCAAATAACTCTCTTAATTTAATAACGCTACAATGAGGTCCCGTCATTAAAGATGTCATAAAAAAATCACGTTTTTTATCTCATGATCTTCGCTGTTAGTCGGTTTCAAGATAAAAACAACTCTCGCTAAAATCATATTAGAGATTCTGCACTGTGAATTTTTTTATTTATTTTTCTCTAAAAATTGTTGTAAATCATTCTATCGAGAATCGTTTTTCTCAAGAAATCGTCTAATAAAAAATATCACGTGATAAAAATAAGATTTTTTTGAACGGCACCCCTAACGACACGTTGATTAAATGATTAACCCCCCCTAAGTTAAGTTTAAGTGGTTACTCTGCCAACATATAGCATAAGAACAACTACTCTACTTTAGTGGTTGCAGACAGTCAATTTGCAGATTGCAGCAAAGAATTGCACAGAATGTTGAGGCTCAAAGGCAAGAAAAAATGGAATTGGAGAAGGGCATAGCATACAGTTGCTTTAGTTTTTGTTCCAAAGGTACATACTCTGGCGTATAAATACAATACCCTTTTTCATTACTCGTCGAAAAATAGTCGTTGAACGATCAAGTTGATTGCTGCGTTGGCCGATGAGAATGCTCCGTGAAAGCTTTCCTGATAGGAAATGGATTCCAATTCTGTGGCCATCCTCAACAAAATCTCTCCCAGGTCTGTCTTTTTCTCAATCAAACATCGGTAGTATGAGTCGGCAGCTACCTTGCTGATCTCTGCATTAGTTTGCTCTGGGCAGTACTCATCGTCCAACCATTTGTGCAGAGCAACCCTCAGCCATTCCGATTCCTATAATGGCGCACAGAGACGGATGCATCAATTGCGAGACAGTGTGTGTGTGATTGCATAATATCTAAGCCACAGACTAATGGGTTCTCCAAATCATAGACTTCTTAAAAGATATTTTATCCTTCCTTTTACAATAGGCAATATATCATTATCAATCTGAATGAAAACTCGATCTGATATACTGATTTTGCATTCGATGTGGTTATCGGTGAGCAGATTCTTAGAACAACCAATTTGAATTTGACTAAATACAGATATATAATTGAAAAAGTGCACTTTAAAGTCCTAAAATTGGAACATGCCCATCTAATGGAACACATGCTATAGTTCCTCAGAGATTCTCTCAAGAAACAATATCTAAAACAATTATCTCTCAAATAGATCGTCAATCTGTCAGTAATTCTGCAAGTTTTTCTCTAATTACAAACCAGAGTTCACATATCCACCCATGACCAAATAATGCAAGATCCCATCCTCACATTCAAGTCTTCACATGACCAAAGTAAAGCATCAAAACCACAACTTACTTCAGAAGCCTATGTGTTCAATCAGGGGAATGTATGATAGTTGATTGATTTAAACGGAGATGCAATTCGACACAGAACTTATAACAGAAAAGTAAAAAGGAAAAAGAAAGTGGAAATTGAGATATGAAATGCAATAACAATACCTCCAGAGCCTTAGAAGGGGTCAACCAATGTACTGGAACCCTAAGGTCTTGCACCAGAGCTTCTGGATCCTCAGTTTCTCCGCCATTTAAGGAATAAGAACGAGCTTTGGACCGGGAAAGAGCGAGTGACTGAGGAAGTTCCTTTCGAGGGCGAAAAGATGAGAAAACGAATGAATTAGCAACTGCGGAGGGTGAGACGCGAATCTTAGAGAAAACGATGAAATTGCAGCCTGTTAATTCAGTACTTGCTAAAGTGTAAGTGCAGAGCTTCATCGCCTTTCGAATTGCCACTGGTTTTTTTCCCTTTCTGAGAAATTCTATCGACCGGTTGAAGGCGGGAAAAGGATATCGTCGCCTGGGAAGATGACATTATCTTCTTCTGTATCTAAAACTCAATGCGTCTTTCTAGCCATGTTCTCTCGCTTCAAATTACCATGCTATCCTCATATTCAAATAGAGAAAAAGTAATTACGTAGTAATATAAGAGTAAATATGTAATATGCCAGAAGATACTTTTTTTTTTTTTTTTTTTTTAATTAACACCTTAAATTTTTAATATTATGAACTAACACCTCAAAATTCAAAGCGTTAGCAACAGACATCGTTACCATTAGAGGGTCCATTAAATTAGACACGTGCCAAGTTTTTATCTTTCCACGCACGCTTTATCATCTTCATTGTCTAGACTTTTATGTCCTGATTCTGTTTTTGAGGGACTAAAAATAGATTGTGTGACACTAGTTGTCTCTTGAATACAACGAGTCAACCTACAATGGATGACCATGACATTAGAAAAAAATTATGTGACACTCGCTATCTCTTGAATATGAGTCAACGTACAATGGATGACCACGATATTAGACTGGGCTTTATGTCTAATGAACAAGCATTAAGCAGTTAACTTTAATTGAAAACAGTGTTATTGAGCATAGTGAGCATAAAAAGAATTTGTATGTAAAAAAAAAAAAAAAATTCATTAATTGCCAGCAAACTACATATGTGAACAAAGATTCTACGTGCTATTATGTTTCTCCTTCCTAAAAGCAATCTGGATCATCTACATTATAACAATAATATACGTGCTACGGAAACGAGAAATCACTATTTAAAAAAAAAAAAGGAATACATGATAGAGATGAACTCTACCCTGGTTGATAACATAGGCGACACTCCCGAACAACAGCACATTTAAAAGTAAAATTAATTGTACTTATTAATGAACTTTGGATGGTCTGTTTTCACATGGGCTGACCGGGTATGATCCATTAGCCCAGCTTGAGTTGTCATATAGACTGCAAGAAACTGCTCTGTGGAATATAGCCACTAGGCTGGGTTCTTCAACCGGAAAGAACAGAGGATCAGAAAGAAAAGTGGCCACTGCCGAAAGGGAAAAGATACGAAGAAGACAACCAATCTTCATGTGCTGAAGAAGACTATCACACATCCTTCTTGTCCCCTTCTGCGATTTGCAGAGCTGTAGTTAATCAGATTCCAATCACCTTTTTCTTCTCCCATTTCACACTCCCCACCTAACGATTCTCATTTCTCACCATACCCTTTTCAGCTACTGTCATCAATCTCCTCTAATCTAGCTTGCCCACGTCACTTATCTTCCCTCACTGTTTCCATTTCTGCAACTCAGGTGATTCTCTTTTCTGGGTCTTTCACGATTTCATCACTTATGGCCTTGTTTTGGTCAGCTTTCATGCTGTCTACTGTGGCTATTTTGAGCTACTCTACTTCGTCGGCCTCCGGCCCATATGTACGAGTTTCTTCCATTTCTGCTGCGCCCTCTTTCTTGCCGGACGACCCATTATTATCATCTTCTTCTCCGGCTCCATCTCCGGACATTTCTCCTCTGTTTCCTTCGCCAAAGGGAGAGGCCGTTCCTCCCTCCGACTCTTCTTTGCCCATTATTCCTTCTAGTCGAAGCCCGCCGGATCCTGATGCTCCAGCCACTGCTGCTCCTGATTCAGCTTTTTCGCCTTCTGGGTCGCCGCCACCTTCCTCTATAGCTTCTCAAAATTCCTGCAGGTTTCTTGGTTTTGCAGTTTTTTTGAATTTGCTCATCGCTTCCTTGTCATAAACGCATTATCATGTTAAACTAGTTTGTTTTAATATCTTTATGTATTTATGCTTTTGAAAAGTTTATTTTTTTGGTGAATTTGAGGAGCGTAAGAACGATGGTAGTCATTACAACTGCATTGGAGAAGTGGGAAATGAAAACATAAAGCCTAAAAGTGCATATAGCCTTGTTCATTTCTTCATCACGCTCTCTCAGCTTCATACGCAGAACTGTTCATTCTAATCCTCCCCTGGTTTGAAATTGTGGAATCTAACGTTAAAAGCTAAGATAAGATTTTATATTGTTCCGAAACTTAATGAGTGGTTAATGAGTGCCACTAAAAGGCTCTCTTTTGAGAGAGAAGAGAGAGAGAGAGAGAGAGAGAGAGACCCCTACAAAGTGCGCTCATTGGTTGGTCTGCTCCACAACAACCACAGAATGATAACACGAGAGAAACAAAGCTCAAAAGATGACAAAGGTACAAGACAACCATGTCTGCAGGACACTGAGGTTCGTTTTATAAGAATCCTCTGCCCATAGCCCTATCCTCCATTTCCACCAAATTCCATCAATATATTTGTAAGATCGTTTTGTTTGAGGAATTTGTTGATGAGAATGGAGGTGTCAAATGAAAATGGGCCCACACCCAAAAACCGTCTCGCGTGTGCTGGTGTTCGCCGGAGCCGGAGAGAGCTACTGTGATAAACTTTCCAATTCGAAATCTAAATAAACAAAACGAGGGAAGATAATGCAGACCAGCGGCGATAATCTCCGAGCACATCTGGTCGTTTTGCCCCGCCCACCTTCCGTCCAGATCAGAGGAACCACCCCATCTTTTCATCCAGAACAGCCTAAGCCCATAGGCCTAGATCCTAGCCATGCTTTTATCCACCTTATTTTTCCAGCCTCGACCCAATAAGACCTTCCCTCAGTGCTTGTTTATTCATTAGGTTTAACAAAAGTACCTCAAAGATTAAAATTAAACTTTAAAACCCATATATTTAAATAAATTCATAAAACAATTCCCCAGTTCTTAGGAGGAAGAGATCTCAAAATTTACACATGATGACAAATCACCACAAATGGTAAATAAGGAACACTGAAATCATAAAACAGAGTGCCTGGAGAGGAAGAACACAGCAGATGCACAGCAACTAAACTCAATAAGGAGCGGGCCCACCAGGTGGACCATAGCCTCCGGGCCCACCGAAGCAGTCTTGTATTAAACCACAACAGCACAGGCAGTAGAAGCTGAAATTTTTTTACAACATTTTATGGAACGATGAATCTGGTTTTTGAGATTCAAGCTCCAGCAAACTCACGAAATTGTAATCTGGATTAGGGAGGAGGAAGGAAGACGACGTACCAGGAAGATATCGTATCGCACAAACCATCACCGAAACCTCCGAAGAAACCAGGCCCGCCTCCTCCGCCCCAGCCTCCGCCGCCCCAGCCTCCGCCGCCCGGCCCACCAGGTCCCACAGCTAGAGGTGAAAGAAGAAGGAATCGAGCACTTTCTTCCTTCTTCTGCGATGATTAGGGCTTTGTTCAAATAAGTAAAGAAGAAGATGGTGTAGAAACTTCCGGAAAGTGAACATTATTGCCATGATATCCGCCGTTCTAATCAAGAAATACCAACGATTCTTCCATCTAACATTCAATGAAATCTCTCTGTTTCGTTGTGAATCGTAGACGACCACGACAGCTCTTCTCGTATGTTCAGACGATAAAATTGCCATTTCTAACCGCGTAATTTCGCAAAGTTTGACAAAAGTTGTTATCTAATCTAAATTAATTCCAAGTATAAAACATAAATTTTTTCAAGAAATTAATCTCAACTCATCAAACCGAGCAAGACGTATCACCAACAAAAACCGACGAGTTATGGAGAAACTTTCTGACCGTTCTAGAACTACAAAATCTAGAACTTTCTAACCGTAGTCTTCTCGACTACAGGACTGTTGGTAATAAAAAAAATTGATGAAAATAATAATAATAAAGACGGCGCTGTAATACGTAGAGAGTACTAGTCAGAATAATTCTAAAAAAATATTGTATTGAACAATTTTCTAGACAAAATTACATTTCTAGTAAGTTCTCAAGAAATACTTGAGGGGTTACAAACGATCCTACTTAAAATACAGTCTCCTAGACAAAATTTATTTACACAGTATAATTACACCACTAAATAAGTGGTACGAGAAACAATAACAGATGTGATCTGAAAAAAATCAGGAATATTTTTCCCACACCTTAAAATTATAATGGCCAAGAAGCAAGATAAATAATGGTTAAAATGAACACCGAAGATTTTTATGTGGAAATCCAAATTGGAAAAAAATCACGGGGACCAAGTCCAGAAAAATCTCACTATAGAAAATAAGATTTACAATATTTTTCTAGATATCGAATATTTTAGAAAATATTCACTAGGAGAAATTACCTCTCTTAGAATTCTCACTGTACTTAAAAGTACATCACCTATTTTTCCTCACTCTTTTTTTTTCCCACAAATTCTCTCTATTTCTTCCTCCTCTTTTCACAAAGAGACTCTCTTCAACCGGATGATTTTCCTTTTTCAGGAACTCTCTATTATAGAGAGAGTTCCTCACAAGAGGATAATCACTAGCAAGATCCGAACATCTTGCTGAAGAGTGAGGTGCAGAAGGAAAAAATTTCATTATGCACTTTATTGATGAGGCGGGTCCCTCATCATAATGCAGAGACCCCACAAATCTCCATATACCGACTTATGACAAAGTATCTCTAATTCTGATGAGCTTCTACAAAATTCATGTTTATTCTTCTGCAAGATCTTTGTCATCATGTCTGAACCATTATCATATGTGTAAATTTTTTCAATATATACTTATTTGGTGTCTAACACATCTCGTATTCAATGATACTGGATGTCTATGTGTTTCGGCTTCAAATGAAAGCTCGAGTTCTTACTCAAATGAATAGCATTTTGACTATCGCAATACAATATATATTTATCTTGTTTATGACTCAATTTTGTTAGAAATTTTTGCATCCACAAAATTTCTTTGCATGCTTCTGTAGCCGCAATAAACTCAACTTTTGTTGTAGATAATGCAACTGACTTTTGTTCGTTTAGATGGCCATGATACAGCTTCCCCTCCAAATGTAATTATATATGCTGATGTTGACCTTCTGAAGTCAATATCTCCAGCCATGTCTACATCAGTATAACCTACTAACGAATACTCTTTACTTCCAAAACACAAACTAAATTCAAAAGTACCTTTAAAATACTTAAAAATCCATGTCGCTGCATTCCAATGCTCTCTGCCTGGATTTGTTAGAAATTGACTGACTACTCCAATAGAATATGAAATATCAGGTCTCATACAAATTATGTGTAACGACCCATTTTTTCCAGCAAGATATTGTCCGCTCTGGGGATTGGGCCGTAACCCAATATCCTCCCCTCACGGCTTTGTTTGGCGAGAACTTCCCAGAAGGTCACCCAACCTGGAACTACTCTCGCCAAAGCACTTTTAACTTCGGAGTTCTTATGCGATCTGTTGTCAATTGTGCTCCAAAACGTGTCTTGCTATCTTGGGAGGGTCTCTTTACATATGTTTCATTTCCACATACTTTCCCAAGCGATGTGGGATTGTGACGACCCCCTTTTTATGACCCGTCACCTTCCGGTTCGCCCGCGCGGACGTACCGACATCAGAGTTCCGGTTCGTGCAGCCATCGTACACATACTTACACATCCGGGTCATCACAATCACCCCCCTCGGGGGCCCAACGTCCTCGTTGGTCACATGTCCGGTTGGGTACAGGCTTTGATACCATTTGTAACGACCCATTTTTCCCAGCAAGATATTATCCGCTCTGGGGATTAGGCCGTAGCCCAATATCCTCCCCTCACGGCTTTGTTTGGTGAGAACTTCCCAGAAGGTCACCCAACCTGGAACTACTCTCGCCGAAGCACTTTTAACTTCGGAGTTCTTATGGGATCTGTTGTCAATTGTATTCCAAAACGCGTCTTGCTATCTTGGGAGGGTCTCTTTACATATGTTTCATTTCCACATACTTTCCCAAGCGATGTGGGATTGTGACGACCCTCTTTTTACGACCTGTCACCATCCGGTTCGCCCGCGCGGACGTACCGCCATCCGGGTTCCGGTTCGTGCAACCATCGTACACATACTTATACATCCGGGTCATCACATCTATAGCTAACACGTTAGGAAAATTAAAGTCGAAAAGTAAAAACGACATTAAGTGCTATCATTGTGGCAAGATGTGTCACATGAAAAAAGATTGCTGAAAGTTGAAGAAATAACAAGACATAGAATGTGCTAAAGGAGAAACGAAGAGTACGATTACAACTGTCTTTGAGAGTGAAGATATCATTATATGCGAATATGCTGTCAACCTCATGATAAATAAATCGGGTTGGGTGTGTGACTCTAGAGCATATTATCATGTTACTTTAAAAGTGAAATATTTTTCATCTTACACCAGCGGTGATTTTGACATTGTTAAAATGGGAAACAGTCATGTTTCTAGAATAATTGAAAAAGACGACATTTGTATCCAGACCAACATAGAATGTGAGTTGATACTTAAAGATATCAGACATGTTCCAGATATTAGACTAAATCTAATATCAGTCGGTGCCTTGATGAGGCTGGTTACAAAAGCAAATTTACTGGCAAAAAATAAGAATTTAGCAAAGGCTTGCTAATCATAGCAAAAGGAATCAAATAATCTAGTTTGTATGTGACTCAAGTGATTATGAAGGAAGAATCAGTAAATGCTGCACAAGATGACTCGTCCATTGAGTTATGGCACAAACGACTTGGTCACATGAGCGAAAAATGACTTCAATAGCTTGACAAAAGAGATTCTTTGCCACATCTCCTAAATGAACCTTTGTCAAGTTGTGTTCATTGTTTGGCGGGAAAACAACACAGAGTTTACTTTTAGAAGAATTCTGCATTAAAGAAACCAGACGTGTTAGAAGTTATTTATTCAGATGTCTGCGGTCTCATGTCAACGAAAACGTTAGGAGGTGCCCAATACATTCTCCTATTTATTGATAATCACTCAATGAAAGTTTGGGTGTCAGGACCCGTCCTGACCCCGACAAGTTATGGACTCCCAAAGTGGGAAAAATAATAAAATTTTTGGAGTTTCTAAACTGCATGGATACGTTTATATTTTGACTAACCTGTCCTTCAGGTACCTGTTATCTTCAAAACAGTTTTTAATTTTCCAAGCAGTTCACATTATCCAAAATGTATTCAAAAAAACTTTATACAAATTTATTTACTAAATCAGTTTATACATAGTTACCAAAATACATCGGAAGCGTACTAAAATATATAAGTCACTACGTGTGACTTTACAAAATGTTGTACCCAAAATAACCCAACGCCCAATCTAAATTCACACTGACATCTACCTCGACGATCCACTATGCCTCTTAACCAACTTAGGTTGCCTTTGATTTACCGTCATTGTGAATTTTATCATTATCTAAAAAATGTAAATAATCCACATAATGAGCTTTTGAGCCCAATAAATAAATCCAAATTCAGCAAATAGAATACTCAAGTTAGCCCATTACACAATTTAAGACTTTCCTCATTTCCATCCATTATAATTATTTAAAACAGTTGAAGGTCAATTAATCAATTTCTTAGAAAACATATGGATATCATCAAATATGTATATTTGAAATCAACATTTTAAATTAATTTCATATAATAAATCTAATGAAAATTTTTAAAACCCCGATCTTTATAAAATAACCATGCATTATAAACAATCCAATGTTTTTATTTAAAATGTCAATACATGCTCAATCCGATGCAGAATTTAACAATCAGTAATATTTGTTAAATAATGCATAACATATATCCGCCCAACATGTATAACTATAAAACATCTCTACAGATTCTCGGGTTTTCATCGACCGGACTGTAGTACCCCGAGTCTACTATTCTCGAGAGGTTTAGAGAATTTCAACTCAAGGGAGACGACTACGCATAAGGCTTCTACTCTTTTCCCCATAGTTATACATATTGTGCAATCAAAATTTTTAAGTAATAACCACTGCCTTTTTCATTTAAACATGCTTTAAAATTTTATAAAGCAAATGCAACAATCAATTAAACTCATCATATAATTAATCCATGAATCAATTGTTAGGAAAACAATTTTTTATAAAACAATCGGATTAAACACTTTCAAACAACTCTTAAAAAAAATATAAAAGAAAACAAAAATTGAATCCACTGTATCCTTTAAGAAATATTTTTTTTTTTAATAATTCAAATATTTAAATTCATTCTCCCCATAGCTTTTTTAATCACCCGTATGCCCTTTCATCACTTCAGTCACAATTTAGAGTATACTTCCATTAATAGAACCTTCCCAATTTACTACCCATTAATAACTTCTAATGCAAATTAATTGCTCGTAACTTTTCCATTAAATCCCACCTTCAATCCGTTACTTTCACTAAAAAATCATCAACATTTTTAAAAATAAACAAAACCAATCAATCACCAATTTATACTTCCATCCCAAATTCAAAACTTCTATAATAGTCATAACCAACGAAATTTGATGTATTCTTAGTTTATAATCTTTATTTAAAATCATCAAATTACATATAAATTGCCCAATTCAAACATCGATTTCAAGATCTTCATCTAATTATGTAGTAGAGATAATTAGAATACTCTACTTGCAAGGTTTACTTACCGAAAATGTTGGTTCCTCCAATTCTCTACGCAGTTTCCACTTTAGAGCATGATTTTCGAACCCTAAAACTCCATTCTCCAAGCTTTGAAGCTTTTCTTTAAAGGAAATGGAAAAACCCCACTCTTTTCTCTATTTTCTCTTCTATCCCTTTCTTTTTCTCTTTTTCGTCTCTGTTCTGGAACTGCTTCCCCCTCCCACGAAAATCCCAATTTCCAACACCCTTTGAGAGTTCTTCATCTTTCAAGAGAATTCTAGAAAGTTTATGGGTGAAATTTTCCATTTTACCCTTGTTTTTGTGAAATCACTAAATCCTCCTTCCTTTCTTAATTTATTACAATGTTACCATAATTATTTTAACCGTAATCATACTTATCTCACACTAATCCCTTAGATTAGGGTTAATTGAACCAATTTAAAAATTCTAATCCTAAAAAATTGGATTATTTACACTAAAATTTTGATTTTTATGAAGGGCAATCGATCGATTATTCGGACGATCGATCGGCAGAAAACAGCGACTAATCGGCAACCAATCTGCCTGATTTCTCTTGAACCATCAAACCGGCAATCAATATTCACATTACAACCTCAAAGTTTGTTATTATATTAAGGTTAAAACTTTCTAACCATTACATTGGGCTTATGCACTCAAGACCAAAGATGAGGTGTTTAACGTTTTCAAATAGTTTCATGCTATCACAAAGCGAGAAACTAGAAAGAAGTTAAAATACATTCACACAAACAATGATGGTGAATATATGGGATCATTTGACGAATACTACAAAATGCACGGGATCAAACACGAAAGATCTGTTCCAAAGACTCTTCAACAAAATGGCGTTGCAGAAAGAATGAACAGAACTATCGTGGAGAAGATAAAGTGCATGTTATCACATTCAAAACTTTCCAAAAGATTCTGAGGAGAAGCAATGATTACTGCAGTAAATGTCATCAACTTATCTCCATCAGCACCTCTGAGTGAAGAAGTGTCAAACAGATTATGGTCAGGAAATGAAGTCTCTTATAAACATTTAAATGTGTTTGGATACAGAGTATTCGTCCATATTCCTAAAGATGAGAGGTCAAAGCTAGACAACAAAGCTAAGGAATGCATAGTCCTCGGATACAGAAGAGATGCATTTAGATATAGGCTTTAGGATCCGATTGACCAGAAGATTGTCAGAAGCCAAGATGTTGTCTTATTTAAAGATCAGACCATTGAAGACAAGAAGAAAGATATGGAGATCACTGATGAACATCTAGTAAAAGTTGATCAAGTGAAATGAACTTTTGACAGAGGAGATGCTAGCAAAACTAATGATCAAGCAACTGTTGATGTTGATCATGGAGAAATAGAGACTTCTCCTGAACCAGAGTTAAGAAGGTCAACAAGTGATCGTCGACCATCGAGAAAGTACTTTGTAAACCAGTATGTGATGATTGCTGATGGCGATGAACCTGAGTGCTATAAGAAAGCTATGTAGCATCAACAAAAGAAGAACTGGTTGGATGCAATGCAAGATGAGATAAGATCATTGCATGAGAACCATACTTATGAGTTGGTTCGGCTTCCATAAGGGAGAAAAGTACTGAAGAACAAATGAGTATACAGACTCAAAGACGAAAATTTGCAACCAAAGTATAAGGCACGATTGGTCGTATAATGCTTTGGTCAGAAGAAGTGATACGCATTGGATCTCGAAGATCAAGTTGCACATTGAGGTTAGTTCACCTATTATTATAATTCTAACAAAGTTTGTTGATCGTGTAGGTGACTTTCTTATAAAAGCTTAGAATGGTCAAAGGCAAGAATCAAAAGCTGGACACTCATTGAAGCATTTCGTCGAGCAGCTGGTGTAATAGTTTGGACTTTTAAATTACATTTTTGTAAATGATATAATAGTGAATAATTATATATTCGAATAATATGTATTTATAAGTTGGAAAAATTTAATGGAAGAAATGATACATTAAATGGACAAAATTTGACATTTTGGAAAAATGACGAAATATTACGATTTTTATTAATTATTGGGTGATTAGATTAAAATTAATTTAATTGTGATTAAATTAAATTAATTATGATTAAGGATTTATTAATTATAGTTTTATGGTGATTTTATCAAAAGGGAGGGCATTTTGGTCTTTTTATTAGATAAGAATAGGTTTAATGGTAAATTTACCATTAAACACTATTCTAAATTGATAAGGCGGCATGTTTTTGTGGGATTTACGTGGGATAAGAAAGAAAAAGAAAGAGGAAAGAAAAGGGTAAGTGGAAGGCTTCTGATGATTTCACTATTTGAGAGAGAGAAAAAAAAAAGAAGGAAAACCAGAGAGAAACCGAAGGGAGAAACCCGCGGAAAAGAGAGAGAAAAGGGAATGAGAGACGTTGGAATCGTCAATCCATCCTTTAGGGAAAAACGTTCGTCTCGGCGAGAGGATCGTTTTGGCGTAGAAATCGTTAAGCTCGGTGGAAGTTTTCGATTAAAGAGGTGGAACCGACATTTACGGTAAGTAAATTTATCAGTTAGATTAGTTAATTTAGATTTTATTGCATTCCTAGGTGGAGATAGATTAATGATTGTTGGATTTAGTTGATTTTGTTTTTGAGGCTCTTGAAGTGAAAAATTTTGAGAAATTGTTGAATTGAAGATTCTAGTGGAAGTGGAGAAAATGTGTATGGTTGGTAAAGTGAAACTAATAGGTTACAATAAGTTACATGAACGATGAAATTGGATGTAAGAGTTTTATTTGAAATGAATGGGTTTTGTGAATAACCTGGTGATTTCAATTTGTGTTTTAATTAATTCAATAATTGTTTAGGAATCATTTTTTTTAATTATGTTTGGTTATTTTCCAAAAGCACGATTTTTAATTGAATTATACAATGAGTTTAAAAGAATGTTGCTTTGGTTTTACAAGAAGTTTTAAAGTTTCTTTTGGTAAAGAGAAAGTGTTATTAAGCTCGATTGTGTCTCATATATACACAATATGTATGACTATGGTGGGAAAGAGTAGGGGCCTTACGATTATCGTCCTCTTTGGGTTAAAAATTCCTAAACCTCGCGAGGAAAAACAAGCTCGGGGTACTACAGTACGGCCTGTGAAAGCTCGAGAATCTGTAGGGATTTGATTATAGTTATACATGTTGGGTTGATGTGATTGTATTTTTAACAAATATCACTGATTGTTAATTATACACTGGTATTTTGTTTGTTGAAAATGGTGTTTTAATGCAAGGTTATTCAAATGATTTGCATTGGATTTACTTGGTAATTGTGGTTTCAAATGTAAAGTTCATTTATTTGCATTTGATTAATATAGTGAAATCGATTTCAACATCTAGATTCCAATATTCATATTTTATGAAATGCAGGGGTTTTCGAAAAGAATTTGAAGTAAACTGATTTTAATAAAATAATCATGAATAGGTGGAGGACGGTGTTTGGTTCTAGTGAGTGTGGTAGAATCTGAGTTAGCTATTTTAACCGCTAGATTTATTTGCTGGGCCAACGGCTCATTCATGGATTATTTATATTTTTCAGATACTGGGGACGTTCACCGAGAAGGATAAATCAAGTCAAAGGTAAAGACTGTACAACGAGGCATAAGATCGATCATGATTTATAAGTGTACTGTCAGAGTTGAAAAGTCACATGTCGTGACTCATTTTTATTTTATTGTTTCCGTTGTAATTTGGTGTTTGGTGTAAAATTGTTGGACGAGTATAAATGTTGATGGTTCATTGGTTTGTTCTTTAGATCTTATGGTCGTTGGTCTTGCGTTGAAGTATAAATGTTGATGGTCCATTGGTTTGTTCTTTAGATCTTATTGTCGTTGATCTTGCGTCGAATAATTTCCACCTCGGGAATCCTATCCGTCGGGATTCGACCGGGGGCCGAGTCGGGTCCTGACAGCTGGCGTGCATACATGAAGAATCATCAAAGGTAAATTACAAGCCCAAGAGATGATTGGACCATACTTCAATCAAGTATTGAAATAAGAAGGCCCAATTACAATTCCAATAGAAGCCCGCAATAGAAGCCCACAATTGAAGAAGCAATTAAGCCCAAAAAGGAGAAATACCTAATTCCCATTGAAGCCCACAAGTGAAGGAGCTTCGACTGAAGGTTGCCCACAATTGAATCGTCGGCTGAAGGACTCACGACACTTCAGCGCTGCATCAAGCTCACCTGTGCGGAATCACCGCCAAAGACGGCGCACAGACAAACCGATCAGCAACTCACGTACGCAAGCGGCACACAGCAAAAACCCTGATTGCGCTCATACGTGGATGACAACGTGGACACTGACGAGGACACCAACGACTATATTTTGGCCGGCCAATAACAGATAATTTTCAAATGCTCCAATGACTAATTCCTTTTCGATTTAGTTTTCTATTTATACTTCTTTTCTTCTGTAAACCTCTAACTCTAACTATAAGAGGATCTATAAGAACGATTGTAATTCCGTTTTCGATTAATATTTGGAAAATAGAAATTATCTTCTTTGTGGAGTTTTGGTGCTTTGTTGTAACGACCCTTTATCCCAGCAAGATATTGTCTGCTCTGGGGATTGGGTCGCAGCCCAATATCCTCCCCTCACGGCTTTGTTTGGCGAGAACTTCCCGAAAGGTCACCCAAACAAAGCTGTGAGGGGAGGATATTGGGCTGCGGCCCAATCCCCAGAGCGGACAATATCTTGCTGGGATAAAGGGTCGTTACAAATGGTATCAGAGCCTGTACCCAACCGAAAATGTGGCCAACGAGGACGTTGGGCCCCCGAGAGGGGGTGATTGTGATGACCCGAATGTGCATGTATGGTACGATGGCTGCACGAACTGGAACCCGGATGACGGTACGTCTGCGTGGGCGAACCGGAAGGTAACAGGTCGTAAAAAGGGGGTCGTCACAATCCCACATCGCTTGGGGAAGTATGTGGAAATGAAACATATGTAAAGAGACCCTTCCAACATAGCAAGATGCGTTTTGGAGCACAATTGGCAACGGATCCCATAAGAACTCCGAAGTTAAAAGTGCTTCGGTGAGAGCAATTCCAGGTTGGGTGACCTTCCGGGAAGTTTTCGCCAAACAAAACCGTGAGGGGAGGATATTGTGCTGCGGCCCAATCCCCAGAGCAGACAATATCTTGCTGGTATAAGGGGTCGTTACATTTGTTCTTCGCCGGTGCTCTACACCGGGCTGGAAACCAAATTGTTTTCCAAGAAAAACAATGCTTGGATGACTCTTATCACCACGTCTTCTCCCCGACTCTCCAAGACCATGGAAGCCAAAGAAGGATGCCCAAAACGAGCTCAATGTTGTGAACTCCTTGTACACAAGGATGCTTCTCACCCAAAAGCGCTGTGGACTCCTTTGGCCCAGCAATGGGCACCTCGACCTTGCCCCTTCCCCGTCGGCCTCTTCTGTGGAAGAAGCAGAATTCAAGGGCCTTTCATCCTGTTGCTGGAATTCTCTTCGCACGCAAATGAGTTTTTCCGACATAGCGCTAATCTAACGTCTACCGGCCGGCAATGACTCCCTTCAATCCAAACGACGTCCTCCGAGGTATTTACAACCTGTAAATTTCTCACCCACCTCCCCATCGACTGGTAACATCATTCTCGTATCTCTCTCGCCATTTTTTGTTTACATCATTTTCTATTACACGTGTTTTTGCTTCTCTGTAAGTGTCATTTCTCACTCTTTTCTGTTTAGCTTCCGCACGCATGAGTCGCAAGCCTCAACCCGAGGCCTAAAGTGTATCAAGAAGGAGGTTGACTTTAAGGATATTTTTTCATCTGTCGTGAAAATGTCATCCATACAAGTGGAACTTGGATTAGTTTCAAGTTTCAATTGGAGATCAAACAACTCGATGTGAAAACAGCCTTCTTGCATGGTGAATTAGAAGAAGAGATTTACATGGAACAGCCAGAAGAGTTCATTGTCAAAGGAAAAGAACTTCTGGTATGTAGATTGAAGAAGAGTCTGTATGGATTAAAGCAAGCTCCAAAATAATGGTACAAGAATTTCGATTTCTTTATGGGAAATCAAGGATACATAAAAACTTTCTCAGACCATTGCGTGTTCGTGAAAAAGTTTACGGATGGTACATTTAAAATCCTCTTACTTTATGTCGACGACATGTTGATTGTGGGCCTAGACAGAGAAAATATTGTTAAGTTAAATAATGAGCTTAACAAGTCTTTTGCAATGAAAGACTTAGGACCGACGAAACAGATGCTTGGAAGAAAATCACTCGGGATAGGAAAAATAGAAAATTATGGCTATCACAGGAGAAATATATCAAGAAAGTTCTCAACTTATTCTATATGAATAAGGCAAAGCCGATCAGTGCTCATCTTGCTAAACATTTCAAACTTACTTCTAAACAAAGTCCTTCCACTGAAGAAGGAAAAGAAGAAATGCAAAGAATTTCATATGCCTTAGCAGTTGGCAGCTTGATGTATGTCATAGTGTAACACCCGGATCTACGAGATTTTTATAATAAATGTGAATAATGACATTTTTGTAATTATGTCGAATTAAGTCGGTTTGGTGAAGAGAGAACGTTATTACGATCCTAATAATTAATATGGATTTTAAGAAAATTTTGGAAATTTTAGAAGTCGTAACGCTAATTTTACGAGAATTACGTTTCTCGTAATTTAAAGGACATTGTGGTAAAAATAGCAAACGAAGTCCGGATTGCGAACGGACAATTTTAAAAGGACCCTAGTAATAAGTTGGATTTATGGGCAAAATAAGGAGATTTGGAGAAAACGAATCGTTAGCTAATTAACGAAACGAAGGACGAAACAAATAGAAAATCAAAGTAAGGGCAAAATGGTAATTTTTCAAGTGAAATTTTAATTAAAAACACAAATCCATTTTCTCCCTCATTTTCACGATTTCTCTCCTTTTCCTCTGCGAACTCTCAGGCGATTTTTCTCCCTCAACGACGTTTCTCCTCTCCAACGACGATTCGTCCTCCGATCGTCTCGTTTTCTTCATGTTTTCTCCTCCAAACGACACTCTAGGTAAGGTTCTACGTTTTCGAAAAGTTTACTCGTAGTTTTCGGGTCGTTTAACGATTAGGGTTTCGTTTAGGGTTTTGTGAAAAACGCGATTTAGGGTTTGAAATTTATAGGTTTACTGTGTTTGTGAATATAATGGACGTATTGAACGTTATTGGACGAAGTTAAGTCGATTTGTGAGAAGTGTTGTAACGACCCTATTATTATACCCTTATTTTCTCGCAATTATTTTTTTTTATACTTAAAACTTTAAACCTAACGTTTGGGCGGAAATAAACTTTTAAAATCGGAATCGAAATCGAAATTGAAATTGGTGAAGTCTACGTTTATAAACCATTAAACAAAACTTAAAACAAATATAAAATAATTCTAAACAATTATTTAAAAACAATTTAAAATAATTGTTTAACGTCGACCGAGGAGAGAGGGACAAAAGGGGGAATTCCCCTTAAAATTGTAGGGGCGATCGATCGCCCATTTCGGGAGATCAATCGCCATCACAAAAATGGAGGGGCGATCTCGCTGTCACCATCGATTGCCTCGTGATTGATGGTCAGGCGATCGATCGCCTCTTTGTGGGCAATCGATCGCCACACGCTCTGGAAAAATTCCAGAGCGTGGCGATCAGTCGCCCCTCTTGGCGATCAGTCGCCAAGCTCTCTGCCTCCTCCCCTCTTCTCCCTTCTCTTCTTTTTTTTTTCCACTTCATTCCTTCTACTTCTTCCCTTCTCTTCTCCGTTGCACACAACATAAACACCTATTTAAACTCAAATCACAAAACTAAAAACACTCCAACATCTCCTCATTTATAACCTTACTTGCTTCTCATTTCAACGACCAAATAAACAACTCAAGGCACATTTAAAACATAACCCGATTTCATAAAAAAAATGAACTGCGTGGTTCGATTTAAAAACTAAACGTTTCCCCCTGCTAAAACCACCAAGCAGTTCATAAAATCTCGACAGAAATCTTAACAAAACGTTTTATAAATTTGATTTACCAAAACGTTTAAAAACATCGAGACGTAACCTATCAACTAATCAAACCCAAGCATCCTAATATGTTCAACTATACAATCTATACTAACTATCAAATCCCAAGAATACATACACATATCCCCACGGGTCAAAACTCACCGACTGCCCAGCGCACTCCCACAGGCCATCCTCCTTCAACTGCATCACTCCTCGAGTGGAGGGATCTCGTCCTCACCTATGTCAAGATCACCTACACCATAAAGACACCTATGAGATAAAAATCTCAGCAAGCTCTACGTAAATGGTAATGCATGATAATGTATGCTCGATGCTATGAAAATCGTCCATGTCAATTAATATTTCAGTACGTGTCAGTCTATGGTTATCGGAAACGCTCGACAGATAGATAGAGCACATCCAGCGGTTAGACAGTCCACACCATCTGAAGGGAGGGAAACCCGCTCACCACGGAACGCCAGGTCTGAACCTCATCCCTGATAACCCCATGTCATGGTTGTTTATTGTGATACTTTACTTGCCTTTACATGCATATTCTTTTCATGAAATCCGTGCATAAATTCGTTTTCATAACATTTTTAAAACCATGATGCATGAACAGTTCAATATAAACATACATGAAGAGTATACCATTAAAACTCGACAAATACCATCAAAACAATCAACCTATAAAACAACTGAACCTAAACTACCCAACCAGATCAATTTAAATAAACACGTCACCAAAACTCCTCGAGACGACTTCGACGTACGGTGTAGGCCTATCGGTCAGAGTAAGTCACGAGAACTTACCTTGTGCGCGTTGGACTTCAAACTCCGTCCACGAGCGTTGTTTATCTAAGGCAAATTCACCAAATTGTCGTTAAAACGAGCTTAAACAATTTAATGCCCAAACTAACAAAATCTTTAACTAAGGAAATTCCTAAAATTCTAACTTAACTAATTGAGACATTTAAACAAAAAATTAATGCTCGATAGTTCAAAACCACAATCAACGAGCTTTTTCCAAAAAACTCGAAAATCCTCTAATTTTATTATTTCTCACAAATCAATCTAACTTCGTCAAATAACGTTCAACGCGTCCTTTATATCCTCAAACACGATAAACCTATCAATTTTGAACCATAAACCATATTTTTTAACGAATCCTAAACGAACCTTAATCGTTGTTAACTCTCTAAAAACCGAACAATAACTTTCCAAAACTATAGAATCATACCTAGAGCGTTGATTGGAGGAGAAAACACGAAGGAAATGGGTCGAACGGGGGAGGAATCGATCGCCGGAAAGAGGAAGAAATCGCCGAGAGAAAATCGCAAAGGGAGAGAGAGAAAAGGAAAATCGTGGCTTGCTGGAGAAGAAGAAGAGAGGATTTGATTTTTAATTAATTTGACTTTGCAAATTACCTTTTTGTCCTTCCTTTGATTTTCTAATTGTTTCGTTCTTCGTTTCGTTAATTGTCTAACGATTCATTTTCTCCAAATCTCCTTATTTTACCAATAAGTCCAACTCGTTATCAGAGTTCTATTAAAACTATCCGTTCGCAAAACGGACCTCGTTTACTATTTTTACCAAAATATCCTTTAAATTACGTTAAACGTAATTCTCGTAAAAATTAGCGTTAGACCTCTAAAATGCCCGAAATTTTCTTAAAATCCTTATAAATCATTAAGATCATAATAACGCTTTCTTTTCATAAAGTGGACTTGATTTGACATATTAACAAAAATGCCATTTACATTAAAATACTAATATTCCGTACAGTCGGGTATTACAAGTGTTAAAGTTTGAGGATTTTAGGGGTTTTTGGAAAAACTCGTTAATGACGATTTTGAGGTATCGAGCGTTAATTATTGTTAAAATGCCTCAATTAGTTAGGTTAGAACTTTAGGAATTTCCTTAGTTAAGAATTTCGTTAAGTTGGACGTTAATGGTTCGAATGCGTTTTAACGATAACTGTTGTGAATTGCCTTAGGTAAACAACACTCGTGGACGGAGCTTGAAGTTCAACGCGCACGAGGTAAGTTCTCGTGACTTACTGTGGCCGATTGGCCTACACCATAAGCCGAGTTTGTTTTGAGGATACGTTGGAGCTTAATTGTTTATGTTGGTCATTGTTTCGTCTAATTGTCTTGGTTGGGTAGTTTAGGTTCGGTTGTTTTATAGGTTGATTGTTGTGAGTGTTTTGATGGTATTGGTAGCGTTTTAATGGTATGCTCTTTATGTATGTTTATATTGAACTGTTCATGCATCATGGTTTCAAAACGTAATGAAAATGAATTTACGCATTGATTTATGAAAAGAACATGTATTGTAAAGGCAAGTAAAGTATCACAGTAAACAACCATGACATGAGGTTATCGAGGATGAGGTTCAGACCTGGCGTTATGTGGTGAGCGAGTTTTCCTCCCTTCAGATTGTGTAGGCTGTCTATTCGCTTGACGTGCCCTATCTATCTGTCGAGCGTTTCCGATAACCATAGACTGACACGTACTGATATATGAAATGACATGGACGGTTTTCATAGTATTGAGCATACATGATCATGCATTGGCATTTACGTAGAATTTACTGCGATTTTTTATCTCATAGGTGTCCTTATGGTGTAGGTGACATTGAACAAGGTGAGGACGAGATCCCTCCACCTGAGGAATGATGCAGTTGATGGAGGATGACCCGTGAGAGTGCGCTGAGCAGTTGATGCGGCCTTTTGACCCGTGGGGAATGTATGTAAGTATTTTGGGGATACGATAGATAGATCGTAGGAGAAATTGTATAGATTGAACATATTAGGATGTTTGAGATCTGATTAGTTGATAGGTTTGCGTTTCGATGTATTGGAAACTATTTTATGAACCGCTTGGTGATTTTGAACAGGAGGAAATGTTAAGTTTTTAAACGGATCCACGCGGTTTGTTTTTTTAAAATCGGGTTATGTTTTAAATGTGTTTTGAGTCGTTTATTTTGGGTGATTGGTGAGGTGGGAAATGGAAGGGATTATGAGTGAGTTTATGTTGATGTTTATAGTAATGTTTAGTGTCTATATGTGGTAAGGAAAATGTGCAGGGAGGATGGAAGAAGGAAGAAAAAGAGAGAGGCGAGCTCCCTGGAATTTCGGATTCCAGAGAGGTTGCCGATCGATCGCCTAAGGAGGGGATCGATCAGTAACGAAGGTCGCCGCTCTCTGGAAAATCCAGAGAGCATGGCGACCGATCGCCCAAAGATTGGGTGATCGATCGCCTGTCGATCGATCGAGGGGCGATCGATCGCCAATGCGAGGGGCGATCGAGCTCCCCTCCAAATTTTGGTTCAGGCGATCGATCGCCTGTTAATGGGTCGATCAATCGCCCCTGCATTTTCGGGACAATGTTCATTCTGCTCTCCACTGACGATTTAATTATTGTTTTAAGTTTTAATTAAATGTTTTATGTTTCTTTTAAATGGTTTTAAAATAGTTACGAACGATTTTTAACAATTTAGCCTCCGATTTAAATTCCGCTCAAAAGTTTACAAGTTTATAGGATAAGGATAAAAAAAAATAATACGGAAAAATAATGGTACAGTGTTAGGGTCGCTACAATAGAGGCTCCACGTTCCTTTGATCTCCCTCTCATTATTGATAAAGTTTTCACAGAAGAGTGCTCATTGTTCTTCTGCCTACTTTCTTCGTCAAGAACCGCAACTGCAATATTATTGAACATCAATATTGTTTTTGCAGTGCCGTTGAGCAAATTTATAATAAGGTGATCATATGAATCTAGCAAACTTTGAAGTAAAAGTTTAGCTATTTCATTTTTGTCGATTTTGTTCTTCATTGCTGTAAGTTGAGAAAATAATACGTTTAGAGTATTGATGTGGTCAGTCACTGTTGTCGATTAAGACATCCGAAGAGTATACAATTTTCTTTTCAAGAAAATTTTATTATACCACGACTTATTCTCATATAGTTTTGTCAGCATATCTCAGATCTGTTTGGCTTATACCATTTTCGAGATACTTGACAAAATTTCATCTGCTAGAGTAAGATGCAAAATGGCTATTGCATCATCATCTGCTTTGTTCCATTTCTCATCTTCAACGTTCGTCGGTCTGTCACCGATGGCCATAGCACAACCATCTCTCCGCAACAACGCCTTCATTTTTAATTTCCACAATGAGAAATTATTTTTGTTGAATTTTTCAATTTCAATCTTTCCCGCCATAATCACGACGTTCTGATACCACTTGTTGAAAAAAAAAATTTGCTATGAATAATAATAATAACGTCGCTGCTGTAATATTTGAAGAGTACTGATCATGATAATTCTCATAAAAAACTATACTGGACAATCTCTTGGACATAATTACATTTCCAAGTAAGTTTCCAATAAAGGCTTCAGGGATCACAAACGGTCTCACTTAAAATCCAGTCTCCTAGACAGAACTTACTTACACAATACAATTACACCACTAAATAAGCGGTACGAGAAACAATAGCAGATGCGATATAAAAAATACCAGAAATATTTTTTCCACGCCATAAAATTATAATAGTCAAGAAGTAAGAGAAATAATAGTTAAAATGAACATCGATAATTTTTACGTGGAAACCCAAATCGGAAAAAAATCACGGGGACCGAGTCCAGAAAGATCTCACTATGAAAAATAGGATTTATAATATTTTTCTAGATATCGAATATTCTAGAAAATATTCATTAAGAGAAATCATCTCTCTTAAAATTTTCACTGTATTCAAAAGTACATCATCTATTTTTCCTTGCCTTCTTTTTTTTTTACTCTTCTATAAATTTTCTCTATTTTCTCAAAAGAGACTCTCTTTAGCTGGATGATCTTCCTTTATCAAGAACTCTATTCATAGAGAGAGTTCTTTACAAGAAGACAATCAGCAGCAAAATTTAAAGATCTTATTGAAGAGTGAGGTGGGTCCTTTCATCATAATGGAAGAACCCACGTGCTGCCGCCTAACCCTTTATGTACACATATTTTTGAAACTGTTAATGAAACATTATGAATTTTCTTAAGAATGTTGCGTGCGGGCCGGCCTGCGAGGAGGTCAACCGCCGAAGACCCATTGGGCAAAGCTGGCGGATCAGCCTGGTTTTAAGGTCACGTTCTAAATCATCCTTTTTCGCTTTATTTTATGGAAAAAGGAGGTGGCCCGCAGATTAAAAAAAACTGTCACGTAAAGGCTGACCGTTGACCAACATGTTCTACTTTTTCGTCCTCTTCTTTTTATTTTATTTTGTATATATATTAATTCATTTAATCTTAATGATTTAAGCTATGCTATTTTCACTATTTAATTTTATAATCAAATGTGACAAACATTGATTGATGTAATTAATATAATATATTATAAAAATTAAAATAAGTCATTAGTTACACTAATTAATTTTTGACATATCAAAGTATAGAATTATAAAATAAAAATAACATTATTCTTGATTTAACTATTTCGTCTTGGTAGATAAAATATTTACAATTAGATAATTATTGCACATTTTTTGTAACATGTTTTTTATTAGTGCAAAAATAATAATCCTGCATGTTGCTCTAACATCGTGGACTCTACAATCACATGTTGGAACTTAGTAGTTAGTACTTAGTGCTCTTCTATATGGTGGAGAGTTCAAATTTTGGCAATGGAAATTAGGTCACGTTTTAAATATGAAACAATGATTGACTTAGGTCAAAACTCATCACTCGATTAAACATTTGTACACGTTATCCACCTTTCTTAACGTACACCCTCATCTCATGATCTGCCCATTAAGCATAACTTATTTATATTAAAATAATTGTTATATCAATAATAGCATGATGTTAGATATAATAACGTGTGCATCACCAACAAATTGCTCTAATAGAAATAATAAATAAATATTATTTTATTACAATAATTTAAATTGGTCTAATATTCAAAACTAAAGCGTAATTAATTGCACGATGCACACGAGGGCAGCGAGAGATTCCCGGAGATCCAAGCGTGGGGTTCATTTATTAATTTCTCAAGTGTCTAGATTTCCATTAAAAATATTTTAACAACTGTTTTTTATTTCAATTAAATATTTTTTTTTCAAATTAATTGAAATATATTAGCCTGGAGTTTGTCTGTTTTTTTAATAATACTATATTTATTTTCTATTTTTATTTTATAATTCTTACTATCTATAAATATTTAACTGAGTCAGAAAATCAAATCAAATAACATTTATAGATAATAATTTTTTTAAAAAAATAAATTTAAATGGTAAACTTAATTTTATTAAAAAAAAAATATTATTTTAGGAGAGCATTGTCATATGATTGGACGGTCCTGATGTCATCATTACTAGACATCACATCAAACCGTTTCTTGTTATTGTATAATGTTTATTTCTAGAGACGAGAACTCGTATCTCGTACGAGGACCCCGCAATCTACTTAACCCTGGTTAAATTATAACCTGACCAGCGCAACATAAAAGCCTCCCTCTTCTTTTCTCTCTGCTGGTTTTTGAACCGTCGTCAATGGCTTCTCAGATCTAAGGCTCAACTCAAGCTTATACTTTACTAAGCTGGACTTTTAAGAAGCTAGGACTAGGACACTTAGGCGGAATCAGTTCTGTCATTTTGGAGTAGTGAGCTTTTGATCACTGTGGTTGGTTTCTATGCTGAAAATGGCGAGCTGGTTTCCTGAGGAAGTGTTAGAGCATGTTTTCTCGTTTATTCAGTGCGATAAGGACCGGAATACCATCTCCGTTGTGTGTAAGTCATGGTATGAGATTGAAAGGTGGTGTAGAAGACGAATTTTTGTCGGTAACTGCTATGCTGTGAGCCCCAGTATCGCGATCAGAAGATTTCCGGAGTTGAGATCTATAGAGCTTAAGGGGAAGCCGCACTTTGCGGATTTTAATTTGGTGCCCGAAGGTTGGGGAGGCTACGTGTATCCATGGATCTTAGCCATGGCTAGTGCCTATCCTTGGCTCGAGGAGATCAGGTTGAAGAGAATGGTGGTAACGGACGATAGCTTGGAGCTCATTTCCAAGTCTTTTAGGAATTTTAAGGTCCTTGTGCTGTCCTCCTGTGAGGGGTTTAGTACTGATGGGCTAGCTGCCATTGCCGCAAATTGCAGGTTTGGTGGCTATGTTGAAATTTTTACGTGGGTTTAGTTGTTTGTGCTTGTTAGGATTCTGTGGAAGGAGTGATCGAAACTGGGTGGAAATAGACATGGATCAGAAAAGTTGATTCTTGCTTGTTATGGTCTTCTGATGGATTTGATGTTTGCTTTGTTCTGGGATTCTGTTTGGTTGGCTGTCTTGTGTGAGTGTTTTAAGTTGTGGGGATGGTTCCAAATGTGGTTCTTCTTCGGTGTTGTTATGTTCGACTGAAGTAAGATATGTTTCTTTTGAGTTTCATCTTATGCTCTGACTTCATTTCGATTGAGGATTCTGTTTGTGGCAACTTCAATATGTAAAGGGAGCCATCCACATTACCATTTTTTATTGCTTTTTCTACATCTTTATAATTTTTTTGTGGCAGTTTGGGATTTTCCATTCTGTATTTCTGAAAACATTGTACAAAATCACGGTGATCAAGTGTGTTAAGTAGCTACTAAAGATGATTGTGTTTCATATCTGGTTTTGGTCCCATACCTAGATTTCACTTTCTCGCTTTTCTATCCAATCGAAGTCCCCCATTGTAGTTGCCTTGATTTGATTGTGAAATCTCATTTAGCTTCCTTTCCTTTATTGTTTTCCCCTGCTTTGGATATTGAATTTGATTCTTCTTTGGACTTGGTTTCTATTAATTGAACAGTTGATTTATTTTCTGACTTTTTATTACTCTTATTTGAAGAATGCAGTTATGTCCCCAGCTTATGAATGTTTAAATTTATGAGATCTATGTGAATTTTCATGGTTTTAATTTATGGGACAATTGAAGGGCCACAAACACTTTGTTGGTTTACATCCCTGTATGTTGATCTTACAATAAGAGGAGACATCATTGTTTATACTCTTTTCTGTATCTATGATGATTGTTTTATTTATTTCATCTTATCATGATGTTCCTGGATTGATTTTCTTCAATGTATGTTTGTGGACTTAGGAATTTGAAAGAACTGGACTTGCAGGAGAGTGAAGTTGATGACCTGAGTGGACTTTGGCTCAGCCAGTTTCCTGATACATATACATCCCTGGTATCCCTTAATATTTCTTGTCTTGGGTCTGAGGTGAGTTTCCCTGCATTAGAGCGCCTGGTCGGTCGATGTCCAAATCTCAAGACTCTGAAGCCTCAATCGCAGTGTGCCCCTTGAAAGGCTACCCGACTTACTTCGAAGGGCACCTCAGCTGGTTCAGCTAGGCACTGGAGCTTATTCAGCGGAGCTACAGCATGATGTCTTTTTAAACTTAGCTGGGGCTTTTTTAAAGTGCAAGGAATTGAAAGTTCTTTCTGGGTTTGTTGATGTGATCCCTGCCTATCTTCCTGCTATTTATCCCATGTGCTCCAGGTTAATTTCACTCAACTTGAGTTATTCCACCATTCAGCGCACTGACCTTATCAAGCTTGTTTGTCACTGTCAAAATTTGCAGCGCCTTTGGGTATGATTCTTTTTTTGACCTGTTGCATTTTTGCTGCTGGTTAAAAGGGAGACTTCTTGATTTTTGTGTTAATTAATGTTCGCATACAGGTGCTAGATTATATTGAAGATGTAGGTCTTGATGCCCTAGCTGCATCATGCAAGGATTTGCAAGAATTGAGGGTGTTTCCATCAGAACCACACGTGGCAGAACCGCATGTGTCCTTGACTGAACAAGGACTAGTCTCTGTTTCTGCAGGCTGCCCAAAGCTCCGATCCGTTCTGTATTTTTGTCGTCAAATGTCAAATGCCTCCTTAATAACTGTTGCCCAGAATTGTCCTAACATGACCCATTTCCGCCTCTGCATTATTGAGCCACGAACTCCAGATTACCTCACACTTCAGCCTCTCGATGAGGGCTTTGGAGCGATAGTTAAACATTGCAAGGATCTCCGCCGCCTATCACTTTCTGGTCACCTAACGGATCGCGTGTTTCAATACATCGGAAGTTATGCCAAGCAGCTAGAGATGTTATCCGTGGCTTTTGCGGGAGATAGTGATTTGGGACTTCATCATGTATTATCTGGTTGTGAAAACCTTCGGAAGCTGGAGATTAGGGACTGTCCCTTTGGTGATAAAGCTCTTTTGGCCAATACTGCCAAGTTGGAGACAATGCGATCCCTTTGGATGTCCTCTTGCTCAGTTACTTTGGGAGCATGTAAGCTGCTTGGTCAAAAAATGCCCCACCTAAATGTTGAGGTTATAGATGAGCGAGGTTCCCCTGATTCACTCCCTTATAGATGTTCAGTCGAGAAACTTTATATTTACCGGAGCATCGCTGGGCGGAGGTTTGACATGCCCGGCTTTGTGTGGGCGATGGATGAAGATTCTGCAGTGAGGCTTTCTTGACCGATCATTCCCTGTCGCATCCAACAAAGCCCCCCTCGTATTTTGAAAATGGAATAGACTTGACTGAGCTGTGTTTTACGAGAGAGCAACTATCAAATCGACTTCATATTACTCGGCTTGGTTTCCATGTATACCAGTGGCAGAATTTTGCACGTTGATTGCTTTGCTTGCAGCTGCTCTATCTAAATCAAGTAAGTAACAACACTTGCTTCTTGAACCTTCTTTGTCCATTCTTGACTATTAAAAGCTTGATCATCCTTAGGAGGCTAGAGCGATGATGGTATATTATGGCAAGACCAAAATCTACACCTTGAATTTTCTTCTCTATTTGAAGCTAACTATGTTCTCATTCTCCTTCCAATGGTCTCACGTGATTGAATTCATTGTTCAAACTTCAAACCCCGAGCTTCAGTACATTGGTTCTTTGGATTAAACTCTCAAAACACTTGATAGATTTCTGTGTCCACTGTAACTTACACGTTTTGAGAGACAGACAGAGGTCAGGTCAGGTGTTACATAGTTTTTTTAAACAAGATCAAACACCCACCACCTGCAAATCTGCAATCTAGGCTTGGCCAGATTAAATTAATGGTTGGGTAATTAAATTAAATTAAATGGTGGATGATGGCCCGCACGAATGTTTTTAATGATAGATACATACATCATCATTTTATTCTCTTCTTACCTCTCTGGCTTTTACTTTTTCACCTCGTCATTATTTCTGCCCTCACATTCTCTGCTAAAAGCAGACGTGACTCCGGACAAGACAATGACTCGTCAATTATTATTGATGTTAATTAATGTAATAAATTTATTATTTTAATTACATTAATTATTGTTTAATACGTCAACGATTATTTTAAGAGAATAAAATAAGAGGTAATCGAATCATTAGTTGATATCAATGCACTCTTAGTTATAAACCGAGTATCATAGATAAAGTTTAATATAGACTATAATGGGTATCTTTATTTAGAGATAAAGTTGGAGAATCCACAGCACATGCCCAAAAAAAAAAAGAAGCTTCATCATGTGATAGGAGTTATCACATCATCCTTTTTGAAATTGAATGTGGAAAGAGTTTGATGGAGAATATAAAAAGATTTCAAGAACACAACAATTTCCCATCTTTTTCTAAATCTTTTCATTCAAGTCTATTTATTTCCAATTAATCTCCATTGAATCTCTTAAATTTTGGCTTATTTTAAGATCCATTTTCACATGTTTTAATTCTGAAATGTCGCGATCGAGAAATGTCTTCGAAATCAATCGATATCTGCTGATATTACTAGATTTAGTCTTGCTTACAAGAAGCAAACTTGCTTGAGAATATCAAGGACACGTTACAAACTTACTGAAACACTATATTCCTAGAGATAATCAGTCTTAAAAACACTATAATATTATGCATTGCTTGACCACCCTTAAACTAAGACTGCGCTCTTAGCTTCTCCACTTACATTCCAGGTTAGCTAATTCAAACACTGATATGGCTTCAGCATTGACGTCAGACGGCCGCTGAGGTGTAGGGACATAACTTCGTTCGTGGACCCCACCAGGTTCCCGTCGATGAAAACGGCCGGAATCGGAGCCGTGCAACCCAGCCTCGAGAGGGCTTTCTCCATCTCTGTTCCTTCAGGGTCTTGATCAATCTCATGAACAACATGCCCAACCTTCAGCTCTTGAAACAGAAAGCTGACTGCATATGAAAGACAACATGAACTCTTGCTGAATATGACCACTCCTTTCTCTGATACCAATCTCATCACCTTGTCCATATTGTTTTCTCGAAATATACGTAAGATCTTCCACTCGATCACTCGAAGAAGTAATAATAATCTATGCTCGATGTTATGTTATCTCAAGTCTATTACAACTTCATAACCATCGGATCAAACCCGGGTGGAATTTGATCCAATGGTGATGCAGGTTTTTCTTTGAGATTTGGCAGTCGAGAATCGAGTAGAAGAAAGAAATTGGAGTTTTCGAGTTGTTTGAAGTTGAGGGCTCATCCAACACTATTTATAGGTACAACAACACAAGAGAGAGAAAGAGAGAGATGCCTTGCTCTTCCCTTGGAAAGAGTATTCAAAAGAGAATGTGCTTTTATTTAGATGCTCTTAACTTATCCAAACCAGCTTTCCCGTACTTGAGATTTCTAAGAGGTTTCTGTTGGGAATAATGTGTCCAACAAACAAATGTTATGAATATTTTTATTGCTGTAATTAATAAATAAATTTTATGATTAATTTTTATATTTGCATTATTCGATATGCTTTATAAATTCAAAAAAAAAAACCTTAATTATTTATGTAATTTTTAATTTACTTATATGTTGATATATGTAAGATTAAATTTAAAAAAAATAATCACAATAGTCCATGACTTATATTTGAAGTATAAGATCTTCAAATTAATAAAGTCATAAATACAGTTCACTTCGTTGAGAACATATAGTCGTATCTCGACTATATATGAGAACATATAGAACTGGACCAGATGAGATTATATTGTTCTTATAATATCCATTAAATGAAGAATAATTAATTTTATCATAATGATGGTCATATATGTATGATCTTAATTTATTGTATTTAGTAGACTTGTATTTTATTTTAATTTATTCTTTGATTTACTCGGTACAGTTTTGTATATGTTGCATTACATAAACCTTGTATCTTGGGAATAAATTAAATGAGTAGTTGTAAATGCTAACATTGATACAATGAAATCTATAATACAAGATTTCCTTGTTTGTTATTTCAGAGATTGAATAATTAGCGTGTAAATTCATAAATATTATGAATTAATTATTCAATCAAGAGCTAATGGCAGTCAAGGATAAAAATGTAATATGAGAGGTTAACGGATTTTATACCTAGCTCTATTACGAATCTTAATGGAGGATTAATACATATGTAATGACTATATCAATGAACATTACTTTGAGTAAATATACTTTATAGTTCTAAGAGTACAACTCTAGGTATTTAGTGGAATTACACTAGAGTTAATAATTGAGTTATTTAATGTAAAGAGTTTATATTAATTAACAAATATTATTGGAGCTTAGGGCTATAGGTCAATCGGTCATTCTGTTATCTTAGAGCACCTCCAACGGAGGTGCTTTCCAAGGTTGCTTGTCAGAGTATTCTGACAAGCAATGCAACCAACGTTGTTTTCCTCATTGGAGAGCAACGTTGAATATATATTTTTTAATAATTTTTATTTATTTATTTAAATTAAATTAAATATACAGTTTTGATGGGTCAAATTTTTATACCATTGTTCAATTAATATTTGTAAGAAAAATTTTTATATACAATTAATATTAATTTTGGTTGTTTTCCAAACTATAATATTTACTTCTTTTGTAAATATAAACTATAATATTTGCTTAATTTAATGATATTATGATTATATATATGTAAGAAAAATTAATATTAAATTAAAGATTTTATAAGCAACCGAGTAGGGTTGCTATCATTGGAGTGTAAAGTTGCTTGAGGTTGCTTAAGAGATGAGGTGGAAGAGAGAGAACGTAATTTATTTAAATAATAATATAAATAATAGTTTTTTAATTGATAGCAACTCCAATGGGTTGCTACCATTGGAGTTGCCCTTATATCACTATTTAATTTCTATGTTACAGGAATAAATATATAAATGATTAATAATGATTAATCATTTATAGACACTCAAATAAATATATTGTGATTCAAAATATATAAATAATTTTTATATTTTGAATTCAAAATAAAATATCTCATTAGATAAGATTGTTTCAAGGGATTTGAATTAGATTTGAAAAATCTCATCAGATGAAATTTGATCTTCAAATTTAAATTGAAGTTAGTTAATTTAACAAACTATCATATCAGATTTTTGAAATTTGAATAAAAGTAGATCTGAAAAATCTGATCAAATTAAATTTGATTTACAATTGACTTATAGTTTGTTTATTATTTAAAAGTAGATCTGAAGAATCTCATAAGATGAGATTATTTTAAAAAGTAGTTTTCATAAATATAATCTAAAAACTGTTTTTAGATTATATGATTAATCGATAAATTGATTTATTAGATAAATCAATTGCTAATCAAATTAGATTTGATTAGATAAGATTTATTTTTAAAAATTAATTTTTATTAAAATAAATCTGAATATTTATTCTAAAATAAATATATAAAATTGTTAAATGTGATTTGACAGAGAAAAAAGAGATAGAAAAATAAGATAGAGAGATCTAATCCGGAGAGAAAAGGTGTGACATTTCCGTATTCGGTTTTATAAAAATTTTTTCTAAGATCGAAGAGAGACGTCTCATGTGTTGAGAATACGTCGCTCCACAAATATAAGAGTGCGTTGTTCTCGTAAATCGGACGCCTACACGTCAGGAAATTTAAGTGTAAAGATCTTCAGAGAAAACTCGACGATTTCAAAGTCTTCGAGAAAAACACTTGATCTTCAGTTAAAGCCGTTAAGATCAAACGAAAGTACTTGAGTAAAAGCGTTGCTCCAAGAGGTATTTTCTTTTATTATTTTACAATCTAAATCTAATAATTTTTCTCAATGTAAATTGTTTACATTTTGAAAAATATATATTTCTCAAAAATAATTTATTTTAGAGTAACGAGTCAATTTATGATTTTTTAATGATTTTAAAATAGTTTTAAAGTCATATGGTAATGCATGTCACTATTATTATGAATAATAATCAATTTCGCCATGCGTAGAAACCATCAAAACCAACAGTTTCTCCTTCCATCTACAATAGTTATGTCACTAGCTTTTATCGAGTAACGTCAAGTTTACTTTCTTGTTCCAGTCTCTTAAATTATTCGTTGACGGATCAAATAATGATTTGTGCAATCCAAGTTCAATTAATGTAATAAATTCTAAATAGTTAATTTATTACATTGATTGAACCAATAATTATTGTGTAAACGTAATATTATTCATTTTTCTCTCAACTGCGTGATCAATGTGAATTTGTGAACGCACGATCGATCAAGCGGGGATTGTGAATTCCAACAGAAAAGCAGACGAATGAGTCGTAAGGGTCAATTTATACCAGATTCTCCCAATTACCAGCTTTGAATCTTTGTGCAGAAAGATCTGGGTGGCTTAGAATCTTTGCAACTTGCAAGATTCTTCACCACAAGCTCCATCAGTATCAGTAGAGTAGTGTGCTCTGTGTGACCTGTGTTATCGATATATACTTCACGCGTGTAGATGAGCATGCTGATAGATACACTAAAAAGCTCAAATAAGCTGACTTTCTTCCCTCGTTTTCAATAGTTTGGCCGTTTTTCTTTACCATTATCACGTCGATATGCGAAAATATCGATAGACGCCTGTATTTTTTGGCATCTAGATGTCAATCCTTGACTTAAATTATATTTTAATGGCGACGACGATACAGCTTTTTGTACTGTAAGTCTGATCCTTTCAAAACAAGTAAAAATGAACGTGGTGAAGTAGGATTGAGTATTGAAGAGAGAGAGAGAGAGAGAGAGAGATTAAACCAGCAGGGTATTTTATCTTCGAACGGCCTCCATTTTTTTTCCCTTCGCACGTGAAACGCCGGCTGACAGCAGCTATTTCTCATCGGATGCCAAATTTCCAGTAATATTTGGATGCATAACTTGATATTTAGCTTCGCACCAGTAGAAAAAGTTGGTATAATCGTGGTGTTTAGGCTAACTCAGATTTATACTGGTGCTTGAAATGGACAAACAAGTTGTTCAGTTAAGAGTTGAAGATTTGATTGGATAAACAAGTTCAAAGTAGTGCAAATCTTAAGTGGGATTCTGTCTTTCGAAGAACAAGAACAATATCTACAGCCTAACTCTAATCAGAAAACAGCAGAAAAGGAAGTACGTGAGATATACGCAGTCTTGGGTCGGGCCAGAGCGGTCCATGCGACACGGACCCTGCGTCGAGGCTGATCGTCTTTGAGAAGACATATTAACAGATACTTGAGTTTGATTCTTCTATCAACTGGAAGAGAGATATAGAGGAATACTGAATGATTTGATTAGAACTTGCTCTGAAGATAGGCCGATCGCAGCCCGGAAACTTCAATCCTTCTGCAATAACAAATCGTCGGCTTAATTTGTCGAGTTTGATAATCGTTATTTACTTGGTTTCAAGTGCTGTACTCATCAGAATTTTCGTTTCTTCATCTAAAAAAGCATTTTTTTTTTTTTTTTGTATTTTTGATCTTCTTCAAAATATTGATGGTGGAAAGCTTTGCATGGAGTTCATCCCTCCCATCACTAAAATGATGTCACAGAGAAAAACATACTAGAAAGTTGATTTCGGAAAGATGATCTCAACCCTAATTCATTTACTGCGCTTCATACAGAATTAATATTAGACAATGATAATACAAAAAACTAACAGTAGAATAACAGCGGGGAGAATTCAGGAAATGCTAGCCTTAACATGGCTCAAACGCCTGACTGAACATGCAGCCGGGACTTGATCGGAGTGCCAGAAAATAGTGCTTCTTCCCTCCTCGAAAACGGGAGATCACGAGAAAACGGAAGTATTAAAGTTTGATGACTTAAATTCTTTGGAGTCGGTTGAAAGATCTGCATTCGAATTTTATTTTGGAGTTTTGCTTGATAAGCTTGAATCTCAAAACTCGAAGTACTATTTTGATATTTTTATTCCGAAAAACTTTTCTACGTAAATATATGTTATCAGTTTCGTAAAAGAGAAAGCACACAAAACCAATCGTAAAGAACAGTTTGGAAAGAGGTCCAAAACCGAGATCGAACAGCAAATCTTGCCGATAAACCGACAGAATCAACAAAGTGTAGAATAAAGAGGAAATGAGGTTCTTTGGAAAGATTATCGCGCATTTGCCTCGTGTGAAATATAATAGAGCAAGGAATCACTGGTTAAGAGAGAGTGATGACACAAACCATGAGAACAAAATCCCTGTAATGCTTATCAGAAGCGAATGACTTTTCCAAAGTCAATGTTTAACATAAAACCTGATTTTCTTGGGTAAAAACTATTTTGAACCTTAAGGCTTAAAGTATCAACATTTTCAAAAAAAACTCTTCACTAAATCAGCTTCAAAGTATAAAAAATATAATATTCTAAATCCCGACAAACATCCGATAGCCATCCGTTCTATATTTTAGAAAGAGAACAGACAACCGTTCTCCAAGTGGAACCCCTCATTCCGTCCTGGGTCTAATTCCACACTCACCGCACGAGTAGATGGGGGACCGATCTAAAAAAAACACCATCCGTTCTGTTCGGGGGTCGACGCCGGTTGTAGAACCCCCGCGCACGTGTGTTGCACGTGGAAACACACAGGGGGCCGTTTATTTTAGCTTAGCCCCCGTATTACAAAGCAATTTCACATACACCGCACGTGCGCGGGGTTCTACACCCACGTGTCGACCCCTGGATAGAACTGGGGACCGTTCTTTTTAGATCGATCCCCCGTTCTACACATGCAACACACATGCACAGGGTGTAGAACCCCCGCGTCGACCCCTGGACAGAACGAGGGGCCACACTTGGAGAACGGTAGTCGTTCTCTTTGTAAAATGCGGAACGGGAGGCTGCCGGGCGTCCACCAGGGTTTAGATTGTTAGGTTTTTTATAATTTGAGATTTGTTTAGTTAGGATTAATACTTTAAGGATTTAAAAAAAAAAAAAAAAAGAAATTGATACCTTGAGCTTCAAAACGATTTTTACCCTTTATTTTATCCCAGTACACATGTTTCAAGCAGCATCCCAAAAATTCCATTTAATCACACCTTTTTATTGAAATATTCGGCTGATACATCATATTCTTGGATTTACATTCTTCGTACTGATTTAACTACAAATAAATAAAAGTGAAGTAACAGTCTTCTCAACTGGTCTGATACATCATATTCTTATTCTTTTTAAGAGTTTATATTTAGTAAGATGGGAAGAATCCAGCACCCTGGCTTGAGAAATATAATATTATCTTCCTGATTTAATTTCAAGCGTGAAGAAATAAAAAAAGGCAAGGAAAGAATCTGGTATCATTAACAGGGAAAAGAAATGGTTCAATCTCAGTATATAAACACAAATGGAGGGCTAATTTCATTACAGCAAACACCTCTCAAGTCGTCAAAAACATAGACAAAACTCGAATTCTCGAAGCTAAAGAAAAAAGAGAGGAATGGAGAGAATCACGGCAATGGTGGCGGATAGACCCGTGGTGATATTCAGCAGGAGCACCTGTTGCATGAGCCACTCAATCAAGTCACTCATTCAAAGTTATGGAGCAAACCCGACAGTTTACGAGCTCGATGAAATCAACAATGGGCGTCAGATTGAGACGGCTCTGATCCAGCTGGGACGTCAACCAAGTGTTCCGGCTGTTTTTATCAGTCAGAGTTTGATTGGTGGGGCTAGAGAGGTGTTAAGCCTTCAGGTGAGGAACGAGCTTGGTCCACTCCTCATGAATGCCGGAGCCATATGGGTTTGGAATGGACACTAATTTTCTGCAACAAAATCTCAAAAATATAGAGCTCTAAAGAGCATGCTCCATGACTACCCATTATCTTTTTTCAGGTCTATTATATATATTGCACTCTTGAGTCTTGACTATTGTTGGTCAGCAATAAAGAGTGCCCTCTTCTTCCTCTTGTAATCCTCATGAGTTATGTATAATGCAGATACATATAAATATATATATATATATCACAGGTGAATTGCTCAAAAGGGTGATCATGATTATGTATTTAACATACATTTCTAGCTTCCATTTTCAAGTCATTCGTGAAGATCAAGAATGATACTGGATGGGGTGTAAAATGAAGTACAACATAGATGAAGAACATCACTAATAACAGAATTTAGAAAGTGAAATAAGTGCCAATAAAGACATGTATAGAAATCTAAGAGATCAAACAGTTGAAGAAAAAGATAGCAAAAAACTGCAAAATTGCATGCCAACGTGCAAAATCTTGATTTACTTGCACAATAATTACTATCGTTAGATCAAAGAGTTTACTGACGGGTTTTTGTTATGTGTTAGGAATTAAGTTCTACTTCCATCTACCAAGACCAATGATGCTCTTCCTTGGAAGATATCTTATCTTCTTATTTTGAACACTTTTTCATCTCTCATACAATCTTTCCTGTATAAAATGGTGAAAGCAACAATGAACACAAGTTTTGGCCAATTTCGATGCAATCTAAGAAAAATATACACAGAGTTTTGGCCAGATCTATGGTTTTTATCTGACAAACATACGGTCTGTGTTAAAGCATTAATTAGAACTCTTCGTGTAATTTGGAGAATTATATGAATGTTTATCTCGAATGATACTTGATGTGTCAGAGAATTTCAACTCAGCATCCATGAAAATCACTAAAATTCTGAAGATAAGCATCCAAATATTTGATGCTGAGAAATCTCATCTAAATGATAATGTGATGCCAAGAACTGACAATGCATACACCTTTATATTCTAGTTCTGGCAAATAAAGTTGACGTTACCCACCAAAATGCCTTCACCGTGTCCTATTCATGTAAACACACAGGGTGAGTTGGATGTGTTTTCATGAGCGGGATTTCTTCTCGAAGATATACATATATAAGGTAGCGATATGGGTCGGTGAATCTCTAAGGACAACAACTTTTTGAGTTCAAAATGACAATGCATAACATTTAATATGCCAATAATAAATGAATAAATAAACTTACTATTCAAAATTTTCAGTTCCAGCTGGCTTTGTTCAACGGTCCAATTTTCCATCTCCGTCTCCAAAGTTGATGAAGTGGAGAATATATTTCGGCGCCAAAAGATGTTCTGATATATAAAATTGACATATCAGACATGAAAAGCTTATCTTAATATCTCAAAAGTAATCAACACGCTATGCGTGGTCACTAGAATGTAATATGAGGACAAGTCATGGTCTAAGTCCCTATCTTCCTGTTAGCAGAGGAAGTCAAATGAAGTTCTACTTTTTTGATGTTGATCAGCGAATGAGAATTATAAGATGTGGGGGATAAAAATCCAGCAAGAAAGAAAGGAGAACGGAGACTAGATTAGTTATAGAGAGCTGTGGCACGATCGATCTAGAGAGACTCACAAACTGTTTTAGAAAAAAAAAATCTCCAGTGTTTAATATGAAGAACTGTAAAGACTACATAATCCCAAGACTTCAGACATCCATTTATCCATTAAAAATGGCGGCTATGCTCCACTACTTATCACAATATTTTTTTAAGGATGTTGTGATGTTCCTCAAGATTTGCAATTGTTCGCCGTTTCTCCACCGCTCTACAAACGGTTGCATTTTCCCCACGAAGCTCGTCAGCAGAAAACTTATGTTCTATTATTCCCAGAGGTCCTGGCTGCAATACCCTCACGACAGTTTCCATCTCCTGCTCCAGCTGCTTGTGCCAGACAAAACAATCATAATCTAATGTTTTTCAAAATCCTACATCAAAGAACTTCTAAAATTTTTCTAGAGTTGTTCCATACTCAGTAAGCGTAAAACAAAAGTAAATCTTCATCCCATCTGAACATTCACCAGCGGAATAGCGAAAAAAAAAAAAAAAACAGAAGCAGCGCTCATAAGTTTATTACCACAACTCCCAAATGAAGCTTTTCAGTTGAGTTTAGTCTGATCGTCTACTTCATTTCTAGCTTTTAATAAAATCTCGAAAAGTATAAATCTTAATGAGTGCTTTTTCCAGCACCAGATTGGATAGCCTACAAATTAAAATCATTTGAACAAAGCCAAAGAGACTTCAATGTCCAAGTGCCGGGAGCATAGGTTCCAAAAAAAGGTCATTTCAAATGTAACCAAAACAAGAAACAAATATCAATTGCATCGACCCAGCAGGACATAAACAAAACTAAATAAGCAGATGCTTACATTAAAGATAAAACATAACCAATATAACTAATAAAACTATAAAAGGCAAACATTGCTTTCCCATGAATCTAGTGGCTTTGTTACTGCACTGATTGTACTGTGATGAACAGATTATATAGGTGGTTAGTTCCTAGAGGATAATTTAGGGTAGTTTTGTATATGTGAAATGAAGAGAGGTATCGGTGGAGGAGTTATGCAAACTGCCTTTCCCCTTTCTCTCTCCTTTCCACTACTTTTTCCTTATATGTAAGGTTCTAAGAATGTAAAATCTGCGTGTGAATGAAATCAAGTTGTTTCTTTCCATTTACAAAGTTCTTTTTTTTTTTTTCCTCTTTGTTGTTACGGCTTGGACATCAAATCGTAACACATAAATTAAAGATACACCCCGTAAAAAATTATGAATCTTACAGCAACCCGCGATCCAAAAGACATTTCAGAAACCAAGAATCACAAGTCGATATGGAGAGAAGCCGAATAAGATTGACATGCAAAAAATATAGCCCAAATCTCTTTCTTTTTTCCATTTTCCGGACATTTTACTCCAAATCAAAGACCCTAGAAAGATCAGACGAGTGTTGTTGCACCTGAAAATCCTGGAGAAGGGTAAGGAATCGCCAAGCCTAGCCCAAGAGATTGGCATCTTTGTTCCACTTCGAATGCTCATCAGCGTTTTAGTAGAACACAGAAATCGTCCTCCGGGACTGGAAGTAGCAAAACAACAACGACGTCGTTTAATTTCCTGCAATCAGTTAAAAACAAATTTAGCGACTCCACTGGGGATCGAACCCAGAATCTCTGGTTTCGTAGACCAGCGCCTTATCCATTGGGCCATGGAGTCCGTTGCAATAGAAATTAAATTTGTTACATAATAAACGTTAGTAAATCTAAGAAAACTTGGTTGCTATGAATGTCTTGTAATATTAACTTATTATAAATTTTGAGATAATTTCTTTAACAAATGCAGTATTTTTGCATTCAATGTCAAGAACACAGCTTCTTTGAGTGCTTTCCTTGAAGAAAAATCCAATAAAACACCCAGTTTGAGCACTCAGAAAACAGATCATTCTAAAATTAGGCTATATACACTCTTCGGTTATACACACATTCAAGACACCGAGTTCCTCGGTCGCTTCTGAACCGAGAACTGAGTTTCGGAACTCGGCTTAAGGCTATTGATTCGGAGCAGGGAATTGAGCTTGCTCAATTTCTTGGTGAAAGATTTGAACACCTTGTTTTGCAGGGTGGGACTTAACGAGCTCTTGTTTCATAGACACGTGATCCTTTTATGGGTTTGTTAGCCTCATTTTCATTCTCCCAACATCTCTCTCCTAACTGATGCGTAATTGTCTCGAGGAGAGATGGCCCCGCTGCCTGATCGTTGCGGGAAATGTGGACCGTTGATCGAGCCGAAGAAGAGCTGGTTCTGGTTTCCGTTCATGGCGTTTCTGAGCCAGATTTGCTCAAAGTACAGCACTTGGACTGCCGTTTGTACGGGTAGTCTTTCGTTTTGCGCATCATGGCTGCGGGGCTCTTGAGATAGTTTTTGACAGTCTATGGCTTTGCGAAGCCTGTATCGTTCCGAGTCTTTGAGGTTTGAATGAACCTGAAGATAGAAAGGATGTTCTAAAAAATTTTGAAAATGGATGCGGTGCAATTAGGAACGACAAACAAATTGACCAAGCCAAATCGAGTCAAGCTTAAGCTCATCGAGCTTAATGAATTAAATGAGTTGAGTCTAACAAGTTAAACGAGATGAATCTAACGAGTTCGTCCAAAAAAAATTTTAATTTGAATCTGCTAGCGAACTAAAGTTAAACAGGTTGAGCCAAGTCTACCACAGTACTAAACTGGCCGACAAACGAGCCTCCTTGTTTGACACCTCTACTATTCCCTATAGTCCTATGTTTCTAGATGACTACAAAAATGTGGTACACTAGGAGATATTTGATAACATTTCTTAATTGCATCCAATACGTACTTGTACTTTATCATTACATGCATGATTTCTTAATGTAACTTGATACTTTTTTAGTCCTTTGGTTATTAACACGAACAATTGTTTTCGAGGATTTTAATAAAGCGGTAAATAATATCCACGTGGTCGTGTGAAACAGTAAACGACGTCAATCCATAGCACTCCACATGTCGAATAGCACACAAATGGCAGTTCCTCTTCATCTCTACTACCCTAAGCCTACCGTCTCGTTTCTTCTTCGTTCTTCTATGTTCAGGAAGCTCTCTGTTTCTCCCTCCATCCCTCGGTTTCTCTCGAACAATACTAGAAAACTAGGATCATCTTCTACGCCATTGAAGAGTACATTTCCATTTCGCTGTTTGCAAATTCCACCATTCTTGTGGCCTTTCTCAGTCTGTTTTTCCCGACCCTTCCACGCTCTTAAGGTTCTAGCAATGGCGGAGCAGAAGCAGCCCTCTAACGATAATCCACAATCTCAAAAGTATACGAATCGTCTTGCTGCTGAGCATAGTCCTTATCTTCTTCAGCATGCCCATAATCCGGTAAGATTTGAAGGTTCGCTGTGTGAATGAAAAATTACAATAGAAAATGAGGGGGCATTTTTATTTGGGGTTCAGCTTTACAATTTCTTGACTATCTGAACTAATTACTCCAATTAACTTCAATTGAAACACGACAGCTCCCAAAAATTAGATTTTTCTTCATGGGTAATTGGATTCTATTTCCGGGTTACTTTATCCTTTTTATATTCTAAGGTTGATTGGTATCCGTGGGGAGAAGAAGCTTTTGGGGAAGCGCGGAGAAGAAACATACCTATCTTCTTATCTAGTAATTGTTTTTCCCCTCTTGATGTTTGTCCGACAATATGTCCTTGTTCTTTATAATCAAATTTGTTTGCTGCTTATTGGTGTTCTTTCTGTTTTCTCATTGAAGTCGGGTACAGTACCTGTCACTGGTGAGTTTTTTTTCCCTCTTCACTAAGTTTTCATTTAGTTTTCAGTGAACATTTGCAACGGAGTGAAAATTACTTCTCGGTTAACTTTCGAATTAGGTGTCATGTGATGGAGGTTGAATCTTTTGAGGATGAAGATGTTGCTAAGCTTTTAAACGATTGGTTTGTTAGTATCAAGGTCAGTGTCTACTCTAGACTCCATGTATCAGTTGTCTGATCTTATTTGAAGCTTATAACAGCTATAAAGAATCGTCTTTACGTTATTTTACTGTTTTTATTACTCTTAATACGTCAGTGAAACAGGTGGATCGCGAAGAACGACCAGATGTTGACAAGGTAAAAAGCATTAATTTTGATTAGTAACACGAGACACTGGCTGAAGAGAAATTATGTTTTTCGATATCTTTCAGGTGTACATGACTTATGTGCAAGCTTTATATGGTGGGGGAGGTTGGCCACTCAGTGTCTTCCTTAGTCCGGATTTGAAACCATTAATGGGGGGAACTTATTTTCCTCCAAAAGACAACTTCGGAAGACCAGGATTTAAAACAATACTCGGGTAAAAAGGCTCTTTAATTTGGATTTAGAGATCGTCGCTTAAAACTTTTTGTGGTCGTTTTACTTTGTTCTTCCATTACTTATTCGACGGTTCTCTTGTTACTAGGAAGGTAAAGGAGGCTTGGGATACTAAAAGAGATGTTCTTGTTAAGAGTGGAACCTTTGCAATTGAGCAGCTTTCGGAGGCCTTGTCTGCAACTGCGGCTTCCAGTAAATTGCCTGAAGGGCTTGGACAAAGTGCGTTGCATTTATGTGCTGAGAAAGTAAAGTTTTATCTCATAAACCCCATCCGTTCTGCGATTTTGTGTTGATTATATTTAAGTCTTATCCTTGGTTTTCATGGTTTTTGAAATTGTCTAGATATTTGCATTTCCCCTATTCCATTTGATTTGTTCGTCGGGAAAATTCGGGTTCTACCAATGATTCTAATGAACAATCAGACGAAAAATTGATGTAAGAAAGGTCTTGGGAGATTAGAGTTATATTAAACATAAGCACTTAAAAGAATCAAGAAATGTCCAATTTTCCTCGTATTCTAACCCTAATCACATTGCAGCTTTCTGAAAACTATGATCCAAAGTTTGGTGGATTTGGATTGGCTCCAAAGTTTCCAAGACCTGTTGAGTTCCAGCTAATGCTTCATTATTACAAAAAGATGGAGGACTCGGGAACGCCCAGAGAAGGAAATGAAAGCCTCAAAATGGTTTTTCATAGCCTGCAATGCATGGCAAGCGGAGGCATTCACGATCATGTAGGAGGCGGCTTTCACAGATATAGCGTGGACGAGTGTTGGCACGGTCAGTCTTTTATCAATAATAATACTTGATGATCATAGAACTAGACTAATACTTCGATATTTTATCGTGGGATCATGCATTTGAATTGGTAGTGATTTAGTGCCTAGTTCTTGGCAGTTCCCCACTTTGAGAAGATGCTCTATGATCAAGCCCAGATTGCAAATGCTAATTTAGATGCCTTTTCCATCACGAAAGATGTTTCCTACTCATCTATTTCTCGAGATATTCTCGACTATTTAAGAAGAGAGATGATCGGATCAGAAGGGGAAATATTTTCGGCCGAGGATGCCGATAGCGCTGAATCTGAAGGTTCGGCAAGAAAAAAGGAAGGAGCATTCTATATATGGACAAGCGAAGAGGTAACTCGTCATCTTGTTTTACCCTCTTTGTTCGTGTACTTGCTGCTGATTTTGCGATGTTTGTTTGATCTTTTTTTTTTCCTTCTTTAGCTCGATGACATCCTCGGCGAGCATGCAAATCTGTTTAAGGATCACTACTACGTAAAACCTTCAGGAAATTGCGATCTTTCTAAAATAAGTGATCCTCATGGGGAATTTGATGGAAAGAATGTTCTAATTGAGAGGAAGAGTGCTGCTGAGCAGGCATTCGAACGTGGCTTGCCTGTTGAGAAATATCTTGATATCTTGGGCGAATGTCGGAGAAAGCTTTTCGAAGTAAGATCAAATCGACCAAAACCACACTTGGACGATAAGGTATTATTGGCTTCTGGAAGCGACTCTCGGAACTCTACGTTAGACTCTTTACTTCATTTATCCAAGTTTTAATTGATGAAATTCTTGTTAGGTAATCGTATCGTGGAATGGACTCGCAATTTCATCTTTTGCTAGAGCTTCTCAGATACTCAAGAATGAAGGTTCTCAGACCAAATTCCATTTTCCAATCGTTGGATGTGACGTAAGATTGCTATTCATAATGTTCTAAAACAAGTCTTTGGAGAACAATTAGAACTTCAGATCAATGACATCATTGTATGAATGTAGCCCAAACAATATATGGAAGTTGCAGAGAAGGCAGCCTCTTTCCTCAAGAGAAATCTTTATATTGAGCAAGAACACAGGCTACAACACAGCTTTAGGAATGGTCCGTCCAAGGCACCTGGGTTTTTAGACGACTATGCCTTTTTGATCGGCAGCTTGCTCGATCTCTACGAGTGTGGTGGTGGAATCAATTGGTTAGCGTGGGCCATCGAGCTGCAAGACACCCAGGTAATGATTTTTGGGTAAATTACATAAATTAGAAAAGAACAAATTATAGAAAACATTTGTGTGATTCCATTTTATACAAAATTTATCAACCAATATGTGATTATTTTACTCCTCAGGATGAGTTATTTCTTGATAGAGAGGGAGGAGCTTACTTCAATACCGCAGGGGAAGACCCTTCCGTTCTTCTCCGTGTGAAGGAAGATCACGATGGTGCAGAGCCCTCCGGGAACTCTGTTTCGGCCATCAATCTCTTGAGACTAGCCTCAATGGTTACCGGAAGTAGGTCGATCCGCTATAAGCAGAATGGGGAGCGCCTTCTGGTAGGCAATTCTATACTATGAAATTTGGCCCAACTAGACAGATCATAATGTGTTCTAAATGCAGGCTGTTTTTACGAGGAGACTAAAAGATATGGCAGTGGCCGTTCCTTTGATGTGTTGTGCAGCTGACATGTATTCCGTCCTTTCGTTGAAGCAAATCGTCCTGGTCGGGCACAAATCGTCGAAAGAGTTTGAAAACATGCTCTCTGCAACTCACGCATCATACAATCCAAATAAAATTGTAAGCGGGACGAGATTTCCCGGGTCGCGTTTCATCGCATTTTGATTGTAAACTCTGCTCATCGTTGAAATTTATTGGCAGGTGATTCATATCGACCCAACCGACAGAGAAGAGATGGAATTTTGGGAAGAACACAACAGCAACATAGCTCTGATGGCAAAAAACAACTTTGCTGCAGACAAAGTGGCTGCTCTTGTCTGCCAAAACTTCACTTGCAAAGCTCCTGTTAGGGATCCCGAATGTCTCATGGCTCTGTTGTCTGAAAAATCACCACCTTAAAATGCTTCTGTTTCAGAGATTGGCGACAACTCTTTGTACAGTTTCTTAGTCTCTGTTTGCCTAGGAAAGCTGTCTGTAATTAATATCAGAGGAAAAAGGCCAAGTAGTAAATATGTTTATGGGTATCGAGCATCATAATAAAGCTTTAAGCTTTTAATTTTAGAAATGAATTGGTTTTTTTTGTTAGAAATGAACAGTGGGGAAAACGCAGTTTAGCACAAAAGAGAAGAATAAATTAAATCATTTTGGCCTTCAAATAAGTTGTAAAGACTCGAGGGTAAAAGTACATTTTTTTAATTGACCTATGCACTCCATATAAATAGTGCTAAAAAAAAAAAACAATGTTATATTTAAATTATTATTTTACTTTTCAAAAATAAATACATTTATTAAATAATTAATATAATAAATTAATTATTTTTAATTTATTATACTCGTTACGTTAATAATTATTTAAAAAAAATAAATATAACATTACTATAAAAAGAATATAATTAATAACTCATTAGTTGAGTTTTTTGGCAACTCTATTTGTGAAGAGTCTGATGCCGTATATTTGGTGATTTATGTCGCAAAAACTATGTAAAACATTATAATAAATTATATAAATGTTAAAAAATCACAAAACTTTATAGAATATATTCTCAGTGTATATCTTCTATATATTCTTAGGTATATATGATGTAAAAACTTCAGACTAATTTGATGTACATCACTTCCAAAACGGCCGTCCAATCCTTTGAGAGCACCCGGTCCAAAACAAATTTTTTTGTCCTGTGTACAAAATTAAGATAGGACTCGAGGAGTAGATTTGTTAAAATAAATGGTACTTTAAGCACAATTTACTAATGGAAATTTTTGAAGTTCTAATTTGTTAGTAAATTTGATAATTATCCTATAAATTAAAAATGGACTAATTTTGGATTTCAAATAAGTTGTAACGACTAAAGGTAAAAATATATTTTTAACTTTGAATTTACGAGACTTAGACAATTAATACACGCCTGCATTCAGATGCATCAAGTAATCAATTTATGAATCATACTACTGTTGGACACCGAGGTAGTAACAAATAGGAGAATCATTTTTAGATACTTTTGAAAGAATCTTTTCCAGTAATAAATTTCTTTCACCGAGTATTTTCTACAAAATTGACAAATTAAAGAACAAGAAACATCAGTGATTTCAGACGGTGATCGATAAGAGAGGATCAAAATGGAAGACGATGAAGCGGGGTCATTGATCAGATAATTGTAGTCTGATTTTGAAGTCGACACTGTATGTTCGGCGTAAAATATTCATCATCTCAATGACCAATTTTGAAAAAACAAAAATAAAAAGGAGAAAGCCGAAGTGGATAAAAAAAAAGCGAGAATAAGAGCTCAGAAGGATCCATTGGTGATTCTATAATCATTAGGAAAATCCATAGTTTCCTCAGAAAATAGGTACCTTTATCATCATCGCCTCAATCTCGACACCACCACACACAGAAGAGAGAGAAAGAGACAGAGAGAGAGTTGCGTTATGAAATTAGGGTTTAGGGTTTTCGGTACTTATAGAAACAAGATAAGAACTACATTACGAAAATACCCTTTTTAAGTTACATATTGTCTATATGGGCTGGGCTGTCGTTCATTCACAGCCCAATAATAATGTGGTGGCCCAAACGTCTTTTCCTGAGATTGGTAATATAAACAATTTCTTTAAATGTTCACGTTTGTCATCTGGTCGTTGTAGTATAGTGGTAAGTATTCCCGCCTGTCACGCGGGTGACCCGGGTTCGATCCCCGGCAACGGCGATATAATTTTACTTTTTGCTGGAATTATCTATTGTTGCGAAATGACGAAATTATCTAACATTTGGCTTTTTCCATAACCATTGTCATGCATCGATTGAGTGACAAAAGCGTAATTGCACATATCTATCTTCTTCTTCTTCTAGGATTCTAGCTCGAGCCAGTTCCCTCTCTTTCTACCCACTGGAAAGTGGAAAACCGTTGAAGATCCAGTTGGTTTCCAGTTTCTTCTTCCCATGGCGACTGTCTCCGCTTTCTCCTCTTCGCCATGGCCGAACTCTAATCCCAACCCCAACTCCACCTCTGCTTCGGCCTTTTCATCTCTTGTGGACGAGTCTGAACCAGTTGATTCCAATTCCGATTCTGCCACTGACCGCGATGTTAACAATCCTTTCTGTGCAACTCCTGAGCCTCTGCGTTTGCCTACTTCGTTGCTCCACCTCTCGTTCAACCAAGACTACGGTTGTTTCTCCGCCGGTACCGACCATGGGTTTAGGATCTACAACTGCGATCCGTTTCGCGAGATCTTTCGTCGAGATTTCGACCGGGGAGGCGGAATTGGGCTTGTGGAAATGCTTTTCCGTTGCAATATTTTGGCCCTTGTTGGTGGTGGGCCTGATCCTCTGTATCCTCCCAATAAGGTCATGATTTGGGACGACCATCAGAGCCGGTGCATCGGGGAATTGTCGTTTCGATCCGTTGTTCGTGGTGTTCGGCTCAGAAGAGATCGAGTTGTTCTTGTTTTGGAGCAGAAAGTGTTTGTTTACAATTTCTCGGATTTGAAGTTGCTGCAGCAGATCGAAACATTTGCTAATCCCAAAGGCCTTTGTGAAGTTTCGCAAATGGTTGGATCAATGGTGCTCGCCTGTCCAGGATTGCAGAAAGGGCAGATCAGGATCGAGCATTACGCCTCCAAACGGACCAATTTTATAATGGCACATGATTCAAGAATCGCCTGCTTTGCACTCACTTCTGATGGACAGTTGCTCGCCTCAGCCAGCACCAAAGGGACTCTGGTCCGAGTGTTTAACACCATTGATGGAACACTGCTGCAAGAGGTATTTGATTGTTCTTAATGATCTGATTTGTCCCGCATTGCTTAGCTTAAGTCAAGTGTGTATCTATAACCTAATGGGATTATTCCCAAACGTGGTCTTTACTGCGGTTCTGAATCTAATTGATTCATTTGGGTCGAAATTTTGAAGTTTGAAAATGAAATATATGTGTTTTTTTTTCTGTTAATGTTTTGAGTAACTTTTGAACTGTTGGGAGAAAAGAACGCGAGTATTGATACATGATGGTAATTGTAGGTAAGAAGAGGAGCGGATAGAGCAGAGATATACAGTTTGGCATTCTGTTCAAATGCCCAGTGGCTGGCGGTCTCAAGTGACAAAGGCACTGTTCATGTTTTTAGTCTTAAGGTCGTCAATTCTGGATTTCCTGGAATCGATAATTCAGAAGCTGTGTCTGATTCTCATCTAGCTGCTACGGCTTCAAACTCGTCTCTTTCTTTCTTTAAAGGTTTGCACTGTCTGTTTTTTCCTCCTCTCATGATAAATTGTGAAGTTCTTCTCCAATAATATTGAATAGATTTGGAACATTTGAACAAATATATCTATTTGATGCATTTTGTTTCTGGGGATGGTACATTTTATACTATTTCTTTGTAAGTTATGGAATTAGGCTTCTCTTCTTTGCTATTTGCTACAGATTCAGTGTGGCATGAAGTATATGGTGGGATTTTCTACTTTTATTGGTACTACCAAATCGCCCACATGAAAGTCAAAAGTGAAAGTGAAGCTAGTAAAATGGTTGACTGTAGACCCAAATTAGGTTAATGGAATGTCTGATTGGTTTTCATGGATGACCCTCTAAGCCACTATTTTTTTTCTTTTAGTTACAGTAACCAAATGTGGATTAGTAGAGATATTTACTAGAAAAGAGCTCATAAAATGGCTCCAACCTTGCTATACCGTCTGAAGTACAAGGAATGTCTCACATTGGTTTTTCATGAAAAATCCCGAGTCGTTTTTTTTTTTGTTATTGACCAAAATTTTGTATTAGTGAAGATATGTACTAGAAAGGAACTCAGAAAATGGTTCAAACCTTGTTATACAGTTTGAAGTACGTGTATTGTCTTAATACTTCCTCTTCTCTTATTATAAATGGTTTCCATATGCAGTTTTTTAGATTGATACTCCATTATTTCCCATTTCTTGATTTACGCATCTTTGGCCTCTGAATCTAAATCATCTTTGTTTTGTAGGTGTACTACCCAAGTATTTCAGCTCGGAGTGGTCAGTGGCTAAGTTCCACTTGCTAGAAGGCTCTCACTACATTGTGGCCTTTGGTCAGCAGAAGAGTACATTGATAATTCTCGGGATTGATGGAAGGTAAGGAAATTGTGCTAGATGATTTAAAATCAACCGATGCAGTTTTATGTTTCGTTCAACTTTTAGTTGCCAGAAGTAATTAAGCACACTAGCAATTTTACAATTTGAGATCACAAAGCGATGTGCTATTCCTTTAATTCCAATCCAGTGCTTTTGCTGATCAAGAAATTTTCATTGGCTCCCCATATCTATACTTTGTTCAAGTAATTTGGAATTTTTTTTTTTTTTTAGATAGATTAAACAACTGAACTGGCCTTTGACATTTGGGATATCAAAAACGATAAGATAAATAATTTCATGTTATCTTGCCTCCTTATATCATCTGTAATTGAGATATTTGAATGGCTCTGATGGTAATTCACTGGCATATTTTTATGTGGATTGCCAATGGTATGGAAACATCTTTTTGGCGAAATCTTTTTTGGTGGGATTAAAGTTATATAGTTTAACACATTTTGTAAAGAACTATGTGACTTTCATCAGCATTTGCCTGGCTCAACTTTCTCGTCTATACTAAAATGTTTTATTGTTATGAGAAATTTTCCTAAAATTCTGATTGAGTTGAAATATATGCAGCTTCTACCGGTGCCAATTCGATCCGGTGGCAGGAGGGGAGATGACACAGCTTGAATATCATAACATCCTCAAGCCAGAAGAAAGTTTCTAACACATTACTTTTAGGTTCCCTATCTTTTTTGCATATATCTTGTTGTTTTGGCATATATTTGCCTGTACATATTTCGAGTGAAATGCTTGTTTTTATTAGAAAGTAAGAAACAAAGAAAGAACAACAGAGAAGAAAGTACTGCTATTGCTTTTATGATATAGCTCTTTCTTTATGTGGCTATGGTGTATTGTATTTATTATACATGTATATGAGGAGTCTTCTGCTAGGCTAGCCAATGGGGTGATGAACCTGTGCCATTTGGTTGGTGGAAGTGGCTGAATCTGTCGCACAACAACTAATAGATTAGCCGAAAGTGAAATTAGTACGCTATAGTTACTTTATTTTTTTTAAATTTTAAGGTTTTCTTCCTCTTGTTTTCGCCGGAGGTTCCACCTGCTTTGGTCGGACGACTTGTCCATCCATGGATCATGGAAGAGTCTCTGAGTCTTCAACGCTGCTCCATCATTTCTTCCACCAAGGTCTACGGCTACCCCCACTCCACCTGCGTTTCGAGAAAGAGCTCAACTTCCAGTTCGTTTCCCTTGATTTGATGGCTGGTGAACACAAAAACGTCTCCATAAACGTGGGTCTAAGAGTGACTGACTACTTCTTCCCTCTTCAGATTTTAATCTCTCTCTTCTTATGCTCTTGTGCAGCCATTTGGCCAAGTCCCTGCTGTTCAAGATGGAGACCTACAGCTCTTTGGTAATTACTCGTCTTCTCTGTCTAGCCTTGGAGCTCTATTTTGAAGGTTAAAGTGCATGTTTGTTCCACTTATACGTGAATACCATGTACATCTTTGTAATTTTTATAGGTCAATAAAACTTTAGACATTAGCAATTAGTAATGACATAAAAAAAATCATATTTCTTGACGTGGATTTCCAAAGATACAACAAGCTTTTCAAAAAATTGGCTTCTAGAACTCATTATTGCTGCCAAAATCGTCTCATGCATTGAGTTGTTTTTCTAGATATCGCCTAACAAATAAAATCACACGACAAAAACATAATTTCGTTATCAGCTTACATCCTCTGAGTTTACGTAGTTATATGCTTAAAAGAGAAGTATAAAAACCGACTTACTCTTCCTCCCTCAATTTAAAATAATAACATCCTTTGTTTCCTGGCGATGAAATTAAAAGTATATTCCTGGGTTTGCAGTATCTTTTCATTTGTGGTAATGGGTTTGTAAATCTTTCACTTATATACGCAAAATCAAGGGCAATCACGCAGTATCTTGTTTAGCAGCTATCCGGAGAAGGGAACCCAGTTAATATCTACAGACAGGAGGGAAATGCATACGACATTGACATGAATTGAGGTAGATGTTGGGAAAAATAACAACGAAATCCAACGGGAACCCCACTTAAATAAGCGGCAAGAGAAACGATAGCAAATGCAATCCGAAAAATACCAGGAATATTTTACCACCGCCGTAAAATTACAACGGCCAAGAAGTAAGAGAAATTATAGAAAATAATGAACACCGAGAATTTTACGTGGAAACCCAAATCGGGAAAAAACCAAAGGGACCGAGTCCAGAAAGATCTCACTATGAAAAATAGGATTTACAATATTTTTCTAGATATCGAATATCCTAGAAAATATTCACTAAGAGAAACCACCACTCTTATAATTCTCACTGTGCACAAAAGCACCACACCTATTTTTCTCTCACACCTTTTTTTTCTCTCCCTCCAAAAATCCTCACTCTTTTCTCTCCTTCTTCACTGAAGATTTTCTTCTTGCTTCGGATCCATTTTCTCTTCAGAAGGCTTCCCTGTTTATAGGGAAGTTTGTCACAAAGGACAAATATAAGAAAGAGACACCTCTCCAAAAAATAAGGCAGGCGCCAAAGGAAAGAAGGAAAATTTTCTTTCTTTCCTCTTTTTCAAACTTTACATTTAATTTAGGGGAAAAATGCAAAAAGGAGAAAAAAGTTTGGGAAATAGGCAAAAAAAAAGACAAAGGTTTAGTTTTAGGCAAAAAAAGGAAAGGTGTTTGAAAAATAGGCAAAAAAAAAAAAATCTGGCGATTTTTTGTTCAAACACGGCGAGAGGCCGGCTGGTCCATCGGACCGGCCGGCCTCTAATTTTTTTATTAAAAAATAAAGGAGAGGCCGGCTGGTCTGATGGACCAGCCGGCCTCTCTGTTTCTTTTTTAAAAAAAATTAATTTTTTATTAAAAAATTATGTTTTTTATTAAAAAAAATTAATTTTTTAATTTAAAAAAAATAGAGGCCGGCTGGTCTAGACCAGCCGGCCTCTATTTATTTTTTATTAAAAAAATATAATTTTATAAATTTAAAAAATAATTTTTTTAAGTAAAAAATAAAAAAGAGGCCGGTTGGTCCGATCTGACCAGCCGGCCTCTCCACCCCTATAAAAATTGCTCTTTCCCATTCAAATTCACACCTCCAAACATCTCTCGAATATTTTTCTACTCCTCGAATATTTTCTATTCCGGTAATATTATTAATTCATTAATAAATTGTTTATTCTTAAAAAATTAAACTACCATGAATTTTGATCTACTAGGCTTGGATTTTCTGTTTATAGCGAAAATTACTCAATTCAGATTTGTTATCAGAAAATCTATATGTACAAGGCTGTAGAAACAATCTAAGCCTAGTATATCAAAATTCATAGTAGTTTAATTTTTTAAGAATAAACAATTTATTAATGAATTAATAATATCACCGGAATAGAAAATATTCGAAGAGTAGAAAAATATTCGAAAGATGTTTGGAGGTGTGAAATTGAATGGGAAAGAGCGATTTTTATAGGGGTGGAGAGGCCGACTGGTCCGATCGGACCAACCGGCCTCTTTTTTAATTTTTAATAAAAAAAACTAATTTTTTTAATAAAAAAACTAATTTTTTAATAAAAAATTAATTTTTTACTTAAAAAAATTATTTTTTAAATTTATAAAATTATTTTTTTAATAAAAAATAAAGTAGAGGCCGGCTGGTCATCAGACCAGCCGGCCTCTATTCTTTTTAAATTAAAAAATTAATTTTTTAATAAAAAATATAATTTTTAATAAAAAATTAAATATTTTTAAAAAAGAAACAGAGAGGCCGGCTGGTCCATCAGACCAGCCGACCTCTCCTTTATTTTTTAATAAAAAAATTAGAGGCCAGCCGGTCCGATGGACCAGCCGGCCTCTCGCCGTGCCTTGAAAAAAAAACCGCCAGATTTTTCTTTTTTTTGCCTATTTTTCAAACACCTCTCCTTTTGTTCGTCAAGCAGATGATCGGAATGGGCGCCGCCGATGAAGCATTGGTGGAGGAAGATAAGGCTAAATTATGCTAAGCTTTAGACATATACGAGACCAGACTTTCTCACTCCAAGTATTTGGCCGGAGAGTGTTTCACAGTAGCCGATCTTCATCATCTTCCTGCACTTTATTACTTGATGGAAACGGAAGCTAAGAAACTGTTCGAATAACTCCCACATGTTAGTGCCTGGGCGTCTGAAATCTTGTCCCGGCCATCTTGAAATGAGAAGAAAAGTTTGAAGATTTAGCCGCGTTTGGTTTCGTGTACTTCTTCAATAACAGACGATCCTGAAGTGTTGTTTGTGCTTAATCTTCGCTGAAGATTGATATGTTCCGAGTTTTAGTCTATGAAGGTGGTTTTTCATGTTTCGCTGTTTCATCTCTCAAATTATCTGCATTTGCAAACACTTGGAAGGTCTACGCTTCATATCCTGACAAACTCAAACGTACTATAAATTCAACTCCATTTCCAAACTGGGGCTCCAAGTTAGAATTTACCCATCCCAACATGGCTAATTGACAAATACGAAAAAGTCCATCTCCAGCCATCCAAATATGTAAAACTTGCTCATGATGGTAAAAATCGTCTCCAAAGATGTCGATCAGAGCCGCATATGCAAACTGTGCAAGCCTACTTTAAACCTTAAGAAAAACCCATCATCTCGTCTGATGGTAACCCAGTACTTAGAGAATGAGAAAACCCTCTATGAGCTCTACAGCTAGCCTATTTCATGAACCCTAAAGCCTCCTCAATACGTCAGGAATGAGCCAAAATATCAACCATGCATGCATAATGTTCGATGGTCGCTGAAAATCCCCTACTTTCCATCAATCAGATGACAAAAGATTTCTCTGCCTGCACTGCATCGACCAATCTAGAGAGACAAAGTTTGTGTGCAGCAGTGGTTCATAGGAAGAAGATGAAATATAGAAAATAAAGAAGAAAAAAGAAAACCAAAATGCGCATCCGGGGAATCGAACCCCGGTCAGTACCGTGGGAGGGTACTATGATACCACTACACTAGATGCGCTTTGCTTGGAAAAACGGTATAAAAGGTTTCTTTTGTGTTTTCACATAACATCATTATCTTCTAACTAGCTTTCCTTTGATTTATCTTCTCCACCGCGGGTCTAGCCGGAGAAGACCACCGCGCAAGGTGGGTGCCGGTAAGCCCTCGGTGTGTCGAAGGTCAACTGTAGAGAGCAAGGGAACCTTGAGAGCTTTATCTCACCAAAAATATTCAGACAATTGCACTGATGAAATGAATCCCTTTTCATCATCCAAGCTGATTAATAATCACTTAATTTTCTTAAGTTGATAATAAAGTAGCCTTGCCAAAACTAAATCCTTGATGACAGTAACGCATATGAGAATAAATTTGCTGAATACAAAACCCCATTTTGACCTCCATCTTTGAATTGGTCCTAAAATCCCACTTACAGAAAGCAGTGGAACATATAAAACAAAAGTTCGATACATGAGCAAAGTTAGCAGCTAAAAATGGAGGAAACTTTCTCAATTGATCTTCTTCTGTGATGTTTTACTTTCAATGTAAGGATACTCGGAGGGGCCAGACCAAAGACCCCAGAGAATGATTAGGTGGAAGAAGAGAAGCAGAGCAGAGGAGAAGTCGTTTGAAGGATAGACATTCCAACACAGTTCCACCCCCATCAACAAAACTAAGCTGCAAAAATCACACAAGAAGAATGAATCTTCAAATACATGGGCCAGATTTCAGAATAAACGAAAGCAAGATGAGTTGGTAAACCGATCGGTACCGTAGTAATGTGGGAAATTGCGTTCTCCACAATAGATATGGTATACTATAGAAGTACCTGCACCAGATCAGAGATTCATTCAAATTCCAAGCATTTTTTTTTACTATATGCATAATATTTTTACCAGATAAGTATTTTAAAAACACAAATCATATCAAAAGGCTTAATCGTAAATCATTTTATAAAGCTCTTCAGTTGATCCTCTAAAACATCATCCTCAAAGACAAATCCTTTTCGTGTGTGTGTGTGTGTGTGTGTGTGTGTGTGTGTGTATATAGATAAAGTACAAGCTTACCAAGAGTAAAACTGATAATGCAATGATCTTGCACACAAAACGCCAATGAAGTTCCCAGTAAACATGATTGTGACAATATCTGAGTTGAAAAAACCCGTATTAATGTCCAGGATGAAGGAAAAAAGAAGATCATATTAGAAAATCAAAACAAAGAAAATAAAATTGAAGTTTGCATTCCGATAAGTGTCAATTTAGCGCATACGTTCATTCTTGATAATCTTGAAGGATGAATTCTCGTTGTATGAATTTCTATGAAAAAATTGAAGCTTTATTGAGACAAGTTGGGAACCGAATAAAAGCCAAAAGCCCTCCTTCATGCCTGCGATGGAAAGAATATTGAGTCAATTAGGAAAATGTCTTGTAAAGGACACAAAAAGATTATATCTCACTTACTTGCACCATCTGTAATGAGCATAAGCCATCAACAGTATGAGGTGAACAATAAGCAAGGAGAGAGCGAATTCTTTTGAAACAAATATATTCTCCGGAACGAACTTCAAGTTTACGGACCTAATAACAAGATCCACAGAAGTTTTTCAGTCATAGCTACTTAAAGACAATAACATTACACTATCAAGTTCTTCAAGTCAAATACCAACCCAAGAAAAAAAAAAGAAGTAAAACAATAATTTGTTCAGTTTGAGCCACAATGATAAATTGAGACAAGTAATGATTTCAACAGTTTTCAGCGAACTCCGTAGTTTTGTTCCTGAGGAACCTTAAGCCTAGTTTATATAATCAAATTATTTTTAACAGAAAAACTGACAATATGCCAAAAAATTGATGGAACTCTTCCTCTTGAGTGAGCTACGAATGCTAAATAAATATCCGCAAGCACCACTATAAAACCCCTGACCAGAATTAACGAAAGAAAAAAATACAAATGATCAAGATGCAAGGTCATTAAGTCAGTGAAAGTACCAAAAGTGGATGAAGATGCGACTGAGATCGAAGGCTCTTGACATATAAGCAACGGGATGAGAAATTAAAAAAGGCAGTCCCAATAGAATCTGAAGAACATTGATCAAGTACAGAGTCATACAAACCCACAATCAGTCTCCTCGGTTATATAACCAACAGTAGTTCATGTTCAACTCACCTGGGCACATTGGAGCAGAGTTAAAACACTTTTTATAGGCAAGTAAAATTATATTATTGTAAAAATGCACACATTTAAACAGAGTTAAAACACTTAATTCGAGTTCGAGCATGATAGATTGGAAATTTAACAATCTATTGCATGTTTACATGGTATTTGAATGAGTTGCCAAAATTTCATTGCTAATTTCTGGGTTCTACTGAAAAATGACATGCTATAAGGATGAAAAAAATGATTGTATAGCTCTTTGGAAAATACTAGATTTCAGGAAGAAAATGTGCTCATTACGAATATTTTACGATTTACTGCTTTTTCTGGGTTCTTTGCAATAGAAATGAAATCATTTTTACTAAGTGAATCAATTACCCTCTTAAGAATCTCTTATTGTCCATTTTCACCAACATTTATTTTCAACACGATTTTGTTTTATAAAGGACAATTGAGCAAAAAAGCCTAGATAGGTAAAAAGGAGAAGGAAATCCACCTGCACAGCTGCAGCACCAGATAGAGCTGTGACCACCCCAGCTATATCCATGGCCTGTCAAAATGTCATCACAATAAAGAATGAGTGCGAGACATATGTTAACAAATCAACAAAAATATAGTACGTGAGAGTATAGTCAAATAGATGCACATATATACCTTTAACATAAGGAGTAGTAATGATGGAGCATAGAGGAGAATGTTCATCTTTACAGAAACAGCTCCACTATCATTATAAAAATGAATGAAATGTTAAATCAGTGTGTTCTCAAATGAAAAGGCCAGAAGACAAATGAATTAGTACCTGAATATCATCAATCCTAGATGCCACTTTCGGAGAAGAAGCAAGGCCAACGAAGCATGGAAAAGTGTCACTGCAATGCAGTCATTAAAAAGACGAAGCACAAAGATTGAATGCACTCTTTTTGAAAGACAAACCAAGAAGAATGCCCACCATGGGAGCTGAAAGGAGTGAAAATCAAAGGTAAGACAAACTTCAATTCCTTACCATATTCCACAAGGAAAATATGGAAAAAGATACGGTCTAAAAATCTTTGCAGGATATGTTAAAAAGTGGAATTTCATAACAGAGATGAAACTAAAAAAAAAAGCCCTAAAATTACAACAAATCTTAGAATAATAACATAGAACAATAGAATTATATTAAAGTCCATAATTATGGAAACATTAATCAAGTTCATGGCAAAGAAGAGCCCTAGCAAGTTGAGGGATAATAGGTACCACATCAGTCTTCACGTAGATGAAAAAGACGATTCCCAAATTTATAATGTAGAGAACACCAAACAGAACCTGCAATCACAAAGCAAAGTACAATCATTCACTAGAAGCTTCAAATAATATAACATACCATCTCATAAAAACCATAATCTGATCATTAAACAAGATATTATACTGTGTGAAAGAACGAGGAAAGGAGAAATGAAGACAGGAGAAGATGGTAGATGAGATTATGACAACGTGAATTAAGTTGCACGAAAATACAACGCCAGTATAATTTTTCAACAAATGGATAAAGAGAAGATACTAAGCAACAGACATGTATGAAATAAATGCCAACTTTTTCTAATATTAGCGACAAAAGAGAAGATAAATTTTACCTGCGCTGGAAAGACCTCACCTCCTGTGACATACTTTATTGCAGAATAAACATATAAGAATCCCGCAGGATATACTAGAGGCCCAGTGTCACCTTCCAAGTTGATATAATCTCTTTCCCCACCAAGAAACCCTCTTACCTGTACAGTAATCAAAAGAGCAGGCTAAAACTATTAACCCAAAAGACGATTCCAATGATCAAATTGTCATTGAGAGAGCGAAATGGATTAACGCAAAACAGGGCTCCAAATTTCTCGGTGAAATTGATGAAGCAAAAGGGTCTAGAAAAACTAGACTCGCCTGTGACATGTAAGCATCCCAATCAATCTTTGTATCTGAAGAAAAAAAAAACAGTAAAAGCTAAAAAAGATGAATGCAAAACCGAATCAGAGAGCAAAGAAGAACTTTGATCTCACAGGGGACATAAACAATAATTATGGAAACGAGAAGCGCATCAGCAAGAATCAAAGCGGCAGCGAAAGTTAATTTAGGATTTTGGAAGACGCCGGGCCGAGAACTTCCCGATCCTTTCGACGGCGTCGATTTCACGGCCATAGTTTCTGAGCTTGAAGCGTCAACGCAGGACAAAGTATTCATACGTTGAAACAAAATAATCTAATTAAATAAACTAATATTATTTTAAAAGATAAATAAATAGGGTAAATTCCAAAAAACACCCTGAAGTATGTGTATGCGCCTGGGCCAACGCGCAGCGCCCAGATTTGGACTACCCCACTCCAAGTGATCCAGCCCACGTGCTTCAAGTGCCCACCAACACTTAGAATATTTTAGCACGCCTAAAGAGGATGCCGCGCCCCTCCTTCCTTGGGCCCTTGGCCCATGTTTTTATGCATCATGAGAAATGGGGCGTAACAATCTCCCCCACTTATCATGGTTGACGTCCTCGTCAACCCCCAACTAGGTCCACCTCTTGAAATGCCATAGACCCACGTCCTCCCACGTAGCTTCCATAGGCCCACTTCAAGTTGTCTTCAAACAATTGTAGCACCCATTTGATTTTGGATGTTCCACATCTATGCATGGTAATTGGCTTTCCTCCAAAGACTCGCACCCTCCCATCACTTGGCTCCCACGCCCAAAAGCTTCAACAAACCCTCCTCGGCTAGCTTTTGTTGATGATGATACCTTTGACAAAACTCGTCAAATGCCGTAGTCCTTGCCTTCCTCATGTCCGTTTGAGTTGCTTAGCGACCACTTTTGCCTCCCCTTTGCATCCACTTCGCCCACCTTGGCTCGGTCAAATGCACCATGGATTCCGAAAGCCTTTACAGAACCCGAAAGTCTCCTCATCACTTCCTTGCAAGGGGACCACCCGCCCCCTTTTGTTGCTCCACAACGGTGTCTAGTAGTTGAAATGAATTCACCCGATACACATCTTCATCACCAATAGAAATGGTCTTGACAAGTTGCATGGAGTTAGCTCGAGGCACCTCCTCTCCGTCGGAGTCCTCTCCTCTAACCCGCAATGTGGACACCTTGCCTTTGCTTGGGCACTCTCTTGCAAAGTGAGATCCTCCACAAATGAAGCACCCCGAAGTCTTCCTCGGTTGTGATTGATCACCTCCCACCGACTTGAAAGCACCTTGAGATGTTTTCCCCTTCTCTTTGCTCTCACCATGTGCCTTACCCAAATGTTTGTCCTCCTTCCCTTTCTTCTCGGATGAGGACATGGCTTTGTAGTCCACCAAACTCTCGGCTATAGAAATGGCCGATTGAACGTCCTTTACCCCATGCCGCCTCAACTCCACTTGAGCCCATGGTTGAAGACCCGCCACAAAGTTAAATAACTTGTCACTCTCGTGCATCTCCCGAATATCAAGTAGAATAGAGCTAAATTCCCTTACATATTCGCGCACCGAACCCGTTTGTTTAAGCCCCCTCAAAGCTTCCTTAGCCGTCCATTCCGAATTAAGAGGTAAGAACCGATCTTTCAACTCTCTTTTGAAAAGCTCGAAAGTGTCAATTCGTGGCTCCATGTGTTGGATTTGCCGCCACCATAACTTGGCATCGCCCACCAAGTACATGCTCGTGATCATGACTTGATTCTCCTCTTCAATCCCTGCCACCATGAAGTACTGCTCCATGTCCCAAAGAAAGTTCTCAACCTCCTTTGCATTGCGGTCTCCATTATAAGGTTTTGGCTCCGGAACCTTATATTGTGTGGCCGAGGTTCCCAACCTCCGACTTGAACCACCAACCGCCTCCTTGCCTATCCGAGCCAACCCTTTGTCTATCCTCTCGATAGAGCCCTCCATGCGTTGCTCGATACCAAGAATATCCGCCCCCACCGATGCTTGGAATTCATCCAACTCCAATCTCATTGTTCGGTGACCCACGATCAATGGCTTGTCCTCCGATGTCACCATTGAAACGCCCATTAGGCTCTCCAACACTTCGAGCCTCGCAAGAATAGCCTCCAAGGTTCCTTGCGGAAGAGAATCCATCTATTTGTGGTCGGTTTGTTCCCAACGAAACCGCGCTCTGATACCAAGTTGTCACACGGTTAAATTCTTGCCGGAATTTTCACCGAGTGATGGCGCCAAGTCCTCGACTAGGCCAGCCCCTCCTCTCAATAATGCGGAATATAAAAGAGACAAAGTGTTTACGGGAAAACCCTCCCAACCCTTCTTGATTTCCGAAAACAAGAACTAGGAAACAATTTCTCTCCAAGGCACACCACAATGCTCAAGACACTCAAACTCGAAGTTGATGTCTTGGCTTGGTTGCTCATGGCCTATTTATACACAAATGGCCAAGGCCATGTACATGAATCTTCATAAGTACAAGCACTAACATAAATAAGCACTAACATAAATGAGAGCACTAACATGAATGAAAGCACTAACATGAATGTGAGCACTAACATAAATGAAGCACTAACATAAATGCCATTCTACCTTCTCGAGTGGGCCTGCCCCATCGGCCCAGCACCCAGCGCTCGGCCCAACGCCATATGCGCCTGGGCCAACGCGCAGCGCCCAGATTTGGACTACCCCACTCCAAGTGATCAGCCCACGTGCTTCAAGTGCCCACCAACACTTAGAATATTTTAGCACGCCTAAGGAGGATGCCGCGCCCCTCCTTCCTTGGGCCCTTGGCCCATGTTTTTATGCATCATGAGAAATGGGGCAACCAAGCGAAGACATCAACTTCGAGTTTGAGTGTCTTGAGCATTGTGGTGTGCCTTGGAGAGAAATTGTTTCATAGTTCTTGTTTTCGGAAATCAAGAAGGGTTGGGAGGGTTTTCCCGTAAACACTTTGTCTCTTTTATATTCCGCATTATTGAGAGGAGGGGCTGGCCTAGTCGAGGACTTGGCGCCATCACTCGGTGGAAATTCCGGCAAGAATTTAACCGTGTGACACCCCCCATCCCCCGGAATTCACATTCGGGGGGCCGACTTCATTTCGCAGCCCCCCGCATGGCAAATTTGCCTCTCACGCATTAGTATTCGGCGGGCTGAATACTACTCCTGGCCCCCCGCACGCCACGGGGGGAAGATGTGGGGGCCTCTAGCCCTCGCTCATGTGCGCTGCACGCAAACCCAATTCGGGGGCACGTGCAGTGCACGTGAAAACATTTCGGGGGGCCGCGAATCCAACTCGGGCCCCCCCAAATATCCCTCACAGATCAATAATTGATCTGTAAATGGACATTCGGGGGGTCGTATCGGATTCACGGCCCCCGCGTTGTGTCAAATAATTGATGCGGGGGGCCGAGCATCCTACGCGACCCCCCGCATGTCCATCCAAAGATCAATTATTGATCTTTGGATTGACATTCGGGGGGCCGCGAATCCGATAAGGCCCCCCGAATGTCCATCCATGCGGGGGGCCGCGTAGGATGCTAGTCCCCCCGCAGTAATTATTTGACACGACGCGGGGGCCGCGTCGACATATAGGGGGCCGAACTCCTATATTATTTAAGGAGCTCCGCCCTCCATTCAAAGAAATCGTCGAAATTTCTCTGGAAAATTTTCATTGCGCAGTCTAATTTTCTCTGTTTTAGCAAGGATGATGGATTCTAATCCCGATAGATGGTTCGAATTAGACGAGGAAGTAGATAGTGATGCCGAAATGAATTTCTATCCGGACGATAGTCCTCCACATGGTGATGATGACTCGGATGAAAATGAACAAATACCGGTGTGTTCGACATTCAAAACTCTAGACGATCAGCTGCGAACACCGGTTATGTCGGATGATGATGAGGTAGAAAGCGTTCAGGTAAGAGAAGAAATTCATATGGAATTTTTTGTTACTAGAGAATATGCAACTTCAAAAGAGCTGAAAGACGAAATAAAAAATTATTCTGTAAAATACGGATTAAGGATAAGATTCATTAAAGGTGATAGTAGCCAATTGAGGGCTAAGTGTTCAGAAGGGTGTGAGTGGCTTTTGCATGCCTCACAAAAGCAAGCTGAGCAAACCTTTCAAATAAAGACTTTGGTCGATACTCACAGTTGTGCCAGAATAGTTGAGAATAGAAACGTTAGTGCAAAATGGATGGCAAACCATTACTTGGCGAGGTTCAAAAGTCACCCTAGGTGGGACTTCACCCTAGGTGGGACTAGGGGTGGGCAAACCCGAACCCAACCCGAGGAACCGAACCGACCCGATGGTTCGGTTCGGGTCCAAGAGGTGTTTTTTGTGTTCGGGTCGGGCTCACCAATACGTTTTCAGATTCGGTTCGGGTGGAAGGCAAACCTGAACCGAACCGAAAAACCGAACCATGGATGTTTGATTAATATGAAGTGTCGGGGTCGGGGACTCGGCATTCAGCAATCGGCATTTCGGTTTAGGTCAGAAACTCAGAACTAAGAACACCTCGACCCTCGTCCTCGCTCAACTCCTCCAGCCAGCCTCCACTCCTCGGCGCTCCAGCCAGCCTCCACTCCTCGGCACTCCAACAGCAGCGACAGATTAGGTCAGAAACTCAGAACGCCTCGACCCTCGTCCTCACTCAACTCCTCCAGCCAGCCTCCACTTCTCGGCGCTCCAGTGGCAGCGACAGATTAGGTCAGAAAATCAGAACGCCTCGACCCTTGTTGGTGCAGCATCTTTCAAAAATTCGGAATTTCTCTTGATGATTTGGGAAATTTGGAAACCAAGGTGCTGAAATTCATTCTTCCAAAGGTATGAAAATTCTGGATTTTCATCTTATGACTGTTGGTAGAGTTGAGTTGTTTGCTTATAAAGAAGTTGGGATTTTTGGGCAACATTTGTATTGTTAGTGAAATTGGTATGAATTTTATGAATGAGTGTTGAGATCTAAAATTTTAAGTTGGATTTTTTACTATTGGATTTTTTACTATTATAATATAATAATTTTATGAACCGACTCGACCCGAACCGAACCGAACTGAAAATTTCGGTTCGGGTCTGCTACAAGTCAGTCGGTTTCGGTTTCGGGTTCGGGTTAGAAAAACGAAACCGAAACCGATTAGTTCGGTTCAGTTCAGTCCGAAACCGAACCAAATCGAACTCTTGCTCAGTCCTAGGTGGGACATATCTTCCATTGTAGAGACAGTGAGGATGGACCACAGATGTCATATCACACCTAGTCTTGCTAGAAGAGCGAGAAGCATTGCTCTCACACTTAACAAAGGCAAGGCTGATGAACAGTACAAGTTAATATGGTCGTACAAAGCTGAAATACATAGAACAAATCCGGGGAGCACTTTTGCAATGCATACTTACGATGCGGGAGATACATTAGTCTGCCAAAGAGTGTATATGTGTTTGGCTGCTTGCAAGGCGGGTTTGCTGCAGTTTGGTCGCCGAGTTATCTGTTTGGATGGCTGTCACTTGAAGGGCTCCTGTCCCGGACAATTACTGACAGCCGTTAGTATTGACGCGAACGATGGAATATGTCTCATCGTTGTTGCCAACGTCGAAAAAGAGACCGAGGAAACATGGACGTGGTTTTTGAGACTTTTGAAGGCAGACTTGTACACTGAAGATGGAGCCGGATGGACGATTATTTCAGATCGACAAAAGGTATGTTGTTTAATTAAATTAGTTGTGGTGTAATTAAGGTGTGTAACTAACTAACTTTGTTTTAATATCAGGGCTTGAGGAATGTCGTGGATGAGGAATTTAGTGAAGCCGAACACCACTTCTACCTACGGCACATGTACGCAAACTTTAAAGGACTGTTTCGGGGGAAAACATATAGAGAAGCGATGTGGAAGGCAACTAGGGCACCCACAATAGCTCATTTCAATTTAGAAATGAGGAAATTACAAAGGCTCAACACCACTGCCCACGAATGGCTTCAAGGAGAAGAGCCTAGATATTGGGCTAGTCATACCTTCTCTCCGATTCTCAAGTGCGATATTGGCTTAAACAATTTGTGTGAGTCATTCAATGCACTTATATTGACTGCCAGAGACAAACCAATCATCACCATGTTCGAGACGATCCGAACGTACATGATGACTCAGATCGTTAAAAAATTTGAGAAGATGGCGGGATTGACGACTCGCCTATGTCCCCAAATATATAAAAAGATTGGGAAGCTCGCAGATGCAGCTGCAAATTGGTGCCCTACGCTCGGGACATGTTCACGATTTCAAGTGAGCAACGGCAACGAACAATTCGTTGTCGACTTGAATATGTGGGAGTGCTCCTGCACCCGGTAGACGCTTACTGGGATCCCGTCTGCACATGTCATTTCATGCATATTTTTCATGAGAATTGAGCCAGAAAGTTACGTGCATCCATGCTATCACCGGATGACATTGCTGCAGATGTACGCTAATTTTATTCAACCCATGAACGGCCAATTAATGTGGCCGGATGTGCCAGGTATGGTAGAACTAGTCCCGCCAAGAAGATATCGCCAACCTGGTAAACCCAAAAAGACCAGTGTGCGAGATGCCGATGAGCCGTCAAGTTCGAGAGCTAGTAGGCGGAACTCAAGGATAGCGTGTGGTATCTGTCGGCAGTACGGGCACAATAGTCGCACTTGTCCTAACCGAGGATCCATTTCAGATACTGCTGCTTCCCAAGACACGTTTATGGGTTACAACACAAATGATGAGACACAGGTACGTTCTAAACAGTTCGCTCATAATACGTTGTCATTTTGTTTTTTAATATAATATAGTTTTCATGCTATTGCATAAATCTACGACGCGCGACCGAGGCAGGAGCAGAAGAAATTAACTGTTGTAATTTGTATTGGATTTTATCTACGTTAATATAATATAAATTTTTTTTTCACATTATAATTGTTTAAATTAGTTTAAATTCATAACTTTATTTCAATACATTAAATAATTTATTAGTTAATTGGAAATACTAAAGTAATTAATAAATTATTTACTTAACTAATCATTTAAATACAATAAGTAAGTTGAATAAAGTAATTAATTAATTTTTTTATGCTTTGTACAATAATTAATTGAAATTCATAACTTTATTTCAACACATTAATTACTTAATTAATTGAAATTACTAAAATAATTAATAAATTATTTACTCAACTAATCATTTAAATACAATAAGTAATTTGAATAAAACAATTTATTAATGAATTAATTTTTTTATGCTTCTTACATTAATTAATTGAAATTCCTAACTTTATTTCAATACATTAATTACTTAATTCATTGAAATTCATAACTTTATTTCAATACATTAATTACTTAATTAATTGAAATTAATAACGTGAATAAAGTAATTATATTAATTAAAAAAATTCATTTATTACAAATTAATTTAGATACATTACTTTATTAATTTATTTACTAAAATATATTTTCGATGTATTAATAATTTGAAATTAACGATTTCATTGAAATTAATTAATTAATTTAAAAAAGTGAAAAATTGGACAGAATTTCGTTTGTTTTATGACTCCCCATCGCTATCTTCAAATAGTTCCTGCAAATTTAAATAACACATATATACCCAAACAATTCCAGTAAATGTACATCAACGCAAATATAAACAGTCATGTACATCAAAATCAAATAAAAGTACATCAAATGAAATATAAACAATAATGTACATCAAACTATTCCAGTGGTATATCGTCGTCATCTCTGCTGGCCATCTAATTCCCCAGCTTTTCAGTGACCTCCCTAATGGACTCACTGAGATAGTCTTGTGACTCAACCACCTTCTTCTGACCCCGGGTCAGCTCCTCGACACTGCCGATGAGGAACTCAATCCTCTGCTGCATATGCTGACGCTCCTGACGGTCCAGAAGCATTTGTTGCATCTGCTGCATCATTTCCCACATCCTGCCAACCTCAGAGGCAACTGGCGGCGCCGTCGCGGTTGTAGGGGTGTCCTCCTCCATCGGAGCATCCTCGGCTGGAGCATCCTCAGCTGGAGCGTCCTGAGCTGGAGCTTCCCCGAGCTCCCCCTTAAGCATCCAAAGCCCGCAGATCTCGACTAGACCTATCCTAGATAGATGAAGCCTGTCAAATACATCCAAGGCTCGGGGAGCTCTCAACTGCTCTCCCGCAGGGAGCTCGACCTGTGATCTCTGCACGAGTCGCCAAATCAAAGTACCATACGCAAGATTTTTGTTGCGTGTACGGGCGATCTCGTGCATGTGCCCCAATATCATGAACCCAGGGTCCAACAAAGTGCTGTTGTACATCTTCTCCATGACATAGAGATCCATCCAGTTGACTAGATCTCTATGGCCATCCCTCGGCAGCAGCGAGTGACTGATGAGGTTGTGAACAACACGAGCTTTGGCATTCAACTCCTTCGATCTCGGTTTGGTGAATTTTTCAATATTTGCATTGCGGTGAATCTGTCGAAGAAGTTGCAATCCCTCGGGTGTTCTGGCGAAATCACACTCTCGAGAAGCAGAATAATAATGTACAGCTCTCTCAAGCGTAAATCCGAGCAGCTCGTTCACATGCCTGGCATAAAACAAGATCTCCTTACCACAGACATATGACTTCATGCACCCCTGCCGCCCGGTACTGGTCAAATTCGCATAAAATAAGGGAACATCGCAATCACAAATCTCTCCACTCATCTGGTACAGCCCTTGCAACCCAATGCTGTCAAACATTTCTTTGATCTGCAAAGACTCCCAACCAGCGAAGTTGACAGTCTTCCCATAAATAATTGGCCGCAATGATATATCTCGATCGAACCTCTTTTTACATTCCTCGGTTCGAAAATCGATCGAGAATGAACCTGGCGGTGGCTGGGGCGCTTCAGCCGGAGGCCCTTGTGACGAAGATGGGCTAGCTGTTGATGAGGAGATGTGAGGGCGAGGGCGTTTGAACGATATTTTTGGACCCATTTCAGCCTCGGATTTTTGGAGAAAATTGCTCGGATTTGTGAGGCAAGGCTCGGGTTTGACGATTTTCGACAATAACAGGCTAGGGTTTGACGATTTTTGGCTTTTCGACAGGTCGGTTGTGGGATTTTCAGGGATTGAAAGGGTCGGATTTGGGAGGCGAGGCTCGGGTTTGGCGGGGTTTCGCCGGCGATAGGGTTTTGGTTTTTTTGGGGTTCTCGACGATTAGGCACCTGATTATTGTGATTTCCGGTAACGACAACGCATTTTCTAAGATTTTTCGGGAAAAAATCGAAAATTTCGCCGCTTTTCCTCTCGGTTTCAGAGTGCGGGGGGTGCGCAGGGGGCCGAGTTTATAAATACCAACGGTCATTCGGCCCCCCGAATTAAATTTCGGGGCCCCGCGTTTGGAATTAGGGCACATTCGGGGGGCCGAATTCAACACACGGTCCCCTGCATTTAGAACAAGAACGAACAAACGGGGGCCCGAGTTGGATTCGCAGCCCCCCAAAATGTTTTCACGTGCACTGCACGTGCCCCCGAATTGGGTTTGCGTGCAGCGCACGTGAGCGAGGGCCAGAGGCCCCTGCATCTTCCCCCCGTGGTGTGCGGGGGGCCGGGAGTAGTATTCGGCCCGCCGAATACTAATGCGTGCAACGCAAGTGACAGGCAAATTTGCCATGCGGGGGACCGCGAAATGAAGTTGGCCCCCCGAATGTGAATTCGGGGGGCATGCGGGGCCCCGGTAGAGTTCTTTTTGACAATTTTTAAAACTTTGAGGTTTTGACTGCGACGACTTTTAGTTGGAGGGTTTTTTCGGAAATACCCATACTTCATAGTGTTTTTTGGAATTTACCCATATAAATATGTTTGCCACGTGGAGACTATGTTTGAGTGTGTTGACCGTTGATTTTCCTGATAATCAGCGCCTAATTTTGGAATCCCTATAAAAGAGGAAACCATTGTAACGTTCTGTTTTCGTCTCCACTGATTCATTCAAAAGAGTCTTCCGGATACTAGGTTTTCATCAAAGGCTTCAGCAAGCGTGCAACAATGGCAGATTCTGAAGCAACACAACCAGCCAAGATGGTAGCGACAATGAAAAAAGTAAGTGTTCTTCGTTCAGTTTGTAATTCATTTAGTTTTTCCGCTTTCGAGTTTGAACCTGTTGAATCCAGATTGATGAGTAGGAGAACATTTTACTATTGGCTTTTGAATGACAGAATACTTTTATTGTTTCTATGTGAACCTAGGTTGACGATGATGAGAAAAGGCTCAAGTATTTGGATTTCGTTCAAATGGCGGCAATCTATATTATCTCCTGCTTCTCTACTGTATATGAGTACGCTAAGGAAACCTCTGGTCCTTTGAAATCCGGCGTTCAGACGGTTGAGGGCACTGTCAAAACTGTCATCGGACCGGTCTCCGAAAAGTTTCACGACGTTCCATTTGAGCTCCTCGAGTTCATCGATCGCAAGGTCAGGATCGCACTCATGCAGTGTTCACGTTTTTTGCTTCTCCATATTTTATGTTGATTAATCGCCGATTGATTTTTTTTTGCAGGTAGACAAGTCATTGGGCGAGTTCGGCCGCCACGTTCCACCTCTGGTCAAGCAGGCATTGAGCCAGGCTATGACGTTGGCGCAGAAGGCGCCGGATGCGGCTCGAGCTGTTGCTTCCGAAGTTCGCAGCGCTGGAGTGATGGACACGGCGGCGAACATTTCAAAGACCATTTACAACAAGTACGAGCCGACGGCTAAAGAGCTTTACTCGAAATTCGAACCGTTGGCGGAGCAGTACGCCGTTTCAGCATGGCGATGGCTTAACCGTCTTCCTCTCTTTCCACAAGCTGCTCAAATCGTGGTCCCGATGGCAACTTACTGGTCGGAGAAGTACAATCAGACGGTACGTTCAAAGGTAGGATACCCAGTGACAGTATATCTGCCTTTGATTCCCATCGATAGGATTTGTAAAGTGTTGGAGGAAGCAGAAAGCGAGCCTGGCTTATCCACCGGCGGTGAATGTGTCACTGTAGAACAGTAAGAGCTCTGTTCTTTATTGCGCCCATGATGCTTTCTGGTCCATTTCTCCATTTTTTTTACCGGTACCAGCTGAGGTTTAACTCTGCTTTAATTCCATTGAAATGGGTCGTCTCCGTTTGAATCATAGGTCGAAAAACCAGATTTTCAGTTCAAAAATTCTACTTGAATCTCAAATGCCACAATTTTAAGATTATGGTCATTGATCAAAGTGATGATACCAGAAGTTTCATAACATCGATTCAATTACCATGCAACTTAATGCACATTTGATCATAAAAGTACTATTTCCTTGTTAAGTTACCAAAAAATCACTGATCTTGCAATTATTATAAGTTAATTAAATGTATTATCCAAGTAAATCATTAGTAATTTGTCAAAGAACAGAACACAAACAAGCCTACTGGTTTTATTTGCTCAAGTTATATGATAAAACGGCTGTCACCGACCAAAATGATGTGACCAAGCAGAAGAACAGCTAGGTAAAGCCACTATTAATGGCACATTCTCGAGGAAGAGTAGCCAAAGATGGCAAATATAAAGGATCGCTATTGAAAACAACCAAGAGCTAATTAACCAATGCCCACCAGATTATACCAATCCAACTCATTTCGAATTCAATTTATCTCGCAATAGAAAATGCAGAAAAGAAAGCAAAATGTTCTAAGATTGAATTATCATTATTCATCGAAATAAAAGGACAAGCAGCAGAAATATGATCTAGTAGATTGAGTAACTTCCTGCAGAACCCGGCCAAAAGTTCTTATAAATAGTCTTGGCAATTGGAAGAATAGCCAGAAGGGCAATCTGCAGCTGATCTGAGCTGCTGGTCCTGACAGTTATCTGCCCACTCATCTTATTGTTCAACCCTGCTCGGACAGCTACCTTGTAATTCCGTCCAAGCGAAAACTGCGACTGTAAATTGGCACCAAGTGCCATGTCACCTCGCCACTTCACCAAAGAGAGGCCGAGTGAGGATTGGTCCTGACCAATCGGATAATCAGCTTCCCTCACCCTTACTTCAAGATTGGCTCCAAACGCTGAATCACTTTGAGATCGGACCGTCCCAGAACTACCCACCAAAACGAGGCGCTTCCCGACTGCAATTTGATCCTCTATTTTGAGTCCAGTACATATGTTTTCTCCCAAGAACGTGACTGTTATTCCGGCCGCAGTTTTGTTTTTCTTGAAATTCTTGACCTTGGTTTCGCCTCGAAGGATGTAGGCTAGTTGCCTGCCGATGTTTTGGATGTCAAAACCTGCCATGGTAGAGATATTATCTCCATGCTTGGCAGCAACTGAGGAATCTAAATGAATGTTAAACTCTTTCTTGTCCTTGGTGATTTGAGCTGTAATGGTGCCTGGAAAACGACTGGCAATGGCTAGACTGTGTTCAAGGTTAACACCATCATACCCGCAATCATGGTCCCAACCATGATTGTCCAACACTGGCCTTGCTAGGAACTGGGAAGTCGGCTCCAAAAATCGATATCTAAATGCACGATTATCGCCATCAAAGGAAGGTGGGAGGACCATATCGGGTAAAGGAACTTGGACAGCAGCTGGAGTTCCATTCTCCTGATCATCTTCTCCCATGAAACCATAATCATCTGCCATAGACTTCCCTCTCTTCTTGATCTCCTTCATTCTTTTCAGCTCCTCTCTCAATTGCTTCTTCTGCAAGAGCTTCACCCGATAATCATACTCCTCAAAGTATGCATTCCTCTGCTCTTTGCTGAGCTTAGCAATCTGAGCTTTCCTCAGAGGCTTGAATGGTGGGAGCTGGTCATACTCGTCCTCCACTTCTTCCTCATCAGAATCAGACAAGTCAGCCAACTCTGTATCAGAATCACCATTGTCACCGCCTTGATCAGAAGCCAGTTTTGGGTGTGTCCGAGACTGCAATAACCCAGACAACAAATATGGAAGAGGAGGCGAACGGGCCCGGAAGCCAAAAAGCTTTTTACGATCGAATGATTCTTGAGGTTTTGAAAGATCACTAACTTCTGACAGAATTTTAATGGAGTGGCATAAAAGCAATAGTTGAGGTCTCCAAGTTTGACCATTAGGGAGCACCTTTTGGCCATCTCTATTTTTCCGACAGGAAGGGTGGTTCTCAACAAGAGAAACTGGATTCATTGAAGTTGGGTTCAAAATACGCAGATCCCCGGAAGCCTGTCCGATGGCCTGTTGAAGAATATGAGATCGCTGAGCTACAAACACCTCATAACTCATAGGGGAACCAGATGGTCCATCGGGCGGAGCAGATGCAGCGTGCGTGAGAGTTACAATGGCATCCCTCCATATTGAAGGGCCAAGAATGCTAGAGATCGATTTCAAAAGGGGGAGATCATTAAGATCCCTTGTTTGGGAGTCCAGCCTATCGATATAGAGAACAATATTGGGAGGGCACTTTTTGATGATCTTCTGAATCGAAGATAAAATCTTGCGATTCTCACTCTGCTCTGTTCCAGAAGAATTAAGACCCGGAGTATCAAAAACCCTTATCTTTACTCCATTCACTACTCCAGTAATTTCTCTAATTGCAGTAGTGGCAGGGCCAAAAGCATCAATCCTTGTCTTCTCTTCACCAAAAATAGAATTGATTGTAGCACTCTTACCCACACCAGTTTTTCCAAGAACCAGCATGTTCAAGGAGAAATTAAGTTCCTCACCACCCTCTGCTTCCAACTGAACGGCCGTAGCCTTTGCAGCATCAACGCTGAAGAGTTCACTAGTTGACCTCCCTGCAAAGAGTCCCATGCGGTATAAAACCTGTGCCGCTAAAGGGTCTTCCATTGAAACACCCAATCTTTGAACAAGCCTCATGAATTTCACTCTTAACTGTTGTAAGTTCTCTAGTTTCTTTTTCTCCTCTTCGCTCAAGTTGTTATCAGAGGAAACTCCAGAAGCAGGATTCAGGGGGGTAAAAGGGTTTCGGCGATTTGGTCTGGAAGAATGTTTTAGAGATTGGAGTGAGGATCCCAGCCCAGCAGGACGCTCAACAGAGAAGAGTCTGGCCCCATCTTGAGATGTTATTGTTATTGGACCTCCATCAGAGCCAGCATCTTTAGCAGCTTTCAGAAGAGCGGCTAAAGCAGCAGAATCAAACAACTCCTTTCCATCCCCTTCCTCATCAGTGTCCACTTCCTCATCCGAGTCTGTAACGATCTGACCATCAATTTGCCCCGAATGATATTGAGTACTATTGGCGCCTGAGGGAGAACCACCACTCGATGCTTTTTCCAATTCCTCCAGGGATTGTTTGGCTTCTTCGGAACTACCAAAGACAAGGCCTTCAGTATCGCCCTCCAAGGCATACCCTCTATTAACAACTTCGTATGGCTTATTTTCTTCTTTCAAAGACAAATCCGGTTGAGTTATTGTAGTTTGATTGATTTCATGAGAGCTCTTCTTTTCTGATTCTCCCATTGAAGTACTACCATCAACCCCATCATTAACTAAAGGTTGCGGGCCTTGAGATGGTTCAGCTTCTACATCAATGGTTGATGTCTCCACCCGCTCCTTATGTTTCAAGTCAGAGTCGGCTTCGAGTTTGTTCGTTGGTGCATCTTCCTCAACGACTCCCTCGGTTTCTACTTCCGAAACAGGAGTTTCAATGTCTTTCTCACCTTCCAGACCTTCCAGAAGCATATCAATGATGCTTTCCTCTTCACCCATAACAAGATTCTTCTCAGGAAGCTCAACATTTCTGTCAGACTGATTATCGGCCTTCACTTGTGAATTAAACCCGTTACTAAATGCCATATCAGCAACAGAGTCCTCTGCACTTGTAGCTTCAGAATTCTTTGTCTGCTCAACACCCCCCAAATCATCTGGTTTTGATGTTTTCAACCCCAACAAAACATCGATAAATTTAGCACCGTTGTTCTTAACAAAGCCTCCATCTTTATTTATGGCCAGAGAGGTTGTTTGCTCACTCGAAGTCGAGCCCGCATTTGCTTCTTGAAGCTCTCTTGTAAAATCTTCAGCTGGATTCTGATCTTTGAGTTTAGTCTTGCCCCCGACCTCCCCGTCTATGTTACTACCTTCCATCACAGAGCCACTCTCGTCCGAATTAGGATTTTCCACCTCAGTCTGATTGTTTTTCAAATCCAAATCTTCCTCTTTGCTGCCACCATCACCATTTTCTTTCACCACTTTACTCGAATCAGCAGTATCTTCAGAAACTTTAGGCTCAATAATCTCATCCTTCTTGGAAACTCCACCTTCCGTCTCCAAATTCATTACTGAACTAACTCCCCCAACGACCTCCTTCCCCGCAGGCTCCTTCTTCAAAGCACGTCCACCTCCCTCGCCATCCTCACTTTCCAAACCCAAGCCTTCTAAAACGTATTCGTCATCGTCCCCGTCCTCTGATACCTTCGCCACCGGCCTAACACTAATAGGCATCGAGATTTCCGAAGAATCCACAAAAGAGGAATCATTTTCATCCTCTTTGATGGCTCTATCCAGGGTTTCCTCATCTGGGTACCCCGCAATCGGCCTATCCGGTGCCGACTCAAACTCCTCCTCACCACTCACAAACCCATCGTTTTCAGACCCCTCATCACTACCTCCCGCAATTGCCTTGAATTTAATACCCCCTAAACCAAGATTTTTCATCGAACCATCAATATGAGAATCATTTGAAGAAGAAGAAACAGAAGATAGAGAAGAAGACGAAGAACCTGATGAGTTAATGCTGTTCGCAGGAGCAAAAGCCTCGGACTCCATGGAGAGAACTTGATTTTCGGGTACAAGAAAGACGGAAAACAAAGAGTAATAGAAGAAAGAAGGGCCGTGGGGGTTTAGCTTTGCTGGGTAAGGGTTTGGTTGGTTCGCAGAGTCTCGTTTTGGATTGGATTTCTGTCTCTCTGTTTGTATGTATGTGTGTGTGAGCGAGAGAGACAGGGAAGGAGAGAAGATAGAGAATGGCTTATGGACAGTCGCTTGCAGCCGCAAGGCAGGTTGGACGCTGGAATTTTGGTTTTGGGCCTTTCGTGTCAAGTAAATGACTAAAGTACCCTCTCCTATATAATTTTCAGTCGAATGACTTTGATATGTTCCGTAAATACCTCGTTAAACCCAAGCTTTTTAATAATAATATAGTTTATGAAAACGTGTATTAAATGTTGAAAAAAAAAAACATTCCTACTAAATTAAGATTAATATTCGACGGAATTATTTTCACTAATTTAAAACGAATTATGCTACGTTTACTCTCTAATTATATATTTTAATCTTATTTCTTAATGTTGAGTTCATTGTTTAGTCAATTCACTAGATTCTGATTACGAAACATGTCAATATTAAAAGATGAAAAAAAAAAAAAAGAATTTATTCAATAATTTAGTAAATTCTTAATTTTGACCACATTTTCTTTTTTGGTGCTTTAAATGTATATTGAATTCATTTAATGTACTAATTGAGTGATAAATGCAGACATGCTAAGATTGTTAGGTCCAAATTCAAGGAAAATGTTTGGAACCAATTCATTTCAACTAAATTTGCAACGACCATAATTATCAAAATCATATTTCCAACCAACCAAGTTTTTTATCACAAGGTCAAGCTATTAAATAAAAAATTAGGATGATCACAACTAAGACAGATGAACAATATCTCAATCTACTGTGCTTTGCAACTAATGATGCAAAAATAGGTTACCAAGAAGCAGAAAGCTAAATCTGATGAGAAACAACTCATTATAAACCCAAACAGATTTGAAGAGAATTTCTGACCAAATTTTATGAAATCCAAATGAGGAGCCAAACAAATCAACCTCGACCCATACTTTACAACATGAAGTTAAGAACCAAATGTATTAATCTTAACACCAATGAATTACAACTGAAAACAATGACAAAAAATATCGTCACAATTTAAACATGAATGATAAGGAAAATGATAAGTCAAGTTGAATAACACAAGAAAAATCTTGATAACTTCGAAAAGTTTGCATAACCTCAATGATTTTCTGTCTAATTGAAGTCAATTCATCATTTTCATCTTTACAATCATGTACCATTATTATCTCTTGAATTGCGTTGTAGTTGTACTTGCTTACTTGATCTCCATTTAGATATGCATCGCATAAGTGCAAAATCTAAAAAGAAAATTCAATGAATATTAAGCCATAATAGTGACTGCTTAGATCCGTGACTGCTTAAATACCATCTTACTCTTTATTGAAATCATTGGTAATATTCAGTACAATACTAGATCATATATAAGAATTTCTCTTTCTTTCCACCCAATGTTTTGCATGATCAAACAGACAAGCAGGCTTTTAACATTAGCCTGTTCAATCCGACATGCCGAGCAAGGAAGGGGTGCAAAAAAGACAGCAGGGTTCGCTTGTAAACTCCAATTTTTTACTTTCCAGTTGAAAAACAATCAGCAACTTAACCACATCAACAAGTAGGTAATTGAAAAAAATCCAACAACTCATGAAATAAATTATCCAAACTGAAATTAAATACAACTAAATATGAAATATCACTTTAAAATAAATAAAATCATAACTTTAAATTATTATTCAGAACCAACGACAACATCTTCTTCTGTATGCTCGCCTGCCTCTGAAAAATTCTCGATCAACGTCAGTTCATCTTCAGATAAAAATTCACCTATACTACAAAATTAATACGTGAGATAAACTCAATAAGTGAAAACACGTGCATGTGATTTTAATTGCATACATCACTCAATTTCATGCTTTAAAATTTTCATAGTGGATGCGATTCATTTTCAATTCTTACCATGCGTTTAGGCTTTCAGAAAACTAGTGGTTTCTTACCCTCATAAAATTTCATCAGTTATCTCAATTTATAACCATGCGTTCAGACTTTCATTAATCGTCTCATGCATTCAGGCTCTCATTAGTTTTCTCATGATTTTCGTCAATTCCATTAGTTTTTATGCATTTCATACTTGCATACATTATGTCCTACCATTTTTATATTTCTACATTCTTATGTTAAATGTTTATACATGCGTGTCCAAATAAAATCATAATTGAATAATAAAATACTTAAAAATTAATAATTTAATAAATGTTTCATGATATAGGACCTACGGTCAAAACATTGAAAGCCTAGTGTTTTACTTACTTGAATTCCGAGAGAGAGAGAGAGGGAATAGGATTTTAGGTATTTTTTCCGAGCGTTAGATTGATCTTCTTTGCCTAGAAATTAAAGAGATTTAAACTTCTTCGTTCATCCTAAAATAATCATTTTGAAAGTAATAAGAGTAGGATATTTCTCATCAATAAAATCCTAGCGTTGGATTTTGGATCGATTTGGAAGTTTTAAATGATCAAAAAGTATTCGATTTGATAGGAACGAGTTTGGGTCGATGGGTCCAATTCAGTTCAACTGGGCCGGTTCGGGTCAAGAGGGCCTGTTCAGTTCTATCTTGATGTCCGATTCGATTCAGAATAAAAATTCTGAACCAAACTTCTTCTTTCTTCTCCTTCGTCCGCGAGACTTGCCGATGGTGATTGTCAGAGGCCGAGAGGAAATCTGTCCACGCGAAGATGGATCTGGCCAAGAGAGAAAGTTCGTCAGTGGAGTTGCTCGACTGAGAGAGGAAGTTTGTTGATGGAGTGTGGAGTCGAACAAAGTTGCGATTCTTCTTCCTCAAAAAATTTTGATCGCGGCTGAGTGATTTGCGATGGTCGGAGGTCCTGCGAGGTAAGAATTCCAATTGTTCTCTGGGTTTCATAACTTTAGAGAAATTTGTTTGTGTTGGTGTGATTTTCTTCATCACTGAGCACTCAATTATAGGGGAGTTCCCTCAATTCTTTCCTTTGATAAGGGAGTACGAATCTGATCATTAAATCAGTTGGATTCGTCGGCAAAATAAGGATGAGAGAATTTCTGCATACATCTCCATATGTTGCAAAATAAAATCAGCCGGAGATAGGGATTGATTAATTTCATATGTTGAAGATTGACATCAATTGCAATTAGGATTGATTCATTTCCTAAAGCGGGATTAGGAAAGAAAGTGATTTCTTATTGAATCAATTTCTTCACGTTTGCATCTTCAATTTAGGGCAAATAATAGGGGAAAATATTTTTTTCTTATTAAGGCTAATTTGAATTAATTGCAGAAATTTGAATTCTAATTTAGACTAATTTTTGGGAATAATCTTTGGCATGAATAACTCTTTCAAACATTTAAGAGTGTTCCAAAATACTGTTTTAAAATTATACTTCTGCCAAATTATGTCATTTTTCATAAAGATAGTTGTCATACCTCAAGCTGAATAAAAGCTGGCTTCTCATTGCAAGTGATTGGAACTGACAAGTAAAGAGATCAATCCATTATTCATTCTCGTCGTGTCTCAAATCAGCTGTTTTACCTGAGAAAAAAAGAAGCATGACTATTAAAAACATGTTATTTCATAAATGTAATCCATTTCACAAAACGGTTTTTGAACATTTTACCCAACACTTACACCCCAATTAGCGATACACCAGCATATTCATGGAGATGCTAAAGACTTGACAAGCAGACAGAAGATCTCCCCAACTAAACCAGCGAATCCACGAATGATTTCATATTTTTCGTATCTTCCAAAGATTCTGGAAAACTTTGTGGTTTAAAAATTCTCCATAATCCTTCTGGATGCTGCCTTTTGACTTGAACATCTCCCGACAATCTCGGAAACATTTTCTCACACTCAGGATAAGGCTTGACAAAAAGATTATAGAATCTCAGCCTACTAGGATTGAAAATTTCTCTCAATCCCAAGTGAAATCTGATGCCATTTATTGATCTCAAGTAATCAATTACTTTAAATCGAGGAAGAATCTGTTTCTCGAAATTCATGCCTAAATACTCTGAACCTTCTTCAACCAGTGAATCAACACTGAATTTCATTTTATTGACTAAAAATTCAATCTTTTCCTCGATCTTATCCGTTTCATAAATGATCAGCCTTGGTTCTTTATACAATATCTTAAATGCATCTCTACGAATCAACCCATGTTTGCATAAGCAGTCAATTCTTCGTTTGAGTTCAAATCCAGCTTTGACTTCGCCCTCACTGAAAATTTTCTTCTTGATTGGTTCTCGACATTTCAGATTTCTTAGCAGCTGCAAACATCTAGACAATTCCCCCAATTCCATACCCAGAATTCTAGGCTCCCTAATAATTTCTTTCGCGATATCGTTCTGACAAAATCCTAAATCCGTCAACTCAGAATTCAATGCAACTAATTTGTTTTCGACCTCAAATCCTAAAACCTTTGGATACAAATGGAAAATCCTATCAATGTTAACCCTATCAAGTCCAATTGCCTGAAAGAATTCAATTCTACGGAATATTTCCAGTTGATCCATGGCAACCACATCAGGAAAATCCTCTAAAACCCTAGTCACTGCAGCATCGCTAAACCCTAAACCCTTCAAATCTGCCATGGCCCGAGAAAATTGAAACGGATCAACTTGAAACCGTCTGGAATATTGAAGAACACTCCGAACCATTGCTGGTGAAACACTAAGTAAACCGTATTCAGAGAAAATCATTTTCCATTTCTTGAGGAATTTATACTCGAGAACTGCGGGACAATCGCACACCACAGAAACGAGAAAGGATTTAGGAACTTTGAAGGATAAAAGTAAACAAATAGACTTTTCAATATCCTTCAAATTGGAATTCATTAAAAAATGCTGATTCCTCTCGAGGAAATTATTGAACTGGGACCTTGGGAGTCCCAACCTCAAAAGAATATTAGCGAATGAAATTCCCTTCCTGTACAGGAATTCATTACTCGAAACCTTGTCACCGAAAGTGAAAATAGCATCTGGTTGTGATGAAAAATGATAGACTTTCTGAGAAGGGGAAGCAACAGAGAAGTACGCAGGGAGTGATTTGAGCCCTAAAAAAGTGGTTCCTCCATTGACTAATCTATTCGCCATTGAGACGGAAGAATTGAGTTCTATAAATAGGAAATGCAGCACAAAATCTGCAAATAAAAACTGTAACTAAAGCTCAAGAAACAACTCCTATCTGCCAAAGAAATCAGAAGGAAATAACTACTCGAGAAAATGGATTGAAACCCCCTGATCTGTACCGCGCGAAAGCAACAGACAAGAAGCTGAAATTTAAAGGTGGATATAAGTTGGTCAAGGATTGAAGAACAAAAAGAGAAATGAAGTGAAACCTCGCGCACGTCGGAAAAATCAACAGTCCAAGTACCATAAATTCCTTGAGAAACTTCGTCAACAGACTTACGCTTGACAGGTCCAACTGGAACTGAAATCCGAATTGATGAAATTGAAGACGACGACAGTGAAGAAGAAGAGCAAGACGACGGAAACCCAAGCTTCGGCGGTGTTAAAATGGGGGTCTCAAAACCATCGACGCCATTTGGCTCCTCCACCCTTTTTCTCCAAAAAAAATTATAAAAACAAAAGTGAGTGTCATTTTTCATTATATCACAACAACAAAGTTACTATTAAGAATCACCTAGGCCTCACTAGAAGGCAAGTTGCAAAACAGTGCTATTTTACAAAAATAAAAATAATATAATATAATCCAAAACAATAAATATCTACAAATATTATTTAAAACTTTAATACAATTCTTAATATTGTAATTGAATTTTGTATTTTGTGCATTGATTTTTATTTTTATTTTTTACAATAAAACTTAAGTTTACGTGTTAAAAATAAAGACATCCACTGACACTTAGAAAACAATTTTTTTTTAAGTAAAATACAAAATAAACCTTGTACTTTTATGGTAAGTTCAACTTAATCTTGTAAACTTTGTTTTTTAATAAAATAAAGGGAAATTACCGGTTTCGACCTCGAAGTAACCGGTTTTTTCGATTCAAACCTTAAAGTAAAATTTTTCACGATTCAAACCTTGAAGTATGGAAAAAGTTACAAAACAAACCTCGGCGGACGTCCTATTGACCGTCCTCTGTTAATTTTGTCGTAGAACGGACGGTCTCTTGAAACAAGAGACAGTCCGTTCTCTATTTTTGCCTAGAACGGACACACCTTCCACCGTCCTCTCTTTATAAATTAATTTTAAAAAAATATCAAACAACATTGGATTTAATCGAAAATTTTATCACATGTTCATTATAACATGGAAACATAATCGGAAAATTTTAATGATTTTATAACATTTGTATGATTTATTATAATTATTTTACGTATAATTTAAAAAATAATTCACTAAAATTACAATAATTCGTACAAGTGTTAGAAAATCACGAAACTTTTCAGATTATCTTCTCATTATGTGGTGAATATGTGGTAAAAATTTTAAGTAAATGAAAGATCTTTTACTGAACGATACTAAACGATATTGGATTTATTAAAAATTTTTAATAAATCCAATATCGTTTAGTATCGTTCAGTAAAAGATCTTTCATTTACTTAAAATTTTTACCACATATTCACCACATAATGAGAAGATAATCTGAAAAGTTTCGTGATTTTCTAACACTTGTACGAATTATTGTAATTTTAGTGAATTATTTTTTAAATTATACGTAAAATAATTATAATAAATCATACAAATGTTATAAAATCATTAAAATTTTCCGATTATGTTTCCATGTTATAATGAACATGTGATAAAATTTTCGATTAAATCCAATGTTGTTTGATATTTTTTTAAAATTAATTTATAAAGAGAGGACGGTGGAAGGTGTGTCCGTTCTAGGCAAAAATAGAGAACGGACTGTCTCTTGTTTCAAGAGACAGTCCGTTCTAGGCAAAATTAGAGAACGGACTGTCTCTTGAAACAAGAGACCGTCCGTTCTGTGGAACTGACTGTCTCTTGTTTCAAGAGACCGTCCGTTCTACGGCAAAATTAACAGAGGACGGTCAATAGGACGTCCGCCGAGGTTTGTTTTGTAACTTTTTCCATACTTCAAGGTTTGAATCGTGAAAAATTTTACTTTAAGGTTTGAATCGAAAAAACCGGTTACTTCGAGGTCGAAACCGGTAATTTCCCTAAAATAAACCTCAAAATTTGTTACGTGAACAAATTTGACCATGTTTGATTTTGCTCCGATTATAAACAAACTGAATCGATATTATAACATTTATATATTTTTTAATATTGATTTAGAAAACTAATAAAAACCAAACAAAATTGACCCAACCCAAGTCCGGCCTAAACAAACAAAAAACAACCCAAAAGCAAGTCTAAATCGAGTCTACCAAAAAAAATGTTATACTAAAACTGAACTGGTGTAAAAAAAAAAAAAAAAATCGGTTCAAGATTCATTTTGTTCTTGATGCGAAATTTAAAATTCATTTTGTTAAAAAAAAATGTTTCAAATTTAAATTAAAGTTTCACATTTTGAAATTCCTTTCAAAAAGAAAATATCGGGTTTAAATTACACATACTTCCAAATAAACTTTTTTTTTTATTTTTTAACACTCGTGAAAACATTTTATTGATAATTTTCAAATGCGTAGTGGAAGACTTATCATATTAGTAGACCCTTCTTTTGAACACATGTTACAATCAAAACTCGATGTGATTAAACATTTCATTATTTTAAGAAACTATGTGCAAGATCATTTGATTTATATATATATATATCAACCAAATTTACTTTTGACTCTTTTCTATTTACAAAACTTAGTTCTCAACCATCAAGTCTGTTTTAATAAATTATTACATACTATATGTATATTTTTCGTACCAAAATACTTAAAAGAGTCGTCCACCGGTCAAAATCGCTCTAACAGCCACAAGTGCTCGCCATGGACATACTCCGTCAACTGCCTCCTCTAATCTAGTCAGTGCTCATAACTCTCACCAGCAATTTCGTCACCTCCATTACAAAGTTCATCTAATGAGCTTAATACTCAACAAGTAATGTGAAATAAATAATTTATATAAACTACCATGATTATACAATTTGTAAAACAATGCAGTTTCAATTATTTTTTTCACTTTACAATCCAATTATTGGGGGTGATTCAGTCTAGGGGGAGTATGCATCATTTGGTCCACCTCATGCGGGACAGCCAAACTCGAGCCCCCCCCTCATAATAACTATTTACGTACATTCATATCATTCAGTCTTTTTTACATTAAAAAAAACATATGTATAAATCATTTTCAATACTTTTGTAAAACATGATGCATGGTACATGCAAAATACATAGAAACATAAAAATCTAAGCATTCCATATCCTTAATGTCAAGCTATTTCAATGTCTCTTCTATTCTAATCACAACATTGCATTAGTATAATATTAACAAAACAGTCAATAACAATCATCACTCTAACACTTTGTGACGTAGGTCAAAAAGATCAAGCACACACAACATTATTTACCTTAGTCCCTAGTACAATTACAACAACTTGTTAAACCTTTTGGGGCTTGATAAACCTATAAGATATCCACTTCACCGTTAACTTTATAATACACTACATTTTTATACATTTACTATCTATACTATATTCATCCAATTTACGTAATTCCATAGCCAACGGTTCCCTAATAAGGTGTATTCTCTTACACATAAACTCACCATGAATACTCCACTACATCTGCTTTGAACATAATGTAGCAATTTAACCTTTAATAAATCAGAATTTCAGAATATAGCTCATTGTTTTGTATCAACTTCAAAACCTCACATCTCATGGTATACATATTCAATTGCTTCGATTCCAAAGCTCATAGTTGAAAGATCAAGGTTAGTGACTCGGTGTTATAAAGTGTTATAACACTTCGTGTGACACCAGTTATAAACACGATATAGGACAATATTAAAATGCGGAAATTAACGACACAAGAGGTTGTTAACGCAGTTCGGCAAACAGCCTACATCTGCGGAGCCACGCCCAGATATGAAAACATTTCACGAGTTCAAAACAAGGTTACAAGACACTCGGACTAAAAAAAAATAAGACTCCCTCTTATATTTGATGCCGCCTCTTCCAACCTTCACTGGTGAAACTGTTTTGCGAGCTCCCCTCGACTTAAGTATGACAAGCTCCCCTTGCCAACGATAAAGATGACAATCACAAGAATAAACTCCTATGACACTGTCTGTGACGCTTGACAATGTCTTAGGATATGATCACCCAGAAAGGCTTCAACAAACCAGTCTTAGACAAGACTGAATCAATTAATCACATACACCACACAGACAACGTGGGTGAAGAAATAAAGACGCCAGATCAATAGAGAAACTCAAGCACTCAAGAACAATGGCGTCGGCACATTTCAACGTAAAAAGAAAAGTCTTTTATATCAAGTGCAAGGTGCAGTTCTGTTTCTCTCACTAATATCTTCTCGAAACCGTCTATACATTCAAGAGATCCTTTCCCACGAAGTCAGCCTAAGGATCCGAAAAGCTCTGCCTAACAGATTTGCCGCAGAGACACTTTCAATGACATTTTAGTAAAGTATCCCAAATAATTAGGGATATGAACCATGTTTGTTACGATTCCTTTTCCAGTAGATCATATTTGAATTGATGAAATATTCTGCCAGATATTATCTCCAAAATAGAAGGATAGAATAATATATATTCCAAAAGAATATAATATCCAAAAAAGATATTTAACCAAACATAATCTTTTGCCAAAAAATATAATGCCAACACACAACAGCATTAACAATAGTATTCTTAAGCTGTCTACTTTAACATGATAAAAAGGTTTAACAATTATATGCTGTTAAGATAGATTAATAATACAAAATTCGAAACTGTTTAGAATTTCACAGTTTTTGCCCAAACTTGATTCCAAGTGCGATAACATGAATATAACACAAACTTATTGTTTCAATAATCTCTAACAGCTCTTTAAGACATCCAAAAGTATTTTCAAATCATAAAAATGGAGCATAAACCAGATTCCATAGATCACCAATCATACTTTATATTACCCTCTCACAATGCCCCTAAAAATCTTACCTTTCTATTCATATCTACTCATACTTTTATACTCACCCAAAATTGAGAAGAGAACTCAATCTTACCTGAGAGTGAGAGAGTGAGAGAGAGAGAGAGTGAGTGAGAGAGAAAGAGAGAGAGAGTTGTGGTCGTGATCCACTATGTATATACTTTTATTATGCGAGAGGAGAAACCATATGAGGTGTCACTATTTTCTTATTTTAATGCTCATGAGTCATCTATCATGAGGCGTCAAATTCTACTTTACCTTCTCAAGGTTGAGAAAAAGATAACAATTTTATAGGTTCCTTAGTCTTACATAAGAGTTATCTTTAGCTCCATTTGGTTAAGTGAGAGGTGAGATGTCAAATTAATTTGAGAGTGAGTTGCCCACTTGCTAGGGATCCAAGATCTTCTCATTCTCCTAAACATTCATGTTTGTCCTACTTTATCAAATCATAATATGTACCTTTAGCCTAAAAAATTTGTCTCTTCAACTTCGTGGACCCGCATAGAAATTAATATCTTTTACCTTATAATTCTTTCCATATTCTACCAACTTCCTATTTTTTATTCACCAAGTCACAATTTAATATAATTTAATAACATTTACTATTTGTTATAGTTAGTAACTAAGTACATACATCTAATAAATTATATAATGACATTGTTGGCTGTTACATCTTACCTTCGCATGATGCGTGCTACAAGATAAAGTTTTGGATATTTATGTTATTTTTCATCAAACAATATTTCTTCTTTTCCTTTCGAGTTTACACTTGATTGAAATTTAAACAATTACGAAAAAATACGATAATATAAAATCATCATAAAACAAACGTAAGTAATTTATACATTATAAAAGTTACAAAAAATCACAAAATTAAATACGATAAAAAACAAGAGTGGAAAACTCAAATATAATAATAATTTTACTGCAGACCACATAGTTCAAATTTTAAAATAATAGGGTCAATGTTATTAATTTGACGTTTAGTCCACTTTAATAGTAATATAATAAACAAATTAAAAACGCACTTAATCCTGATCAACCCTTTACAACTTGGCTGAGGATTACTTTAATCGTGACCTTATTTCGGCTTCCCAATTATAACCACACATTGTTAGATTACACGAGTAATAACACACGTGCTTTATATCCATCATTGACAAAAATATAAGTTTGATAAAATAGGTTCAGTGATAATTTAGATTTTAGTTTTTTTTTTTCGACAAAACAAACATTAACGTTAAATTATTAGCGATTTAAATTTTACTGTTAGAATTTCTAGTAAAGATTGTTGCAGACACTCGAAGCAGAAGTCCGGTGGATTCCAACCAGTAGAGAGGGAGAGTACAATTCGAAATATTTGATTGTTTTTACGTTATTTTGATCGATCTATAGTTTGTACAAGTGTTTAAACCAACTGAAGAGGAAAAGGACGAATTTTTGGCAAAATTCGTCACCACCATAATATAATCTTTGGCCGTCCACGACTTTGGTCATTAGTAAATTACATTTTTTTTTTTTTTTTGACAGTTCAAATCTCCATTTTTCAATTATCAGTACTTAGGAGATTTTTATTAATGTTTTCGTTAAATCCGATTCGTGCATATCACATTTATATTTTAATCAGATTTTAACTCGATTTTTAACGCCTTCAACGGATTTTAATATCAAACTCTGTTGATTTCTCGATAGAATCTGAAATTGTTAGAGAAGATATTAATAGGATTTAAAATCGAGTTAAAAATTGTCGAAAATGATTTAAAATATTTTATTAATTGAAAAAACGTAGTATACACATGCTTAGTTTAATAGATAAATTGTCAATAAATTCCGTAAATAATAATAAATGTTAAAAGAGTTTAAATTATAATTTTATGGGCCAGTGTAAATGTAAAAATTAGACTTGCATAAATACGTTAGCAGTGATCAGAGACTGGCTTGGTTTGAGCTCCATCTACTCTTGAAAACACCTTCATTTCTGCCCGACGACTGTTTTCTCTCAACTTCTCTCCGTTTGTCGCACTTTTCAGCTCTGTCTATAAACATTTACCCAAACCAAACAATACCCTTTCTGCATCTACCGTTCAATAACCCCCTGGTTCTTTCAAGAGGCGAAAGTTATAAGGAAATCATATAGAATTCGGGGCACCGAACGGAGGATTCACGTCTCCTGTCCTTTTTCTCGGGATCTTTGAAGGAAGGTTCAATACGCAGCGGCCATGGTCGAAACTAGACGAAGCTCTTCTTCCAAAAGATTTTCTCCTCCTCACCCGTCCCCTCCCACGAACCCGAAACGAAGCAAGGTAATCACGTCTTTTGATTTTTGATGGGATATGTATGGATATCGTTTGTTCATGTCTTGTTGTTTTTGGATTCAATTCCGTATGTATTTTTGTGGGTTTTGATCGTTTCTCGTTGAGAGTCCAGGTCTCTGTGTCGTCAACCAACCAAGTTCAAGGCAGGTCGCCGCTTGAAACCTTTGTTCCGGTTGAGGAATCTGGGCCGGAACCTCGAGACCCAGTTTTGCAATCTTCTGATCCGTTGGACACTGATCCGTCGAAGGTCTCTGATGGATGTGATGTGGTCGTGACAGGAAATTCCCTTGAACTTCAGTTGGAAGGGGATGTATTGATGTCCCCGCAGCCTTCAGGTGCGGAGAAGATGATCTCCTTTAGCATTAATCATGATGCTATTGTAAACAGTGGTTTGCATCTTATTGAATTGGATTTTTGGTTTGATTTGGTTGGATTTAGGTGAAATCACGGTGGATGGGGAGAAATCTAACGCGGACAGTGCAGGACCGAATCGTGGGAAGAAACGTCCCACCAAGCTGACTAAGTCAAGTTGCAAGGTTGCTTGGGGAAAACTTCTTTCCCAGTGCTCTCAGGTAGGCTTGTCAAGAAGGAAATAGCGGTAGTATTCTTTAATTTTTTATCAGACCTGAAAGGTCCTTTTTTTTAGTGCTTAGTACCATTACACTTTTGAGGCTTGACAAAAGTTGAATCTGTGATGATTTATTGCTGTAGTAGTTCTTGGATAATCAGAACCAACAATTGGATTATAACTCTGACTTCGTCCCCTTTCATAATTCATTACTATGCTGGTTAGCTATAACCCATTTTTTGGGGTCCTTGTTAAGCGCCCGTTGGCACTCTCCTGCCAACTTAGAATATGAGACTTGCACTTTCTATTTGTTGCTGCAACCCAACGCCCTAGGTCAAATGAATTTTTTTTTTTAGATTTGATTACCGTCTGATGCTATTCTTTAGTTTTTTTTTTTTAAATGCTCCCCTTTCCTTGGATAGTATGAGAAAATGGCGAGAAGTTAGAGATGTGATGAGTGGATATTACAATGTTCCATATTCTTTTACTGTGAGAGTCATAATAAGTTCCTGATTGGCATTGTCCAGGCTTTCTTTGTTAGAGCTTAATGACGCTCTATCAACTTAGATGGAATTTAACTGTGCTTTGACAGGTAAGCTAGTATTGAAAAAAATATTGCTCTGAAACTATACTGGAGGATGCATTAGTACTAGAATTTCGTGTGCCAGCAAATACAATCACAGTTGGAGTTGATATATGATGCAATGTTGTTTTCTCTGAGTCATAGATTGAATCATATTGCGTTCAAGGAGTTGAAGAAGAATTGCTTGACTTTGCAGTTGAATAACACTTCAGTAAGTTTGATATATATCCAAGGCTCATATTGTTTCAATAAGTTTGTCAATCAGTGATGCTGTTGGGCAATTCCAACACCAAAAGGAAGGATATGAAAACTAATTCTCCCTGTGCTTTGATACTTTTGTTTTGGTTAAGCTGGGAAAAGGAGCTAGTTTTTTGTTCCATGGTCCAATCTATCTTGCAAGGGAGTTCCTTAGTTTTGCGTTGGACGAGGGAGGCATTAGTACTTGACCTCTTGTTCAAAGGGGGAAAGAGATTGGGTGGAATATCTGTATTATCAAGCCCTTCAAGTATCCGGAGGTGTAACATTGTTGTTGCTTGGTAGAAGGTTGATCATGGCACGATTTTGTGAGCGCCCATGAAATTGGAATTTTCTGTTCTAGTCTTTTTATGGTGTCCTTAGAGGTAGGAAGCCTTTTTCGTTGGCCTGGGGTAGTATTTGGAGCTCTAGAGATCCCCTTTTACCTATATAGCTTTTAGAGAAGCAAAAGGGGGTCTTCGGTTGCCTAGATATTATGTTTTGTGTATAAAAGAGGAAGGTGATGCTAATCATCTCTTTCTTCAGTATCACGTTGCTTGGGCTCTTTGGGATTTGATGTTGGGCTCGCTTGAATTTGCTGAGCTATGACAGTGCGAAGTTAAATGAGAGAATTGGAGAACTGCGGTGGTTTGGCTATTTTTTTTGGTGTCTCAATGCCTCAATTGGTGTATTCAGAACTCTAGGAATGAGAATATCTTTTATGGTGTTAAGTTTGACAAGTATGCTCTTAAGCACTCTTATTATCAAGTTTTATTTCATCCAGGATTTTCTGCGTTTCCAGTGTATAGTGAGGTTAGTGGGCCTTTTGCTTGACTCACCCTCTCGTTCGTTCTATTTTCTTGCAGAATAATTCTTGAAAAATGCTTGGTTTTATAGGATTTATTTGTGAGTCATGTGATCTTTTGCAATCAGATTAGTTGTATGACCGATTTGTCTTTCATCCTTCCCTGTTATATACTTGTGCAGTATTTTATTCCATGTTAGAGGTCTCGGTTTTAGTTATGAAATTTTATCATCAAATTGATTATTGTGTTGATGGATTTATCAATTTTATTGTAAGTTGTCACTCAAGTAAGATTTTCTTCTTATTTATTCCATCATGCTTTGTCTTTAGTTAAATTTTTATACTGTAGTTTTTAGTTTCATAACGTGTACTCATTTCTGTAAACTCTTTACTGTTTAATCTTAGCTTTTATTTTTCATTGTCCTTAAGAGTTAATTGTTTTATAACCCGTTATTTGTCTTTTATATTTGACTTGATTTACCGAGTTTCTCCTTTCCCAGAACCCTCACCTCCTTATGTATAGTACTCTTTTCATTGTTGGTCAAAGCCGCCAATGCAATTTATGCCTCAAAGATCCCTCCATTAGTACTACTCTGTGTAAGCTGAGGCACATTAAGGTATGGCTTGTCATGCTATTTTTCTTTCCAGAGATGCCATTACAACTGATATTTAATGGCTTTTCATCTCCTTGTGATGTCCTCGACTTTTCTTGTATTTTAATGATGTACAGCGTGGAAATTCATCTATTGTATTGTTGGAAATAATCGGAGGCAAAGGAGCTGTTCAAGTCAATGGCAAGATTTATCAAAAAAATTCTAGTTTAATTCTGAGTGGAGGCGATGAGGTTGTCTTCAGTTCTTTGGGAAGACATGCTTATGTATCCTTTTGTCAGTTTCAATTCAGCTTGAATGTTGGTAAAACCATCACATAATGAGCTAATTATTCTACTCATATGTTTCAGAGCTTTGCTGCTGTCACTTTTTTGTCAATTTTAGATTCATTATTGTTACTCTGCTACAGTATTCATAATTTTTATAATAGAAGAATTTCTCAATTTCTAAATCAGATATTTCAGCAGCTTACAAATGATGGTTTAGCTGTGCCCGACTTACCCCCTTCTGTAGACATTTTAGAAGCCCAAAGTGCTCCGATAAAGGGAATGCAGGGTGTGGCAAGATCTGGAGACCCTTCAGCTGTTGCTGAAGCGTCCATATTAGGATCTTTATCAAATCTCCAAAAGGATTTATCTCTGCTTTCTCCGCGTGGTAAAACGGGAGAGGATGTGCAGCAACGGACTAGTTGTGAAGCAATAAATGATTGTAATCCAGTACTTGAATCAGATAATGGCACTAGCAAAAGTGATATGGTTTCTGTTTCCATGGAGACAAATATAATTCTTCCTCCTGATGTAGCCAATGAAAGTCCCGATCTAAGTAGACTTGGATTGGATGCATGTATAGATTCAGTTAGTAGGGAGGCACCGGAGGCAACTTATGAATTGCGACCAAGCTTGCAGATCCTTGCTGGTTCATCTTCACCTGACTTTGATTTAAGTGGCAGCATTTCCAAAATTCTTGATGAACAAAGGGACATCAGGAATCTCCTCAAGGAGTTAGATCCTCCATCTGTCTTGATGTCGACCAGGAGGCAAGCTTTTAAAGAGAGATTACAGCAAGGAATTCTTAATTTTGAAAACAAGGTTTCATTTGAAAATTTCCCGTATTACCTAAGGTGAGATTTTGTATTTGTTTGGGACTATTTTTTTTAATGGTTTGAAAAAGATGGTTGTGTTGGTGTTTCATTATTTTGGCCGCAGTTATATTTGTGAAATGCACTGCTGTTTAGTCTGTTGTCTGTTTATCCTTACCGCTTTACGATTCTGTGTATTGTTACAGTGAAACAACAAAAAATCTTTTGATTGCATCATCTTACATTCAACTTAAGTGTACCAAGTTTGCAAAACATGCTGCGGAGCTCTCTACTTTGAGCCCTCGAATAATGTTATCCGGACCTGCAGGTTGTTTTTTTCACTTTGCTGCCTTTTGATGTGAATATTTTTATCTTTTTTTTTTCCTTAATTCTTTGATGAAATATGACATATTAATGGAGCTCTTTGTAGGTTCGGAGATATATCAGGAAACTTTAGCAAAGGCACTTGCCAAATATTTTTGTGCTAGATTACTAATTGTTGATTCTCTTCTGTTGCCTGGCGTAAGATACTAATCTTTATTTACTTTTTGATTTTTTGAAAAAAAATTATCTTCTAATTTGTCAAGTACTGGTTCAATCTGTAAGTTTTTTTAGATTTAAAAATAAATCAGTGTCAGAAACCCATTATCACCTGTTGTTATATTGAAGAAGGTTGTTTGTAGGCCACTGTCCTCCGGTTATTAGAAAAATGAGGAAAAAAAAATCTTTTTTGGTTTTGGAGTTATAAATTTGTCCTGCAGCGTATTGTATAGCAACAAAAATGTAAGTTTGATATGAAGAACTTACATGGTTTGGGACATTTGGTATTCTTATTGAAAAGTGCGTGGATAATTTCAGGGACCATCTCCTAAAGACACTGATCCTGTGAACGAAATTCCAAGACCTGAAAGAGCGCTGTTTGCTAAGCGAGCTGCACATGTTTCTGCTCTACATAAGAGGCCTACTTCTAGTGTTGAGGCTGACATTTTAGGTGGACCTTTTTCTCAGGCTTTGCCAAAGCAGGAGGCATCAACAGCCTCATTAAAAAACACTATCTTCAAAACAGGTGTATATATATTTTTTTTCATAATATGTGTTTTCTGATGAATGATTGTGATTGTAGCTTTTTAACACCTCATAAAACATGCAGGTGACAAAGTGAAATTTGTGGGTAGCTTTTCTTCGTCAATACCCACTCTTCAAAACTGTCCTTTAAGGTAATACCTTTTACTATTATGTCTACTGTGTAAAATGGAATAAGTATGATAATTTCTTAAATGATTCTTTATGACACTATCTGTTAACTTAGTACTTAAGAATTATGGATGAATCTCCCCACCTCTTAAGATTCCTTTTTAGTATAGTTAATGCTTAATAGCTATTAAATTTGGATTACTTTGCTTGGTTTTTTATCATTTTACATTTGACATGAGAATAAATGTTATCAACCTATTTGAACATCACATTGGTGCTTTTGCTGGGTCTTGATTATTCCTTTACTTTTTGAGTAATATATGATTTCGTTTTTTATAATTCTTCCCTGTTAAATTTCCAATTTATGCAGAGGACCATCATATGGTTGTCGTGGAAAAGTTCTTCTTGCTTTTGAAGAAAATGGTTCCTCTAAAATTGGGGTTAGATTTGATAAATCAATTGCAGATGGAAATGACCTTGGTGGTCTTTGCGAAGAAGATCATGGATTCTTTTGTTCTGGTTATCATCCACTCTTTGTATTGAACATGTATGCCTTGAATTGGTATTTATTGAAATTGAATTGAAATGTGTTTCATGTTACAGCTAATCATCTACTTCGCTTGGATGGTTCTGGAAGTGATGATAACGACAAGCTTGCTATAAATGACCTGTTTGAGGTACTCATGGACCTCTGGAACTTTCATTACATTATGTTTTTTTATTTAAGCTCATGGTCATGTTTCATGTTAATAGGTTGTTTTGAATGAGAGTAAAACCAGTCCATTGATACTGTTTGTGAAAGACATTGAAAAGGCTATGGTGGCCCACTCTGATGCATATACCGTCTTAAAGAGTAGGCTCGAAAATTTACCAGAAAATGTTGTTGTGATTGGCTCCCACGCCCAGATGGATAACCGGAAGGAGAAAGTAAGCAGCTAGACTGCAACATGAGCAGCTTTGAAACTATATTTCATTTGTCTAACATCTGATGATGTTTTTTCACTCGTCCAGTCCCATCCTGGTGGTCTTTTGTTTACCAAGTTTGGAAGTAACCAAACAGCTCTACTTGATCTTGCTTTTCCGGTATTGTAATTTTTTTTCTTATATTAGTGTTTAAATCCTTTTGCGTTTCATTCTTCTGGGAACTTTAGATATATTTTAGTCTTTTTCTATCTTTCAGGATAACTTTGGTAGGCTGCTTGACAGGGGTAAAGAAACCCCAAAAGCATTGAAGCAACTCACTAGACTTTTCCCTAACAAAGTTACAGTACAGCTGCCACAGGTATTGACGAGTCTTAAGGCCTTTGACCCAGGCTGATGTTAAACTTATTTCTGGTGTTATTTAATTTGTATATCTGATTTTTCGTACTGGAAACATCTCTATATTCTGGTAGGACGAGGCTTTACTTTCAGACTGGAAACAGCAGTTGGAACGTGACACTGAAACTTTGAAAGCACTTGCAAATATTTCTAGTTTCCGTTCAGTAAGTTCTACGCAAAGTATGAGATTTTAGCTTTGTTGTAAAAAGTAAAACACTCAAATAATGTCCCTTCAAGTTCAGAAATAAAACGTTGAATATTGATGCAGCATTAATTCCCAAGTTATTGGGTCAAGATAATTGTTAGCATTTCCCTTGTGTGTAGATCAAATTTTAATGGTTTTTTACATATGTATGTTTAATTTGTTTTAGAGTGATGAGAGAAATTTGAACTAGTGATCTTCTACTTTGATAATGTACTAGGAGAATGACAAGGAAATGAATTTCTTGTAAATTAGTCAATAAGATTGATTTGAGTCCACTTGTAATTCCCAAAACCTTGGAATTATCGGGTTGAGGTTACGATTAGATCTAGAACCAAAAATAATCAGCTCATAGCATCATATCTTTGATACCTCACCTCGAGCTTGTGAGTAGATTTAACACATTCCGAGTTTGGAAACCAAGAAATCAAAACTAGTCAAAGAAACACCCTTCATAAAGACATCTACCAATTTTTATTTGGGCACTTGCCTTGATAAAATGTCATTCTGGTTCAATATGCCTGGTCTTTTTATGCGGAACTAGATTGTATGCAATACTTGAATATCTTCTTTGTTACTATAGATCTTCCTGGGTTCCATTTTTTTCCTGCAGAAGAATTTTTTAAGTCAACTATTTATTGAGCTTCCCGTATGGACCTTACCACATCAGTTTGTTTACACTAGATGATCAATATCCACTTGTAACTTCAACTTGAAGATGATTGTTTTTGGGTTTCATTTGGTAAGAAACAACAGATTGTAATATTTACAAAACTTACAATTATGGTAAGATAAACGGCAACAATTTGTTTACAACAAGTTTCCACCTACGATGGTGCAAGATCAGTTAGTACTAACTTCTAAAAAACCTTAGAAAACTACTACATTAACTAAGATACTCTTACTATAATTAGCTACCCCCAGCTAACTAGTCTTCCTTTGGTGTTTTACTCCTTGCCTATGTAAACAAGTTGGAGGTGCTGATGATTATCTATCGCGCAAATATAATTCATATCTTATAAAATGATAACAATGTGAAATATGCTTCTAAGCATTGAAAAAGAAAACTTTATGCATTTTTCTAGTGCTTCACCTGAAATTCGCATGATCTTCTTACTTTTTGAATACTGTAAAACACTTTTCTTGAATTGGATTTCATATTTATTTCTTATGTTTTTGTACAATGAATCTCCTAGAGTTCTGTATTGAAATTTTTTATGAACATGTGTTGAATTGCTTTTTATTCATTAAATTTTTCATGCCAAAGAGATTAGACCCTTTACTTTAACGAAGCCTTCATCTCACGCATAGACAAACCTGATGCGCTTTGTTCCAGTTATGGCCTTAAATAGTTTTTTTAAAAGGGTGTTTCCGTGGTCTTATTTGATTCCTTGGTTACCTTGCTTGAATTGGTGACATTTACCCACCACACTTGAGTGGGGACTGTTAAAGATGTTATTATAATCATAAGTTTAATATTAGAGAATTACACACTTTTAAAAAAGGTTATCCTACAATACCCATCACTCATGTTTACAATAACAATTTGTTTTTACAAAAAGCATTGAGATAAGAGGATTATCTCCACATCCTAGTCTAACTGTCCAGATAATGGAATCCCACTGTCCAGATAATGGAATCCCAAAATTTAATCACGTCATTATTCATTATGTATTTAGTTGATGTTAGTGTAGGATTTTCCATTTTCTCTTATTTCTTATGAACTGTGATAGACCTGTATTCAGCCTCTTGAATGGAATAATGAGGAAAAAAATTTATTCCCATCTCTATTATGCTTGCATTTTTGTTCCGTTGTATAGGTAGGCTATAGGTGTTTTCTTAAGCTTCTCTCATATACTACCGCTAGGATAACTTTTTTTTTTTTTTTTCTCATACAATTGACATTCTAATAAAATAAAAGGTATCTGTTTTAGTGTATCTGCCTGATATATTGTTCTTAGAATTAATATATTGTAAGTAAATAAAAAGTCAACTTTATTTCTGTATCTCACTCTCTAACATACAAATAGATTGAATGCTTTTGGTCATTTCCTTGAATCTCATAGTTTTTTTCTTAATTTATGATTTCAGGTTCTTGGTCAATATGGGTTTGATTGCCCTGACCTTGAAATTCTCTCCATTAGAGATCAAGCTCTCACAACTGAAAGTTTGTACTCTTAGCTTGATCTTGTTCAAAAGTTTGTATTCTTGCCCTAAACCCTAGAATACCATGTCTGCAAAATCAGGTGTAGAGAAAGTGGTTGGCTGGGCATTGAGTTATCAATTTATGCATTCTTCTGAGCCGATGGTCAGGGATTCCAAACTTATCATTTCTTCTGAAAGGTTGTTCTCTTGCATTTGATTGAACTTTGTTCTCCACATAAGTGAAAATTACAAGCTGAGCTGTGTTATTGTTATTAATTTTGCAGCATTAAGTATGGATTGGACGTTCTTCAAGGTATCCAGAATGAAAACAAGAGTACGAAGAAATCACTCAAAGTAAATCTTTACTGGTTTTAGTCCTCATTTAAATGTTCAGATCATTTTTTAGGACATGATGAAATTTTGCAATAATTTTAACAGCTAATTTTTTCAGGATGTAGTTACAGAGAATGATTTCGAGAAGAAACTTCTCGGCGATGTCATTCCGCCAGGTGATATTGGTGTTACATTTGATGATATTGGCGCATTGGAAAATGTTAAGGATACTTTGAAGGAATTGGTCATGCTTCCTCTAAAGAGGCCTGAGTTATTTTGTAAAGGACAGCTAGCTAAGGTTGTTTTCTATAGAAGTTTTCATTCATGGTTCATATACGGGCGACTTTGACTTCCCAACTTGTACATATTTTTGATCTTCGGATTTGGCTACATACTTGACAGCCTTGCAAGGGAATCCTCCTCTTTGGTCCTCCCGGGACTGGGAAAACTATGCTCGCAAAAGCTGTTGCCACAGAGGCTGGTGCAAACTTTATCAATATTTCAATGTCAAGCATTACTTCGAAGGTACTTAATGAGTCTTCATATAGTTTCTGCATTTTCATTTCATGTATTATTCTCTTGATAATAACATCTGTTCTTTTGTAGTGGTTTGGTGAAGGAGAAAAATATGTCAAAGCTGTGTTCTCTCTTGCCAGTAAAATTGCACCTAGTGTTGTATTTGTTGATGAGGTTAGAGCAATTTACATACTCTATTATCATTCTACCGAGTTGTTTAATGGTTTTGAAATGCGTTGATTTTTCAAAATTTTCTTAATTTGCCCAATCCATTTTTTCTTAACTGCGCTAAATGATGTTGATGTAGGTGGATAGTATGTTGGGTAGACGTGAAAATCCAGGAGAACATGAAGCTATGCGTAAAATGAAAAATGAGTTTATGGTCAATTGGGATGGCTTGCGTACAAAGGACAGAGAGCGGGTTTTAGTACTTGCGGCAACTAATAGGCCTTTTGATCTTGATGAGGCAGTGATTAGGAGGTTACCTCGGAGGTATGCTCAATGTGTTGTGACTAACCAGTTATTTTCCAAATTTGAAAATATGAACAAATTTATAATTCATCAATTTCTGTTTGGACAGATTGATGGTTAATTTGCCAGACGCTTCAAACCGAGAAAAGATTCTGAAAGTTATATTAGCTAAAGAAGATTTGGCTGCTGATATTGATTTGAATGCAATTGCAAACATGACTGATGGGTATTCTGGAAGCGACTTGAAGGTTAGCTCGTGTTTAAATTATTCTGCTTTGTCTTTATGTTTTGACCGTATTATTTACTTGCTTGCTTTCAGAATCTTTGCGTTACTGCAGCACACTGCCCCATTAGAGAAATTCTGGACAAGGAGAAGAGGGTAAGCTGGTTTTTTATTCTCATAACATGTCTCTGTTATTATCTACCACGTGGGAAAAGATTGATTTCTGTTATTTCTTGTTTTATGTGTTTTGTTCCAATAGTTTTCATAGGTGCCACCCATCTAATATTCAAGAGTTTTAGTATGTTTTTCAAGCACAAATAGTTCATAGATTTCTTGTACAGTAGTTCAAAATTTTGGTTCAACACTTGTTCTTAGTGTGACCACTGTGGAAAATTTGGTCACACTAAGGACACGTGTTGGAAATTACATGGGAAATCTACTGATTGGAAACCCACGAGAAGACCTTATGATAGAGACAACAAAGCAAAATTCAGCGAACATGGTAGAAGAATCATCATCAATAACTGAACCAAGTCCTTCCACAAATAAACAGTTAGAGATTCTTCAACATCTATTTAAAAATACTCTATCTCAACAAATCTCATCAATAGGATATCTTCCTGTGTACTTAAATTCCTAACCCCTCATCAAGTGTTCATTAAATTTTTTTCTCATACTCAAGTTCTTCTTCTGATCTTCTTCTTAGAACCTTTGGATGTTCTACCTTTGTCTATATCCATCCACAGAATAGGAGTAAATTTGACCCAAAGATAGTCAAGTGTGTATTCATTGGATACTCCATAAATAAAAAAGGGTACAAGGGTTACTGCCCTACAATCAGGAAAACTATTAAAACTATGAATGTCACTTTCTCTAAACAAAGTCCATATTTCTCCAACTCCGAAATTCAAGGGGAGAACCAAGTAAAATTTCAGCATCGGGAGTGAGATTTCCTAGTACCAGAAACACCACCGCATGTCCTTAGTCCTGAGTCTAACTCGAGCCAATCAACGACAATTATCTTTGAACCAAAAACCAAAAGTCCAACAAAGCTAGCAACTGAGGAAATTCAGGTATACTCCAAGAGGTATGAGGGGTAGAAAAAAGACCTAGCACATCTTGCACTAGTCCAAGAATTTGATTCAGACCAAATGACTGCTAAGGCTAACACATGAGGAGAAAGAGAGTCACAACCAGATAGACAAGAGGAAAAACAGACCGTAAAAGACTCAAATCTCTCTGTTGCTCTAAGAAAAAGTACTCAGACATGCACTCAACATCCTATCTAGAAATTTGTCTCTTATGCAAGTCTCTCTCAAACTTGTCAAACATTTATCTCGAAAGTAGATGAAGTTCAGATTCCCACAAGTATTCAAGAAGCCTTGAAATTTCCTGGATGGAGACAGGCTGTTCGAGAAGAGATCATGACCTTAGAAAAGAGTGACACTTGGACCATTACCGAACTCTCTCTAGGAAAGAAAACTGTTAGTTGCAAATGGATTTTCTCGATAAAATATAAAGTAGATGGTAGCATCGAGAGACTTAAAGCTTGACTGGTAGCAAGAGACTTCACTCAGTCATATGGTGTGGGTTATCAAGAAATGTTTGCACTTGTGACAAAACTCAATACGGTAAGAATCATTCTCTCACTGGCAGCAAACTTGGAATGACCTCTACATTAGCTAGACATCAAGAATGCCTTTTTAAATGGAGATCTAAAAGAGGAAGTGTATATGGAGATACCATCTGCTGTTCAAATCAATCACAACAATCACAAAGTATGCAAGTTATTGAAGTCATTGTACGGACTGAAACAATCTCCTCGTGCATGGTTTGAAAAATTCTCACAGTCAGTAAAGAGACAAGGATTTACTCAATGTCAGGCAGATCACACACTCTTTATAAAGCACACTTAGAGAAAGAAGATTGTTATCCTGATCATCTATGTCGATGACATAATATTGACTGGAGACAATGAGGAATAATTAATTAAGATAAGGAAATTTTTGTCAAAAGAATTTGAAGTGAAAGATCTTGATCTTTTAAAGTATTTTCTTGGTATAGAAATAACTCGATCAAAGAAAGAAATCTTCATCTCTCAAAGGAAATACACATTGAACCTACTTAGAAAAACTTGTATGCTGGGATGTAAGCCCGCAAACACACCTATGAATTCAAAGCAAAAATTAGGACGTGGAAATGCAAGAGTCCCTACAGATAAAGGAAGATACCAATGACTAGTGGGTAGACTTATCTATCTATTTCATACTCGACCTGACATAGGTTTTGCAGTGGGTGTTGTTAGTCAGTTTACGGATCAACCAATGAAGGAACACATGGAAGCAATGTATAGAATCCTCAGATACTTGAAGATGACTCCCGGAAGAGGATTATGATAGATATCCTAGTATATTTTCCAATTTCAGAACAAAACCAACAGATAAAACAATAACACACCACCTCAGAGGAATTACAGAGCCTCTGATTCTCTCCCCTTTCCCTCACTTTTTCCACAATAATCTTCTCCCCTCCACTCTTCCCTCAATCCCACTTATATAACCAACGTAATAACAAAATACTGACAATATCCTAACAGAATGATTCCTAAATACCCCTAATACCCCCCATATAATATTACTACTAAATTATTCCTAACAATACCGGCCGCCTAAAGTTTCACCTTGTCCTCAAGGTGGATTTGAAAAATTGAACGCCATTGCATCCCAAAAAATCTTCCTCTGTGACCTTGTCATCACTGTGAAGGCAGAGGAACGATTATTGCCACAATATCCCCTTCCCCTTTGCTGCTCGTGCCGGAAGTGCAGAGCATTCGCCAATGGGATGTGGTGAAAATGATGGCAGCGCCGATGACAGCTCGGTGTGTGTATCAATTCCCGGTGTCGCTGCCTCGCTGTTCGGGGACTCCTCGGCGACAACTTCTTCCTCTTGACAAAGCAGAACCATCAGTTCCTTAGCCTTGCATCGATGCCCTGGGTAGAAACGTTCGTCGCAACGATAACACAAACCTTTTTCCCGCTTCGCCACGAGTTCGGTTTCTGTCAATCGCCGAAAAGACGCCGGCCGGGCTGGGTTTACCGTACCCGTCGTCCCACTATGCTGTGAGTACGCCGGCCGGGAGAAGTTTGCTGTTATTGATCTACTGTTGGGCTGTGCGTGCGTAGCGAAAGAGGAGATCCCCTCTCGCTGTGAGTGTGTCTCCGGAAGAAGAGACCCAGCGTGGGCCGGGCTCGCTGCGGGTCCCCTGATCGTTGCCCAGGTATGCGACGATCGGGCTGCCCAACCGGGTTTGGGTGGCTCGTCTTCCTTCACTCCCGGGTCTGGTCCAGCATGAGGTTGGGCTTGCAGAAAGGAAGTGGGCTGATCCCATTCCTTGCCGCCCGTACCCGACCCGCCCAGCAGTTCTTCCTGCCCTAGCAGCACGAGTTTATCTTCAACTCGCTGTGCAGTTTGCATCAGCTGGTGGAGACCATTTGGCCGCAAAACCAGTATCTCGGCGCGGATTTCAGGCCGCAATCCCGTCACGAATTGAGCCTCCAGCAAGTGCTCCGGCACGTCTGAAAAATGGGAAGCGGCACGTTCAACATTTTGCCGGAATTCTCGCACCGTTCCTGTCTGCCGGAGCTGCAGAAAACGCTCCGACAGTGTGCCTTCGAGAGATGAACGAAAGCGTTCCAATAAGAGGAACCGAAAATCCATCCAGCTGCGGAATGGACGTCGGCGTTCTTCCCACTGGAACCAAGCCAGCGCTTCGCCCTCCAATTGCACCGCCACCCAATGCAGCTTCTCTGGTTCCGAGAGTGGAAGGAGCGCAAAAAATCGCTCAACCCGGAAAAGCCAGTTATCTGGATCCCCCCCTGTGAAGACCGGCATTTCTAGTCGCCGAGCCAGGTGATTCTCCTTCCATTCTTCTCCTCCCCTTCTAGCTCGGGAAGATTCGCCGGGACAACTGGATTGTCCCGGTTCATCGCCCATTTTTTCTTTGCCTTTATTCCACTGGTGCGGTTGTGCAGTATGCACTGCCTCCGCAATGGAGTCCATCTTGGCCATCAACAGAGCCATGTTTTTCTCCAATTCTGGCAGGCGAGCGATGCTTGCCTTCAGAGCATCCAACTCCTGTCGGAAGTCAGGTGGAGTCCAGGCCTTCGAATCCTCACCCCCTCCCTGTGTGCCTTGCTTCTTCCCTGCCATTCTCCAGGAAAGTGCTCTGATACCAATGATAGATATCCTAGTATATTTTCCAATTTCAGAACAAAACCAACAGATAAAACAATAACACACCACCTCAGAGGAATTACAGAGCCTCTGATTCTCTCCCCTTTCCCTCACTTTTTCCACAATAATCTTCTCCCCTCCACTCTTCCCTCAATCCCACTTATATAACCAACGTAATAACAAAATACTGACAATATCCTAACAGAATGATTTCTAAATACCCCTAATACCCCCCATATAATATTACTACTAAATTATTCCTAACAGATTACTCTTCAAAAAGAGTGAAGCTCGGGATATTATTGTGTACTCTGATGCAGATTTGGCTGGAAGTCAGAAAGATAGAAGGTCAATCACCGGATATTGTTCATTCATATGTGGTAACCTCGTCACATGGAGAAGCAAAAAACAATTAGTGGTTTCTCGAAGTAGTGATAAGGCCGAACTCAGGGCATTAGCTTCTGTAATGCGTGAAGAAATTATTATGATGGAGTTGGAGATACGCGGTGAGAAATGTATAAAACTCAAGTGTGACAATTAGGCTGCCATATGTATAGCAAATGATCTAGTACATCATGATCAGATGAAGCACATGGAAATAGATCGGCTCTTCATAACTGAAAAAATTGAGAGCTCAAAACTTCAATTACAATACACTCCAACTATAGCTCAACTAGCAGACATCTTGACCAAGGCTCTAATAGATCATAACTTTGAGGAACTATGTAACAAGTTCGGTTTGCACAATACATACAACCCAACGTGAAGAGTATTGAAATTTTTTAAAGGTAGGAGATTTAATATATTATAAAAGTAAAAGATTATTTCCTTAGTAGACTATTTCTTAATTATATTATTTTTTTTTCCAGTATATTTGTTTTCTATATATTGTAAATTGATTATCATTATTCAATAAGAAAAATACAAAGAGAAATTCTTCCTTTAATTTCTTCAAATTTCCGATGAGAAAATGAGCCAACTCAATCCTTAAAACATTCTTCAACCTTCCAAGTTTTTCCCCTCTAATTCTCTAGTGAACACCATCTCAAAACTTCACTCTCTTCTTCTCATTTTTCTCGGTTACTATAACGTCGTCAACATATACTTAACCAATATGAAATTTCTCCTAAGCTAGAATCTTTGATGAACCATGTAACATTGTTTCAGCTTTGTGTGTAGCTAACAATACATAGTCAATTTTTTAAACCACATCCTTAGTGATGCGGTGACGAAGCTCATACAAGACCGTCTATGTTTGTAGACCTTTGCGCCTCTAGATTCTTGACAAATTTAGGTGGAATCTCCATGCAAGGCTCCTCCTTTAGACCTCCATGCAAAAATCGTATTTTTAACATCAAAATGTTTTAGGTTCAATTGAAATTTACATATAAGAATAAAGAAATTCTAATTGTATTTGTCTCTATGACATGAGCATATGTCTCTTGATAGTTGACTTTGTGCCTGAGCTTAGCTCTTAGCCACTAGTTCAGGGTACATTGTACACCCTTTAGCAGCTAACTAGATTGTTTCCCTTGGTAATTCCACCAAGTCCCATTTTTCATTTTTCTCCAACTCTTATTGACTTGCCTCCACTCTTCGATTTTTAATGGCTTGGATAAGGGATCTAGGATGGATGTAGTGTTTTGTCTTGTAAAGAAACTTAAGTAGATTGGTGAGAATGTGAAAAATCAAAGAGTGGCTATAGTGGCTGTTTGTTACATATTTGGTGGCCTTTTTTCAATGGCAATGAGCAGAACGTCGTATTTGAGATTTATGAGTTCATGTTCCAAGAATGATAAAAGGTTTTTAAAATGTGATTAACTTATTGTCTTGACTAAGGTCTTCTCCACAAGGTTGAGAAGGCTTCCTCTTTAAATACACATTCAACGGACTTGTAGACTAAGAAACATGAAAATTGTTTAGAGAGGACATGAAAGGAGGTGAGTTTGATAGAAAAGAAGAATATGGTAATACGAACCCCATATAATTAAATAAAAATACGAAACAAAATTACAAAATAAGGCAGATGTTCGAGATGTTTGCTAGTTCTTTTCATAAATGTTCGAGAGGTCTGCTAGCTCTATCCTACAATAATTTTTCAAAATTATCGATATCCCTTAATTTTACAATCTCTCTTTTAAATGAATAATTAAATAATATTAAAAGATATAATTAAAATACTATCTAAGAATCCTAAAAGACAACTAAATGACACACCTATTTAACTTAACTTTTTTATTTTCCCTAGTGTCTTTTGGAACTCTATCACATGGGCAATCCATATCGTTTGATGCAGAAATATTAGGGGTTATGGAGAGAGAAACCATGTTCCATAGCTATATTTCTGTGAAGAGTGAGTCATGTGATCAGTAGTCCTTGGTTAGTGACCCAAGAGTACATAAAAGATTCTTGTGGATCATTCTACCGTCGAGAGATTGAAAACTTCCTCGAATGTGATAAGGAGCACACACCAATTTTTCAGGCGGGAAATGATTGATTATATTTTTTTTGTCGGTTATTAAAGGCTGTGGATGTAAGTGATTTTGTATAACTATATACTAATACATTATAGAAAGCTAATAGGAATAGAAAACGAAACAGTTGAAATATTCTTTGCTAATGACCATGATTTTAGAAGACAATAACTAGATAATTTCGTTAAATTGTCAATTTGCACGCAATAATATCATTTCATTGTTGGCGGTGCTTGTTGGCATATAAAAGGCTTCTTGAGTTCCATGAATGTCTGTATCATCGCGTGTCTTGGACATGTTTCTTCTAGTTTTTCATTGATCTTTTTGCTTTTTTCTCTTGGCTACTAGAGTTTTACCTATTCCCTTTCACACCACCTTGTTTTTCCTGCTATTACCTATGACTTGAAAACTATTAAATTAAGGAATCGTATTAGAACCAGCTTATTGGTGTTTGAAATTACATGTTTAATGATGGCAACTCTTACGGGATAGTGGATTCTTTGTAAAGGCTTATTTACATTAGTGATGGAAGAACTAACTAGTTTATATCTCCTCCCTTTCAATCTTTTCCAAGGACGATTAATTCTTTTTAAATGTTTCAGGAAAAGAAGTCAGCATTGTCTGAAAATAGACCTCTACCCGGACTATACAGCAGCTCCGACCTCCGACCTTTAGAGTGGGAGGATTTTAGATATGCGCATGAGCAGGTTTATCAAATCAGCACATTTTTGGCTCAAGTTTATTGTAATTTTAAAGTTTCAAAATTATCCATATTAATAACTTTTTAAAGCATTCTCATCTGAAATCCATTTGACTATTGAAACTAGTGCAAATATAGATGGGTTTCTTCTGGCTGGAGTTATTAATATTTGAAGATGTCTAATTTGGAAACATCTTTTTTTTTTTGGGTGGGCATGCAGGTCTGTGCAAGTGTATCGATGGAGTCAACAAACATGAACGACCTCCTACAGTGGAATGATCTTTACGGGGAGGGCGGATCGAGGAAGAAGAAGTCTCTGAGCTATTTCATGTGAGGGTCGATATCGATACCTTTTGTATAGCATTTCTTGCTTCGTCTACACGGAAGCGCCACAAGATCGCCTTCACGGAAGCGCCACAAGATCGCCTTCCGTTTGTAGTATATATGGGTCAATAGTTCGTTTGTTCAAGGTAATTGTTTTTTGTAGGAGTTTCTTTTCGATTTGTTTAATGATTAGTAGATGGAAGATCTTATTTAATGTTACTTAAAAAGAAATTAATCTTATGGATCATGTATATGTATCTATAATTAATGAAATTAAGTCCTTCTGTAATCATCATTTGTTATGCCTTCTCTATGAACTCCTGGTTATTTCTCCCACTTCAGAGATTTTTCAATTTATTTGCTTCAATTGTAAAGGGAAATCGGTTTTCTCCGGCTTTTTTTATTCGGGTTTCTATAAAAATTGATATTTGAAGGACCGGTTTTTCAGTTTTCACTTTTAAGAACCGAGTACCGAACTGTTTAATTTACAGGTTGGTAGAGGTGAAAACCAAACTAACCCAATCCAAAATTTTGTTTGATTTGGTTCAAAATGGTGGCCACTCCTAGTGTTTGGTAAAGTTTTCAATCAATCTTTATTATATATATTAATTAATTTCAAATACGGGGGAGACACTTGTTATCAATCTTAGTGTTTTACGTGCAAATGGGGTACTTCAGAAAGTGGACCACTATCTTATGCGAGCTGTTGTCATCTATTCCATTGACGAATGAAACAAAAATTAAGGAGTAAATAATATAATAAATTAAGATAATTATCAATTTGAATTCTGTATTATACATTTTTTTTTTCAATTCATCCTTTGTACTAAAAAAATAGACAAACCGAATCTTATATTTTGATTCTGTTATCAACTTTGACCGACAAACCGAATCTTATATTTTGATTCTGTTATCAATTTTGACCTTCTATTAATAATTTCATTATTAGCTCAATTTAGTACAGGGGCGAATTGAAAAAAAATGTATAATAGAGGTTGAAATAGATAATTACCCAATAAATTATTAATAACTAATTTATTATATTAACCAATCAAGCAAGTCCACCTGTAGTCATCGTCTAGAACATTTGGACTGGAAACGGTCAATGAATCTTTTTCACTGACTATTTAAACACTTAATTTCTTTCTCCAAACACAACTGAAAACTGAGAGAAGAGAGTAATGAGCCATTGAAGCGGTGATTAGCGGGGTGTAATGGAGCTCTTATCTCACTCTTCAACCTTTCTTCTACCTTCTGTTTCCGCCGATCAGAGCTCGTCTTTGACTTACGCGCTTGTTGTTCTTAACCAGAAGATTCCGAGATTCACTCCTTTGCTTTGGAATCACGGTGAGTACTTTTAGCCTCCTCTTGTTGTTCTGAGAGACTGTTTGATCGTTGTTGATGGCGATTTTTAGGGGTTTTTTTTTTTAAAGCGCTTGAGGGGATTGGTTAACGTGGATTTGTTTGTTTTGGTTGTGGACCAGCACGACTGCGCTTGTGCGCTGATGGAGGTGCTAATCGCCTGTATGATGAAATGCCTCTGCTCTTTCCTCATCAAGATGCTTCTTCTGTTCGAAGCAGGTTAGGAGTTTTTTCTTTTCTTTGTCTATCGCGTAACTTTTTCTTTGTTTCTTCTTGTTAGTCTTATTGCTTAACGAAAAACTCTGTCCGTACGTTATCTTCAGCTATCAATATCGTCTTTTTTGCTACTAATATTATCCGGAGGCAATATTTCTAAGATTCAGTAACACATCAATTTCCATCCATTATATTAACCCCCGCCGCATCTCCTCCCTATTGTTAAGGCTCAGTGATGCGATTTTTTACCAACAGTCAAAACAGAGTTAATACAATGGGACTGGGAGAAAGACCAGTGAAGGTTCCTTTTGCATATTTATAACATTTGTAAATAATATCTTGCATTTGAAGTTACTGCTGAACTAAGATGCTTTCTGATTGTGATGGTTGATAAAAGAAATAATTACTGCAATTGTGATTAAAGGTTTTACAAATAAAGGCAAATTGTCCTACAAACTACTCTAAGAACATGAGAAATGATTGTGTTATGCCCTTTTAAGTTTTAGCTGATTCAAATTTGGTAAGCTTTAACTATATAATCTTTGACATCATCTGCTACGGATATTGGTGGCAGATACAAGCCAGATGTGATCAAGGGAGACATGGATTCAATCCGAACAGATGTACTGAATTATTATAAGAACATGGTAGAATATCCTGCCATCCCCCTCTTCAATTTTCAGAACAACTCTGTTGTTAAGAATTATATTATAAGTTCTAATTGACAAACTCAAGAATGTTACAATTCAAGTCATGTATAAAGGATAATTTTATTTTATTTTTGTAATTTCTTCTCATGAGTCAGGACCTCTTGGATGGTTTATTATCTTCTTGAATCCCTTGCCTATAAAATGTGTTAATTCTGAGTTAAGTATTCATGCCCAACTGTAAGACTCAAGATTAATTTTCTTTTGCAGGGAGCCGAGATTTTAGATGAATCTCAAGATCAGGACACTACTGATCTGCATAAATGTATAGCACATGTACTTCATTCTTTTGCGAACATTAAGAAGTCTAATGTAGGTTACCACGAAATTATTTTTAGCATTTTATGTTGATATGATTTTCACGTTTTTTATGGCAGAGTTCCTTATTGTTATTTCTCAGATTGATGCTTAATATTATTTCTTATGCAGTTATGCATACTTGTTTCTGGGGCACTAGGGGGACGCTTTGACCATGAAATGGGAAACATCAATGTTCTTTGCCGTTTCTCAAATGTACGAATAATCCTTTTATCCGACGATTGTCTTATCTATCTTCTCCCAAGAACTCACCATCATGAAATCCATATTCAATCATCTATTGAAGGCCCTCACTGTGGTCTTATTCCAATTGGGATGGCATCTAAAAGTACTACAACTACTGGTCTCCAATGGAACTTAAGTAAGTATCCTGATATCACCTATATTTCTCTTACCTACCTTTGTTTTAGCTTTATTTTACTCACTAGTTTCTTAGGCTATTCATTTCATTTGGTCTAGTGAATTTAAATTTAACTATTTCATCTGATAGGCACTGTAGTTATATGTTTGGACTTAACAAATTGAGAGGTAAGTTATAAGGAAAAGCAAGGAGAGGGGTAAGAGCCAATGTTCTATGTTTTCATATATATATATATATATATATATATATAAATATATAGGTTTTTTTATTATTTTCCTTCTCATTAATGCATGTCTAGTGTCTACCTCGCAGTACTGTACATGAAAAAAAAAATCCTTTTAGATCAAACATGGCATGAGTGAGGTGATTTTTATTTCCTTCTTTGATTCCTAAACTAGTGGAAGTAATCAATATCATCCTAATAGTACCTAAAAGAATCGCCAATTTTTTATTACACTTCTGCACAATCTTTTTTTTGGTCATGTTCTCTAATTATATGATATTTTGCACTCCAGATGAGACAGAAATGCAGTTCGGTGGTTTAGTCAGTACATCAAATCTTGTCAAAGACGAGAAAATAACAGTGCAGTCGGACTCCGATCTTCTTTGGACAATATCGATTAAAAAGGATTCATGCGAGGTACTCAGGCAGCAAATTTGAGATGCGTTACACTATTCTGGATGCATGGTTAGATGGATGCACTAATTATTGCATGGATCTCTAGATCGAGTAATCAACGAACTATTACGTTAGTTACCAACCATTTTCAACGTTATCGAAAGTTTGTATGATCTCTCTGAGAGTCTCAGACAGGAAGCCTTTGCTTGGGAGATGCTTTCTTTTAATAAGAGTGTTGAAAAACAAGCATGCTTTCTTGGGAATATTAAATAAATCTCATAGTATATAATATGGGGTGCTGCTTTAGTAGCTGATTGTACACTAGGAATGATAATTAACCATGGATGAAATATGTTAGTTTAAATTCTTGTTGGCTCATAATCTATCACATATTATAAGCCTGTAGTTCATACATCTGGAAATCAGTTCAGCTAATCCGAAAACTGAACCAAATCGAACTAAAAATCAATTAACCGAAAAACAAAGCAATGGTTTAAATTAACACTCATGTCATCGGAGCTGCTGCCGCATTTTTCTCCCCATGAACTTCGCCTTCAGCCTTGCCTTCTTTCTCTTCCCCGTTGGCAACTTCTTTGTCTGCACGGGAATTTGCAACTCATTGAAGTTACTATAATCAGCCAAAGGAAAAACCTCAACAATCTAATCCTCGATTCTCATGCAAAACCTCGATAACTAAATATCATCTATCGTTAACATTATTTGCTAAAAGTAAAGCTTTCAATCACCTAAGCTCTCTCAATAGATTACATCATTGGTCGGGCGATAACTATAAAACGGTTTAGCATTAATTAAGAAGCTTTACCCTCATCGTCGCTATCGTCAAAGTCGCCGTCATCACCCATGCCTTCCATGCCACCAAATTTCTGCACAACAAAATCATATTATTAAGATAAGAACATCGAGACAAAAGTTTTCGGCCTACCAATACTTACCGAGAAATCCATGCCACCCAAGTCCAACTCACCGACACCTGATCAAAACAAATTCATACAAACTTTTAGAACTCATTGAAAAAGTCTATGAAAACAAGAAGGCATGTAAAAATGCGTACCACTATCGTCATCTTCATCAACCCACTTGTCCCAATCTACTTTCACATAATGCGGTGGCTTCCCGTCACCTCGCAGTAGCTTCTTCCACCAACCACTCTCTGCCTTCTCCAAGATGACAAAAATACTTCGCAGTCCGATGTTAATTTTACTTTCCTACGACCAAAAGATAAAAAAGGTGACAAAATAATAAAAGGGTATTTTTATAAGATACAGATACTGAAATTATGATGTAAAATTTACAACACAGAATAAAATACTCCCTAAAAACGAGAAACTTGATTCTTCCAATTTGACACATCAAACCAGTATCACAAAACAAAATGTTAATTTTACGATTAGAGACTCATTCTGTTGACATTAAATGCACAATTAAGAACGACATATTTGTCATATTTTCATATACTGAAGAAATCAAGACTAGTCACTTCATATTTTCGAGCTGAATGCGAGACACAATACTGTGATTTGATTCTTGCTTCCATCAATAATTTGCACCTAAGCTACCAATAAACAAAGAGAAAGGCTCACCCCTACATTGACCTTGTCATAAAGCTCTAACTTCAGCTCATAAGAATGGTTTTCCGCACCAGCACTACCAGTGAAAGTGAAGACTCCATCTGGATCGAGATTAACCTTAGAATTCTTCGAATCTGGAAGTAGCACAGTGATAAAAACTTTATCCAATCTTTGAGCCCATTTCACTTCAGGATGCCGACTACAACAAATAAAAAAAAAATTATTAAAAAATTACTGGAAGAACCACATAAATGTATATGGTTTACTAGTCTTTAAAACGTTCAGTCGCAAACAAAACGTAAAACCCAAAAAGTTAGCATCATCAATGAAGTTAAATGAAAGAAGAATTTTAATCTCACACCTTTCAACTACCCTTAACAGTGCTTAGAAAATTCAACTTCAAATAGAAGACCCGGAAAGTTAATGGAAAACAAAGGATTAAGACAACGGTCAGAAACTAAAACACATAGCAATACGCAATACAGAACAAGGCCGAGATGTAAAATAGAAACCCCATTTTGCAAACTATACAGATGACCATTACCGACTGCTCGCTCAGTCGAATGTAGAGAAACCATAAAAAAAAAAAAAAAAAAAAATCTTACTTTTAATCATTTCTTACATTTGAGACGCTAATCTTAACATCCGAACAAGAAACACCGGGAGATATTAAAACAGAACTCAAAATGGGGAACAGAACCAAATGACGCTACATCAGAGAGAAAGATAAATAAGTACGGAAGTGTAGGAGGAAAAGAAGGCAACCTCATAGTTTCCAATAGATAGATAAGTACAAGCTTCAAATACAGAAACCCTAAAATGGAAATGGAAGAGATTGCCAACAATAAAGCCTGCGTTGGGAGACTGGGAATATAAAGAGTGGGAGAGACACTTCTTCTAGTACCTTCTCATGGCCCCCTTTTGTATACTGTAGATTCGCAACATCTGATTGAAAAGTATGCCAATCTAACGGCTCTCAGTCGCCAAGAACAACTGAGAAACTAATATGACGACACGTCGTTTTGGTATCTTTAACTTCCATAACGGAAGACGAAAAGTCCTAGTAGATAAGCTTCCCGTCTTCTTCAAATTAGCCTCAGATCAGTTGCCATTTTTTTTTGCAGCGTAGAGAGTGAGAGAGAGAGATGGGAGGATCCAACAGAGAGTATAAGAGATCGCGGCCAAAGGTATCGGTAGGTCTGCTAGAAAAGAAACCTACCGTTCATTGCTCAAATAATAGCACGATTAAGAACCCGAATAAGACAACTTAGTCAGTGTTATTCGCCACTGTAGGTCGTTCAGGTTCGTTTCAAATCCTAACCTTTTGGGCATTCGCTCCCGCACCAATAGAATAATCGAGAACGATTCCGTTCCGGTTCCTCCTCCGCCTCGGCAGTCCGATCAAGCTTATTTTGAGCTTGTTCTTGCTGATTCTGGGAGGTAAGAATAAGAGGGTGGAACTGTCTGGTTTTTATTTTGAGCAAAACCTTAAATTTAACCACAGATTTTTGTCTTGTACATGGCTATTCAGTTCCCCTTTTGTTTTTAACAAGTCTAGATGAAAAAAATAATCTCTCAACTTCATTCTTTTCGAGGTTCTGACTATTTTGAGATGGCGTTGGACTTGTTCATCAAACCCGCATTCATCATTTCTAGTACAATATCGTTGAAACTGGAGTCTTCTCATATTCGTTGTTCTAAGTAGGGAGAAGAACTCTACGTAAAATCATGTATTTTTTATTCTTTCAAACGATCTAAAATTATATAGTTCCACTAATATGACTGAACTCTCACATTGTACTGTCATACCTTTCACACGACATATTGACACACATGTGATCTTGACTAACATTAAAACTCAGTGTTGGTAGATTTGTTTATATCAGGCTCTTCACATGTTGTACTCATAATTATGCACTATATTAGTGATTATAGGAATGAGAATGAGCATAATTGAGTGGGTTGTCAAATTGGTTAGTATTCCTTGTCGGCCATTCAAATTATGGAACAAAGTAGTCATTAGAGTTGAGCATGTGCTTACTCTCCAATGTTTCTTCATCTACGGCTTAAAATTATTTTAATATAATATAAATTGTAGGGTAAAGATGTGGTGAATCTTCAATCCATTTTTTGTTTTAATATAATCCAACACGTGACTTATGATTCATCTATCCTAATTCCAACGTGTTGATATTGTGTGGGTTTGGTTTAAATTTTTCAAAATGATGTTTCATGTCAAACATATTTCCACTTCTACCACGACTTTGTAGTTATGTTCTTCGCATTTGTGATATAAAAAAACAAAGTTTTGAATTATTTTTTTTTTTTACAAATTCAACGTGAATCTTTTAGTCATCATCAACTTAGATTTTACTATCAGTTTATTCGTTAAATTCAACGTGTATATCACATTTTTTATCTAATAAGTTGTTTTAATCTAATTTATAATTCTTATGACGACTTTTAACCAAATTCTGAACACTATTGTGCGAATGACGGGAGTTTAAAATCAATAAAGATGAGACAATAGAGTTCAAAATCAAATCACAGTTTTTCCAATAGATAGATAAGTACAAGCTTCAAATACAGAAACCCTAAATGGAAATGGAAGAGATTGCCAACATAAAGCCTGCGTTGGGAGACTGGGAATATAAAGAGTGGGAGAGACACTTCTTCTAGTACCTTCTCATGGCCCCTTTTGTATACTGTAGATCGCAACATCTGATTGAAAAGTATGCCAATCTAACGGCTCTCAGTCGCCAAGAACAACTGAGAAACTAATATGACGACACGTCGTTTTGGTATCTTTAACTTCCATAACGGAAGACGAAAAGTCCTAGTAGATAAGCTTCCCGTCTTCTTCAAATTAGCCTCAGATCAGTTGCCATTTTTTTTTGCAGCGTAGAGAGAGAGAGAGAGAGAGAGAGAGAGAGAGAGAGAGAGAGAGAGAGAGAGAGAGAGAGAGAGAGAGAGAGAGAGAGAGAGAGAGAGAGAGAGAGAGAGAGAGAGAGAGAGAGAGAGAGAGAGAGAGAGAGAGAGAGAGAGAGAGAGAGAGAGAGAGAGAGAGAGAGAGAGAGAGAGAGAGAGAGAGAGAGAGAGAGAGAGAGAGAGAGAGAGAGAGAGAGAGAGAGAGAGAGAGAGAGAGAGAGAGAGAGAGAGAGAGAGAGAGAGAGAGAGAGAGAGAGAGAGAGAGAGAGAGAGAGAGAGAGAGAGAGAGAGAGAGAGAGAGAGAGAGAGAGAGAGAGAGAGAGAGAGAGAGAGAGAGAGAGAGAGAGAGAGAGAGAGAGAGAGAGAGAGAGAGAGAGAGAGAGAGAGAGAGAGAGAGAGAGAGAGAGAGAGAGAGAGAGAGAGAGAGAGAGAGAGAGAGAGAGAGAGAGAGAGAGAGAGAGAGAGAGAGAGAGAGAGAGAGAGAGAGAGAGAGAGAGAGAGAGAGAGAGAGAGAGAGAGAGAGAGAGAGAGAGAGAGAGAGAGAGAGAGAGAGAGAGAGAGAGAGAGAGAGAGAGAGAGAGAGAGAGAGAGAGAGAGAGAGAGAGAGAGAGAGAGAGAGAGAAGAGAGCAGAGAGAGAGAAGAGAAGATCAATGGCGACAGAAGAGAAACAGGTTATGATAGTGGGGATCGACGACAGCGAGCACAGCTTCTACGCTCTGGAATGGACACTGGACCATTTCTTCACTCCCTATGGTTCTGATGCTCCTTTTAAACTCGTTGTAGTCCATGCCAAGCCCTCTCCTGCTATTACCACCGGCCTCGCTGGTCCTGGTACGTCTTCAGAATTTCAAGTTATGAAGAAGCACATTCTGTTTATGGAGGTGATTGATGTCACTTTTATTCTTCCGATTTGCAGGAGCTGCGGAAGTGTTGCCCTACATCGAAGCCGATTTGAAGAAGATCGCCGCTATAGTCATTCAAAAGGCTCAGGAAATTTGCAACGCTAAATCGGTATGGTTACAAATTCGTATTTTCCGTTCTTCTTTTAGATTTCTTTTTCGATTTCGGATTGATGACTTGGAAGGGTGCATCTGCATTTTAACAACACTTCCAAAATTTTCTACTGAAAACAGTTCTCAACTGCCAATCTTAATGATTCTAGAGATCTATACGTCGCTAGATGGAATTCGTAAGAACTTGATCAATGATTGTTTTTTCTGCCAAATTCGCAGAAGACGATCTAGAAATATTCATAATTATGATAGATTTTTTGTTGCAGTGGATCTGCTGTGATGGGTGAACTTCCATTTTTGCAGTTTACACAACTTTTTAGGTTTGATGCAGGTGCATGATGTGTTGTTCGAAGTGGGGGAAGGCGATGGAAGGAATGTTCTTTGTGAAGCTGTAGAAATACACCACGCTTCCATATTGGTTGTGGGAAGCCATGGCTATGGTGCAATCAAAAGGTATTGATGCTAACATTCCATTTCTAGTCCTTTGAAAGATCCCATTTTATCTACGTGTTTTTTGAAAGAATTAGTAGATTCATGGTAAATCTACTTCGTGATAATTTATAGCTGTCAGTGTGTATATATATATATATATATATAAAATTGATGCTGAATGACAACGAGATTTCAAATATTCACTAGTTCATTCATCTTCCGCAGGGCTGTTCTAGGGAGTGTGAGCGACTATTGTGCTCATCATGCTCACTGTACAGTGATGATAGTGAAGAAACCCAAAGCCGAGCACTAAATCATTGCAATTGTACCTCGTACATCAAATAAGCGTCGATAGTAGTAAACTATCGATGTGATTTTCCTCATAAAGTTCATTGTTCGGGTAATTCGACATTTTCGCAATTCCCACTTCATGTTGCTGGATGTATTACATAGATGGTGATGATCTAGCACTGTATAATGATCGGTCAATAAAGATATAAATTGCTTCATTAGTGTGCCTTATTCTTCATACCTATCTATTAATCATAGATAAAACTGCCTCTAACCTCGTGCTAGACCAGTTATCGAATAATGAAAGGAAACCCCACCCCCCTTACCTTATGGATACAAATATAGGCTAAGCCTAGGCCGTAGCAGATTGGTCGATCCTGAGTTCGGTATCAAAGGGCATGGTAATGATAGTCTTACCCTTCAAGAACCAAGAGAACCAATTTGCAGAGAGCTTCGGAGTTCTTTTCAATTGAGGATCGTTCATGTCAACGTAAATTAAGCCAAAGCCGGATCGATATCCATCTAATAACTCATACAAGTCCAAGAACGACCAAGTGAAATACCCTCTCGTATTCGATCCATTCCTTCATCGAAGATAAGGAAATCATAAGAGTAATACTTAATCGTAATATTGCAGAAACTATTTTACGTTTCAACCCGTTATTTGGGAGACTAAGAGAGCGACAGACACCCACCTCACAGCATCTAAAACAGCTCCCATGTAGGCACTTAAATACTCCACTCGAGGTGTGTCTTCCAACGACGAATTGCGTGGCATCATTTGACCTGATAAAAACACAACATCATCAGTAGATCAGAGAGAGAGAGAGAGAGAGAGAGAGAGAGAGACCATTTTCATAAATGAACAGAGTAGGGTTGCCATAAGCCTGCTTGATATACTCCAGAACTCCTTTCATGCCCCATGGTGCAATAGGGAACTGAGTAACACAGCAGCAGCAATTTAGCACACTTGATTGACTAAACATCCAACTGAGTAAAAATCAGGCAACTTACCTCCACAAAGGAGGTATTTCTTGGATCAAAACCTACACAAAAAAAAGCATAAAATCAAAGGGGAGAGTTGTAATTCAGGGAGTTGTTCTTCTCATAGCTCTGATTCATTAAATTACCACCGACGAACTGCACTCCCGCATCGGAGATGCAATCTCGGTTTTCGACATTAAGACTACTCGGGTTGTCTTTGACAATAGACGTTGCATAATGTATTACTCCTAGGAAGTCCATAGAACCCTTCACCAGATCGCTTTCCCGTTTTGTGAAAACCGGCATTCTTCCTCCCACTATTTTCTTCATCGTCTTTGGATAATCCCCAAACACCAATGGATGCATTAACCTACGACATGGCCAACCAATCTATAAAGTTCTTAAACTTCTACGATAAAAACGATCTAATTTCATGATAATTGATCGTTACCAGCCAATATTGAAATCGTTGGATCTTTGAGCCGCCGTCAAATCCTCCTCCGAGTCGGTAAATGGAATCGGCCAACTGATAAACAGGCTAATTCCTACATAACCATTTTGTTCGCCCTGCGTGATCTTGTCGCATTAGTTTTAGTCACGGAGGTAGGATCGAGAAATCCAAGCTTAAAAAATAACGAAATTGACATTTATAGGAAATTTCTTCACACCTTATAATTTTTCTCGTACAATCTCGAAGCTGATGCATGCGCTAATAAAACATGGTGAACGACAAGATATGGTTCGGTAGAGGAGTTTCCTCTCGAGCAATTTAGGAGTCCAAATGGAGGAGAACATCGCTGGGGAGGGAAAAATCCTAGGTCATAGCCCCCCGATGCGAACGCATTGGGCTCGTTCACCGTCGCCCAGTGTCGTACCCTATCCCCAAATTCTCTGAAGCACACGTCTGCATAATCTGTGAAGTCTTTCCTGAATTTGGTGTAGAAATTACAATTGAATAGTCTCGAGACGCAAAGATGGCAGAGAAACGAGGAAATATTATGAAAAATTACACGATCTGTCGACTGGTCCATCCTCCATACTCGTCTTCAAGTGCTTGTGGCAGATCATAATGATGTAACGTGATATGCGGCTGTATTCCTGTTTGATAAAGAGATTATTAAACAAACAAGCACAGAATAAAGAAAACTCATTTAACAAGTAGAACAATTTGAATCAAAATTGTCCATTCATCGTGCATTATTTACCGTGGCGGATTAATTCGTTGATGAAATTGTTGTAAAATTGTAAACCCTTTGGATTAACAGGTCCCCTTCCATCTGCAAACAGAGAGACAAACACTGAGTCGAGGAACAAGTATCGAAAAAGAGGTATTAACTGAATTTTTGTTTATATACTTGGGATGAGTCTTGACCAAGAGATGGAGAATCTATAAGCCTCGAGGCCTACATCTGCCATCAGCTGCACATCTTCCTGCAATACAAAACCATTACATTTTTTTTTTTGTGGGGGAGAGTAAAGAACTCTCAATCTAGACATGGTCTATGAACCTTATATTTATGATACCCGTCACACGCTACATCCCCTTTGTCCCCCGATCCGATCCCTGAAGTTATCAATTGAGAGAATCAGCCGAAATCTAATCTATAGAGACATTCGTTGTGATTCATGTTTGGAACAATGAGGTTGTACCTCTCATATCAGAATGCAAATGTAGACTAAACCGAAACAACATAGTTCTTGAATTTATTTTAATATTTTAAAAAAATAACATTACATTTATCTTCTATTTTTACACGGTTGGAAAACGTATTTAGAATTGTTGTCACTCGAATACTTGAAACAGAATTAGTGCAGGACCTGTTTTGTATACTTGAAACCTTAACTATCAAACTGAACAGCAACAACTATCTCATTTGGAAAGCGCAACTCCTCAATGTCGTTATCACGAATGACATCGACAATCTTCTGGACAGATCTCTCCCACCTCCCCCATAGTATCTGGACTCACTTTCTTCTCAAATCAATCCAGATTTCACTATTTGGATGCGGTATAATCGGCTCATCATGAGCTAGATTTTTTCCTCCATGTCCGAGGACTTGCTGCCACAGATTGTGTCATTCACCAAGGCCAGTGAAGTTTTGGGGTGCTTTAGCCCTTATATTTGCCTCCTTGTCGTTGACAAGGATCACCGAGCATTGAAGCCAGCTCCATTCCCTGTCCAAAGTTGGACTTTCAGCTTCCAACAACATTCAAAAGATTACAGCTTTATATAATACGCTCGCAGAAATCGGGGAACTAGTCTCTTACCGGGATAGAATAATCTATTTTCTAGGTGGTCTAGGAAGCGAGTACAACGCTTTCGTCGGTTCTATCACAAATCGGGCCGACCAACCTCCATTGGAAGAAGTTCGTAGCCATCTCCAGAGTTTTGATTTTCGTTTGGAAAAACAAAACTCCGCTATTACTCTTCCGATGCCGAGTCAACTACAAGCGAACGCTGCAAATCTACGCTCTTTTCGCCCAGATTGGAGTCCTTGTCCGCAATCGGCTGCTCAATTCTGGCCAAATTATCCGTCTGGTTTTCACCAGAAATGACCTGGGTCCTCGAATTGGTTCTGGCCCTGACCCAAAAACCGTTTCAAAGTCCGGTGTCAAATTTGTAACAAACCGGGCATTTTGCATCGGTCTCCTATCATCGGCTTAACGTTTCATACAAACCACCCCCCGGCCCAACACAATTACAATTTCAACCAACCCTCCTTCAGTTTTCCTGCAGCCCATCCATCCGCCGACTTTTTCCAGCCTTTCTGTAGCCCAGCACCAGAACCCTTATCCCTCACCTTCTTTTCCCTTCGGCTCGGAAAACTTTCAAAGTCCCAGCACTAGAATCTTACCAACACCCTATCCCCATTCATCTACCATGTCGTGGCTCCTAGACTTAGGGGCAACAAATCACTCTCTGCATGCATCAGTGCTCCACCAGCTGCAGCCTTATGCTGGCCCCTCCCACTTCGCCAATGCTGACGATAAATTACTTCCAATCATTCACATTGGTTCTACTACTCGTCCTTTAAATTGCACACTGTCATTCACACTCCACTCATGTCTCACAATCTCATCAGTGTTCAACAATTATGTCGAGATAATTCTGTTTATGTCGAATTTCATTCTAATTTGTCAAGGATCGGACCTCCCATTAACTTTTCCTTCAAGGTTCCCTTACTGATGGACTTTACCAAATTTTGTCTGTTCCTCCGGTTCGAGCACTCACTGTCGGTTGCCTCCTACGGTCAGTGATTCCTCAGTTTTTTGGCATTACCGATTAAGGCACCCTTCGTCGTCTGGTTTACATCGTGTGTTATAGTCGTGTAATATCTCTCTTTCAAAAATGGATACGTCTCAATTATGTGTCTCTTGTTCCATTAGTAAAACTCATCGTTGACCTTTTGTAAATTCTAGTTCACGTGCTAGTTTTCCTTGTACATAATGATGTTTGAGGCTTATCTCCAGTAAATTATATTACTGATGCACGTTATTTTCTGCTATTTGTTGATGACTGCATTCTTTTTACTTGGCTATTTTCGTTAAAATTAAAGAGTGAAGTTTACATGACTTTTGTGAACTTTTATAAATTTATTCTCACTCAAATTCGACATTAGCATCAAAATTGTGTAATCGGACTGGGGTGGAGAGTTCCAATCTCTATCCCCACAGTTTAAGTCCTTTGGTATACATCAACGTGTTTCAAGTCCCTACACTTCAAATCAAAATGGTCGTTCCAAAAGTAAAAATCGTCATGTCGTCGAGACTGGTCTTGCACTTTTGTTTCATTCCTTTGTTTCCCAACACTTATGGCCTTATGCCTTATGCCTTTGCCACAACCACTACCTTAATAAACGTGTTACCTACTCTTATTCTACAAAATAAATCTCGGTTTGAATGTTTTTTTAGTTCTATCCCGGATTTTTTATCACTACGTGTTTTTGGATGCCTATGTTTCTCTCTTCTTTGACCCATCAACAAACACAAACTATAACCTCTATTTCTTCCATGTGTCTTTTTAGATCTCAACCCTCATCACACAGGCTATATATGTTATGACCATCAGTCAAACAAAATTTACATTTCTCGCCATGTTAACTTTGTGGAGTCCACTTTTCCATTCTCTTCACTACAAAAGCCCCCCTCACAATCCTCCTCCTTTCTCCTTATCAATTTCATATCTCTCCCTTTCATCCTTGCTTACCAATCAAACTGGTTCTCATTATCCATTAACATAATCATCAAACATACCAATAAACCAACCATCATCGTCTTCACAATCTCCCATCCTTATACCCCACCCTCCCTTTCTTATTACTCAAGTTAACCTACTCACTCTAGCCCCTATCCAACCTCCACTAAATGCATATCCTATGAGGACCCGAGCGAAAGATGGTATATTTAAACCAAATGCCTTCTCTGCTGAAACCAGTCTCGAACAAAAAAACATTTCTCCAAGCCTCGAAATCTCCACACGGGTTGCCTGCCATGCACGAAGAAATATTAGTGTTGAATGAGACAAATACTTGGACGTTGATTTCTCTTCCACGAGGAACTAAAACTATTGGCTGCAAATGGGTTTTCAAGACTAAACATAACTCATATGGCACAATTAGCCGATATAAGGCTTGTCTCGTGGTAAAATAGTATGATCAAACAGAAGACATAGACTATGAAGAGACTTTTAGTCCAGTTGTAAAACCAACCTCGGTCTGCACGACCCTTTCCCTAGCAGTCTCTTTTGGTTGGAGTATCAAACAACCGAACAAAAAAACATTTCTCCAAGCCTCGAAATCTCCACACGGGTTGCCTGCCATGCACGAAGAAATATTAGCGTTGAACGAGACAAATACTTGGACGTTGATTTCTCTTCCACGAGGAACTAAAACTATTGGCTGCAAATGAGTTTTCAAGACTAAACATAACTCATATGGCACAATTAGCCGATATAAGGCTTGTCTAGTGGTAAAATAGTATGATCAAACAGAAGACATAGACTATGAAGAGACTTTTAGTCCAATTGTAAAACCAACCTCGGTCTGCACGACCCTTTCCCTAGCAGTCTCTTTTGGTTGGAGTATCAAACAACTTGATATTAGCAATGTCTTCTTACATGGTGATTTAATAGAGATCGGTTTTATGCAGCAACCTCCTGGTTTTATTAGTACATCAAATCCATCTGTTGTTTCTCTACTACACAAATCTCTTTACGGCCTCAAGCAATCTTCTCGCGCCTGGTACACCAAGCTACACAATGCCCTAATACATTGAGGTTTTTCGGCTTCGAAATCTGACTTCATTATTTATATGTGTACGAGCTCCTTCATTATGATTATGTTGGTCTATGTCGATGACATTATCTTAACAAGTAACTCTGATGTTCACATTGATCAACTGCTGGCTTACCTAGATTCACAATTTAAAGTTCGCGACCTCGAACCACTATCATTCTTTCTTGGGATTTCGGTTACTCGTACCTCTACAGGTATGAGTTTCTCGTAATCACGATATATAAATGAACTACTTCACCGAGCAGTCATGGCATCTTGCAAGCCGGTCTTTACTCCCATAGTGCATGGACTAGTCTTATCCCAAAAATCAGGTACATCATTGCGTGACGACTATCTCTATCGTAGCATTGGTGATGGTCTACAATACTGTTGTCTCACCAGACCAAATATTGCTTTTGTTGTCAACAAAGTTTCCCAATTTATGCATTCGCCCACAAACGTTCACTAGCAGGCTGTCAAACAAATTTTGCGATACCTTACAGGTACTTCATCTTTAGGTATCTCATTTTCGCCTTCTAAAAGTTTCAATTTGACATGTTATACGGATGCAGACTGAGCTTCTTGTCCAGATGATCGTAACAGCACAGGTGGATTTTGTATCTTTCTGGGAACAAATCTAATCTCATGGTCATTTGTTAAACAAAAAGTAATTTCACGATCTAGCACCGAATCAGAGTATTGCAGTGTCGCAAATGGAGCATCAGAAGCACTATAGCTCCAATCATTATTAGGTGAATTGGGTTTTGGGTCCTCAACGGTACCTCTTATCCTCTGTGATAATATAAGTGCAACGCACTTGGCTTCTAATCCTGTCTTACACTCAAAGTCTGAACACGTTAAAATTGATTTCCACTTTGTTCGAAAAAAAATGCTCAAGAACTTGATTCTTGTCAAATTTACTCTAACGGACAACCAACTCGCCGGTGCTTTAACAAAACCTCTCCCGTCTTCAAAGTTTCATAGTTTTACATCTAATATTTTCGACCTAAGACCTTGTTATTGAAGAGAGATGTTAGGATGTTAGTGTACTTACTGTTCATTTTTAGTTCATAGTTCTTTTAGTTACACTTTTCCCATCATTTGATTTACCGGTATATATATGTAAACATCAGTGCATAGAGAAATGGAAGAAGCATAAATCATTTCACTGTCATCCTCTTCTTCTCCTCCTCTCTCTCTCTCTCTCCCTCCCTCCTTCACTGCTAACCTCATCGTCCCCTTCCTTTGGAAGAAGCAGAGCTTCTGATTCTTCCCATCTCACCAAAATCGTAACTCTAGCTTCCGATTCTTCCCATCTAACCAAAATCGTAACTAATAGAGTTGATTGTTAAACATCTCAATTATGTCCATAATTAGCACACAAATTCAAGAACTTCACTTCCTTAACCCAGGGAAGTTCTTAACTTTGATTCAATTTTGCAAAAAAGGGGAGAACGAAAATCATAATGAGCGCAGTATGGTCAATTAGAGAGAGAGAGAGAGAGAGAGAGAGAGAGAAAGGAGTGGGGAAGAACTCACCAGAGTGAGCTGCTGTATCCCAAATGCTGGGAGTCCTCCCATCTTCAACAGCTGCTCCTTCAACCTTATCGATTTAAACATGGTCAGAATCTCTCTCTCTCTCTCTCTCTCTCTCTCTCTCTCTAAAAGCATTCCATAAACATGTCTAGAGAAAAACAGACAGAAGTAGTTTAGAGAGACCTGATAAGCCGAGGAGCCTGAACCAAACACGAACCCAGGAGCGAAGTCGTTTCTGCTAAATCTATCAGCAGCGATGGCGAAGGTGCTCAAATTCACCACCCAGATTATCAGGACAGAGAGTCTTCTCATTCTTTCTCTCTGGGTGACCTCTCTCTGCGTGGGTGGCTATGGAAGGTGGGCTTGAAAATTTAAAGATGGATTGTCCAAAGATGGATTGTCCGGTCCCCACGCAGAGATCGAACACTTTACACTATACAACAAAAAATGATCAAAAAGCTATAATCAGACGTCAATTACTAGGAAGCAAAATGGCCCACTTCCCCAACGGAGATCAAAGAAATCTAACACCCAAGTCAATAATCACTTTCCAAGACTTGATTATTCTTCTGAAAATATCGTTGTTGTCGCAAGAAAATCAATAATCAATCTCTCGTGTTAATAATGGAAACTACGCATTTTTTAATTCAAAGAGAAACGGATATTTTAACTGGTTCAGAAAAAACCCAGTCATGCGACGGGGATTTCTTCGTCGTTCTCTTCTCCGGTGACAGATTAAGAGATCTTCCATAGCAGCTCTTGAAGAACCAAGTTTTGGATAATGAAATTTCTGTGGATTCAGCATTTTTTTGAAGAAAACTTCTGTCCCGTTCTCTGTTGAATTTTCGTTATGTTTACAAGCTCTTTCGGTTAAAAATGGCGGACCGAAGAGCTCTGAATTGGCTCTGCCTTTTCATCATTCTTCTTGTTGGAAATGGTAAATAAAAAATCTTTGATCTTGGGTGTGGTTCAATAAATTCATAGAATAATGAATATAGATTAAAAAATCACAGTGAGTGCGTAAATGATAGTCGTTGCTGTTCTTCATAGTTGCAGAAGCAACCAAAAGAGAAACAGGCGCAGCTGTCCAAACGACAAACCAGAACGAACCTTTTAAAGAATCCAGCTTTCTTTTCCAAAAAATGACAAACCAATATTGATGTGGGTGTGGCTAGTGAATAAAGCTATTCCACTTCTCCCTCTCTTATTATCTCTCTTCCACGATATATTTCTTCTTTTTTTCGAGGCAAAAATAAAAAGGAAGAAATTCGATTATCATTTTGCAAAATATAAAACCGAATATGCTTAGATACCAAATTGTTGGAACGAAGAAAAAATATTTTAGAGAAAAATAAATAATGAGAATGAAGCCCACAAAATCAATTAACTTTAAATCTTGTCCTTTGATGATTTGATATACCTTTCCAGAACTTCTCCAACAGGGGACAACTTCCTTAAATTATGATCTACATTATTTATAATACTCTTTCGTACATATATAATCAAATACATGAATCATCTAATACACGAATCTCTTAAATATATGCACTCACACATACATGAATCATTTAAATACATTTTCTTTCACATATACGAGACATCACTGTCTAGATGACTCTTCACTAATATACGAACATAATTAAAAGATATAATTAAATTTATTTTCAACGTATCATCCTCTCACTAATCTCTCAATCACAATTACGCACAGAGGACTGCAAATGATGTTCGGACATAGTTCGAGACATTCATAGCAATGGTTCAGAGATATAAACACGACCATAGTTCAGACATGACAACATCGTAATATCTTAACACTTACATTATAAAAACTAACCTCAAAGCCTTTCAAGCCAACCCAGCTTCCTCTCTTGAGGTAGATTCATAAACATCTCTCTCCCATCTGCATCTTTAAATAATTTCAGAACCTTGGAGTAGGCATCATCTCTGTCCATGTGTTATTGCCTCGCTAATCTCGAAAGACCTCCGATCTCCTTTAGGGTGTTGCTTGGCCGGAGAATTACGAGTGTGTACTCCATTGACTGATGTCATCCCGTCTATAAAAACCCTTGTTATATTCCGTCCCATCAACATGGTCGATAATGAGAGGCGCTCGAGGAGATGGAATTTCACGGTGGGCCATCTCCGTTGAAGTCGACGACGTAAAGATAATCTCCACTGATTTGTAACTTGCATGTAACCAACCTCAAATTATTTTTCCCAAAAAATTTCTCGAAATTAATCGTAAAACTATAATTGATTAGATCGCCAGTAAATTCTAATTATTTAATTTTTCATATTTCAATATTCATGGGGAAACTTTTAAACCTAGTTGATACTCTAAATAAATTAACTGAATTTAACTACATTTATTGTGATTCAACCTATTTAATTTTAGTGATGTAAAATTTGAATCAATCTAATGTCTAAATCTTTGAATACTCTTGAGTTAGATATTGTATCAAACTAAACATTAAATTTACAAGTTGCTAATCTTAATCATGATTTTTAATTATGACATGAACACTATTATATTATAAAGTTATTATTACGGGCATCTATAAAAGTGGTTCACTAATATTATATTGGTGGTCCCATTGGACACAAACCATGTAGAGATGAGCTTTTTAATTATCACATTACGTGATGATCAGAATGATAATCAAATATTCATTTTAATATAAAGGTGATAATCCTCTCATCACAACTTGTCGAGTCTTTAGCCCTTCAAATAAAATATTGTTCGTTTTATGTCGAAACCCACACTATTTTGTTATTAGAGTTAACCTAAAGCACATTGTATTAAGCAGAGAAGAGAACTTTTCTTATAAATTATTTATTTATCACTCTCCCGAACAATGTGAAATTGTATACTTCTAATGATATAAATTAGGTCATCACAATTGGAGGAAGCTGGTGAAAAATTCATGGAGGAGGTTGGCTCTGCATTTGGGAACGAGGGATGTAAAATAACGTGCCTTATTCTTCATAAGCATTAATCATAAATGAACATTCTTTACCCACATCCCCTAGCTTATGCATACATATATAGGCTAAGCCTAGGACGTAGCTGATTGGTCGATCCCGAGTTCGATGTCCGAGGGCATGGTGATGATGGTCTTGCCCTTCAAGAACTGAGAGAACCAAGTTGCAGAGAGCTTTGGAGTTCTTTTCAGTTGAGGATCATTCATGTCAACGTAGATAAAACCAAAGCCGGATCGATATCCATCAAATAACTCGTAGAGATCCATGAACGACCATGTGAAATACCCTCTCGTGTTTGATCCGTTCCTTCATCGAAGAAAAGGAAAACATAAGACTATCCTCGAATCATAATATTTCAGAAACTATTTCCTGGATTTGGGAGAGTGATGAATGAACATTCACCTCACAGCATCTAAAACAGCTCCCATGTATGCACTTATATACTCCACTCGAGGTGTGTCGTCCAACGACGAATTGCGTGGCATCATTTGACCTGATAAAACACAACCTCATCAGTAGAGAGAGAGAGAGAGAGAGAGAGAGAGAGAGAGAGAGAGAGAGAGGAGAGAGAGAGAGAGAGAGAGAGGAGAGAGAGAGAGAGAGAGAGAGAGGAGAGAGAGAGAGGAGAGAGAGAGAGAGAGAGAGAGAGAGAGGAGAGAGAGAGAGAGAGAGAGAGGAGAGAGAGAGAGGAGAGAGAGAGAGGAGAGAGAGAGAGAGAGGAGAGAGAGAGAGGAGAGAGAGAGAGGAGAGAGAGAGAGAGGAGAGAGAGAGAGAGAGAGAGAGGAGAGAGAGAGAGGAGAGAGAGAGAGGAGAGAGAGAGAGGAGAGAGAGAGAGGAGAGAGAGAGAGGAGAGAGAGAGAGGAGAGAGAGAGAGAGAGGAGAGAGAGAGAGGAGAGAGAGAGAGGAGAGAGAGAGAGAGAGAGAGAGAGAGAGGAGAGAGAGAGAGGAGAGAGAGAGAGAGAGGAGAGAGAGAGAGAGGAGAGAGAGAGAGAGAGGAGAGAGAGAGAGGAGAGAGAGAGAGAGAGAGAGAGAGAGAGAGAGAGAGAGAGAGAGACCATTTTCATAAATAAACAGGGTAGGGTTGCCATAAGCTCCTTTGATGTACTCCAGCACTCCTCTCATGCCCCATGGTGCAATAGGGTACTGAGTAGCACAACACAGCAGCATAAATTTAGTAAACTTGATTGGTTAAAATCCATCACAGCTAAAATTCAGGCATCTTACCTCCACTGCAAAGCTGGTATTTTTTGGATCAAAACCTACAAAAAAAAAATTGATAAGATCAAAAGGAAGAGTTCTGATTCAAGTAATTGTTCTTATAATCCAGTAAATTACCGCTGACAAACTGCACTCCCCCATCGGCGATGTAATCTCGGTTTTCTATGCTAAGACTTTCGGAGTTGTCTCTGACATAAGACGTTGCATAATGTATTACTCCTAGGAAGTCCATAGAACCCTTCACCAGATCGCTTTCCCGTTTTGTGAAAGCCGGCATTCTCCCACCCACTATTTTCTTCATTGTCTTTGGATAATCTCCAAACACCAATGGATCCATTAACCTATAATACAACCAATGAATCGAAAAGGTTCAAAACTCTTACAAACTCGTTACCCCACAAAGTCGGTATAAAAAACAAAAACCGAAAATAAAGAACAAATTTCATCGATGGTTCATCTTACCAGCCAATGTAGAAATCGTTGGATCTTTGAGCTGCCATCAAATCTTCTTCCGCGTCGGTATAAGGCATTGGCCAACTTGTATACAGGCTGAGTCCTACAAAACCATTTTGTTTGCCCTGCATGACCTCATGGACATTTCTTCGGAATGAGAAATCTAAGCTTAACAAAACAATGAAATCGACAACCGTAAGAATATTTTATCGCACCTTATAATTTTTCTTGTACAATCTTGAAGCCGATGCATGTGCTAATAAAACATGGTGAACGACAAGATATGGTTCGATAGGGGAGTTCCCTCTAGAGCAATTTAGCATTCCAAATGGAGGCGAACATCGCTGGGGAGGAAAAAATCCCAGGTCATAGCCTGCAACAGCAAACACATTGGGCTCGTTCACGGTCGTCCAATATCGAACTCTATCGCCAAATTCTCTGAAGCACACATCTGCATAATCTGTGAAGTCTTTCCTGAATTCGGGGAAAAAGATTGTAATCTAATAGTCTCGAGACACAAAATATGGTAGAGAAACGGAGAAGCATTATGAAAAATTACACAATCTGTCGACTAATCCATCCTCCATACTCATCTTCAAGTGCTTGTGGCAGATCATGATGATGTAATGTAATATGCGGTTGTATTCCTGTTTGATAAAGAGATTAAACAAACAAGGACAGAATTAAGAAAGCTCATTTAACAAGGAGAACAATTTGAATCAAAATTGTTCATTCATCGTGCATTATTTACCGTGGCGGATTAATTCGTTGATGAAATTGTTGTAAAATTGTAAGCCCTTTGGATTAACAGGTCCCCTTCCATCTGAAAACGAAGAGACAAACACTAAGTCGAGGAACAAGCACCGAAAAAGATGTATCAACTGAATGTTTGTTTATATACTTGGGATGAGTCTTGACCAAGAGATGGAGAATCTATAAGCCTCGAGGCCTACATCTGCCATCAGCTGCACATCTTCCTGCAATACAAAGCCCTCGATTATTATTTCATCTTTTTCTTTTTCGTTTGTTTTTTTGCTGCAAGAAATGTTGAGTAAAGAATTATCGATATAGCCGTTGTCTATGGACCTTATATTTATGATAGCCATCACATGCTACATCTCCGTTGTCTCCCGACATGGTTCCTGAAGTTATCAATTTGGGAGAGTCAGCCGAAATCTAATCTATGAAAACATTCATTGTGTTCATATTAGTGAAAGATTTCTTGAAATAATGAGGTTGTATCTCTGATATCATAATGCAAACATGGTCGAAGACAGATATTGTTACAGAAAAATAGACGAAAATTGAAACATTATGTTTGTTCTTCCTTAAAAATAAAAAGTTCTTGAATTTATTTTACCATTTAAAAAAAAAAAATTCTGCTTTTCGAATTGTTGTATGAATACTTATTTTGAAAAAATGTTTAGATTTGTTGTCTCCCTGTGTCTGGAAAAACAGTAACTTGAAACAGAAGTCAAGCAAAACCTGGTTGGTATACTTGAATCCAAAACATGTTGTAATGAAGTTGATAGCTAAACATCTCAAACTATGTCTATAATTAGCACTCAACTAAAGAATTCCACCTCTTCTTTACTGTAGTTTTTCTTTGTTTCAACTAAACAATAACTTCAGCTTAACTTTGATTTAATTTTGCAAAAAGAGAACAAAAGTCAAGATGAGCACAGTACTGTCCATCAGAGCTTGTCCAGATTAATTGCAGAAGAAACCAGAAGGAAGGTTCTGCAAGTGAAAGAAGAAAAGAGAGAGAAAGAAGCTCACCAGAGTGAGCTGCTGTATCCCAAATACTGGGCGTCCTCCCATCTTCGAAAGCTGCTCCTTCAATCTTATCGATTTAAACATGCTCAGAATCTCTCTATCTCTCTCTAAATGTTCTTCCTAAACATGCTAAAGAAATACAGACAGAAGTAGATTGGAGAGACCTGATATGCCGAGGAGCCTGAACCAAACACGAACCCAGAAGGGAAGTCGTTTCTGCTAAATCCATCAGCAGCGATGGCGACCGTACTCAAATTCACCACCAAGATGACTAGGAGGGACAGTCTTCTCATTCTTTCTCTCTGGGTTTTCGCGACCTCTGTCTAGTCTCTGCGTGGGTGGCTATGGAAGGTGGGCTTGAAAGTTTAAAGGTGGACGGTCCCCACGCAGAGATCGAATCTAAGGTGAAAACAATAAAAAAATGGTTCAGTCGTGTATGCGGGAAATTCATTTTACAAATACAAACGAAAACTGATGCGACCTTAAAGGCTAAAGCCATTGACAGTCTGCCATTGACAGTCTGCGGAGTTTCCCAGACCTTTCCGGCCAAGTGGTGAGCTTGAACCAAAATCAAACGTCAATTACTATGGGTAGACAAAATGGACCACTTCCCCGACCGGAATCAAAGAAAGATTACAGTCATTTTCAGACATCATTGTATCATTTTTTCTGGCAAGAAAATCAATTGTTAATAATGGAGATTACACCTTTTTAAATTCAAAGAAAAACAGACAGTTTTACTGATTCATAAAAACCCAGTCCGGCTCATTTACATGCACGAAGGATTAGTTAATTTCTGTGTTGTGCTCTTCTCCGGTGACAGATTAAGAGATCTTTCATAGTAATTCTTAAAGAATCAAGTTTTGGACAAAGAAATCATTGTGAATTCAGCGTTTGTTTGAAGCAAACTTATGTCGTGTTCTCTGTTGAATTTTTGTCATGTTCACTAGCTCATTCCGTCAAAAATGGAGGACAGAACAACTCTGAATTGGCTCTGCTTTTTTATCAATTCTTCTGGTTTTGAAATAGTAAAAGAAAGAACGAAAGATTTTTTAGCTTTTGGGTGTGGTTAAATATATAATATATTCAACGAATAATGAATATAGAGCCAAAAAACATAATGAGAGCCTTATTGATTGTCTTTGCTTAGAAGCAGCTAGAAAAGAACCAGGTGTCCAAAAGACAAACCAGAAGGAATCTGATAGGAGACCACAAATTCGGTGTCCGAAAGACAAACCAGAAGGAATATGATAGGAGACCACCAATTCTATACATGTAAGAGGAGGAGAGACACTCGGAAGTAGCTATGTTATTTTAATATGTTTATTCTATTCTTTAATGTCTTTTTTGTTTCTATATTATGGAGGGGTATTAGTTTAATTACATGAGGTGTTAGGGGTAAAAAGGAGAGATGAGTTGTCATTCTGTTAGAAGGAGGGTATATTCCGTGGGGAAGGAGGTAGTGAGGGGGAGGAAAAATTTCGGAGAGGGAGAGAGTAGAGGCTTTAGAATACCTTTACAATTCTACTGAAACTTTGGCTGGATTATTGTAACTTTGTTGGTTTTTTTTTGTTTTTGATCAATATCGATACTCTTGTGTTGTTTTGTTCTTCTGGATTTTTTTGTTATTCGGAATTATAGCAGGACAGGAGCCATATCATTGGTATCAGAGTGCTCTTCTGGGCGATGGCAGGGAAGAAACAATCACAAGCGGGTCTGGGAAAACCAAGTATGAGCGACGATCAACTAGCTCAAAGTGAGTTGGGGCAGGAAATGAGAATGGTTAAGGAGAACCTCGCTCGGTTGCCAGAATTGGAGCGGACTATGGCCATGCTCATGGCAAAATTGGACTCCCTGGCCGACGCCGTGCATTCCGCACCACCGCGACAATGGAATAAGGGGAAGCAAAAACTCACTGATAAACCGATGAGACAATCGAGCTGTCAGGGGTAAGCACAACCGACAAGAGGTGGGGAAGAGTTGTGGAAAGAGGAACACCTGAATTGGCGGATGGAGATGCCGGTCGTCTCTGGAGATGATCCAGACGACTGGATATTTCGGATGGAACGATTCTTTGCATTCCAACCTCTCTCTAAGGTTGAGAAACTCCATTGGTGGGGTTACATTTATATTGATAATTGTGTTTGTCCCACATCGGCTATTGGATGGGCTTGCGCTTTGTATATATGTGAGGGAGATTCTCTCTCCCCTCGAGCTAGCTTTTAGGGATGAGTTCTACCCTCTCACATGTGTTAACATGGTATCAGAGCTAAATGATGGTGGAAATTGGACCCGGCCCAGGCACGCTATGCGTAAGGGCGGGTATTGATAATTGTATTTGTCCTACATCGGCTATTGGATGGGCTTGCGCTTTGTATATATGTGAGGGGGATTCCCTCTCCCCTCGAGCTAGCTTTTGGGGATGAGTTCTACCCTCTCACGTGTATTAACAATTTGGAGGGCGAAGCTTTGGCATGGCTCCAGTGGGAAGAACGGCGTAGGCCCTTCCACAGCTAGATCGACTTTTGGGTCTTCTTACTGGAAGCATCCGATCTTCTATGGAGGGGACACTGTCGGAGCGATTTCTACAATTAAAACAGTCGAGTTCAGTGTGAGAATACCGCTAACTCTTCAAACGAGCTGCGTCTCACTTTTTCTACCTCCCAGAACATTTGTTGGAAGCTCAATTCATGACCGGACTAAGGTCCAAAGTTCGCTCCGAGCTCTTGGTGTTGTGGCAGTCGGGACTGGATCAAATGATGGTAGCTGTATAGAGAGTCAAGGACAAGTTCTAATTACTCGCGCAGAATGGACTAGGCCCTGGCATGAGAGGTATCGGGCCAACCAAACTTGGCCCACTAGCCCAAGTGGTCACTCAGCCAGAGGCTTCCCCGCTAGCCCAGCGCGATCATCGTCTTCCTCTTCAGCCATGTACACAGCGCAGTCCACGAAATCAACTTCTGCTAACCCCTTTCGTTCGGCGACTCCTTTTCGGCGAATGACTGATGCAGAAATATTGGCGAGGAGGGAAAAGGGGTTATGTTACCGTTGTGATGAACGGTTTGTTCCGGGACGTCAGTGTAAAGCTAAAGACCTCTTGGTGTTGGTTTGTCGAGAGGAGGAAGGGGTGGCCGATGAACAGCAGGACGGCGAGGAGGAAAAGCCGAGGGAAGCTGACCCAACAGAGTCGCCGGAGTTCGCAACTTTCTTTGAATTCCCTGATGGGATTCTCTTCACCAGACTCCATGAAGATCAAAGGTACTCTATTTGGGCAGGAAGTGGTAGTTCTCATAGACAGTGGGGCAACCTACAATTTTGTTTCGCACACTGTCATTCAAAAATTGGGCATTCCATTGCAGACACATGGACAATTTGAGGTGACGACGGGCACATGTATGGTTGTTCGCAGCACATGAATATGTAGAGCTCTGCCCATAGTATTTCCAGAATTCATGATCATCGAGAATTATTTTCCACTTGAATTGGGCAGTGCAGACATAATCTTGGGATTTAAATGGCTGAAGGCTTGAGAGGAAATGCGGGTTAAATGGGGAGCACTCACCATGACGTTTGCTGTGAAAGGCAAACAAGTGGTACTTCAAGGAGATCCTAGCTTGGGAAAGTCCTTGATTTCTTTTCGTTCCTTGGTGAAACATTCTGAGTCATGAGACACTGGTTTATTACTAGGGTTACAAGTATTGATAATTGTGTTTTTACAAGAGTCCTAAAGTTGGTGAAAATGGTAAGATAATCAAACCTACGTTTCATAAGGTACACCCAAGTATAACGAGTGCAATCATCAACAAACGAAACATAATATCTGAAACCCCCTTTTGTTTGCACAGGAGAGGGTCCCCGGACACCAGAATGCACAATATCAAAAGGAGCAGAAGAAGAAGAAGTACTCTTATAAAAGGGTAAGGCTGAGAATTTTGCAAGTTTACAACCACTACAATCAGAAATGTCATGATTTTCTAAATATCCTAATGCTCCTGTAGATAGGGATGGGCAGAACTGGACTGGAACCGGTGGACCGGACTGGACCGTCGGTTCGGTCCCGTTCTTGGGTGGTTCTTTGAGCCATGGCACCGGTTCCGGTTCCGGTTTCCAAATTCATGGAACCGTGGACCGCGGTCTGGTTCCCGGTTCTGTTGATCAAAGAACCGGGAACCGCAGGAGTACCGACTTGGATTTCGTTTTTCTAATTTGTCTTCCCCAATCCCATTCCCAGCTCCCAATCTCCGCCTCACTCCTGCTCCTTCCGATTCAGAAGATTTTTCTGATCATCTTCTGTCCACTTCACTGCCTTATTTTCGTCCTCCCAAGCTTCTTCCTATTCCTCTTCTTCTTCTTCTGCTTCGTCGGAGTTTTCACTTACCGATTCATAATCTCCATTAGATTTGTGGGTCTGTGAGTTTAAGCCCCGAAATGCTAAGAAATCAGACATTGAAAGTCCAGATCTCATAAATGGGTGGTTGTTTGCCTGAATAAAACTCTCTGGAGCTGATGCAATGGCGGAGGGATGAATTTCCTTCTCAATGTCTGCTGAGATTTCTTTCCCGATTTCCTCCATTGAAGAAGCCGAAATCCCTGTAAAATCTCTAGCCTTATTCCTGCTCTGTTCTCTCTCCACCATTGTTGCGCTTCATCATTTATACTGCATCTAATCCACCCAGACAGGGAATCGGCGTTTAGACTCGACAGTGACGAAGCCCTAGTTCTCTCCTTCGGTAAATAGAAGCTAGTTTTCTTCTTCGTCCCTGGTTATATTTATTTTTAACTTAAAAAAAATAATAATAAAATTCATGGGAGGGAACTGGTATCGAACCGAAATCGGACCGAATTTGCGGTCCGGTTCCGGTTCGGTATCGGTTCCGCTAGGGACCGGTTCCGGTTTCGGGAAATAAATTCCTGAAACCAACGGTCCGGTCCAGTTCCCAGCCTGGACCGGACCGGACCGTGCCCAGCCCTACCTGTAGACACTAAAAACTGTAAACGAGACGCTGAAACATGACCTAAACGAGAATGTCATAAATAAAAATCAGAAAACGAACGACTCAAACGAAAAGAAGACAAATCCACACTAGAAGCAGCAACATCTGATATCTTTAGTTGATCCAAAACATAGAGTCCCCTTTGCCTACGGCTTGACCCAATCACCTTCTAAGAATGCTGATCCTTTACAGAACAAGGGGACGAAGAAAATGAAACTAAATATCCGGACTCACATGATTGACTAACAGAAACAAGACTAAGAGTCAAACTAAGAATATAATAAACATCAGAAAGAGACACAAGAGATGTAACAATCGAACCAACACCTACTAATGGCATAGGGGTTCCATCAGTAGTCATAACTGACACAGAAGACTTAGAAGACAAAGAAATAAAAGAAGACAAATAAGGAGACATATGATGAGAGGCACCTGAATCCAAGACCCATAACGAAGAAGATATACCTGAGGAACAAGACGATGACAGACCTTTATGAGAGGCGGCTGACATAGCATGAGGTTGTGAGACAAGAAATTGCTGATGTGGCGGAGGCAGATGCTGTTGCAACTGTGGTGGCCATTGTTGTTGTTATAATTGACCCTTATTCAGCAATAACGGACACTGAGCCTTCCAATGATCTTTTTTTTTACATAAGACACACTCATCACAAAAAACCTTAACCGTCGATCTATTTTCGTACAACTGAAGAGAATCGTCCTTACGACCAAACATGACAACCGAATCAACAGAATTCACAAACAATCCAATCAAAGAAACAACTTAATCAAATAAAAGAAATGCAAGCCTACACAGCCTCTGTTTTTTTCTTTTATATAGCAAAACTCAATTTGGAGAGCCAACCAAAAAACCTAATTTGCAGAGCCACCCAAAAAACCCAATTTGCAGAGCCACTCAAAAAATTTTCTGAAATGACCAATGAAGAGAAAAAGGTGGTTTTTGCACGAATTGAAGAGGAAGTTGAGAAGCTTGATGAGTCTGCTGCAAGGTATGGGAAGATACACTTGAAATCTGAAAAGAGTTGTATCTCTAAAGGTGCTGATGAGATTGAACTCTTGACACGTATTCTTGAAAAATCAATAAGCCCGGCAAAAGCAGACGAGCTAACCATGAAGAAGAATATTCTGTCGTAGTCTCTCTGTTTGTGTTCTGTTCTGTAATACCCGGCTTTTCGGGATATTAATACTTTAATATAAATGATATTTTTGTAAATATATCAAATCAAGCCCGTTTTACGAAAAGAAAGCGTTATTACGATCCTAATAATTAATATGGATTTTAGGAAAATTATGAAAATTTTAGGAGTCGTGACGCTAAATTACGGGAATTACGTATCTCGTAATATAAAAAACGTTTTAGTAAAAATAGTAAACGAGGTCCGATTTGCGAACGGACAGTTTTATTGGGACCCTAATAATAAGTTGGAATTATTGGTAAAATAAGAAAGTTTGGAGAAACCGAATCCTTAGCTAATTAACGAAATAAAGGACGAAACAAATAGAAAACAAGTAAAAAGGGCAAAAAGGTAAATTTGCAAATCTAATTAATAAAAACTGATTTCTTTTCTCTCCTCCCTCATTTCCTCTCTTCTCCACGAACCAGAGAAGCTCTCTGGCGATTTCTCCCTCACGCATGCCGGCAATTTCTCTTCTGTCGACGCTCGTTTCTCCTCCAATCGACCTCCGTTCTTTACGTTTTCTCCTCCGATCAACGTCCTAGGTACGAATCTATGATTTCGGAGTGTTAGTTGTCAGTTTTCAGTTTTCACAGAGTTAGGATATTAGGGTTTTCGTTTAGGGTTTCGTTAAAAACGCGATTTATGGTTCGAGATTGATAGGTTTATCGAGTTTATGGATATAATGGACGTATTGAACGTTATTGGACGAAGTTAAACTAATTTGTGAGAAATGTTAAATTTAATGAATTTCGGGTTTTTGGAAAAGCTCGTTATTGGATGTTTCGGGGAATCGAGCGCGAATTGGATTAATTAAGTTATAGCTTTAGAAGAATTTCCTTAGTTAAGGATTTCATTAATTTGGACGTTAACGGTTCAAACGCATTTTGATGATAATTGTTGTGAATTGGCTTAGGTGAACAAGGCTCACGGACGGCGCTCGATTTGCTAAGGACATCAGGTAAGTCTTCGCGACTTGTTTGGCCGATTGGCCTACACCATACGATCTTCTGTTATTTAAGGAAATTGGAGAATATAGATTGTGTTGGGTGAATAGGTTGGGTAGTTAGTTTAGTTAAGTGTTATATGTTTATGTTCATTGTTTGTATATTTTAATTATGTTTATAGCATTGCACATGTTCACGCATCATGTTTCTGAAAAGCATGAAAAGGAATTTCTATGCATGTTTTCATGAAAAGGAAAAGGATAATGAAAAGGTATGAATGTATGTAATCTGGTCACGTCGGTGGCGGTGGTTCAGACATGGCTGCTTGGGGAGCATGTTTTTCCCCTGGTTAGATACGAAGGGCTATCCAACCGTAGGATGTGCCGCTCCTATCTAGCGAGAGTGAGGCCCCGGTGACGTATCTGTAATGAAATGAAATGAAATGAATAGCGAAAAGGTAGGACGCATGTTTTATGAACTGCATGCATAGCATTCACTTGCATTCACGTAGACTTACTGAGCCTTAAGCTCACGACTTATATCTATGGTGTAGGTGACCTCTACACAGGTGAGGATGAGATCCCTCCACCCGAGGCATGATCGGTTGAAGAAAGATGGCCCGTGGGAGTGTGCTGGGCAGTCGGTGCGCATTTTGACCCGTGGGGATGTAGGTATATGTTTTGGGGACACGATATAAATTGTATAGCTGAACATATTAGGATGTCTGGATCTGGTAGTGGATAGGTTTATGTTTGATGTTTTAAACGTTTTGGAAACCTGTTTTATAAACTGTTTTGGTAAATTTAAATAGGAGGGATTGTCGATTTTTAAACGTATCCACGTAATCTGTTTTTACGAAAGTTTAATGTATGTTTAGGCCGATTAGTTGGGGTTGATAAATTGTGAAGTGAGTTAAATTTTATTGAAGTGTTAGAGTGTATGTGTAGAAGATGAAATGTGCAAAGGATGAGAAATGTATGAAAGAAAGTTATGTTTTGCTCTATGGAACTTCGGATTCCAGAGAGCATTTGTATAAAAGAAAAAAAAGAGAAAGAAGACGGAGGAGTGTGGCGACTGGGCGCGGGCGTGAGGGGCGACTGATCGCCCCTCCCTGTTGTTGCTGCAGCGATCGATCGCTGGGCGATCGATCCCTGCAGCGATTGATCGCTGAGGAGGCTTATAGCCTCGGCGATCGATCTCCTGAATTAGGAGATCGATCGCTCGTCTCCCCTGTCGTGGCTTTTGACAATTCTGCCCTCTCCTTTTAATTGTTTTGTTTTAAGCAATTTTAAATGTTTTATTATTTGTTTTAAGTTTATAAATGGTTTTCTTTTAAATGGTTTAAAACGTAGACTTCAATTTTGATTTCGATTCAGATTCCGCTTAAGGTTAAGTTAAAGTTTATAATGATAAGTTTATTGGGATAATAGTTGTTAAAAAAAATAAGGGAAAATTAGGATATGGGTAAGGGTCGCTACATGTTCAGTCGTCGCCTACGCACAACCATAACGCCGTTCTTTTGCCGATTTTCAGAACGTCATTCATGAACAGCAAAACCCTTTCAGTTGACAGTGGAAGCTTAAATTCAGAACGCAGTAATCTTCGTCGGTTTTCAGAACTCCGTTGCCGATTTTAAGAATACCGTTGTAATACTCGGCTTTACAGAATTTTAAATATATATAATATATAATGGTATTTTTGTAAATATGTCAAATCAAGTCTGTTTTGCGAACAGAATGCGTTATTAGAATCCTAATAATTAATATGAATTTTAAGGAAATTTCAGAGATTTTAGGAGTTGTAACGCTAATTTTATGAAAATTACGTTTCTCGTAATTTAAAAGAACATTGTGGTAAAAATAGTAAGCGTGGTCCGATTTGCGAACGGACAGTTTTACTAAAGCTCTAACAATAAATTAGAATTAATGGTGAAATAAAAAAATTACGGAGAAACCGGGTCGATAGGCGAAATAAAGAAACGATCAAAGAAATTGACTTGGGGGTAAACTTGTAATTATGGAAGCCAACTTTATAAAAACACCAAACCTTCTTCCTTGGCATTTTTCACGAAAACAACTTCCAGAGAAGAAGTTTTCTCCCTTCTTCCCTTCGCCGATCCTTCAAACAGCCATTGACGATCGCTCATCACGCTGATTTTCTTTCGTTTTTCTTCTTCGACAAATCCAAGCCCTAGGTAAGACTCTAGTATCTACAAGTTTAAATTTTGGTATACGTTGGATTTTGGTTAGGGTTTGTGTAGGGTTTTGTTTGAAACGCGAACTAAGGTTGGAAATCAATAGGTTATCGTGTTTATGACTCTAATAAGCGTATTTATAGTGGATTGTGAGAGTTAGTTGGGAATAATGGAGGTTGTTGAAAAGTTTGGTGGTTGGAGATTTTAAAAGCCCCATTAATGGAGGTTTGGAAATTCACGAGAATGAATTACTCGACAAAATGCCTCAATGAATTAATTTAGAGTTTTAGGAAATTTCTTTAGTTAAGGTTTCGTTAGTTTGGAGGTTTAGCGGTTTAAACTCTCGATTTAACGACGATTGTTGTAAATTGCCTTAAGTGATCAACGCTCGTGGACGGAGCTTGAATTGTAACGGACGCGAGGTAAGTTCTCGTGACTTACTCTGGCCAATTGGCCTACACCGTACGTCGATGTCGCGTCGAGGATTATTAGTGAACTGTTTGTTAAATTGCTTTGGTTGGGTAGTTAGGTTAGTCGTTTTATAGGTTATGTTTTTATCGTCTTGATGGTACGCATGTTGGTTGTTTACTTTATGTTTATAACTGTTCATGCATCACGTATTTTAACATAGCATGAAAATGAATTTCCGCACTATGTTTTCAGAAAAGCAATGTGGCCCGAAAGGGGGCTATCGATCTATTGTATAGGCCGACTAAGGGTCTGTCACAATATCACATCTAATGTAATGAAATTAAAATACGTAATCTGTTATCTGGTCACGCGATGTGGGATCCAGGCATGCCTGTACGAATGTAAGCATGTCTCTCCCTCCGCTATGTGGAAATAGATTTGTCCAACCGCCGGATGTGCCCTCTCCACCTAGCGGGCTGAGATCTCGGTGATATTCTGTCTGCCACGATCTGTATGTTATGCATGATTTCCGAACTTCATACGCACTGCACGGATCTGCATTTACGTAGAATTTACTGAGTCTTTAGCTCATAGGTGTCTTTATGGTGTAGGTGATTTTGAGACAGGTGAAGACGACATTCCTCCTCCTGAAGCATGAAACAGGTTAAAGAAGAATGGTCGCAGGGTGTGCTGGCGCAGTCGAGGCGTTTTTGACCCATGGGGAGGTGTGTAAGTCTTTTGGGCTACTCTGGGAAAAAATATGTAAATAATATGTTTAGGTTGTTGTAAGAATTAGTTGAGTTGATATTGATAGTAGAACTATTTTGATTTCGCAATTTACTGGAACTGCTTGGAGTTTTCTTTTAAACAGGAGGAAAATGTTTAGTTTTTTTTAAATGGATCCACGCAGTTCGTTTTTTTTACGAAATCCTACTATGTTTTTAAACACGTTCTAGGATATGTTTCAGGTTGATTTTTTTGGTGGTTGAGGAAGTGAGTAAATGTTTTGAGGATTTCTGGGTTATTCTGATGTTTCTGTAAATTTTAGGGAAGAAGTGAATTCCAGAGAGGAAGTTAAACTCTTTGGAAATCTGTTAAGTAGTCGGAACTTTATAAGTTTATGGATGTCGTCCACGGTAGTAGTCCATTCTGTCTTCAGGAATTTTATGAATTTTGGTTAAGTGTTCTGTGAAATTTCCACAGCCACTGCACTTCTGTTGTCCACTGCCACTGCACTTCTGTTGGCCACTACCACTGCACTTCTGTTGTCCACAGCCACTGCACTTCTGTTGTCCACAGCCACTGCACTTCTGTTGTCCACTGCCACTGCACTTCTGTTGTCCACTGCCACTGCACTTCTGTTGTCCACAGCCACTGCACTTCTGTTGTCCACAGCCACTGCACTTCTGTTGTCCACTGCCACTGCACTTCTGTTGTCCACAGCCACTGCACTTCTGTTGTCCACTGCCACTGCAATTCTGTTGTCCACTGCCACTGCACTTCTGTTGTCCACTGCCACTGCACTTCTGTTGTCCACAGCCACTGCACTTCTGTTGTCCACTGCCACTGCACTTCTGTTGTCCACAGCCACTGCACTTCTGTTGTCCACTGCCACTGCACTTCTGTTGTCCACAGCCACTGCACTTCTGTTGTCCACAGCCACTGCACTTCTGTTGTCCACAGCCACTGCACTTCTGTTGTCCACAGCCACTGCACTTCTGTTGTCCACAGCCACTGCACTTCTGTTGTCCACAGCCACTGCACTTCTGTTGTCCACTGCCACTGCACTTCTGTTGTCCACTGCCACTGCACTTCTGTTGTCCACAGCCACTGCACTTCTGTTGTCCACTGCCACTGCACTTCTGTTGTCCACAGCCACTGCACTTCTGTTGTCCACTGCCACTGCACTTCTGTTGTCCACTGCCACTGCACTTCTGTTGTCCACAGCCACTGCACTTCTGTTGTCCACAGCCACTGCACTTCTGTTGTCCACTGCCACTGCACTTCTGTTGTCCACAGCCACTGCACTTCTGTTGTCCACTGCCACTGCACTTCTGTTGTCCACTGCCACTGCACTTCTGTTGTCCACAGCCACTGCACTTCTGTTGTCCACAGCCACTGCACTTCTGTTGTCCACAGCCACTGCACTTCTGTTGTCCACTGCCACTGCACTTCTGTTGTCCACAGCCACTGCACTTCTGTTGTCCACAGCCACTGCACTTCTGTTGTCCACTGCCACTGCACTTCTGTTGTCCACTGCCACTGCACTTCTGTTGTCCACAGCCACTGCACTTCTGTTGTCCACTGCCACTGCACTTCTGTTGTCCACAGCCACTGCACTTCTGTTGTCCACTGCCACTGCACTTCTGTTGTCCACAGCCACTGCACTTCTGTTGTCCACAGCCACTGCACTTCTGTTGTCCACAGCCACTGCACTTCTGTTGTCCACTGCCACTGCACTTCTGTTGTCCACAGCCACTGCACTTCTGTTGTCCACAGCCACTGCACTTCTGTTGTCCACTGCCACTGCACTTCTGTTGTCCACAGCCACTGCACTTCTGTTGTCCACAGCCACTGCACTTTTGTTGTCCACTGCCACTGCACTTCTGTTGTCCACAGCCACTGCACTTCTGTTGTCCACTGCCACTGCACTTCTGTTGTCCACAGCCACTGCACTTCTGTTGTCCACTGCCACTGCACTTCTGTTGTCCACTACCACTGCACTTCTATTGTCCACAGCCACTGCACTTCTGTTGTCCACAGCAACTGCACTTCTGTTGTCCACAGCCACTGCACTTCTGTTGTCCACTGCCACTGCACTTCTGTTGTCCACTGCCACTGCACTTCTGTTGTCTACAGCCACTGCACTTCTGTTGTCCACAGCCACTGCACTTCTGTTGGCCACTACCACTGCACTTATGTTGTCCACAGCCACTGCACTTATGTTGTCCACAGCCACTGCACTTATGTTGTCCACTGCCACTGCACTTCTGTTGTCCACTGCCACTGCACTTCTGTTGTCCACAGCCACTGCACTTCTGTTGTCCACAGCCACTGCAATTCTGTTGTCCACTGCCACTGCAATTCTGTTGTCCACTGCCACTGCACTTCTGTTGTCCACTGCCACTGCACTTCTGTTGTCCACTGCCACTGCACTTCTGTTGTCCACAGCCACTGCACTTCTGTTGTCCACAGCTCCACAGCCACTGCCTTCTGTTGTCCACAGCAACTGCACTTCTGTTGTCCACAGCCACTGCACTTCTGTTGTCCACAGCCACTGCACTTCTGTTGTCCACTGCCACTGCACTTCTGTTGTCCACTGCCACTGCACTTCTGTTGTCCACAGCCACTGCAATTCTCTTGTCCACTGCCACTGCACTTCTGTTGTCCACTGCCACTGCAAATCTGTTGTCCACTGCCACTGCAATTCTGTTGTCCACTGCCACTGCACTTCTGATGTCCACAGCCACTGCACTTCTGTTGTCCACTGCCACTGCACTTCTGTTGTCCACAGACACTGCACTTTTGTTGTCCACAGCTTCTATTTTATATTTCTCATTTCACTAAGTCTTCCGTTGTAAAATTTCTAGTTTATGTTCCTCATTTTATGTCCTTTATTTTAAATGTTTTAGATTTTTAAAAGAAAAAAAAATAATAATAAAATAAAATAAAATAAATAATTACTGGAAATTTAGGAATAGTACGAGGGTCGTCACAGCCATTCACATCGCCGGTGGAAGAACGTCGTTCAGAACTAACCCTATATGTGAGGGGGATTCTCTCTCCCCTCGAGTTAGCTTTTAGAGATGAGTTCTACCCTCTCACATGTGTTAACATGGTATCAGAGCTAGACGATGGTGGGAATTGGACTCGGCCCAGGCACGCTATGCTTGAGGGTGGGTATTGATATTTGTGTTTGTCCCACATCGGCTATTGGATGGGCTTGCGCTTTGTATATATGTGAAAGAGATTTCCTCTCCCCTCAAGCTAGCTTTTGGAGATGAGTTCTACCCTTTCATGTGTGTTAACATGGTATCAGAGCTAGACGATGGTGGGAATTGGACCCGGCCCAAGCACGCAATGCATGAGAGCGGTTATTGATAATTGTGTTTGTCCCACATCGGCTATTGGATGGACTTGTGCTTTGTATATATGTAAGGGGGATTCCTTCTCCCCTCGAGCTAGCTTTTGAGGATGAGTTGTACCCTATCACATGTGTTAACAACAAGGGCTAGCAGACGAGCTGAGTTCCCAACCACCTCCAGAGATAAAAGCCTTATTAAGCTCTTTTCAGAAGTTATTCCTTACGCCACAAAGATTACCACTCCCATGGGCTCTGGATCATCAAATTGTGCTCGCCCATGGCACCCCTTCAGTTTGTGTTCGGCCATATCAATACCCACATATTCAGAAGGATGAGATTGAGAAATTAGTGGGGGAAATGCTAGCTGCAGACATTATTCAACCCAATAGTAGTCCTTTCTCCAGCCCAGTTATTTTGGTAAAGAAAAAAGATGGGTGTTGACATTTTTGTGTCGATTATCGAGCCCTAAACAAAGTTACTATTCTAAATAAATTTCTCATACCACGGGTGGATGAACTTCTCAATGAATTAGCGGGCGCCACTATCTTTTTCAAACTGGATTTGATACCAAATACGGATTCGAACGGTGGACGTGCCTAAAACAGCTTTTAGAACACACGAGGGTCATTATGAATTCTTGGTCATGCAGTTTGGGCTCACCAATGCTCCTTTGACATTCCAAGCTCTTATGAACCAGCTATTTAAACCTTTTTTACGGCGCTTTGTTTGGTAGTTTTTCGACGATATCTTGATCTACAACATGGATTTCTCGAGTCACTTACATCATCTGGAGACCGTTCTGACGGTTTTGAGAGAGCATCAGTTATATGCTAATCCAGCCAAATACTTCTTCGCTCAACCACAGTTGGAATATTTAGGGCATATCATTTCCGCTAAATGAGTAGCAGTCGATACATCTAAAGTTGAGGTCATGCTGTCTTGGCCTACACCGCGTAATTTGAAAGAACTGAGGGGATTCTTGGGGCTCACTGGCTATTATTGACGATTTGTGGCTGGTTATGGAAAAGTGGCAGCTCCACTTGTAATATCCGGCTCGTACGGATTTTTGAGAATATTATTATTATATTATTGGATGGCATTTTTGTACATATGTCAAATCAGGTCCGTTTTACGAAAGGAATGCGTCAGGACGATCCTAACAATTAATAGGAATTTTAAGGAAATTACGAGAATTTTCGGAATAATAACGCTATATTCCGGGTAATTACGTTTCTCGTAATATGGTTTTAGTAAAAAATAGTAAACGAGGTCCGATTTGCGAACGGACAGTTTTAATAGAACCCAGATGATAAGTTGGATTTATTGGCGAAATAATGAAATTCAAATGGTCGGAAACACGAGAGGTAGGGACGTTCAATAAATAAATAAACTAATTAAAATAAATAATGAAATAAAAATAAAATTTAAAATTAAAAACTTAATTAAAATTAAAACAGCAGAATGGTTAAAAACCATTCTGCTGTTTCTTCACCGCGACCTGCACCCGAGCTCCCGACGACAGCCCGACGACAGAGACGAGCGACGCCTCTCCAACGGCCAACGGCGGCGATTTCTCGCCGTTCTCAGGCAGACCACGGCGACGTGCGATCTTCAGTCCGTCCCCGCGCACAAAACCGAACGGTAAGCTCGGTTTTCTCCTCCGTTTTGGTTCGGTTTTGGACTGTGCGTGACGAACTCGATTGAGCTCCGATCGCCGGCCGTTTTTGGTTGATTTCAGCGTCATGTGGCCGAGCTTAATGCCGGCGTAGGTCGCCGAGCAGCAAGGTGCTCGGATGTTGCTGAAAACAGGGGACCCGAAATTAGGGCTTAGGGTTTTCTTAATTGGAAATTTTGATTTTAGGTTAGATTATTCTAATTGAGTGTATATGTGGTCGATTGGTGAAGAAATTGATAAGTTTTGATGAAAGATCGAAAAAGTGAAATTTTGGGAGAAAGGGCAGTTTCGGGTTTTTGATAAATTGACCTAGTTCTGGTCGTTTGTTTTTAAATTCCTTTTGGCATATTAAAATAGGTTATTAGAGGAGTACGTGGCCGCTGGAATCGTTCGATTCCGATAACCGACGCAAAAGTTACGCGCGTTTGAAGTTTTGAGTCGGTTTTTACCGAACCCGAATTAGTGGCCCGTTAAGTTAGGTTTTAATTGGATTAGACTAGAAATAGTAATTTGAGAGTAATTGGAGAATGTAGGCTTGATTTTAATGAAGTTTGAATGTTTGACATAGGTCGAGCCATATGTGACGGGATGTGCCAAAACCAGCAAGCTACGGACGACAGGTAAGTTCTCGTGATCTTCTTTGGCCGATTGGCCTACACCGTACGTCGAATGTCGTCTCGAGGAGTTTTGGAGATGCCTTTAGTTAGTTTTGCTCGGTTTGGGTAGCTAGGTTTTAGGAGTTTATAGTTTATGCTTTTACAGTCATATAGTATTGCTTGTTACTGTACGATATTGAACTGTGCCGAAAGGCGTATTGATATAACTGTGCCGAAAGGCGTATTGATATAACTGTGCCGAAAGGCGTATTGTATTGGCCGAAAGGCGTATTGATATAACTGTGCCGAAAGGCGTATTGATATAACTGTGCCGAAAGGCGTATTGTATTGGCCGAAAGGCGTATTGTATTGGCCGAAAGGCGTATTGTATTGGCCGAAAGGCGTATTGTATTGGCCGAAAGGCGTATTGATATAACTGTGCCGAAAGGCGTATTGTATTGGCCGAAAGGCGTATTGATATAACTGTGCCGAAAGGCGTATTGTATTGGCCGAAAGGCGTATTGTATTGGCCGAAAGGCGTATTGATATAACTGTGCCGAAAGGCGTATTGTATTGGCCGAAAGGCGTATTGATATAACTGTGCCGAAAGGCGTATTGATATAACTGTGCCGAAAGGCGTATTGATATAACTGTGCCGAAAGGCGTATTGATATAACTGTGCCGAAAGGCGTATTGATATAACTGTGCCGAAAGGCGTATTGTATTGGCCGAAAGGCGTATTGATATAACTGTGCCGAAAGGCGTATTGTATTGGCCGAAAGGCGTATTGTATTGGCCGAAAGGCGTATTGATATAACTGTGCCGAAAGGCGTATTGATATAACTGTGCCGAAAGGCGTATTGATATAACTGTGCCGAAAGGCGTATTGTATTGGCCGAAAGGCGTATTGATATAACTGTGCCGAAAGGCGTATTGTATTGGCCGAAAGGCGTATTGATATAACTGTGCCGAAAGGCGTATTGTATTGGCCGAAAGGCGTATTGATATAACTGTGCCGAAAGGCGTATTGTATTGGCCGAAAGGCGTATTGTATTGGCCGAAAGGCGTATTGATATAACTGTGCCGAAAGGCGTATTGTATTGGCCGAAAGGCGTATTGATATAACTGTGCCGAAAGGCGTATTGTATTGGCCGAAAGGCGTATTGTATTGGCCGAAAGGCGTATTGTATTGGCCGAAAGGCGTTGGCCGAAAGGACGTATTGGGCCCGAAAGGACGGATCGGCCGAAGGCGTATTGATATAACTGTTGCCGAAGGCGTATTGATATAACTGTGCCGAAAGGCGTATTGATATAACTGTGCCGAAAGGCGTATTGATATAACTTGTGCCGAAAGGCGTATTGAGCATAGCATTGGCCGAAAGGCGTATTTATTGCCGAAAGGCTATTGAGCATAGTATAGTATTGGCCGAAAGGCGTATTGCATTGGCCGAAAGGCGTATTGAGCATTGCATAGTAAGATAAAATAAAGCATGGTTTATCGAACTCATACGCACAGCATGCATAGCATTTACTAGAGCTTACTGAGATTTTCATCTCATAGTGTATTGTATGGTGTAGGTGATTGCGAGGATACAGTTGACGGAGGATGACTGCGGTGGTGTGCTGGCGCAGTCGATGCTTAACCGACCCGTGGGAAGTATGTATAGAGTTTTGAGGGTTTTTGGGATATTTTGGGATGTTCTGGTTAAATTGTATAGAGATTATAGGATGCTTGGTTCTGGTAGTTGATAGGGTTATCTTTTGGATGTTTAAACATTTTGTAAATGAATTTGAAAATGTTAGGTGTTAGATTCATATTTGATGTTTTAAACGTTTTCATTGGAACCTGTTTTATAAGTTGTTTTTGTAAAGTTTATGGAATTGTTCGATGATAGTTGATAGGTTAGTATTTTGATAGATCGATGTACAGATGTTTTGGCAAACTATTTTATAAAGTGTGTTGTTAAATCAGTTATTTGAATGATATGAACTGCTTGGTATTTTCTGTGAAACAGGAGGATATGTTAAACTTTTAAACGGAACCACACAGTTTATTTTCTTGAAAACGTGTTTGTTTAAGTAATTGTTTTGTATTTGTTTTTAAATGTTTTATTCAATTGATTTTAAATTGTTTTCAAATTGTTTTCCGCATAAATGCTAAGGATGAAGAAAAATGAAAAATTTGTACGGTAAAATAAGGGTAAATAAGGGTACAGTATTAGGGTCGTGACACCACTAACAGCTCTTCTTAAGAAGGATGCTTTTCTATGGTCAAAGGAGTCCGAGGCAGCCTTCCAACAACTTAAGTGTCTATGACTTCGGTGCCAGTTCTGGCTTTACCACATTTTTCTCAAACCTTCGTACTGGAGACCGACGCTTCAGGAAATGGCATAGGGGCAGTCCTAACGCAAAGGGGTCGCGTAATTGCTTTCTTCAGCCAAGCCTTATCTCCGAGTGCTCAGTTGGAGTCCGTGTATGAACGGGAGTTACGAGTCATTGTGACATGGAATCGACCTGCAATGATCCGAGTTAAAATGCACAAAACAGAAAATATACTCGGTGCTTGGTGTAGCCGAGAATACCCAAATAACGATGCGAAAAAAGTAAACAAACAATCTCCAATTTTAACGAAACTTGGCGTGAATAACGATTTATGTATAAAGTTTCAAACCTAAAAGATTGGATTTGAAAAGCTATTTTGAAAACGCAATTGAAAACACAAACCCTTGGCTGGTCCGATAAAGCCAAGATGATGCTTTTCGGATATTGGTTCTTCCAAGGAGAAAACCAGCAGCTTTAAGGAAGAATTGCCTCTTTCTTCTTGATTCCTTCTATTAGATTAGAAGAAGAGAAAGATGAGAATAAGAACCTTCAAGTGTTCTTAAACTTGGAGGCAATGGAGACACTCACTCGACTCGGTTGCTTAGCAAATCTGAGGCACTTACCTTGAGTCGTCAAACCTTTTGGTTTTTTAGAGAAACTATCCAATTTTTCATTGATCAAAAGATAATTCAATACAATCACCAAAAACCATGCTTAAGTATCCTAAGGTGGCTAGAGGAAAAATAATAAAGGTGAAACACTCCAATCCTAGATCTTCATCTCGGCCATTGAGTGTGCGCGCCTCTCCTTCATCCAACCGATGCCTTTCATTCTCTTAATGGTAAGTATGACTTTTCAAGGTAATGATTCTTCAGCTTATTGAGGAGTGAATGAGCTGGTGTAATTTGAATTTGCTGTTGGAAAATTCAAATTATAATGTCAAATGATGAGAAGGCTTCGGCCTTTGTTCCAATTCTTTTCCGCGGTCTATGTGATGATGGGTTTCCTCCATGCTCCATTTGTGCCACATATTATTAACCCAAAGCCACCAACTAGCCTAACATACATCTATTCCTAAATGCCTAAATGAATGCATATAATAAATGTAAAATGTTTGCCCAAATTACAATAAAGGCCCAACGTTTGCTAAAGAAATCATAAAATTACTCGGTTACATGGTTAAATTTCGGGAAGACAAATTTCCTCTTGAATTTTAGTAGCTTCCATCTGTGCATCCCAAGTAATGACGTGCATGGGTTGATCCACGTCCATTAAGCTAGACTTGCACTCTAAATCATCAAAGAAGTCACCACCTACAAAAGAAAAGAACTTGTCAGCAAAAAGATTAATCAAAGCTTAGACTTTGGTTTGTGATCGGGTAATGAGCCTCGGAGGTGTAATGGGCCTTGGGGGCACATCACATTGTTATACAAATACGGCCGCCACTTGATAATCGACAATACAATGTGTTGTGCCCTCAAGGCCCATTATACATCTGAGGCCCATTACCTGATCATAAACCAAGGCCCAAGCTTTGGTTAATCTTTTTTTTGCTGACAAGTTCTTTTTTTTTGCAGGTGATGACTTCTTTGATGATCTGAAGTGAAAGCCTAGCTTAATGGACATGGATCAACACATGCACGTCATTACTTGAGATGCACAGATGGAAGCTACTAAAATTCAAGAGGAAATTTGTCTTCCCGAAATTTAACCATGTAATCGAGTAATTTTATGATTTCTTTGGCAAACGTTGGGCCTTTATTGTAATTTGGGCAAACATTTGACATTTATTATATGCATTCATTTAGGCATTTAGGAATAGATGTATGTTAGGCTAGTTGGTGGCTTTGGGCTAATAATATGTGGCACAAATGGAGCATGGAGGAAACCCATCATCACATGGACCGCGAAAAAGAATTGGAATAAAGGCCGAAGTCTTCTCATCATTTGACGTTATAATTTGAATTTTCCAACAACAAATTCAAATTACACCAGCTCATTCACTCCTCAATAAGCTGAAGAATCATTACCTTAAAAAGTCATACTTACCATTAAGAGAATGAAAGGCGTCGGTTGGATGAAGGAGAGGCGCGCACACTCAATGGCCGAGATGAAGATCTAGGATTGGAGTGTTTCACCTTTATTATTTTTCCTCTAGCCACCTTAGGATACTTAAGCATGGTTTTTGGTGATTGTATTGAATTATCTTTTGATCAATGAAAAATTGGCTAGTTTCTCTAAAAAAACCAAAAGGTTTGACGACTCAAGGTAAGTGCCTCGGATTTGCTAAGCAACCGAGTGGAGTGAGTGTCTCCATTGCCTCCAAGTTTAAGCACACTTGAAGGTTCTTATTCTCATCTTTCTCTTCTTCTAATCTAATAGAAGGAATCAAGAAGAAAGAGGTGATTCTTCCCTAAAGCTGTTGGTTTCTCCTTGGAAGAACCAATATCCGAAAAGCATCATCTTGGCTTTATCAGACCAGCCAAGGGTTTGTGTTTTCAATTGCGTTTTCAAAACAGCTTTTTAAATCCAATCTTTCAGGTTTGAAACTTTATACATAAATCGTTATTCACACCAAGTTTCGTTAAAATTGGAGATTGTTTGTTTACTTTTTCTGCATCGTTATTTGGGTATTCTCGGCTACACCAAGCACCAAGTATATTTTATGTTTAGCTCAAGTGGTACCAATGATGGGGAACTCTTGGTCATAAGCCTTGGAGGTTAGGGTTCAAATCACTGGGAAGGCAAAAAACTCCTACCCCAAGGATGGAGAAGGTCATGAGTGGGACTCAATAGTTGATGGCAGTGCGTCCGCGGGCCGGGTCAATGGCGGTGCGTCTGCAGGCTGGGTCTCCACATAAAAAGGCGCCTTTTTCTGTGGAGACCCAGCCCGCGGACGCACCGCCATCAACCGTTGGGTCCCACTCATGACCTTCTTCATCCTTGGGGTAGGAGTTTTTGCCTTCCCAGTGATTTGAACCTTGGCCTCCAGGGTTTATGACCAAGAGTTCTCCATCAATTGTACCACTTGAGCTAGGTAGATGGCGGTGCGTCCGCGGGTTGGGTTTTCACAGAAAAAAATTAACTCGGATCATTGCAGCTCGATTCCGCATCACAATGGCTCGTAACTCCCATTCTTACACGGACTCCAACTGAGCACGCAGAGATAAGACTTGGCTGAAGAAAGCAATTACGCGACCCCTTTGCGTCAGGACTACCCCTATGCCATTTCCTGAAGCGTCGGTCAACAGTACGAAGGTTTGGGAAAAATCTAGTAAAGCCAGAACTGGCACTAAAGTCATAGACACTTTAAGTTGTTGGAAGGCTGCCTCGGACTCCTTTGACCATAGAAAAACATCCTTTTTAAGAAGAGCTGTTAGTGGAGCTGCCACTTTTTCATAACCAGCCACAAATCGTCAGTAATAGCCAGTGAGCCCTAAGAATCCCCTCAGTTCTTTCAAATTCCGCGGTGTAGGCCAAGACAACATGTAGCGACCCTTACAGTATTCCTAATTTTCCCGTATTATTTTTTTTTATACTTAAAACTTTAAACCTAACGTTTGAGCAGAAATAAAACATTAAAAACATTTAACAAAACTTAAAAACAATTTAAATAAAACTTAAAACAATAGATTAAAACAAATTAAAAACAAAGAAAAGCAATTGGCTGAGGAAATGGGCAAAATGGGCAATCGCCCCTTAAAATGGATGGGCGATCGATCGCCCAAAACAGGCGATCGATCGCCCATTGGCGATCGCGTAATTGCCTAGCGATCGCCTCCCCAGGCGATCGCTTGATAAACGCCATAAGGCGCGACCAGAGCAAGGGGCGATCAATCGCCCCAAAGAGGCGATCGATCGCCAAGCTCTTTGGAATTTTCCAGAGAGCTAGGCCAAGAAGGGCGATCGATCGCCCTTCCTTGGGCGATCGGTCGCCAAGTCCTCTGGATTTCCAGAGGACTTGCGCTCCTCTTTCCCTCCTTCCTTCTTCTCCTGCATACCAATACTCCTAACACACACTTCACAATTTATTCAACAAAATTTTACCTACATCTCAACCATACAATTACAACATAATCTCACCCATTCATCGCCCATAACTTCACTCAAAACCGACTCAGAACACGTTTAAAACGTAACCCAATTTCATAAAAACAAACAGCGTGGATCCTTTTAAAAACTTAACATTCCCTCCTGTTTAAATCACCAAGCGGTTTATAAAATAGTTTCTAAAACATTTAAAAACATCAAAATAAAAACCTATCAACTATCCAGATTCCCAAACATCCTAATATGTTCAACTATACAATTTATCCCACGATATAACTATCGTGTCCCAAAATACCTTTACATTCATCCCCACGGGTCAAAAGGCGCCTCGACTACCCAGCACACTCCCACGGGCCATCCTCCTTCAACTGCATCACTACTCGGGTGGAGGGATCTCGTCCTCACCTATGTCAAGATCGCCTACACCATACAGACAATTTATGAGATAAAAATCTCAGCAAGTTTCATAAATGCAATGCATGCTGTGCATATGAGTTCGTAAATCATGCAACATTTTCTTATCTTTACATAGGTTGTCACCGAGATCTCAACCCCCTAAATGGAGAGGGCACATCCTGCGGTCGGACAACCTTTTCCACCTAGAGGAGGGGGGTACATGCTTGCAACATGCACAGCCATGCCTGAGTCCCACCTCGCATGACCATAAACATACATTGGTTCATATTAGATGTGGTATTGTGACAGACCCTTAATCGATCTACACAATAGATCAATAGCCCCCTTTCAAGCCACATCGCCATTTTCTTTAAAACATAGTGCGGAAATTCGTTTTCTATGCGTAATTAAAAACTGTGATGCATGAACAATTTATAGCATAATTTAAACATACAGCATATATACCATCAAGACTATAAAAAACATAACCTATAAAAGAACTAAACCTAACTACCCAACCAAAGCAATTTAAACAAACATGTCACCAAAACTCCTCGAGACGACCTCGACGTACGGTGTAGGCCAATCGACCAGAGTAAGTCACGAGAACTTACCTCGTGTCCGTTGCAATCCAAGCTCCGTCCACGAGCGTTGTTCACCTAAGGCAATTTCACAATTTTGTTGTTAAAACGAGTTTAAACTATTAAACGTCTAAATTTAACGAAACCTTAACTAAGGAAATTCCTTAAAGCCCTAGTTTGATTCATTGAAGCATTTTATCGAGCATTCCACGCTCGATACCTCAAAATTTCCATTAACAAGTTTCTCCAAAACTTCGAAAATCGATAATTCTCAACATTCCACAACGAATCGACTAACACGCTCAATAATCACCAATATGTCCATTACACGGACTAATACGACAAACCTATCGATTTCTAGCCTTAAACCACGTTTTTAACAAAACCCTAAACGAACCCTAATCGTTTAAACTCCTTAAAAATCGAAATAAACTTTGTTAAAACCTTAGAATCGTACCTAGTGTCGAGTTTGGGGAAGAAATCGTGAAGAATCGAGACGATCGGAGAGGAGGATCGGCGTTGGAAGGGAGAACGCCGTGAGTCGCCAGAGGAGGGAGAACAAAACGCAGAGAGAAATCGTGAGTGAGGGAGAAGAAGAGAGGATTTTGATTTTAAATTAAATTTGACTTTGCAAATTACCTTTTTGCCCTTCCTTTGATTTTCTATTTGTTTCGTCCTTCGTTTTGTCAATTGTCTATCGATTCGGCTTCTTCAAATCTCCTTATTTCGCCAATAACTTCAACTTATTATAAGGGTCTCATTAAAACTGTCTGTTTGCAATTCGGATCTCGTTTACTATTTTTATCAAAGTATCCTTTATATTACGATAAACGTAATTCTCGTAAAATTAGCGTTAAACTCCTAAAATTCCCAAAATTTTTCTAAAATCCTTATTAATTATTAGGATTGTAATAACGCTTTTTTTTCGCAAAATAGACTTGATTTGACATATTTACAAAAATGTCATTTACATTAAAATACTAATATTCCGTACAGTCGGGTATTACACAACATGACCTCAACTTTAGATGTATCGATTGTTACTCCTTCAGCGAAAATGATATGCCCCAAATATTCCAACTGTGGTTGAGCGAAGAAGTATTTGGCTGGATTAACATATAACTGATGCTCTCTCAAAACCGTCAGAATGATCTCCAGATGATGTAAGTGCCTCGAGAAATCCATATTGTAGATCAAGATATCGTCGAAAAATACTAGAACAAAGCGCTGCAAAAAAATGTTTAAATAGCTTGTTCATAATAGCTTATAATGTCGAATGAGCATTGGTGAGCCCAAACGGCATGATCAAGAATTCATAATGGCCCTCGTGTGTTCTAAAAGTCGTTTTGGGCACGTCCTCTGTTGTATTTCAATCAACTGCAGTATGTTTACATGTATCAAGAAGTTATAACTAAAACTTCTAAATCAACTATAAACTTCTAACTCAACCATATATTAACACTCTTCCAAGCAGATTTCATCGGCTTCCTCTCTTTCTCTCTCCTTTAGATTTTTGTGGACCTCCCTTGCTCACTCTCTTCCTGCGAGTGTGAGTTAACCTCTTCCTCACGCAAAGACGTTGTCTTTCCCCTTTCTCGACGGTGAAATCTGGACGATGAAAATCCAAGGTTTTGGTTACGTCATCTTCTCTCTTTTGTGATTTCTTAATAGAAAACAACAACCCATATAATTATTTTAGCCATTTTGGGGACCAACTCCATAAGCCGATTTGCTGATTAAGTCGCTTATCTCCAGAAATCGCACCGTAATATTATTTATTTTAAAATGAAACCCCAATATAGAGAAATCTACCCTGCTTCATATTACAATAAAGAATTGGAATTCTCATTTGGGATTATGGGCTTTGGTGGGTTGTTCTAGCGCAAACATGGCGCCCTCTACAAATTAGTACCTAAAAAGCCAGAGTCTCACCTGAGAAATGATGACTGAGGGAGACTAAAACTGACTCACCCAATTAAAGTTCATATAAAAACGCAATATTTATTATGCATAGTGATATAACTTTGGATTTAAGTATTACCCAATTTTAAACATATACAAAAGTAGCTAACTTTGAAAAAAATACTTAAAAACTTTACATTGCATCCACACATCACAGCCACGTAGGGCTATAAAAATGCAATCTTGTCAAAGTGCTGGCTTGAAATCTCCGAATGAACATTGATATCAGAAACGACGACAGTCTTAACATTTCTCTAACCTCGTTCGTCGAGATGACGAGGGCATAAAAAGGTGGGAAATTTGGCAGGGAGAGGCTCAATTGTGAATTTCGTGGAGGAAACTGCTGGAGTGCTTAGATTCTGCGGCGGCAACCACTGAGATAGGGAGAGAGAGAGATAGGGAGAGAGAGAGATAGATGGAGAGCTATAACTAGGGCATCGAAGAAATGAAAGAGATAGAAAGAGCTCTGGAGCTCTGAGGTTAATCTCTCTCTCTCTCTCCCCCTGCTCAGAGAACAGCTTGATTCATGTACAAATCTGTCTCCTATTTTTCTCTATTTGCTCTTCGTTTTTTTGGCTATTCCTAATCTAGCCTGAATATAATCCGTTCCCCCGATCATTCATAAACATATTATTTCACTGTCAATTTCTTTCTGTTTGGAAGAACGATTACCTTGATAATCATTAGTTTATCTGATATTGTCCTTTGATTTATTCAGGATTGCGTCTTCTTCCATGCTTTTGATTTGTAATGTTGATAAGAAGAGCTCGAAACATTATATTTCTGCAAGACATTGCTAGGAGCAATGCTTCTACAGATTTGGTTTCTGTAAATAAGTATTTCTTTACTTGCTTCTCAACTGGGCTTGATTCTCTCACTCTCCCACGGAAGTTGGATGACTCTAAGAGGAAGCCATCAGTGAGAAGCATAAATGAACTGAAACGTGAGGCAAGATTGATGAAAAGGGAGAGACATAAAGTTCAGGAGATTTCTCTGCTGCCTCCTGACAATGGTTTGGTGGTGAAACATTTGGTTCCAATTGCTCGTCGAGTTTATGAACTCAGAGTTGAACTACATTCCTCTGTTGCAAAAATTGTTAAGAACACTACTATACATTCATGCAGGTAATGTTTTGTTTTTGTTGTTGTTAGTTAATTTGTGCTTCAGGAAATGATAATCTTCGAAAAACTCTATTTTTTTGGAATAGTTATTATTGTTATTCCCTCTTGTATGCAGTGTTTGTGGAGAGGTTCATATTGGTAAGCAACCCCATAAGATTAGAACATGCAATTTTGCAGGCAGTGCAGCAAACAAGGAGCACTGTTGGAAACCAGGTGGATTGGAACATATTTTGCCAAATGTAGAATCTTTCCATTTATACGACCGCATAGGAAGGGCTGTTTCACATAACGAGCGTCTCGAAGTGGATCGCATTCCAGCAATTGTGGAGTTGTGTATTCAAGCCGGGGTCGACGTTCCTGAGTATCCCACGAGGCGAAGGACAGTTCCGGTCTACAGTCTTTCTGGTAGGATCATAGATTTTGAGAAAAGGTTTCCCAAAGATGAATCTGTCGAAAAAGATATCAACACCTTCGGGTTTTGGAGTAGGAAAAACAGGAGGAGCGAGGACAAGAAGTTGATCTACTCACATTCTGATCATCTACAAGGTGCGTTAAATAATCAACTCATTACATTATGATCAATCAACTTTCATCGGATTCTTGACGAAGAAATTTCATCGGGTTTTGTTGACGAAGAGTTGTTTTTCAACAGCCACGGCTGTTCGGGGAATGGAGGCATGGGAGAAAATGCGATCGGGAGTAGAAAAGCTTATGAAGACGTATGCAGTTCAAACTTGCGGATATTGTTCAGAGGTTAACGTGGGGCCGAAAGGTCATAGAGTGAGGAATTGTCAAGCTTACAAGCACCAGATGAGAGATGGACAGCATGCTTGGCAAGAAGCTACGATTGACGATTTGATTCCGCCGGTATACGTATGGCATATTCGAAATACCGAACCTATGATTGATCGATTAAAGAGGTACTACGGTAGGTTGCCTGCTGTGGTGGAATTATTTGCACAGGTTGGTGTACCATTGAGTGATCATTATTCTAGAATGATGAGAGATGACATTGCTTTGCCTGATTTTCATGAAGAAAAGTTGGTTGTTTAAAGGAATTCTAATTACTGTCATTTTTATAATCCTTCTATTATATATTGTCCACTCTTAGTTGAAATCTACACAACTTTTTTTTTTTTCACTAAATTGTACACTCACGGTAGTATGAATTTGGCCTTCACACCGGATCGTCTTTGCATTCATATGGCAAGTTCAACTACCAGCTCATTAGACATGACTGAAGCACATATTGTTTGCGGTCTTGTACTTTGTCAAGATATTGAATTTCTATCAGCCTATCAAAACCAGCAAAATGTTGAAACTCTTCTTCCTAATCGAACTCTTTTCTCGATGAAATATTATTCAAGTACGTTATCGAATTTAATGGGTCTATTCAGTTGCAAATAAACAAACATGAAGGTAATTAATTACAGGCACATAACGAAGATTGGTTGTTAGTAAATTCAGAGTCTGAAACCATGGTGATGACGGTCTTTCCCTTCAAGAACTGGGAGTACCAAGTAGCAGAGAGCTTTGGGATCCTTCTACGATCTGGATCATTCATATCGACATAGACTAAGCCGAAGACATTCCTTTCCATAAATTGCAGGGAAGAAAAAGAAAACACACAAAGCAATTGCATTAGATGAACTGGTCGAGATATAGTGAACAAATACAAATGCTCGTGTATAAATTCGCTTTGAAATAGAACGTTCTAATGGATATAGTAAGATAGTTACGAATCTTTGGCCTTGGTCGACAACCCGCAATGTGAGGAATCAACATGCAATTTCTAACATAGTTGGCAGAGAAGTTGATAAGAGCAAACATTCAGTAAATGTATTATGAAAATGGGTATCAGTTTCCAATAAGAACCCCACCAAATTAACTCAGCATTTGGCAAACAAAAAAGACAGGAAAAATTCCATTTGCATGAACAATTCAATTGAAAAATGGTGGAGTATATAAGATTTACCTCAGAGCATCCAAAACAACTCCAATCTATGCACTTTAAATACATCACTCTTGGAGTATCTTCCAATGATTGACATGACGAGACAAGCAACATTAAAATGCACACAAAAGATTTGAAACACAGATCTTTATATTAATGCACAGCAGCTGATTGAGATAAAATATCAGAATGATCATATTTTGGCCAATAACGATCGATGCCTAGTGTTGAAACCAATAGTTTCAAAAGGTAAACAGATTCACCGTGCTAATTTTACTTGTAATCTGATACATCCCCGGTTCGGACATTTCGAAAAGTCTATTCACGAAGGCACCTGCGGAAGAAGCGAGAGGACAGAGAAGCATTGGGGAAAGAGGTTGGCAGTTCTCAAGGTTGAGGCAAAGTGGGGACTGAGGAAAACACAAGAGTAGAAGGAGTAAGAGCCTCCTATAAAATAGCTCGATTATCTTCCTTTCTGTTCATGTTTTTAGTATGTAATTGAAAGTTTCTTTGAATTTATCTTTAATCGGTTAAGGACATACCATAATCTTTTGTTCATCCAACCAAGTTTGAAGCTTTCGTTCTTATCTGAGATGATTTATTTTAATCGTGTTCGGTTGACGGACAAACAGTGAAAGATGTAATAAAAATACTAAGAACTGACTCTAAAAATGAATCCATCCCCAACAATAGAAAACATAGATATGCAAAGTATATGCAAGTTTGATCAATAAATAGGCCTAACCTTAACTTCAAGCAATTGAATCAATACATATATGGAAACTATTTCAGTGAACAAATATAATGGATTGTATCATAGTCTATTAGTTGCTTTCCCATATCAGCAGTGTAGCCTTGCAAAGTATATGCAAGTTTGATATGAACCTATATTCCAAAGAAGATAACTTACTCGAGCAACAAGAACTAAAAATGCATTTTAAGAAAACTGCTTAAAATGGGAGTGAAAATTTCACTTCTGTGCATAGTATTTTGCTCATTCTTGTGATTTAATAGTGAGATCAAACTCTTTACAGTGACTCTACAGCCTAGGAAACACCTTGGCAAGTCCTATTTACCCATTGGGGGTGAGGGAAGAAGACAAAAGAGAATGAGAGCAAAACAAACCACAACGGGTAGCTGAGTCCTTCCCATCTTCAAAACTAGTGTAGAGGACAATGTTACTATTTGAAGATCACATAACTTGACGAATTCAAGCCAACTATAATTCACATTACAGCAAAGTTATAACGTGACATGGAATCAGGCAAACCAGCTTCAATGATGAGAAATGGTGTAATGATTCCTCTACTGCCATTGCTATCCGGCACTACTTGAGCAGACAAAACGATGGACAGATGAAGATGGTATTGCTGTGTGAAGAGACGGGTCAGGATCAGCCACTCTTCTTTTTCACCTTCTCTCCTACTCATTAATGGCAGCTCGGCTCTATCTTTTATGAAATGATGGATATTCATCGTGTGAAATGCAGTTATCAAATTTCTTCCTGGTTCTTATTTTAATACAACTCAAATTTCACATATTCTACTTTATAAAAATAATAATTTCTAGATTGTTTTTTTCATACACTTTTTTATAATTCTTCTAGATTCAATCATAGAACAAAACATATGATTTCCATCTTGACTAAACATGACTTAGAATTTGAAGAAATAAAAGTCACATCTATCTCTAGCAGATTAGACGATCAAAAGATTAAGATATATTTCATTCAAAAAACACATGAAGCGTCTAGCTATGATTCATTATAATTTATGTACCAACATAACATTATTTTAAAACATGTTATCCAATCATAAACCCAATACAAACATCAATCTTTGAATATAAACACCCCGCTAAAAAAACATGTAACGAATTATCAATTGCGTGATTAAGCTATCAATAACACCATATAAACACAACAGATTAAACAATTTGCTAAAGTACAAATTTATGCTACGATGTAGTAAGATTTTGTAGCATCAGAGGATGAGTTTCTCAGACAACATATATATTTCATAAATTCAAACAGGGCAACCCAATCCTATAATATCAAGCTAAAAGGTAAATGACACAATAACAAGTTTATATTCGTACATAATCATATGTTGTCACATCATTGACCAATGTGGCAATCAAATCTGTGTCATTTAAGGGAATTAAGGAAAATATGTAGTAATAATAGAACAATAATTCAGACAATAATAAAAACTCAGAGTCCAGCTACATACGAAAATTAAACTTAACAGCATCAAACAGACACGTTTTGTTCATGAAAGAAAGTTTTTCATAGTGAAGCTAATAATGATTAGAGGTTTTTGATACAGTCGACTAATAATAGATTCACAACTTGGGAATTGAAGCACCTTCTGAACTTTCCTCGAGCCTCCACCGGAATTCGGGCATTACCTGTTAAATAAACTGCGTTAAGATGATAATACCATTGCAGATACATTAATGGATTGAAAAAAACAACATACATCTACATTAGTACTATAAAAGGGGCATCAACTTAGAAAATAAGAAACAAATAATTTAAATATGCAACCGTGATGGGCTCCTGCTCATGCTCCTACTCCTGCTCCTGCTCCTTTTGGGGCTTTTGCTTGGACTGCGCTTTCTTGGGCTTTTACTTGTCTGTGTCTCAAGCTGCCATGTTGACCATATCAATTGCAAAGAAAGGAAAAACACAACAATATATATGCACGAAGAAAACTTTCATAAAACTTGGAAATCAAAACTCTAGAGATCGTCAATTATCCAAAAATCGGACGAACTCAGCAAAGTCTTAAAGGATAAATAGACATTCATTATAATACAGAGTAATTTATCAATTGTAAGTACAAGCGATAAACAGAATACCTACCAATGGCACAGGCGATTTGGATCTTGATAGAGATCTGCAAAAGTTCCAGAAACAACTCAATTCAAAAATCCACATGTTCCACATACCAAATTTGATCCATGAGCCATGACGCCCCTTCCACATCACAGTAGAAGATAACAGAAAAGACAAGATATTTAGGATTTCAGCACTGAAAATATAACCCAGACATGCTTTCGAACATGTTTTTGGACCTATTATAAGTAGCAGGCTAAATGAAATCAATAAAATGAATTACGAAGACATTAGTGGGCAGGATAGGTGCATTCTTCCCTACTGTTCCACAAAAGTCCACAATGAATCCAGATAGAGCTGCCTATTAGCTTGCAAATGTTGGAGTGGAAAATGAAAATGAAATTGTTGGAGACTTCCAAATTCCAATTGCATTTAGTACAGGATATCCCGCTCTACTATTGCAATCCATGACTCCATTGTTCCCAATCTAGCACTCAATGGTCATGGCAATGCTAAATAAATTAGAATAGAGGTACCAGAAGGTTTTCAAAGCTGTTCATTTGAAAAACAGCATACCTCCATAATCAAAACATGAACCATATCCAATCAAGATCCTAATATCCAATCCCCAGAATGCCGCATAAATCCATATCTAAAAAGACAAACAAGCAATTCTCACACAAAAAAGGAAAGATTAAAAAAAATGCCAAATAGGTACATTTCCTTGATCACTCCACACTGCTGGACAACATTGGCGATGAACATCAAAAAAATAAATGGTACACAGTTAAACCTGAACATCAAAGCAGAAGGTATCACTTGGCCCCAAATGTATAAGAGGCCAACTTAATCTAAACAATAAAAAAATTTGCACATTCTAAAATCACAGAAAATGTAAACACAATTCTGAATCAAATGCGAGAAATACAACCATCGATACCGCACATATCATCAAGGAAAGCCAGCCTCCCTATTCATTTGTTTCTAAAAACAAACTGAATTCACAATAATTTACCAAGTTTCTTGTATTGCACAGAGAATGAATGTACATATAAAAAAATTTAAGCGTAAAGAAGGTCAAAATAGTCATAAACAAACAAAATACAAAACCCATAAAACTGAAAGAATAAAAAGCAAAAGTTGTTGAAAATATAGAGCATACCCCGACGGAGAATGTGACCTTGATCGAGATCGAATAGGAGGTGATTGCGATTTAGGTTTGGCAAGTGATGGACGCGAAGATTTAAGTTTAGGAGACTTACTGCATAGCAATTATGAAATCAGTATATAAATCTCATGCATGCCAAACATTTAAACTAAAGAATATAGAAGTCAACCTCCTGCTTCTGCTCCTGCTCCTGCTCCTGCTTCTGCTATGTCGTGGACTGGGACTACGGCTATAGCTCCTACCTCTTGAGTGAGATCGACCTCTGCTAGGGCTCTTAGAGGGATCCCTCTTAGAATCATACTCCCTCACCTATCAGACAACAATAAATAAACATTGGAGAAATGATAAAAGGAAGTGAGTTTCTAGATTTTATTAAATTCACTACTTACACGAATATATGACCGAGAAAAAGCATTGTGAAACTCTGAGTCATCAAGTTTTTTCATCTGCAATGAAAAATTTATAACATGTTATAAAAAATTTAAATCAATGATAATGCGTTACCAGAAAATGGTGATATACATGGAAGTTTGCAGAAGAAATACCCTTCTCATAAAATGACGAATAAAAAAAATACTCACTGCATACTTCATGTCATCCTGGTTTGTATAATCCACAATCCCCGTAGTGCCTGCACTAACCTCATATACATAAACCAAGTACAAATTAAAAAATTAAGATCTTCTAGTCTATGCAGCATAGCTACGGACCACATTCAAATTACGACTAAAGGAAATACTTTCCATGAAGCAAATTCGTAATATATTACATGCATCGAATCACACAAAAATCATAAACAAATTTTATAAAAGAAATTGAGGCTTCAAGCCTATCCAGCAACATTAATTGTAGATGAATTCTGAATAAACCAAACGAGAAAAAAGACCAGCAGGTGCCCTAAATCAGTATATCTCACCACTGCCATTGCGAAAAACCTGGGAGAAACAAACATCCCCTGCTCTCCGCATGTGATCCTTACAAAATGAATAATATTGTCAATACTAAAATAAAATTAAGACAGTACATGTCAAAAGTGATTAAAACATTAAAAAAAAATTCTTACCTTTAGGTCTTGCCACGAAGCAGAAGAGGGCAATCCTGAAACTAAGACTGCAGGAAACAACAAAAATAAATAACATTGTCATAGCTAAGCGGATGTAACAGAGTGTAATAAGTATAAAGGAAGGAAGAAGAAACCTCGAAATTCAGACCGCCGGGATACTCCTCGCCCTCCTCGGCCACCACTGTAACTACTATGACGGTCACTTGATGCTGAATTACCACGACCACCATGTGCAAGCTCAACCTATAATATATACGCACACACATCCAGACAAAGAAAATGGTAAAACACGGAGTAACACATTATTTAAAAACTTGTAATATATAACATGATGACTAACTCGTAACCGATGGCCATCGAAGTCATAACCATCACGACCACGGATTGCATCTTGAGCATCTTCAGAATCTTCAAACTACAAGCAACCAAATTTACCGAAATTAATGGTTTATTAAAGAAAATCAAGAATCATAAACAAAAAATAAGCTCTGAATTCACCTCAACAAATGCATAACCAGGGGGCCTGGGAGGAACCTTCAAGTCAATATGCGCAATCCGTCCATACTGCACGAGAATTTTCAAAAATAGTGGCAAGGTCATCGGGTAAGATTTTTTTATATAACTTTTTACAATTTATCCGTTTACGGACATGTATGAAGAGAATATATATGAGTTTCATAATGTAGAAAAAAAATTATGTACAACACGGTTAGGCATCCACAAAAAAACTTTCCACTGAAGAATGAACATCTTCCAAATGTAACCCATCTGGATGTCATCTTCCCCCACCAAATTCCACAAAGAAATTTTCAGAAGGTGATCAACTTTATTAACTAGTCTAACAGTAATACGGATAAAACCTCCAAACATAAAACTTGATTTGTGAAGGCCACATTCAACAAATAAAATGTAAACTAAATGCTTCAGTGGATGGAAAATTTTAAGTACAGCGTGAAAACAAAAAAAAACTAGGACTAAACAGAAGTTCTATCACACCACGGATGAAAACTTCATAGGAACTTTCAACCCAACATTAATGTTCAAAAATAAAAATGTCTCGCATGCATTAATTACAAATTTACCTTGTAAAACAAATCTTCAACTTCTCTCTCGCGAATGTCACCAGGAAGATTCCCAACGTAGAGTGTTCTGCTCGCACGGCTACTCATTTTCCCCAAGGTAAAAATCAACTCAACTGATGAAAAAGTGTATCGTATCGATAGACAAAACAATCAGAAAAAAAAAAAAAAAAAAAAAAAAAGATACTAGAAAACACATATCGAACCAAACAGGGTAACACAGAACAGATACTCAAAAAATTGTAACCGAGACATCACCTTAGATGAAATGGGGAGATCCCCCAAAGAGCCCTGAACCGCGAGGCAGAAAGCTTCGAAGATTAGGGTTCTGAATTTGCAGTACAAGAACAAGAGAAAAGAACGAGCAGGTAGAGAAGAATTTGCCAGTCTAAATACCTATTTGCTAAATTATTAAAAATTACGAATTTCCAGAAACACCCTCCCCCGTTTCTATTTAATTAAAAATGAAATTTATCAAATCTAAAACTTTTTTTAGTACACTCAAGTTCGGGCCTCAACAATTTAAATATTGTTTATAATTTATCTATAAATTCAACACGTGTTTTTTTTTTTCATTTAATAAGTTGTTTTAATTCAATTTTTAATTTTTCCAATACTTTCTCATCAGATTTTGATATTTACAGCGCAACTGACAGAGTTCGAAATAAATTATTTAGAAGAAATAATAATTTTGAATATGTAATCTATTAAAGAAATTAATATAAGAATTTAGAAAAAAATTCAATTTAGCCCCCAACATATGAGATCAGTAGTCATTTGATCCCTAACGTTTATTTTTGACCCAATTAGACCCTATCGTATAAACCGTTTGCAATTCAAATCCTCTCGTTAAATTTTCCGTTAAATTTGACTCGTGCTCTGCATGTGCGCTGCTAAAACCCCAAAATACCCTCATTTCCTCCCGAAATCCCTAAAGTAAAAATTAAATTTGTCCAAAATCCATAAACTATCTCTCATTACTCAAACTTGAATTTACGGTAGGAATTTTAGATAAATTTAACTATTACTTTAGGGATTTCGAAGAGGAAATGAGAGTATTTTGAGGTTTTAGCAACGCACGTGCCAAATTTAACGGGAGGGTTTGAATTGCAAATAATGTATACGATAGGGTCTGATTGGGTCAAAAATAAATGTTAGGGACCAAATGACCACTGACCCCATACATTGGGGGCTAAATTAAATTTTTCCGAAAAATTTATCTGTTTTATATTCTTTTTAAATTATAAATTATATGTTATAGCCTAATCACTTAGGGTGTAAATGGATCAGTTGGTTTTTCAAAAAATACAAGCTTTCATTGAAGTGAAACGCTTGGGAATGAAAGAATCGGGTGTTCTTTTCCTAATTTTAGTGCTTTTTTAGTGACATTGAAATAATTTGCTAAATTTGACAAAGAGGGGATATTATTTCAATGTTAAATAACACACAATTATCTCCTACCCTTACTCAATGCAAGTTAAAATAACAAGGCAATGTCATAAAATAAAGGGTAATTATCGATTTGAACCCTGTACTATACACGTTTTTTCAATTCGCTCCTTGAACTAAAAAAACTGTCAAATCGAACCCTGTACTTTGATTTTGTTATCAATTTAGACCTTCTATCAATAATTTCATTAAACCCTCATTTAAAAAATTACCAAACGATCTTGGATTCACTTGAAATTTTTACCACATGTTCACTACTTAATGAGAAGATAATTTGAAAATTTTCGTGATTTTTTAACATATGTACGATTTATTGTAATTTTATTTTAGTATTTTATAAACATATTATAATAAATCATACAACTTTTAAAAAATTACGATAATATTTTTATTATCTACCCATAACATGGTGAACATGTGAAAAAAGTTTCAAATAAATCTAATATTTTTTTGTAGTTTTTTAAATTAATCTCAGTTTCTTCTTTAATTTATAAATTAATTTTTAAAAAAATAACAAACGATACTTGATTTATTTGAAACATTTTTCACATGTTCAACATATCATGGGTAGATAATAGAAAATTTTTCGTGATTTTTTAAAATTTGTATGATTTGTTATAATATTTTTATAAAATACAAAAATAAAATTACAATAAATCGTACATGTATTTAAAATTTACAAAACTTTCTATATTATATTCTCATTAAGTAGTAAACATGTGGTAAAAATTTCAACTGAATCCAAGATCGTTTGGTAATTTTTTAAATGAGAGTTTAATGAAATTATTGATAAAAGGTCTAAATTGATAGCAAAATCAAAGTACAAGGTTCGATTTGACAGTTTTTTTAGTATAGGGGGCGAATTGAAAAAACGTGTATAGTACAGGGTTCAAATCGATAATTACCTTAAAATAAAACAACAAAGTAGACAAGACTCCTCTTTTTTGAAGAAAGCTGCCGCTTTTTCTCTAAACAAACATTCATTTGATTCTGAAACCTAGAAAAGTAATGCACAACCTCCTCATGAGAGAATTAACTGAAGGGATTCTAAATCCAGTATCATCAGCCTTATTGAATCACTACTGCCACCACAAAAATCTAAATGGGTTTTGCATGAACAAGATTATAATCCTCTTCGGACCAAAAAAAAGTACATCTTTAGCGAAGCGTTTGTCTATGGCTATGCATGAGTACTATGCGCATGTCCACCCTCCCCGCCTTCATTTTTCCCTGCTCTTAGTTTACGCTGCTCTTCCTTATAAATACGATTTCTTCTTTGGAACTGCAGTAAACACACTAATTTTAGATGGAACATCTAACTAGTGGGGATCACAATCTTACATTTATTTGAGATGAGCAAATTCATATTGCGGTTTTTAGTTAACATGGTAAACTAAACGAAACAATGATGGATTATTCCAGATACCATGACAGAGCCTTCCAGCCTGAGGTCAGCAAACAGCGTACAGCGGCCTATAACTGAGTAGGAGCAAAGACAGACAATAGAAAAATATAACAGTTGGATAGGAACACATTTCATGCAACACTTCGCAAAGTTTTCAGCTGGGGCCATGAAAGTTGAATAAACCTAACGTTGAGATTGATTTTACTATAATCATATGTTGAGATTTCGGGCAGGTAGAAATCAACTACAAAAAGTTGCTATTTGGTCACCCTACAATTTACAACTTTGTTAGTCTGGTTCAAAAAATGTCAAGGTTTAGCTTGTAAGCATTTGACAAGCATCCTGAACCGTGATCAGTTTTATCTTTAAAACTACAACTTTAATAAGAGATCACTAAACATAACATAACATAACAGAAATAACACAATCTACATCTGTGAGTTTATAAAAGTCAAATTACTGATAGTGAGAATATAGAGTTATATTTAGAAGTAGTGAATAGAATTTTAGACCCCATGAAGAGCTACATCCTACTTTCCCTAAGAGTTCATTAAACATAACATAACAGAAATAACACATAATCTACAGTTGTGAGTTTATAAAAGTCACAATACTGATGGTGATAATATAGAGTTATATTTCGATCAAGGTAATGAATAGGTTTTAGACCCCATGAAGTGCTGCATTCTACTTTCTGATGCAGGTACCGAAGAAGGAAGCCATTGATAGAGAAAGAAAGAGAGGAAGAAGAAGGAAAAGAGGGAGAAGCCGTATGAGGAGGGAGGAGGAGAAGGAGAATTCTAGAGAGAAAAGTAAGGTTAGGAAATAGAATCCATTTCATTCATTCAATAATTATCATCATAATCTCCATTTTCAAGTTACAATACTACAACTTTGACCGAAATATAACTCTATATTTAATTTTACCTATTCATTACCTTGATCGAAATAAAAATTAACCCTAGAATATGAAAAGTCAACATTAGAAATTCACAACTGTAGATTATGTGTTAACTGAAGGAATTTTCACTATCAGTAATGTGACTTTTCACAAAAAAAAGTCAATTTTGATCGAAATAAATAAAAAAAACATATAATAAATAATAAAACTAAAATGTCAAAGATGTCTTCATCGAATTATATTTAGATCAAGGTAATGAATAGAATTTTAGACCCCATGAAGAGCTACATTCTACTTTCTCTGGTATGTTCATACTTTTAATATGCAGAGTCACATTATAAAGTACAAGAAGTTGGCCATTCCCTTAGCTCAATTCAAGTCGAGAATGACTAGAAAGTCTAAAATTCAGGCAGTTTTGTCGTACCAAACAAGATTCCACGAAGTTCCTACATCAATTGGCAGTAAGAAAGCAACATGATTGTCCCTGAACATAAATTTTTGTCGCAAACAAGTAGATAGAACTGGTAACTATTCATAAAAAACCATCACAGTCTTGTCTAAACGTCCCCACATTAATCGGCAAAAGAGCAAGACTGAGATAAAAGTAATCATTTATAAGAATGTATCGATTCAAACATTTATAAACCACAGTAGCCCTCTCATTCAAGAAAAATAAAAATAAAAAATCGAACAAAAAGGGATGAGGCACAAACATCAATTTAGAGCTAATTGCTCCGCGATGAATTCTAAATCAGGAATCCAATCCACACAATGGAATGTACTGGTACTCTAGGACGAAAATTTCCATAGAATGAAAGACTCGGAGTAAATATATCAATCAATTAATCCAGGTAGAATAAAAAATAGTAATAACTGGGGCAAAAAAAAAAAAGCACTAATCAGTGAGACCAAAATGAAGAATTGAAAGCTAAAATAACGCTGAAAATCAAGAAAGTATCTTAAATTTACAGGAGACGGTCTATAACTAAAAAAAGAAAAAGAGTGAAGAGAAGGAAGAAAGGGATCAAATTACCTCTTTGGAGTGGTGAAGGCATTCGAGGTAGTCTTCGCGGAGTAAAGCACAGTCCTTAGGCTCACGACAGCGAGACATACAGTCGCTGAAATCAATCCAGAAATCGTAGCACCTTCCCTTGTTTCCTGTGATTCCCCACCCTGACGCCATCTCTCTCTCTCGGAATCGGAGTTTCGGCCTTTCTAAACAGCCCGCTTGGAGGCTCTACTCCACCTGACGATCAGACCGGTGCCTAATTACTAAAATACCATTATATGGGCTACATTGGGCCTAGGGCTCTTTGGTAGCCCATTAGAATTCATTTGATAGAGAGAACATAGGGTTAGTAACAAAATGAATTATAAATTATATTCGCATACAAAACGAATCTTAAACTGACCTACGTTTACAAATCAACCCTCCTACCATTAAACTCAGGAGTTGTCGACTGCATTTTAACAGCGAGCGACCACATGTACACCCGATTGAAGTCGAGGTCGCATGTTTCTCAGTCTATTTTGCACTCATTTCACGTGCGGACGGGCGCATTTTCATTGAGGGCAACCGCGCGTACGCCTGCGTGGAGCTAAGGTCACATGTTTGCCAATGTACTCTGCACCCGCTTCAAATGTGGGAGTTCACATTTGAACTACGGACGACCGTAAAAATTTAGATTATTAATGAATTATATTTTAAGATTTATTTTATTAACAAAAATAGTTTATGGTGAGTTTGTTAATAACTCTATAATTTAGATTTTTATTTATAATTACCCAAAAATAGAGGACCTTCTCCTAATATGTCGTTTTATTTTTGCACTCGGTAATATTATATTGATTTAGACGACCTGACCTCGACAAACACATTAAAACCGTCCAAAAGTCACCCGCACAAGCGAATGAGATTTGGTTACATAAACTAGTGGACTTACTTACAAACGATACCCTTTTGTTGTCCTTTTAAGTTTAGTTGGCGCAAAATTAATATATTTTTTTTTATTATTTAAATGGCTTTTAAACGTTTATTATATGAATAATAATGGACTTGGTCTTGTTACTAGTTTTGCCGACACCGAATCTTAAGTAATCAGATAACAATGTTTAATCATTGGTTTAAGTAAAGATTAAATATGAAGATGGAATGTCACGTCTCCTTGATTAAGTAATATTTATAGTTTTTAGCGTTGATATTCTTGTTTTGGATCACATTAAAAACCTAAAAATAGACACAAATTTGGGTGGAAACCTAAACAGAAAAAAAAAAAAAAAAAAAGTACGGACAAAGTGGTTTGAGAGTATGAATGTATGATATAATATGAAGAAGTTATAAAACTACTCAGGCGGATTTTATATTGATTTCTCTGATACCGTTAATGATCTCGGAAATTTTTGTTTAATCAAGTGTCACAAATATGTAGCACAACAAGTTTTCTAAGACCAAAATGATTAGAATATGAATCATTAAAATTTAACTTATAATATAACTATGAGCAATATCTAACAAAGTTCATTGTGATAGTTTTGTAAAATCCTAAGTTACTAATATGCGGACTTAGAAAACATGTCCAATAATCTACAATAATTTAGGGTTTCGATAGATGCAAGAAGTGATTTGAGTGCCTAAATTTCTATCTGTGAATCTATTTTCAAATGATGGATAACTGAATAGAAAGAAAAATTACTCTAAAACGGGAGACCATGACTCTTCATATTATTGAGTGTTTAATTATTATTTCGAACATCATAAAATAAAGTAATTAGAAATCTGTTTCTACACATGGTTTAGCTCTAAAAATTCTACCAATATTATTATATATATTTTTGGTTTAATAACTCAATTATTTTTAACCACTCTATACAAGGTTTTGCCTAATAGTAATATTATAATGGGTAATTATCGATTTGAACCCTGTATTATACATTTTTTTTCAATTCGTTTCTTGTACTAAAAAAATGGGCAAACTAAACCTTATATTTTGATTATGTTATCAGTTTTGACCTTCTATCAACAATTTCATTAAAATCCTCATTTAAAAAATTACCAAACGATCTTGGATTCAGTTAACATTTTTACCACATATTTACTACTTAATGAGAAGATAATTTGAAAATTTTTGTAATTTTTTAATACATGTACTATTTATTGTAATTTTATTTTAGTATTTTATAAAAATATTATAATAAATCATACAAATTTTATAAAATCATGAAAATTTTTCTATTATCTACCCATGATAGGTTGAACATGTGAAAAAGTTTTCAAATAAATAAAATATTGTTTGGTAGTTTTTTAAAAATTAATTTATAAAGTAAAGAAGAAACTGAGATTAATTTAAAAAAATACCAAAAGATATTTGATTTATTTGAAACATTTTTTTGCATGTTCAACCTATTATGGGTAGATAATAAAAAAATGTTCGTGATTTTCTAAAATTTGTATGATTTATTATAATATTTTTATAAAATAATAAAATAAAATTACAATAAATCGTACATGGTTTAAAAAATAACAAAAATTTTCAGATTATCTTCGCATTAAGTAGTAGTGAATATGTGGTAAAAATTTCAAATGAATCCAACATCGTTTGGTAATTTTTTAAATGAGGGTTTAATGAAATTGTTGATAGAATGTCAAAATTGATAACAGAATCAAAGTACAGAGTTTAGTTTGCTCTTTTTTTAGTACAAGGGGCAAATTGAAAAAAAGTGTATAGTACATGGTTCAAATCGATAATTACCCTATTGTAATTTATTATGCATATTATATGTAGGTTCACCATATAGATTGAAAATATAACACATTCGATTAGTAAAAAGCGAGTATATTGATTATGGACGTCCGAATGAACGAATTATATATATACACACATTAATATGTCAATAGTGTATGTAAATATATTGATACACACGTGTGACAATTTTTTCAGCTATAAATATGTAATTATCACTTTTTTTTTTAAATGTATTACCTCTACACATCTTATACATTATTGTAACTCCATAGATCCAAATACTTGCATTATTAACTAGAAAAAAATTGAAATAATTTTTTAAGTTAGTTATCTTTATGCACTATCTATTTGATTTTCATCATAAAGAACCTTTTTTTCTGAAAATTAAATGAATAATAAATAAGGATAATAATATTCCATAAGGAACGCGGTAATAAACACACGTGCCACATTTATGGAGAAGAGTCAACGTTGCTTAAGGAACAAATCTCATCCAACTATACATTATATTCAATGCCACCTCTATTTTTTTCATCTTTAATTTATTTTACAACTTATTATTTTTTTGAGCAAAAATCTATTTATTTATTTATTTCATCTATAACATGATCGGGGAAAAACATGTTGCACTCAAGAATAACAAATTTATCCACCATATCGGTATCAAACGCGAAATATTATGCAGGATTGTTTCTTTTATCGATTCTTACTTACTGAATCCACTTCAAATATGTTTTCTTAAAATTATTTTAAAATATAATGTAAATTCAGTTGTAGCGTTTAATTGTATTTGGAAAATGCAGTCAAATTACTTGCAGTAATAAATAAATGATACGACACAGTATTTTTAAGAGTATAAATTAGGAGGAACATCTATTGTATTACTTTTAAGATTACTCCAATCAAAAGTAGATTATTGTCTTTAAAAAAACAAAACCTTGTACAATAAATCAATTTAAACGATTCATAGAAATAAGTGTTGTGATATTAATAATTGGGATAATTGCAAATGTCAATCATATAGACAGACAAATCTGGACCGTCCAATTGACTTTCAATAACATCAAAACAATACAACATAAAATGGATCAACGGCCACGATTTACTAAGATTATCTATGGTTTTTACAAAAATTCTGACATTTATTAACAAATAATGAACCATATAAATAATTTAACATAAAATGCGTGGGGGTGATAAAATTTTACATGTTAGATTGGTAAAATTGAAGCTTTGGTGTCCCTTAAAATATTATTCTATTTTATTTTATTAATTTTATTATCCTTATCAATAGATTATGAATTTATTACAACTGAGTGTGGATATAGCATACCATAATAAAAAGAAACATACCATATAATATCATCATCATTGGTGATTTATTGTCAAGCGTTACATGTGATGATTATCGATATGTTTGGTAAATTGTGACTATCCTCAGTTTACTACCAACAATAATATTGCACGCATCATTAAATAATGAAACTTTATAATTCACTTCCTTTTTTTCAAAGGTGAAAGGCACATCGAATGTGACATCACATAAAGGTTCAATCGATGATTAAACACAGAGATTCTCTTTTGTTTTTTTTTTCTTCTTATTCCCTTTAAAAATTAAATAAGATAATTAACAAAAAAAATCATTAAACAATGTTCGTTAACAAGATTATCCTTAAATTATATTCGTTAACAATATCACATGTTAACAAAGCATCTTTTGTTGTTTAACGAAGTTAAAAGTGCTTCAGCGAGAGCAGTACCATGTTGGTGACCGACTGAGAAGTTCTCGCCAAACAAAGCCGTGAAGGGAGGATATTGGGTCACGACCCAATCCCCAGAGCGGACAATATCTTGCTGGAAAAATGGGTCGTTACAAATGGTATCAGAGCCTGTACCCAACCGAAAATGTGGCCAACGAGGATTTTGGGCCCCCGAGGGGGGTGATTGTGATGACCCAGATGTGTAAGTATGTGTATGATGGCTGCACGAACTAGAACCCGAATGGCGGTACGTCCACGTGGGCGAACCGGAAGGTGACGGGTCGTAAAAGGGGTTGTCACAATCCACATCGCTTGGAGAAGTATGTGGAAATGAAACATATGTAAAGAGACCCTCCCAAGATAGCAAGATGCATTTTGGAGCACAATTGGCAACGGATCTCATAAGAACTCCGAAATTAAAAGTGCTTCAGCGAGAGTAGTACCAGGTTGGGTGACCGACTGGGAAGTCCTCGCCAAACAAAGCCGTGAGAGGAGGATATTGGGCCACGGCCCAATCCCCAGAGCGGACAATATCTTGTTGGGAAAATGGGTCGTTACAAATGGTATCAGAGCCTGTACCCAACCGAAAATGTGGCCCACGAGGACGTTGGGGGGTGATTGTGATGACCCGGATGTGTAAGTATGTGTACGATGGCTGCACAAACCGGAACCCGGATGACAGTACGTCCGCGCAGACGAACCGAAAGGTGACGGGTCGTAAAAGGGGGTCGTCACAATCTCACATCGCTTGGAGAAGTATGTGGAAATGAAACATATGTAAAGAGACCCTCCAAAGATAGCAAGAGGCGTTTTGGAGTACAATTGGCAACGGATCCCATAAGAACTCCGAAGTTAAAAGTGCTTCAGCGAGAGTAGTACCAGGTTGGGTGACCAACTGAGAAGTCCTCGCCAAACAAAGCCGTGAGGAGAAAATATTGGGCCACGGCCCAATCCCCAGAGCGGACAATATCTTGCTGGGAAAATAGGTCGTTACATTTTTTATTTATAAAGCTATCTAATTTCATTAGGTCCTAATTCTTAAATTACATATGCCATTGGAAAAAAAAAAATCATATAGCTACAAAACTATAAAAAATTATTTCTAGTTTCAAAAGTATCTTCACAATTTTTAAGATAAAACTCAAGAAAAACATATGTCAGTGGTTGGGATCCCGCCCTTCGTCAGCGAGATCCCGTTCCAAATGACAACAACGAGCAGAAGAAAAATTTTGTCTGAACAGAAAAAATTACACGTATGAAAGATTTTGACCGCGTTATTTATATATTGTCCATAGAGTTGGAGCCCACTCGACAGTAAGCTCCCACTCTAGAGACAGTGTTTAAGAGAGGGAGCCCGCTCTTCAACAGCCGGATTCGGCTCCAAAAGAAAAAAAAAGGAGTGAGATCCCGTTGTTGAAGAGCGAGCTCCCGCTCCTGGGTAAAAACTCACAAAGCGGAATCCCGCTCTTGAAAACATTTCTACCACACAACCAAAATTTAACAGATATTTAGACGACAATGATTATTTTATTAATGGACCATAGTTTAAAGGTGATATTGTTAACGAATATAGTTTAGGGGCGAGTTTGTTAATGACCCTATAGTTTAAGAGTTTTTTTGTTAATTGCTCAATTAAATATAGTTCATCGGATACAAATGTAACTAATCCTGGTTATATACTTAATAATCACTTTTTAATGTGTTGTTAAAATTTAATTGGCTGCAAAGAAAGTTAGGTTGTTTTAAGTAAAGTGTAATTAGAAAAAAAAAAATCTTAAACTATGAGATAATTAACCAACTCGCCTTTAAGCTATGTTTGTTAATAAAATTACCATTAAACTATGCTTCGTTAACAAAACAATCATAGTCGTCTAGCTTACAGTTAAAAATTTGTTCATACAGATGGTCGACTATATATGGCAACCTTCTGCGGCTAAAGGTGTTCGTGTTCGGTCCGATTTTAAGAAAGATTAGGACCGGACCAATAAAATTTGGTTTTAAATTTTTAGAACCGGTACCATGAAAAAACAATGAGAGAGAAGTGAGAAGACAGAGTGCGACCTGCGGCACCTAAGTGCTTAGTAGAATACTGAATAGGGTTTTAATGGTTTGGATCGGGTTTAGTGGTTTTGTATCATTAAACTTGAGAATTGTACCGAGAACTTCGGTTCTGCTAAAAAAAAACTGAAATGCTTTTATTTAAGGTGCAAAATCAAACCAAATACATCGGTTTTGGTCCGGTTCTTCGGTCCGGGTCGGTTTTGTACACTCCTACATGCTGCGAGCATCTGCACTTATGTCGTGGGCTTCAGTGCAAATCCATGAGCTTCCGTAGTGGGCGCCTGCATTAGGAAACCAGTCGTCCGCCGATTGATTGTTTTGTTAACATAACGTAGTTTAAAGGTGATTTTATTAATAACGAATTTCTTAATGAAGTCTCTTTTAGTAAATTATAATGCTTAATTGTTTATGCAATAATAATTTGGGATAAAGTACAATTTGACCCCTACAACTAGGTGAAATGTGCAATTTACACCGTAAACTTGAATAAAGTGCAATTTGGCCCCTACAACTAGGTGAAATGAGCAATTTACACCGTAAACTTGGATAATAGACAAGAACAACCTTAATGTATTGATAATAGGCAATATTGTAGGATCGAGATTGTCTAAGAGGGGGGTAATTAGATCTTTTTAAAATTTTACTTAAAACTATTAGCAAGTGAATCAACAGCAGATATAAAAGAGAGAGTAAGAAAAAAATGACACCAGTAATTTTTACGTGGTTCGGCTCAACCCAGCCTACATCCACGCTTCAAGGTTCACCCCTTAAAGATCCTTAACCTTCTCCTCGAGAATAACTAGATCGGAATTCCGGGCTCCGATCAACTGCCTTTACAAATCTGGATTGAACTTGACGGGCGTCAATCTACTGCCTTTACAGATTTTGAATGTATAATAGTATATCACAATCTAAACTCTCTCAAAGAATAATTCTCAAGTTTTAGGTTCGAGAGGAGTAGATGAAATACAGAGTATGAATATTTCACAGATTAGGGCTCAGTAATGACATTCGCAAAAGTTGGGTCTTCGTGCTCTAACCTCGGCTTAAATACTCTGTCTGCAAATCTGCTTGACTTCAATCCTTCTTATCCAATAATGGAAACTTTGTTACCGTTGGAGCAGCTTTCTTACAAAAGCAGATAGTCCGTTGCTTTCTGAAAGCGCAAGTCGCCCGACGCCATTAATGTTCTGGACTTTAAGCTTCTGGGTGAGGTACACTGTAGCATTCGCGATATATTTGAATTCTGGCGGAAGACACTGCTTATTTTAGTGAACCGCCATCGGTGGAATATGTCTTTGAAATGTTGAACCGCTATCGGTGGGTGTAGCATTAAAAATGTTGAACCGACATAGGATGATGAGGATTTAAACGTCTTCCGGCTTTGTCGTTTAGTGAGCGGTGAAGTTCTTCTACGAAGTCCTAGGCGGTGGACTTAGGCATTTTACTCATCCGCCTTGTCGTTTAGCGAGCGGTGGACTTAGGCATTTTACTCATCCGCCTTGTCGTTTAGCGAGCGGTGGACTTAGGCATTTTACTCATCCGCCTTGTCGTTTAGCGAGCGGTGGACTTAGGCATTTTACTCATCCGCCTTGTCGTTTAGCGAGCGGTGGACTTAGGCATTTTACTCATCCGCCTTGTCGTTTAGCGAGCGGTGGACTTAGGCATTTTACTCATCCGCCTTGTCGTTTAGCGAGCGGTGGACTTAGGCATTTTACTCATCCGCCTTGTCGTTTAGCGAGCGGTGGACTTAGGCATTTTACTCATCCGCCTTGTCGTTTAGCGAGCGGTGAAGTTCTTCTACGAAGTCATCCGCCTTGTCGTTTAGCGAGCGGTGGACTTAGGCATTTTACTCATCCGCCTTTGTCGTTTAGTGACTGGTGGACTTAGGCATTTTACTCATCCGCCTTGTCGTTTAGCGAGCGGTTGTCGTTTAGCGAGCCGTGAAGTTCTTCTACGAAGTCATCTGCCTTGTCGTTTAGCGAGCGGTGGAGTTCTTCTACAAGTCATCGCCTTGTCGTTTAGCGAGCGGTGGGACGTAGGCTAGGCATTTTACTCATCCGCCTTGTCGTTTAGTGACCGGTGGACTTAGGCATTTTACTCATCCGCCTTTGTCGTTTAGTGACCGGTGGACTTAGGCATTTTACTCAGATTCTACACCGGTTATTCTATTTAGCCCTGATACACTTAATCATATGCATTAGATAACTAAAATACCTTTTTCAAGGGTATTTTCAATTGAATAAAATCCATGCATAAATCATTGTTCTCATTTAATAAACATAATCAAATTATATATTTAACATTCAAATACATCATCAAAAAACTTAGTTAGACTTAAACACTAATTAAGTCAACAAATATGACCTCTACCGTCATAATTATCGTAAAAAAAGTAACATTTTTCACTTGTTCATTTTTTTTTCTCGAAATGCCCATCACTGGACCGAATCGAACCGGATCGGTTCGACTAATTGCACTTTGATTTTTTATTTTTTTTAATTATATTCATATGTCTTCTTTTTTCCGAGAAATAGGATTTAAAAAAAGAATAAGAGTAGAATTAGCTGAACCGGTCTGGTCCGGTTCGGTCCAGTGAGGGGCATTTCGAGAAAAAAAAAATGAACAAGTGAAAAAATGTTACTTTTTGATGGAAAATATGACGGTATGGGCCATATTGCCCATTATCATTACATTAAGGTTGTTCTTTCCTATTATTCAAGTTTACAGTGTAAATTGCTCATTTCACTTAGTTTAGTTGTGTAGGGGCCAAGTTGCACTTTACTCAAGTTTACGGTGTAAATTACCCATTTCACCTAGTTGTAGGGGCCAAATTGTACTTTACTCAATAATTTGATATTATAGAAAATCCAGCTAATATCATGAAGAATAGTAAAAATCAAATGCACAAAGACAAAATAGAAAATTTATTACTACAAGTGAAGTACGAGATAATCATAATTTAGACGTTAATTTTTTCCAAATTTGATACGAATTATTAAAAAATAATAAAAAAGTTACTATATAAAATGTAAATTAACAAAATTGGTTCTTCAACAAACAGCATTTTCTATATATTCCTTCATATTAAGAAATAGTTATTTTATTAGGAATAAAGGAATTCCTACAATAATTGAGTGGCAAATGGTTTAAATGAGACTTAAGTTAGAGATAAAGTGGTTGCCTAACTCTTAATCTAACAATTGTAACAAATTAAGTTGACCCTAATCCAAGATTTAGATACATGTTCATAGTACTCGCATGAAAAATATTGATAGTAGTCTGTGACATCTCGAATGTGTTATGTCACGCTCAGACGCATCAAACAAATAACAATCAAATGAATTTCTAAATTATTTGATCATTAAATATAAGATCCGTTTGAAATTTCCAAAATGCCATTCTTAAAAAATTAGGCATATATAGGGATGGTCCTAACTTAGCTAAAATATAATAATTCGAATTATTAAGTTATCGTATAGTTTGTTTAAAATAATATTTCCATTGCCATTTATTCTTATTTTTTAATAATTAATTGACACACATTAATAAATACAATTAACATAATAAATTATAAATAGTTAAAATTAAGTGTATAAACGTTACGTGTGTGATGTATTGTTAAATGTTGGTCGAGAATTGACTTATACTTGGACTATTTACATCCAAATAATAAGATGATATTTTTAAGATATGATTGGTGGGAAGATAATAAAAGTCAAATAAGCCAACTTAGAAATGAAAATCTAAATTATTTTAATAATAACGTTAAGAATGAGGCCAATTAATTTGAGTCTCTCGAGTCACCTAATCTCAGCTGTTTACTTTTTCAATGGTATTACTGTAAATCCTTTCTAACCTAAGCCTTCTTTCAGGATACCCCCATGTTTATATGGTTATCCTGGCTCGTTTTCCTAACCATATTGGCATATTGGCCTCGGGCTCGGGGTGTCTGACTTGAGTTACCTTCCGAGTTGTGATCTGACTCACACTCTCTCACCTTATAGGGGGGCTTTGGCACTCGGGTTCATCGTTTCAAACCCATCTTCTTCAGACCTCTGGTTTTCTTTTTTTCTGGAGATGGGGTCGGAGTTGATTTTCAGAGGGCATGAAGATACTCCTCCGGTTGCCGATAAGTACTCCCCGAAACCTCCGAAACCGTGGCTGTCTATTACTCGGCCGATTCGTTACATGCTCCGAGAGCAGCGGCTCCTTTTCGTCCTCGTCGGCATTGCAATCGCCACCTCAATCTTCGCCCTCCTCCCTTCATCCACCGGTCCTGTTTACCGGAAAAGTTACGTCCCGATCCCTCACTCATTCTCCGCCGACGAGTCAACCAGGTGGTCTCACAAGCCGTTGTTCGACCACCGAATCGGATTGTCCATGATGAATTCCGGCGGAAAAGTTCCGCTTGGGCTGAAGCGAAAGGGGCTCCGAATCGTCGTCACTGGCGGAGCGGGATTCGTCGGGTCGCACCTCGTCGACCGTCTGATGGATCGGGGAGACAGCGTGATCGTGGTGGATAATTTCTTCACCGGCCGGAAAGAGAACTTGATGCACCATTTCGGAAACCCGAGGTTCGAGCTTATCCGGCACGACGTGGTCGAACCGCTCCTTCTGGAGGTCGACCAGATCTACCACCTCGCCTGCCCTGCTTCTCCGGTTCACTACAAATTTAACCCAGTTAAAACAATCATATCCTTCAGTGCAAATCTATCAAACTCTCTAACCTCCATTCTTAATCATTTCTCTGTTATTGTTATTATTTTTTCTCCTTGATTCTGATTCGAATTGCACAAGACGAATGTGGTGGGGACTCTGAACATGCTAGGACTAGCGAAGCGGGTCGGAGCTCGTTTTCTCCTAACCAGCACCAGTGAAGTCTATGGCGATCCCCTGCAACACCCTCAAGTCGAAACTTATTGGGGCAACGTAAATCCCATCGGTACGTCATTGTATTTAGTCTTCTGGCACAGTTGCCGACGGCTTTTCCTAATCGCCGGCGGAAACTGCGCATGTTAGCCAGGAAAAAAGTTAGATTCGATCTGAAACTTGGTCTGTTCTTCGACCGAGTTGCGCGGTTTGTTTATTGACACAGGTGGACCACCTTAGCCCTTAGGGTCCCACGATGCGTCCGTAGTTTTCGGGTGCATGAAATCGGCGGTCCACGTCACCTGTACCCTTAGATGATCAGAAATAACCTAAAAGATGATCAAAAATTACTTTTTCTTATTTTAAAATAATTAAATATTTTATATTATTAATTTTTAAAAGTTACTTAATTTAGTAATAATGTAATTCACGGTCAACGTTCGAACGTCGAGTTTGAGTTTTTCTGATTGTCTGAACGTGGGATAGGTGTCAGAAGCTGCTACGACGAGGGGAAACGTACAGCAGAAACGTTGACCATGGACTATCACAGAGGAGCAGAAGTTGAGGTTTGAAATCAACAAACTTACTATCTACTTCAAATTTAATCCCATTAATTGTTTATGATTTAAACAAAAAAAAGAGATTATTTGAAAACGTTGTAGGTTAGAATTGCTAGGATTTTCAACACTTATGGACCCCGAATGTGCATAGATGATGGTCGCGTCGTTAGCAACTTTGTCGCGCAGGTACATATTTGAACAACGCCGTGTCACATTTTATCCGGTTTTTTATTATGAATGACATTCGAATAGCAACAATTCAGGCATTGAGGAAGGAGCCTTTGACGGTTTACGGCGACGGGAAGCAGACTAGGAGTTTCCAATACGTTTCCGATCTGGTAATCAACCCCTTTTTCCTCCTCGTTCGACTTCTATTATACGAGATTCTTGGTCGTTATTCATGGAATGTCTCCAACTTGCTTGGTTTGTCAATCCCGTTACATAAATCATAATGTTATGTTTATACTCTTATAAATGACGGGGACAGGTGGAGGGTCTGATGAGGTTGATGGAAGGAGAACACGTGGGACCGTTCAATCTCGGAAACCCGGGAGAATTCACCATGCTCGAGCTAGCAAAGGTAGGATCAAAACAAAATGATCAAAATCAATTCAAACTCCATAAGTTGGGGAGCTGAAGAAGGTGGAATGTATGTATAATGCAGGTTGTGCAAGAGACGATCGACCCAGACGCAAAGATAGAGTACAGGAAAAACACAGAGGACGACCCTCATAAGAGAAAGCCGGATATCACAAAGGCAAAGGAATTGCTGGGATGGGAGCCAAAGGTTTCTCTCCGCAAAGGCCTTCCTCTCATGGTCTCCGATTTCCGGCGACGCATTTTCGGCGATCACAAGGACACTGGTTCTTCCACATCCCTTTAATTTTTTACTCCATACTTGATGCAGAAAAAAATCGACTTTTACTCGGAAAATGGAGGAGATTATAATGTGAACAGTGTAGGTGGAGCAGGGTTGCAGACTCTGCTGCTGCCATTTTTTTTTTTTTTTTACTGTCCCATCTTTGTAATTTGAGTTCTTATTCCTCACAATCATAATAGACAGCAAGTTTCTTGCTTTCAGAACTTCCTTTTTCCACCTTAGATGTATTGGTTTATTCATGGATCTAATCCAACAATTGAAGGATGTTGGCCAAATTGAAGTCCACTTTGCTGTCTTTGATTTCTCTTTTTCATTCTTATCGATATCGGAAGACAGTTCATTGACAGACTGCTTCGTCAAAATAAAATAATAAGCCCAACGCGTAAGCACCAAATTTCTAAATCCAGATCATAAGCTGGTAGACATGACAAGGACAGAAGAAACACAGGAACACCAATAAAAACAACAATTTGAAGACAATTATTTAGTTAAAAATGTGGGGAATATTAGAAGCTATTAAAATACTACCTTGGGTTTCTGATCGACGAGTCCCGATTAATTAATTGAGCTCCAAATAAATCGAAAGAAAAAAAGGTTTTTTTTTTTAAGCCAATGATTCTTCTGTTATAAACGACGCAACGATGAAGACGAAGGTACTAGCAGCAGCCAGCAACCGTCCCTTCGGGTTCAACCCGCAAAAATGGCGTCAATAGCGGCGCCGACGCAAGATGAATGTGTTCTACGGTTTCAAAGACTCCATCGCGGGTGCCGGCCGCTTGTCGAGTTCAGCTATGATGTCTGAAAAGACAACCTCGATGTTGTCGTCTGGTTTTGCTTAGGCCAACAAGTGCCACATTAAACGCAATGTTTCTGGTCTTCGGCACTGTTTGGCAAGTACAGAGATTGGCCGGAGAAAAGATTCACGAGCAATGGATTCCGGGTGGAAAGGTTCCGCTATTTTCCCACGTTGTAAGTGTTTTGAATCCGCCAACATTCTCTCTCTATCATTGTCATGGCTTGTAGTAGTCTTTGAGGCTGCTTTTTCTAGCTTGCATTTTTGTCACGCCGACGGAAAAAAAACATGCAAATGACTTGTCAAACGGAATAATTTGTTCAGAATAATTTTCAAAACTGAGTCTAATCTTTGATTAGTCTTTCCATCTTCTTTTTTCTTTGTTTGAGCAACATACTTGGTCGAAAGGCCTAGATATTTCCATGTATCAGTTGGAACAGTAGTTGATCGAGCTCATGATTGAAAAAAGATTTTCAGAAACTTAGAAAAGTAAATATCGTTGTAGAGAACAATACCATTGCGATGTCAATGAAATATTTGTTTCCTCCATTGATGTTCAGAATTGTGAGAAGAGAGTTCAGGCAGAAAGAGTGGAGAAGAAGATGAAGGTTACTTTACCAGGCAGCTTCATGCAGCAAGAAGTCTAGAGTGAGAAAGAAGAGAAACGGTGATGAACCCACGTTGGTGAAGGAGAGCACGTGCAAATGGGTGTCCACCCAAAGCTTGCACGTGCCCTGCTTCTCCAACGAGGAGCCATTCACCCACCATCACTGCAACCTCAAGGTATGTTGGATTGGATGAACCCAAACCTCACTACTTATAACCATTTTTAGAGAGAGAGAGAGAGAGAGAGAGAGAGAGAGAGAAGCTCTGCCATGTTGTCATAATTTTACAATTCAAGCAACGACATTTAAAGACAAAAGTGACGACCTTTTCTTTTGAGGGTTCACCAACTCAACTGCAGCCGTTGGATGAAAAACATGTGGGACCTTGAACGCAACGACCGGTGGATTAGATTCAGATGAAGATTAGATACTCTGGGCAGCAGAAAGATAGAATGATGCAAGTCCTTGCGTGTAGCTTAGAGCCTGTTTGTGTATAAATTGGAGATAAAAATAGAGACTCTTTTTTTCGCCAGAACTACTTGTATTCTATTAACAGCAAGAGGCTTCTGGCTCTGCGTACCTCATCCATTCATGTTCTGGCTTCATTGGATGTGTAGCATTGCTCCCTATCTTCGCCATGATACAGTCATGCGCTAGTGTTGTATGATGGGGTAGCGTCAAGCGTGTGTGTTGAGATGGTATAATAAATGACTCCTGTTTTTGAAAGTCACATCACTTAATTAATGCGGAAAATGATAAGGAGGTTAAATTTTCCATCTCAAACAGGCCCAAAAATAGGAGGTTAATTGACATCATAAAAAGGAAGAAACAAGGATCGCAGAACATGATACATTGTTCTAACTACAATGACTACCTAAACTCAGAATGATAAGAATTGACATCTTGTAAGAGGGAAGTATGCCTGTCTTATTTCTTGGCGTAAGTAATCAACATTGAGTTCTGCTGATTCATCTTGAACCCTTGAAGTGCTTGCATTGCAACAGTCGATTGAATTTCATCACCAAACTCCACAAAGGCGATACCGGGCTTTGCTTCCACCATTCTAACCTCCTTAAAACCTTGGTATTGGCAGAAGAGCATTTGGAGCATCATGGGAGTTGTCTCTTGGGGAAGATTTTGAATAAACAATATGTTATTTGGAGGAGCAGGAGCCTCTGCCACCATTGGTTTAATACCACCAGGATAGGGTATCTGTGATAGCTGCACCATTTTGTAGGAAAGACGGTTAAACAATACACAAGATTAGCTACCCAAAAGAGACAGCGCATAACAAAAGGAACATTGTCATGGGACAGGAAAATACCCATCATAACGGGACTCATAACAAAATGAAAAAAATTATACTCTCCCAAGGGCAACAATTATTTATTAACTAGAACAGAAACGTGAAAAACTCAACCTTTCCCCCATCCACAAATTAATAACCAGTTAAGTATTCTAGTTGCTAATATTTCGGTGTCTCAGCCATTAAATGTTAGAAAATATGATTTTCTCAAGGTCAATGAATCAATTTCAGAACGTAACATTTTCCAGAATAAATTTATATTGAACAAACTATGTTACATAAACAACCTCAAGAAAATCTTTCCAGAAAAAAAATTCTTACAGGTGGTGTTCCACCATAGGCACCAGTATAAGCAGGATTTAATCCCATTCCAGCTTGATTGCCATCGTGATGATCTCTTCTCTTTTTCCCTGTCACGTGATGAGCATATTCAGAAAATGACCTTCCAGGAAAACCAAATTTAAACAAGTCATGTAAATTAACAACAAGACCTATAAATGTGAAATTTTTTTAATAAATAGTGGGAAGAATCCTGGATAGACAATTGTTCTATTTACCCTTCAAATATCCCATGTAAAGTATCAATTAAATTAAACAAATAAAACTAACATTAAGCATGTCTGATCTACCTTTCTCATTCACAAATAAACTTTTTCTATTTAAATGACAACAAAATGCTGATGTTCCAAGAGGACTGGAATACAAGATCTTTGGAATTATCTAATAATAGATTATACCATTATAAGAGTTCTCACATTGTTAGGTAGAGTTAAATTTTATTATAAGAAGATTTGAAGCTGTATAACACATACATGAAAATCTAACAAAAGTATGGCAATAAGTCAATGACATGCAAAGACAAGAGAAAGGCGCATAGCACTCATCTTTCTTTGATGAGGATGATGAATGAAAGATAGAATCTTACCCTTGTCGTCATTCCTCTTTCGTTTCTCGCGTGGAACGAAGGTACCATCAGCTTTTGAAATTATATCTGACTTTGACTTAGCATATTGGATTCTCTATTTTAATACATTCCAAGGATAAGATTATGAACAAACACACAAGAATATGGGCACACAAACAGTTTATATTACAAAGGAAAAAAGTATAGAAGGTTATGTAAATGTAACAAAATGCCCACTCGTATACCAGTGTATCTAAGAACAATGTAAATACATTGAAGCAAACACAAATGGACAAAAGATATTGACCAAAACAATACACCAAGATATGATAGCTAAGACGAATTTGACAATTTATATACAACAAACACTAAATAATGACTTGTCATGTTGTGCCTCAAGTCCATAACATTTGGGAACATAAGACATCGAGCAATATACAATCAACAAACTCTTCTAGAAACTATACAAAATTATGGTCACGTAAGCATATGCCATTACAAGTACAAATCACATGCTTGTCATCATATGGCCACCTAACTAAATTTTTTCGGAAATAGTCCACTTTCAATTGGTTTTAAGAGCAATTTAAAGATTCAATCAAATCTAAGATGAAAAACGTGTCTTGATTCAAAGACAAAAGGACTCCTAAAATCTCATCTAGTAACTTGGAAAACCTTAAGCTAAAATGCAGAAACCTATCTTTAAATCATTTTCTGGATGCATCGAGGACAAGCGTAAACCCTTCTCATGAGGTATCAATCACGAATCATTTGCAAATAATAGCTCAACAAACAGAAATTCTCTTTTTGCTCGACTCTCAGAATTTCTGTCAAGACCACCATGTAGCTTAACTCCTTAGATATGCGAAATTTGGTAAGGGTAAGGTATTACCATGGGCTTGTCATAGAAGGGAAAACCTTGCATTTGCCTAAGTGCATTAGCTGCAGATGCCACGTCCTCGAATACTACCCAAGCTTGCCCTTTATGCTTGAGAGTCTTGAACGCCAATACCTCCAGTATCTTCCCGAACTGAGAAAACACTGCCTTAAGCGATTTCTTCAACTCTGCAACAGAAGAAAAAGAAAACTCAACACTCCCAATCAAAAATAAAATCCTAAACCCAAGTAAGAACATATACGACTACCTTCGAGCTTGATTTTCTCGTTGAGGTTATTTATGTAGATGGTCATGTTCGTAGGAGTTTCGTTGCCGCCGGTGCTGGTAATCTCCGCCATTTTCGCTTCTTTCTTCTCGCTATCTACGACCAACTTTGTTGAAGCTGCACCCGAAAATAAACAATGGCGAGTGCAGGATTGCAGGCTTCCCGAACTCCGATCAGTGCCACTGCCCCTCAAATCCCGGGTCTCTCTCTCAGTTTCTTCGACTGGTTTTGGAATAGAAGCCCTAACACTACGTCACGGATACGATCGATATTTTTAATTGGGCTTACAATGGGCCGACGGGCCCAAACTTTAGGCCCATTCATTATCCCAAAAAATAACGAGAATAGATTCAAAAAGCCTTTCTCTTCCAATTAGGAGATAATTAGAATCCATTAATTTTAAATAAGATAATTATCAATAAAATTTTAAACTATAGGGTTATTAACAAACGCGCTCTTAAACTATTTTTGTTAACAAAATAAATATTAAATTATTTTTCGTTAACAATCCAAACCTTAGCAGCCGCTCGCACTTAAAATGAGTTGAATATGTACTGGGAACCGAGGACTTCAGCTTCACGTGAATGTACGTATGGTCGCGCGCACTTCAAATGGGTGCAAAATGCACTGTGATAAAAGTCTTTCTATTTTAATTATTACGTCAATCAATTAACAATGCATCAAAAGGTAAAACTTAACATTACTCGTTAAAATAAGAATAGAGTAATAGATTAAAATAGACAATTTAAAAATCTATAGTTTTTATTGATTTATTTGGGCAATACATGGAGATATTCTAGTGATTCTCGAACGAGGGACAAAACATATGCCATGTATTATAGACTTTTGTTACGCTATTTGATTCTTTATTCTTAAGAAACAAAAAATTCATTGAAACTCATCAAATGATTAATTTTTCAAAGTTCTTAAAATTATAATATCAATATAATTTTTGTACATTAAAAAATAAAAAAATAAAAATGTTGGATGATACATAAATTATCTTCATTAATTGCGTAAAGAATAATATTACGTTTACTATATAATCTTACACTCCTAACATGACATAATGCAATAATGATTTATTTTAATTATTTGTAATTTACTAAATTAATTGCATCGATCAATGTTGTCACGTCATAGCATAAAATTATAAAGTATACCATTACTCTAGCGTAAAGCCAATCAAAAGTGATTAGATTGAACATGCATAACCATTTTTCTTTTTAATTTTGTGAAAAGTTCGGCTCATATATCTTAATGAGTTAAACGTACCGAAACTAATAAATTTAAGAAGGCCAATGAGCCAAGCCTAATAAACATGTTAAAAAAAATTGAATTTGAGTCGGCTTGTGAGTCAAAGTTAACGAATCAAGCCGAAACTAACCGAGCCCGCTACAGTGTCGAGCTGGCTGTACATTAAGACAGATTATCTCCATTTTGTTTTTGTTTTTGTTATTTTAATTTTTATGAAAACAACAATTACAGACTAAAACTTTGAACGGGCAGGAAAAGTAGATTGAACTCAGCTGTAACACATATTAATAGGTCAATAGGAGCTTCTGTTGTGGGGGATGAGTCAGATTAGACATATATTATAATATAATGTGACAATGACGAGCATTAAACAATGTTGGTTTGTGAAAGGACAAATTTTAATTACACTTAACTCTTCTATTCATCCTAAGGCCGCCCTCTCCAATTAGGATTATGACTTTAGAATGGTCCTACGTCATTTTTGATAGAGGCTGCTTCATTTTTATCTTAGGATAACATTAATAGATGATTTTACATTTACACTCTTATTTTTTTTTTAATCAAGATTGTAGAACCTAATGATCGTTTAATTATAACCAATATCTTCTATAGATTCAAGACATTAGTTTCTTCTATCTCGATCCTCATGAACATTAGTGTCTAGAAGTTTTGGATCCCTTTGATTTATTTAGATACATGGACGCGTGAGAGAGAGCGACGGGTGTGTGGGATGCTGATTTGAGTGAATAAAATGTGAAAAGTTCTAATAAATTGACCGAAAAATAAAGAATATGGTAAATTTGAGTAATGTTAGGTTTATTTTAGGAAACAAAAAACTTAAAACTTCTGGGCAATAACAAGATAAATTTTAAATTATATATTGTTAACAAAATGAACAATATATATTAACAAGTCAATCATATTTTTGTTAAATCTAAGCACAGTGGATCGCACAGTTTAAACTATATATTGTTAACAAAATGAACAATATATATTAACAAGTCAATCATATTTTTGTTAAATCTAAGCACAGTTGATCGCATATTAATTGCAAACGGCTGTAGGTATATCCACTTGAAGCCGAAGTTGCTTCGTTCCTCAATGTATTTTGCACTCATTTTAAATGCGGACGACCGTATTTTAACTAACGACGACCATGAATTGTTGGATTGTTAACGAATAACTGTTTAAAGTTTTTTTTGTTAACAAATGATAGTTTAAAATTTGTTAATAAAAATAGTTTGAGGGCAAATTTGTTAATTATCGTATAATTTAAGGTTTTTATTGATAATTAACTTTTTTTTTTTTTATAATTTTATGTACAACTAATAAATAAAATTAGATAGTAAATCTAATAAATATCTATAAATGGTGCTACAGTTTTTGTTTTTCCTTTTATACCCTCGTTAGGATACCAATGCCAACTTTTGATCTGCTACGTACTAAGACAGCTACCATAAGTTAACGAAGTCAATGAACCCTACACGACGATGGCAAAATTGTAATTATCAATTAAAAGTCGGGGAAAATGTAAAATACATCTTTTCTTTCACGTTTGACCCTTCGGTCTTCCAGTTCCAGAACATGAACGAAACCCCGCCGCCTCTTCCCTCTTCATTCGCTCCGCCACGCCTACGCCGTGGATACTACGCTAACGACTCAATCAACGGCTCTCTTTCACTTGCTTCTTTCTCCGCCACCCGTCGCCGACTTTCTGTATTGCTTTGTTTGTATTGGCTTTATATAATTTATTTTTAATAAATAATAATATAATATTAAATTAAAGTTTATTCCTTTTTAATGCAATGAAATAGTGGAAGAAGAAAGGGTAATTTAGGAAATTAATTTTAATTAATTAATTTGTGGCCGGAAAAAGCCCAAAAGGCCAACTTTGACTAGGTCGAGTTGGAGGGAATTGGATCACCTCCTTCCGGCTTCCTTCCTTCCCATCTTCCTATATAAACTCCTCTGCGCCTCTCTGGAAACCACGCTCTCCAACATACCTAAGCATAGAGAGAGAAAGAGGCTAAGATTTGTTTTCGCAGTATCTGTGAAGGATTCTCTCTCTTTCTTAGTATTTTCATTTGGAAATGGCTCCATCTTTGTCCGGCGCCAAGCTTCTCTCTGCTCTCGTCGTCGATGGATTTTCTGTTGGTCTCAGCAGGTACGGGATAGCCTCTTCTCTAATGGCGTTGATGGGTTTTTGTTTTCTCGTCTGTTTTCTTTTGGTTTCCAAACAGATCTTCAACTTTCGATTCAGAGCGATTTTACGTTATTCCGCTTTTTTGTTTCTCCGCAACTCGCGGTTTTTTTATTTGCTTATTGCTTTCGGTGGCACGTAAGCGTAAAAAATGATTACTTTGTTAATGACGTGATTAAATATAAACTTAATGATTACTGGGTGTTTTGGACAGACGTGGATACGCGGCGGCGGCGCAAGGAGTTGCGTCCGACGTGGTGAAGGGATCGGCGGCGGCGGCCGCGAGAAGCGGCAGTTTCGTAAAGAAAACTGGGGACGAGAAGGTGGGTACCACCGAGAAAGTCTCATGGGTTCCAGATCCTGTTACTGGCTACTACCGGCCGGAGAATCTCTCCGACGAGATTGATGTTGCTGAGCTTCGTGCAACGCTCTTAAAGAACAAAAACTGAAACGTAAACTGACACGGAGAGAGGGAGAGAGGGAGAGATTTGGATGAAGCCGAAGATGGGGGGCTAAGCAATCGACGAAGAAGAAAAGAGTTTGATTTTAACTTGAAATTGAAATTGTTGGAAAAAGTGAAGAACAGGGGAAAATTTTGATTTATCATTCCTATGGCTCTGGCTCTGGCCATGGCTGGTTGTAACTCTTTGTTTGGACAATACGATTATAATAACGTTACGACTCATCTCTGTGATACCTGATTTGAAACTTGAAATCTCTCTCTCTCTCTCTCGTTCTTGTGAAACGTAAAACTAGACGGGAAAGTAAGCGGGTCAGCCACATCGATGACGCAATCTTCCGGCGACCACCTCCTCTACCGGCTTCATGTCTCCGCGGTTCCGCTTCAGGAATCATTTTTTTTATTTCTTTGATAGAGAAACAATTATTTAAAAAAAAGATTCCATACGTCGTGTAAATCAGGGAGATGACAAAATTGAGCCAAAGAATCAACGGCGTTGGCATTAACAAATTGGATTTTGATATCTTAAAAATGTTTTGTTGTCCTACCCCGATGGTGATTGTTCAATATTTGAGATTGACAGGAATTATTTCGGGATTAAAAAATAAATAAAGTTTATGGCGAGTATAACCAAATCACCTGGAACTCGCCGTTAATACATCGCCCCTGCCTTCAGTCACCTTACTTGTTATACCAATTAAACGAAGTTAATTAAGTTTGGCGAAATAACAGTTCAAGATTAAAGAACAACTTAATTAAGTTACTAAACAGAAGTTAAGGGAGTTTGGCCAAATACCAGTTCAAGAATAAAGAACAACTTAACAAAATATCGTCGAAGATCGATCACTTACTGTGGCGCTTAGGCAAGCCCAAAATCCACAGCTTCCACAAACAATAGAACACCGACAAACAAATGCACGACCGACACCATACTGCATTTACACCAAAACAGGGTTAATTTAACACAATAGCCAATTAAAATTTTTAATTCATATTTATTTTTAAATTTGAAAAAAGTAAGAAATATATGGGATACTCACTAAGGGTAAGGGAAATAATTATAGATCTTTGACGCAGCGGGATGCGGGAACGAACGAAAAACCCTCTCGCAAGAGGAAACCAAGAGAAACCCTAATTTTCTGAATCTTGAATAATCATTGAATAATTGAAAATTCGGAATACAACCTTAAATAAATTAGTCAACTAATTTAGGAAAATAAAATAAAAAAAAATAATGCATAAAATAATTCATAAAATCTTTTAATGATGATTTGAAGCTGATTTGAAGGCTTAGGGGATCGCCACATCATTCTCCCCCACCATAGAAAAACTCGACCCCGAGTTTTCCGGGTATGCCAATTCATCGTCCGGATAGAAAGGAAAGATGTCTGCCACATTAAATGTCTTGGATATGCCCATGTTGTTCGGTAAGCCAATCACGTAAGCATTATTGTTGATTTTCTTCTCTATCCGATACGGTCCGTACCTCTTAGGTTGCAATTTATTGTATTTGCCGATCGGGAACCGTTCCTTGCGAAGAAACACCATCACTTGATCTCCCACAGCATACATTGTTTTACGTCGGTGTTTATCTGTTGCTGCTTTATACTTGGCATTGGACTCCTCAATTCTCTGTTTGACCTCCGATGCGACATTTTGCCATTGTTCTGCCATGTGTTTTGCTGGAATATTAATGTTAGAACCCGAAGTCTTGGGAAGTTTAATCAAGTCAAGGGTGTGCTGGGGCGGTTTCGTATAAACGATAGAGAAAGGAGACCTTCCTATTGTCCTGTGAACGGCGCTGTTGTACGCAAATTCTGCTTGAGGTACAGCGATGTCCCATTGCTTCGGTTTATCTGTGCATATGCTCCGAAGTAAATTTTCCAACGTTCTATTCGTAACTTCAGTCTGCCCGTCTGTCTGAGGGTGGGCAGTAGTACTGTAGTTAAGTGAGGAATCGAACATCTTCCATAGTGTCCTCCAAAAATGGCTGAGAAACTTACTATCTCGATCAGACGTAATAGATTTTGGAACTCCATGTAAACGCACTACCTCTTTGAAGAATAACCGAGCTATATTCTGTGCATCGGCGACTTTCCTGCAGGGAATAAAATGTGACATCTTCGAAAATCTGTCAACCACCACAAAAATAGAATCGAATCCCCGCTGGGTCCTAGGTAATCCGAGGACGAAATCCATAGAGAGATCCTCCCAAATGTTGTCTGGCACGGGTAATGGCATATAGAGTCCAGTATTTTGCGACTGCCCCTTTGCTGTTTGACAAACGTAACACTTCTGCACGACTCTGCTGACGTCTCGGCGTAGATGGGGCCAATAGAATCGCTCACTAACTGCAGTTTTGTCCCTACCCAAATGCCCTGCTAGACCCCCTCCATGCAAATCTCGAATGACTTTCTCCCGTAGAGACGATTGCGGGAGACATAGCTGGTTGCCTTTCATCAGAAAACCATCATGTAAGTAATAATCCACGTAAGGCTGGCCGCCACTGTATTTGCTCCAAACATCCATAAATTCGGGGTCTGATTGATATAAATCTTTCAAATATTCAAACCCCACGATTTCATTGGTTAAGGTCACCATTAGCATTTCTCTCCTGCTCAATGCGTCAGCAACTTTATTTTGAACGCCTGCCTTATGTCGTAGCTTGAACGGGAATTTTTGTAGGAACTGAACCCACCTCGCATGCATATCCTTGCTGATTCGGGTCTGATTGTTCAAGTGTTTAAGGGCATCACAATCAGAAAATAAGACGAACTCCTTTCCGACCAGATAATGTTCCCATGTTCGCAAGGCGCGTACAACTGCATAAAACTCTTTATCATAAGTGCTCCACGTACGTCTAGCTTGACACAATTTTTCACTGAAAAATGCAATCGGGCGTTTTTCTTGGGATAAGACGGCTCCAATACCTACACCACTTGCATCACAATCAACTTCAAATAATTTATTAAAGTCAGGAAGAGCTAATACCGGGGCTGTACAAAGCTTCTCCTTTAATAACGCAAAGCTCGCCTCAACTTCTTTTGCCCACATAAATTTTCCTTTCTTCAGGCACTCTGTGAGAGGTGCTGCAACGGAGCTGAAGTGTTTAATAAACCGCCGATAAAAACTGGCCAATCCGAGAAAACTTCTCAGTTCGATCACTGATTTTGGTGTAGGCCATTCTCTGATGGCTCTGATTTTTTCCTCCTCGACTTGAATACCATCTGCCCCGATAATAAATCTGAGAAACAATAATTTCTGAGTGACAAAATTGCATTTCTTCAGATTAATAAATAATTTATTGGCCTGTAGGATTCCGAGGACTTCACGCAAGTGCATTAGATGCTCCTCTTCCGTCTTACTATAAATTAATATATCATCAAAATATACGACCACAGATCTCCCAATAAGAGGTTTGAGTACCTGATTCATTATACGCATGAATGTGCTAGGGGCGTTGGACAATCTAAATGGCATGACCAGCCACTCGTAAAGCCTTTCTCTCGTTTTGAAGGCTGTTTTCCACTCATCACCAGGTCGAATTCTGATCTGATGATTGTTGACTTAAATAGAGTTTAAGTCTAAATTTGTTTTTGATGATGTATTTAATGATAAATATGTAATTTGATCATGTTTATAAAATGAGTTTATTGAAGTATGTGTTTGATTTTTAATCCTTTGGAAATACCCTTGAAAAGGGTATTTTAGTGTCTAATAATATTGGTTGAGTGTACAAGGCATGCATCTGCCGATGAAGCTCAAGTTGCTTCTGCCGATGAAGCTCAAGTTGCTCATGCCGGTGAAGCTCAAGACTTGGTTCTGCCGAAGGCTTTTCAAGATGTTTCTGCCGAAGGCCTTTCAAGATGGTTCTGCCGAAGGCCTTTCAAGATGGTTCTGCCGATGGCCTTTCAAAATCCTTCTGCCGATGGAATCTTAAGGTGCATCTGCCGATAACTCAAAGCTTGTACATGCCGATGACTTATCATGTTGCTTCTACCGATGGCGTCTGAAGATACTCATGCCGATAGCATTACAGCTTGTATCCACCGATGACGTTCCGATTGTTTAAAGCTGCTTCATCCGGTGATCTTCCGCCAAATTTAAATATATCCGCGAAGCTACAGTGACGTCGTTTTCAACCTTAACTCCAGAACATTAATGGCGACGACGACTTACAACTACAGACGGCAACGGCTACCTGAAAATTGTACGAAAGCTCACCAACTGTAACAAAGTTTCTATTATTGGATAAGGAGCATTGAAGTCAAGCCGATTTTGAAGACAGAGTATTTAAGCCGAGGTTAGAGCACAAAGATAAAAAATTTTGCAAATCGACTTTCTGAGCCCTAACTTGTGAAATTTATTCATACTCTGTAACTCTATCTACTCTTCTCTCAGATTCAAAACTTGAGATTTACTCCTTGAGAGAGCTTAGACTGTGACATATATTTTTACTCATTCAAAATCTGTAAAGGCTGTGGATTATCGCCCGTGAAGTATAATCCGGTATTGTAAAGGCAGTTGATCGGAGCTCAGAATTCCGATCTGTGTTTTCTCACTGAGGAGAAGGTTAAGGATCTTCAAGGGGTGAACCTTGGAGCGTGGATGTAGGCAAGGTTTGGCCGAACCACGTAAAAATCTGGTGTTGATTTTTCCTCTCTCTCTTTCTCTTACTGTTATTGTTTGATTGCTTTTGTTTAGTAATTCAGAAAATCTTAATAAGTCTAATTCACCCCCCCTCTTAGACAAATCTTGATACTACAATTGGTATCAGAGTTAGGTTAATTATTGTCTAAGTTGTATTAGAACACTCTGTGAGATATTTACTATGGCATTCAACATTAACGCTACACAAATAGAAGGTCAGGCAACAAATAGACCTTCATTCTTTGATGGTGGTAATTATGTCTATTGGAAGGCTAAAATGAAAATATTCATTCAAGCCATAGACTATGAGACTGTTGACTTAATTAATGTTTAAGTCTAAATATGTTTTTGATGATGTGTTTATATGCACGTAATATAATTTGATTATGATTATTAAATGAGAATAATGATTTATGCATTTGTTTTTAATCTGTTGGAAATACCCTTATTAAGGGTATTTTAGTATCTAATGCATGTGATTAAGTGTACAGGGCTGAAATGTGTTAAACAAAATAACTAAGTCCACCGGTCTAGTTGAAAATAAGTCCACCGGTCATGTGTGAAAAGAAGTCCACCGGTGAAATTAAATATTAATAAAATAATGAGTTCACCGGAGGCTGAAAGTAAAAGAAGAAGTCGTTCAGTGACTAAGTCCACCGTTCGCTAGACGACAAGGCGGATGAGCAAATGGAATTACTCCACCGCCCACTAGACGACAAAGGCGGATGAGTAAATGGAATTAGTCCACCGCTCGCTAGACGACAAGGCGGATGAGCTAAAATGAAGAAGTCCACCGCTCGCTAAACGACAAAGGCGGATGAGTAAATGGAATTCCTCTTTCGGTCACTAAACGACAAAGGCGGAAGATGTCTAAGATTTAATCATCCGACTGTGTTTTTAAAGCTTCATCATTCTATACCGGTTCAAGCATTAGAAGCTTACTCATCCGATGCCGGTTCAATATTTCTCAGTTGCATCATCCGATGGCGGTTCATGACTTCAAATCAGCTTTGTCTTCCGCCAGAATTCAAATAAACCGCGAAGCTACAGTGACGTCGTTTTCAAGCTTTAACTTCAGAACATTTATGGCGACGACGACTTATAACTACAATCGGCAACGGCTACCTGAAATTGTACGAAAGCTCTCCAACGGTAACAAAGTTTCTATTATTGGACAAGGAGCATTGAAGTCAAGCCAATTCTAAAGACAGAGTATTTAAGCCGAGGTTAGAGCACAAAGATACAACTTTTTGCAAATTGAATTCCTGAGCCCTAACTAGCGAAATTATCATACTCTGTCTACCTCTCTCTATTCAAACTTGAGATTCAGATCCTGTGAGAGAGTAGTTTTTGTGCAAAACTTTACAAACTCAAAATTTGTGTAAGGCAGTGGATTGACGCCCGTAAAGTTCAATCCTGTACTGTGTAAAAGGCTTTGGATCGACGCCCGAAAGCTCGATCAGGATTTCTCATTGAAGAGAAGTAAGGAATCTTCAAGGGGGAGCCTTGGAGCGTGGACGTAGGCAGTTTGGCCGAACCACGTAAAAATACTGGTGTCAAAATTTCTCTCTCTCTCTCTTTACATTATTTGATTACTTGTATTAAATCTATAAGTTTAATCAATGAGAGAAATTAGGTTGACTCGTAATTAAAATTAAAAAGTCTAATTCACCCCCCCTCTTAGACAATACCGATCCTACAGAGACTTGGTGTATTATAGAGAATGGTCCTTTTAAGGCCATGAAAACTGTTGATGAGAAAAGTATCCCTAAGGACTCTTCTGAGTTAACTGAGTCCGATAAGAGAAATCTAAGCCTTAATGCTAAGGCAGTAAACACCTTGTACTGTGCTCTAAATAGAGATGAATTCAATAGAGTGCAAGGGTGTGAAAGTGCTCAAGAAATTTGGCACTTATTAGAAGTCACACATGAAAGAACTAACCAAGTAAAAGAGAGTAAATTGAGCATGTTAGTTCACGAATATGAATTGTTTTCCATGGAAAAGGATGAGTCTATTTCTTCAATGTTTACTCGTTTCACTAACATTACTAATGGGTTAAAAGTACTTGGTAAGATGTATTCAGGTGAAGAGCTAATTAGGAAAATTTTGAGATGTTTACCAAGAGCCTGGCAACCAAAGGTGACGGCAATACAAGAGGCACGGGATCTTAAGGTTCTCAAGCTCGAGGAACTCATTGGCTCTCTGATGACTCATGAGATAACCATGAGGGCCAATGACAAGGAGGATCTCAAGGAAAAGGAGATCTCCAAGAGAAAGGACATAGCTCTCAAAGCCTCATCGAGCAAGCCTGATGAATCTGAGGAAGAAGAAGAAGATGAGGACATTGCCCTTATTACCAGGAGATTCAGCAAATTCCTGCAACGAAAGAGGATGCAGGGAAAAAGATTTCCTAAGGGTGAGAAGTCTCAAAAGGACAAGGAGATCACATGTTTTAGGTGTGGAAAGCCTGGTCATATGAAGGCGGACTGTCCACAAACAAAGAAGTACCCCAAGAAGTTTAAGAAGAAAGCTATGAAGGCTACCTGGGATGATAGTGAAGAAGATACCTCTTCATCAGAAGAAGAAGAAGTAGCAAACCTGTGTTTCATGGCACACGAGGACAAGGTTAGTTCTTCATCTTCTAGTATTTTAAGTGACAGTGATAGTGATGATGATGAAGGTAATCTAATTGATGCCTTCAGTGACTTGGTTAAACAATTTGGCATGCTTAAGACCAAGTATAACATGTTGAAAAAGGAAAATGCGAGCCTAATTGAGAAGCACGTCAATGAACATAGAGTGCAAGATAAGGAAATCTCTGTACTTAAAAAGAAAAATGAGATGTTAAATAGACTTGTTCTGAATTTCACTGAAGGTAGTAAAAATCTGAACATGTTATTGAGCAGCCAGAGAGTGCAGTTTGATAAAACTGGCCTAGGGTATGACGGGATTAGTAAAAAGAAAACATATAAAAGGCTTTTTGTTAAATCCACTGTCTGTCATGCATGCAATGAGGTAGGACATAAATCATTTGTGTGTCCTTTAAAAACAAATAATATGAAAGCTGGTTGTAAGTTACAATGGGTTCCTAAAGGAACCAGACCTAACACTAGGACCCAAAAGATTTAGGTACCTAAGAAGACAACCTAATTTCTGTTTTGCAGGATAATGCATCTCCCCTAAGAAATCAATGGTACCTGGACAGTGGCTTTTCAAGGCATATGACTGGAGATGCAACTAAGTTCGCTGTTGTCAACAAGAAGAAAGGAAGTGTCACTTTTGGTGGAAACCAAAAGGGCAAAATTGTTGGCATTGGCAACATAGGTAACCATATCAATCCTGTTATAGAAAATATTTTATTAGTTGATGGGTTAAAACACAATTTGCTTAGCATAAGTCAATTATGTGACAAAGGTTATGAAGTGATATTTAAATCAGACTCATGCATAATTAAAGATGCTGCAAATGGCAAAATTCTGTTTACTGGCTTTAGGAAAGAAAATATTTATGTCATTGACATTGATGATATTGATTGTAGTATTGAAAAATGTTTTGCTGTGAATTCTTCTTATGATTGTTGGATCTGGCATAGGAGATTAGGACACGTAGGGATGGATACCTTAGCTAAGATTACTAAGGAGAACTTAGTTAGAGAAATCCCTAAGATATCCTTTGAAAAGGATAAAGTCTGTGAAGCTTGTCAAATGGGCAAGCAGATCAAAAGTTCTTTTGCTTCTAAGAATTCAATTTCTACTTCTAAGCCTCTTCAACTTCTTCACATGGACCTCTTCGGTCCTTCCAATATAGCCAGCCTAGGTGGCAAATTCTATGCTTTTGTTATTGTAGATGACTTCTCTAGATTTACTTGGGTTTACTTTCTGAAGTCTAAGGATGAGACTTTCGACATCTTTTCTAGTTTTAGGAAAAGAGTTCAAAATAAAAAGGAGCTCACCATTGTTGCTATTCGTAGTGATCATGGTGGAGAATTTGAAAATGAGAAATTTGAACTCTTGTGTCTCAAGTATGGAATTGAGCACAATTTCTCTTCTCTTAGGACCCCTCAGCAAAATGGTGTTGTTGAGAGGAAAAATAGATCTCTCCAAGAGCTTGCTAGGACTATGCTTAATGAGAATTCACTTCCTAAGTATTTCTGGGCTGAAGCTGTTGCTACTGCCTGTTATGTGCTGAATCGGGTCTCCATAAGACCTATTCTTGAGAAAACTCCATATGAGCTCTGGAGTGGAAAAACTCCCTTTGTTAAATTCATTAGAGCCTTTGGTAGCAAATGCTTCATTCTTAACACTAAGGATAACTTAGGAAAATTCAATTCCAAATCTGATATTGGAATTTTTCTGGGTTATTCCCTTTCCAGCAAAGCTTATAGAGTATTCAATAGGAGAACTCTAGTTGTAGAGGAGTCAGTTCATGTTAATTTTGATGAGTCCCCTCAACCCACAATCAATGTGGATGAGGATGATTTTTTGGATAAACAACTGGATTCTCTTTTCTTAGAAAAACCAAGTGATTCTCCTCAAGTAGAAAAATCATTAGAACCTTCTTCTACATCTCTAGAAATTATTCCTGTCAAGGATGAAAATCCTACTCTCCCTAGAGATTGGAAATTTGTCAGAAACCATCCAATAGATGAAGTCTTAGGTGATCCTTCATTAGGAGTTAAGACTAGATCCTCTCTTAGGAATCTCTGTGCCAATGTGGCATTCATTTCACAAGTAGAGCCTAAGAAATTTGAAGAAGCCGAGAGTGATGAAAATTGGATTTTGGCCATGCAAGAAGAGTTGAATCAATTTGAAAGGAGCAAGGTATGAGAACTTGTTCCAAGGCCTAAGGATCATCCCATTATTAGAACTAAATGGGTCTTCAAGAATAAATTAGATGAAAATAAGATTGTTGTTAGAAATAAAGCTAGACTTGTCGCTAAGGGATACTCTCAAGAAGAGGGTATTGATTTTGAAGAATCCTTTGCCCCTGTAGCTAGATTAAAGTCAATTAGAATGCTCCTAGCTTTTGCTTGCTACAAAAATTTCACACTCTTTCAAATGGATGTAAAGAGTGCATTCTTAAATGGTTATATTACAGAAGAAGTTTATGTTGAGCAGCCTTTAGGTTTTGAAGCTTTTGACAAACCCGACCATGTCTATAAGTTAAGGAAAGCTCTCTATGGTCTTAAACAGGCTCCTAGAGCTTGATACGATAGGTTGAAGAATTTCCTTGAGGAAAGAAATTTCAAAAAGGGTAATTCTGATTCAACTTTATTTACCAGGCAAAAGCATAAGGATATTCTGTTAGTTCAAATTTATGTCGATGACATCATTTTTGGATCAACAAATGTCAAAATGTGTAATGAGAGTGAATTTGAAATGAGTATGATGGGGGAGTTAAAATTCTTCTTAGGATTCCAGATTAATCAAACCCCTGATGGAATTTTCTTTTGTCAAGAGAAGTACATTAAGGAACTCCTTAAGAAATTTGGTTTAGAATCTGTCAAATCCTCTAGAACTCCCATGAGTACCATTACTAAATTGGACAAGGATGAAAATGGTATAAGTGTGGATATCAAGAAATATCGTGGTATGATTGGTTCACTGTTATATCTGACTGCAAGTAGGCCAGATATACTCTTTAGTGTGTGCCTATGTGCTAGGTTTCAGGCTGCCCCTAAGGATTCTCATTTATCTGCAGTAAAAAGGATTTTCAAATATTTGAGTGGGACTTATGACTTAGGTTTATGGTATCCTAAGGGAACTTCCATTGATCTGATAGGATATTCAGATTCTGACTATGCTGGTAGTCTAGTAGATAGGAAAAGCACCAGTGGAACATGTCAATTCCTTGGTGAATCTTTAGTTTCCTGGTATTCAAAGAAACAAAATTCTGTTGCATTGTCAACTGCTGAGAGTGAATATATTGCTGCAGGCAGTTGTTGTGCACAAATGCTTTGGATTAAGCAAACTCTAGAAGATTATAATCTGTTCTATGATAGGATTCCTATTAGGTGTGACAATACCAGTGCCATCAACATTTCTAAAAATCCTATTCAGCATTCTAGAACCAAGCATATAGATGTTAGATATCATTTCATTCGAGATCACATTCAGAGAGGTGATATATCTTTAGAATTTGTTAATTCTGTAGATCAATTGGACGACATCTTTACAAAACCCTTGGATGAGAAGACATTCAATAATATCATAATAAGGTTAGGTCTCATTCGGGTTGATAGAAAATGATTCTGTCTCTGTTTGGAAAATTCTCAAGTGTTAGAGCAATTTCTTGTTGTGCAGGCATCGGTCGATGCTGATTTTTCTCTAGGCATCGGAAGATGCATGTCTATCGGAAGGCATCGGTAGATACTGCATTTTTTTACCAGGCATCGGTAGATGCAGAGTCTTCAATGATGCATTGATACCGGTAGGTATCGGCAGATGCGTATTTTCTAAAGGCATCGAAAGGTGCATTTTTCTTTAATCTGCCGACACGTGTGTTTCATCGGATTAATCTGCCTTACACGTGTGCCTTCATCTCGTCGGGGGATGCCCTATTTTAATTTAAACCCTGTGTCTTTTCAAAGAAGCTTCACCTTTCGCGCTTCTTCTGACAAACCCCTGGCCTACCAACTTTCTCTCGCGAGTTCACCCCTTTGTCAATGGATTTTCAGGGTTCATCTTCCTTCGCAGTTCTGATAACTCTTAAATTAGAGTTATTTTATACTATATTTAATTGATAAAACTTGTATGATTTGAGTGAATTTAAGAAGAAATTGATAAAATTTACTTCAATTGCTATAAGATGCTGTAAAATCTATACTTTGATTTAATTTAATATATTCTATGCACATTTTCTATTTTGAGCAGATTTTTATCTATAATTCGAATTTTAAATTCTCGTATTTGAATGTAAAATTTACAGCGGGAAAATCAAATTAAAGGTTGAAGGATCGTGAAGAAAATCAATGGAGAAATCAAGAAAAATAAGGAAATTTGTTACTCCGTGGATGATGAGAGAGAAAAATGCGAGAATCATGGAGGAAAATAAATTAATTGAAAGCTGGAAAATAGAAAAGCAATCGGATGATATGAAGAAAATAGCAGCTGGGCAGCAATCGGATGATATTTAAAACTTGGGCAGCGGAAGATATGAAGGGATTTAAAGAAAGCTGGGCAGCGGTTGATTCAAATGAAATTGGGCAGCGGATGATTTAACAAGAATGGGCAGTGGAAGAAGCATAAAACAAAGCAATGGTAGAATTAAAAAAGCTGGGCAGCGGAAGAAAGCTAAAACAAAGCAATAAAAGAAGGAAACAAAGAGCGGTCAGCGGAAGAAGGTATAAAGGGGCAGCACAAAAAGACAAAACTGGGGCAGCGGTAGAAAGAAAGTAGGGCAGCGGAAGAAGACTTACAAGGGCAGCACTAAAAGACAAAACAGAATGGAGAGAGAGAAGGTACACGCAGAACAAGAACAAAAGAAAAGGCAAAAATCAAGGAAAGAAAAAAAAGAAATAATAAAAGTGAATTTGGAGAGAGAAAGGTGAGATACACCTGGCAGGCAAAAGGAGAATCCATGAATGAGAATAAAAAAAAGATTTTTGCTGGAAAGAAGTGTTCGGGAGAAGGAGCTCCAGAGGAGGAAGACGACATTCCTCTGCTTTTTCTTCTTCTCTTATTTTTATTATTTTTTTTATGTTATTGTTTTTATTTTTTTTATGACGTCGAGTAGTTAAACAATTTACTTGGTTAGGACGATAGTATTCGTTACGGTATTTTGCTATGATCTCGGTTTTGTTTATGCAATTGTTTATTGAACAATTATTTGTGATGTTCCTTGTTTAAGTCAGATCATATCGATAGATAGGTTGACGATTCATGTTTATATTGTATCGACAGATAGATATAAATTTTAGATGCACGAATAATTAATCGAATTAAATTGTTACAACGTAGTTAACATTAATTTGATTGGCGATAAGAATAGCACATATCGAAAATTCAATATTAGTTACATTCTTTCAAGGTAGAAAGAAATTCTAATTTGAATTTACCTAGGCAATTCGAAAGAATCCTAGAAAATATTTTTATTCTTGCTGTTTTTTAGATAATGCTGCAGAGCATTACCAGAGCATTAGTAGCAGAATCATCGTAACGAAGAAAATCGATCCTAGCCAAGGCCTCCTTTTATTGTTTTTATCTCGTTTAACTTGCTTTATTTTATTGCATCATTATTCATATTTTATTTCTAATTTTTATCCAGCAATTTAATATTTTTATAAGATTTTTATAGCGATTAATTCAATTAACAATATCCTCGTGGGATCGATACTTTACTTACTCTATTACTTCGTTAGCGACACGTGCACTTGCGTGTAAAGGTGTAAAATCACTAACAAGTTCCCAAACCGGCCTCGAAAAAGGCTAAAGGTTCTGCTCGACCTCCTCGTGTGATTCCACGGGCGAAGGATTTTCCATCTCTGTTCTTTATTTCTCAAGCTGCCGAGTCAAAGTACCACGACGATTTTAAGCATAAATCTCTAATCCCCAGTCGAGGTATTTACTCTGAGGACTTAGTTGGATTGAATATTGTCGAACCCTTGACGGACCTTGGGTTGATAGGACTGTTTGATGTAGATTCTTATTATTACCCGGAAGCAATTAGGATGTTCTATGCCAATATGGTTTTCACTTCTGATTTATCCATTATTAGGAGCTATGTGTACAACAAGAACATAGAAATTACACCTCAGTTCATCAATGCTCTTCTGGAGGTCCCGCATTTAGATAGCTGCCCTTACAAGTTTGTATCTGGCACTGAGCCCCCTTTCTTTGGTACTGGTGATGGTCAAGAATTTTTAAGGAACATTGCATTGGATCCCAACCAAACCCCTGATCAATTAAAAGGCAAACATCTGACCGCCAGGGCCTGATTATTTCATCAAATGATAGGATACAATATTGTCCCTAAGGGTGGTCATCATGATGAAGTAAGTGCAATGGAGTTTTTTGTTCTGTTTGCCATTTACCACAAGACTCCCTTCAATCTTGGCTATGTGGTTGTTCGAAGGATGATTCAGGCTGTATCATCTAGGGCTTCCTCTTTCCCATACAACCTGCTCTTAATGAAGATCTTTGCACAGCTTGAGGTTGTATTTCCAGAGGATGAAGATCCTGTCCGTCTTAAACCCTCTAATTATTATTCCAAAACCACACTGAACAAAATGAGAATTAAGAGAACAAGGACAGGGGCACTTGTCTTGGATGCTTCTAAGATTAAACCTGTTAAATCAGCAGCTGCCAGAAAAGGAAAGAGAGCACTTATTCTGCCAGAGGAGTCCACTGCTGAAGGCGGGGGAGACTCTGAAATACCAGCCTTTGTCAATTCCCCCTCTCAATCACAGGCTTCTAGCTTCATACCTCCTCCTCTTGTGCGAAGGCGTCTTGCTCCTTCTTCAAGAGTTCATGTCTCCGAGGTCATCTCTGGTCCCTTCTTTATACCTCTTCCCATTCCTGTGAATCCTCTATCTCCTACACCTGCACACATTTTACAAATTCTACTTCCTCCAAGTCCTCCATCACCAGTCCACCCTTCTTCTCCACTCAAACCCTCTCCATCAGTCTAACTACCTCCTCCAGTTCAACTCTCTTCGCCAGTCCAACCCTCTTCACCAGTTCACCTCTCTTCCCCTGTTCAACCACCCTCTCCTGTCCAACCAGCTCCACTCGTTCTAACTACTCCACTAGTTCATGTCTCCTCACCCATTCCATCAGCTCCTCCTGCACCTCTAAAGACATATCAAGGAGAGTTTACATCAGTGAGGACCAATACTCTAGCTTGCAGTCTTCAATTACCCGCCTTGAGACTGCTCTTAGTTCCCTTGAAAGTAGGATTGACCATTCACTTGATGCGAAGCTAGCCAAGATTCGAAATAACATGAGCAAGGATTTAGATACAGGTCTTGGTTTGCTGTCTCAGAAAGTAGATGCTGATAGACGCATGGTTGTCAGGGAACTTGACTCTCTCCGATCTTCAGTTGATGCCTTGACACCCGTACCTGAACCCGATCCATCTAGTTCAGTCAGTGTTCCTGAGGCTTGCTTTGAAGATCTTTTTCTTCCCTTCTCCAGGCCTGCAGTTGCTGAGGATATTCGCTTAATGTCATTGGATATTCAGGAGGCTGAACTTAAATTCCATACTACTCCTGCTCGTGAGCCTTATCCTGAACCAGCCAGTCCAATGGATATTTCTTCTGCTGGTCCCTCTGTCGAGACTCCTTGTATGGACATGGTAGTCTATCAAGGTCCCTCTCCATCTACTGCTCCTCAGCCTGAGTCTTCTCCTTGCCAAGCCATGGTGGTCTATCAACCGTCCATCCCTCTTGATATTCAGCACTTCCCGCAATAATAGATGTTTTTCTCCTTTCAAACTATGAAGTGCCCGCTTGGATTTGCCAAGCTTTTTAATCACATTTTGTAGCTTTCTTTAAATAACAGACTTGATTTAATGTATACACATTTATTGATTCTCTAATGCCATTACTCTGCTGTTTTTCTGATTTGTATTGAATCTATTATTGTCTCTCTGATTGTTTTTGATAATGTCAATGGGGGAGGAAATATTTGATTAATAATGGATATATGAATGTGAAATAATGTGCAATTAGTTATGATTTTGTGCTTGCATATTTTGGCAATCTGGATATATGCATTGTTTTCAAACTCTGGTATGAATATGGATATATGCATATTTTTTTTTAAAAAAACTCTGGTATGAATCTGAATATATGCATGTTTATGGATTATATGCACTTTCTATGGGGGAGAGTTACAATTAATCAAATTTATGCTAATATTTTGTCATCATCAAAAAGGGGGAGATTGTTGACTTAAATAGAGTTTAAATCTAAATTTGTTTTTGATGATGTATTTAATGATAAATATGTAATTTGATCATGTTTATAAAATGAGTTTATTGAAGTATGTGTTTGATTTTTAATCCTTTGGAAATACCCTTGAAAAGGGTATTTTAGTGTCTAATAATATTGGTTGAGTGTACAAGGCATGCATCTGCCGATGAAGCTCAAGTTGCTTCTACCGATGAAGCTCAAGTTGCTTCTGCCGATGAAGCTCAAGTTGCTCATGCCGGTGAAGCTCAAGACTTGGTTCTGCCGAAGGCTTTTCAAGATGTTTCTGCCGAAGGCCTTTCAAGATGGTTCTGCCGAAGGCCTTTCAAGATGGTTCTGCCGATGGCCTTTCAAAATCCTTCTGCCGATGGAATCTTAATGTGCATCTGCTGATAACTCAAAGCTTGTACATGCCGATGGCTTATCATGTTGCTTCTACCGATGGCGTCTGAAGATACTCATGCCGATAGCATTACAGCTTGTATCCACCGATGACGTTCCGATTGTTTAAAGCTGCTTCATCCGGTGATCTTTCGCCAAATTTAAATATATCCACGAAGCTACAGTGACGTCGTTTTTAACCTTAACTCCAGAACATTAATGGCGACGACGACTTACAACTACAGACGGCAACGGTTACCTGAAAATTGTACGAAAGCTCACCAACGGTAACAAAGTTTCTATTATTGGATAAGGAGCATTGAAGTCAAGCCGATTTTGAAGACAGAGTATTTAAGCCGAGGTTAGAGCACAAAGATAAAAACTTTTGCAAATCGACTTTCTGAGCCCTAACTTGTGAAATTTATTCATACTCTGTAACTCTATCTACTCTTCTCTCAGATTCAAAACTTGAGATTTACTCATTGAGAGAGCTTAGACTGTGACATATATTTTTACTCATTCAAAATCTGTAAAGGCTGTGGATTATCGCCCGTGAAGTATAATCCAGTATTGTAAAGGCAGTTGATCGGAGCCCGGAATTCCGATCTGTGTTTTCTCACTGAGGAGAAGGTTAAGGATCTTCAAGGGGTGAACCTTGGAGCGTGGATGTAGGCAAGGTTTGGCCGAACCACGTAAAAATCTGGTGTTGATTTTTCCTCTCTCTCTTTCTCTTACTGTTATTGTTTGATTGCTTTTGTTTAGTAATTCAGAAAATCTTAATAAGTCTAATTCACCCTCCCTCTTAGACAAATCTTGATCCTACAATGATATCCGCTCCTTAGATCAATTTTGCTGAATATACGAGCTCCACTTAATTGGTCTAAAATATCTTCCATTCGAGGGATTGGAAATTTGTACCCGATTGTGATTTTGTTGATTGCTCGACTGTTTACACACATCCTCCAACTCCCGTCTTTCTTTGGAGTAAGCAAGGCAGGAACAGCGCACGGACTCATACTCTCTCTGATATGTCCTTTCTCTAGAAGCTCTTGCACCTTTTGTCGGAGAATTTCACTCTCCTTAGGACTCATCCGGTAGTGAGGTAAATTCGGTAAACTAGCCCCCGGAATCAAGTCGATGTGGTGCTGAATGTCTCTCATGGGTGGTAAACCACTCGGCAGCTCCTCGGGAATGATGTCAACAAACTCGTCTAGTAACAAGCTGACGTCTCGGGGTAGCTCGATCGACGACTGCTCTTTTTCACCAACTACTAGAATTTGCCGCATAACTAGCACATAAGCTTCCCGAGATTCTTTAATTGCTTCCTCCATTTCATGATCCGTCTAGGTAATAGTAAGGAAAGATTGTCCCTCTACTTTAGAAGTTTTAGGACGGTGCTTTGCCTTCAGAGGGAGCAACGTGAACTTCATTCTATCCTTTTCCAATTTATAGACGTTTTCTTTGCCGGCATGTTGAGCGTCTACGTCAAACTGCCACGGTCTACCAAACAGAAGGTGACATGCATCCATATCCACAATATCACAGTATACCTCATCCGTATATTTACCGATCGAAAATAGTACCTTGCAACGTTCTTTTACTTGAATCTTCTCAGCTGCCTTGATCCATCCAATCGAGTATGGGGTAGGATGCTTCTCTACCGGTAATTGTAACGTCTTTACAACCTCTTTGCCAATAATATTTTCGCAACTACCACTGTCGATGATCAAATCAAAGAGTCGACCGTTGATAGTGCACCTGGTACGAAACAATTGATGCCTCTGGGAGCATTCTTCATGTTTAGGAGTAAGCATTAATTTTTGAATCACAAACGCCTCATCTTCCCTCTCTTCGTCCTCCTCTTCAAATGCATCCTCGTCACCATCGGGTTCACAGCAAATTTCTTGCTCATGTTCATCCCTATCAACTATGTTTACTGCTCTCCGAATTGGACACTCGTTCGATCGATGACCCTGCTGATTGCATCGGAAACACTTTCCAGGAATAGGTCTCGCATAGGGGTTGGTTGATTTTGGCGCTTCTTTATTTTCGGTTACCACTCGCTTCCCAACCGATTTATCTTCTCTCTGTTCTGAGCGAGCTGGAATGTTAGAAACTGATTTTTCTTTCTCCGTATTATTTTTCTGAAACCCTTCATTCCCGTAAGTACGCCTGCTCGAGTCAAATCTACTATTGTTGTCCTGTTTCTCTTGGGTCATCAGTTCAGCCTTTATCGCCATATTCTTCGCTTCATTCAGATTTCGCAAAACATGAACTCCGATTTTGTCTCGAATATGGGGTTTCAGCCCATCCAAATATCGAGCCACTTGCTGCCCTTCGCTTTCTCGTAGGTCATTCCTTTCTGCCAATCTCATAAATTCAGCTGTATAATCATAAACAGTTTTCTGGCCTTGATGACAACGCTGATACTGTTGGAAAAGGATCTGCTCATAATCAGGGGGCAAGAAATCCACCGCAGTAACTGTTTCATCCGAGCCCAAGTTCTAACGGGTTGTTTGCCTTCTCGATAGCGCATGTTTTGTAATCTCTCTCACCATGCAGAAGCTCCGCCTTTCAATCGGCACGCCACTAATTTCACCCTTTTTTCTGTCGGAATCTCCATGTATTCGAAGAATCGATCAACCTCGGCAACCCAATCGATGAAATCTTCGATTTTTAAATTTCCGTTGAAGCTAGGGATGTCCACCTTCAGTTTAAACTCGTTTTCGACAGCATGATAATCATAATTATTAGATCTGCCGTGACCACCACCAAATCTGCCACGACCACCGCCAAATCTGTCATGACCGCCACCATAACCGTTGCCATAGCCGCCGCTGCCGTAGCGACCGTAGCGATTTTCCATTGTCTCCATCTCTTCTTCTTCTTCGTCTGAATCAACCTCATAATCGAGTATAGGTCGTCTTAGATTATTCGCAGGAATAGGTAGTTCATAGCGTTCGCCTTGAGCAGCCTCATCTCTCGGACGAACCCTCTCACCATCTCTATTTCTGTTGGCATCAAACCCTAGGGTGTCAAAACGACCAATCAAGTCTTCAAAGCGCTGCTCGATACGCCGGAATCGTTGATCAACGTTTTCCTCCAAGTTTTTGAATGCCGCCTCTTGAGCCTCTAATCCGGCTCGCAAGACTCCCACTTCCTGAACGACGTTCGGGACGTGATTGCTTCCTGAACTGGCCATCGCAGACTAAACTGAAAACAGCTCTGATACCACCTGACGCAGCGGGATGCAGGAACGAACAAAAAACCCTCTCGCAAGAGGAAACCAAGAGAAACCCTAATTTTCTGAATCTTGAATAATCATTGAATAATTGAAAATTCGGAATACAACCTTAAATAAAATAGTCAACTAATTTAGCAAAATAAAATAAAATAAAATAATGCATAAAATAATTCATAAAATCTTTTGAAGCTGATTTGAAGGCTTAGGGGATCGCCACATCAATCTTCTTGTTGATGATGTTGAAAATCACGTTCAGAAAATACCTAAGAGTTCGGTGATTCGAGTTCTTAACAGAAAGCCACTGGATTCTGCTCATGTCAATGAGGTTGACATTCACTCCAATTATGCATGCACACCATGGGAAGAGTAAATTAACCATCTGCCTTGATTCAGAAAGGGCTCATCTTCAACTGATTAACAACCGGTCCAAAAATTTCTTTACTGCATCATAGAAATCTAACCGCCCACCATAAGACAAAAAAGTCGCAGAATCATCAATGAAAGAGTGAACAATGCGACAGCAATCAGGAACTGTATGAGAAAATGAAGCAACACAGGGTAATGCAGGTACAATATCCGAAGTTTGTATTTGGAATGAGAGTACGTTCATGGAATACTCGTATTCCTTCTTCATCAACATCTGCTCCAATTTGTCAGCTGCCAATGCCTCAGTAATTTGTTTGCGACAATCAGATAATAAGAATTCGTGATCTTATCTTTATGCTTGCTTAAAACATCAAGCAGCTTATCAACTGGGTAACCATACCCACGCAAAGTAACTCCTAGCAAACTCACATAGTCCTTAATCAACAACAGATGATTCTCAGTCTGCATCCTGGAGAACTGATCCTCCAGAACAGAACAAATTTTACTCATTGTAGTATCCCACAGATTCTGAACCTCCAGAAATTTGAGACAAGAAAGTTTGATGTGATTCAAGAAAGGGAGTCATTGACGATACCTGAAAGTCCGATGTCAATTGCAGCTTTCGATTCACAAAGTAATACTGTTTAAACAGATCTTCGAGGCGAAAAGTTTGGTGTTTATGTATGTGGTATATAACGGAGTCAAATCGAATCTCAGCATTACACTACCGCCATTGCTATGTAAATCTTTTGTATCGTCATCAATTATGCCTATCTCGTCACGATCCTCCTTTTCCAACACGTATACGCAGCCTCTAAAGCTCAGCCGGCTCTGATCCTCTGCTTCCCGCTATTTGATCCGAATATCCTCTTCTCGTTGCCGAGCTGACGAGGCCTGGCTGATTGCTAACTGCTCCAATGTCCGACTGACGGTGCAGATATCCACAAGCCAATCTCCAAAGTTCTTTATCACCTTCCTTTCCTTTCTATGAGAGCGAACCTCGGGATTTTTCTTCTCAAGCATTCTCTTAAGAGTAGACGATGGCTTTTTATCCAGAAAATCGTTCTCAATAGAGTCCCCGCACTTCAAAGCCATGCAGAAATCGTTGCTTTCGAGATGGCGGGTTGCTCTCGAGCAGAGTTCCATACGGCGAGTACAGAGTTACGCAAAAAATCAAGCGCGAGATTCAGGTTCAGAGCTCAACAAAGGCATCGAGAGAAGAGAGCGGAGGGACACCAACAGTCTGTAGCTTCGAATTGGAATCATATAGCGAGGTTTTGAGCGAATCAACAAAGGAAAGTAGAGATCGGAGATTATCGACGGCGAGAATAAAATCCTGGTAAAGCGCCACTTCTATCTCCGACTCTTTTGACCTAGAGAAACGACGGAGATGATGAAGAAGAGTCTCAGGCTTGCCGGAAACGAAAGCTTTCCTCACAAAGGGACCTAATACTCGCCATTACCAATCGCAGAAGAAAGCAGAAGCAGGTGTACTTAATCGGCGGAGTCTCTGAAGTCTGCCGCCGATGCGAGTTTCCGGCGAGCTTTAGTAGACAGCTACGTCGGGAGGGAATTTAGGAAAATGGGGTTGTTTCGTTAATTGGACACGCTAAGAAAAGAAATATGGACACAAATGCCAACAAAAGCTTGCAAAAAACGTGTTATCAAGGTCGGGATGATGCGAACCTCGAATAGAAAGGACTTGGGACCCGACAACAACGCGGAATAATTGAAAGGAACGCCTTTTGATTCAAGAACAAAGTAAGGAACTAAGACCCCAATCGAAGAATTCGATGGAATCCTAGTTATCAAAACAGGAGCTTGACCCGAGCCACACCTGTTGGCTGAACCAAAGCTATCAAAACAGGAGCTTGACCCAGACCAAACTCGTTGGTAAGAACCAAAGCTATCAAGCGAGATTCTTCAAGCGTGACTTGAAGAAGATCGTTGTTCTTCGCAAAGAACCAAAGAGAAATCCTCTCTAAAAAAACACTCAATTTTTAATTCAAACTTGTTCTTCTAAATCAAAAGTGTTTTGCCATTAAATAGGCTACACATGAAAATTAAATTAAATAATTAAAAAAAACGAAAATAAAAATAAAATAACTAATAAAATCGTGAGATAATGATCCTTTGCATGATAAGATATCATCTCACGTTTGAATATGATTTGAATTGATTTGAGTAGATTCTGTCAGATAAAATCTCTTATACGTGATTTGTTTGGATTTGCATGTGCTTCTCATGTGACTTTTTAATTCTTGCACGTGCATGTGCATGGCACATGTAAATCTTCATGCATCTTTGGCCTCCCTTGCTTCAACTTGATTTTGAATATCTTCAATCCTCGACACATTCAATAGTTTTAGATCAAGTTGTCGCGGCTCCTCTCTCCCTTGGATCTCAAAAATTAATCCTTGCAAGGCCTCACGCATCTTCTTAGCTTTGGACCGTGTCATTGGGCCGCCAATGTCCTCAATTGGATCGTTGCTCTTGGGCTTGGGTTTTGTCGCTGCTTGGATCACATCATTCCCTCCCTCTTCGAAAAGATTCGTCCTCGAATCTCCTGCATCATATAAAGATAAGTCACTAACATTAAAAGATGCACTAACATTACCATATTCGATAGGTAAGTCGATCTTGTAGGCATTGTCGTTTATGCGTTCAAGGACTTGAAATGGTCCATCTCCTTGTGGATGCAACTTGCTTTTTCGTTGATTTGGAAACCTCTCTTTTCGAAGATGTATTCAAACCCAATCTCCGGGTTCAAATATAATCTTTTTACGGCTTTTGTTTGCTTAACGTGCATAATGCTCGTTTCTCTCTCGAATGTTCTCTTGTACTTTCAGATGTAAGTCCCTAACAAATTTAGCTTTTTTTTCTCCATCAAAATTAACAAACTCGTTAGTAGGTAGAGATAAAATATCAAGAGGAGATAAAGGATTAAATCCATAAACAATTTCAAATGGTGAATATGAAGTAGTAGAATGAACAACTCTATTATAAGCAAATTCAACATGAGGTAAACATTTTTCCCATTGTTTTAAATTTTTAGAAATAATCGCTTTTAACAACGTAGAAAGTGTTCTATTTACCACTTCTGTTTGTCCATCCGTTTGGGGGTGTGCCACGGTTGAGAATAAAAGTTTTGTTCCTAGCTTACTCCACAACGTTCTCCAAAAGTGACTTAGGTACTTTACATCTCTATCACTCACAATGGTTTTAGGAATTCCGTGTAAACGCACAACTTCTTTGAAGAATAAGTCTGCCACATGAGTAGCGTCGTTTGTCTTTGAGCATGCTATAAAGTGAGCCATCTTACTAAACCTATCCACTACCACAAATATGCTATCTTTCCCTCCTTGTGTCCTCGGCAAACCAATCACAAAATCCATCGATATGTCCACCCAAGGTTGGTTAGGAATAGGTAGAGGAGTGTACTTCCCATAAGGTTTAATCTTTGATTTGGCCTTCCTACACTCAATGCACTTATCACAAATGGCTTGAACATGATGCCTCATTTTCGGCCAATAAAAATGTTCACAAAGCACACTCAATGTTTTAGTAACTCCAAAGTGTCCCATTAACCCTCCTCCATGAGTCTCTCTAACAAGTAACTCTCTTAAAGAACATTTAGGGATACAAAGTTTATCCTTTTTAAATAAAAATCCATCATGTTTATAATAATCATTACACGCATGCTTCTCACATTCTTTCCAAACAAGATCAAAATCTGAGTCCGATTCATATAAGTTCTTTATTAAATCAAATCCTAACAACTTAGATTGTAAAGTAGTTATAAGCACGTACCTTCTTGACAATGCATCGGCAACCACATTCTCTTTACCTTTTTTATAATGAATAACATAAGGAAAGGTCTCTATGAACTCCATCCACTTTGCATGTCTCTTGTGCAACTTTCCTTGTGTCTTTAAGTGTTTTAGGCTTTCATGGTCAGAATGGATGATGAACTCCTTGGGCCACAAGTAGTGTTGCCACGTTTGTAATGTTCTCACCAAGGCATACAACTCCTTGTCGTATGTTGGATAGTTTAAGACCGCACCACTAAGCTTTTCACTAAAGTAAGCAATCGGTTTCATATCCTGCATCAAAACACCACCAATTCCTTTTCCCGACGCATCACATTCAATCTCAAATGTTTTATCAAAATTTGGCAAAACTAACAAAGGTGCATTAGTTAACTTTTCTTTTAGAAGATTAAAAGATTCATCATGTAACTCAGTCCACTTAAAATCCACATTCTTTTTAACCAAATCATTCAATGGTGCTGCAATAGTACTAAAATCTCTAACGAATCTTCGGTAAAAGCTAGCTAAGCCATGAAAACTACGTACCTCGTTAGCATTCTTAGGTGTCAGCCACTCCTTGATTGCCTTGACCTTTTCTTTGTCCACCGAAACTCCACTCGAGCTCACTACAAAACCAAGAAACACTACCGATTCCATGCAAAAAGTGCACTTTTTGAGGTTAGCGTATAATTGGTTTATTCGCAAAACATTAAAAACAGATTTTAAATGTTTCACATGTTGTTCTAATGTTTTGCTATAAACTAATATATCATCAAAATAAACCACGACAAATTTTCCAATAAACGATCGTAATACGTGATTCATTAACCTCATAAATGTGCTAGGTGCATTAGATAATCCAAAAGGCATGACTAACCACTCATAAAGTCCAAATTTTGTTTTGAAAGCAGTTTTCCACTCGTCTCCCTTTTCATACGAATTTGATAATATCCATTCTTTAAATCAATTTTTGAGAATAAACAAGCACCATATAATTCATCAAGCATGTCATCTAACCTTGGTATAGGATGTCGATACTTTACCGTTATTTTATTGATTGCTCGACAATCCACACACATCCTCCATGATCCGTCCTTCTTTGGCACCAATATCACGGGTACCGAGCATGGGCTTAGGCTTTCTTTCACTAGACCCTTGTCCATTAACTCGTCCACTTGTCTTTGAATTTCCTTTGTTTCCTCTGGATTTGCTCGATATGCCGGTCGGTTTGGAATTGTCGCACCCGGGATGAAATCAATTTGATGCTCAATTCCTCTAAGTGGTGGTACTCCTTTGGGTAACTCTTCTGGGAATACATCCTTAAACTCCTGCAAAAGAGAAATCACAGCACTTGGAAGAAAATTTTGTAAGTCATTAGATGATAAATAAACATCTTTATATAAAAGCAAAATCATCTCACGCTTATCCTCATTTTTGTTCATCAACACGATTTGTTTCTCACTTGACTTTTTTTCACTCTCTCCCTCGGCTTTTATCTCTTTTCTCTCAATTTTTCTCTCTTCCTCCCTCGGTTTTTCATCCCTCTTTGTACTCTTTTCAACTATTTTTCTTTCTCCACTTTCTTTTTCTATTTTGGCCTCTTTTTCAACTAATTTCTTTTCACCACTTTTTTTTTCTTTTTCAATCCTAATCTTTTGAAATTCCTTTGCAATCCTCTCTTGGTCTACAATTGCCTCCCATGGCTTTAATGGTGTAAGGATAATGGTTTTTCCATTGTAAACCAATGAATACTCATTCTTGTAACCATTATGCTTGACGTTTCGGTCAAATTGCCAAGGTCTCTCCAAAAGTATATGGGTAGCTTGCATCGGAACTACATCACATAAAACTTTATCTTGGTATCTACCAATTGATAAAGGAACTTCCACCTGTTTAGCCACCTTGATTTCTCCACAATCGCTTAACCATTGCAACTTGTATGGTTTTGGATGTTACTCGGTTTTCAAGTTCAACTTTTGGACTAGTAATGTGCTTGCTACATTGGTGCAACTCCCACTATCGATGATCAAACTACAAACTTTGTTATGCACATGACATCTTGTATGGAATATATGCTCACGTTGTACTTTGTCGCCATCTTCCTTAGTTTGCACATTCAATACTCGCCTTGTGACTAAAAGATCTCCTTTTACTGGTTCCTCTACCTCAATGTCCCTACAATCCTCAAGTGGTGGCATCTCACCATCACTCGAACTCACACTCTCCACATCGTCATTGTCCCTTAAAATCATAGCTCTTTTATTTGGACAATTCGAAGCTATGTGTCAGAACCCTTGGCACCGAAAGTACTTAATCTCTCGAGTTCTAATTGGATTTGAAGTTTCAGCCTTAGCTTTTTGTGGTAACACTTGATTGTTGGACACAGTTTTTTCCTTAGAATCCTCCCTCGATTTTGGCTTCTCATTTTTCCAATTTGTTTGCCAAGTTGCGGTTGATGTTGTACCAACCCTAGTACTTCTCTTAGCTTTTAGTTGCCGCTCTATTTTGATTGATTTGTGTAGTAACTCCTCCAAGTCGATGTAGTGTTGTAGATCCACCACATCCGCAATTTCTCGATTCAATCCCCCAATAAAACGAGCCATGGTTGCTTCCTTATCTTCTTCCACATTAGCCCTTATCATGGCTACCTCCATCTCTTTATAATATTCCTCCACACTTTTGAAACCTTGTGTCAAATTTTGGAGCTTTCGACACGCGTCTCTATAGTAGTATGATGGAACATATCTTTTTTTCATGATGGCCTTCAAGTCTTTCCATGTGCGGATTTGTGCTTCACCATTCCTCCTCCGGTTCTTAACTAATTGATCCCACCAAATACTAGCATAATCCGTGAACTCCATGGTGATCAACTTAAGCTTCTTATCCTCCGAATAATTTTGGAACTCAAATACCAAGTCTACTTTTCGTTCCCAATCCAAATATCCCTCGGGGTCGTTCTTCCCTTGGAAAGGTGGAATATTTACCTTGATATTTCGTAAATCGTTGTCTTCTCGGTTTGTCCCCTCATTCCTTTCTTTTGGGTAATAACCACTATACTCTTCGGATTCTCCATCAAAATCCTTCCTTTGTCGTGCATGATTAGGTGTCGGAGTTTCCAATCGTTCCATTCTGTGATTTAGAGCCGTGAATTGATCTTGCATGGCTCTCATGAACAATTTTAAATCAACGTCGTTGTGTTCTTCTCCACTCATGATATTCTTTTTCGACCACAATAAGAAAATAAAAGAAAATTGTTAGAAGTAAAAGAAAAATAATCAAGTAATGGACCTTACCTCTCCCTCACGTGTTTGCTCTCAATGGATGTCACTTCACTCGTGTTTCGCTAAAAAATTAAGGCTTTTTCTATAATAGTCTCACCCTCTTGCCTTTTACCTCTAGATCTCCCTTTTAGTTCTTTACGTAAGAACTTGATCGATGATAAATATTCAACAAGCCAAACTATAAAAAATCAAACTTCAAAGCTTAAAAGTTCAAACTTGTAAAGATGGCTAAATCAAGGGTATAATTGAAATAAGACAAAACTTTAGACGAAGACAATATTTCAAATGAAGATTCAATAATTTAAACCTTCAAAGAATAAATTTGGATAAAGACAATATTTCGAATGAAGATTCAATAATTTGAATTTTCAAAGAACAATTATCTATGAATTTAAGAACGAATTTTTGAATTTAAAATGCTAGAAATTTCAAAATCTCTAGAACAAAATTTCGATTTTTTTTTGACTTCTCACAACTCTTTTGTTTTTTGACTTTTGACAACTTTTTTTTTTTGACTTTTAACAACTTTTTTTTTTGACTTTTGACAATTCTTTTTTTTTTTTGACTTTTGACAAACTCTTTTTTTTGTACTTTTCAAGAAGACAAATTCACGAGAAAAAAAAAGAATCAATGATGACGAATAGAATAAGATGAAGAAAAAAAATTGATAACAAAAAATTAACGATAGCTTCTTGAATCAAGGAGCCAAAGCTCTGATCGAAAGGACCTGGGACCCGACAACAACGCGGAATAATTGAAAGGAACGCATTTTGATTCAAGAACAAAGTAAGGAACTAAGACCCCAATCGAAGAATTCGATGGAACCCTAGTTATCAAAACAGGAGCTTGACCCGAGCCACACCTGTTGGCTGAACCAAAGCTATCAAAACAGGAGCTTGACCCAGACCAAACTCGTTGGTAAGAACCAAAGCTATCAAGCGAGATTCTTCAAGCGTGACTTGAAGAAGATCGTTGTTCTTCGCAAAGAACCAAAGAGAAATCCTCTCTAAAAAAACACTCAATTTTTAATTCAAACTTGTTCTTCTAAATCAAAAGTGTTTTGCCATTAAATAGGCTACACATGAAAATTAAATTAAATAATTAAAAAAAACGAAAATAAAAATAAAATAACTAATAAAATCGTGAGATAATGATCCTTTGCATGATAAGATATCATCTCACGTTTGAATATGATTTGAATTGATTTGAGTAGATTCTGTCGGATAAAATCTCTTATACGTGATATGTTTGGATTTGCATGTGCTTCTCATGTGACTTTTTAATTCTTGCACGTGCATGTGCATGGCACATGTAAATCTTCATGCATCTTTGGCCTCCCTTGCTTCAACTTGATTTTGAATATCTTCAATCCTCGACACATTCAATAGTTTTAGATCAAGTTGTCGCGGCTCCTCTCTCCCTTGGATCTCTACAATTAATCCTTGCAAGGCCTCACGCATCTTCTTAGCTTTGGACCGTGTCATTGGGCCGCCAATGTCCTCAATTGGATCGTTGCTCTTGGGCTTGGGTTTTGTCGCTGCTTGGATCACATCACGGGATTTCGAAGTAAGTTGTGTATAATTTCGAAAAGTTGCATTTGGAAGATTCAAATGAGTACTTTAGGAAGAAATATGGTAGTTAACTTCCTTTTAATCTCAACTTAATTAGTGTTAATTAGATCATTAATAATTCGCTCTAATTAGTAATCATAAATTATAAATTTGACATATTATTTGTTCATTATATAACGAACTCCTTCGTCCTAATAAGATATTATTCGCTTTGAGTCGCCCATACAGCTAGGGGTTAGAACCGGACCGGCCCGAACAGTTGGAGATTTTTCTGCCCAAAACCTGAACCGGCCTTGGACGGGACCGGTACCGAACCGGAACCGAACCAAAAATTCAGTCCGGTTCCGATTCAATACCGGTTCCTCCCATCACTTTTGGTATTTTGTTCAAATTGAGTAAGACTGTTTCGAATTTTCGAATAATTAAGGCAATCTTCCTCAAAAACAACTTAAGGTAATCTTCCTTAAAAACAACAGACAAATAAAGCAATAGACCAATGACAAAAAAAACATAGAAACACGCCTGAACAATACACAAGAAACAATGAAATACGCCTGACAAATTACACAAGAAACACACCTCAAAAATAGACACCTTCAAATTTCGATTAATTACACATATTTAAACAATCTTTCCCAGAAGTTACATCACACAAGCTAGTTTTGATAAATTACACAGAATTAAACAAATCTCATTCAAAGTTCATACTATAGTTTCGGAATGTCCTTCAAAGTTCAACACAAAAAAAATAGATTAATACCTCCTTCAAACTATAATGTAGTGAAGCAGAATAGCAGACGACGCCTTAGCCTGGAATGTCGTTGGTGACTTTCGACTAAAGTTTCGTCGGTGAGAGCGGGGTGACCGTGATTGCGCCTGAGCCTTGAGTGTCGTCGGTGACTGTGTGACTGCGAGAGTCGTGAGTCGGGAGAGACAGTCGATAGAGAGTCGGGACTTAGGAGGTTCTCGGTTCTTCAGATTTCAGAATTCTGAAGCAGCTGAAGACTAAAGTGCACTGCTGAGTGCCCTAGGTTATCCGACCCATGGGTCGGATAACCTGTTTTTTTTGGGCTGACCCATGGGTCGGTACTCCCATGGTAAAAGCCCGGTTCCTAAACTGAGAATCGCGGACCAAGCGATGTGAGATTGTGACGATCTCTTTTTTACGACTCGGGATTTACCTACACTCGGCTTAGGTGCCGAGGTTTGCTTCACAGTTGTGCTCACACGTACACATTCAGGTCATCACACATTATGTGATACAATAAATGATTTAAATAATAAACCATTTGACACAAATGTTATATTAAAATCTAAAATTAGAATACAAAGTTATAATAAATAAAAAAGAGTACTCCTACGTTTTTTTAACTGAAAGATTAATATCAGTTATGCGATATCACACATAGTGTTTCGTATGACATCGATAATTAATACAGTAATAGACAATTATAAATATGCATAAATTAAAGAGACAGAAGGTTGGTAACGCATTTTGGCAAATCGCCTACGTCTGCAAGGCTACGCCGGATATAAAAACATTTCATGAGTTCACAAAGTTACAAGTAAAACTGTCTTAAACAAATAAAGACTCATTCTTATCTTTGTTGTCACCACTTCCTAACTTCCCCAATGAAACTGTTTTTGCGAGCTCCCCTCGACTTGAGATTGACCTCTCCCTAGATCTAAAAGCAACAAGATCCCCTTATTGTTGATGACTCCTTCCAGAATCCGTGTTATGGCAAGATCCCGTTACCCACGATCAAAATGACAAGGTCCCATTGTCGATAAACAGAACTCCTCTCGAGTTCCAATGCAGCCTCATCCCGAGACTAAGTTTCAATGACGAATAAAGAAGATTGCCTCCTATGACACCGTCTGTAACACCAGGTCATTGTTTTCGGACGCAATAAATCAATACACTGGAATAATCGATGAATTTCACAGCATAAGCAGAGTGTGTAAAATAATCATTCAAGAACTGAGTGAACAATTACAAACCCATACGCAAAAGCGTTGGGAGAGAAAGAATGACGACAGCTAAAAATGAAGAAATCTTCTCTCAATAATCAAAAATCCGTCAGTCGCTTCCTTAAAAAACGAACGAATAAATATCATTGGTAACCGCATTATCTGAGATTTAACCAATTACCAAATCGAAATGCAAAGCCGCAAAGAATAAGGAAACCGAATATCACAAAATCGGTTGTGTGACACTTCGTGTGATATTTTTGGAAAGTATTGCCAACTACTTGGATATGTATCCCAAATACTTAGGAAAGTATCCCATGATTAATGTAAACTTGAAGACTGATATAATTCATTAAATCGTTTTTAAATTGGCTTTTCAAAACAAAGTTTTTCGAAAAACAAATGCCTCTAAAAAAACAAATACTTTATTTGATCTTCAAGTTTCTTAATTTTTACTTTCACCAATATCTTCATGATTTCTAATATTCATTTATCCAATAATCTGAATAGATTATTTCTTGATTAACAAGAAATAAATTATCAATTTAAAAAATAATAGAATAAAATATTATTACCATAAATGTAGTTTGCTAAAAAATTAATGCCAACATATTTACAATATATTTGTATTTATAATAACTTTACATTATAGTTTTACATTTTAACGCGACGCTTTAATGTCATTCGCCTTATTTATTTGTGTAATTTATTGATCAAGAGAGGGAAAATGAAGAAGGTTAAAAGCAGAAGAAGCATTATGATTAACGATTATTGCTCTAACAGGCCATCAATCGTCAACTACGATACCAAGAAGTAGAGAGGAAGAAGAGGAATTCTCGAGTAATCTCGTATGTTCACTACGTTAATCAGTTGTACTTGCATATGCTAAAAATGCTTTCAAATTGTCTCTGATGTGCTTGTGAAATCCGTCTCGAGATTATCACTCTTGAAAGGCATGTTTAATTTTTTCATGATTTTAATAATACAACTCAAACATGCAGATCTAAGGACCATTCTTCACGTAATTAAAAGTGCTTAATTAAACATGCTAGTGACCATAAGGTGTAATATCTCCAATAGTTATTATAACACACCATTTAAACGCAATAAGAACTTATAATTATGTTGATTGTGAGAGTCTAATACATAGGGTGTACAAATAAATCTTGTTTAGAAAAAAGTGAAAAAAAAAAAAAAAAAAAAAAAAAACCTATTAGCACTATTGAACTGTCTAAGACGCAATAAATATGTTTGTGGGTGGAGTTATGGCCATCAATATTAAATTAAATAGAAATGATTTATGAGAAACATGTAGAAAGATGCATAAAAAATCAACTGCATTTTTTCTATTTTTGGAAATCATTGAAATATAATACATTTATTTTTAAAATAAAAACAAAATTGAATTTTAAAGATGACTCAGAAATTCAAAAAAATGTAATTTATTAAGAGCCTCTTCTTATTGTTAGTAACATGAGAATCAAAGTTGGTAAGGTTGGATAGAAGGTTTCCTTCAATGTTTGTTTGGTTTTTGAGAAAAATCCAAACCTACAAAATGGCATGTCATAAAGCAACTTTTTAGGGGGCAACATTTAAAAAATAGATATTTAAATGTAGGAAAAAGTTCAATTTAGCCCCAACGTTTAGAGTCAGTGGTCATTTGGTCTCTAACATTTATTTTTTATCCAATCAGACCCTATCGTATACACCGTTTGCAATTCAAATCCTTCCGTTAAATTTTTAGTTAAATTTGACACGTGCATAATAGAGTTTGATTGGATCAAAAATAAATATTACGGACCAAATGACCACTGACGCCATACGTTATGAACTAAATTGAACTTTTCCCTTAAATTTACGTGAAAAATAATATCTAAAAAAAATTACAAAAATATCAATAGATTTACTACGAAGATGACCGCATGTTTCACAACTTAAACTAAGAGATCAGTAATGAATATCTGATTGCTTGATTCAAAAAAACTTGGATCATCGAATTCTAACCGATTATATTTGTTAGTCATTTGCGGTTGACACTTCAATTTATGTTGGTAATAATAATGAGTTCAAGGTTCATTAGCTAGTGAATATTTAGAATATTAGGTGTATGAGTTAATCAAAGTTCCTTCCAAGTGGATTTGAAAATCTATTCCATAAACACGAATTAAAGCAATAATGAAACATTGGCTACGATGTCGTATGTTGCTCCGAACTGATTAGAAAGGGACAAGACCTTATAAAATAGAATGTTGACAGCTCATTTTTACGTGTTAAATTATAATGCTTGTCATTATTATGTCTTTACAACTATCAGAGTTCAGAAGTAATGGACCACGCTTTCCAATTTAAATCTCTGCAAGTCCCCTCGAAGCTCTAGCTTTACCTCTCCTGCTCTCCCATGGCAATGCGCAGCTTTAGATCCATTTTAGCTATTTTCGTCGTAGCTCTCTTCTTCTCATCCAGCTATGGAGCAGAAGAAGATTCTGTTTCTGTTTCTAGAATTTTATGTGAAGGCACTCTCTACACAGATCTATGCTCCTCGACTCTCTCCTCCTTCCCAGATCTCTCTTCCAAATCTCTGCAACAGATAGTCCTCGAATCAGTCAACTACACCACCTCCACAGTTCAAGCAGCTTTCTCAAACTGCTCCACCATTAACAAAAGACGGAAGGAGCTCGACCCAGTTGAAAAGGCTGCCATTTACGACTGTCTGGAGCTTCTGGATATCACCATTGACGTCCTTTACTCCGTCCTCTCCAACCTCTCGCCTGGAAAACAAGCTTCCAGCTACTTCGATCAGTTGCAGACTTTTCTCAGCGCTGCAATGACGAACCAGTACACTTGCCTAGATGGGTTTTCTCACAGTCGAAGCAGGGTGAGAGAAAGGATAAAGAAGCTACTGCATAAAGTCATCCACCATGTGAGTAATAATCTTGTTTTGCTTAAGAAAATTCCGAGAGCTGGGAAACGGAAAGTGAAGGGCGAGATATTTCCTGAGTATGGAAAGATGAAAGATGGGTTTCCGTCCTGGATTTCGGCGACAGATAGGAAATTGTTACAGTCGTCGGTAAACGAAACCACGTATGATCTGATCGTTGCTAAAGACGGGACTGGAAACTTTACCACCATTGGAGAGGCAGTGGATGCAGCTCCAAATTCGAGTACTACCAGGTAATGCGAGGATAGTCTCCATTTTTATTACTTCGGGAAAGTTAGATCGATAGATTACTTATAACTTGAAAAGTTGCAGGTTTGTTATATATATCAAGGCCGGAGCTTACTTTGAGAACGTGGAGGTAGGGAAGACGAAGACGAATTTAATGTTCATCGGAGATGGAATCGGAAAGACTGTTATCAAAGCCCACCGGAGTGTGGTTGACAACTCCACTACTTTCCGGTCGGCCACCGTCGGTCCGTCTCTCTCTCTTTCTCTCTCCGTCAATTCAAAAGATTCGTCCTTTCTAATTATTTTTTGAGCTAAATCCAATTTGAACCAAGTAACTCTTATTATTAAAATTTTAAACTATCCACGATGCATCCGCGGAGACTGATCACTCCCCATTTTCAATTTATATCGAGATTGAGATGACGATATAAATTGAACGACATCCCGATCTTTTAAGTGCTTACGTGATAGTTGATATATTGGGTCGTGAGAGTGGAGACCCTCCGACCCAATATGTTCAATCATACTACTTATAACATAAACTAAACTACAAACATAAAATTAATTTCTTCTTGCGTACAACCACAATAGCTTGTATTGTTTGTTGTCCTTCCCTTCATTAAGTTTTCGAGATTCGTTTAGTGCTCTTCTGGCAAAATTTGGTGTAATCTTGACATTCAAATTCTTCTTCACTATTTTAATAATGGACGAAATTTTTTCTGTATGTTGACTTTTGAACCTATCCAAATAATGATTTGCCACCTATTTTGCAGTAGCGTGTCGATTCTAAATTATTCTTGAACAGTGATGACAATCGTTGAAACTTTTTTTTTGAAACATAAGTTCATTTTGCAATTTCGAACCATGGAGTCACCAATCACATTCGTTTTCACACACTATCGTTAGTCGCTGAGATTCACTTTTAATGAATTTGATTCCATAATCATCATTCAAAGCATATTTTTCGATTTATTCTCTAATTATCTTTAAAGAACTATATTTTTTTTTAGATAAAATTCTATCGAAATTTCTTCCCTTACTGGTATGTTTTCTACTTCATCATCCTTCGAGTCGATCCGTGTTTGAAGCTCATCATCTAGAGTTTTCGACATCTATTGCACATCTATTTTTTTATTACCTTCAAGGTGATCGAATGATCTAATATCATCATATATAGGAATGGAGTACGAATATCAGTCCATATTAGAATCACAAGTTGTTGTCTCGAATCACGTGTGATGGGGATTTAATGGTTTTTTTACCAAGTGGGAGAGTTTCCTTATAGTGTCGGAGATTGGCCCCTCGTTCTCAGGCAAAATAATTGAGATCGGAGTGCCGTTTGTGGGCAACAACCTCATTCTCAATTTTACAAAAAAGTTATGGCCAACAACAGGGGGTTGATTCAGGGCGGTGACCCCATTCTCGAGAACCTTGAAAATGGAGAGGCAGAGAACGAAAGGCCGATCCGAGGCAGTGATCCCTGGTTCTAGAATCACGTACGGTGCAAGTTGAATGGAGAGTCTTCACCCCTACATATACCCTCCGACCAAATATGTTCAGTGCCACGTAAACATTGTGAAATATTAAGATCAATTATGCGATGTGACACAGGGTGTTACGTGTGACACCGACAATTAATACAACGATGGACAAGATAAATATGCAGAAATAAATGAGACAGGAGGTTGGTAACGTAATTCGCCAACCAGCCTACGTCTGCGGGACCACGTCCAGATATAAAAACATTTTAATGAGTTCACAAAGTTACAAGACAATCGGACTTATACAAATAAAGACTCCCTCTTATCTTTGTCGCCGCTTCTTCCTAACTTCCCCTTGTTGTTATTGACTCCTCCCGGAATCCGTGTTATGGCAAGATCCCCTCGCCCACGATCAAATTGACAAGCTCCCATTGTCGATAAACACAACTCCTCCCGAGTTCAGATGTAGCTTCCTCCCGAGATTGAATTTCAATGAAGAACAAAGAAAGATTGCCTCCTGCGACACCGTCTGTAACACCAGGGCGTTGTCTTCGGACGCACTAACTCAACACACTCCAATAAACGATGAAATCCACAGCATAAGAAGAGTGTGTAAAACAATCATTCACAAACTGAATGAACACAGACCCATACGCAGAAGCGTAGGGAAAGAAAGAAAAGCGACGGCGCGCAAAGTGAAGAAATCTTTTCTCGTGAAAATCAAAAATTCGTCGTACCTTCTTCAGAAAAACAAGGCTTAAATATGATAAGTAACAACCATATCTTCGATTTAATTCAGTTACCAAAACAAAATTAACGCCGCAAGTAATAAGAAAATCAAATCTGAACAAATTCGGTTGAGTGATATTACATGTGACACTTTAGGAAAGTATCTCCAACAACTTGAATATGCATCCAAAAAATTAGGAAAGCATCACATTATTCATGTGATCTCGAAACCTAACAGATTTCACCAAATCTCCATCAAATCTGCTTACCAAACAAAGTTTACCAAAAAACAAGTGCCTTTAGATTTTTCAACAACTTTTCTAATATTCTCGTTTTCTTATTTTTTCTTCCACAGAATCTTTATGATCTTCTATATGCATCCATCCAATAATCTGAATATAATATTTCTTGATTACCAAAAAATAATCTATCACTTTGAAAAATATTAGAATAACATATTATCTCCATAAATATAATTTGTCAAAAAATCAATGTCAACATATTTGTAATATATTTGTATTTACACATTGAATAGATTGGGGGCCGTTTAATTTAGATTGACCCATCGATCTCGGCGTAAATTGAGAACGGGTGATTGGTCTCTCACTAGGGTGATTTGTTATATTTGTATAGTTTAAGGTTTTAGTTGTTAAAATTTTCAGTTGGAGGTTGAAATTCGATTTAACGAATTTTTTTCATGTATCTGCATGTACTGAATTCAGCTGCGGTGGGTACCGGATTTATAGCGAAAGGCATAACGATCGAGAACTCCGCCGGAGCCATCAAGCACCAAGCAGTGGCCTTCAGGAGCGGCGCCGACCTATCCGCCTTTTACCTATGTAGCTTCGTTGCCTACCAAGACACGCTCTACGCTCACTCTCTCCGCCAGTTCTACCGGAACTGCGACATCTACGGCACCATTGACTTCATCTTCGGCAACGCGGCGTTTGTCTTCCAAAACTGCAGCCTCTACGCGCGGAGACCGCTTGACAACCAGCAGAACATCTTCACCGCGCAAGGCAGAGAAGATCCGAACCAGAACACGGGGACTTCAATCATCAATTGCAAGGTCGCCGCCGCCGCCGATCTGATTCCGGTGCAATCGAATTTCCAAACGTATCTTGGTCGGCCGTGGAAGGAGTACTCCAGAACTGTTTACCTGCAATCTAACCTGGGCGATTTGATCAATCCATCCGGCTGGTTGGAGTGGAACGGAACGTTCGCGCTGGACACTCTCTTCTACGGCGAGTATAAGAATCGGGGACCGGGCTCGAACACAACGGGAAGAGTGAACTGGCCTGGGTACAAGGTCATCACCAACGCAACGGAAGCTATGGCGTTTACAGTTGCTGAGTTTATCCAGGGGACGGAGTGGCTAAACTCCACCGGCATTCCTTACTTTCCATTCTTTAGTTGATATCTCCGATTACGTTTCTTAATTGTATTGGGGTTTTTTTTCTTAACCCCTTTACGTCTGAATAAAACGAGTACTGATTATCTCCGGTCATCGAAGTTTTGAGATAACCCCGTACATGATAAAAACACAAAGCTATAAACTTTACAACTGTGTAACTAACGAGTTCGAAAGACACTTGAGTAGGCCTGTTGGGAAAAGAAAGGGCCGGTGGCCCAAAAGGGGGGTGAGAGGGCCGGGGAGGGAGAGAGGCAGCATTGGATGCGCCTCAGTCAGCGGAGGGAATTGAGAAGGGCGGCAATCACGGGACGAAAGAAAGAGAAAGCGACGGCAATCTCGGCCGGAGTTGTTGCCGATGGTACGGGAATTAGTCACAGCCTTCCACAATCCGCTCCTCCCTTTTTTTGTCAAAGAGACAGAAATTCTCTTGGCTTCGTAGCCAATAGGAAGCCGAAATGTGTCAGCTTTTTGTTGATAGACGTACATGGAAATGTAGCAGAGGAGCACATGGTACCCTTTTCTAATTTCAATTTTTTGATAATTTTGGTTCTATAATTCAGAAAAACGGACTGATTAATTGTCCAACTCCTTTTGGGGACTCAATTTTATTGACTTATTTTTGGTGGGTCTTTTGAGAAGGTGGTTTTTCAAAAAGAGGAATGTGATAATTACCCTCAATATCTGACTCTTTTTGCGTCATTTTACTCTATTTATTGACCTTTTCTTTTTCAATTTTAATCATGTATAGTTTGTAATTCTTTGTCCAATAACTGTTATTTGAAAAAAAAAAAAACATCAAATTCAAATTTAACATACAAAAGAAATAGCATGATTGAGCAACTTTTACTACTTGACATGTGACAGCAAGTTCTGTGAAGTCAAGAATGATCCAGGATCTTGTAGATTGTGAAGAATCAGCTTATATTAATGGGGTTTCATAATCTCACATGGTTTGAGATATTGTAAGTTGAATATTTTATAAGTAGAATTTCACTTCCTAACTAGTACAACGTATTTTAAGCTAACCCAAAAAATAAATTTGTGAAGACTCCTCCCAAAATTGAATAATATTATACTGGAAGTACGGAAAGATTCGACGCGACACCTCTTTTTTAAGTGATTGTGGACATTGGCACTGCTGTTCAACTATGTTCTCTCTAGACCCTATCTACAATATGGTATGAATGTATGATTTTTGTGCATTAGCAGAGAGACACTATAATTTATTGAACTCACAACTTAAATTATAGTGGAATTAGAGTTTACTTGATCAAGCATGGAGCATGATGATGGGAGGCATTCAATTTTGTCTACTAAACTTGGTTCATTTAATTACGAGTAGGAATAGTACACACATTTGTACACGTGGCATAACCCAATTGGACTGTTTAGCTACTAAAATTCCTTCATCCCCATCATCGTAACTGCACCTTACTCAGACCATAAATGTCTTTTCGCCTGCGGGTCTGGGTGGAGTGAAGGGAAGCTTAATTTCACATTAGACAAAGATTTATTGAAGAACATAAATTCTGTGATTATTTATTGTCTTTTATATTAATTAGGATATTAAAAAAAAATAAAACTGAGAATCCAAGCAGCTTTTTGGTTTATAAATACAGAGGAAGAAGCAGGCCTCTGTTCTTCCACTGCGCTGCAGATTCTTGGTAGTTGGTTGTTTGGTTTGTTGATTGATTTGGTGGGGTTAATTTATTTTTGCTGAAGCTGCAATGGCTACTGTTTTATGTACTTCTTCGTCTTCTTCTTCTTCTTCCATACTTCTGCTTCTCCTCTTGAGCTTCGCCTCTCTGTTTCTGCTTTCCAATGGCGTCCCATATTATCCTCTTCATCAATACCAGCATCCCCGCTTTGCTTCTCACAACTACAGGGACGCGCTTACCAAATCCATCCTCTTCTTCGAAGGTCAGAGGTCTGGAAAGCTTCCTCCGAACCAGAGGGTCACTTGGAGGAGAGACTCCGGTCTCTCCGACGGCGCTGCCATGAATGTACTTTCTATCTCCTCTCTCTTTCTCTTTCCCTGACTGAACTGGGTTTTGTTCATTCGAGTTTAAATATGGACAACGCAGGTCGATTTGGTTGGTGGGTATTATGACGCTGGAGATAACGTGAAGTTTGGGTTTCCAATGGCTTTCACTACCACTATGCTTTCATGGAGTGTGCTCGAGTTTGGCGGGTTAATGAATGGCGAGTTGCAGAATGCGAAAGAAGCGATTCGATGGGCTACTGATTATCTCCTTAAAGCCACTAAATACCCAGACACTATTTTTGTTCAGGTTCCTTCTTCTTCATGCTCTGTTTTTTTCTGAAACTTGTCCTGGTTCTCTGCAAAAACTTAATCTGAACTTCGATGGCAGGTCGGCGACGCTAACAAGGACCACGCCTGTTGGGAGAGACCGGAAGATATGGATACACCGAGAAGTGTCTTCAAAATCGACAAAAACTCCCCTGGTTCAGACGTTGCAGCTGAAACTGCCGCTGCTCTTGCTTCTTCTTCCCTAGTGTTTAGAAGAAGCGACCCGTCTTACTCTAGACTTCTGCTCAATAGGGCCATAAGGGTAAACATATATAAATTATCCACCATTTTCATCAATAATCAAAAGATCCCTGTTTTGAAATCTGAGTTTTCGTGGATATTATAGGTGTTCCAGTTTGCTGATAAGTACAGAGGACCATACAGCGCCGGAATGATTAACAAAGACGTTTGCCCCTTCTACTGCTCTTACTCTGGCTATCAAGTAGATTAAACTCTTTTTTCAGCCTATTTTTACAGTTTTTACATAGATTTTTTCCGAAATTTTGTTTGATTTTTGTTGTTGGTAGGATGAGCTATTGTGGGGGGCGGCTTGGCTACACAAAGCTACGAGAAACCCATCTTTCCTCAGTTACATTCAAGTAAATGGACAGACTCTTGGAGCTGGAGAGTATGACAATACATTTGGGTGGGATAATAAGCATGTTGGTGCCAGAATTCTTCTTTCGAAGGTCTGTTCTTTCATAATCTCTGTTTCAATGGCGACTCGTATTTCCTTGTTCGAAAACTGAATCTGGGTATGTGTTTTTTCAGGCATTTCTTGTTCAGAAAGTTCAATCTCTACACGAATACAAAGGCCACGCAGATAACTTCATCTGCTCCCTCATTCCAGGATCTCCTTCCTCTTCTGTCCGTTACACTCCAGGTACTGTTTCTCTCTCTTGACTCAACAATCTCGCTCTGTTTCTCTCTCTAGCAGTGGTCCTGTTTGGTAACGGCTATTTTGCAGGAGGGCTACTGTTCAAGATGAGTGATAGCAACATGCAGTATGTGACCTCCACTTCTTTCCTCCTCTTAACCTACGCGAAATACTTAACCTCTGCTCAAATGGTAGCCAATTGCGGCGGCGTCAGTATTCCGCCCAGTACCCTCAGATCCATCGCTAAAAAACAAGTAAATAATTCTATCAAAACATACCCAGAATTTCTAAGTGTCGCCAGGCGACTTTAATTCTGTTTATATGTGTTTTAGGTGGACTACTTGCTGGGCGACAATCCTCTGAGAATGTCCTACATGGTGGGTTATGGCCCACGTTACCCACTGAGGATCCACCATCGGGCCGCATCACTGCCGTCCGTCGCCGTTCATCCGGCCAAGATCCAGTGTTCGTCAGGCTTCAGTGTGATGAACTCTCAATCTCCGAACCCGAACGTCCTGGTTGGTGCAGTAGTTGGTGGGCCAGATCAGAACGACAGGTTCCCGGATGAACGATCGGATTACGAGCAATCGGAGCCGTCAACTTATACGAACGCGCCGCTAGTTGGATCCCTGGCTTATCTAGCTCATTCGTTCGGCCAACTTTAAGATCATATAATATAGTCTTCTTTATTAGTCTCTGTATTTTCTTATTAGTAACAGAGGTTGGTCTCGCCTACCCAGAAAGAAAAAGGAGTAAACGAGACACGAGGCTCGAGCCCCGTAAACTTTGAAACACATCGGTTTAAGGAGGCTTTTTTTTCGTCCTTTTCTTTTATAGTTTTCTCAGTTAAGTCTATATTTCCCATCACTTTCTCAGTAGCCAAACGGCATTTGACGGAGGAAAGTGGAAGTTGTAGCCATTGAATGGTCAAAAAGCTGGTCTTTGCTTACTAAAACTACCCGTATAAATGATGTTTATTTGTACTTTACACAGTCGAAATTCATTTATGTCTCCTTCGTTACAGTGTAAACAAGAAATTTTGGTTTCTCCGGTTGATTCACACCACCAAAGGAACAGAGTTTGCCGGAAAAACTATTATTTTTGCCAAAATTTGACCCGTCATCAAAGGAAGGACGCACACACTAAAGTGTAGAATCAATCGAGATGCAAGTATTTAATTGGTTCTAAACAAAGACTACCTCTTTTTTTCCTCTGTTCATTAATCCGTTTAGAGTGTTGAAATTATAGCTTAATTCTATTTAATATATTTAGTTCATGTATATTTTTAATAAGGTTCATTGTTTAAGTCAATTTATTTGTGAAAGTGTATCTAGGAAGTTGTGATTCATTTGAATAGATACATTAATGCATGTATTGCATTAATTAGGAGGTTCATGTTCTGTCTTTGAACATGTATCAAATAGTCCTATAAATAGGATTTATGTATATGAGGTATTTAGAAAAGTCATTTCTACAATCTAGTTTGCTCTCTAGTTGTATTACTCCTTCTCCTACTTCCTTTTTCTTAAAATCCCTCTTCCCTATTCCAACAAATTGGTATCAGAGATCGGATTTTCGATCTTGTAGAAATGTCGAATTCTACATTTTCTTTCCATTTCCCTCAACTTACAAAAGATAATTGCGAGAATTGGTGCATTCGTATGAAAGCTTTGCTTGGATCGCAAGACGTATGAGAGATTGTTGATAGAGGCTACAAGGAGCCTCGTGATGATTCCGCCATGACGCCTAATCAAAGGGAGACGCTACAAAAATTGCGTAAGAGAGACCAACAAGCTCTCACCCTTATTCATCAATGTCTAGATGAAGTTACATTTGAGAGAGTTTCAAATGCGATCACCGCCAAGCAAGCATGAGAAATTCTACAAAATTCTTATCAAGGAGTTGATAAGGTTAAAAAGGTACGTCTTCAAATCTTACGAGGAGAATTTGAAGTGTTACGAATGCAGGAATCCGAGTCCATAGCGGATTTTTTTTCGAGGGTTTTGGCGATCATAAACCAAATGAAGAGATATAGAGAAAAAATAGAAGATGTTCGCATCAATGAAAAGACTCTTCGCTCGTTGTATTCAAAGTTTGATTACGTGGTTGTAGCTATCGAGGAGTCCAAGGATTTAGCTACCATAACGGTTGACCAACTCATGGGTTCTTTACAAGCTCATGAAGAGAGAATCAACAAGAAGAAAGAGGAGTCAATTGAGCGAGTTTTAGCCACCAAACTCTCCGTCAATGAAAAAGAGAATGAACGTGGGAGAAGTCAACGAGGAAGAGTGTAACGTCCCTTATCCTAACCTTTCAATTACCATACAAATTTTTCATTTTATACTCTAAACTTTAAACCTAGCGTTCGAGCGGAAATAAAACTTAAAATAATTTAAAACAATTATGTAAAACAATTAAAAACATTTAAAAACAGTTTACACTTAAAAACAATTAAAAACAATTTCCTCTTTCTTTCTTTCCTTTTCTCCTGCACCAACTACACACTTCACAATTCAACATTTCCTTCGACACTACAATACCATCGAACACTACATTCATCATAAAAACTTAAACTCAATCAAAAACCCAACATTCACACGCTCTCGTAACCTCATCAAAACCGACTCAAAACGAAACTAAAATCATGTACATTTTCAGGAAAACGAACTGCGTGGATATGTTTAAAAACCAAGCATATCCCTCCTGTTTCAAAAGAAAATACCAAGCAGTTCTATTAAACTTTAGATAAAATCCTTAACAACACATTTTATAAACAGTTTGCCAAAACATTAGTACATCAAACTATCAACTAACCAGAACCAAACATCCTAATATGTTCTATCTGTACAAATATTCTATCTAGTCCACCTTCAGCCCAAAACATCCCAAAAACCCTCAAAACATCTAACCATGAGTCCCACGGGTCAAAATGCGCCTCGATTGCGCCAACACACTCCCGCGACCATCCTCCGTCAACTGCATCGCTCGTCCTCACCTATGTCGAAGTCACCTACACCATACAAACACACTATGAGATAAAAATCTCAGTAAGCTTTACGTAAATGAAAATGCGTGCTATGCATATGCTGTTTATAAACCATTCAATCGTTTTACCTTTTTGTTTTCCTTTTCGTTTACCTTTTCGTTAACCTTTTCGTTTACCTTTTTGTTTACCTTTTCGTTAACCTTTTCGTTAACCTTTTCGTTTACCTTTTCGTTTCTCTTTTCGTTTACCTTTTCGTTATCCTTTTCGTTTACCTTTTCATTTACATTTTCGTTAACCTTTTCGTTTACCTTTTCGTTTACCTTTTTGTTTCTCTTTTCGTTTCCCATTTCATTTCCCTCTTCGTTAATCATGATGCATGAACAATTCATATCTTAAAGTAAACAACCACATATATACCATCAAGACGAAAACAACATAATCTATAAAATAACTAGTCCTAACTACCCATCCAAAACAATTTAAACAAATGCATCACCAAAACTCCTCGAGACGACATTCGACGTACGGTGTAGGCCAATCGGCCAGAGAAGATCACGAGAACTTACCTCGTGTTCGTTGCAGCTCTTGCTCCGTCTACGAGCGTTGTTCACCTACGCAATTTTCATCAAGTCGTTAATACGAGCTTAAACAATTAAATGTCCAAATTTAACAAAAACCTTAACTAATGAATTTTCCTAAAATATTCACCTAACTAATCGAAGTATTTAAACAACGATTAACGCTCGATAGTTTAAAATCACAATTAACGAGTTTTCCTGAAAACCCGAAAATTCTCAAATTTTAACATTTCTCGCAATTCACTCTAACTCCGTCCAATAACGTCCAATACGTCCTTTATACCGTTAATTACTATAAACCTATTAATTTTGGACCCTAATTTGGGTTCGGTAAAAACCGACCCGAAACTTCGAACGCGCGTAACTTTCGCGTCGGTTATCGGAATCGAACGTTTCCAGCGGCCACACGCTCCTCTAACAACCTATTTTAACCTGCCAAAAGGAATTTTAAAACAAACGACCGTAACTAGGTCAATTTAGGCAAAACCCGAACTGCCCCTTTTTCCCCAAAATTTCTCTTTTTCGATTTTTCATCAAAACTCTCTCAATTCCTTACTAATCTATCCTCCTAACATCCAATTAACATAATCAAATCAAAAATCGAGTTCCACACCAAAAACCCGAAATGCCCTAAATCAGCCTCAATGAATTTCGCCCAAATTGGGCATTCCACGGCCAATCAACGATAGCCGGCCCAAGGGTTGGCAAACCCACGCCGGAAGCAGCCCATTTCGGCCGGTGATCGGAGCTCAATCGAGCTCGCCACCCACGGCCCCAAACTGAACCGAAACAGAGGAGAAAACCGAGCTTACCGTCGGTTCGTGCGCGAGGATGAACCGGAGCCTCACGTCGCTGTTGTCTGGCCGAAGAACGGCGAGAAATCGCCGGCGTTTTCGTCGGAGGAGAGCCGCGCTCTCGACTCTCTGTCGTCGGGAGCTCGGGCCCGATGAAATCAACAGAATGGTTTAACCATTCTATTGATTTTAATTATTAATAATAATAATAATAATAATAATAATAATAATCCTAATATTAATTCCTATTAAACATTAAAATACCATTTTGCCTTCCGTAAATCCCGTTAAATCCCGTATATCTCCACAAATTCACATTAATCGTTAAGACCCTAATAACACTTTCTTTTCGTAAAACGGACTTGATTTACTATTTATACGAATTAATATACTAAAAAGGCTAAAACGAGAACTCTAGCATTACTCTTCTCGATTTGGGTTTCTAAAATTTCACTTATTCTTCTACAAATCCCCATAAATTTCTAGGGTCCCAATAAAACTATCCGCCCGCAAAACGGACCTAATTTACTTATTTACGAAACTAGCCTTGGAGCGGAAACCCGAAAAACTCGGGTGTTACATCCTTCCCTCCTTAATTGGAAATTTTGTCCCCAAAATTATTGTTTGGTTAACCTTCTAATTACTCACCCTCACATTATCTAAGTACAATGCTTGAAATACTAACCTCGACACCCATGTGATCCTTCTCACCCTTCGGGTCTTCATCGTTTTCTATATCTCCAAAGCTTTCAATCCGTCTAACTTCGCACTTCGTAAGTCAATTACTCATACATCCATCGACTGCAACTTAACCCTTCGTCGCCTAGACCTTCAAATTTCATTTAACTTAACTTCAACTCTAGTTTGTCCCTCAAGCTAAGTTCATTCAATTTCTAACTCTTCAAATTTCGTGACAACAATTCGTACCTAATCACTTCAAACCCTTAAAGCTTCTTCAATTCTATAACACTAAGGACCTGATACTTAGATCTCTCATCCTAATCCTCTGTTTCGAACTCTTCTTTACACTACTATCTCCTTTCCAAATTATCAATCTCATTTTCTAAACCTACTTACCTTGGGCAATCATAGCATTTCCTAGCTACTCTAATGCCATTCCTGTATACAGGGCTGTAATTATTAAATCTATTTCTTTACGCTTTCACGGTATCCACTAGGTTTCTATAATTATTTCCACTATGATCGTTTCATCAAATTCTTACATCGGTCTTTATTGATCACAAACAAATCTTAAGTCTAAACTAATTCTTTAATTATTCACCCAACACCTTAAAGGGTATACTAACGAATCGACGTAACTTACGAGTCAGAACATCCCCAATACCTCCTGCTCTAACTTCACTTCTAGGCTCACTTGCACAGTCCTCGTGCAAATCATTCTCCCTTTCCTCCAATATGCTCCAATTTCCACTACTTGACTCTTATATCAATCTTCCATTTTATCTAGTTAATCTTCTAACTTACTCACATGATATAATCCAAAGCTCAATAGTCTACCTAACCGCCCATTTTATCTTACACTACATAATCTCTATTTCCTCTAGTTGTGATCTACTTCAAACACTTACGTTTATCAATCTTAACCTTAGCTATTTACAAAATCTTTGGCGTCGACTTCGGTACATACGGGTCGAGCCTTTGAAACTTCCTAATTTAATCTTATTCCTAATGCACTTAAATGTTTTTCAGGCAAGATCTTGCTTTCCTCATCTGATAATCCACTAATCCCTCAACTCGCACGACTCTACATTCAAACTGAACCTCCTATCTAAACCCTTCATTTAATTAAACACGCTCTGAGTATTACAACGATCTAAAGTATTCCTTAATAGGTTTATATCTAAACCTTCATCTTCCTTTATCTTTCTTGATTAGTCGTATTCTAATACTCCAAGGGGTCGTCAATTAGACATAATCTCTACCTACTTAAAAACCGTATTTCATAGGGTGTATTCCTCTATTTGTCACTAAACCTTAAGTGCGCAAACTCCGTTGACTAAATCAAACTAATTCTATTAATGTATAACTATATTTCTATTTAGTCTTTATTGTCCTATATGTAGTCTACTGTTTTCTCTTTGAGGCTCTCCTATCCTCCTTACCCACATTCTATTTTCTTACTTTTCTATTTTCGAAACTATTATTATCATCATTATTATTGTTATCTATTTAACATAAACATATTGTCATACAGGTAATTAAGGCGGTACCTGTATTAAGAGAAGGCTGTGCCTCGTCATCAACGTTACCGGGCTCGATAAATGCAAAGACTCTCAGGGTAACTCTTTTCTGGTCACCACCATGTGGGCCATGGTCCAGTAGAGGGCAATCCCTGACAAAATGGCCCGCACCACCACATCTATAGCACTTATCCGTGCCCATTCTACAATCGCCAAAGTGCTCTTTCTGACATATAGGACACAGAGGTTTTTGAGTAGCTCCCTGCACTTGTTTCCCCTTGCCCTGGTCATTATTTCCCACATACGGCCTTCTAACACCTCTTTGTTGTTGCTGTGGTTGTCCTCGTGGCTGCCAATCTTCATTCCGGGGTTGAGGCTGGATCTCACGAAAGAAGCCCTTAGCTGGCTCCCTCGGTTTGACGTAACTCTGATCAACGGCCTCAATCTCAAGTGGTACTCCTCACTTGTAGCCCAGGTACTTAACCCTGAGGTCTTGGGTTCGAGTGGGGAGGAAGGCAAAAATAACCTACAGGGAGGGGAAAGTTCTGTGAGTACACGTGGCGAACAGAAAAGGAAGCCACGTGGCGGGGATGGTACCGCACAGCTCGGTGTAAACCCTCGGGTTACGGGGTCCGGGTTGTTACAAAGAGGACAAGGACGGGGACGTGGACGAGGTAGAGGAAGTGGTCGAGGATGGTAAAATTTTGACAATAGAGAGAAGAGTCAAGAGAACAATAGAAGAAGCAACTCAAAGAGAAATGATAAATCAAGTGTTCAATGCTACAATTGCCAAAAGCACGGACATTTTGCTCGCGATTGTTGGAGTCCCAAAAATATCAAAGAAACAGCGAATTTTGCTCAAAACGAAGAGGTAGAAGAAAATTTGTTTCTTGCTTACAAAGAGGGAGAAGGAAGCAAGAGCAATATGTGGTATCTTGACAATGCTGCAAGCAATCACATGTGTGGTGACAAAAGCAAATTCAAAGAGATCGACAACTCAGTGACTGGATTAGTCACAATTGGAGATGACTCCAAAGTTCAAATTGAAGGCAAAGGTACGATTATAATTCGTATGAAGAATGGTGATCATAAACTCATTAACAATGTCTACTATGTTCCAAGTATGAAGAGCAACATATTGAGTTTAGGGCAACTCTTGGAGAAAAACTATGAAGTTCACATGAAGGATTGTACTCTCCTACTTCAAGATGATAGAAGAAATGTGATCGCGAAGGTACCAATGACTAAAAATAGAATGTTCATGCTAGATATTCAAGCCGATGTTGCTCGATGTTTGAAGACTTGTACAAAAGACATTTCATGGCTTTGGCATTTGAGACTTGGCCATCTTAACTTTGGTGGTTTGAAGTTATTGGGCCAGAAAAAGATGATGACGGGTTTGCCGTCTATAGATCAACCAGCCCAGTTATGTGAAGGGTGTCTTGCTGGGAAACAATTTCGAAAGAGTTTTCCTAAGGAGTCGACATCAAGCAAGTAAACCACTTCAACTTATTCATGCAGATGTATGCAGACCGATTAAGCCTTTGTCATTCGGTAAAAATCGATATTTTCTTCTCTTAATTGATGATTTTAGCAGAAAAACTTGGATCTATTTTTTGAAGGAGAAATCTCAAGTTTTTGAAGTGTTTAAAAAATTCAAAGCGTATGTGGAAAGACAAAGTGGACGTTCCATCAAAGTTTTGAGATCTGATAATGGAGGTGAGTTCATTTCTAATGAGTTTAAAGAGTTTTGTGAAGCACAAGGCATCCGAAGATTCCTTACCGTTCCAAGGTCTCCTCAGCAAAACGGTGTTGTTGAAAGGAAGAATTGAACCATTCTCAACATGGCACGAAGTATGCTAAAAACTAAAATGATGCCGAAAGAATTCTGGGCAGAAGCTGTTAATTGTGCTGTTTACCTATCAAATAGGTGTCCGACAAGAAGCTTGTGGAACAAAACACCTCAAGAAGCATGGAGTGGAAGAAAACCAAGTGCTTCTCATTTAAGAGTGTTTGGTAGCATTGGCTATGTACATGTCCCAGATCAACAAAGATCAAAACTTCATGATAAAAGTAAGAAGTACATTTTTGTCGGTTATGATCAATACTCAAAAGGCTACAAGCTTTATGATCCAATTATTGGGAAGAAATCTGTTAGTAGAGATGTGGAGTTTAATGAAGAAGATTTTTGGAATTGGAATGACGAAGACAAGAAAATGTACGAATTCTTTCCTTTATTTGATGAGGAACAAAGAAACGAAGTTCAAGAGCCCATTACACCTCCAAGATTACCAACAATATTAAATACACCTTCATCTTCTTCAAGTGGAAGCTCAAGTGAAAGAGAGCCTCGTATGAGAAGTCTTGAAGATCTTTATGAGGTAACACAAAATTTAAGTGAAGATCTAACTCTTTTTTGTCATTTTGTTGATTGTGAGCCCATAGTATTTGAAGAAGCTGTGAAAGATGAAAATTGGAGGATTGCCATGGATGACAAGATTGCCTCAATTGAAAAGAACAAGATATGGGAGTTAGCAACCATTCCGAAAGGTCAAAAGCCTATTGGTGTTAAGTGGATCTTCAAAGAAAAGAAGAATGCAAAAGGAAAAGTGGAGAAATACAAAGTCAGGTTAGTGGCGAAAGGATATAGTCAACGACCGGGTATTGACTATGGAGAAGTATTTGCTCTTGTTGCCAGGTTAGAAACTATTCGATTGGTTATCTCTCTAGCTGCACAAAATAGATGGAAGATTCATCAAATGGATGTCAAATCAGCATTCTTAAATGGAGTTCTTGAAGAGGATGTTTATGTCGAACAACCTCAAGGATACATTGTAAAGGGTAACGAAGATAAGGTATTGAAGTTGAAGAAAGCACTCTATGGCCTGAAGCAAGCTCAAAGAACTTGGAATAGTCGAATCGATAAGTACTTTCTCGAGAATGGGTTTATCAAATGCCCATATGAACACTCTCTCTATGCTAAGGTGCGTGAAAATGGAGATGTCTTATTTGTTTGCTTGTATGTTGATGATTTGATTTTTACGGGGACAAATTCAACTATGTATAAAGAATTCAAGCAAGCAATGACCAAGGAGTTAGAGATGACAGATATTGGTCTAATGTCCTATTATCTTGGCATAGAGATCGATCAAAGAGATGATGGAATTTTTGCATCACAAGAAGGTTATGGAAGAGAAATTCTAAAGAAATTCAAGATGGAGAATTGTCGGCCTGTGAATACTCCTGTGACATGTGGAGTAAAATTATCGAAAAATGAGGAAAGAGAGAAAGTTGACTCTACAACTTTCAAAAACCTGGTTGGAAGTTTGAGGTATTTAACTTGCACAAGACCAGATATTCTTTTTGGAGTTGGACTGGTCAGTTGTTTTATGGAGTCACCAACTGTGACACATTTTCAGGCAGCTAAGCGGATTCTTCGTTATATCAAAGGTACAATTAATTTTGGCATGCTTTATTCATTTTCTAATGAATTTAAGCTTGTGAGATATAGCGATAGTGATTGGGGTGGAGATATAGATGATCAAAAGACCACAACAGGTTTTGTTTTCTACATGGGTACTACTGCTTTTACATGGAGTTCGAAGAAACAACAAATTGTTACTCTATCCACCTGTGAAGCTGAATATGTTGCAGCTACTTCTTGTGTATGCCATGCTATATGGCTGAGAAGATTGTTGAAAGAACTACAAATGCCACAAGAAGAACCTACAGAAATTTTTGTTGACAACAAGTCAGCTATTGCATTGGCAAAGAATCCTGTGTTTCATGATAAGAGCAAGCATATAGATACGAGGTATCATTTTCTCTGTGATTGCATTACAAAGTCTGAAGTGCAAGTGAAGTATGTGAAGTCCAATGATCAAGTTGCAGATATTTTCACGAAGCCTCTCAAATATGATACTTTCAGCAAGCTAAGGATGATGCTCGGAGTTATAAGGGATTAAGCTTAAGGGAGGATGTTGAAATTATAGCTTAATTATATTTAATATATTTAGTTCATGTATGTTTTTAATAAGGTTCATTGTTGAAGTCAATGTATTTGTGAAAGTGTATCTAGGAAGTTGTGATTCATTTGAATAGATACATTAATGCATGTATTGCATTAATTAGGAGGTTCATGTTCTGTCTTTGAACATGTACCAAATAGTCCTATAAATAGGATCTATGTATATGAGGTCTTTAGAAAAGTCATTTCTACAATCTAGTTTGCTCTCTAGTTGTATTTCTCCTTCTCCTACTTCCTTTCTCTTAAAATCCTTCTTCCTTATTTCAACATAGAGTTTTTCACGTAGAGGTCGGTATCTATTATTTTTTCATTTTCTCGTTCAATTTTTGAAGCAAGTTATAGTTCTTGAGAAGACGACTCAACGTTTAAAAGAAGAAGATGATTTAGCCATTTCATTTTCAGTCGCAAATGTCTAATCCTTAAGTTGAAATAATATCCTCTGTTTTCAAGTAAACTTGAAAAGAAAGAAGAGGAAGGATGTCCAATAGAATATCAACGAATGTTCTAGAAGAGATTTGGAAGATCGGCTCTAATCACCGTACAAGTGTCCGACACGATTCATGCAGACACATACACCGACGAACAGAACAGAGATGATCCATCTTATCCAATCCTAATCTGCATGAGTTTTAGAAGACATTAACATCCAAGTTTAGAATCTCCTCACCTTTCTCCTCCTAATCGGGCTCCACGCCCACAGTTAATTCTCATGCAGTCCAATTTTAGCTATTCTCAAACTGTAAGTTGGTTTCTTCAATTATATTTTGCGATAAATTAGCCAATAACAGAAGCAAAAAAGATATGAAGTGAATTCTTGTATCATGATCTACAAATCCTGGGTTCTATCCAGTCAACAAGAAAACACAAAATCTAAGTATAGGACAGTCTAAATTTCAACGTAACATGAAGAGAAAGAGCCTAAGATTAGACGGTGGTCCAGAAAAATCCAACAAACTAACAGCAGATTGGTTTTGTCGAGCAGAAGATTGCTATAAATTAAAAACAGTCAGACAAAAAGATGAATTGTTTTGATAGGTAATAATAGGGTTGGAGATGATTACCACCATGGCCATAATTTGGAGTTCATTTGACCTGAAAGCTTTTGTATTAGGTTTGGCTTTCTTATCCTGTATGGCCAATGGTGCATCAATCCCCCCAACCAGTCCCAATTCTATCGTGTTCGACGTTACAAAATACGGTGCCAAGGCTGACGGTAAAACAGATAATGTGGAGGTAAGCATCCGCAATTCCGGCTAAATGTTTATCGAACTAGGGTTCTTGAATCGAATGTAAATATCGTAAAACAAAGAACAACAAGGTGAAAGATGTCGATTTTTACGTGTATTTTTGTCTCTCTTTTAGACCTGTCCAGATTGAGAGTTTTTTTTTTTTTTTCGAATCTTGAAAGATAATGGCTTCTATTGTATTGGTTATGTCTATCCTACAAACCCACTTAATTATTATATTAAGAAGAACTGGGAAGAGAATGTTGTTAACTCCATTTGATTATTGTGATTGAGGACAACTAATCTTAGTCCTCTTTCAGGTCATGACATAAATATATTGAGGTAAAAAACGATTACCTTTGTCTATCTAAATATGGCTTCAGCTAACCTCCAATTTTAGAAGTTCTCTACAACCTTAATTTGAAATTCTGCTAGATTTGTTTATTATTCTAAATATAGTTTTTAGCAATCAGAATTTGGAAGGAAAGAACACTATTTATAAATGAGAAATGATAGAGTTACTTAATTAAAAAATTTGCTGACATGTCAAACAATGATTGGTGTGATTAGTAAGCAATTAATGTAATAAATTACTCTTTATAATTTTAGTTACGTTAATTGCATCAATTATTATTTGACACGTCAGTAAGTTTTTTAAAAGAGTACACCTAGTAATATTTTTTTGTAAATTATCACTTGTACATTAATTTCTTAGTAGCGAATTTCTCCTCTACTCGTGAGTTTTTCCTGTCTAAAATTTTTCACGTAAATTTCAGTATCTATTATTTTCTAGTGTTATTTTTTGGTTTCTCGTTGGGTTTTCAATACTAACAATATCTAAGGTTGTAACTATGGCTGCCATCGCTAGAAGGCTTAAGTTTTAACGTAATGAGCTTCCTGTTTTCTGTAAATGCAGGCGTTTATGAGCGCTTGGATAAAAGCATGCAGAGAGACAACAACAGCTGCTAAGGTTGTAATCCCGAAGGGGACGTTTGTGGTGGGGCCGGTCGTGTTCGCCGGGCCATGCAAGTGCCAGGGTCCCATCGTTGTGGAGGTTCAAGGGACCGTGAAAAGCACGACTGATATATCTGAATACACTTCTGGAGAATGGTTTTCTTTCGAAATCATTAATGGCTTAGTCATCACCGGCGATGGCACTTTTGATGGCCAAGGTCCAAGCGTTTGGAAGTACAATGACTGCAAATCAAATAAAAATTGCCAGCTTCTTCCCTCTGTAAGTCGACTCTTGATCCGATCATCCGGCTAAATATGTCATTCGAACTTAGTTTTCTCACTTTGAGCCGAATTCGACGTCGTCTTGTCTATAGATTTTACACCAAAAAGCGTTGAAATAGTTTGGAGAAGAATTTTAGTTAGTTATGAATCCCTTAACTCAACCTAGCCAAACGGTATTGGATTGTGCACTCTATTGGTCAAGTTTACGTCTCTTATAGGTTTACCCTGATCTTGGTTTATTCTTGCCCATAATAGGACAAGTTGTCACAATCGCTTTCCTAAAGAATTCTTGCATATTGTCGGGAACACTTTGAATTGGGTCCTTGTGGTAGTCCGCACTGTGCGACAATAATGACCCAAAATTCTGTTGATTATGAAGGTACACCTGTATTAGTGGAGGGTGCATAATCCCTATGGTTTAGAGAATAAAAATTGAATGATCATTAAGTAGAGTTCTCTTTCCAATACAATGCGTTTTGGGTTAACCTCAAAAATAAATTTGCACAGGCTCTAGCGCAAAGCAGACAATATTAAATTATGAGCACCGGTACTCCACAATACTTGCAATGATATTAATAGTAAAATTTGATTTAGATAGTAGGATTTCTGTGTCATTTTAATGTTGGTTGTGTTAAGAAGAAGCTCATATGAAAATCAGAAAAAGTATGACGTTTGATCTTTCAATGCAGTCTCTGAAATTCAGCAAAGTGAGCAACGCAGTCGTGGAGGGGATAACTTCTCTGAATAGCAAAGCCTTCCATGTTTATGTCTACAACTGCACCAACTTGAAGGTCAATAACATCAAAATAATAGCCCCCGATGAAAGCCCTAACACCGACGGCATCCATCTGAGCAGCTGCAACTATGCCAATATCACAAACACCATCATCGGAACCGGCGACGACTGCATTTCCATCGGCCAAGGCACCAACAACGTCTACATCAAGAACGTAACCTGTGGCCCTGGACATGGAATCAGGTAAATCCACCGTAAAAATCCGCCATTTCCATGCTCAAAAGTGAAACACAGAAAACAACTGGATCACAACTGATAAACCTTCTTCTTTTTTTACAGCGTCGGCAGTCTTGGAAAGTACCCAAGAGAGAAAAACGTGAGCAGAATCTTCGTCAGCAACTGCACTTTGACGAACACCACAAACGGCGCCAGGATCAAGACGTGGGGCGGGAATAGAGCCGGCGAAGCTTCAACTATTGTCTACGATGATATAGTGATGAACAACGTTAAAAACCCCATTATCATAGATCAAAGCTATGGTTCCAGAAAGAAACCGGTACTTTCCTCCCCGAAAAAACACTCTTCTCGCAAGCTCTTTTTCACAACTGTTTTCGAAAAACACTCTTCTTTCAACCTTTTATCTTATTCTTATTTTCCAGCCGTCAAAATGGAAGATCAGCGACGTCCATTTCAGAAACATCAGAGGAACAACAGTTTCGAACGTTGCAGTTTCAATCCAGTGCAGTTCATTGAATCCATGCCAAGGGGTTGAACTCGCCAACGTTAAACTGGCCTACGCAGGATTGAGATCGAAGAACACGACCATTTTGTCTACTTGTTCTAACGCTAAGATTATTACCAAGGGAACCCTAATTCCACCCCCTTGTGTCCAGTGATTACCATTATTGTTCATAATCAACGGAGAAGAAGAGTCTGTTTTGCTCATACCACCGTGTTTTATTTTAAAGATTAATGCAGAAATGTATTTAATTACTCTCTTAAAGTGAGAAATCTTAGGTTTAAACGTGATTTTATTTCATTAGCTTAATTGCATCATAATTACGCGGCGAATAATGCTACTAGTGTAATTAAAATATAATTAATTAAATAAATTATTTTTTATAATTTATTTTATTAATCATATTAATAGATATTTTACACGCCAATTTCTTAAAAAGTGAAATTAGAGACTAGACGACAACATAATGGGAGGCGTGGCAAAAATGCTACGTTGAAAGTTGCATTCAACTGCATGCAATATAATTAATTACTTGCTTCATATTTTGGTAAAAATCAAATTCAAAATCATTTCCAATTATTATATGTTGGGAAAAATGCAAAATAAACCTTAATGTTTAGGAAATATGCAAAAAAAGGAAAGAAGTTTAGTTTTAGGCAAAAAGAGGAAAGAAGTTTGGAAAATAGGCAAAAAAAGGACTTTGGCCGGTTTTTTGATCGGACCGGCCAGATTTTCCGATTTATTTTTTTTATTTTAGAAATTAATTTTAAACAAATAGTAAACGATATTCAATTTACTTGAAATTTGTACCCCATGTTTACCAAAGTATGTGAAGATAACCTTGAAAGTTTTGTGATTTTTCGACGTTTGTATGATTTATTGTAATTTTATTTATATATTTGATAAAATAATTATAATAAATGGTATAAGCGTTGAAAAATCACGAAACGTTTCACATAATGTTATCATAATGTGATAAACACGTGGTAAACATTTCAAGTATATTAAATATCGTTTACTATTTTTTAAAAATTAATTTTAGTTTCTTCTTCACTTTATAAATTAATTTAAAAACAAATAGTACACGACATTTAATATACTCGAAATATTTATCACATGTTCAACTCATTATGGGAAGATTATGTGAAAAGTTTCGTGATTTTGTAACGCTTATACGATTTATTATAATTATTTTATCAAATACATAAATAAATTTACAATAAATCGTACGAGCCTTGAAAAATCACAAAACTTTCAAGGTTATCTTCACATATTGTGGTAAATATGTGGTAAAAATTTCAAATAAATTGAATATCGTTTGCTATTTATTTTAAAATTAATTTATAAAATAAAAAAAATAAATTGGAAAATCCGGCCGGTCCGATCAAAAAACCAGCCAAAGTCCTTTTTTTGCCTATTTTCCAAACTTCTTTCCTCTTTTTGTCTAAAACTAGACTTCTTTCCTTTTTTTGCCTATTTCCTAAACATCAAGGTTTATTTTGCATTTTTCCCTTATATGTTTCTATTAACTTTTCACTTTTCTGGTTAGACGTGACGACTTTTTCCGCAGAACCCGGAGGCATAAATATTTGGTAAATAAAAGGGTAAAAATAATTTTTACTCCTCGTGGATTTTTTTTTTCAAAAACTCGTAAACTAATAGTCTTAATAACTTCAACCTTCAACTATCATAAATCTAATAATTTAATCATTTGCAATCCCCGATGAACCCTCATTCTATATTTTTTGTCTAAAACGGGAGGCTAATTTAAAATGAACGGCCCTAATTCTGTTGAGGGATCGTTGTGGGGGGGGACGTCCTCTAATACGTGTGCGGTGCAAGTGAAACTAGAACAGGGGATCATTCTCCCAAGCTGACCCCCCGTTCTCAATTATTGGACTGGAGAACAGGGGGTCATTCTCCACAAGAGGGGGCTGATCTCAGTAATTGTCCAATAATTGGACTAGAACGGGGAGCCGATTAGTGAAAATAGGGGGCCAATCAGCGAGAACGGGGGGTTGATCTCCAAAATTGTGTAAGGAGACAGCTCTCCATTCTCCCCTCCAGCTCGCGAAAATATTAAAACCTCTCTACTATTTTCTTACTCTGCTAATTTTCTCTATATTAGCGAATTTGATGGATTTTCATTCAAGTAGATCAATTGATTTAGACGAGACAATAACAAGTTATGCCAATATGGATTGGTATTTGTACTCCACGCTTACATGTGGTAATCTTCGAGTATTCGATCACTTAGAAGGTAATGAATAAATAAATGTGCATTCGACCTCTAAAACTCTAGACGATGAGCTTCGAACATCAGTCGGCTCGGAAGATGATGAGGTGGAAAGTATATCGGTAAATGAAGAAATCTCAATGAGATTTTATTTGGGTAAAAAAAATAATTTTTTAAAGAAAATTAGAGAAAAAATAGTCGAATATATGTTGACGAATGGTTATGGTATCAAATTCACCAAAAGTGACTCTCGGCGACTGACAGTCGTGTGGGAAGACGGTTGTGAGTGGCGACTTTATGGTTCGAAAATGTAAAACGAGCTTACGTTTCAAATAAAGAGTTTGATTGATTCTTACAGTTGTTCAAGGAAATTTGAGAATCAACAGATGTATTCACAATTTATTCATCACGTTAGCGGCCACCAAATGTGGCCACTGTAGAAAATGATAAGGAAATCGTTCCACCCAAAAGAAACCACCGAACTAGTAGGCCGAAGAAGACAAGAGTGCGAGATGTCAATGAGCTGTCAAGTTCGACAGTTAGTGAGAATAACTAGACGAAGTCGTGTCGTATATGTCGGCAGCGGTGGCATAATAGTCGCACTTGTCCTCACAGAGAATACACTTTAGGTGTTGTTTTCCACGAAATATTTATGAGTTTTCACACATTTGACGGGACACATGCACATTAAACACATTTTGCTCATAAACAAGATGTCATTCTGATGCGGCCGCGGCAGAAATGAATGACTATATATTTATTATAATGCATAATTTATTTATTTATTGTAATGTAGGGGTGGGCAAGATCGGATCGCAGACCGGGAACTGGACCGGCTCGACAGTTTCGGTCCAATTTTGGTCCTTGGGTGATGGACCACGGTCTGGTCTTTGGTTCGAGGTTTGTGGAACCGTTCTCCTTCGGTTTGGTCCACAGCCCGATTTTCTGAAGAACGGGGATCGAACCGAAGGATCGAATTTAACTCAAATTTGTCCCGAGTCCCGACCTGACCTCTGCTGCTGACCTGCTGTGTTGTGCTATCCCGCGGATATCTCGTGGCCCTCCTCACTGTCCTCAGTCGCCTCGCCTGCTCGTCGCCTCACCCTCGCCCCTCGGTGCTCACTGCTCTCCTAGTGTTATTCAGACACCAGTTGAAACTATAAACAGAAAGTTAGATCGGATTTTTGCAAACAAATTTATTCGATTCTTCGAGCAACGACCAAAGGAAAAATTGACGAAAGAAAGGAATATGGAAACGTCGACGTCTCCTAGCACCGGCGATTCGATTCCGATTCTGGCGAGATAGTCGGTGATCGAGTCGTTCAAGGGGTGTGGTCTCTCGGGGCTACGAATCAACAAGGAGTTGAGGAAGAAGCTTTGGATGCCTCGGTATCTTCGTTTTGCTGTGTGATGAAATCTGATTTACTAATTTTTTTTTTAAGCATAAATAGGGTGGGAGAAACCGGAACCGAACCGGATCAAAAATTTCAGTCCAGTCTCGGTCCCTCCCACGTCCGGTTCTGGGAATCGAGAAAAAATTCTTGAATCTTCGGTCAGGTTTTGGTTCGGGCTCGGGACCAGACCGAACCAGACCATGCCCACCCCTATTGTAATTTGTAATTGTGGATTTATTATAATTTGTAATTTCGTAATTTTATAACACTTGTCTAATCTATTGTAATTATTTTAATTACAATAAATCGTACAAGTGTTAGAAAATCATGAAATTTTTTTGATTATCTTTCCATTTTGTAATTAAAATGTTGTAAAACTTTCAAGTAAATTGAATATCATTTGGTATTTTTTAAAAATTAATTTATAAAGTAAAGAATGAACAGATGGTCTCAGCCCAGAAATAGAGGAAAAAAATTACCAAACTATATCCAATTTACTTGAAATTTTTAACACATGTTCACCATATCATGAGAAGATAATCCGAAAAGTTTTATTATTTTATAATAATTGAGATCGGTCCCCCGTTTTAGTTTCACGTGCACCGCACGTGGAACGGTGTGTCTCCACCCTCAACAGAACGAGGGGCCGTTGTTTTTAGATTGACCTTCCGCTTCAGATGCGGTGCACGTGAGAATGGAATCCCTGACAAACAGGGGGCCGTTCTTTTTAGATTGGCCACCTGTTCTAGGCAAAATAATACAAAATGAGGGGTGATCGGGAGCCACAAGGGATTAAATTATTAAATTTATGATAGTTGAAAGTTAGATTTGTAAGGGTTGTTAGTTTAAAAGTGTTTTAAAAAAAAATTCATAATTAAGGGGTTAAAATATTTTTTTATCCTAAATAGAATTCCAAATATATATAAAGAATAAAAACAAAAATATTTATCATTTTTATATCACGAACGGAAAACAGGGAATCCGGTCGAGTATTAGGGCGAGCCCACGTAGTTGGTATGTTGCCATCTCAAAAGTTAGGAAAGTAGTAATAAATGTTTTATTTTTTCCATATGGATACAATAAGGTATTCATGTTTAGTAATTATTTATTTTTATAGTTCTCTCTCTATCTTTAATGGAGCTTGCATAAACAAGATTTGATAGGAAGTTAGCAATGTTGAAAATAATTCAATCTTAACATGTTAATTCATTTTTGAATCTCGATACGTGCAATTCCATCAACACGGGTCAACATATGATATGTACCATATATTAAAGTAGTTAAATGTACGAAAAATCTCAATTATTTACTTTCATCTAAACTAGATTAAGGCACGAGCTGGCCGGAGATTTTGAACCTGTTACATAAGTACACAAAATAGATAACTTAGGTATTACATATAACTTTTTAACATTTTGGAAAGAAAAAACAAATGAAGCAAATCAATTGAGGGTTGCGACAAACCATTGGTCATAAAAGTTGACTCTATTATAAATCTACTGCTGCAAGTTTGAACTTAAAAAAGTGTGCAATCTAAACTGGCGGTGAATTGAAGTCTAACCCTAAGATTTAGACCTCCATAGTCAGAACCCACAGCAGAGCCTTTAAGACTTGTTCTTCACGCACAGTCTCAACTGCCTGATTTGCATCGGTCTTTCTGCACAGAGCTCCATACTTTTCACTGTGGTATGCGTGTGAAGTTTGAAAAAGAGACGACCCAATCCAGACGAGCTCAGATCACTTTTCCCTCCTCTTCTGACACTTTGCTTCGAGATTTGGAAAAACTTATTCAAAGTTTTTAATAAAGAATCCATTAACACACCCTTCTTTTTCAGAACCTTGCGTTGGAATATACACCATTTTTTGTCCAGAAAAAAGCAGATGAGAGAGAGAGAGAGATGATAGAGAAACAAGGCAGGCAGCAGGAAGAAGACACAGTGATGATATGAAAAGTTTAAGAGAGAATATTATAGCATTTGAAACAAAAGTTAAAGAAATAAAGCAAGGAACCATGTCTCATCGCTCATCTCTCTCTCTCTATATTTATATCCTTACCTCTTTGTCCCTTTGTCTCCTACTGTTGTCACTTCATTTTCTCGTATCTGGGTCGCTTTCTTTTTACACATTTTCCTTTACCTTTTCTTTTTTTTTTTTAATTAATCCTAAGTTCTCTGCAATAACCCACGCTTAACTATGGATAAAAATTAGAGCCCATTTAGGCATTTCTCTGTTTTGCAACTGTTTGTAATTATTACTGTTATTTTATTGGTGAAGGAAGTCCCATGCCTCTATATATTGCCTCATTCAAACCCTACTCTTCTACGCACTTTCTTTTGATTCCTTTTTTATTCACTTTATTATTAAACGTCCGAAGGAGAGAAAGATAGCTCGTTTTAAGGACTCAGATCATCAGAGCATCGAACTCAATCTCCGAAGACTACAGACCGAAGCTTCTCCTCTTCTTGTCTTCCCCGTCTTCAGATGGAAGTAAGGAGAACTCGTTATACTTTTCTTTTCCTGCTTCTGTGGGTTTTGATGATCTTTGTTCTGTGATTAATGGGTTTTTTTTTTCTGGGTTTTTGAGTAGGATTATTACAGAAGAAACTACATACCAGCGTTTGGGAGCTGGAATTGGAACGATGACCTTCCTTTTACTCAGTGTTTTGAATCGTCAGCACAGGGTGGGTTTCTCCATTACAATTACCCCGGTGACCGTGATTTGTATGTCGCCGGAGACTTGTATGAAAACGACGTAGTTACCCCTGCAATGATCGTCGTTCCTCGCTCAAGGGTACACCCTTTTTCCTCTCCTTTTTCTTTGATTAAAACTCCATTCTTTCCCGCTACGCATTTTTTGAAAAAAGATCATTCTTTTTTTCATTTTGATAACCTATTTATGTCTTGATTATTGACTGGGAATTGAATAATTCATTTCCAGTTTTAGTTCTTAATCTTGAACTGAAAGAAAGAAAGAAAAATTAGGCAGAAAGAAAGGAAAGGGTTCAAAGTCTTCAGAAAAATAATTACAAAGCTGAATATACAGAGACGCTTTAATGAGTAGACCCACCCACCAGCACCGTCCTTTCGAGCAAACTTTTTAAACTTTACCTGAATTTTTCAATGCCATGTTTATTTGTGCTCCAGCCTTTTCTATCCAGTTACCCTATAAGTGTATGACACGTGAGCATAGCATGTTATTAATTTATATACAAAATGTCACGTATACATATGGAAAAGGCTAGATACATACATATAGGTCTTTACGAAACTCCAAAAAGAGGACATCATAGACAGAGAGTGGCAGACAGCCATTAATGGATCCATTTAAGCAGGATTGTTGGAGGATAATGGCAAATGATGATGACAATCATACTGTTCTAAATAGTATTTATATTTAGAACTTCTGAACAATATTAATTAAGTTAATAAATCACATTATGAAATCTGCGTTAGACTTCGTGTAAAGTGTTGTGTTAATTGCAGACAAAACGTGAGAGGGAGGTTAAGAAAGGAAGTTGGGTGGTTGACGTGAAGAAGCCTCCATCCCCCATTGCCTCTCTGCCAAGAACTGCGCCCAAGCCAGTCGACGAAGACCTGTACAAAATCTCGCCGACGCTTCTCCGCGACAAACCCAGAAAGGTATTCTGTTTTGAGGCTGACTTGTTAAGAGACCCTTTTTCTGATCTGTTGTTTTACTCGCTCTGTTTGTGCAGAAGGGAGGGTTGAGATTATTTGCAGGCTGCTTTCTTCCAACTTGTGCTTGAAGACGAAGAAGAGCTGAGAGGAAATACGATGTGTAAATAGAGACTTTTTATTTGCATTGAAAAATCGGGGAAGACGATGAAAGTATTACACGGACTATATGTTTGAGTTGTGGTTTTATGAATATATTTCAAGCGCCAAATTTTATGTTTTGTTTTTCTTGAATATTTGTTCTGTTCTTCATTTTCTAATCTAAATCTTTTTGGGAAAATAATTAAACAAATTAAAAAATAAAACTTTTTTCTTTTTTCTTTTTTCTTTTTACTTTTTCTTTACTTTTATTATTCTTTTAGATGTAGAAATTTCTTCAGAGTGGGTTAGAAAATGGAAGTCTGAGTAGAAAAGCAACAATAACAAAGCTCTTTCTTTTTTCTTTCAAAAGTGGATATTTTTGGAAATGTTCTTCAAATTTAAGTTGTTAATTCTAACACCTTCTCAAGTCATAATGATGGGTTCTCATAAAATTTTGAGCTTCCAATTGCAATATGCATTGGTGTAGGTCCCACAACTATTGTTTATGTATCCAAATGTCAATTCCAATTTAGTTTTTAAGTCCTAAACATTTTGATTTATCGTGGAAAAAGCTTCCAAAATTCAATTTTGGGATTAAAAAAAAATGGTGAAAATTTGTTACCTTAGTGTTAGAATCCAATATATTTGTGGACAGGTGTCAACTAAGCTATAGACTTAATTCTCCATGCACTCAGACGTGGAGCTTATTGGTTGTCCTCTACCCTATTTTTCTGCAAGTAGACTCAAAAGAGTGATCCCTTTTATTGGATCTTATCATTATTAACTCAAGAACAAAATAAAGAACACCTGCAGAAGTCCAGAGTCTCTGCTGTCATGATCCAGATGAAATCACCACTCTCTGGTACGCTTCTTTTTCCCCTCAAAATTTCTGATTTTCTTTTCAGAACTTGTTGAGTTCGATCAATCTGATAACGACACTACATTCGGACGTTGGAATTATTTACAAAATAATTACACGTAATCTGAGATTTCTGGAAATAATCCGAGATTTGACGAAGAAAAGATAATTGTTTAGCAAATTATTTAGTAATTGAAGTTTGTTGGAGCAGAACCAGAGAGGCAAGGAGTCGTAAGGGAAGAGGAGTTGCAGAAGAAAGGAAGAGGAGCAGAAAAGAAGACTTGCATTTGTGCTCCGACGAGCCATAATGGCTCTTTTAGATGCCACCTTCACAGAATGATTGCACCAAAGCTTTCAAGCAACGAGAAAGCCAGCGTCAATCTGGGGTATGATTCGAGCAGAGTGAGTGAAAAAGGGCCTCGCCTGCTGCAGTTAAGGGCGGCTACTTCTTGTAAATGGCCTTAGAAACCTAGCAATTTGCAGTCGAGGGCTGTTTTTTCCATTTCGCTTCTGCATAAATCATAAATTTTGTTTCCAGAATTTCATGATCTAGTTTCATAATTCATACCCAGGTCCCGTTGTCTGCAAAAAAAAAAAAAAAAAAAAAAAAAAATCTACAGTTAGAGAGACAAACTGGTAAAAAGATGTGACGAAAGAGAAATGAAATTAACTAGGAGAGTTCGGAGAAAGAAAGAACGTCCAAGGGACGAAGAATCGTAGACCAGAGAAGACCCAGTCCAGAATTGGGCGAGCATCGTCGAATTGGAAAGGCCACTCAAAGCTATTCGGATCCGCGCTCCTACCCTAACTCTACCACCAATGAAGAAAGCATCGCTCCACTCATCCTTCACGATCTTTCTTCTACTTCAAATTCCACCACTTCGTAGCTCTAACCAGTCCTTTTCCTCTCAGAAAGTGCCGTCCACAGTCAGAACGTCGTCTTTCCCCCATATTACCTTCCTCTGTCGCTGAATTTATGGCAGGCGAAAATGTGCTGCTTCTCGCCGGCGATATGGTACAAAGTCGTAGAGTTGTGAAATTCCGTTGGCTTCGTCTAGGAACGAATATAAACAAAGAGGACACGGACTAAATGACAAAAAGTATTGATGATCTGATTCTCGATATATGAAAAAAGATCCAACGGCCAGGACGCTGTATCTTTCCGAGTGCACAGCCCAAACCAATCGCAGCCGTATACTTTCTTCCTTTCACGCTCTTCTTCTGCAACACCGATCGGCGAACCGCCATTTTTGCCTTTCACCCTAAGCCATTCCAACTGCAAATCGCAAGAGTAAGTGTAGAGTTGATAGATAGAGATGTGTGGTAGGGCGCGTTGTACTCTCAGAGTTGATGATATTTCCAGGGCTTGCTACCGCGGCAACGGCCCCGTTCGTACTCTTCATATGGACCGGTGTGACACTCTTTCTATCTCTGCTTTTTATTTGATTTTTTTTTTTTCAGTTTTTCTCGGTAAACAAACAGTTCAGTTGGATTTTTTTTTGTTGGGTCGGCGATTTTTAGTCTCGAATCTTATTTTCTGCGCGTTTGTAGGTACCGTCCGTCTTATAATGTCTCACCGGGACGGAATATACCTGTTCTTCGTAAAGACGACGAATCAGCAGGGGAAGGTGTTGTCGTCCACTGTATGAAATGGGGACTTATTCCTAGCTTTACTAAGAAATCGGAGAAGCCAGATCACTACAGGATGGTAATGAAGAATGATTTATTCTGACTCTTCTTAAGCTAATGCCATTTGAGTTTATTGGCAGCTGTCTTAAAATAAGGCTATTTCTGCTTCTTCTTTTTTTGTCCAACTGTATTCGAATATTGAGCTGAAGTAACCAATTCTAAAATTTGGGCAAATATTTTGTCATATTCATTGGTTGATGGCCTTTGCACTTGCCTGGTTTCTCTCAGCATGACCAAGAGCAGTTGTGGAGATAGTGTGTTATTAGCATCACTTTGGTGAAAGCATTGGAGTTATGTGGTTCTTTTGTATTGATAGTTTACTTTTCCTACAATCTACTTCTTAAAGAGATAAGAGTTCTGTACAGATGACATGTTTAATTGTAACTTATAATGCATTGAAAGAGTACATTTTGACAATATTTTAGTAACTAAATGTTAATATGATTGGAATTTATTGTATCTGTGTGCACTTTAGTGTTTATCTGATCGTGCAAATATTGAAGGTCTGTGCAAGAGAGGCAGTACAAAAAATATTTGAAGTTGTGTTTTCGTAATTCAGCAGTTTCCTGTCTAGTGAATATCTATGATTTCTGAACTGCGTTATTTTGTTACGCCGCTGGGTTCTATCTATTCAATATGATTAGAGTGAGGGTGGTTTTATGTTTAAATAGATTTATCATCCTCTTCTTCTTTTGGATTTATTGTAATTCTTTTCTCTTTACAATGGACAGTTTAATGCTTGCTCCGAGACCGTATTTGAAAAGGCTTCTTTTCGCCGTCTAGTTCCTAAAAATCGGTGCCTCATTGCAGTGGAAGGGTATGTTGGGTGATACGAGTATTATTATCTTGTGCAGTAATTAGTTTCCATAAACTTAAATTTTCTGTTTTGTGTTAAGCTTAAATTTAAAATCACATATTTCTGGGGTGGCACCGCAAACAAGAATGAGTCGTCTCTGGTTAAAACATCTGCAAAAAGTTGGTGCTGTTCCAATGTTTTTATTTCACTTATGCAAAGGTTTGCATGGCATGATGAGTCAGAAGAATGATCTTTGACAATCAAAGCAAAGCTATGGCTGTAATGAATATTGGAAACAAAATTCACAGAAAAAAATTTCGATTTCATCTTGACCGTGTAGATCGGAGCCATAAAGTTTCAATGGACGAAAAACGATGTTACAATTCTTCAGCTTAGCCACTGCCGTGCAACATTTTGTTTTCTCGTGAACTCTACATACTTTGGATTTCAGAGTTTCTTGATTTCTCCTGTTGTTGTCAGTCTTGTCCTTGCTTAGAATTTTGCTATAGCTGTTTTGCATTTGTATATTTATTCAGATGCGCCCTTTCATATTTTCGTTCATGTCAAATATCTCATTACTTACTAGAAAATATTATCTTTATTCTTACTAAGTAGATTCTATGAGTGGAAAAAGGATGGATCTAAAAAGCAGCCCTATTACATTCATTTCAAGGATGGGCGACCACTTGTTTTTGCTGCTCTTTTTGATTCCTGGGTCAATCATGAAGGTATCGGATGCAGCTATTAATGTTGTCTGAGTTTTTTGGTTATTTTAAATATAAATTTGTTTCCATTTCTTTTGTTGTTCTTCTAATTGTCTTGTATAGAATCAGATGCACGTTATTAAGACATGCGTTGGTTGATAGCTTTTGTTGCAGGGCTCTATATTATAATTCCCGACGTGCTATATTCCAGATATATGTTGGTTATTGTTTTCATTTTTTTGAGGCCAAATCATCAATGTGTGATCTTTCCTGCAGGAGAAATACTCTACACTTTCACTATTCTCACAACATCGTCGTCTTCAGGTTTAAATTGGCTCCATGGTGAGTCTTGCATGTCTTAATGGTTCAAGGTTACCTATGTTAACGGTCTTTTAGGCGGTAAAACTTTCAAATTCTTTTTGTTATGGTGTTGTTTATGAAAGATTTGTTATAACTTAAAATTACCAACTTCAGCTGATAAATTAATTTTAAATAATTTAAGCCGGTTATCATATATTAAGTCATCCGATTTTTCATTTTAGACAGGATGCCTGTAATTTTTGGTGACACGGGACAAATCGAGAAGTGGCTAAACGGTTCTTCTGCCAAAGTTGATGTAGAGCTTAAACCTTATGAAGAGGCAGATTTGGTTTGAAATTTTTCCACTCGAGACTTGACTACCTCTCATGGTTTAAGTATTTTTCTTGCTTTATACTTGTAATGTTTACATTCTTAGGTATCGTATCCAGTGACTCCTTCCATGGGTAAACCATCATTTGACGGATTAGATTGCATTAAGGAGGTACGTCAACTGTCTCCCTCCCTTACTTTTGCTCAAAAAGAAGAGAAACATTCATGCTATTCACGCTTATTTAAATGATGAAATATGCATTTATTTTTCCTTCATCCTCTTCCCGCCTACCCTGTCGTGTCATCATTCCATTTCATAGGAGATTAGAACGCACAAAGGAGGAACAAGGTCAAGAATAAGTGCCAAAATTAAGGTTGAAATGTGAGGAATGATGGTATCAGTTAGATTTCTAGACAAGATCTATCATCGGAAATCTTGTATGCATCTTAAAAAACATGAGAAAAGAACTGTTTATGGCCTCATTTCTCGTACCATTTGGTGCACATAATAGAAGTTTTACGACATTTATTGATAACTCATTTTATTTAGAACTACTGGAAATTCTTGGCCTTCTTTCTCTTCTGTAGAAGTAGCCGGACTAGCATATGTTCTCTTATGTATTGTTTTTTCGTCTGCTGATGCTGAAGTTAAACAAGAGCAATATTTTGCTGATACAGGTGAAGAAAGAAGGAAGTAATCTGATTTCAAAACTTTTTGCGTCGAAGTTAATTAAAAAAGAGCAATCAAGCTCAGAGGAGAAAATTTTACGTGATGAATCTTTCAAGGCCTACTCACAACGAAACCCAAAAGAAGAACCTGAAACAGAAGACAAGCCAGGATTGGACCAACATGGAAGCTCTAGTCATGAGATAATTACTGAGGGTTCAGGTGCCAGTAAGTCCCAACTTAAGCGAGATTACGATGAATTTTTATCTGATATGAAGCCAGACTCAAATGACTCTAATAAGAAGTTTAGTCCTATTAAGAAGAAAGGGAATCTAGGAAGTTCTATTGATAGACAGCCAACCTTGTTTTCCTACTTTGGAAAAAGGTAATTTCTTTTGCAAAATTAGAGCTTGTTTACTTGTTTAATGAAAAGTCTGCTGTTGTATATATATATACCCGTCCATGATCAAGAATCTGTTGAGCCGCTAATTTAGATGTAACTAATGTCTTTTGTTTTCTGGGGATGTAGTGTATGAAACAGTACTGAAGTAGTCTTTTGAGCGCAGTATTGCAACAAATATTAATGTCTTCTTTATGATCAAGTAAATCATTTGAACAGGTAAAGGAAGGTTTCCTTACTTGGAGAAATGGGGGAACAAATAGAGTATGCAAGAAGATGTATAGAGAACCAAATGGAAATGCTTATTCAAGCATAATTATTGATATTAACAAAGAGGGAAGATGGTTGGACGTAAAACTGGAAGAGATGAGCAATAAGCCTCCATAAACCTTCCATTTGAAGCTAATTCCATGATTAGCTTCTTAATCATGCGAATGGGTCCCACCACCCGTCGCACTGCCAAGCAGAAACCCCTCTGCTTGCTTCCGAGCCGAATCGTTCTTCCCCGCTGCCTCCTCGGCTGCCTACGACACTGCCAGACAAACAAGGTTTGGCTTGTGCATAATGAAATGGCAATCATACCTCTCTTTAGCATTTCTGCAGAAGTGATTTTGTTTTTTAAAGTCTTGGATGTTTTCGAGTGTTACATAGTGTGGGTATTTTAACGACGATTGAACATAATGTGTGCAATGATTAACGATCATTGTATATTCAAGGCCTAATGCCTTAACTTTGATTGAAGTAGGAAATTATTCTTCTTTTTAGCATTTTTTTTATAATTGATGTTTTGGTCGTCTTGTATTATTTAGAAAACTTTTCACACGCTTAAAAATAGATGTATTTAGACTTTACTTTTTAAAAAATATGTTTTTTCTTTAAAACAATAGCAAATAAGTTAAGTTTGAAATGATCTCAGTTGTAGGGTACTGATAACTCGATTCATAATCTATTTTTGATTGAGTTATTACCATAAATCCTCATTGGAAACAAAACCCAACATAGTATTTATAAAATCAAATGATAAAAAGTTTGAATTCATTTCCAACTCGAAGCAACTTTCGATCTCTTCCGGGAATGAACTAGAAAGCAATTATGCACGTAAGTTTGGAGAAGAGATTTGTTGTTGCCGTGTTTTCCGTGGAGAGAATGGAATGTTGGTCTACGAGATCGAGAGTTTTTTTTTTTTGAAATATTTTAGGAATAAAAAATATGCATATTGTGCACGAATTTAAAGGTCGATATCTTGCTAAACTTTAAGGAAGGTTTATTAGTTGTTTATTTAGAAAAAAAATGTGACCCATTATAATATGTTTATAATCAGTTAACTTTGCACTATAAATCTAGATTATAGTGCATGATATAATGGAAGATTGAAGAGTAATTTTATTTGAAGAAACAAAAAGAAATATTTAAATAAATTAAATAAAAAGGGTAAAGTGCAATTTGTCCCCTACAACTAGGTGAAATATGCAAATTACACCATAAACTCGAATAATGGGCAATTTGGCCCCCACAACTTGGGTAATATGCAATTTGGCCCCTACCGTCATTTTTTCCGTTAAAAAATCACGTTTTTGTCACGTGATCACATTTTCTTCCAGATATGCCCCTGCATGGAATCAGAACCGGTTCGATTAATTTCTGAAAAACAGAGAGGGAAATCTGTCTTTCTCCTCTTCGAAGACAGATTTCCCTCTCATTTCTGAAAAACCCCCTCCCTCGCTCGCTCTCTCTCCCGAGACCCCCGCTCTCTGAAATCCTGTCTTTCTCCTCTCTTCGCGTTTGCCGTGCTCTGTCGACCTCACTCTCTCTCCCGAGACCCCCGCCTCGCTCTCGCTCGCGCTCGACCTCGCACTTTCTCATATTTTCCTCGGCGATTTTCTGCTCCTCTCTAAATATTCGCCTGTTTTTTTTTTCTTCGAATCAACATCTCTTCTTTTCAGTGTCTGTTAAACTTCAAATGACATTTACATCCCGCAGCAAGAGAAGGTCAAAAAATCCTACTCCAGCTAATGAAATTGCGGAACCAATAACTTGGCAATCTCCTTTCTTCAAGAATGCTGACTCTATGAAAAGGTATGAAGACGACATTCAATTCAAGCCCTTGATTTTGAGTAGAAAAGTGGAATTCGAGGAATTAAGTAGCTTAGATTTGGTTCAGCCTTTGATGAATTTGGGGTTAATAGAACTGTTTGACTGTGATGGCCCGTATTATGAGAAACCAGTGAGAATGTTCTATGCCAATCTCGAAATTTGTCAAAGGCCATTCAAAATTCTTAGCTATGTGTATGGCAAACACATAGAAATTTCCTCATTTTCTATAAACACAATTTTAAACTATGAATTTAACAATGAGGCTGAAAGGTATTACGAGACATACAAGGATCCAGAATTTGTGGGCACCAGTGAAGGTACTGCCTTTTTAAGGATGATTGTTAAGGATCCTCGCCGATGCCTTCCAACGAAACCGAAGGCAAATGAGTTAAACGTGCGTGCTAGGCTCCACCATATGATCAAGTACAATCTCTTACCAAGAGATGGACGTAGAGATTACATAAGTGGTATGGATCTCTATGTTTTATATAAAATTGTTCGACGAGAATCATTTAATGTGGGATATGTGGTTTTGAAACGGATGATTCAAGTCTACAACAACGCAGCAAAGTCCCTACCATTTAATCTTCTTTTAATGAAGATTTTTAAGGAGAATGGGGTCCAAATTCCAAGTTCCGAAATCCCATTACCTCTGAAGAAAGGTGACACATACACCACATCCACTCTAGCTCGGATGGGGTTTGGGCTCAATGATGAAGGTAATTGGATTTTTAAGGGAGACCGAGTTGGATCACTTGAAGCTGGACCATCCCAAATGGAAGTTGATGAAGGTGGTGACGAACCTGAACACACTACGGAACCCCCCTCCAATGCATCTCGAGGCAACTTCTCTAACTTTGAGGAACAGTTTAAGTTATTGGTGGAAAATGTTGCTAGCATCGGCGGTGCTTTTGACTCATTTCAGAATGTGGATCTCGATCGCTTTGATCAGTTGGAAACGAAGATACAGGATGTCCGTGATGACATCGCTGATGTTCACGACCATCTTGATTTTCACCAATATTATTGAGACAGGTACACCGGTGCTCCAGCCCCTCCTCCAGTAGATCTACCAGTCGATCCTTTCGACGATCCCTGTTACGACGATCCCAGTTACGCTCCATCATAATGATATTTTTGTTGTTGTGATTCGCTTAATTTTGTTGTATATGAGTTTGGTGTTGGATATTGTTATATAATTTTTCAGTTGATATTGGAAATAGGAAATACTATCTTCTTTGTGTTGAATGCAATATGGTACGACTTATAATTTTTCAGTTGATATTGGCTTATGACTTATTGTTTTGGAAAAAAATGAGTAAATAAATGAGATGTATCGACTGTTTAATAGTTGAATACAAAGAAGAATCCTTAGTGCAAAGTATAAAGTGTCGACAAGTTATAGAAATTGTCGACACTAGGCATATAAGTTGTCGACACTTAAATTAAAGTGTCGACGAAAATTGTGAAGAAATGGAGACAGAGGAATTTACGCTTATAAAGTGTCGACAAGTTATAGAATTTGTCGACACTAGGCATATAAAGTGTCGACACTTTAATTAAAGTGTCGACAAAAATGCTGAAGAAATGGAGACAGAGGAATTTACTCTTATAAAGTGTCGACAAGTTATAGAAATTGTCGACACTAGGCATATAAGTTGTCGACACTTAAATTAAAGTGTCGACAAAAATTGTGAAGAAATGGAGACAGAGGAATTTACGCTTATAAAGTGTCGACAAGTTATAGAATTTGTCGACACTAGGCATATAAAGTGTCGACACTTTAATTAAAGTGTCGACAAAAATTCTGAAGAAATGGAGACAGAGGAATTTACTCTTATAAAGTGTCGACAAGTTATAGAAATTGTCGACACTAGGCATATAAGTTGTCGACCTTTAAATTAAAGTGTCGACAAAAATTGTGAAGAAATGGAGACAGAGGAATTTACGCTTATAAAGTGTCGACAAGTTATAGAATTTGTCGACACTAGGCATATAAAGTGTCGACACTTTAATTAAAGTGTCGACAAAAATTCTGAAGAAATAGAGACAGAGGAATTTACTCTTATAAAGTGTCGACAAGTTATAGAAATTGTCGACACTAGGCATATAAGTTGTCGACACTTAAATTAAAGTGTCGACAAAAATTGTGAAGAAATGGAGACAGAGGAATTTACGCTTATAAAGTGTCGACAAGTTATAGAATTTGTCGACACTAGGCATATAAAGTGTCGACACTTTAATTAAAGTGTCGACAAAAATTCTGAAGAAATGGAGACAGAGGAATTTACTCTTATAAAGTGTCGACAAGTTATAGAAATTGTCGACACTAGGCATATAAGTTGTCGACACTTTAATTAAAGTGTCGACAACAATTGTGAAGAAATGGAGACAGGAATTGACGTTGATTATGAAGTGTCGACACTTAAAATAGACTTCTATCAACTTAAATCTCCATTCATTCCCACAAAAGATTTCCATACATTTGTCCATAATATCTATTTCCATACATTTGTCCATAATATCCATTTCCATACATTTTATCCTTATCTATCCATAAATCCATAAAATACTTCCATACATTTGTCCATAATAAGTACAGATTCACAAAGGCTAATCAAGTTCATATCAGCATTACAAGGTCAGTGTCTGTGAATGCCTGGCTGCACTGAAGACTCCTGCATGATGTAAACAATTGATTGTTAACAATAATTAAGAATGATGTAACAAATTGGAAAAGAGAAAACACAATACTAACTTGGGTTCCGATGCAAGCTGCAGAAAACCCGAACAAAGTTGATCTTCCTCGTGATGTTGATGCACTGGCTTCCATGGTAGCATCAAGAGTTACTCCTTTGCATGTTCATTATGGTTCAGACCCCGACATTTACTACACTTGATAACCTTACGCATCTTGCCCAATGTACTCTGACCTTGAGGTTCGTCAACATCCCTCGTTCTCTTCTTTTTCGGCCTCCCAGGTGGTCTCTTCACAATCGGTGGCTGAATTTCACCCATAGCTGAAGGTGGCCACATGTCTACGCCATTCATTGGATGTATGAACTGAGAATATATCGTCAAATATGTTTGCCGATGGTAGCAACGATCAACGTATGATTCAATGTCCCTTCTCATGAATGATATGCATGGTACAGCATGAACACATGATATTCCTGCGAGCTGCCACCGGTTACAACTGCAAGTAACGTTTGCTAAGTCAACGACAAATTGTTGATGGGCATCACTAACTTGAAATCTTTCACCTCCACCTCCGGTTGCACACCAATTTTTAGCTCCATCTCGAATCTTGGCCAATTTCTTTCGTATCTGAGGACATAGTAGTCCGTTTTGTTGCTCCATTTGTTCATGCCTCTTACAAATTCTTGCCATTATTGTCGTCCTGATCATTTCTATCATGCTCACAATCGGCTTGTCACGTGTTGGTAAGATGAAAGCATTGAATGACTCGCTCAGGTTGTTCAACGTCAGCTCACACTTCGATCTGTGACTGAAAGCATGTCTGCACCAGTGCTTCGCATCATACTCCGCAAGGTATCTATATGCTGCTTCATCGAAGCCCCGTAGCCTCGTCATTTCTTTCACAAACATTTCCCGTGTTGTCGCAGTCGACGCATTCCACATAATGTCTTTGTAGAGTTTTCCGCGAAACTTCTTCTTGAAGTTTGCGTACATATGACGTACGCAAAATCAAACCTCTGCATCTGGTACATGTTTTCGCAGTACTACTTCCAAACCCTGCATCAAATATATGTCATATGATAGTAGGTGAAAGCATATAAATGTTGACAATGATCACATATACTTACTTTTTGTTGATCGGAGATGAATGTCCAGCCTTCACCACGAGCTGATCCAATATCCGTCAACAACAACCTGAGAAACCATTTCCAAGACTTCTTCGACTCAACATCGACAACAGCCACTGCAACAGGATATATTCCGTCATTTGCATCTACCCCGATAGCGGTTAGAAGTTGACCAGGACATGCCCCCTTCAAGTGACACCCGTCCAAACTTATTACCGGTCGACATCCGGCTAACAGACCTCTCTTACATGCATCTAAACACATGTAAAGTCGCTTGAACATGGGCTCTGTTTGACCATCAACCATATCAACATTAATAACGAATGTGCTACCAGGATTGGATCTCAGAACTTCCTCCGCATAAGACCCCAGCTGTTTATATTGCACGGTTGAATCCACATTTACAGCCCTCCTCCTTGCCCTGATTGCTAGGCTAGGGCTGATGGTGACATTAAAGTCTCGTCTAACTGTGTCAATGATCGATGATATTTCCCACCGAGGTTGGCTTCTAAATCGATGCAAATAACGTTCTGCCACCCACTTAGCTGTTGCATGTCGACTCTCTATTGTGCGAGCACAGTCATGAACGTCATTCAACCTCTTCACTTGGAAAGACTCTTCATTTGTCACCTTTGATGCGTAGAGTCTCCAAGGACAACCTTTCTGACAAACTGCTTCTATTCTTGCTCTCTCATGTTTGACAAATCGGATGTCATATCCGTTAACCAAAGAATAATCAGAGATTTTTTTCCTAATTTCAGCCAATGAGCTGAATTTGTCTTTCAAACATATTTCTAAAGAGTTGTTGATCGATTCCGCAGTGTTCGCTTCATGCATCGTATCCTCCGATTCAGCAATAGAAATAATGTCATCAGGTAAGGAGGCTGAAACTGATGGAATCGGAATATGAATTGGATCTCAGGCTTCACCCACAGCTGCAACATCTACATGAGTTTGATCCCCCGCGGCACCGCCAGCTGCATCATCTACATGAGTTGGATCACCCCTTTCACCAACTTGAGGACCACCATCAAACTCAGATGCATTAGAGGACTCATCATTTCTAGCTTCTTCCTGGTAGATGCCTTCATGGTCTACGTACATATGAATGTGACGTTTGTGATCCAACGCCGCAACCATTTGAAGTACGTCATTATCGGACTTCACTGCTCGCAATCCGTTTTCCATTCCTAATGGAGGCTCCACGTAATACAGAGTCTTCCATACTCCAGCTCCGACATCTACCACCATGTCGACAACCTCAAAAAATGAAATCCTATCCACATCAATATTTGTCGCTAGTGCAACATCCCCACCCACGTACTGTAACTTGTTCGTCTTGACGAACTTCCCTCCATAGTGAAAGTCAATTGAAAATGTGTCCATCTTCTTCCCTGCAAGGTTACATGAATTTAATTCGATTAAGCCAGTTTTGGTATTTAAATTCTAAACAACTTCATACACATTTACACTTTTAAACAAATAGCCTTCCATCTAAACACATGTAATCTCTTTTTCTCTGCTTTTTTAACATGATACAGGTCAAAATCTTTAATTTGATTCATGTTCATTATTATGATTATAAAGTTTACGGAATGTGTTCTCGTGAACCATAAGATCAAAATTTATAATTGAAGTATGAAGCATCTAACTAACCAAGTCGAACATAGTTCGGTTCCATCCAACCTAGGCTCCATCTAAACTAACCAGAAAATTCGTTCAGAATAACAACGAAGTTCAGAAACCCTAAATATTCAATAATAACTATTGGTTCAGATTTCATACTCCAAAAAAACACCGAACTTCGGCCATTACAGTAAGCGTGAGAAATTTTTACCTTACCGTCGTCAGTAAGCGTGACAACTTTGTTGTTCCGTTAGCCTGGCGACTGGCGAGACAGAGTCGAGAGGAGCGAGCGAGAGAGAGGGAGGGCGCGGCGAAGGCGAGCGAAGGGGTCTCGGGAGAGAGAGAAAGAGCGAGAGAGCGAGAGAGCGAGCGAGCGAGGGAGGGAGTTTTTCAGAAATGAGAGAGAAATCTGTCTTCGAAGAGGAGAAAGACAGATTTCCCTCTCGATTTTTCAGAAATTAATCGAACCGGTTCTGATTCCATGCAGGGGCATATCTGGAAGAAAATGTGATCACGTGATAAAAACGTGGTTTTTTAACGGAAAAAATGATGGTAGGGGCCAAATTGCATATTACCCAAGTTGTGGGGGCCAAATTGCCCATTATTCGAGTTTATGGTGTAATTTGCCTATTTCACCTAGTTGTAGGGGTCAAATTGCACTTTACCCAAATAAAAAAAATATATAAAAAAGTTTGAATTGGCTACTTTATAATCCTTCCTTTTTTTTTTTTTATCTTTCGTACTACTCATGATTAAATTTAAATAATAAAATATCTCCATGCCTCCCACTTTTATTATTATTATTTTAAAAAAATTAAAAACTAATTATTATATATAGTTTAATTAATGTTTTCTTGCCATTGATGAAAATGTTGAATAGTTCTGGCTATTTATTCTCCGTTAAAGTGGTAGTCTGGGGACTGATTGATTAATCATCTCATCAAAATAAGGGTTTTCTGCAATACTAAATTTGAATATTTATATAACATTATTTTTTTTCACCCACCAAATAATTATTTTTGTAGTGTAAGAACATTAAATCAGGAGTGGATTTTTTATTTAAAAAGTAAATCTCTGTCTTCTATATTTGACAAAAATCTTTGTCTGGTTGGGAAGTGATTCTTCTGGTACAAATTATAGATAAAAGATTTGGTTAAATCACAGTGGAGACACAAATAATTGAGAGACACGTGACAGATGGATTAAATTGGTCAGATTCACAATTAATAAAGTCAACTATAATTATATATTTGGGTTAAAACTAATTTGACTCCCAAATATAAGTTTAATTTGAAATAACTATTAAACTCAAAATTTTATCAATTAAAACTTTGAACTATCTAAAATATAACAAATCAAATCCTGGTGGAGGGCCAATCACCCCTCGTTCTTAATTTACACCGAAATTGGAGGGCCGATCTAAATTAAACAGTCTCCCGATCTGTCTAATGCTTACGTGACACTGGACATATTGGCTCAGAAGGTCGATGTGAGGAGATGGAGACCCCTCGTTTCACGTGCATTGCACATGATTCGAGACGAGAGGAACCGCCACGGATCGGTCCCCGTTTCCTGCCTCTCACTTTTCAAGGTTTCTCGAGAACGGGGGATTACTGTCCTGAATCAACCCCCCGTTGTTGACCCTAATTTTTGGTAAGATTAAGAACGGGGGGTCGACCCCCCGATCACAATTATTTTACCTGAGAACGGGGTCGATGTGAGGAGTGGAGAAACCCGCTCAATGTGCACCGCACGTGATTCGAGAATGGGGGGTCACCGTCCCAGATTGGCTCCTTGTTGTTGGCCCTAACTTTTTGGTAAGATTGAGAACGGGGGTCGCCGCCCCGAAATGGCATCCCAACTTCAATTATTTTGCCTAAGAACGGAGAGCTGTTATCAAGAATGGGGGTCCGATCTCCGATACTATATAAAGAAACACCTTCCATTCTCACCCTCTGCTTGCAAAAAAACCCCTCCAACCTCTACTCTTTCTTGCTCTCGCTAATGTTCTCTATATTAACGACATCGATGGATTCTGATTCGAGTAAATCTGTTGATTTAGACGACACAACAACTTGTGATGCTAATATGGACTGATATTTATACTTCATGCCCATATATGATGATTTTTGGACATTCGATCACCTTGAAGATAATGAAAAAATAAAGGTGCAATAAACGTCGAAAACTCTAGAAGATGAGCTTCGAACACCGGTCGACTTAGAGAATGATGAAGTGAAAAGCATACCGGTAAGGAAAGAAATTTCGATGAAATTTTATAATGGGAAAAAAATTTAGTTTTTTAAAGGCTATTAGAGAAGAAATAGTAGAACATGTTTTGAATAATGATTATGGGGTCAAATTCATTAAAAGTGAATCTCGGCTACTGACGACATTGTGTGACGACGGATGTGATTGACGACTACATGGTTCGAAAATACAAAATAAACTTACGTTTTAAATAAAAAATTTCAACGATTGTAACAATTGTTCAAGTAAAATTGAGAATAGACACGTTATTGCAAAATGAGTGGCAAATCATTATTTGAATAGGTTCAAAAGTCAACCTACGTGAAAAATTCCTCCATTACCGAGACAGTGCGAAAGGATTTGAATGTCAACATTACACCAACTCTTGCCAGAAGAGCAATAAGAGAAGCTCGAAAACTTAATGAAGGGAAGAGCGATTAACAATACAAGCTATTGTGGTCGTACGCAGAAGAAATTAGTAGATCAAATCCGAATAGCACATTAGAACTACAGAATCACTTGGTAGGCTCTGTCGATAATGAGTCATGTGTATTCGAAAAAGTACATATATGGCTGCTTGCAAAGTAGGTTTGCTGTAGTGTGGTAAACCTATTATATGTTTGGATGGTTGTCATCTAAAGGGCTCATGTCACGGCCAATTACTAACAGCCGTCAGCATTGATGGCAACGATGAAATATATCTCGTTGTTGTTGCTAATGTGGAATCAAAGTGTATGGACTCATGGACGTGATTTTTAGAAGACCTAAATACTGAATCGGGATATGGATGAACATTTGTTTCGGATCGACAAAAGGTATAATGCATTTTCGATTGTTATTTCAATTATTGGAGCATTGTGTTAGTTATATTACTTTACATTGACTCTATTGTTCTTTCAAATATCAGGGGTTGTTGCTCGCTATGCAGCAAGAATTACCATTAGCCGAACACCGCTACTTCTTTTAGCATATGTACGCAAATTTCAAAAAATCAATATTGAGACAGCGTATACAGAGATACAATGTGGAATGCGGCAAGGGCAACGACAACTTTTTATTTCGAGAGAGAAATGAGGAACTTATATAAGATTAACCTAAATGTCCACGCATATCTTCGAGACACAAACCCTATATATTGGCCGCGCCGGGGTGGCGAGCCCCTGTTCTCATCCTCATTTTGAGAACCGGGAGGGGCGATCCAGGGCGATGACCCTTGTTCCCGTGAACATTGAAAAGGGAGAGGAAAGAAACGAGGGGCCGATCCGGGACGGTGTCCCCCAATCTCCAATCACATGCTGTGTGTCAAGGTCCAGGTTTGTCCAAGGCATGTTGCCCATGGCCGCCCTTGCTGTTAGCCTAGTTTATTTTCTTTTTTAGTATTTCTATTGTAATCTTTTTCTTTCTATTTTTGGCAAGAGTGACTCATCGCCCACATAGCATGTATACTACTGCTAGAGTGGAGATGGTCCAGATTGCTCTTTAGGGGGAGAGGCATGACTTCAAGTAGACCCCCCTACCCAACGTTGTAATTTGCTGCCAATCAATGAACAAGCTTTTTACACACACTCTCTTTATGCTCACTATGCTCAATGACGCTCTTTTCGGATAATCTCGCTCGCTCGTTGCTTACTCGTTAGACACAAGCTCGCTCTAACGAAGTGGGCACTCGGTGCCGTTGGCACGCTCGTTGGCTGACCCAGTATTAGTGCGATATTGGGTGCCGCACGGTCTCGTTAAGCCCCTCAAAAGTAGGACCGTGACAGTTGGTATCAGAGCCGAGTTGGCTAAAATCGTGAGAAGTCATGCCGAAGAAGAGTTTGATGGAAAAGCCGAGTGGCCCATCGGATCAACTCGAGCGCCTCGTCGAGTTGGAAGAAGAACTACGGTATTTGCAAGACATACCAGATAACATTCGATTCATAGAAGAACGAATGAGGAAAATGTCTGAATTCCCTACTGAGATAGCGTCTATTCACAACAGGATAGATGTCATACCGATTCCAGAGCTGTTGAATCGGGTGGAGACCCTCGAGTCCCGACAAGAAAAGGGAAAGGGAGTCTACACAGGAGAAAGTTCTACAAGTGCAATGATCGGGGTCCTGGAGCGCGTCGATGAGATCGAGCTTGCTCATACCCGATTGTCAGAAACAGTTTCTCAAGTAAACGAAGACTTCAGAATAATGTTTGATTCTCTCAGGGCTGAGATTGCCGAGATCAACGTTAAACTGAACCTTACTATGAGAGCCATGGGGAACCAAACTCAGATTACTGCTGCTACTGAGTTTGGTCGGGTGAAAATCCCAGAGCCAAAACCCTTTGGGGGAGCCCGCGATGCAAAAGAGATAGAGAACTTCGTCTTCGATATGGAACAATATTTCAAGGCCACTAAAACAGATGAAGAATCAAAAGTGACCTTGGCCACAATGCATCTTATTGATGATGCGAAACTTTGGTGGAGATCAAAATACAATGATATCAGTAACGGCGAATGTGTGATTGATACTTGGGAAGAATTAAAAAGACAACTAAGAGATCAATTCTTTCCAGAGAATGTTGAGTTCAACGCCCGCAGACTGCTCCGAGAGCTAAAGCAGACTGCAAGCATTCGCGAATATGTCAAAGAGTTTTCGGGACTCATGCTGAATATTAAAGATATGTCAGAAAAAGATAAGATCTTCACTTTCATCGAAGGTCTTAAACCGTGAGCCAGAACAAGATTATATGAACAGAGGGTGCAAAATCTTTCAAGTGCACTTGCAGCCGTAGAACGATTGTTCGACTATAACATCGAGAACCCTAGGCCAAAGAAGAACACTCACAGTGACTCAGAGGACAACAACTTTCAGAAACCGAACACAGGAACTGATGAAAGGAAACCGTTTGTGTAACACCCCTAGTACTGTACCCGTATTTCCCATACTATTTTTTTTTTATCTTCATATTTTATAAACTTTAAACCTAATGTTAAGCAGAATTGAAATCGAAACCGAAACCGGAATCGAAATCGAAGATACCATAAATGTAACACCCCTAGTACTGTACCCGTATTTCCATACTATTTTTTTTTTTATCTTCACATTTTATAAACTTTAAACCTAATGTTAAGCAGAATTGAAATCGAAACCGAAACCGAAACCGGAATCGAAATCGAAGTTCGTTTGGTAAATCGTTTAAAACATAAACTAATTTAATTTAATAAAACTTAAAACATTTAAAATTATAATTAAAGTAGAAAACAAAAGGGAGGACAAAACTGTCCAACCCGTGCCAATTAAGTGCAGTGAACAGTCGCTGCAGCATGCAGCGACTGAGCGCTGCAGTTGCTGCAGCAAGCAGCGCTCGATCGCTGCATTGCTGCAGCGATCGTGCGCTGCAGTTGCTGCAGCATGCAGCGCTCGATCGCTGCATAATTATAATTTTAAATGTTTTAAGTTTTATTAAATTAAATTAGTTTATGTTTTAAACGATTTACCAAACGAACTTCGATTTCGATTCCGGTTTCGGTTTCGATTTCAATTCTGCTGAACATTAGGTTTAAAGTTTATAAAATGTGAAGATAAAAAAAAATAGTATGGGAAATACGGGTACAGTACTAGGGGTGTTACAGTTTGTCCAAAAAGAAGGTTGTGAAACATCAAGAAATGCTAACAACCAACGACAAACAAATAGGCCTATGTCATGTTTTCTGTGCAAGGGACCCCATCGAGTAGCCGAGTGTCCACATAGATCGGCCTTAACTGCTTTGCAAGTTGCAATTCGGGATGACGATTCAACTAAGGAAGCTGTTGAAGAAGAGTCTACCGAGATTGCTGCAGTTGGGACTATGACTTTCTTGTCGGCTATACAACAACAGATGGAAGAGCTGAGGAAGACCCCAGATAAAGGTCTAATGTATGTGGAGTCATTCATCAATAACAGATCTGCTAAAAGTACGATGATTGACTCGGGAGCTACTCATAACTTCATTACAAAGAAAGAAGCTCTCCGTCTGGGTTTGAAGCTAGAAAAGAATAGTGGTAGGATGAAAACGGTGAATGCGAAAGTGGTTCCAGTGCTCGGGATTGTAAGGAGAGTCGAGTTGAAACTTGGCTCATGGACGGGACTCATTGACTTCGTCGTAGCACAGATGGATGACTTCGATATTATTTTGGGGATGAAATTCTTGATAAAACATAAAGCCATCCCAATACCCTCAACGAAATGTTTAGTAATCACGAGTAACAACTCAACTGTTGTTCCGGCGATTCTTAAACCACCAAGTGCTATCAACATGAAGATGATTTCTGCTATGCAATTCAAGAAAAAATTGAAGCACAATACAGAGACAGCTCGCGCTAAGTTGGAGCGAACTTCTAAGCACATGAAGAGGTGGGTAGCTAGGAAACCATAGCCAATGGAGTTTAAGGCCGGTGACTTAGTACTGGTTAAGTTGTTACCCGAAAAATTTTGCTTGAGGAATAAGAAAGACAAGCGGCTTTTCAGAAAGTATGAAGGCCCTGTTGAAGTCATCGAGAAAGTCGGGAGAACGTCCTACCGAGTTAATCTTCCAGCATGGCTTAGAGTTCACCCTGTCATCCATGTCAACAACTTAAAGCCCTATCATCCAACCGACGAGAACCAAGAAAGAAATGACATCTCAAGACCAAGTATCTCTATCAGCAACCACAAGAAGAAAGAAGTTGAAGAAATCTTCGCAGATCAAAGCATCAGAATAGGCCGACAAAAGTGTCAGGAATGTCTCATCAAGTGGAAAGATCCAGGAGACGACAAAGTATCAGGGAGAAAGCAGAAAGACTTGAAGACCTCATCAAAAGAAGATCGAGGAGCTCAAGCAGAAGCAGAGTTGACGTCAGGTCGACGAAAGTACCAGGATTATCTCATCAGGTGGAAAGGACCAGGAGCTGATGATGTATCTTGGAAGAAAGCAAAAGACTTGGAGAACTCATCACAGATGATCGAAGAATTCAAGCACAAGCAGAGTTGACGAGGACGTCAACAACTCAAATAGGGGAGAATGTCAAGGTCCGGGCTTGTCCAAGGCATGTTGCCCATGGCCGCCCTTGCTGTTAGCCTAGTTTATTTCCTTTTTTAGTATTTCTATTGTAATCTTTTTCTTTCTATTTTTGGCAAGAGTGACTCCTCGCCCACATAGCATGTATACTACTGCTAGAGTGGAGATGGTCCAGATTGCTCTTTAGGGGGAGAGGCATGACTGCACGTAGACCCCCTACCCAACGTTGTAATTTGCTGCCAATCAATGAACAAGCTTTTTACACACACTCTCTTTATGCTCACTATGCTCAATGACGCTCTTTTCGGATAATCTCGCTCGCTCGTTGCTTACTCGTTAGATACAAGCTCGCTCTAACGAAGTGGGCACTCAGTGCCGTTGGCACGCTCGTTGGCTGACCCAGTATTAGTGCGATATTGGGTGCCGCACGGTCTCGTTAAGCCCCTCAAAAGTAGGACCGTGACACTGTGCACGTCGAACAGGGGTCTTCACCCCCACATCGACCCTCCGATCCAATGTCACGTAAGCACTGAATAGGTCGGGGGGTGGTTGTTCAATTTAGATCCGCCCCCTGATCTCGGCGTAAATTGAGAACATGGAGTGATCGGTCTTATGTCATAGTTTGATCTGTTACATTTTGGATAGTTTAAGGTTTTAGCTGTTAAAATTTTTAATTAAGGATTATTTCAAATTAAATTCATATTTTGATATTCAAATTGGTTTTAACCTTATTTTGTAGTTGCTTGCAATCAAATTTTATTAGGTTAACTTAGACTGTTTACTGCTTTCAGCTTAATATCAATCCTTTCGTCCTAACTTTCCATTGTAATCCTTAGTTTTATTATTATTCTTAGTTTATTTTCTTTTTCTAATGATCACCGTTCGATTCTCAACACATTCCAAACTCTAGCTATTAAGTTTTCAAGAACATGCCAAAAAAAGCAGACTCTAAGAGTCTCCCACGTAAAAACAAGACAGTTCTCAATTATCAAACTATTACTTCTGAGTTTTGGGTAAGATTCCCAGAAATTACAACAGCTGAAACAGTAGAAGCAGCCCCAAAAGAGTGAAATATATGTTACCCACTTTCTGCGGAGTAGCTGTTCTTGGTGGAAACTGGATATTTGATAGCATTTAACTCAACTTTGCGAAGGGCAGCCCTGGAAAGATCGATTCCACAAGTGTCTGCAAGTCTGACAAGATAGAGAAGAACATCTGAAAGTTCTTCTCCGAGATGTTCTTTTTCTTCGTCCTTCCAACCTGGTAGCCCTTTTGGGACTTCTCCTCTCCATTGGAATATTTCTGACAGTTCCCCCACTTCACCCACCTGCGTTTTTTGCTTTATTATTTGAATGGAGTTGCATAAGTTATGCACACAACTTTTTTTCTGTATTCTTATTCTATATTCTTCGGTAGAGATGTGAAATGACCGAGTTATGTGACGCTAGCCCATGTAAGCTATGTCGAGTTTGAAAGACAAAAATGACTCAATATTAAAGACATACTATGAGGATTTTTAGCCCATGTTGATAGGGTGATAAATCTTCTCGGTGGTTGAAGTGAGTGATTCATTAGTATGATCTATCTCTATAATCAATACGACGCATTTTTGACGTAAAATTTGAGAGAAAACCCGATTCAAAATGGAAAAATATCGCATTAATGAGATGAGTTTTTACCTATTATATTGATTCTTATTCACTTCTCCATGGTTGATGGATCAAAAGACCACTCTAGAGTTCAAATCTTAACTAGAAATCCAGGTAGAAAAAGACGATAGAGAAAAAGAAAATGCAACTATCTGTGAAAAGATTATGGATGGAAAATACCAGAGCAAGGAGGAGGTTTCTGGGGCTATGAAACTGTTCCCAGTTTCTCTCTCTGGCAAATTCTGCCATTTTTTTCTTCAGAAACTCAAGGGTAACGTTTTCTTCAGTTTCAACTCCATTCATCTTCGGAGAAGATGTCCTCAGCGTTTCAAGAACCACAAAGATGAAAAGACAAACGTAAGGTGGCAGTGCTGTTGAACAGAAAGAAGAGCTGCAGAAGAGAGAGAAGCTACAAACTTTTCTTCACTCAAAACTTAAAACAGAGAGAGAGAAAATTGGATGGAAATGTGTTCTGTCCCTGTCAATGGAGAAAGGCAAGTTGGACTTCTCATTCTAACGATAGAGTTAGAATTACTGGTCGGAAACTCTCGCTGAAGAACATTTGCCTTAAAAGGGTAAAAATCATTTTAAACTATTCATTTTTTTTTAACTCCTTGAACGTTAACACTAACAAAACAAATCTCAAATTGTCAAAAACCTAACAATTTATATCCGACGGATGGCCAATAGATCCATGTTCCACAAAGAACGACCTCTCATTCTCCAAGTGCAGTCCCCCGTTCTCCACAGGGGTTCTATCCCCCCAGATCGACCCCTGTGGAAAACGCGGGGGTCGCGTTTGGAGAATGGATGTGTCGTTCTCTTTGTAAAATACAAAACGGGAGACTATCTGTGATGACCCGACTATTCTGTGCACGTATCTGTACGACTGCGGGGCAAACCTCGGGTTGCGGGGCAAACCTCGGGACCTAAACCGAGTATAGGCGAATCCCGGACTCGAGTATAGGCGAATCCCGGGTCGTAATGAGGGGGTTGTCACAATCCCACATCGCTTGGGGAAGTACATGGAAATGAAACATATGTAAGAGATCCCTCCCAAGATAGCAAGACGCGTTTTGGAGCTCAATTGACAACGGATCCCATAAGAATTCCGAAGTTAAGAGGGCTTCGGCGAGAGTAATTCCAGGTTGGGTGAACTTCCGGGAAGTGCTCTCGCCAAAACAAAGCCGTAAGGGGAGGATATTGGGCTGCGGCCCAATCCCCGGAGCGGACAATATCTTGCTGGGATGAGGGGTCGTTACAAATGGTATCAGAGCCTGTACCCAACCGGAAATGTGACCAACGAGGACGTTGGGCCCCCGAGGGGGGGTGATTGTGATGACCCGACTGTTCTGTGCACGTATCTGTACGACTGCGGGGCAAACCTCGGGTTGCGGGGCAAACCTAGGGACCTAAACCGAGTATAGGCGAATCCCAGACTCGAGTATAGGCAAATCCCGGGTCGTAATGAGGGGGTTGTCACAATCCCACATCGCTTGGGGAAATACATGGAAATGAAACATATGTAAGAGATTCCTCCCAAGATAGCAAGACGCGTTTTGGAGCTCAATTGACAACGGATCCCATAAGAACTCCGAAGTTAAGAGGGCTTCGGCAAGAGTAATTCCAGGTTAGGTGACATTTCATTGTTAAGTTTTTGGTAGTTTGAGATTTGTTTGGTTAGGATTAATAATTTAAAGTATTTTTTTTAAAAAATCGATACTTTCTGCCCGGAAAAGATTAACTTGAGGTGAAACCGGTCAACATATTCTTTCATTTCACTTTTGGTTGTAGATCTTTGCTATCCTTAACACTGCCAACTCTAGCCCCCATCCGAATACCTTATCTTATTCTTACCTTTATCACACACTCGGGTACGTTTGGAAACGCGACTAGGATATCCCAATTCCCAAAATTTTCGTGAACAATAATAAAAGCACAAAAGAAAAACAAGAGGAGGCTGCTTTTGGTTCCCTTCCCAACATGATTGGACCACGTGGTCCACTCATAATAACGATTTATGAAAGCAACGTTACTTAGAACAATTATTCGCACATTAATTTCACATGCCTAAAAGTTTGACGTTTACACAAATATGCATTGCTACCAATTATCTCCAGAGGAATTATAATTGAATTATTGTTATTTAAGATCACTGCCTTGTTTGAGAAATGGTCGAAATCATGTTACTAAAATCGATCGATAAGAATTAGACGTTAACTTATATATGATTACTGTTTCCGAAACTAAATCATCGTTCTTATCGGTACCGATTCTAGAGAAAATAAAACCCGAGATTTATAGTAGTTGTTTATCAAACTAGAAGTAATTCTAATTTGAGGGTGTTGCATGTTGGGTTGGGGTGGAATTTGGATAGAAAACAACTTTTTGGGGATGTTCTTCCATGAAAGTAGCCCTTTCGACCATAAATTATTGAAGACATTATCATGTTATCTCAGACCGAAAGCTAAAATTCTTTCATGGGAATCTTCAAAGATCCTCAGTTTATCATATTGTTGTGTATTTAGTGGCCAAATTTGACCAGGCTGCCGTGTCAATGTATCACACTATCATATGGTTGAAATGAATCAACACTATCTCATCGAAAATGAAAAGTCCAATATATAATATGGGAAAATTCTTTTAATTTTTGAGCTAATTTTTGAAATGAGTTATACCCCTCTCATTCTATCATTTTGTGTTTAGGTGTATGTATAGATATTACTCCATATTGGTAATGCATGTATTGTATAATGGAGTTGGTTAGGCTTCGTGTTTTATTTCTAACCCGAGAAAATATATCTTTCGGTCAGGCTCGTGTTGTCAGTTGCAAGTCACAGATCGAGCTAATTTAGTAAACAGCATATGAGCTATCTTTACCACCCTTTGATGTTGAATTCCTTCTTCTAACAGCCAAGTAGTATTAACCATGTCCCAATAGACAAGTAATGACATATCTACCAAAATAGTTTAGTAATCATAGGCAGATGTATTATTTTCGTTTATTCGTACCTATATAAGATGAACAAATAAATCTCACATGTTAACCCAATCCACACTTCTCTCTCTGTAATGTTGATGAGTTGGAACATGTTTGACCACGTTACAATCCTACGTTACAAATTTGCGGTTGTACTGTCTAATCATGTCAGTTTCAACCTGTACTACGCATTTTTAGAATAAAACCCAAAAGCAAAATTGTACATTCTCCTGAAAAAAAACAAAGCAATATTGTGCTATTGGATAAAATTTGAAAGTGTCACATAAGTTAGGTGACCCTTTAACAACTTTTGCAATGCTAATTTCACCAAATTTCACATATTAACATGACATGATATCCATGTGTAATATATTATTCATTTAAATATATCATTTATGTTTTTGTCAATGAATGATCGATGAGTCAATGTTGAATAATATAAAATTGGTGAACGACGAAGATTACTCATTTAAAAATAACAGAGTACTAAGATATTATACATTTGATGTCTTGGAAAATCCTCTAGTTTTAAGCCTAAGTTCGTCCTTCACCTTATAAATAATTGGCAAAAAATTATGCTTTACAATCAGAAAATCTATCATGACCATCGAGGGCCGATAACTTAACAAACGAATGGATCATACGAGCACGTGACATCATAATCATGCTTAAAACTAAGTAAATATAACGTGTTATTAGACATAACATAAACCACACACGCAGGCATTTATAGACAGCCTCTCTTTTACAAACTAAGATTGATTAACTCCTTAAACAACAATATGAATTGTATGTTCCATAACACATGTACTTGTTCAGCACAATGCTTGCACTTCTATACATGCATACAATTGCAGCCTATGGCTCCCATTCTCATTTTAAGCTATGAATGATGATTCAATTCTCTCTTAAGTTACCTATCATGATTTCAAGTCTTCACCCCACAAACAAACAATTTAAAAGCCTACCTCCTATCTTGCACCGGAGATATGGAAACGAATAAAATGAATAAATCTCTATTGATATCCTAAAAGAAACTAACTTGATATGTAAATTTACCTTGCGTGGTGATGAAGAAATCTTAGAGAAAGATGAGAAAGGATCTCATGGTTTCCTCAAGGCGGAGGCTGCACCAAGAACGATGGCAAAAACAAGGCCGATGCCAGCTCCAAGGGAAGCACCGACAGCGGCGGCTGTTAAAGAGGTCTCATTGGCTTGAGACTCTCGGTTTGAACCTTTTTCTGTCATTCGCTCTCGACTAAACTCCACTGAGAGCGTATCTCTACCCATTTCCTTAATGAAAAAGAAAATAATAACTGAAGTGTCTGAGATTATCTTTGTCAAGTTAAACAAATGAGAGATAATTGACAAGTTGATCGAGTATACAACAGTAGAACTACAATCCACTTTGAGTTATAAAACAAATATATAATCATGTCAAGTATGAAAAAGTTGAAAAAAGATAGCATATTATTACAGTTCAGTGTTCCTATTTATTTGTTTCATAAGCAACTGAAATTGTACTGAAAGCTACAAAAAAAGAAAAGAAATTTTGGTGAGAGAATAAAGTTCATAATTGTTAATAACCATAGCAACAGAACAGTGCACTCGCTCGCGCACAAACATCTATATTTTTAGTCATTTAATTTGACAATGACATCAATGTTTATAAACCAAAAAAAGAGAAGTATAGACGTTAAATGCCTTGTAAACAAAATAAGTGTTCAAAGAACTCCACTGCATCTGTGCAAATTTGTGTTCTATCTTGTGTTTTAGTTGTTTATTACTAGCTGTTTCCACTTTAATCCCTAAAAATCACTTAAAAATGACACCCTTTTTCTATGCAAAATTTTATAAAAGACCGTGAATAAAAAAAAGAATACAAAATAACCATAGACATTTTTGTGTACTAGGAGTGCATAAAGTGTTCGTTCTATAAGTGAACCAAAGTGGTGTGTCCGTGCCTCTTCACTTAAAAGCACAAGAATCTGTAAAAGTTGATTTTAAATACACAATCATACCTGGTAGGCCTCCTCCTCGTGACTTTGCAGGATACGATGGACTAGCTTACAAAGAGAATTCACGCCTTCCACAGGAAGAATTGTTTCTTTTTTTTGGAAAGGCTTTCGAACAAGATTTAATGGAGCAAATATATAGTTTTGCGGACCCATTCTTATATCAGAATCCCCATTCATTGCCCCCCAAGATAAAGAAGCACTAGCAGCACCAGGAATGATAACATAAGGACAAGAATTGATGATTCCAGTGGTGGACGGAGCTGATTGGTATAAACGCATTACAGCCTCTATTGCTTCTTTCTGTTGATGGGCACTGACAGAAAATTTATTTGTTATGGCCAGGACCCAAGGTATTCCAAGAGACTTAGCCTCATCCAGAAGAAGTGAGAGAGCTGGCTTTGGCTGCGTCACAGTTGAGTTATTGCATGAAGGTACTTTATGTGATAGGTTATGAACAAGAACCACCAAGTCAGTCTTCTGACTAAGGTCACGAATACCCTTCCATAGTTCATCCCTGAATCGAGAGGCCTCCATCTTAAGCTCCTGTCACCCAAATTGTGACAGCCAAAGAAAGAATTCAAAACGTAGGTTGATATTAAATAGGAACACAAACAAAGGTAAAATGAAAGAAGAAACATATGCACTTTTCACATAGTTCAATACAAAAAATATAGTATGATACCGATAGACAAAAATTATCAGTTGTGGTAATCGAGCTTCAATAAAGAACATGCAATTAAATCTAAAGAAAAATGCAAAGGAAACGTACATACCTGCAGGTTCACTCCAGGAGAATCACAATAGCATAAACCACCAACAATACCTTCTGGAGCATCAGTTGTGGGGAGGAGATTCTCAATACTGTTAAGAGCTGTTAACCTACCTTGACCCGTTATTGCCTTGAAAAGAGAAGTTTTCCCAGCACCCTACTAGAAACCGATTGTAGGTACCAGTCACTATAAGAAAAAGTAAAAGTTCTATGCGCTTCTACGTGGAGAAAGGGTCTGAGAGTGTGTGGTGTGATCTTTATGTGAGAGAGAGAGAGCGAGAGAACTACCTCAAGGCCAAGTAATCGCACCCTGCGTGTTCTAACATTAACATCTTTGGAAATGGTAGTAAAATCACTCGTGCAGAATATTAGAAAATCATTCAAGTTCTCAGGCCTGATGAATCTATTGATACTAAAAGGACCTGATCTATGTTCTATATTCGGGTCAGCAGCAGCTGAACTGATAGAGGAAAAGACTGGCATTGCTGATTCTGCCATCATCTGATGCTTTGGTGGTTGTTTCAGAGGTGATCCAACAACAACTCGCATTTTCTGAAGTTCGGTTTCACCTCCATAATTTGACGAGTAAGTTGGGGCTGAAGGAAAAGTTTCTACCCTTGTTGAACACCTGAATAAAGAATAAATCTTCATCAAATGGACACTAACTCAAAAAAAAAAAAAAAAACATTAGCACATGAATATGCAGTAAACATTTAATCGTAGCCATGGAAACTAGACTGTGATCATAAAATGCAACAGCTTATCATAAATTTTACCATTATAATAAAATAAGGTTCCAACTTTCTATCAATTAATTACTTGGCACGTGAAAATCCTACTATAATCATACTTTGCATTTAACATTTACCACATATATCATTTCACAGAAAACTTGAAGAATGACATGAAAGCAGCAATCGGTAAATGTTAAATGCAAAGGAATGAAACATGAAAACCAGTTGGTAAAAGAGGAAATTAATGCTTATCATAATTAAAACTCACTGCAGATTCTAGTCAACAATATATATAAACCTCCTAAATAACCAAAATTAAAATGGCCCACAAAGCGCTTGTATTTCCTTTTGTGTTTAACTTATTAGGCATTTAAACTTGTAACTTGATGATTTGACTGAATAGCCATAAAATTTCAACCAAGAAATTGAGTTAAGCACAAAGGCTAAGGGCTTATACCATTGACCATTAACTTGTGCATGAATAAAAGAACACAAATGCAACCCAAAACCAGCAATATCCACTTTCAATGGTTCCCCATACTTATCACCAGGTACACCATTCCATCCAAGAGGTACAATAGATGTGGCAGAAAATTCCAAAATAATATAATCCTTTACCACTCATACATCTCAATAAAAATTCAGGAGTAGAGTAGCTCAATTGAGAAAATAATGCAATCAGAAAATTCCAAAATAATATAATCCTTTACCACTCATACATCTCAATAAAAATTCAGGAGTAGAGTAGCTCAATTGAGAAAATAATGCAATCAGAAAATTCCAAAATAATATAATCCTTTACCACTCATACATCTCAATAAAAATTCAGGAGTAGAGTAGCTCAATTGAGAAAATAATGCAATCAGAAAATTCCAAAATAATATAATCCTTTACCACTCATACATCTCAATAAAAATTCAGGAGTAGAGTAGCTCAATTGAGAAAATAATGCAATCAGAAAATTCCAAAATAATATAATCCTTTACCACTCATACATCTCAATAAAAATTCAGGAGTAGAGTAGCTCAATTGAGAAAATAATGCAATCAGAAAATTCCAAAATAATATAATCCTTTACCACTCATACATCTCAATAAAAATTCAGGAGTAGAGTAGCTCAATTGAGAAAATAATGCAATCAGAAAATTCCAAAATAATATAATCCTTTACCACTCATACATCTCAATAAAAATTCAGGAGTAGAGTAGCTCAATTGAGAAAATAATGCAATCAGAAAATTCCAAAATAATATAATCCTTTACCACTCATACATCTCAATAAAAATTCAGGAGTAGAGTAGCTCAATTGAGAAAATAATGCAATCAGAAAATTCCAAAATAATATAATCCTTTACCACTCATACATCTCAATAAAAATTCAGGAGTAGAGTAGCTCAATTGAGAAAATAATGCAATCAGAAAATTCCAAAATAATATAATCCTTTACCACTCATACATCTCAATAAAAATTCAGGAGTAGAGTAGCTCAATTGAGAAAATAATGCAATCAGAAAATTCCAAAATAATATAATCCTTTACCACTCATACATCTCAATAAAAATTCAGGAGTAGAGTAGCTCAATTGAGAAAATAATGCAATCAGAAAATTCCAAAATAATATAATCCTTTACCACTCATACATCTCAATAAAAATTCAGGAGTAGAGTAGCTCAATTGAGAAAATAATGCAATCAGAAAATTCCAAAATAATATAATCCTTTACCACTCATACATCTCAATAAAAATTCAGGAGTAGAGTAGCTCAATTGAGAAAATAATGCAATCAGAAAATTCCAAAATAATATAATCCTTTACCACTCATACATCTCAATAAAAATTCAGGAGTAGAGTAGCTCAATTGAGAAAATAATGCAATCAGAAAATTCCAAAATAATATAATCCTTTACCACTCATACATCTCAATAAAAATTCAGGAGTAGAGTAGCTCAATTGAGAAAATAATGCAATCAGAAAATTCCAAAATAATATAATCCTTTACCACTCATACATCTCAATAAAAATTCAGGAGTAGAGTAGCTCAATTGAGAAAATAATGCAATCAGAAAATTCCAAAATAATATAATCCTTTACCACTCATACATCTCAATAAAAATTCAGGAGTAGAGTAGCTCAATTGAGAAAATAATGCAATCAGAAAATTCCAAAATAATATAATCCTTTACCACTCATACATCTCAATAAAAATTCAGGAGTAGAGTAGCTCAATTGAGAAAATAATGCAATCAGAAAATTCCAAAATAATATAATCCTTTACCACTCATACATCTCAATAAAAATTCAGGAGTAGAGTAGCTCAATTGAGAAAATAATGCAATCAGAAAATTCCAAAATAATATAATCCTTTACCACTCATACATCTCAATAAAAATTCAGGAGTAGAGTAGCTCAATTGAGAAAATAATGCAATCAGAAAATTCCAAAATAATATAATCCTTTACCACTCATACATCTCAATAAAAATTCAGGAGTAGAGTAGCTCAATTGAGAAAATAATGCAATCAGAAAATTCCAAAATAATATAATCCTTTACCACTCATACATCTCAATAAAAATTCAGGAGTAGAGTAGCTCAATTGAGAAAATAATGCAATCAGAAAATTCCAAAATAATATAATCCTTTACCACTCATACATCTCAATAAAAATTCAGGAGTAGAGTAGCTCAATTGAGAAAATAATGCAATCAGAAAATTCCAAAATAATATAATCCTTTACCACTCATACATCTCAATAAAAATTCAGGAGTAGAGTAGCTCAATTGAGAAAATAATGCAATCAGAAAATTCCAAAATAATATAATCCTTTACCACTCATACATCTCAATAAAAATTCAGGAGTAGAGTAGCTCAATTGAGAAAATAATGCAATCAGAAAATTCCAAAATAATATAATCCTTTACCACTCATACATCTCAATAAAAATTCAGGAGTAGAGTAGCTCAATTGAGAAAATAATGCAATCAGAAAATTCCAAAATAATATAATCCTTTACCACTCATACATCTCAATAAAAATTCAGGAGTAGAGTAGCTCAATTGAGAAAATAATGCAATCAGAAAATTCCAAAATAATATAATCCTTTACCACTCATACATCTCAATAAAAATTCAGGAGTAGAGTAGCTCAATTGAGAAAATAATGCAATCAGAAAATTCCAAAATAATATAATCCTTTACCACTCATACATCTCAATAAAAATTCAGGAGTAGAGTAGCTCAATTGAGAAAATAATGCAATCAGAAAATTCCAAAATAATATAATCCTTTACCACTCATACATCTCAATAAAAATTCAGGAGTAGAGTAGCTCAATTGAGAAAATAATGCAATCAGAAAATTCCAAAATAATATAATCCTTTACCACTCATACATCTCAATAAAAATTCAGGAGTAGAGTAGCTCAATTGAGAAAATAATGCAATCAGAAAATTCCAAAATAATATAATCCTTTACCACTCATACATCTCAATAAAAATTCAGGAGTAGAGTAGCTCAATTGAGAAAATAATGCAATCAGAAAATTCCAAAATAATATAATCCTTTACCACTCATACATCTCAATAAAAATTCAGTTGGTACTCGAAGAAGTTGTGCATTATAATGATGAAAATATGCAGGTGAGAGTAAGCGCGGCACGAGATCTTCTGGAATGCAGTAGCTCTTAAAATAATGCTGCCAACCTTTTTGATGAACATAACTGAAAAAAAAATGCACCTATGATCATTTAGATAGATAGAGAAAGAGAGTACATTACACAAGCTATTGAAATGTGAAGAGTGTCATCATTCATTTAATTATTCAGTATGTTAGAGTTAAAACCAGAAATATACATACTCTCTTAACGCAGCATTTCCAACTGGAGGTTGAGAAAACGTAATGCATTTCACTTGAAAATTTTCTGTATCATTTAACGAAGTAGATGTGGCAATAACCCTCAAAATGGAAAGGGTTGCTAATGCCGCAACCTAGAAAAAAAAAAAAACAAGATGCCAAATTTAAAAACCTTAATTTATAGTATCAACAGATTGATAAAATGAATGAAGAAGGAAGAACAGACTTACAGCCCCACCAAGTGAATGTCCACATAACACAAGTTTCCGATTCTTTTTTTTAGCAAGTCTGTACAACTCTAAAGCCGGTATTCCTTTGGCACGAGCCATAAAGCCCTGAGGAAACAATTGAAGTACTTATGTTGACCAATGCTCATAAAAAGATAATATTTTAAAATAAAAAATTAAATCATTATTTACCCGATGGGCAGCAGGTTTTGATATATTTTTCAGTTGCTTAGCCTTTGACTCAAGAGGATTCCAGAAACGCTCATTATTTCCTTTTCGAATTTCATCTTGATCCGATTTAGTGTTAATAGTTTCAGTCCCATCAGCCCCATCCACTGCATCGTCATGAAATATTGCACCTTGCAATATATTCACATCTGCAATTACATCCCTGGATAATTTTGAAAACAAAAAAGAGAAAAGAAAAAAAAAAGAAAACAATGAATATTTTCTTTCATAATTAATGGAGGGTCAGCAAGATAATTAACAAACTACTTTACAACTTACTTATATTGTTTCGTTCCTACGAAGGAGGCAAATAATGTATCACCTGCTTCAGCCAACAAGTATCTGAAACAACATATAAGAAATATGAATGAATATTACTTTCTTCTATGTGAAACATAGTGTATGTGTCACAAGTATAATAATAACAACTTATGAACTTGGAGACAAAAAACTATGGCTTTCACAAATCCCAATAATGTCAACCATAGAAATATTCAACATCTTCAAATGTTAGTTCTTCCTTCACTCTTTAATAGTCATCACAAAGAAATCGAGTAAAAATTTCTACACTAAAAGAAGATCATGACTCCTTATAAACAGATTCTTAGAGAGTAGAGAACAATATAAAAGTTAATAAGGTAAACTAAGATAAAACAGTGAGAAATACCTATGTGGAACATGATCCGCTGAAGGTTGCACACGGTCCAATGACACCAATTCCCCATCAAAATCTACCTTGAATTTATTTACAGCTCGAACTAACTCTGCAGCAGGGCGCTGCCATGTAATGAAGAAAAATTTGGATACATCATTGAACAGAAAACGATGTCTTTTCATTTCAATTACAAAGATAAAATTAACTAACTATTCCATCGCCTAATTCCAAAAACAGAAATACAAGAAAGTATAACTACGTAGCGTAAAGTTGAGCTCCTTTACGTTTATGAAGAATTAGAAGCGGAGGTACGAAAGGTAGTTGGCAAATCTTTTTCAAGCTAAGCTATTTTCTTTCCGTAAACAACCAGCTTTGGCGCAATTGGAATGAACCTCGTTTAAATTTGCAAATTCAGATCTATCGAATAAATATTAAAATTGCAAACACACTCAGAGAGAACCATGCTCTACGGTGTCATGAGATAATAAATCCATTTCACGTTTCTTCTAACTTTTCTATCCTCGGGTACGAAAATTACAAATCACAAACCTTGTAAACGCACTCAGAGAGAACCATGCAACATAGAATCTCCTGCAAATCGGCGACGGAAGTCAGCCTTGACAGCGAGACAGAGATCCTGAACCTGCTGCTTCCTGCGCTCGTACGCTCTCTTAATCTTATTCCTCTGCTCTCGCTCATCGGAATTCCAAAGCGGCCACTTCAACCGCCATTGGAGAGGGCCCCAAGAAACTTTGAGGATCTTAGCTCGCTGGTCGTTAATCCATGACTCCAGTCGGCTATGAATAGACTCCATAAACTGGATCGACACCTCTGCAGTTGTTTTTCGCGAGAAAACAAGGATTGAAGTGGAAGACGACGATGAAGATGAAGATGAAGAATCGCTCGAAGGCATATGCCAGGCCCAATATTCAGAGGCTCCTCGTTTTTTCTTAGCATTACACGTAATATTTCCTTTTTTTTCTTTTTTAATTAAATAACATTATACTATAAACTTGTGAATATTCTTATATTCGAGAAATTAAATTTACAAATAAAGTTTTCAATATATAGTTCTATAATATCCTCAGTTGTCACAACTCACATATATGAACTCCTTCGTGTAAATGCTAATTAAATATTATAATTTAAGGTAAAGTGCGATTTGGCCCCTACAACTAGGTGAAATGAGTAATTTACACCGTAAACTTGAATAATAGGCAAGAACAACCTTAATGTATTGATAATGGACAATATGACCCCTACCGCCATATTTTCCATCAAAAAGTAATATTTTTTCACTTGTTCATTTTTTTTTCCGAAATGCCCATCACTGGACCGAACCGAACCGGACCGGTTCGACTAATTGCACTTTGGTTATTTATTTATTTTTTAATTATATTCATCTGTCTTCTCTTTTCTGAGAAATAGGATTTAAAAAAATAAATAAATAAGAGTGAAATTAGCTGAACCGGTCTGGTCCGGTTCGGTCCAGTGAGGGGCATTTCGGAAAAAAAAAATGAATAAGTGAAAAAATATTATTTTTTGATAGAAAATATGACGGTATGGGCCATATTGTTCATTATCAATACATTAAGGTTGTTCTTGACTATTTTTCAAGTTTACGGTGTAAATTGCCCATTTAACCTAGTTGTAGGGGCCAAATGGGCCAAATTGCACTTTACCCTATAATTTATCATATAATTAAATTGATAAATCTATTTTAAGAAATTAATTTACCAAGCAACTTTTATCACAATTAATTATCTTAAAAATAGCTCGATTAAGATCTTAATTTCCCAATAATTATGTCAATTCATTTTTGTCACGCCCGAAGATCAAGTGCACAGTTGAGAACATTTCCTTTTATGCTAGAAAATAGTCCAACAGAGAGACGTGTTCGAAATCGAGTGCAAATGCGGGAAAATGGTCATAATGCGGGGAAAAAGGTAAAATATTTAACACATGTGACAGTTTGCTAATGACCAAAAAGTTGTTTGGGTGCATTTAATAATATAATATGCTTTTATTGACTCTGTTTGGGAAGCACAAGATAATAAAAATCACTTTAGGGTGATTTAATTTGTACCTAATCCATTGCTAGATCCTTCCAACGACTTTTTTTATGCATTCTTACTGTTGCCTTTAATACATAAACACGACAGTGCTAATTGTTTACTTTATTTTGCACAAACCACAGTGACCCACTAGTTGAGAATTGCGCAGCATTTAAGTTGACAATGTCACTAAGGAGTAACCATGTTTTAGCTAGGAGATCTTGATTCATTACTTTCGACACAACCTCCCCGTAGGGGTGGGGACGATTCTATCGTAGAACTGGACCGAACCGTGTCTTCACAGTTAGATTATCGGAACCAAAACCGAGATCGTTAGGTATTATATGATCTCGACGGGCATCGAGATCTCCAATTTCATCCTAACAATGAAACAACAAAGCAGATGATGAAAAGAGGAATCGAACAGAAGGGGACAAAACGTGAAGCAGGTGTGTTTGGTTCTAAGCTTGGAAAATGGAGGTGGTTTTGGTAAATAATTCAGCTTCGTCACTACTCCTCTCCACTCCTCTCCACCTTTCCACATGTCCAAATGAGTTTCACCCACTCTGTCTCCCAAAACAAGAACAAAGAGAGAAATTTCCAAGCACGATCAAATGATTTCTCTTCATTTTTCTTGTCGTTTCGCGTATTTTCCGAGTTATTGAATTCATCAAATGAGTAGAGAGTTAAGAAGACCGGCTTTAAATCGCCTTCGACGATGGAGTACAAGCGCAATCGGTATTATATTAACATAGTAAACATAATGTCAAACCAAAATACAAAAGATGGATGATGAGAATTATAAGGAAGGCCTAAAGTAGATCAAAGAGAAGACCAAAACCTGACTCTGTTGGCATATTTTCAGGCGGCCAAAGGCTGTTGTCTGCTTTCCCCATTGTTGTTGTATCCATCGCGAGGATGAGCAGACTTACTCGACCTTCTTCTCTTCAACACGACAAACCAAGTGATAGCTTCCAACAACAAGGCAATGCCAGCCAACACAGAAATCACAACAATGTAAGCAGATTTCCATTTCTCTTCAGGATTTAAGATGTTAAAACCTTTGAAAATGTTGATGATTCCAAGAACTACAACGCCGTATCCAATACCATGGTGATAGATATTCCAATAGAATCGATATTTATGGTCCTTGTTTGGCCTCAAGAATAATGCAAAGATCTACCAGAGTATGCATCAGAAGAAGGAAAGAAGACCATGAGATGAAAACCTTATCTAACAAGCAAATAAACAGACGAAGAAAGAACTGATTTTTGCAGAGAGCTTACTTGAACTGTGGCTAGAGAGAAAAGGGCAATTCCGATATTCCGGTGACCGGTTTCTTGATAGCCTTTTGATTGACTTCCGAGCTTTAGGCCAGTTGCCCAACCGGAAACTCCGACGGCATAAGCAGAAGTTTGACAGAAAGCATGAAGATAAAACCATGCAGGATCAGCAGAGGGAAAAGTTCTGAGGTACCTTGCAATTATCACTCCGATCGGAAATAAAAGTCCCCAGCTTACAACATTCAGAATCCCATGAATCTGTTAATAGCAACGATGGAAAATCTAATTAGCCGCATAGTTTCCTAAATCATACTAAAAATCACAAAGGATTTAATCAGAGGTAAATTACAGTCTAGATGGAAGAAAAATAATATTTTCATGAACTCAGCAGGTATTTTCTTTTCATAAACAGACAAAATACAATTAAGATAGTCAGAGGACTAATGACCACCCTCTCCCAGACTAATCTACTGGAATTTTCGAGTATTTAACTGGATTGGAAACTTTTCCTAAAAATAAATCCAAGTTTCGTAATGAACGTCACAACATATATCTGCAAATATTTACGTTTCAAATGGAAATAAATGGAGTTAAATGAGGAAAGAGACGCACGTTTTTATTCCTGTTTCGGGAGTCGGCTCCTCCCGCTCCGGCGGGAGTAACAGACTGAGAAGCCCCCCCGGTTAGATTAAGGGTTCCTTTAGCGTTAAGATTTGCTGTCGAGAAGTCATGCTTATCGAGATCAGCCCCGGAAACGGAGGGTCCCACCTGCCAGATATGGTTCACTGTCTTCGCCTCCTCCGGCACCTTCAATTTTGCGAAAATTCTCATCACTCCGCCGGAGTACTCTGCGCTGGTGTCCCATACATCAAAGGATAGATTCCCCTGAACCACCGATGCGTAGGAGACGATACTATAGGTCTTGACGGTGACAGCACCACTGGATTCGTAGGCGACCAAGGCCTGTGCCCCGGCCATACCAGTTCCGGTGGGGTTGATTGCCCAAGCTATCCACCCGCTGGACTTCGCCGGAGGAGCGATGAAGGCAATGGAGAGAGAAGAATTGGAGGAATTATACGTCCAGTGGAGGTAAGAGGCGAGCACAGGCAGGTCCAGGCAGTCGGAGTAAAGCTCGTTGCTGGTGAACGACTGGGAGGTGCATGTCAGCGACTCCGCAGGCGAAACTTGCAGAACCCAGAAGACGAAAGCCCCAAATAACACCAGAGAGAATGAAGAAGAAGCAGCCATGGACAAAGAGTATCTAGACAGAATGTTGAAGCAGAGAACGTAGAGAGAGAGAGGTTGGCGGAGGCAGCACAATAGAGACGATGAACAGACACTAGACGAGTAATTGTAGATGGGATTATGCTAGTAATTATTATGTGATGAAGGAAATGTTTCCAACTAATAACATATCGACACGTAGGCTTCTATTCATTATTCCGCCGTGGCAGAAGATAGTGTCTGTAATGGGTCACCGGTGAGCCGGTGGTAGTGGAGACTGGAGCGTGGACAACACGCTTCGCACTAAAATCATAATGACTGCGACGTTTAGAGAAAAGATTTCCTACTAATAAAAATATATTATTTAATTCTAAAAATGAGAAATAATAATTTTTATTCCCGATTTGTTATATGGCATTCAGGAGTGGGCACGGGCCGGTTCGATCCGGTCCCGAGCCCAGACCGGACCAGACCAGACCAGCTCGTAGGGTTTCCGAAATTTCATCCCGAAATCGAAATCAGTCCCGGGCAGGACCAGGACCAGGACCGAACCTGGACCGTACCGAAAAATTGGGTCCGGTCCCGATTCCGCCCGGCGTCATCAAAGTAAACATTAAAACTGGCTCATGCCCACTATCCTCTTCATCTTCCTCAATCTGATGATATGCACCATTGCTGTAATTTCCTCAACCATAGCCATCCAGAAACCACCCCAACCAAATGGCTCAGAAACTCATCATCCTCGACCTTTGCTTCATACTCTCAAGTCCATTTCTTCCCAGTCATCTCAACAACCTGTTTCTGCACTTCAGAAACCCCCCGAATCAAACTTGCATTTTCGTTTTATACGATCTGATGAGCAGCAGAAAGAGCAGCCCAAAGGTGATAGATCTCCTCCTGTGTTGTTGAGGATGAAATCCTTTAATCTTGACGATTATTTCTCCCAAGACCCCAATTCTCCCAATTATCCACTCCCGCGAAGAACGGGTCGGTTACGATTTTGAACAATCCGGCAGAGTAGAAGATAAACAGACATCTGATGAGATTTATAGCCACTCATACGTGAGCGGAGAAATTCCAATTAGGGCACCGAGGAAGATAAGGAAATCGGCGTTCACGCAGTTCGTCGAAGAAGATGTGGGGGAGAGTGAGATTTGTCAGCCAGAGAGTGTAAAGGAGAGGATGGGAGGAGTTTAAATTCGGTGCCGCGGTCTGGGCCCAGTTCTTCAGGATTTCAGGCGCTGGACCGAGGATCGAACCAAAGGTCCTCGGTGCCAGTGGCTTCGGACCGAGGACCGGACCTCGGTCCATCATTCAGGGACCGAACTTGGACCGAACTCGCTGGTCTGGTCCGGTCCGGTTCTCGATTTACGGTCCAGTCCTACCCACTCATACTTTGTTATAGAATTTAGACTCTGTCTCCCGTTTATCTTTGAAATTCAACATGCATGCATATACTGTATTTTTTATTTAATAAGGTATTAATTTGATTTTTAATCGCTGTGTCAATTTTTAACTTGACTTTGAACTATATCGTGTGATTGGCATGGTTTGGAAACACTGAATAAGCGATCAAGATAGTACCGATAAGAGATCAACATAGTTCTAAATCAAGTTAGAAATCTCTAGAATGAAATATGTGATATATATATGTTGCATTTAAAGGATAAATTGATAACATTGTTCAAATTATTGATAGTTAAAACTGTGGAGTTTTAACTTGTCCAAAAAATAGTTTATGTTTTAATCAGTTAATGATTTCAAGCCTTAACGTCTAAATTGCATGTTATTCTGAAAAAATTATTGTAATATCACCTGTTCAACGTCATTATATTTATCGTAGTCGTTATTAGTTAATAATATAAATATTACAAAACAACAAAATCAAATTGCGTGTCAATAAAATCCTAAAAAAGTCATTAAATCAAACGTGAGAAACTAGTTAATAAAAATAGTAATGTTACTAACACTAATTGTTTTAGAATAATTGAGTTTTAAATTTTAGAATAATAATAGAGTAATAATTATTTCTGCAAATTTAAGTCGCAATGTAAAGAGAAAAAAAAGAAAAATGAATATTATTTGGGCGTGAAAAAGAAATATTAAATTTTATTTTTAGACAAATAATTTATGAAATTCAAGAAATAACCTCTTAAACATAACTGCATTGACTGCACCTCTAACGATGAAAACTTAATTATTAATTTCTTAAAATTTATGACTCATTTGCCTTAAAAAAAAAAAAATAGTTCAAGTACCTAATTGTTTACATGGATCAAAAAACACATTTCGTGATATTCAATGATTTAATCTAATAAAAATGATAGCAATTAATTGAAGCGATAACTTCAATTTGATGATTTAAAAACTTAAAATTTGAAGTTATGTATTTGCCGATTTTCTATTTATTCCTGTCTAATAATATAAATGAATATTTTAAAACTTGCTTTATGTAAGCAATTCTTAGTCAAATGTCGTTCTGTTCAATAATTGAGATAGTCAATCCTTGTTTTTTTAGATCAAATTGCTTTATTTTAAAGGGAAAAAACCAATTATAGACATGTACTACGAGTTATTTTCAATTATAAACACAAACTATCAATTTTTACAATTCAAAACATGTACTTTGAATAATGTTCCAATTATAGACATGCCGGACGGACGGACTCACTCTCCGTCCGTCCGGACCTCATTTTCGCCAGACAGCGGACGGACGGTCTATATTACCGTCCGTCCGCTTAAATGAACGAATCATCTGCTGCCACGTCTTCCGGACGGACGGAAACTTTCAGCGTCTGTCCGGTGAAGCGGGTTGATCAAATTAACGAAAAACCTGCCACAAACTCCGAACGGACGGACTATTATACCGTCCGTCCGTAGTAGTTTTCAGTAAAAACCCTATAAGAACTACCGCGGTAGTTTTCGTAAAGTAGCAATTCTAACCGCGGTAAGTTCGGTTTTCTCGATCTTTTTTGAAAACGGACGGACGCTGTTGTCTGCGTCCGTCCGGCCGATCTTCGGAAGAATACGGACGGACGGAATAATACCGTCCGTCCGCAGTTTGGCAAAATTCTCCGAAGCGGACGGACGGAAAAATACCGTCTGTCCGTAGTTTTGTAAATATTTTCTGCGGACGGACGCAAGATGCTCTGTCCGTCCGTTCTTTCGCAGTTTTGTTTTTTTGTTTTGAATGACACTTAACTTTATTTTCTATTCGTTTTTGCAGATACTCCTCGTAAATGGCTGATTATTCAAATGATTCGATTGACCTTTCAAACTCCGAAGATGAACTTCGATATCTAGATGATGTTTCGATAGATTATGATAAGGAGGATGAGGCCCCGATGTACGATGATATCCCGGACGATGATTATCTAGATGATGTTTCTATTGATTATGCTATGGAGGAGGAGGCCCTGATGTACGATGATATGGAGGAGGAAGATCCATATTTTGAGGATATGCCAGTAGACGAACATATTGAAGAGGAAGTGCAAGCTCCAATATACGAAGAAATGCCTTCATTTGATCACTTGGAGGCGGTTGGACTAGTACAAGTACATTCAGTATCGCAGACTCTAGATGATGAGCTTCGAGAACCGCTAAATTCAGAGGATGAAGAGGTGCAAAGTAGACAAATACGAGCGGCCAATTCAGGTGATTTTGTTGTGAGCAGAAAGTATGGCTCTTTACAGGAAATTAAGGATGAAATAAGTCAATATTCTATGAAAAAAGGAGTTGATATAAAGATCGTTAACAGTTCAACGAAAAGGCTCACAGCAAAATGCCAAGGAGTAGGGTGTAAATGGCATTTGCATGCTTCGGTTATGCAAAATGAAGCGAGCTTCCAAATCAAAGCTTATTATAATGCACACAACAAATGTAAAAGGGAAAAGTCTAATCGACACGCAACGGTAAAGTGGTTGGCAACCTGGTAGGCCAAAAAAGAAAAGAAGACGAGATGTCGATGAGCCTTCTACTTCTTCGCGTGGTCGGCTTCATACTTCTAGGAAGAAGGCCAGAATGACGTGTGGCAAATGTGGGCGTCAGGGGCATAACAAACGCACATGCTCTGAGCCGGGATCCAGTTCACGCGCTGCTTCGGGCCGTGGCACATTTATGGGTTTTCGGACACCACTCGGGACACAGGTACAATTACTTTTAACCATTGTCTTTATTTATGTTATGACTTTTAACTGCCATTACTTTTAATCTAATATTACTATCATTATATGCAGGAATCGACTTCAGAAAGAGGAAGCGGAAGAGGAAGAGAAAGAGGAAGAGGAAGAGAAAGGGGAAGAGGAAGAGAAACTTCAATGTAAACTTCAATTGATTGGATGTAAACTTCAATGTAAACTTCAATTGATTGGATGTAAACTTCATTTTAATTGGATGTAAACTTTATTGTAATTCATTTTATTCATAGTACTATAGATGTTGAAATATACAGGATGATATTACTTTCGGGGAGCCAGAAAACAAAGGAAACTCTGCCGAAATTCGGGCAGAGTTTCCTTTGTTTTTTGGCTCCCCGAAGCTATCCTGCATATTTCTACATCCAATCCATCTATCAAACATCAGATCTATCAATCTATCAAACTATGAACATATCAAACAGAATATCCATAACCATTCATCAGATCCATCCATCCATCAAAACTTATGAATATACAAAACAAAAAACTTATCCAGTCATAACCATTCATAACTATTCATCAGATCCATCTATAAAAAACTTATGAATATACAAAACCAAAAACAAGTCTTCATCGCCAAGTCCTCATTTCCAAGTCCTCATCGCCCGCCCTGCATGTAATATAAGTTAGATTAGAATGAATTCAAATATAACTATTAATGAATGAAATAATAAAATCGTTCAAACATACCTAGGAGTCCCCAGCCTCGTCATCTCTAGCCCCAGCCTCGTCATCTCCATCCCCAGCATCAGTCTCAAAAAGGCTGTCACCCCCAGGCATCACTGCCTCGTCATCGGCATCATCGGCACCAAGGTCGGCACCAAGGTGGACAGGATCAAAAGAATGAGCATCAATCCAAGTCTGTAAGATCTTTCTCGTCTCTCTTTGGTAATCCGAGATACCTTTGAGGTATTTCATGATCCTCCGTTCACTAGCTGCCACCGTATCTCGAATCTCCTGTCTGATAGCAGCTATATCTATGGGTGGTCCCCCTCGACGAGGGGGTTGCAACAGAGGAGGGGGTCGAACATCATCAGGCTCAGTCCAAACTCCATCTACCTCCCTTAGGCCCATCTTCACAAGATGAGACCTGCCGAAGGCATCAATCTGTCTCTGTGGAAGGAGCTGGGCCGCTCGTGGCATCTGAATCTGAAAATGCTGGATAATCTTCATAATCAGAACTGTGTAGGCGAGGTTCTTGTTGCGGGCCTGTGAGATCTCCCGCATGTGGCTCAGAATGACGAAGCCGGGGTCAAACTTCCTGCCGCTGTACAATCTCTCCATGACATAGAGACACATGTAGCTGACGTGCTCTCTATGTCCTACGCGTGGCAGGATAGTGTGTGCGATGAGGTTGTGGAGGATGCGAGCCTTGACATTGAGCTCTCTGGCTATTGGCTTCACGAAGCCTTCAATATCAGCGTTCCTGTGAATCTGTCTACAGAACGCTGTACCCTCATCTGTTGCCAAGATAGGAAATGTCTTCAGGGCGTGGTAGTACCTCTCAGCGTCTTCTTCGTGAAAGCCAAGAATATCATTCACCACCTCAGGCGTAACTTCAAATTCTTGGCCCATGATATAGCTGGAGATAACTCCTTCCCTAGCAGTAACTGCTATGTTCGCATAGAATAAGCGAACTATCTTCTCGCAACTATCTCCATGCAGAGAGTATAGCCCTTGGAGTCCGATTCTGTCAAACATTTCTCGAATCTTGAAGGACTCCCACCCTGAAAATTGTAAATAACAAATGAATAAGACATATCAACAACTTATTGAATGAATAAATAATAACTGAGTGAAAATTTACCTGTAAAGTCGATTATCTTGGTCATCGAGACCTTCCTCTGTGGAATATCTAGGAAATACTGCTCTCGGCAATGTTCACTGCGAAAATCACGACTACTTTGCAGGTCTGCAAGCGGTGAGGATGATGCAGGGGGGAGTGGAGGCAAAGGACGTGCATCTGACGCCCGTTGAGCTGACTGTGTGGCCTGCGGCCGTTGCTCTGCGACCCTTGAAGCTGCTTGCGGGGTCGGGGGACGTTGCTCTGAACCCCTTGCAGAGGACTGTGGGGTCGGGGGATGTGAAACCCGTGGAGTGGGCTCTGTAGAAGGTGGAGCAGTCTTTTGACGCTTTGACTGTCCATCTTTCGACTTCGAACTTTGTTTTGATGTCGAAGCTCCCTCTTTTCTGAAGTATGTCTGTTTGTCTACCATTCTTTACGATATGAAAATAGGAAACATCAAATATTAGCCACATGAAAATCAAATTTCGATCTACTACAAAACACAACAAACAGCATTGGTCCGGACGGACGTACCATTTCTGCGTCCGTCCGGAACTTCAAGGCGAATCAACCGGACGGACGGACTATTGGTTCGTCCGTCCGGATTGTTATGGATGATCCATCCGGACGGACGCACTAAAACTGCGTCCGTCCGGAGGATCATCGTAACTAAAACCTAGGGCAGGCCGATTTCTACCGATTTAACCATACAAACCGAGAAAAATCATTAGGAGATGGACCGAAAATATACCTGGTATGTTTTGCAGTCGACGATTTGGCAAGAGATTTGAAGAACGTTGATGGAAAAATCGAGTATTTCGAACGGTTTTTCGTCCGACCTAAAACTCGTCGATCTGTTATAATCGACGGAAACGGACGGACGGACTAAAGTGCGTCCGTCCGTAGAGTACATATGAATTCATACGGACGGACGGACTAATGTACGTCCGTCCGTAGGTCGAGAATTACAATACTTTTACCGGACGGACGGGGAAATGTTCCGTCCGTTCGTACACGTGGCATCGTTTAATTGGCTTGACACGAACGGACGGACGGAAATATAGACCGTCCGTCCGCTGTCTGGCGAAAATGAGGTCCGGACGGACGGAGAGTGAGTCCGTCCGTCCGGCATGTCTATAATTGGAACATTATTCAAAGTACATGTTTTGAATTGAAAAAATTGATAGTTTGTGTTTATAATTGAAAATAACTCGTAGTACATGTCTATAATTGGTTTTTTCCCTATTTTAAATTAATTATTTGATATTAGGTTTTTAGATCGAAATTTTAATTTTTTTTTTCCTGAAATTCTAACTTCTGGTTAGTTCATTGAAAAAGGAAACACCCAGATTGAAATTATAGCTGTACTTCTAGCTTCTGGTTAGTTCCTTGAAAAAGGATTGAAATTATAGCTATAATCCAACTTAGTCAATATAGTCATCAAATAGATTGATAGAGCTTAGTCTATATATTGACTAACTATAATATCATAATTTCAATCAATATATGTTATTAATGGAGGAAAAGAAACAATTTTTCTTATTTTTACAGAAAGAACTCGTACAAGAATTTATAGCAATACATCATTTCCTCCTCTGTGTGTTACATAACATATCCTCAAGCACAAATGGGAAGAGAGGGAGAGAGAGAGAGAACCCAGAGAACTATCTAAACAGAGGCGTACATGGAAATGAATTCAGATCAGAAAACAACTAGAAGAGCTGCAAGAAACAGACACACACCCGTGAAGCCGACGGTCGTCGCTCTGATTCTTCGGCCGCCGTTAGGGGGAGGAGGGGGAGTGGAAGAACCAGTAGACGGAGGAGGAGGAGGAGACGAAGAAGGAGAAGAAGAAGGAGAAGGAGAAGGAGAAGGAGAAGGAGAAGGAGAAGAAGGAGCCGAGGCCGGAGAATCGGTGGTTGTCAGATTTAAAACGCCCATGGAACTAAGGTGATCCGTAGATAAGTTGTGTCGTGAGATCTGTCCGGTCGTCTGGTCCACTGTAGGTCCGGTCTGCCAGACTTGGTTCACAGACTTGGCCATCGCCGGAACTTTGACAGTTGCGAAGATGGTGTAGTTCCCGTTGGAGTGACCGACGCCCAGGTCCCAAAAGTCGAACGAGAGCATTGACGGAACGACTGAGGCGTAGGAGCTTATGCTATAGGTTCGCACGACGACGGTGCCATTTAATGGGAAAGCGATAAAGGCTTGCGATCCAAGCATTCCGGTTCCGGTGGGATTAATAGCCCAGGCCACCCAGCCGTCCGATTCAGCCGGAGGAGCGATGAAGGCGATCGAGAGCGAAGAATTGGACTCGTCGTAGGTCCAATGGAGGTAAGCTTTCAGGTAAGGAAGATCTACGCAGTTTGTGTAGTTTCTGTTATCGAAAGTCTGGGACGAACATGTTTGCGCATCGGCGGGAGAAGATAGTCCAAACAGTATCCCTACTGCCATAAACAGAGCAAAAGAATAGGAAAAGGACGCCATTAGAGGCAATCAAAAACTGGTAGATAGAGAAGAGAAAATAGCAGAGAGTTGGAGAAGGGAAGGTGTAGAATATATATAATAAAGTGAGGTAGAACATAAAGTTAACCTACGCCCTGCAATCTATGAACCAATCATAAGCTTCCAACACCACCTTTGCCTTTTCAATTTACTCAATTAATTGACTTTGAAATAATATATCCAATTTGACGGGATCAAGCTCCACAAAACAGGTGCAATTCTAGGTAAAATATAATAAAAATATTGAAATATTCAATCTCGAAGCATATTATTCTGTCTTTTGTTTGGCTCGTGGACGATGCAAAACGTGTGTTCACGAACGAGGATAATAATTTAATTGAATAAGTAGACTTAGAAACCCTAGAACACGAATCAATTTGTACTACATAATATGGCATGTACTGCGTACTTGTTTTTTTTAATTGTATTTGCGTTGAATGATTGGTGGTTGGCTAAAAGACTATTCAAAGTTGGAAATATTTAACAAACATATCATCGTGTTATGTTTCTAATGGACAAATTAGAAAAACAAGACGTACATGTATAGAATCGATGATAGACAAGTCTCTTGAAAGAAGTCTGAGTACTTTGAACCATTCTATTTGGAGGGTGGATATTATACTTGGGGATTTGAGACGATCATTTGCCCGATATGAGTTCACATTTGGTTAGATTTCAGCGTGACTCAAATTCTATCTGGGTCAGATCGATGATATTTATGTTGAAAATCTTATTTGGGTTTTATTTTTTATGTACATTAATATAAATTAAAGTCGCAAACTCGCGGTAGTATTTCGATCTTCATAGTGATATTATCCTCTGCCTGTGATTTTTTCTCCGAAAGGATTTTTCTACATAAATCTAGTGTCTCACGTCGTAATTTTTTTTTTTCGGTTATCGTTCGATTCCTAATATATTTATATCGAGGTACATGTTTATATGACCTTTTAATATTATGATAATAATAAATTTATTCTCTAATTCTACACTTAAATTTTATTTCGTTCATAGAGATTATTAATTAATGCAATCAATATTTTATTTTTAACTATTTATAATTCATCTAAAATATTACACTAATTAATAAATGATAAATAAACAGCACGTCATGAGTTAAGATTAAAATGTAAAATTAAAGAGTAAACTTAGCATTACTCTTAATATTATCATTAGTTTTTTGTTATTAAATTAAAGAAAAAATTACACTGTATAAAAACAGTTTGGTGTTTATTGAAACATGGTTGCTTTTTTAGAAAGAAAATATCATGAAATAGAGATGATTTTTTTTTACATAAAATCAAATAAATTAGCATATATTATGGCTCGAGAACATCACTAATTATTATGCCATGGAAAAATAAGTACACCGGTTCCAATATTCAAGGACGAACACAAGTCATAACAATTTGGTATTCAACCTTTTTCATAGACCAAATCAAAAGTTCACGTTTGAATTGTCTACGATGGCCCACATTCAAATATTTGAATTGTACTACTAAATCATGTTTCAATTAAATAAAATGTTGGCGAAAGCTACTTTGATAAAGAATAACTTAAATTTATTCGTAATTCATCTCTACTTGTCCTTAAATAAGTAGCCACAACTTTTGTACACTTGTAATAAATATAGTAAGTGAATTTTAGACCCAAAATTTAAGGGTACTGATAACTAATATTTTAAATTTTTTTAGTCTAATAGATTTTAGACTTCGACTCATTGTATAGTTAGGGATAGTTAAAATTGTCTCATAGTTTGCACGTGAATGGTCAGATGAAGATAAATTATCACAAGTCAATTCTTTTGTGGGTGACCTCTCGGCCCTCTCTCGTTAGACGAGGAAAAAGAAGGAGAAGATTTCTATTCAACTAAAAAACTCCAACAAATTACAGAGTGTGTTTTTATATGTTTTGCCTTAACAATTACTGTAACGCCCTGAATTTAAAATTTTCATAACGCCCCAAATTTAGAATCTCCAACTCGATTTCTCTAATTTGAAATCCTAATTGGAAAACTTTAAATTTTTTTCCCAAATCATTTTATCAAATTAAATTCGAGCGTTAAAACCCTAATTCCATAATATTTTGAAATTTTCTTTAAATAATTACTAAGTATTAAATGCGCGGAAGTTTTATCAAAATTAAATAATTTTGTCGAAAACTTGAAATAAATCATAATTAACACCATTAATAACACTTTATTTAACAATAAAATTCAACATAATTTATCAAAACATAAAATGTTTTCAAAAGACTGAAACACACTAATTCAATTCAAAAATATTTCATTCTTCTGCATACTCATTTGTCTCTGGGAAGTTCTCAATCACAGTTAGTTCTTCCTCAGATAAAAATTCACCTACATCACAATTTACAAAACGGTGAAAAAAACTCAGTAAGTGAGAATACGTGCAGTTGCAAAACATGTACTTTTACCGAATCTTGTTAACTGTTACATACTGGTTGGAACTTATTTCCGAACAATCTTTTAAGACTTGATCATCTTATAGCTTCGTCATCTTTTACTTTTACTTTTAACGTACAAGCTCTTGCTATCACGTAATTTCCGTCAATTCCATCATTTTCATACACATGCAAATGTCCTACAAATATTATCTTTTAAACTATTCTATATCAATGTCTAAACATGAGTGTTCATATATCAAATCGTGTAATAAAACAGTTATAGGACAATAACATAAATTTATTGTGATGTAGGGCCGTAGCCAAAACGTTGAAAAATTTATACTTTCACTTACTTGAATTCCGAGCGAGTAGGGTTATCGAGATTTTCTAAAATTCCAAATAATTTTTTGCCTAAAAAAATTTGGTATTAAAATCTTACTTAAATAAAGTCAATTCTATAATAATTTAGGCAGAATTTCCTTACGTGACTCATTGGTTAGATATGGTCGAATTAAATCGGTTCGAACAACTTTCAGAAATTTTCTTCCTAAATAAAATATCAAATATAAATTGTTCACTTTAATAAATCAATTTCACAAGAATTTAGGTAGAAATTCCCTACCGGTAAAATCTTAAATCGGTTCAGGGCAAAATTTTAGTCGGGTTAAAATTCGGGTCGATTCAGGTGAATAGTGTCGGTCGAGTGAACAGTACCGATTTGGTTCTGTTTTACTATTCTGGCTCGGTTCAGTTCAGGCTGAAAATAACCGGTTTAGTTTTTAAATTAAAACTGAACCCTCCTACTCTTCTTCCTCTTCTTCTTCTTCGTGCAAGCAGAGAACAGAGAGAGAAAGATCGAAAGGCAGAGAGAGAAAGCCAGAGCGAGAGGGAATCGAAGTTCGGCTAGGTGAGCGCCGAACGCCGAGCGAGGGAGAGAAAGGGTTCAGCCGAGAAGGGTTTTCGCCGAAGGGGAGTTCAGCCGAGAGAGGTTTTTCGTCAGAAATTTTCATGGCGATTCCAGCGAGGTAAAAGCTTCAAATTTTGGTGTGTTTTCTCCTTCCCTGAGCTTTTGTATTTATAGGAAAGGATTTCAATTTTCGTCAAAAACCATCGCCTGAGTTTTTCCATCTCGTCAGCTAAATTTTTCAAAATCCTTCAACTAGAAGACGGTTCTTCCTTCCTTTTGTCAAAATTGTCTGCTGCACATTTTTAATGTGTTACAATTACAGAAGACGCAGAGAAGAGAAATGAGCCGGCCCAGTTCGGACTAAGTGTTGGGTTGGTTCAGCCATATGGTTCAACATCTCCCCCCCCCCCCCCCCCCCCCCCCCCCCCCCCGCTCAAACACACGCGTCGAGGAAGAATCGTGAGTTTGGTACTAAGCTCTTGTAAACGTGCTGCAGTCAACGATTTTGTGAGGCAGTCAGCTAGTTGATCAGTGGAGGAGGCATAGGCAAGATTCAGAGACCCGCCAACCTTCTCACGAACAAAATGCTGATCAATTTCGATATGCTTGGAACGAGCATACAGGACAGGATTGGAGGCGAGGTTCTGAGTGCTCATGTTGTCACAATAAAGTAAAGGAGGTTAATGTGGAAGTAGACACAGTTCAGTAAGCAAAAATTGAATCCATAATAATTCAGCAGCTCCATGTGCAAGTGCTCGATATTCAGACTCCGTACAGGATCGGGAGACTACCTTTTGTTTTGAGGATGACCATGCGATCAGATTGTGACTAAGAAAGATACAATGGGCACTAGTGCTACGACGATCATCAAGACATGAAACTCAATCAGCATCTGTGTAGCAGTATAAAGAATGATGGACACTTGGTTGAATAAATAATCCCAAATGAGCAGTACCTCGCAAATACTGGAGAACTCTTTTTACTGTTTGCATGTGAATATCGGTAGGAGCGTGTATAAATTGGAAAAGTTTGTTAATAGTAAAGGATATGTCCAGTCATGTGATAGTGCAATACTGCGGTATATAGGGGTAGGCAGGACCAGACCGAGGACTGAGAACCAAACTGGACCGGCAGTTTCGGTCCTAGGGTGATGGACCTTGGTCCGAAGTACCTGGAACTGAAGACAGTCAGCCCGGTCCTCGTACCACAGCTCGAATTCTCGAAGAACCAGGACCAGACAGAAGAACCGATTTTAACCCGTCTTCTATTTAGTCAGTCTTCCTTCGTAGCTTCGTTCTTCCTTCCTAAATTCCTAATCCAGAACCGGAGCACCTGAACACCCGAGTCCTGACCTCCGAACACCCGAGTCCCGACCTCCAAACCGTGAACACCCGAGTCGCCTCGCGCTTGCACTCGTGCCAGTCACCTGATCGGATCGCCTTGCCTCTGTCCTCGCGCGCTCGCAGCCTAACGCTGTTCGCCTCGCTTCTGTGAGTAATTTGATTTGTTTCCTCTTTTTTCATTTTCACGTCTGTCCCATTATCAATGTTTAATGTTTTTTTTAAGGAGAGAATATGAGAATGAAGAAAGAAGAGCTGTGAGAGAGGGCATCAATGGTGGTCAATGGGAAGAGAGAGAGAGGAGAGAGACAGAAGTTTCGTTGGTTGTAAACGAATGGGAAAGAAGAATTAGATCTCTTTCTCCCTCAGATATTATTTAAAGCTCTGAAACTGAATCACTTCCTCATTTAGTTTTAACGTTTTTAGGGTAAAAAAAGATGGGAGGAACCGGGATCGAACCGGGACTGGACTGACAAATTCAGTCCGGTCCCGGTTCCTCCAAGGGCCGGTTCAGGGTTTCAGAAAAAAATTCCCAAAACCTTGGTCCAGGTTCAGTCCAGGCTCAGGACCGGACCGAACCGGCCCGTGCCCACCCCTAGCGGTATAGTCGTACCAGTATGAATAGAGAGCGGTGGCAAGGCAAGAGGAATAGGCTGAGGCTTGGAGTCAAGTAAGCCTCTCTTCATGAGTAAGTCTTGAATATATTTAGTTTGACTGAGATATAAACCATGAGACTGACGATGAACTTCAATCCCCAAAAAGAAATGCAGGTTGTCGATATCCTTGATAGCAAACAGTTGAGACATGTGAGTGATCAACTGAGATACGAGAGAATATGATGAATCTGTTACAATAATGTTATCAACATATACCAAAACCACAATAATATGAGATGCAGCATGATAGATAAACATGGACATATCAGCCTTGGAACCAAGAAAACCCCAATTGAGCAGAGCGGTACTGAGTTTGAGGAACTAGACTTGAGGAGATTGTTTCAAACCATATAAAGATCGATGAAGTTTACATACATAGTTTGGTCGAGTAGGGTCAACAAAACCTTGTGGTTGAAGCATATACATATCTTCTAAAAGATCACCGTGAAGGAAGGCATTTTGAACGTCTAACTGTTTGATGGGCTATTGTCGAGAAACAGCAAGACTAAGAAGAAGTTGAATAGTGGTGGGTTTGATGACCAGGATAAAAGTCTCATGAAAATCAATCCCCTGTGTTTGTTGGAAGCCCTTGGCGACTAGCCAAGCTTTAAGGTGATCAACCGAACCATCCAGACGAAATTTAATTCGGTAAACTCACTTTGAACCAATAATCTGAGAGGTACTGAGAACAAGGGTCCAAGTACCTTGAGACTAAAGAGCATTGAACTCAGTTTGCATCGCCACACGCCATTCATCATCTTTAGAGGCTTCACTAAAAGATGACGGTTCACACGGTAAGGTGGTTTTGCTACTGAAGAGAACTTTTGGTTTAAATATGCCAGACTTTGACCGCGTAACCATTTGATGATCATTTACAGGTGGTGGAGTGGGTAATAGGGCAAGTGAGTCAATTGGAGAGAAAGAGAGCGGAGAGACAGATGGAGAGGGGATGGCAGTGTTGGTAGGAGGAGACTCTAGTGTAGTGCTAGGTGGGGAATAGGGAGACAAGGGATTAAGAGGAGGAAATGGTAAAGTAGTAACAATAGGTACTGTAGGTGATGGTATAGAAGAAGAGAGACTGGTCGGTAAGGGAAACGAGGTTTCATTGAAAATGACATTGGGAGACATATAGGCGACCAGTTGAAAGTTGAAAGCAAATATAGTCTTTATGAGAGCTACTTTAACCAAGAAAGACACAGAAACTCGACCGAAATTGACACAGTAGCCCTAGAAAAGGAACCATGCAAAAACCCACAAATAAGAGTCAATGTGCTCTGGTTATGAAGTGTTGCACAAAAACAAAAATAATGAGAAGAAAAGGGGGATGAAGATGTAACCGAAATGAAAGGTAAAGTGTGTGATGTGTATGGCCGAGGAGAAGGATGGATTACTAGCATAAAATGGAGAAGAAAATGGTGATACCCTTGGCGGACCCGAGAGCTATCCGACGTTTGCTCACGGGTGCATGTTTTCCCATATGAAAACAACCACCGTTAAACCTAGGTTTTCGTCCTCCAATCTTTTAGACTCTCAATGAGAGATGTGAGGGAATGTAAGAGTTCACCAAGCAACCCAAGGCTAGGGGAACAATGGAGGGTTACTCCACTCGATTAGGAAATCGAGGAAACCTATAGGTCTTTTAACACTTTAGTTAGGAAAATAGAGATTGTATTAATTTTGGCAAAAAATTTCTACAATCACCATTGCAATGCCTTAAATAGAGAAACCTATGATGAATGATTAGGGTTTGGCAATGGAAGAAAGAATTGGAGCCTTTGATGAAGACCAAGATGAAGGGACAAGATTGCAATCCATGTGCTTCATCCAAGGGTTGATGTGCTTTCCTTGTTTTGTTTGATCAATGGTGCTAAAAGGCCATGTCATTCATCCTTGTGGCCACTACTTGATGTACCTGCAAAATTCATACTTTAAATTTGGGCTCTCCTTTAGGCCAAGTCTTCATTTAGGTCTATTTTGTTGAAGAAGCAAATCCACACTTTGTTGATAACTTTCTTCCTCTTTTGTTGATCGATTCTTCAACCCATCATCCACCATCATTCATCTAATCCTAACCATTCAATCTAATGCATAATGCAATATAAATAGTTCATACAAGAAGGCTAGAGTTTGCCACAAAGTTTAAAATAAAATTACATAATTTATGGGTCAGGAAGATAAATTCTCATTGGGCCAACTGAGGAGTCCATCTTCGTGTCCCAAATGAGGCTATGCACAGGATAATCCATATCTTTCGAATTAGGCTCCAATGTGATGTCGACAATAGGATTCATTCCTGCAAGAAAAGCAAACTCATTAGTAAAAAAGTTAAGTAAATTATATGGGCCTTAGTTTGCCATTTAGTAATGGTTTCCTAATAGTAAAATCCAAGATTAAAGTCACAAGATTTATCAAGATAACATACTGAAATTTTCAGATTTTAAGAGCAGAATTTTATGTTCTTCATATGGCGATTTTAAACAACACTTTTGATATCACTTTGCAATCTGATTTTTGTATACTAAGATGCTAGCATATAATAGATGAATCCAATGATATTTCTAGATGAAAAAAGTAGATTCAAACATAACAAAATGGAGCTGAAAAACTGAGAAGAACTAACACTAAAAACTGAGAGTATAAGAAGATGAAAACTGTGTTCACCTTGTCCGATTTATAAGATAATAGTGCATCGACTAAAACTGATTTTACCTTGGTGATTTCCTAAGATGGAAAGCTACAAAATGACAAGAAATCATGCTGCAAATAATAGGTTATCCATAGTTAAAAATCAGCAAGAAAACAGAATCGTAAATTGCTAATAAAGTGAGCGGCTAACCCGATTTTTGTGCTAGGTTTTTGACTCATCAAACCTTGTGCAATGTTTGAGTCAAATGCATAAAAAATGCTCATGGGAAGCCCCTTGTGCTCTGATACCATTTGACACAGTGGCCCTAGAAAAGGACCATGCAAAAACCCACAAATAAGAGTCAATGTGCTCGGGTGATGAAGTGTTACACAAAACCAAAAATAATGAGAAGAAAAGGGGGATGAAGATGTAACCGAAATGAAAGGTGAAGTGTGTGATGTGTATGGACAACAACCACCGTTAAACCTAGGTTTTCGTCCTCCAATCTTTTAGACTCTCAATGAGAGATGTGAGGAATGTAAGAGTTCACCAAGCAACCCAAGGCTAGGGGAACAATGGAGGGTTACTCCACTCGATTAGGAAATCGAGGAAACCTATAGGTCTTTTAACACTTTAGTTAGGAAAATAGAGATTGTATTAATTTTGGCAAAAAATTTCTACAATCACCAATGCAATGCCTTAAATAGAGAAACCTATGATGAATGATTAGGGTTTGGCAATGGAAGAAAGAATTGGAGCCTTTGATGAAGACCAAGATGAAGGGACAAGATTGCAATCCATGTGCTTCATCCAAGGGTTGATGTGCTTTCCTTGTTTTGTTTGATCAATGGTGCTAAAAGGCCATGTCATTCATCCTTGTGGCCACTACTTGATGTACCTGCAAAATTCATACTTTAAATTTGGGCTCTCCTTTAGGCCAAGTCTTCATTTAGGTCTATTTTGTTGAAGAAGCAAATCCACACTTTGTTGATAACTTTCTTCCTCTTTTGTTGATCGATTCTTCAACCCATCATCCACCATCATTCATCTAATCCTAACCATTCAATCTAATGCATAATGCAATATAAATAGTTCATACAAGAAGGCTAGAGTTTGCCACAAAGTTTAAAATAAAATTACATAATTTATGGGTCAGGAAGATAAATTCTCATTGGGCCAACTGAGGAGTCCATCTTCGTGTCCCAAATGAGGCTATGCACAGGATAATCCATATCTTTCGAATTAGGCTCCAATGTGATGTCGACAATAGGATTCATTCCTGCAAGAAAAGCAAACTCATTAGTAAAAAAGTTAAGTAAATTATATGGGCCTTAGTTTGCCATTTAGTAATGGTTTCCTAATAGTAAAATCCAAGATTAAAGTCACAAGATTTATCAAGATAACATACTGAAATTTTCAGATTTTAAGAGCAGAATTTTATGTTCTTCATATGGCGATTTTAAACAACACTTTTGATATCACTTTGCAATCTGATTTTTGTATACTAAGATGCTAGCATATAATAGATGAATCCAATGATATTTCTAGATGAAAAAAGTAGATTCAAACATAACAAAATGGAGCTGAAAAACTGAGAAGAACTAACACTAAAAACTGAGAGTATAAGAAGATGAAAACTGTGTTCACCTTGTCCGATTTATAAGATAATAGTGCATCGACTAAAACTGATTTTACCTTGGTGATTTCCTAAGATGGAAAGCTACAAAATGACAAGAAATCATGCTGCAAATAATAGGTTATCCATAGTTAAAAATCAGCAAGAAAACAGAATCGTAAATTGCTAATAAAGTGAGCGGCTAACCCGATTTTTGTGCTAGGTTTTTGACTCATCAAACCTTGTGCAATGTTTGAGTCAAATGCATAAAAAATGCTCATGGGAAGCCCCTTGTGCTCTGATACCATTTGACACAGTGGCCCTAGAAAAGGACCATGCAAAAACCCACAAATAAGAGTCAATGTGCTCGGGTGATGAAGTGTTACACAAAACCAAAAATAATGAGAAGAAAAGGGGGATGAAGATGTAACCGAAATGAAAGGTGAAGTGTGTGATGTGTATGGACAAGGAGAATGATGGATTAATAGAATAAAGTGGAGAAGAAAATGGTGATACCCTTGGCGGACCCGAGAGCTATCCGACGTTTGCTCACGGGTGCATGTTTTCTCATAGAAAAACAACCACCGTTAGGCCTAGGTTTTCCTCCTCCAACCTTTTAGACTCTCAATGAGAGAGGTGAGGGAATGTAAGAGTTCACCTAGCAACCCAAGGCTAGGGGAACAATGGAGGGCTACTCCACTAGATTAGGAAACCGAAGAAACCTGTAGGTCTTTTAACACTTCAATTAGGGAAATAGAGATTGTATTAATTTTGGCAAAAAGTTCCTACAATCACCAATGCAATGCCTTAAATAGAGAAATATAGGGTGGATGATTAGGGTTTGGCAATGGAAGAAAAGATTGGAGCTGTTGATGAAGACCAAGATGAAGGGACAGTATTGCAATCCATGTGCTTCATCCAAGGGTTGAGGTGCTTTCCTTGTTTTGTTTGATCAATGGTGCTAAATGGCCATGTTATCCATCCTTGTGGCCACTACTTGATGTATCTGTGAAATTTATACCTTAAATTTGGGCTCTCCTTTGGGCCAAGTTTTCATTTGGGTCCATTTTGTTGAAGAAACAAATTCACACTTTGTTGATAACTTTCTTCCTCTTTTGTTGATCGATTCTTCAACCCATCATCCACCATCATTCATCTAATCCTAATCATTCAATCTAATGCATGATGCAATATAAATAGTTCATACAAGAAGGCTAGAGTTTGCCACAAAGTTTAAAATAAAATTACATAATTTATGGGTCAGGAAGACAAATTCTCATTGGGCCAACTGAGGAGTCCATCTTCGTGTCCCAAATGAGGCTGTGCACGGGATGATCCATATCTTCCGAATTAGGCTCACATGTGATGTCGACAATAGGATCCATTCTTACAAAAAAAGCAAACTCATTAGTAAAAAAGTTAAGTAAATTATGGGCCTTAGTTTGCGATCTAGTAATGGGCCTCCATGGCATGTCAGAAACTCCAATTTGTGAGAGTTCTATAGTCGTAAGAACGAAAAATACTCGCAACCAAAAATTTGAAGATGAGAGTAAGATGAAATTTTGGTGCAGAGTATTTGAAATGGAGATTGATGGCAGAGAAGTTTTGAGGGAAGTCAGTTAATTAGGTAGACTGAAGTGCTAAAGGCAAATGGCCAGAAAGATAAGGGCATGGAGGTTTGAGCAAGGAGGGTAAGACCTATTTCAACGTGTCGATTTTTACGTTCAACATGTCAGTTTTGTTCTGGGGTGTATGGATAAGAAACTTCATGTAAAATCCCTTGAGTTGAAAACCATTTGGAAAGGGATCAGAATTCACTACCCAATTAGATCGAACCCGTTTAATTTTGCAATCAAATTGCGTGAGGATCATTTTTTGAAACGTGATAAAGGTGTTGTAAGCTTCATTTTTGGAATTGAGAGGTTAAATCCGGGTAAACCTGGAATAATCATCAATAAACAGAATAAAATACTTCATACCAGTAATGGATTAAACATGTGAGGGACCCACAATTCAGTATGAACCAGATCAAACATGGAAGAAGCATTAGACATAGAGTTACAAAATGGTAATTTGTGAGATTTAGCTAACAAACATGATGAAAAAAGACTTTGAGTTCAAACAAATTAGATGACAAATTACAAATAGATAAAACTGATTTAACAACAGAGGATGAGGGGTCTCCCAAGCGAGAATGCCATAGGTTGGAGGGGTTGCTGGAGACAATATGAAGCTGGGCAGAAGAGGTCCAAAATGGAGGAGAAGAGCAAACGCGATAAAGACCGTTATCAAGGATTCCCCTGAGGAGAATTTTGTGAGACACCTGATCCATTACCACAAAAAAGGAAGAGTGAAACTCAATAAAGGCTTTATTATCTATACATTGTTGTGAAACACTAAGTAAGTTCTTTTGCAAAAAGGGAGAATGATAGACTGTGCGTGGGATTAATGGAGAGGAATAACTGTGTAAAGTGGCAGAACCAACATTAGAGATAGGTGAGAGTTTACCATTACCAACTGTAATTTGATCATCGTCTGAGTACGGTGAAGCTGAGTCCAGCAGATTCAGGTCGGGGGTGGAATGGTGAGAGGCGCCAAAATCCATGTACCAAGAGGGGTTGATGGTAGGGGATGCGAAGTTTAGTGGAGCAGATTGAGAAGGAAGAGTAGCAGAGAAATTTCAGGGAGGATTATGGGCAGGTTGGTATTGGAGATTGGTCTTGTGGTAGCACACGTTAGCAGTGTAGCCGGGCTTAAGGCAAATTTAGCATCGGAGTCAGAGTTGTGATCGGGTTTGATGAGAAAATGGTGGAGAAGAACGAGATGGAGGTGTAGGCAGTAAAGGGCTAGAAATGGAAAGACGTGGTCCTTGGGGTCTATTGGGAGTAAAAAAGGAATGAGGTCCAGGAGGAGAGGAGAACCTGGGTCTTGGTTTGTTGATGCCCAAATTTGTGAAATTGGCTTGAAGTGAGTTCAGTGAGGCTGTGGCGGTCTGTCGTTTCAATCAGGCTTCGTAGCTTAACAGCAAGCTATTCAGTTCTTCATGTAACACCCAGTTCCATTAAACCGATTTTACCTTGTCAACTAATAGTGTACATTTTATGAATGAAATTGGGAGAATTACTGATTAGGTTAATGAGAGACTAAGCAATGGCATAAGGGTAAATAGAGATTTATAGTGATAACCTATTTAAGGAAAGAGGTTTTGCGATTAATGCACTTTAGCCGCCACTATTTTCTATACTTCCTCTTTCGGTATTCAGCTCAAACTCAGCAGAGCTCTCCAGGCGATTTCCTCTCCGATTTCCATTCCTCAACCTAGGTGAGTTTTCTTGAGTTTTAGTGGCTAGATAGCAGAGAGAGTACAATGTGTGTTTTGGGAATGCTGTGAACGAGAGTAGGTTCGGGTTTAGGTGATAAACCGAGAATACACAATTAATAGAGTTCCAAGTTAGCTTCCTTAGGTTTCTGAATGGTTTAGAATGAGTTATAGTGAAAATTGAATTAACGCTCTGTTTATGATTTTAGGTGAGCAAAATTCCGAGATAATTTGCAACCCAACTTTTCCCAGGAAGTCAAGTAAGTAGAGTATGTGTGTGCCTTCGGGTCTACTTCACAAAACAGTAGGTTTATGCTTGTTTGAATGTTTTTCTGTATGTCATGAATCATGTTTTGGAAAGAACACGAAAATGAATTTACATGTAATGACATGGCAAGGTATGAACAGAATGTAATAGATCAGCTGTTAAATGAACTAATCCGCCCCTTAATTTATGAAGAGGATGTATGGCTTTGGAAAAATTGATCCGCTCCCAATGAAATTCAGGATCAGATTAGCTATTAAAGGAACTAATCCACCCCTTAATTTATGAAGAGGATGTATGACTTTTGGAAAAATGATCCAACTCCCTATGGAACCGAGGGATCAGATCAGAGAAAGAACGTGAATGCAACTGAGATGTGAAAGTAGAAGCTGCATGACTAGGATTTATGTTTCAGCATATCATTTCATTATTGCTTTACTTACTTAGCATTAGGCTAATAGATGAGTTTTGTGATGTAGGTGAAGAAATTTCAGCAGGTGTGTTCTCTGAGTATGTTGAGGACTAGGCTGGTTGGAGGAGTGCATTCACGTATCGACTTGACAATCTGATGGGGCGGTTTAACTAATGTCAGTAGGTGTGAAAGTCTTGTTGTCAATGGTTCAGTTTTTGTATGCTGAGAATGTTAATGATAGTAGGAGTTTAATGTTCTTAATGATTTTGGAGCTTTTCTGATTTTGAAAACATGAATTTGGTTTTAGTTGTAGGTTGTTATTCTGGATTTATAAAATTGTGGATTTATGTTGTTTGAATAGCTGCTGTTAAAATTTACAAGTTCTTTAGTAGGCAGAGTTGTCTGTTTGTTTAGAGTGTTACTGTTCACCGATGGATGTAGTTTATCGGTAGGTGTAATCTATCGGTGGATGTAGTCTATCAGTGGATGTTGTCGAACGGAAGACGTGAGTAATAGGTTTGTCGTTTTATGATCGGTGGACATTAGTAATAGATTTTTGTCGTTTTGTGATCGGTGGATGCTGAAGGTTACTGTCGTTCGAAGGATTCGATCGGTGGACGTGAACAGTGGTTGTGGGTAGTCGACATGTTGTTCGACTGTCACTGTTTAGCGGTAGATGTCTTTGTTTCTTGAGCGGTGGATGTGAGTAGTCGACATGACGTTCGACTGACACTGTTTAGCGGTGGATGCCTTCTCTTTCCGTCTCTACCGCTGAAACCATTTTGTTTCTGCTTCTGCCGCTTACACTGTTTAGCGGTGGATGACTTTTGTTTCTATTTCTATCGCTGGAACTGTTCAACGATGGACGTGTTCTGTTTTGTTTTGTTTTCTTTCAACCAACAGTCCTTAATATTTTAATTATTTAATGAATGTCGTTTTATACAAATATTTTCCGCTGCAAGTTTTTACGTTTAAGGATCAAATTTTGATTTTTGAATGAAATTTTAAGATTTTCTCAGAATGTCATAGTGTGGTTCAGTACTATGTGTAACGAACCTGTTGTGCCCCATAGGCCCATTACACGATTTCAGGCCCGAATCAATAACTTAACTAACACACTTGTCTCTTTTGCAGGTTATGGATCGTGTGAAGACTTGGAGGACACCGTGGCTGACTTGAAGTGGGAGACTAAACCTGGAGACGTTGACCAACCGAATTACCTCCTCATGTGGAAGGACTAGAGAGGCGGCCCAATGCTCACATGAGAATTTGTCTTCCCGAGCTGTGATATTTGTAATTTTTTTATTTAAAAACTTATTGGCAAACGTTGGAATTTTTGTTAATCTTTATATATGCATGCATGAGTAGGCATTTTAGGATTAGATGAATGTTAGGCTTAGTTGGTGGTTTGACTTATGGTTTGGCCCACTTGACGTTGAAGACATGTGTGACGACCCCATTTTTACGACTTGTCACCTTCCGGTTCGCCCGCGCGGACGTACCGCCCAATCCCACATCGCTTGGGGAAGTATGTGGAAATGAAACATATGTAAAGAGACCCTCCCAACATAGCAAGACGCGTTTTGGAGCACAATTGGCAACGGATCCCATAAGAACTCCGAAATTAAAAGTGCTTCGGCGAGAGCAATTCCAGGTTGGGTGACCTTCTGAGAAGTTCTCACCAAACAAAGCCGTGAGGGGAGGATATTGGGCTACGGCCCAATCCCCAGAGCGGACAATATCTTACTGGGAAATAGGGTCGTTACAATTTATGGTATCAGAGCCTTACCCAACCGGAAATGTGGCCAACGAGGACGTTGGGCCCCCGAGGGGGGGTGATTGTGATGACCCGAATGTGCAAGTATGTGTAAAATGGCTGCACGAACCGGAACGACTCGAATGTGCAAGTATGTGTAAAATGGCTGCACGAACCGGAACCCGAGCGAACCGGAAGGTGACAGGTCGTAAAAAGGGGATCGTCACAATCCCACATCGCTTGGGGAAGTATGTGGAAATGAAACATATGTAAAGTGACCCTCCCAACATAGCAAGACGCGTTTTGGAGCACAATTGGCAACAGATCCAGTTAGAACTCCGAAGTTAAAAGTGCTTCGGTGAGAGCAATTCCAGGTTGGGTGACCTTCTGGGAAGTTCTCGCCAAACAAGCCGTGAGGGGAGGATATTGGGCTACGGCCCAATCCCCAGAGCGGACAATATCTTACTGGGAAATAGGGTCGTTACAATTTATGGTATCAGAGCCTTACCCAACCGGAAATGTGGCCAACGAGGACGTTGGGCCCCTGAGGGGGGTGATTGTGATGACCAGATGTGTACGTATGAGTACGACTGCGGGGCAAACCTCGGGTTGTGAGGCAAACCTCGGGACCTAAGCCGAGTGTAGACGAATCCCGGACTCGAGTATAGGTGAATCCCGGGTCGAAAAGAGGGGGTCGTTGCAAATGGTATCAAAGCCTGTACCCAACCGGAAATGTGGCCAACGAGGATGTTGGGCCCCCGAGGGGGGGTGATTGTGATGACTCGAATGTGCAAGTATGTGTACGATGGCTGCACGAACCAGAACCCGGGCGAACCGGAAGGTGACAGGTCGTAAAAAGGGGATCGTCACAATCCCACATCGCTTGGGGAAGTATGTGGAAATGAAACATATGTAAAGTGACCCTCCCAACATAGCAAGACGCGTTTTGGAGCACAATTGGCAACGGATCCATAAGAACTACGAAGTTAAAAGTGCTTCGGCGAGAGCAATTCCAGGTTGGGTGACCTTCTGGGAAGTTCTCGCCAAACAAGCCGTGAGGGGAGGATATTGGGCTACGGCCCAATCCCCAAAGCGGACAATATCTTACTGGGAAATAAGTGACCCTCCCAACATAGCAAGACGCGTTTTGGAGCACAATTGGCAACAGATCCCGTTAGAACTCCGAAGTTAAAAGTGCTTCGGTGAGAGCAATTCCAGGTTGGGTGACCTTCTGGGAAGTTCTCGCCAAACAAGCCGTGAGGGGAGGATATTGGGCTACGGCCCAATCCCCAAAGCGGACAATATCTTGCTTGGAAACGGGGTCGTTACAAATGGTATCAGAGACTGTACCCAACCGAAAATGTGGCCAACGAGGACGTTGGGCCCCTGAGGGGGGTGATTGTGATGACCCAGATGTGTACGTATGAGTACGACTGCGGGGCAAACCTCGGGTTGTGAGGCAAACCTCGGGACCTAAGCCGAGTGTAGACGAATCCCGGACTCGAGTATAGGTGAATCCCGGGTCGAAAAGAGGGGGTCGTTGCAAATGGTATCAAAGCCTGTACCCAACCGGAAATGTGGCCAACGAGGATGTTGGGCCCCCGAGGGGGGGTGATTGTGATGACTCGAATGTGCAAGTATGTGTACGATGGCTGCACGAACCAGAACCCGGATGGCGGTACGTCCGCGCGGGCGAACCGGAAGGTGACAGGTCGTAAAAAGGGGGTCGTCACAATCTCACATCGCTTGGGGAAGTATGTGGAAATGAAACATATATAAAGAGACCCTCCCAACATAGCAAGACGCGTTTTGGAGCACAATTGGCAACGGATCCCATAAGAACTACGAAGTTAAAAGTGCTTCGGCGAGAGCAATTCCAGATTGGGTGACCTTCTGGGAAGTTCTCACCAAAAAAGCCGTGAGGGGAGAATATTGGACTACGGCCCAATCCCCAGGGCGGACAATATCTTACTGGGAAATAGGGTCGTTACAACATGACTTGCCCAAATGAGAGCCCAAGCCTGACCCATTCAAAACCTTAGCCCACCATTAGGACTATAAATTCATAGCATTGGTGATTGTAATTTTTGGGGGTTGATTTTTATGAGCATCCACGGATTTGTCTTCTCTCGACAGAAGAAGTTTGGAGCAAGGAACTTCCAAGGTAAGCTCGGTTGACAACAACCGAGGGGTTGCACCCTCGACAACCGATCTTCAAGCTTGGTAGCTTGTAAGAACGGATTTGCCATCTTCTTCTCCTTTCTTTTGAGATCAGAAAACGGTAAGAAGTGGCCTAACCGATTCCTTGAATCGAGTTCTCTTCCTTGGAAGAAAACTCTTGCCAAAACGCTCCAAATAGCGGTTATTGGCCGATTCTCGAAAACATTTTCGTTTCAATCTGAGCACATTTATATTTCGTTTACATTCTGTATTCTCGGATCTTTTAGATTTGTGTATTAAGGAGACTCAATATTTTCTAAGGTGGACCTTAAGAGTGGTTACCACCAAATAAGAATGAAAGAAGGTGACGAGTGGAAGACGGCATTTAAGACTAAGTATGGGCTTTTTGAGTGGATGGTCCCTTCGGATTATCTAACGCGCCCAGTACTTTCATGAGACTCATGCACCACGTGCTAAAAGATTTCCTAGGAAAATTTATTGTTGTCTACTTTGACGATATTTTGGTGTACAGTGTAGATCTTCCACAACGCCTCAACCATCTTAGTTTACTTTTTCAAACCCTTCGAAAAGCTCAATTATTTGGAAATCTAAGCAAATACTCATTCGCGCAAAACAAGGTTTATTTCCTAGGGTTTATCATGAACCAAATTGTTACTTGCAGTTTTTGAAAGTGTGAAACTGAGACTGGTTCCTTTGGTGGGTAGAACCGGCTCCAACAAGACCGAACCATACAGGTCGATTAAACCTATTGGTCCTAGTTGGTTTTACCCGTCACCTAATTTTCATAGTTGGTCTTCTTGAGACTAGGTGGACAGGATGTGCAAATGGAGGAATCACTTTCTTTTTTTCTTGTTCAAATTAAAATAGTTGCATTAATCATGATTAATTGAAGACTTGTAACAAAAGTTGCATTAACAATGCAACTATTAATTGCATTTCTCAGAAGTTTCACATGCATTATTCTAAGGTCGGAACACAGATCTTCTTTCTCATAGTTGGGAGATTTGAAGTGAAAATGGAGGATTCATTTCACATTCATTTCTTCAAATAGTTAGTTGGATTAATCATGCTTGAATATTAGTCAATGAGAATAGTTGGCCCTAACAACTGTACTAAATTTTCTTCCTTCCAATCAAAGTAGAGCGCCATGTTGATCTATCAAAGAAAATGTCATTAATCGATAGGGTACCAGGGGTGGAAATCTGTTCGTTAAAATAAAAAACTGAACCGAATCGAACCGAAATGAACCGAAATGGTTTGGTTATTGGTTCTTTCTTTTAAAAACCGATCAAAATCAAACCGAACTAAATTTATAATTTTTTTTTAAAATTGTATATTGAAAATTACAAATTACAGAACTAACTCGGGTCAAACTGAGTTAAAACTGGACAAAACCAACACAAAACTGAGTTTAAACCGAAAAAATCGAAGCGACCAAAACAAAAATATCGGTCTAGTTCGGGTTCGATTCCGAAGGCCGATCAATTTGATTCACGTTTGGTGCCAAATGCCAATCGATTTTGGTTTTGATTGGAGGTTGAACCCGATCGGCTCCACCCCTATGTACCACCAAAAAGTTTCATCCGTAGAAATATATGTCCATGACATTGATTATACCAAACTTCTAACTGTACAAGCAAATATTGTTGACATAAAATGTTGTTCCCAAAGATCAGGAGAAACCATTATCAATCACATAAATGCTTTGACAAATCGACGAGAAGAAAACTTTAATACATGCACAAAAAGTTCTTCAAATATAGTGTCTCACCTATAGCTAGTTTACAATCTTTTGAATAAAACCCGTCAGACATGTCTAAACTCAAAGTGAACAATATTATTCTCTTCAACTGAAATCGCTATCTTACGTTGAAAATGTGTTATATTGTTAAAAAAAACATTATCATTTATGGGAACAACTCTCAACGAACTGGATCTTCAAATTCATAGATTTAATGTACGTGGATGACATCCTTCCTCACTTGGTCCACACTCCATAGTCCATGCCACCCACGTCCTACTTTCTATGTATGGATTAGCCCATTTAAAATTTTAACTCAAAGCTTGAAATGTAAGACAATGGTAACACTAAATCCAGAGTCTAGTCTTACAATTGTATTTCAATGATCTTTCCAAACAAAATTATGCATCATACAAAAGATGATTATTTGAAAAATCATATGAAAAATCAAAGAGAGAGAGAGAGAGAGGTTAGAAGACATGAAATGTATCAGTTTCAGAGGGAAGAAGATGAAGATGAGGATTGGGATTAGTTGCATGTGCACTCACCATCACTGGTTTAGTTTCTTTTTCGTATTTATTGCAGTCCACCCCTACCTCACTGCTGTTGCAGAATATTTCATGGACGTAAATCTCCACGTCTACTCTGTTATTTACATCCACCGCACTGATCTCGACTTCTGGGATAAATGGCGGACGTGAGATTTGATATACTGACTCCCATTCTACCCCAGCGAAGTAGCTGTGAGCCTTGATTTCTTCGAGGTTAATTCTGTTATTTGGGTCCTTTTCGAGCAATTTCTTGATTAGGTCTCTCAATGGCGTCGCTTCGCCGGTAAGCTCCGGCGTTTTTGTTAAAATCCTGTAGAACGTCTCCTTCCTGTTTGATCCTCGGAACGGAGTTTTTCCGTATAGCATCTCGTACAGTACTACCCCCATGGACCACCAGTCCACTGCGAAATCGTGGCCTGCACCCGAAACAATCTCCGGCGCCACGTACTCCTCTGTTCCGACGAAGGAGTTGGATTTCTCGGAGGAGTTTGATTCGTTTTGAGAAGAGTCGTCGCTGTGTGGGAGAATATGCCGAGGAGGAGCTGAATCTTCAGGTGAAATGCCGGAGTTGCAGAATCGGCTGAAAGACAAGAATCGCTTCGTCTTCACGGCGTGAGAAATTGAAAATTCTTTTCTCGGAGGAGAAGGCTTGGGAGTCTTGGCAGATAGGTTTGTGGAGAGGTCGAAATCTACGAGCATTATATGGCCATTTTCTTGAATCATTATGTTTTCTGGCTTCAGATCTCTGTACACGATTCCTAAGCTGTGAATATACTCCATTGTTATCACCAATTCCACCGCATAAAATCTGTAACCAGATAGACAGAACAGAGATTCAATTTTTGATGGCAAAACTTTCAATATTTCAGGATAAATTTAATGAGAAAAGACGCAGATCATTACCTAATGAATTCGTCGGAGAACATCTTCTCCGTCTGCTTCTTCCTCAAACAATTAAGATCACGGCCGGGACAATAATCAATAGCGTACCCCACAACTTTGTCCGTCTCGAAAACTCCAGCCAACCTCGGCAAAAAAGGATGCCGAAAGCGGCGGAGAACGTCTCGTTCAAAGCAGACTCTCTTGTACTCGAGGCCATCGCCACTTTCAGATTTCCCCTTCCTCTCAATCAAAGCCCTAGAAATCACCTTAAGAGCGAGCCACTCACCGTCCTCCTCGTTCCGAGCAAGAAACACCACTCCTTTGGCTCCGCGACCGAGCGCCGACGTCACTCTGAGATTCCGATTATCAAAGCGAGGCGTTTCCCCGCAGCACTGCAGCTCGTCGTCGTCGATCATGGCGAAAATAGAGGACAGATCTTCAAAAAGCCGTTGAATTTATTCGTGAACTCGTGTGAGAGAAACGGGAGTAAGGAATGATTCTTGCGGTGGAAGGATTGATTCAAAGTTGGAGGTGGGCGAGAATCAGATGTTACTCAACCTAAGGAATCGACCAAACATGCTGTCACCACGTGTCAAACGCATGACGTGTCGTCATCAGAAGAGGCTCGGGGGGAGAGAGAAAGTAGTTGGGGGAGAGTGATGTGACGCAGGTGATGATGGGAGAAGAGGGGAACAAAACAAAACTGAAACGACGAGGAAATAAAATGCTATGACGTGTCCTCCAATGCACCTAGAAGCCTTGGAGAATAAGCGAATTTCATCTGGCAAACGATGTCGTTTCGGCTCGCAAATAATATAATATTTTAAAAATAGATTATAATTAATTTACGCAATTAATTAAATCTAATGTGATTAATTATTCATTGAATCAGATCTATAAGAAAAGATACGTAGCTTGGAATGTTTGTGCTATTAATATTATTATATTGTTCTTTTAAATAATTGTTAATTCATAGCATAATCGAAGTTACAAAAAAAATGATGATAAATTTGTAATATAAATCTCCAGTTACTGAATAATTTAAAAAATATCTTAAAAAACTTGCTGACGTAGATGTAATTAATGTAATAAATTATGAAAAGTAATTTTTAAGAGAGTAACTCTAGCATTACTGTTGAAAAAAAATTGGATAAATCCTTCCAATCGAATGAACGTGACTAATAATTAGTACGATTGTCAAATAATTGCAAGGTAAAAATAGAGTTTACGAAGAAAAAGGTAGTTTATTAGCTATTATTCTTCAAAAAATAAGGGGAAAAAGAAATTAAACTATAGTGGTATTGACGAAACAAACATTAAATCATGTACGTTAACAAAACAAATCTTAAACTATCATTTGTTAACGAAATAAACCTTTTGTCTAGGTCGTTAGACTCATGCGTGGTTCATTTGTAATAAAATATTGATCCATTACAAATAAGCGAATTATGAGAATGAAATTAAACATCGATCCATTATTTGTTCTAGAAGAAAAATACTCGATTTGAGGACGTCGAACCCGAGAAGGGTTATTCGGAGTTGGTGCATCCTTAATTTCAAGGTGACTTTAGGAGGCCTAGATGCCATTACAGTCACTGTCGAGCGTGAATTGCAGAGAAAGTCCAAAAATTGTCATAAATCTGTATGGATTTGCGAATCATGGCAAAAATCCTAAATTCATGCACAATTGGCTGTAGAGAAATTTGCAATCAATCCGCGTATAAATCGACGAGGAGATGCATGGGAACTAACACTCTGAGGTCGAAAATGGAATTGAAGAAAGTGAATAACTATCGATGAGTCGCACGACGTCGAGAGAGTGTTGCTGAAGTTCGTGAGGTCGCATGTGGAAATGGCCGAGGGCAACCTCACTTTTAGAACGTAGTTCACTTAAAATGACGCTCAAGAACGTATGATTAAGGTTTCATGCGGGCAGCCACACTTGAAATTGGGTCATGCATGCATTCATGAGTCTAATAGCCAGGCAAAGTGAGAGTTTATTTCATTATCAGATAATAGTTTAATTTTTATTTATTTATTTTTTTGAAAAATAATTAAATAAATAAGGGAATGGCACTTTTTGCATGTATTTTTATTTTCGGTCCTATGTTTCGTACAAAAGAGGGGGTCATTATTCCAACAATTCTAAGCGCCACGTGGAAGCACCTAATTCATCGAAACAAAATCACTTTCAAATTGAATTGCGTTCATTTTATGATAAATATTACTTAAATCAGCCCATCCATATTTATTTCGGAGGCAATAAAGTGATAGCTTGAGGTTAGTTAGTAGTGGAAGTTGTGAGACTGGAGACCCAAAATCAAGTAACAGGTCACTTAAAAATAAAGGTGGAAATCGGTTTGGTTAAAACTAAAAACCGAACCGACCTAGTTAAACTGAACATATCAGCCCGATTCTGGTTCAAGTCAGTTCCATATACCGATCGGTTCGGTTTCGATTTCAAAAAATTTGAAACTGAACCGATCTGAACCGAACTGAACCAGACTGATTTCACCCATTGGAACAGAGCTTGGGGGGTTTAGACAAAGAGATAACTGTGGTACTGTTCATGGAATGGGTTTATTATAACTCTAAAGGTCAGTTATTCATTTAAAGATGGACAAATAATAATAGACTGGTCATTGAAAAGGGTATAAATCAAGGACTCTACAAGTCACTGCGTTAGAGCTTGCTGCCACTTTTTTTAGCCTAAAGGCTAGAGTGGTAGTGAATTGGAACTTTTAGCAGTGCATTTGGACAACTACAATCCTAGCATCACTATAATTAGTTTCAAGGCCTTGACTCAAAGTGGGTGGCAATGGCAATTTCAAGAGATTAGGAATCATTCAAAATGGGAAACTTCTGTGTAGCCTTTCATACCCATCAACTCATTTTTCTTCAAATGCATAGTGGAAAAGCAATAGCCCATCTACCACGCATTTGATCATAGAGATATCGATTAATTAGGGGTAGTCAAAACCGAATCGAAGCCGCAGTTTTGGTTCCGGTTTGGTCCCGTTTTTCTACCACGGTTCCTAGTTCCGATTCCGGTTTCAAATTTTCAAGACCTGTACATGTTATGGAGGTTAAAAACCATGAAAACTGAACCAAATTGTGAGTCAAAATTTGAAGAATCAGGGTGGAATCGAACTCCGCCCACCCCTACAATTAACCTTTCAAGTTTGTATTCCAAAGATAAGAGAATGTGATGTAGTTTTTTATAAGAGCAAGGAGAATGTTGACTTTATACTTTTCAAACGACTTCAGTACAGATTTATGAAAAGAAAGAGGCTAACAAACCTATGAACTATGTACAAATCATGTTGAATGAAAGCACACAATCCCCTAAAAATTAAATGAAAGGAACCCAGAAAAAGATGCAGAATTTACAAAGTTTAGTAAGATTTTTACCAGCAAAGATGCGGTTTCCCTATGCACTATGCGTAATATTAACAGCCCTGTTCAGTCTCTCGAGAATTCCGGCAGCCTTTCTCATGGCCCTCGCTGTTCCATTCCGAGTTAGCTCCGAGATTGTTCCATATGTATTTTCCTCGTCCCTTATTTCCTTCCACTTTGTCCGGTCATAAAAACAGATGACGTAGAGGATTGCAACACAATTTTCCTTGTTTCGCGCACAAGTGGTCTCTCTCATAGTGCCGAGCAAGCAAGAAACAGCTCCAAGATCTTTCATTTCCTCAACAGCCCGTGGATGGGTTGAAAGCATCGCCAGAATAGCCAACAACTCATCCACATTCATGCGGTCAGTGATCTTCTTCAATATGACCCTGATAGCTCCATCCCTTACGGCCCTTGCCTTGTTCTCTTGGAGGATACATACATTAAATATTGCCGAAGAGGCATCTTTCACGGATAATGAATCACCCTCTTCCAAAAGCTCAATAAGAGGTTTCAAAGCACCCGATTTTCCGATTAGCGCCTTGTTCAAATCAAGAGCCGACAAGGTGAAGAGGGCTGCAGCAGCATTTCTCCGAGTTTCTGTGGTTCCGGTTCTCAATGCTTCGATAAGTAGAGGAAATACAGTTGGGGTTTGAGCAACGATATTCTTATTGTTGTCATGGATTGACAGATTTAAAAGTGTGGCGATAACATCTTCTTGGAGTTCGGCATTGCAATTTCCTTGAGACCTGCCTTCAGATAGTGGAGTAAGTAACAATAGGATTGCTTCTTCAAACTCCCCAAAGAGCACCCGGAATGAGGACATTCTCTTTGTCAACAATCGAAGTTCTTTGGCCGCTGCTTTTTTATCGGATATTGTTGACGACATTTTCTCGAGCAGACAAAGAAAATGATCTCGATCTGAATCTGTTACCACCCCTTCATCGGTGAGATAATTAACAGGCTCGGACATTTCAATTCCTCGAGTGATACACCATTGAGATATCATTTCCCGAATCAAATGATTAGGAACAAGGATGGTGTGGGACAGGACTTGTTGGGTACGAGGGCAAATCCGGTTTCCTGCTTTCAACCATTGCTGGATGAAGGGTCTGTCGAAAGTCTGCAAACAAATCGAGAAGGGGCAACAAACCATAAGAAACAAAGTAGAGAACCCAGTATTTATCAGCCACTAACCATTGATGAACACTTTCTTAAAAGAAGAAAAAATTCAAATTAAGCTTGACTATGTCCATATCACAAATTTACCGCTACTTTCCAAAGTTTAACTGGAATGTTTAGGAAGGAGAAGAAGAGATCTAAACTTAAAATCACAAGAAGATAACTCAACCAAGTAAGGCACTTGAAACCCATGAAATTATACGTTGAACCATCCATTTTCTGCTAATATTTTGTGACTGTTTTAATTGAAACAAATTCAGAGTAGAGAACACAGAAACACATGTTTAAAACAAGTACCTGTCCATGCATAAAATCAAACCAAAAGATAATTATTTGTAACCCGAAAACATAGATTATGATACATTCTTAGACGACAAACAGGAAAATTACTGAACCAATTCTTAGACTTACCTGGCCGGAGGCCACTACGACGGGATCCCTCATCAAGACCTTAGAAAGTGGACACCGAAACTCATCGGGACAGCACAGAGCCTCCCCGGACTTCCACGATAGGGACCTCTTTGTGAGCTTCAACCGCTCCAAAGCACACAAAGCCTCCTTCGCCTGATCGACAGCCTCCGCACTGTAATCGTCGTCGTCAATGATAGCCGTAACCAATCTCTGAAACTCCCTCTTCAATTCAGTGGTCTTCAAAATCAACGCCAGATCAGAATCAAACACGCCCATTTTCGCCATCAGATAAACCAATCAAACTGTCCGTTGCTACAAACTCAAAAGCCAAAAGTGGCAGAGCAGCGTATGAAAATGAGCGTACTCTTCTCCATTCTTAATCCCCTCTTCTTCTTCTGCCTTCCCCGTCCAACATCTCTCCTATCGGCATCACCCTCCGCGCTCTAATCAAAATTTCTTGTCCTTGATGCAACGAACAGAAAGGAGAGAGCCACAAAATCCTCGGTCTCTCTGTCTCTTTCAGCATTTCCCTGCTTTTTGGTTCTTTATCAAAATTATATATTTATTGTTTTTCTAAAAATAAACATTAATATTAAAAAATAATAATTAACAATAAAAATCCTAAATTAGACTAGAAGTAACAAAACAAACTGTAAAGTATTATTAGCTAACAATCTAATATTTACTATCGTCCACGTTTGAAATAGGTGCAAAACACGCTCGAGAACGAACGATCTCAACTTCACGCGATAAACCGCAGTTAAAATGCGATCGCCTGTACTTAAAATGAGTATAAAATACAATGGGTAACAGACGACTTCTGCTTCACGCGGCCAAACGCGTCTGTATTTAATGATAGGAAAGTTAGTTTGTTAATATAGAATAGTTTAAGATTTGTTTTGTTAACAAATATAGATTTAGTCAATTCACTTGTAATTTAAAGTTTTTTTTTTAAATAATTATTATAGCTAGTAGTTATCACTAGAATAATTAACTTAAAAAAACAATATTACTAATTTAATAATTAGAGCATTGTCGGTGGTGTTGGGATTGTTACTTTTATTAAATAAAATAATATAAAACTGGATGCCACCATTACATGGATCGTCGTAGACTTTTGTGTCAACGTCTTAGTCATGACTCATGCAGTGTTAATTATTTTTATTCAATAGTTTTGTATATATTACGAATATAGTCTTTTCTTGTTTATGTACTATAATTGTGTTTGAAGGCTAAAATGGTCTAAATCGAACTTTTCCTTTTTTTTTTTATTAATTGTTTCTTGTAGTTTTGAGTTTTGTAAGCTTTGAAATTCGAGTTTTAAGGGAGAGATGCAAAATGTTTTTTTTATTTTTTTTATTTTTTTATTTTTGATTTTTTTTATTTTTTTATTTTTGGTTTTGTAGAAACAATGTTTTATTAGAAATTCTTTTAATATTTGTATTTTAAACTTTGAATCATCGTGCCACGGCTACAAATTTTTTAGATTATTTCGAAAGGTGTGTTAATAGTGGTGAAAGAAGAACGAAAGGCAGATTTAAATTCACTGATCTCACAGAAGATTCGTCTTTTGCCTTTTACAAACGATTTTCTCTTGAAAGAGTCGCAATTAATGGAGTAACTGTATAGCGAAGTCGATTTAATTGCTAACATGATTACTTTTGTTGGGAAAGCTACTCGCTAATTGTGACAGGGTATAGATTTGAAAAAATATATCATTTTCATATGATTTTCCATCTCCACTTAAATAATCAATTATACTTAAACTTTTGTATCAACAGAAAAATTGAACTTTTCATAATAATGTCATTGAATTATCTAAATAAAATATTGAAAAGTGATCGACATTTAAACCAATGCACGTAGCAGAGACTCGTATATATATAAAAGTTAAAAATAACAAACTAAATTCAAAATCATTTTGATTTGAAGTTCTCTTTTCGTTTTTGCAAAATAATCCTATACTTTTATGTTTTAATTTGACAATATGCTATGCTATGTAGTCTCCTTAATAAAATAATTATAATAAATTATAAAGAACCAAAGTAATAAATAGTTAAACTAACTAAAGAATGATACATAATCCTGTTATACGTTATGATCATAAGAATTCATTAACCAAAAACACTAAATCTACTCATAAAACTAGGCACTTGAAAACTCTAACGAGTTAACACTAACAACTTTACAAAATTAATGTAATTAATTATAAATAGTTAAAATAATATACTAATAATAAACGATGCGCCATAAAATAAATTATAAAATCATAACATTACTCTTGTTTTAGACGAGCCCATTTGAAAGTACGATTTTCCCAGTCCGTTCCAACTGAGGAATGTCACGACTTTAATACCATCTAATGCCACTGATTAAACAACCATGTTTGATTCGGAAACCTAATGAACTTGCGCTAACAATTCATTCATCAATCATAATCTGGTAGAGGCAAGTGAAAAATTATGGCTACAAATCATACAAGGCACTACATTGCACTTACAAAATTACGTCTACGAACGACAAGAACCTCCCATTTTTTTAACCTATTTTTCATTTCTTTACAATGAGTTTGAATAATCTTCAAACACTCATGAGAAACAGTTTCACTCCTGGGATTTCACAGAAGAATGATCCTTCGATCTTGAAATTCTAAGGTCGAGCACCGTTTGATGAGCGTCGATCTGCTTTGTCAATAGGAGTCGACCATTTCTTCCATTCCCTCAAGTTCCTTCTCCATTATCGGCTAGAGTTCTTCGAAGTGCTTCATCTTGGAGCAATTTTTTCATCTAATCATAAGAAACATCAAGTGGAAAACTGGGCAAGTATGATCAAACCCACAAGTAATATGTACCATATAATCTCCAGAAGTGCATAAATTTTATCTTATGGAAAATGTACATAACAATTAACATGTCATGTAAAATGTAAATTTTTTTGTTTTAATGGACGTGCTGATTTAATATTCGTATGAAAATAAATTAATTTCATACGAAAAGGATGACAATAAAGATCCTAATACTGAAAACTTGATTTCTATTGCTCGAATCTATTCAATACCCATAATCTATGTATTAACGCCTTTGGAGTGTACTTGTTCGTGCGTCGTAAAGTATCGTAAAGTAACATGGGCAAAAAATGCAAAGATGAAAAGTTTGGCCTACCTGAGTCTCGATAATTGTTCCAACTAAATGCTCCACTTCTCTCTCTTCCTGCTCAGCCGATATTTTGGCATGAGCAGCCGCAACCCCCAGAGCTGTTGCTATGGCAGCTCTAATTTGCAAAATCAGAGGAACACCATCCTTATTTAGGGACGCTCCATCACTTTCTTTAAAGACAAGTAGATTTAGACTAGTAATGCTTGGGAACTCAATGGTGTAATAATAAATAGCCAATAGAACAACACGCAACACTATGTAAAACTTACAACAGATTCAACCACCAGATAGTAGTTTTCATCTCCGATTTTGTAGGGAGTCGAACTTTCTCTCATCTCTGAATCTTCCAAAGATACATCTCAGAAAAAGAAGACGTGCACGTGAAGTCCTGACAATAAAACTAGAAAGCAAAATCTGATGAATTCCTATGTGAATCACCCTCAAACAACAAACCTCTCCGTATCACAATTTGTAAAGGAAAAGATCACGCCATTAGTTAATGTTGACCTTCAAATATCTACCTAGAACAAAAGTTTTCATCACAAATTGTTGTAACAGAAGCATCCGCTGCAGCTGCCATGACACGTGGCCCAACCATGGTGGAAATTGATGCCACCTAACTAAGACAGTGTAATAAATGAAATAATGATCCCAAGGCCAAATATTAGCATTGGTTTTTATGACATAATGGTTATCCACTAATTTTAAGGACATAAAGTCATAATGGTTTTTATGACATAGGGTGATTATTACAAGATAATCACACACAAACACCTTGACAGATAACCACAAAGGTATGCAACATGTAGTTAAGACTTATTCTTACTTAAGTCAACTTGGTTTTTATGACATAGGGTGATAACAAGATAATCACAGACACACCTTGAAAGATAACCACAATAGGTATGCAACATGTAGTTAAAACTTACTCCTATTTAAGTCAACTTGGTTTTTATGACATAGACAAGATAATCACACACACACACCCCTTGACAGATAACCACAACAGGTATGAAACATGTAGTTAAAACTTACTCTTATTTAAGTCAACTGTTCAATTGCAATTTCTAACGACTTAAAAGATATAGAATCAAGTCAGCATAGAACGGTGAGAACTTGTCATAACATACTAAAACTGCACCTGTTTCACCAAAGAACCACCAGCTTCTGAAATGGAAGTTATCCGCCTCCTTTTTGAAGGACCTTGGTTCAAAGCATCTCCAACGTCGTTTTGGCATTGATTTTCCTGCTTGAAAGCATCCTGATCGGTAGATGAAATCAGCTCATTTTCTTTTACACTGCTTAAGTTACTGTCAGAAAAATTGTATCCATCCTCTCTGCAGGCAGAGGGCAACATAAACTCCCCTAAAGGCAGCTCTATGAGCTTTAATATGCACTCAAGTTTAGTCTTAGTATGAACTTCTTGAGCTACAAGCTCCCAACCATCCCCGTGCTTCAAGACAGATTCCAAGAGAAATAGAATTTCTTCCTCGGTCCAAACTGCTCCATGACTACCACTGTTTTCAACGTACTCATGGAGTTTGAAATCATCCACAGACCTCTCTTCTCCGTATTTTCCATTTGTGTAACAATTTATACAAATGAAAAATTCACTCTGTTGATGAAAACGATAATTAGACACTGATGGTAAATTTCAAACTCCACACTGACAAATATGCATAGTAAAATAATTCAAACCAAAAACTCACAATAATGAAAAGAAAGACCACACAGAAAACAGTTTCATGAATATTTCATTAATATGGTTAGGAATTCCTGAATGATTATTAGAGTGGGCATAATACTCAAAATTACAAAGGAAAGAAAGGAACTTTACTGCTGCCTAATGCCTAATGTTTTGATATGAAGAATAAACTATCAAGAATTAATCACTAAGAAAACGCACAAAGCATACCTTGGTATATTTATAATAACAGAATTGCTTTCTTCCCCACAATTCCCACAACTCAACTTATTCTGCTTCATCAAATGACCAAAAACATCAGAATACGAAGCCAGTAAAGGCAATTTAAGTCCATTCTGAAGCACAACTGAATTATCTTCATTACCAGGCGGTGCTGCAATAAGTTTCACAGAATTTGGCATTGCACCAACTCGAACCCCATTTGGAACTCCATCGTCGGTCCTGATTCTTGCGGTCTCCCTGCTCTCCATGACCATAGAACTTTCAGCACTCAGAGGGGCACCATAGTTGATCAACCCACACTTTTCCAGGAAAAGAAAAACCTCATGAAGTGTATTAACATCACCAACCAAAGACTTTCGAACCTCAGTGAACGTAAGCCTCCTTGAGGGGTCTTCTCTGTACTTGATGATGATGAAGTCTCTGTACTCTTTATATATTCTCTGGGTTCTTGATATAGAGTTTCCATCGAAAAACTCATTCAAAGTTGATTTCTCATTTTCGTGAATTTCTTCCCACAAAAACCAACCTGACATTGGGTAGAACAAAAATTAGCTCCATGGCTTTTCAGGCTGGAAACAGCTAAACAGTCGATTCCCATAACAATGTATCTTCTCATGTATATCGTCCCACAAAAACGAACCTAACAAGTTGGTTAATATGAAATACTAGTGCTACATAGTTTCATTAGGTGCGAAACTTCACACATCGCATTCAAAATAAGCCACTCAATATTCAATCCTCATAAGAATATATCTTTTTCCAACTTCTAAAGTTGAAATGAAATTTTCAACCAATAGTTGAAAGTTTAGGTGTTTGGTTGAAAATTTCAAAGCTACTTAGTTAGAGGTCGGAGTGGTGAAAGATTAAAATAAAAATACTTGAACCGGCAAAGGAAGAAGAGAATGAATTAGATGAGCTTACTGGAGTGGCCAGGAATCGTGTAAAGATCGAGCTCTGGTTTTGTCAGCTCCAACGGAGTCGAAACTTGGATCCGCCGTTACAAACTAATTGAGGAAGCTAAATTAAACGGTGCAGTCAGAAAAGTGTCTGCAACGTAAAAGCGAAAGTAAATAGTTAACTCACCGACCGGAGACACTGCTAAGGTTGGAGGAGGTGGGAGTCAGGTCACCGGAGCGACGTGGACGATCCACGAAAGGTCATCATCGTTCAGTTTATTCGGTTTGGTTTCAGCTTGGTTCGGTTTTCAGTCGATTATCCTTCCAATTTCAAAAACCAAGATAAAAAAAACTTCCAACAATTATAAAATTTAAGAAAAACTAGCAAAACCAAACAACTTAATCGTTAGTTCTACAGAATCATACAATATCCTCAAACAACCAACATTTTCCTACTCCAATTCATCAAGTAAAACAAATCCGAGCAAGAGGTACAAACTACAAACACAAGCAATGCATAATATTTACTACCTTAAAACTTAAGAAAATTCAGCTAATTTTCTAACAATTCATACCGAATTCGTAAAAATTGACAGCATTGGTCTAGCAATTTCCTAGCACAGTGTAATCCCAATAAATCAGTTGGGCCTTTCGATATGAATATTGGGCAGAATCTAAACAATGGTGAGGTATCGGGTGGATGGAGCAAGAGAATGGACATGCTTACTTAAAAAAAAAAAACAATTTTAGAATCAAACAATCAAGACCAAACAAAAACAGGATGATAAATCTTGAAAGATCAACTGCAGAAAATTGCAGTTACGGAAAATAAATCAGCAAAAAAGTAAACAAATTAAGAAAAATAAGAAATCAGAACCTGAGTTAGGATTGAAGACTAGATTAGGTTAAACAGTGAGCTGCCTCGCAAACAGCAATATCCATCTCCCCTTTAGAAGTGAAATTTCTTCTATTAACAACAAATTAAGACGGAGAAAGAGAGACGAGACAACGAGAGTGTCATGATACGAGGTTTACGGTGGTTCCAATATCCATATTCGAGTTGATTAATTCTTATAGAATAGTTTGTATATGTAGCGAGTTATTGGAGGAGGAGTTATGCAAACGGCTTTTTGTCTCCCTCTTCTCTTCCCACTTCAATTTAATTATATATAGTTGGTACTAAAAATGTAAAAAGGGCGTGAATGAAATCGAGTTGTCAAGGGAGAGACGAGAATGAAAGACACTTTCTCAGAGATACCAAGAGAGAGTCAGTCAGCCATTGCAAGGAGAACAGGAGAAGAAACAAAGTAAATTTTGGATAAGTTTAGGAGTTGGTTTGGTTTAGAGTTGTGGTTTGTTTTTTTTTATAATATTAAACTTACTTTCGGTTTGTGTGGGTTTTTATTGGTTCGATTTTCGATTTGGATCAGTCAAAACCAACAGTAACCATACCGAACTAATCAAATCGGTTCTTGCAATTTAGAACCGTGTTGAAGATCTAAATCCTCACTTCAGTTTTTGAAGACTCCAGAGAGTAGAGACCCAACAAGCAACAACTCTCCACTACGGGCTATCGATGACGACAGCAGCACCGGCCGCCGGGTACGTTCTATCCTTTGCTCATTTCTGTTGATTTTGCTCTCTTCTGTTTTTAACCGAGAGTAAAATCAAACAGATTTTGTCCTTTGATTTTGTCTTTAATTTATGTGTTTTGCACTGTAAACCGTGAAGTTAATGTTTCTGTTTTGGGAGATTCTTCGGGCGTAACCGAGAGCAATTTATGTGTTTGTTCTGTGCTGTTTTATTTTGACTGAGAGTATTAGAGCAACATGTGTAGTACACACATTGTGTAGTTTTTGCAGAGAACTAATATAATTAGTAATCGTCAATAAACTAATTCTGTTTTTGAGTGATTTTGATTAATTAACTTTGTTTTAGGATGGAAAACATTAATAATAGTGTAAAGGGTTCTACATTTAGTCAAACGAAAAAGAAAAAATCAAAAGTTTGGAATCATTTTACGAAAATTGAAAGTTCTGATAATAGCAATTCTAGAGCAAAATGTAATCATTGTTCACAGTCATATGCATGTCATCCATCGAAGAATGAGATATCAAACTTGAAAAAACACATTCTTAATTGCAACAAAGTGTTGGCAAGTGTCGATACGAAGCAAAAGACATTAAACTATCAGAATATGGGAAGGGGAATGAATGTAACTTGTTTTAGTCTTGCAACTTGTTGAGAACTGCTTGCAAAGATGATTATTGTTGATGAATTGCCTTTGAAATTTGTTGAAGGAGAGGATTTTAGAACATATTCACAATATGTTCAATCTAAGTTTTCCATACCTTCTAGACCTACCATTGCACAAGATGTTTTGAGTATTTATGAGAAAGAAAAACTGAAATTGAAAGATTATTTTAGAAAGACATCTCAGCAAGTATGCGACTACAAATACATGGACTTCTGTTCAAAATTTAAATTACATTATATGAACTGCTCATTACATTGATAGTGATTGAATCTTGTGTAAGAAATTATCAATTTTTGCTTGATTTCGAATCATAAAGGCGAAACGATTGGTACAGAAGTAGAAAAATTCTTGTTTGAATGAGGAATTGAGAATGTTTTGACGATTACAGTTGACAATACTTCTTCGAATGAGGTTGCAATTTCGTATTTGATCAAAACTATTAAAAATTAGAATGTGTTAGTTTTGAATGGGGAACACATGCATGTGTGATGTTTTGCACATATTTTGAATTTGATTGTGTGTGATGATTTAAAAGATCATCGAGAGTCTATTGCAAGAGTTTGCAGAGTTGTGAAATATGTTAGATCTTTCCCTGCAATGCTACAACAATTTAGAAATTGTGTTGAAACTGTAAAGATCACTTGCAAAAGTAATGTTTGTCTTGATGTACCTACTAGATGGAATTCTATATATTTGATGTTAGAAAGCGCCGATAAGTATGAAAAAGCTTTTGCAAAGTTAATTGAAATTGATAGTCATTATTTTCTTGATTTGAGCGGGAAAAGCGAAAGACCACCTACAATAGAAGATTGGACTAATATTAGAGAACTTATCAAGTTTTTGAAGATATTTTTACGATACAACTGTTGCACTTTCGGCCTCCTCACATTTCACCTCGAGTATTTATATTAGTGAGGTGTATAATTTGAAAATGGTTATCCATAGCACTTTGAGTGTGATAATGCATTGATGAGGAGAATGACTATTGACATGCAAAGAAAGTTTGACAATTATTGAGGGAGTTGTGATAAGTTCAATATGTTGATGTATGTGGTGGCAACTTGTACTAGATCCTAGATGCAAAATGGAGTTTTGAAACATTGTCTCACCATGTTGTTTTGATAGTGAGAAGGCAAATGATTTAGTGAGACAAGTAGAAATTGTGATAGAAAGTGAATTCCTTGAAATTTCCACTATTGAGTAAAATGACAGGGAATGTAGTAGTTATCCACATTTCAGCAGTTGTTTCGGAGTCAGCTTTTAATAGCAGAGGATGTGTACTCGATTCATTTCGTAGTTTTTTGTCCTCAAAGACTGTCGAGGTGCTTATTTGCACTCAAAGTTGGATTCGAACAACAAAACATCAATCTACCAACATTAATTATTCAGTGGCTAATATTGACAAGGTTAAACAAGGTGTGTACCGTTTTACATCTTTATTTTCTTTTCATTTTATATTTCTAATTCATTTTACCTAATTGGTTTATCAACTACATTATGCAGATTTCACATAAACTAATAGAGATGAAGATATTCTTCCAATATTAGTGAAATAGTTGAAGGCTTGAAACAAATATTATTCAGCATTTTTTTCAGCATTTTTTGATAACTGATAATATTACTTACTTGATGCTTTAGTTTGTTTTTATATTTTGCTATATTCACTCGTTTTGTTACGATATTATGAGATATTAAAAAAGCTATATATTTATTTTTTGAGTATATTTTTTTGGAGTATATATTTTATATTATTTAATATTTTTTTTAATATTTTGAAAAACCGGAACCAAACCGAAAGTTTCGGTTTGGTTCCGGGCGGTTGCCTGACCGGTTTCAGACTCCAAACTCGAAACCAAAATCTGGTCGGTTCAGTTTGGTTTCCTTCCAAAACCGAATCGAACCGAACCGAACCGACCTAACCTTTGCCCAGCTCTACATGCAAGACACGTACACGACATGTTTTAGGTTTTCTAAGACGACTGACCGTTGGAGAGGTATTCCTGTGCAATGTGCACAATGGCACGAACTGAAGTGCACACGTGTGAATTGGTGTGGTCCAGCCATTTACTATGGTCAATAGTAGATGTTCCATATTCAGGTACATTTTTGTAAATTGAATGACATCAGAACTAGAGCTGGGCAAAGGTCGGTTCGATTTTGGAGGGAAACCGAACCGAATTGACCAGATTTTGGTTTCTAGTTTGGAGTTCGAATTCGGTCGGGAAACTGACCGAAACTTTTGGTTCGGTTTCGGTTCTTCAAAATATTGAAAAAAAAAACAATATAAAATTTATACTCACAAAAAAATATACCCAAAAAATAAATATATAGCTATGTCAATATCTCATAATATCATAACGAGTGGATATAGCAAAATATAAAAACAAACCAAAGTATCAAGGAAATAATATTATCCGTTAGCAAAAACAGAAAAACCAAAAAGTGCTGAAAAAAATGCTGAATAATATTCGCTTCAAGCCTTCAACTGTTCCACTAATATTAGAAGAATATTTTTATCTCTAATGATGTAGTTGATAAACTAATTAGGTAAAATGAATTAAAAATATAAAACGAAAAGAAAATAAAGTTGTAAAATGGTACACACCTTATTCAACCTTGTCAATATCAGTCACTGAATAATTAATGTTGGTAGATTGATGTTTTGTCGTTCGAATCCAACTTTAAGTGCAAATAAACGCCTCGACAGTTTTTGGGGACAAAGAACTACGAAATGAATCGAGTACACGTCCTCCGCTACTAAAAGTTGACTCCGAAGCAATTGTTAAAATGGGGATAACTATTACATCGCTTGCCATTTTACTTAATAGTGAAAATTCAAGAAATTCACTTTCCACCATTCCAGAATATCACTATAATCAGAAAACCTTTCTAGTCCTTCAGATAAATATTGATGAACTTCAGTCTTATTATTGTAGGCCAAACTATTACTTTGTCTCATCACGGTAGAAGTCGTTTCAACCATTATACTAGAATTATCTTCTAAAATTTCAATACCCAAATCAGATTTATAATGGAGATATAATCTTTCTATCACAATTTCTACTTGTCTCACTAAATCATTTGTCTTCTCACTATCAAACAACGTGGTGAAACAATATTTCAAAAACTCCATTTTACATCTAGGATCTAATACAGTTGCCACATACATCAACATATTGAACTTATGACAACTCTCCCAATATTTGTCACACTTTCTTTGCATGTCAATAGTCATTCTCCTCATCAATGCATTATCACACTCAGAGTGCTCATGGATAACTATTTTCAAATTAACACTTCACTAATATAAATATTCGAGGTGACATGTGAGAAGGCCGAAACGGTAACAGTTATACCGTAAAAGATCTTCAAAAACTTGATAAGCTCTCTAATATTAATCCAGTCTTCTATTGTGGGTGATCTTTCGCTTTCCCCGCTCAAATAAAGAAAATAATGACTATCAATTTCAATTAACTTTACAAAAGCTCTTTCATACTTTTCGGCGCTTTCTAATATCAAATATATAGAATTCCATCTAGTAAGTACATTAAGACAAACATTATTTTTGCAAGTGATCTCTACATTTTCAACACAATTTCTAAATTGTTGTAGCCTTACAGGGGAAGATCGAACATATTTCACAACTCTACAAACTCTTGCAATAGACTCTTAATCATCTTTTAAACCATCACACACAATCAAATTCAAAATATGTGCAAAACATCACACATGCATGTGTTCTCCATTCAAAACCAACACATTCTAATTTTTAATAGTTTTGATCAAATACGAAATTGCAACCTCATTTGAAGAAGCATTGTCAATTGTAATCGTCAAAACATTTTCAATTCCCCATTCAAACAAGCATCTTTCTGCTTCTCTACCAACCGTTTCGCCTTTATGATTCGAAATCAAGCAAAAATTAATAATTCTCTTACATAAGATCCAATCACTATCAATGTAATGAGCAGTTAATACCATGTAATTTAAATTTTGAACAGAAGTCCATGTGTTTGTAGTCAAGCATATTCGTTGAGATGTCTTTCTAAAATAATCTTTCAATTTCAATTTTTCTTTCTCATAAATACCAAAAACATCTCGTGCAATGGTAGTTCTAGAAGGTATGGAAAACTTAGGTTGAACATATTGTGAATATGTTCTAAACCCTCTCCTTCAACAAATTTCAAAGGCAATTCATCAACAATAATCATCTTTGCGAGCAGTTCTCGACAAGTTGCAAGACTAAAACAAGTTACATTCATTCCCCCTCTCATACTCTGATAGCTTAATGTCTTTTGCTTCATATCGACACTTGCCAACAATTTGTTGCAATTAAGGATGTGTTTCTTCAAGTTTGATATCTCATTATTTGATGCATGACATGCATATGACTGTGAACAATAATTATATTTTGCTCTAAGATTGCTATTATCAAAACTTTCAATCTTCGTAAAATGATTCCAAATTTTTGATTTTTTCCTTTTCATTTGACGAAGTGTAGAACCCTCTACACTATCATTAATACTTTCCATCCTAAAACAAAGTTAGTTAATCAAAATCACTCAAAAACAGAATTAGTTTAGTGACGATTACTAATTATATTAGCTCTCTACAAAAACTACAGAATGTGTGTACTACACATGTTGGTCTAATGCTCTCGATCACACCTGAAAAGTCTCCAAAAACAGAAACATTAACTTCACGGTTTACATTGCAAAACACATAAATTAAAAACAAAATCAAAGAATAAATTTGTTTGATTTTGCTCTGTTTTTTACCGAGCAAAAACAGAAAAACAGAAAAGAATAGAATGTACCCGGTGGCCGGTGCTGCTGCCGTTGTCGTCGATAGCCGAGAGTCGATAGCCCGTAGCGGAGAGTCATCGCCTGTCGGGTCTCTACTCTCTGGAGTCTGGACTCTAAAGTCTTCAAAAACAAAAGAAAGTATTGAACTCGAGGATTTAGGTCTTCAACACGGTTCTAAATTGCAAGAACCTATTTGATCAGTTCGGTTCGGTTACTATCGATTTTGACTGATCCATACCGAAAACCGAACCAATAAATTTGGTTCTTGCAATTTAGAACCGCATTTCAATTTTTTCTTTATCAAAACCGATCAGACCAAACCAATTTCACCGGTTCCAGTTCGGTTTCCAATTCTGGTTCGATTTTTGAACACCCCTAATCAGAGCACTTCCATCCCCAAGATTAGAAGTGGTAGAAACTTTTGTCATGAACTAAGGTGATAGACAAACTAAGATGAGTGAAAAAAATCTAATTCCCTACAATAAACAATATACAAAGTCGAATGCTCCAATATATAAGTGAAATATGTCTTTAAATACTATACATTACAACTACACACCTCCCTCGCTGCATCAGAAACAGAGCACTTGATTAGATTTTAATCTAGCTTAGCTGATCGTTGTATTTTAGATGCATCCAACTAATGATCTAGTATTAAAAGTGTAAATTCACAACACCTATAACAAAAAGAAAAATGTCATAAAATAAAATTACAATAAGTATTCCTATGTAAGATTAAGTTAGTAGGAAGTACAACACTGGGCATTTTTTGCACAATCAACTATATGAGGAAGCACACGTGCAACAGGTGAGAAACATTTGTAAAAAAAAGGCTTGAATGTGAACTCATCTACACGCAAGTCTCAAAGAAAGATAAGGAGAAAAAAAAACAAGTTATGACTATCGTTTTTATGCAATTATCTGCAGACTCTGCAACTACAAAAACATTACTGACAACCAACTTGAAAAGAACTTGGACGTAATATAAAATCAATGACATTCTAATCATAATGGCAACAATAGCAGCAAAATGATGATATTACTGGTATAAACATCTCAACATAGGCCTAAAAATCTCCCAATAGTTCTTTTGACATAAACCATAATAAACGACATGCCTGAAAGATAAACATGCAAAAAAAAAGCGCCCACATATTATTTTTATTTAAATACAGTAATATTTTTAAGTGAAAATAGAAATAGTTCATTTCTAAAATTACCAATCTTTGGCCGCATTACTTGGTTAGTATCTTAAATTTCAATTCACCAATATATGAACATCAATGTCGACATTTATTTACGAGGGTAATTATCGATTTGAATCATATACTATGCACTTTATTTCAGTTAACCCCCTGTCTAAAAAAATCGACAAACCAAACCTTATACTTTGATTATATTATCAGTTTTGACTTTTCATCAACAATTTCGTTAAATCCTCATTTAAAAAATTATCAACGATATTAAATTCACTTGAAATTTTTACCGCATGTTCCCTACTAAATGAGAAGATAATATTGAAATTTTCGTATTTTTTAATACATGTACGATTTATTATAATTTTATTTTAGTAATTTATAAAAATATTATAATAAATCATACAAGTTTTAGACAATTTCGAACATTTTTCTATTATCTAACCATAATATGTTGAACATGTGAAAAAAGTTTCAAATAAATCTAATATCCTTTGCTATTTTTTAAAAAATTAATTTATAAAGTAAATAAGAAACTGAGATTAATTTTAAACAAATATCAAAAGATATTGAATTTATTTGAAAATTTGTCCACATGTTCACCTAATCGTGGGTAGATAATAGAAAATTTTTCGTGATTTTCTAACACTTGTATGATTTATTATAATATTTTTATAAATTACTAAAATAAAATTACAATAAATCATACATGTGTTAAAAAATCACGACAATTTCTAAATTATTTTCTCATTAAGTAATGAACATGTAGTAAAAATTTCAAGTCAATCCAACATTGTTTGGTAATTTTTTAAATGAAGGTTTAACGAAATTGTTAATGAAAGGTAAAAGCTAATAACAGAATCAAAGTACAGGGGGCTAACTGAAATAAAGTGCATAGTACAGGGTTCAAATTGATAATTACCCTATTTACAAATAAAAGAGGAACCTTCTTATAAAAAAACAATAACCCTTTGCAATTTTTAAACAAGTACGACGGCTTAGAATAGATATACAAATAAAATTTAGTATGTCTTATAAACGTTATAATACGATTATGTTTAGACAAACATAACTATCAAACATCAATTAGTCATAAGAAAGCAAACCTATGAAAGCAAAAGAAATTTCTTCTACGATTTGAAAAGTTGACCGACAATCTTTTGTGAAATCGTTTTAGCTACTTGTATTGTCTGTCAAAGAAAAGAGCAACTTACTCCACTTTGGGCGTACCATATTAAAATCTAAAACTGTATTAGAACAACCTCGTGGAATAATATAAAGAAATATTTGACGTGGCAAATAGAATTTTTTGTGATTGTAATTGGATAAAAAATTGTATAGGCAGGACAAGAGCAAGGAGAGAACCTCGGAACCATGTTCCATATGAACACTGAGTAAATCTCAGATACTTGCACAGTAGGGGAGTGAGGCTCTGCCTTCACAGAACCACCTGTCCCAACAACACTTTTCAAATGTAAATGGATGAAAACAATAAAATCAACAATAAGAAGTTCCCAAAACTTGACTGGAAAGAATTTGGGTAAAGTGGAAAGTAGAAAAGATTCTCTGCTTCATACGAAATAGGTAACATAATTATTCCTAGAGATGCAAAGCGTTTAACTAAAATCGGTTTTAGAAACGTGAAATAGATTTAAAAGTGGAAGAAGACACTGCTAACCATTCACCAAAGAATAATTTGATTTACTTTTTCCAAACCTTGCCAGCCAAACAGGCGGGAAGAAGAAGGGTTCTGATACGGAGAGCGGAGGACATTCTTCTCAGGAGACCAGGAGCTTTGCAGATCATATAGATAATGAAACCGCAAAGATTTCTCACTGAAGATTTAGAAATCAATTTCAGGATCTGCAAAGTTGCGTCTTCGCCTAACAAAGCAAGTTTGAAGCATAGGAAGAGCTCCCAATGCTGGGCGAATTGTGCCTGAAATGTTGTTCTGCGAGAAACTACTCTTTAAGTATTCCTCCTAATATTTATCCAAAATGAAAATTTGCTTCAGCGAGAATCCACATCAAATCTTTAAGCATAAATTTCAAGCATATGCAAATAACGAGTTCATGTGAGCTAACAATACATCATAAAAGTTGCTCTACGCCGATAGTTTTTCAATTATGATGGAAGTAATTGATGAAGAGAAATGCAACGACCTGTTAATTCCATTCAACAAAAGATGAACTTCCACACATAGAGAGAATTCAAAATAAAAGCCTCAAGTAAAATACAGAACAACAGTATAAAAACAAACGAAAAAATTTATTGAGGAACGAAAACAACAGAGAGAGAAACTCTTATTGACAAAAATGGCGATGCGCAAGAACAAAACCCATAATGTAGACCATATTAGCATAGAGATAGTGGAGAAAGATAGATAGAAAAATTGACGTACGAAACTCGAAACTCAAAATCAGAGAAAAGAGAAAGAAGAAAAGATATCCTTACCCTTCACAGAACAAACTCAATACCAGATTCACCAGAACAGTTTGTGAAACACAATTGTTTTTAACAATCGCATTGAGCGGAAGAACAGTTGTCATGTGGACAATGGATCAGGGCTTAAGAGCTGGGCCATTAAGAAGAGAAGAAGCAACCGATTAATAAAGGCTCAGCCTAAGTGGAGAAGCTGGAGGGAATCTAAAGCCGTTAGAAATGAAGAAGCATAAAGGGAGAAAGAGAGGAGGACAGAGTGTGAAGAATATTGTCTGTAATTTCATTTCCGTTGTTTTTAGATTTCTTCGTACTAATTTCTGTTTTGGGAAGAATGAATGACGAATATTTTCTTGAGATTTTACTGAGAAAATTCATTCTTTCAGCTGTGTATTGCTATTACACAACAATTGGTATCAGAGAAGCAGCGATCGAGAGGGAGAAAATGGCAGAAACGAGAACCAAAACGAACGAGGAAAACTTGCGAAAGCTTACCGACGTGATTCAGGGTTTACAGACGGCCGTGGCCGACATCGCAGTGCAGGTGGCCACCGCCAACCAAAGTTTCCAGAGCATACAAACCAAACACGATCGTATGGAAGGAACACTCCAGTCCTTCAAATCCAAACACGACAGCTTGGAGGGAACGCTTCAGACTTTCGTGCAGGATTCGACGAGCAAGCACGAGGCGGTTTTATCTTTGTTATCCAAGCTCTCTCTCACTCAGACTACAACTCGGGGCCACCGCAAGGAACCGACCTCCGTTGGAAGCCACAGACGCCGAGTAACACCAGCGGGTTGTTTATTGCATTAGAAGCAGGGCCGAGTTTCCTCCGACAAACAGAATCCCGGCTTAAAAGACCCATGTGGAGCGACCCATTTCCACCTCCGGGATCTAACACAGTTATTCCTCCACACTTACAACCTAGGACCATCTGAAATCCGGGTGAACTCGTCACCCCGGTTACCGCCATACTCGCCACCTCTTGGAGAACAGGAGTTCACAAACCACCACCAGGCCCTTCGTTATCCAAAGTTGGAGCTGCACAGTTTTACAGGGGAGAATCCCTCAGAGTGGCTGAGGAAGTCTGATAGATTTTTCAACTTACATCAGGTGGGCGAGAATCAAAAGCTAGAGTTGGCCGAATTATTTTTCGCGTGATAAAGCTGATGTTTGGTTCCATGGGTGGGTAGCGACCAGACGAGCGATCACTTGGTGCCAGTTTTCCACCGGCCCTCTGTAGACGCTTCTCATCTAAACCAGGGGAGGACACCATAGAAGCTTTATGCAAGATACTGGCAGACTGGTTTCGTGTTAGAATACCTGGAACGTTTTGAAGAGCTGAAAGCCCAGGCTCAACCTCAGTTGCCGGAAATACCGGAGTCCTTCTAGGGTCGCGAGTTTTTCGAGTGGTTTGAAAGAGGAGGTGCGAGCGATGGTTAAGCTTTCTCGCCCCGACAATCTGGAATTGACCATTGAAGTCGCCGTCCTCCGGGAGGCGGCTCTTAAGGCGACAAAGCCGACCCGGTTCGGCTCGAACCAGCGCTGGGCGGAGTCGCCCAGACCACTATCCGTTCCTAAGCCGGGTAGTGACCCAACGCAAGACATAGCCAGACCTCCCACCCAGTTTCAACGGGTGCCACAAGCAGACCTGCAGCTTAAGAGGAAGTTGGGTCTCTGTTTCAAGTGCGACGCAAAATACTATGCGGGCCATACTTGCAAGAACCGGCAGCTCAATTTAATGATGGTTGATTCCGGTGACGACAGCGACCCGTGCGAAGCCTCGCCTGAGCAGCTCGAAATACCGGTACCGGGCACGAAGTAGAGTGACCCCAACCAGGATAAACCGGTGGAGTTTCCTTATATGCTCTTGCGGGTCAAACGACCCAATCGGTGGTGCGCATATCGGGTACCATCGGGCAGCAATCCATTTCGATACTCATCGACAGCGGGAGCACAACTAGTTTCATCAACGACAAGCTGGCCGGGCACCTCCATTTCCGTTTCGCAGAGGGACCACGCATTCCGGTCACTGTCGCCAACGGCGCACAACTGTTCAGCGCTGCATTGACTGAACCAGTGACTTGGAGAATGGGGAGCTTCTTCTTTACGTTTCCACTAAGGACTCCTCAATTCGGTGGAAGCGATATCCTTTTGGGCATCGACTGGATAACGGCCCACAGCCTGGTTACCTTTGATCCACCAAAGCTCCAGATCACCATTTACCACCACGGCATACAAGTCCACTTGCCTTATGCCAAGCCCACTCCAAGTCTTTGGCCTCTTATTTTAATAGCAATTCTTTGGGGTTTGTTGCTTACATCGACTCCCCATCAGCACCGACAACAAAGTTTATACCCGACCAAGTTCAAGCAAATTCTGCAAGATTTCTCCGATGTATTCGCAGCTCCTTCGGGCCTTCCCCCGGTAAGGGACCACGACCACGCTATTCTCCTCCACCCCGAGGCCAAACCTTTCCGGATACTTCCTTATCGCTGCCCCTATTCCCAGAAGGCCGAAATTGAACAGCTGGTTCGCGAAATGCTCGAAGAAGGTATTATCGCTCCGAGCAAGAGTGCTTTTGCGTCACCAGTGTTGTTGGTCAAGAAGAAAGATGGCCAATGGCGTTTTTGCGTGGATTATCGCCAGCTCAATGCCCTAATAGTCAAAGATAAGTTTCTGATGCCCATTATTGACGAGCTGCTAGATGAGCTGCACGGTTCCACCTTCTCGAAACTGGATTTGCGAGCCGGATTCCACCAGATCCGAGTTTGGGCAGAAGATTGCCACAAAACCGCCTTCAAAACACACCACGGATTGTATGAATTCAAGGTAATGTCGTTCGGTCTTACGAACGCGCCTGCCACTTTTCAGTCTCTTATGAACAGCGTTTTTCTAGTTCAGCTTCGGAAATTCGTCTTGGTGTTTTTCGACGACATTCTGGTCTATAGTCCCTCGCTTGACTCTCATTGTGATCACCTACAGGAGGTGTTACACATTTTGCGGTAGCATAACTTGGTAGTTAAACGTTCAAAATGCTCTTTCGCCCAGCCTCAAGTTGAATATCTTGGCCAACATTATATCCAAAGAGGGCGTTCAAGCTGACCCCTCCAAAATTGAGGCAATGGTAAATTGGCCAACGCCAACTACTGTCAAGCAACTTCGAGGATTTTTAGGCCTAACCGGGTATTATCGCAAGTTCATCCGTAATTATGGCACGATAGCACGTCCTCTTACCTCTCAGCTCAAGAAGAATTCTTTTTCTTGGAATACAGAGGTCGACGATGCTTTCCTGGCTCTGAAGCTTGCAATGAGTAGCCCGCCGATCTTAATTCTTCCGGATTTCTCTCAGCCATTTGTTATTCAGACTGATGCTTGTTTGGGAGGTATGGGCGCCGTTTTAATGCAGAATCGGAGAGCCATTGCGTTTATGAGCAAACCATTCAACACCAAAAACATGGGAATGTCTATTTATGAGAAGGAGCTTTTAGCTTTAGTGTCAGCTATTCAACTGTGGCGCCACTATCTCGAGGGTAACAAGTTCATCGTTCAAACCGATCACACAATTCCCTGAAATATTTATTAGAACAAAGGATCACCACTCCCTTACAACAGAAGTGGCTGACGAAACTGCTCGGGTTGCACTATGAAATCGAATATAAGCAAGGCAGCCATAACTTAGTGGCTGATGCATTATCTCGCCTGACCTGAGATTTCCTCCCTCGAGACGTTACGCTGCCAGGCCATATCTGTGCTCTCACCAATATGGACAGAAGTAGTATCTAGTTACGAAGGAGATGCCTGTGCCAACGACATAGTGGCTCAAAAGTTGCTTGATTCTTCCCGCTTGCTTGAGTTCTCCTTAATAGACGGATTGCTTCGTTTTCATAATAAGCTAGTGCTCGGGAAAGGCAACGACATCCGCACCAAAGTCCTACGAAATGTCCATGAATCAGCCAAAGGGGGACATTCGGGGATACAAGCCACTCTCCATCGAGTTAAATCAACCTTCTGGTGGCCAGGGCTTGCTAAGGATGTTCAGCAATTCGTTAGCAGTTGTGATACATGCCAGAGGTGTAAAACATGAACATGTACCTTACCCAAGACTACTTCAGCCCCTACCAATTCCTCAGCACCCATAGATACACATATCTATGGATTTCATTGAAGGATTACCTAGCTCCCTTCAATCCAATTGCGTTTTGGTGGTGGTAGACCGTTTCACAAAATACGCTCACTTCTTGGCACTCAAGCATCCTTTCTCGGCCATTTAGGTAGCTAACGTCTTTTTGGATAATATATATAAACTGCATGGATTGCCTGTGTCCATAGTATCTGACAGGGACCCGATCTTTTTATCTCAATTTTGGCGTTCTTTATTCACTTCTATGGGGACTGAGTTGAAATTCTCTTCGGCTAACCATCCAGAATCTGACGGGCAAACGAAAAGGGTTAACCAATGCCCCGAGATGTATTTGCGATGCATGATTTTTCATAAATCATCCTCGTGGCGTCAATGGTTACCTCTAGCGGAATGGTGGTATAATACCACATTTCAATCCGCTATCAAGATGACTCCTTTTGAAGCTTTATACGGCATCTCCCCACCAAGGTTAGCAACGGGTCCTGTTCAGCCAACAAAATCTTTGCAGGCCGACTTTTTGCTTCAGGAGAGGCGACAGATGGACAAATTGCTCCAGGACAATATTGCCCAGGCTCAAAATAGGATGAAATTATATGCAGATCACAAACGACTGAACGGATTTTTGTAGTTGGTGATTGGGTATTTTTGAAGTTACACCCCTATTAACAGCATTCTGTTGCCAGGCGAACAATTCCGAAGTTAGCTCCTCGTTATTTTGGGCCTTATCAAATTTTAGAGCTCATCAGGCAAGGTTGCATATCGTTTAGACTTACCAGAAGACGCCGTATCCACCTGATTTTCCATGTGTCCTTACTTAAAAAGGTCATTGACAACAAGGCTATAGCTATTCCAGACCTGCCACCAGAGTTTTTGTCCAACAACACTACTATTTTCCTTTCTTCTGTGCTTCAGACCAGGGTGATTAAAAGAGGAAATCTTCCAGTGACACAATGGCTAATTCAGTGGGATGGTCAAACAGCAGAGGAGGCCACCTGGGTTGATTCGGATACTATCAGGACACATTATCCAAATTTTCAACCTTGGGGACAAGGTTCTTTTAAGGGGGTGCCGGTCATGTGGACAATGGATCAGGGCTTAAGAGCTGGGTCATTAAGAAGAGAAGAAGCAACCGATTAATAAAGGCTCAGCCCATGTTGTGTAAGCGTAAAACACAACTAAACGAAACGTAATTTCTCATAAAATGTATTTGTCATTCCTTCCTTCAAAACAGAAAACGTACGAACAAATCTAAAACAAAACAGAAAAAGAAAATACAGACAATATTCTTCACGGCTCTCCTCTCCACCCTGTCCCCTTTTATGCATCTTCATTCCTAACGACTTTAGATTCCTTCCAGCTTTTCCCCAAATGGGCTGAACTCTCGGTGATCGTTTGCCTCTTCTCTTCTTAGTGGCCCAGCTCCTAAATCCAGATCCGTTATCCATATAACAGTCACCCCCCTTAGAAGAACCTTGTCCCCAAGGTTGAAAGTCTGGAAAATGATGTCGGAGTGTATCAGAGTCTATCCTAAGTAGCTTCATCTACGAGTTGACCATCCCACTGAATAAGCCATTGAGTCACTAGAATGTTGCCTCTTTTAACCACCCTTGTCTGAAGTATAGAGGAAGGAAAAAGAGCTGTGTTGTTTGATAGAAATTTGGGTGGCAGGTTTGGAATAACAATAGCCTTGTCGCCAATGACTTTTTTAAGCAAGGAAACATGGAAAACCGGGTGGATACGGGCGTCTTTTGATAAATCCAGTCGATATGCAACCTTGCCAACCTGTGCCATAATTGGATATGGCCCAAAGTAACGAGGAGCTAACTTCGGAATCGTACGCTTTGCAAGAGAATTCTGTCTATAAGGATGCAACTTCAAAAATACCCAATCACCAACAGCAAAAGTGCATTCAGTTCGATTGTTTTCAGCATACAACTTCATTATGTTCTGAGCCTGGGCGATATTCTCCTTGAGCAAATGGTTCATTTGTTGCCTCTCCTGAAACAAAAAATCGGCCTGCATAGATTTTGTAGGCAAAAAAGGACCGATTGCTAACCTTGATGGGGACTAACCATATAATGCTTCAAAAAGGGTCATGTTGATAGCAGATTGGAAGGTGGTGTTATACCACCATTCTACTAGAGGTAGCTATTGACGCCATGTAGAAGGTTTATGAAAAATCATGCATCGCAAATACATTTCGAGGCACTGGTTAACTCTTTCCGTCTGGCCATCCGATTCCGGATGGTAAGCCGAAGAAAATTTTAATTCAGTGCCCATAGAAGAGAATAACAATTGCCAAAAATGAGATAAAAAAATCAGGGTCCCTGTCAGAAACGATGGACACAAGCAAGCCATGCAGTTTATAGACATTATCCAAAAAGACATTTGCTACCTGAATAGCCGAGAAAGGGTGTTTAAGAGCCAGGAAATGAGCATACTTTGTGAATCGATCGACTACCACCAAGACGCAATTGGATTGAAGGGAGCTAGGTAAACCTTCAATAAAATCCATAGATATGTGTGTCCACGGGTGCTGCGGAATGGGAAGGGGTTGAAGAAGTCCCGGGTAAGGCACACATGTTCATGTTTACAACGTTGGCACGTATCGCAATGGCTAACAAACTTATGAACATCCTTGGTAAGTCCAGGCCACCAGAAGGTTGATTTAATCCTATGGAGTGTGGCTTGGATCTCAGAATGTCCACCTTTTGCCGACTCATGGACGGTGCAGAGTACTTTGGCCCGGATGTCATTGTCTTTCCTGAGCACAATCTTATTTCAGAAACGAAGCAATCCGGCTACTAAAGAAAACTCAGTCAAACAAGAAGAGTCAATTAACTTTTGAGCCACTAAGTCACTGGCCCAGGCATCACCTTCGTAGCTAGATACGACTTCTTCAATCCAAACAGGGGAGAGCACAGTCATGGCTTGGCAATGTAAAGTCCCAAGAAAGGAAATTTCCGACCTGTGGGATAAAGCGTCAGCCACCAGGTTGAGGCTTCCTTGCTTATATTCGATGTCATAGTGCAATCCGAGCAGTTTAGTCAGCCACTTCTGTTGCAAGGGAGTAGTGATCCTTTGTTCCAATAAATATTTCAGAGAATTGTGATCTGTTTGAACAATGAATTTGTGCCCTTCGAGATAGTGGCGCCACAATTGAATGGTCGATACCAACGCTAAAAGCTCTTCCTAGTAAATGGACATGCCCATGTTTTTCGTGTTGAAAGGTTTGCTCATAAACGCAATAGCTCGTTGATTTTGCATTAGAACTGCACCCATACCACCCAAACAAGCATCGGTCTGAATAACACAAGGTAGAGAGAAATCTGGAAGAGCCAATACGGGCGGGCTACTCATTGCCAGCTTCAAAGCAGAGAAAGCATTGTCAGCTTCTGAATTCCAGGAAAAAGAGTTCTTTTTGAGTTGAGAAGTAAGAGGTCGCGCCAATATACCATAATTACGGATGAACTTGCGATAATACCCGGTTAGCCCCAAAAAACCTCTAAGGTGCTTGACCGTGGTCGGAGTAGGCCAATTCACCATTGCATCAATTTTGGAAGGATCGGCCTCGACTCCCTCCCGGGATATGATATGGCCAAGGTACTCCACCTGTGGCTGGGCGAAGGAGCATTTGGATCGCTTAACTACCAACTGATGCTGCCGCAGAATCTGTAACACTACCCGTAAGTGAGCACAGTGAGAGTCGAGCGATGGGCTATATACTAGGATGTCGTCGAAAAACACCAAAACGAACTTCCGAAGCTGAGCCTGAAAAACGTTGTTCATAAGGGACTGAAAGGTGGCCGGTGCATTCGTAAGACCAAACGGCATCACCTTGAATTCATACAAACCGTGGTGCGTTTTGAAGGCGGTTTTGTGGCAATCCTCCGCCCTGCACTCGGATCTGGTGGAAGCCAGCACGCAAGTCCAGTTTAGAGAAAAAGGTAGAACCGTGCAGCTCATCTATAATGGGCATCGGAAATTTATCTTTGACTGTAAGTGCGTTGAGCTGTCTATAATCCACGCAAAATCGCCATTGGCCATCTTTTTTCTTGACCAACGACATCGGTGATGCGAACGAACTCTTACTCGGAGCGATAATTCCCTCTTCGAGCATATCACGAACCAGCCGTTCAATTTCGGCCTTCTGGGAATAGGGGCACCGATAAGGAAGTATTCGGAAAGCTTTGGCCCTGGGGTGGAGAATGATAGCGTGATCTTGGTCCCGCCTTGGTGGAAGGCCGGAAGGAGAAGCGAAGACGTCAGAAAAATCCTGCAAAATAGCTCGAATTGGCTCGGGTAAATTCTCAGCTGGTTGTGTAATGAGGGAGGCAATGTAAGGCACAAACCCAAACGGGTTGCTATTAAAAGAAGTTAAAGATTTGAAATGGGCCCCCTCAGCCTTCTCCCTGGGCGTGGCCTAAGGCAAATGGACTGGTGCTCCCTGGTGGTAAACCGTGATCTGAAGTTTCGGTGGATCAAAGGTAACTGGGCTATGGGCTGTCATCCAGTCAAAGCCCAAAATGAGGTCACTTCCTCCGAATGGCAGAGTCCTCAAAGGAAAGGTAAAGAAGGAACTCCCCATTCTCCAAGTCACCAGTTCAGTTAACGCAGCGCTAAATAGTTGTGCTCCGTTCGCAACTGTGACGGGAGCGCGTGGACCCTCTGCTAGACGGAAATGGAAATGGCCAGCCAAAGTGTCGTTGATGAAACTGGTGGTGCTCCCGCTGTCGATGAGTATGGAGATGGGTTGATGGCCGATTGTCCCCGATATGCGCACCACCGACTGGGTCGTTTGACCCGCAAGGGCATATAAAGAAACTTCCACCGGTTTCTCCCTGTTGTGGTCGCTATGGTCAGTAGCTGGTAGCGGTGTTTCTAGCTGCTCAGGCGTAGCCTCGCTCGGATCGTCGTCGTCGCCGGAATTGACAACCATCACATTGAGCTGTCGGTTCTTGCAAGTGTGACCCGCGGAATACTTTTCGTCGCATTTGAAACAAAGGCCTAATTTCTCTTAAGCTGGAGGTCAGCTTGTGGCACTCTTTGTATCTGGTCAGGTTGTTTGGCGATGATGAGAGATGGGTCGCCGTTCGGTTTAGGAAAGGAAAACTGGCCTGGGTGGTTCGGCCCAACGCTGATTTGATACAAATCGGGCCGGCTTCGTCGCTTTCAGAGCTGCCTCCTCGAGTACAGCTACTTCGATGGCCAGTTCCAAATTATCGGAGCGAGAAATCTTTACCATCGCTCGCACCTCCTCTTTCAAACCACTCGTAAAACTGGCAACCCAAAAGGACTCTGGCATTTCCCGGCAGCTGAGGCTGTGCTTGGGCTTTCAACTCCTCAAATCGTTCCAGATATTCTAACACACAACTACTTTGCCACAACTTGCACAAGGCTTCGATTGTGTCTTCCCCTGGCTTAGTGGAAAATCTTTTACAGAGGGCTGCTGAAAATTGGCCCCAAGTGATTGCCCGACGGTTTGATGCCCATCCATGGTACCAAACATCAGCTTTATCCCGTAAATACAATTCAGCCATATCCAGCTTTTGGTTCTCGCCCACCTGATATAACTCAAAAAATCTATCGGCCTTCCTCAACCTCTTCGAGGGATTATCCCTTGTGAAAATATGCAGCTCTAACTTTGGGTATCGCAGGACCTGTTGGTGGTTCGAATATACTTGTTCACCGATAGTCGGCGAGAACGGTGGTAGCCGGGGTAGCAAGGTTCGCCCGGATTTCAAACGGTCCAGGATTGTAGATGCTGGGGAATCACAGTGTTGGATCCCAGAGGTGGACTTGCATCGCCCCTCATGGGTCTTTTAAGCCGGGATTCCATTTGTTGGAAGGAAACTTGGCCCTACTTCAGATGCAATAAACAACCCACTGGTGTTAGGAGGAACAAAAGTTCCCGGAGTCTGTGGCCTCCAACTGGGGTCGGTTCCTTGCTGTAACGCCAGGCTAGTCGTGAGTCTAGGTAAGAGAGAGCTTGGTTAGCAAAGATAAGACCGCCTCGTGCTTGCCCATCGAATCTTGCTATAAGACTGAAGCGTTCCTTCCAAACGATCGTGTTTGGATTCGAAGGACTGGAGTGTTCCTTCCAGACGATCGTGTTTGGTTTGGAGGCTCTGGAAAGACTGGCCGGCAGTAGCCACCTGCGCGGCAATGTCAGCCATGGCCGACTGTAACCCTTGGATCACGTCGGTAAGTTTCCGCATATTTTCCTCGTTCGTTTTGGTTCTGGTTTCTGCCATTTTCATCGTCCCGATCGTTGCTTCTCTGATACCAATTGTTGTGTAAGCGTAAAACACAACTAAACGAAACGTAATTTCTCATAAAATGTATTCGTCATTCCTTCCTTCAAAACAGAAAACGTACGAACAAATCTAAAAACAAAACAGAAAAAGAAAATATAGACAATATTCTTCACGGCTCTCCTCTCCACCCTGTCCCCTTTTATGCATCTTCATTCCTAACGGCTTTAGATTCTTTCCAGCTTCCCCAAATGGGCTGAACTCTCGGTGATCGTTTGCCTCTTCTCTTCTTAGTGGCCCAGCTCCCAAGTCCAGATCCGTTATCCATATAACAGCCCAAGTGGGGAAGCTGGAGGGAATCTAAAGCCGTTAGAAATGAAGAAGCATAAAGAGAGGAAAGAGAGGAGGACAGAGTGTGAAGAATATTGTCTGTAATTTCATTTCCGTTGTTTTTAGATTTCTTCGTACTAATTTCTCTTTTGGGAAGAATGAATGACGAATACTTTTCCTGAGATTTTACGAGAAAATTCATTCTTTCAGTTGTGTATTGCTATTACACAACAACAGTGAAGAAATCGAAAGCAAGAAAATCGAAGTCAAAGGCCAAAGAACAGAAAAGAAGATATACAAACAACATACACAGGGGAACAACAACGCAAAGAAGAAACCACAGCAACAACCACCTGTAAAACGAAGAGAAAACAGGAGATAGGGGAAGACCCGAAGAACAGAAGAAAGGAAAAACTTACGCAGCAGAAGATTAGTGTAGAGGATAAACAACACCACGAAGAGCAGCGAAGACAAGAAATCGCACAACCCAGCGAATGCGAAGAGAGGAAGAACAGTGCAGAGGAGAAACGAGACCCAAAAGAGCAGCGGATGCGAAGAGAGCAAGAACAGAGATAAGAGAGAAGAAAAGAAAGCGTGAAAGTAGAGAGAATGGAAAGAGGAGCGATAAGAAACGATGAGACAACTCTGAGCATTGATTAGCTGTATTTGCTTCCTCAAATTATTATAAAACGATAAAAAGTGGAATAATTAAAATTTTGGAATTAATTTATTTACAAAACAAATATCTGTAATTATGATTAATTTTCATTATTTATAATTTATTATATTAATTAAAATTAAATAATAATAGAGTAAATATAGAGTTACTCAAGTTAAACATGAAGTAGAGCAAGGTGGTTGCAAGGTCGCCTGTGATCAAAACAATCCTACAAAATTAAATTAGAAGCCTCACCCCACCCATTCTATGCTTCCAAAGGGGTTTTCCTATCATTCCGTAGAAACTAAAATTCTCACCGGAAACTCCTTCGTCTCAGGCGGATTTCGCCTAACCGATATAGAAGCCAGAAGGGAACGAATCCAGTGGCAGACGAAAATCAACAAGATTCCCAAGAAACCTATTGCTCTTAGAGTTGTCAACAAATCCAACTGCAAAAACAAAGAAGAAATAAATATGGAAACGCATGGCAAACTACAAACTATGGGCCAAATTTTGCAGAGAATTCATCACAAAAAGACGATATTATTAATCGATGTCAAAACGAGTGAAGGGACGTACCTCCAACCAGAAAAGTGTGTTGAGAAAAAGAACAGATCCAATGCAAACATCAAAAAGAACGGCAAATGTAGCGAGTCCTATTGAAGTAGGGAAGTTCTTGGCGTTTACTCCCAAGCACAATAGCTATCAAAGACAAGAATGTCCAACCCATGTCAATCCATTATCCCATAAAATGATATAATAAATACTTCGTATTTGGGAGATTTTGACAATAATTGTCAAAAAATTAGACAGTGAGCATTGTCGTACAGAAACGTGAGATAAAACACCAAACGATGACCCTCTAGATTGTCAGAATAACTAAAGCAACTCACCCCAGCCAAAAATCCAACGAATGGAAAAAGACACAAGATGGCAAGAGAGAGCTCCTTAGGTGCGCGTTTGTCTGGAGTCCTAAACATGTGAGAAATCTCAACCTTGGGCCCGTATCGTGAGTAAGGATCAACAAGCTGTCGAGGAGGACGAGGAGCCTTTGCAGGTGCCTCAGGCAGATCCAATACAATGTAACCAATGTCACTTAAGAAAGAATTCTCCTGGAAAAAGGCAAAAACTTCAGTTAGAGTTTTGAGATAAACTATAGGAAGAATAAGAGTTCAAAGAAAATTGTGCTTACCATTACTGAATCGCCAACCATTAATTGAATACCATACTGACCTGAAAGATAGAAAAACTTCTCAACCAGTCCAAGAAAATCCTACAAAAAATAGAAAACATGAGTATAAATATAATAATCGCATCTAGGCTACAAATGCTGAATTTATATTCACCATCAAAGTATGTTCCACTTAGCTAAAAGTACCCACGATCAACACGACTAAAAAATATTTGACAGTCCAAGTAAAAATGTGAACGTATTCTGTTTTTCCTCGTTTATGAAACAGAGTTCGCGCTAATGCAGAGTCACAATCATAACTAATACATATTGTCCATGTTATGCTACATCTGACTATAAAAAAATTGTATTTGTTACGCATAAACTGCCACCTATTCAAGTCATAAATATTATAATGTTGTTTAATGTTCCTCGTAAAATGACTAATAATGAATTTAATATAAGCTTGGATGAGCGCTCAAACTTTACTAGGATTATCTCAAACTCTTTGCCAGAGCTTCCAACAACAAAGACATGTTCGGTGCCACTCTCGTGTCTTAACTTAAGAAATGCCTGCAGAACAAAAATTACTATTTAGTATGAGTAAAATAACATACAAAAATACAGACGCACATACAAACCTGATGTGGCTTAAAAATATGTCCACGACGAGTGGCAAGCTGAAAGGATAGCCGCATCTTTTGGAGGTGGTTTGCTGACAGTGAGACAGCATTCTTCCCAATTAATTCCAGCCTGAACAGAAGCACATTGAAGGGAAATAAAAGTCATTACATTAAGCAAAAAGTAACAAGCTTTTTAGACTAACACTTCCAATAGTTTATGTGCACAAGTTGTTATTAAAACCATTGATGATCCATCACGCAACAACACAACATTTCCACAAAAGGAAAAGAAATTGAAACAGCTGCGTACTTCTGAATTTCAATAATCCCAAGATCACTATCAAATATTGCAGTTTCTGCATTGTCAATTCTGGCAGCTCCAGTAACAAGTATTGGTACTTGACGCTGGCCTCCCGTTGTATAAATAGCTTTGTTCTCAGAATCATGGACAATGATCTAGAGGGAAAGAGATCCCACAAATCATGAAATGAAAGTGAAAGAGATCCCACAAATCATGAAATGAAAGTTTAAGATGCAATAGAATCACACTACAAAATAACTACCTCAAAGGCGAATAAGTAATTTCCAACATCAAAATTCTCACTCAAAGCTTCCAAGAGAAAATCGCCACTTTCAGAGTCAAAATTGAGTTCCTATGAAATAAAGACATGGAAGAGTGCAAAAAAAAAAAAAAAAATAGTTAAATTACTTTCAATGCAAGTTTGATCTGACGAAAAGAATCTATAAACATCAAAATTAATTCTGTTTGAAAGGAAGGATACAGAAATATCAAAGAAAGGGCTGGTGGATAGCTGACCTGATTCTCAATGATGGGAGAGGCTTTGGAGCCAGATGGGAGAGCACGGACTAGCTTGACTGATAAAGGAGGTGGTTTCGAACCAAGAACAGTACCCACTCTAACCTGACCATATTTTAAGTTAAAGAATTAAAAATTTGAAATAGGAAAGAACTTTCATCAATCAGTAGGCCACGAGTTTGTTAGAAATGCAAAGAAGCAAAATATGCCGAAAAAAATGCTACATTGGACTCCTCAGAGGCTCGCTGCACTGGATAAAGAAATTTCACTAAACAAGATTACCTTAAGCTGGTCTTTCTTAGTCAATGACAACACCGTAGCTGGAAGATACAAAATCAATGGAATGGTAACCCTGTTGCATTTAAAATAACATGATAAGATAACTGATTTAAATGTTTCAGACGCCAGGAGCAATAGAAAAATTTATGGAAATGCATAATGAATAAGTATTATAAAGATACATATGACTTATACTGTAGACAACTACCAAGGACAGACAAATGACTTATACATGCACAAAAACAAAGTTAGTATTAGTAAAATTTAAAATGACCAGAAACGGCACTCCACCAGTAGAAAACTCGCCTGTTATTTTCAAAGAAAGCTAAAGAGTCTAACTGGTTATACAAGTTCTTGGTATCACCAGGTATTCCGATGCCCAGAAAAAATTTAGCTAGACCCATAATTTTTTCACCGGCAAGCTGAAATTCCGAAACAAAATCATCAGAAGTCAAAATTACAAGCATCATTCAGTACGCTACCGCTTACGTTGAAGCTTCCCAAATTTACAGCTGAAACTGCTGCCAAACCTCGAACAACTGAAGAAGTGGTTGTTAAAGGACCCTGATCTATCTTTGGATCAACGGCTTTATCATCAAAGTAAAAGGATCCATCATCTATAGGTAAGAAAATGATTAAATAAGTAACTGATAGTGGCAAATTGGCGATGTCCCGCAAATCAATTTACAATCATTTTTTTATCAACAAATATCATCTATTAACATATGGAGAACTTTTGTGGAATTTTTCCAGCAACTATTAACAAGCCAAAACAGTACAATATAAAGGTCTGTGCACGCTTGTGCACTCAGGCACAGTTTATCATTTGCATAGGGCATCGTAATTTCTTTTTTCAAAGAGGTTCAACTTTTTTACCCAGCAACAAATATAATATTTGACAAACAGGCTGAATATCCAAATCCAGTTACTTAGGTATGATGTCATAAGTTTATACACTCGTCATTATTATTTGCATAGAGCATCATAATTTCTTTTTTCAAAGAGGTACAAATTCTTATATAATATTTGACAGACAGGCCGAATATGTAAAGCTAGGATAATTAGGTATGATGTCATAAATTTATAAAGAAGCTGCATCCAAAGTTCTATCCTCTTCAACCCCACACTACTCCTCATATTATGCCCAAGTTTTTTTTTTTCTTAGTCAAAAGCACGATGCCCTATTCGTGCCTAAATAATTAAAATTGTAATCAAAAGTTCACCAGTTCTGATTCAAAGGCATTTCAAGATTTCTTTGGCACTCAAATAGCTAGAACAGAATGCAAAAGTAGCGACAAATTCAGACAAGGGCAAAAAAAAAAAGCTGTACCCGATAATATTTAAAGGAAAAGGTTATAAGGAATTTATTAATAATTAAGGAAGACATGCAATATTAAATTGGGAATCGGTTTACTATTTGCACAGATCAGATGTCCATAAAATTTTTGTTGGAACTATGGCTAACTACACCGAAGCAACAAAATTGGTTATTTAAGTTAATCGGCTTTGACCTTCATACTGTGTACAAACCTGGCAAACAAAATCAAGCAGCTGATCCACTTTCTTGACGGGGCGGGTGGGACAATTCAGTTTCACTCTTCTCTTACCCGAAACTATGGATTTAACTATTATAGCTAAAGAAGTTGAAGAAGACAGCAAGTTAAAAAAATTAAGGATGATATTTTATAGGGACATGTGTTGATCAACGTTATGAATTACAGAATGGAGTTCTATTATTGAAGGGAAAAATTCTGATTCCTTCCAACTCTGGGTTCGAAGCAAAAATTATTAAATGAATTTCATAACTCACCGATTGGGGGACATTATGGTGTTTGGCCTTTCTTTAAGCAAATCAGGGCTAATGTACTACGGGACAGGACTTTCCAAAGGTGTACAACAAGTAGTGGCTATTCGTGGTATTTGCCAACGCAATAAGGTGGAATCTTCTAGTCCAGCAAGACTCTTGCAACCTTTACCCATTCCCAATCAAGTTTGGGAGGATATTGCAATCGACTTTATTTAAGGGCTTCCAAAGTCTTGCGGGAATGAAGCAATTCTTGTTGTGGTATACCGCTCAACTAAACTCACCCATTTCATCACTTTGAAACACCCATATACTGCTCGAAACATTGCTGAAGTATTTTGTAAAATCGTGCGATTACAAGGGATTCAGCTTCAACAAACTTGTTTGAAAATGAGTTCTACATACCGACCACAAACTGATGGCCAAAGCAAAGTGCTCAATCATTGTCTCGCAGCTTATTTACGATGTTTTGTTTCAGATTAGTCACGACAATAGAGTGATAAGATCTTCCCACTTTTATTCCAAGAACGAAGAAAAAAAATACAGAATTGGGTTATTCGAGAGACCCACCCTCTCCCGCCAAGATTTCCAACTCTCAAAACTCCTTCTCGCTTCTATTTTCCCTCTTTTTATTCTCTTCTTCTTTTCCCCCAACTGCTTGTAACCAACAAACTTACTATTTTGTATTGAACAATTATTGCTCCAATGAACTCTAATGAACAATTAACTACTTATTCTATTTACTACACTTTATTTCCTTCTCTTGGAATATGTAAACCTAATAATAGGCTTATCATAGAGTAAATGGCTAAATTGGGCAAAATACTAGTATAATATTAATTTTCAAGCAATGGGAAAATGACACCATCCCGAGCATTCTATGGCCATGATCTGCCCACATTCTTCACTATTGTGGGGCAAAAACAGCGATGAGATCAATGGATCAGGAGTTACAAGACTGCAATAAATTACTTAAAATTTTGCGTCATAATCTACATAGAACTCAAGGGCGGATAAAGAAATATACAGATACTTCCAAGGTGGATAAACAGTATTTTGTGGATAATTTAGTATGGTTGAAGCTTAAATCATATCTCCAACGCTTAAATCATATCACCAACATTCTGTTCATAAAAGGTCCAATAACAAGTTAGCTCCTAGTTATTTCGGACTGTTTGAAATACTTTTGAAGGAGGGAGAAGTGGCTTCCAAATTGCAATAGACAGAAGGTTCGCAAAAAAAAAACACCGGTTTTTCATGTTTCACAACTTGGGAAAGTAATGGACCAATCTTCTTCACTTCTTCACCAGTAATTTTGGATGAAATCTATGATGAACAATAGCCATTCTTTCCATAATAAGTTGTTGATCAGCATTGGATTTCTCATCATAAGGAAATACTAATTAAATGGATCAGTCAACCAATTGAAGGTGCAACTTGGGAGTAGACAGGAGAGATCAGCTTCGCTATCCTAATTTTGACCTTGATGACAAAGTCGATGTTGAGGGGGGGAGGTGTGTTGCACGTGGTGGTCAAAAAAGGGAACAGTATGGGTTGACATACAAAAGGAGAGGTAAAAAGGACACAGTTGTAGATTTGGGGAAGTTGTGGATGGATAGAAAGAAGATATATAAGGTTGAAGTGCTGTTTTTTTTTTTTTTTACTATTTATGAATGTATTTTCATTTGAAAAAAAAGTGTGATGTCCGAGCATGAACTTGTGTGTATTTTCGGGCCAGATGTTGCCGGACCTGTGATGTTTGTGTTTTCTTTGTGTTTTGTTGTTGAATTATGTTGGTGTGTAAGATGATTTTGTGGTTGTTGTTCTAAATCTAAGAATAAGTTTGTGTCTACATACATGTTCCTACCAAAATCATGCAAGTAAGCTAGAAGCAGTGTGATGCTTCTAATTCAGTGATCACTTACGTGTAGATCTAATTTCTACGAAAGAGCAAATTATTATTAAATGAAACGAACACTCCAAGTAATTACAAAATATTGAGGGATTTAAATCAGTTAATTCACAAAGAAGTGAAAGGAATTGTTAAAATACAATAATATATCAAAGAGAACTGAAATTAGCAATTTAAAAACCTAAGACAAAATATTTCTCGAACGGATAGTAGTAAAACTAAACCAAAGAAAATGCTTTCTGAAAAAAAAAAAAAAAAACCAAACAAATATTAAATATTCGTAAAGATCCCATGGAAAAGTGAAAATTGACAAAAATAATCATAAAATGGTAAACTTTTTACCTACCATATTTCTCAATGCTGTCAAAAAGTTTCAATATGTCATTTTTCAGAGTCCCAATCTGCCCAAAAGCAATTAAGAGAAAATTTTAAAACATAAAATAAAATTGAGGAATAGAAAATAAAAATGATAAGTCATGAACAACGTGAGAATAAAAAAACCGTGAAATTACAAAAATTATAACAACAATTAAGTTCATTAACATAACAAATAATAAATAATAAGGTAAAAAAGAGTTAAATATTCTCAAGTGGGTGGTCACCACATGGAGATCATATTAGATTTGGAAGGGATCTATAACAAGGACACGGACACAATTCCACATGGATACACCAACTCATTATTTTCAAAGAAAATTAGAAATCAAACACATGGAAAACTTGAAACATAAAATATATCCAGATATTTTTACATAATTATATATCTTTATAAATTAGTGTACAATTTGTATTGTTGTATATATATTTACAACTATTTATTTTAAAAATGCTACCATTTAAGTCAAGTTATAAATTTACCCAACTTGATAAAAAATAGAAAATCTATAATAGTTTGGAGATTGAACTCAATACTATAATAATATATATATATAAAAAAATAAATAAATAAAAATAAAAATAAAAAACTAGATAATAACATGAAAAAAAGCTCCCCAAGAGTAAGGATGAGACCTACAGAGGACAGGTTGTATCACAGGGGGATGTTCCAGAAAGACTAACCTTAACCTGACGATCTGGTGTACCACAAATTCAGTTTACCTAAGTAGAACTATTTAATTGCTTAGTTCGTAGGTGTACACTGACAGCTCTATTCACTCTAACCTCCGTTTAATAGTTATACACAGGTTACATAAAGATGTGCAACCCAAAATATGAAGACCACAAACCTTGATGAAAAAGAGAATATGTTCGCTACAAACCTAAAACATAGATTTAATATTACAAGCTGCAGTTAATCTGTGATGACAGTGAAAGGTACGAAAATTTTATCAAGAAAATATGACACGTATATCCACTGCTAAGCTGATAGTGTGCATTAAAACTTCAAAGCAATTTTCAGAAAAATTAATTACCAAATTTTGATTAATATCATTAGATGACAATGACACAACTCCAGCAAGTGCTTCAATAGCTAATCCTGTAAGAGTCACAGAGATGCCCAATCCTGATTAGGAGAACGATTTAAGAAATGCAATAGAACTCATACTAAGTCGTCCACGACAAACAATTTCGAGCCCTAGTCTTCCTAAATCTTGTTTAAAATATTTAGTTACTGAACCTGATTGTAAAGCCAATTTAGCCTTTTCTCACTTGGTAAGAAAATGATGATATGCATTCAAATCGTTTCTACATCGTTTCTACTAGTTGTCCACACAACCAACCACCAACATTTCACATAATGAGGTATGTGAGTACCTGAGTGTTTTGGCATTCAAATGCCTAGTCATTTAATCATCACTTAATTTTTTCAGATAATCAAAACAAAAACATAACTACAGACATTCACATTCAACTTCACTTGTTTTTTATGAGAAACAAAGTGTACTTCAGTCACACATAAAGTAACGTAAAAATACTTTCAATGTGTTATTACCTGCCGCATATGTACTAGACTTGGGAAAACTTGAGCTAAGGCGCCATCTTCCATCGCTCTGACCTAAAGCCTGCAAATAATGTACAAACTCATTTTAACGTCTTTATGTAAATTGTTTTTTTTTTTTACCTAAGAGGGGAATGAAAACTAGATGTCATTATAAGACTCCACAAATCAGGAAGACCGAAGCCCTATGCAAATAAATCTTAAAACAGCATCTAGTTTGCAAAACTAGACACTGAGCACTACCTAATAAAGAATTTCCCTACACAAGTCCAGACTGTAAAATATTGTCCCTTTCAGAAATGGTTCCAAACACCCCGTTACTAACCTTAATAGACTGGAAAATACTATTTGCATCACCAAGAAGTATATCAACCTCAGAACTTTGATCCTGCAAGCAGATGAAATCAAACTACGCTGGAAGCAGCAAAAAAAGTTACCAGTTTTAGTAGAAAAAATGTAGCAGTTGGAAAAAGGCATTAAATACAAACCATTTTGCCTGTAAATTACATGCACAAAGATTAAATTATATCTCCACTAGCTACTACATACTCAAAATCAAAGCCTTAAAAAAATAAAGAAAATCAACACTCGCTTAATTTTCATTTGAAATTAAACAAATTATAAACCAGTTACCACAGTACCACTTGCAAGAAAGAAATGAACGTTAAATTTGAAGAAGTAATGCATTTATGAAAGACTTGCCTTGATAAGTCGCAAACTTCCAATTGCATAGTAATAGTCATGCAAGGATTTTGCATCAACCACCGCAGCTTTGAGTCTTGAAATTAAGGTCTTTGTATTGAGGGGGAAAAACATCAGTCATGACACAGGAATTTAACTAAAACCACGTACAACTCATCAAAGCTAAGAACAGGAGATAATCTCATAAACTTGCTCACTAATGTCACATTTGATTATGCTGCTAACTCTTAAAGCATAAAACAAATCCCTAAGAGCAACAGACGAGCTAAGAACTTCTGATACAGACTTGCAAGTGGTAACATTTACGTCCTTTCCATTATCGATTCCGAGAATTTCAAACGATCTCAATGCCTTGTACGTTTCCTCTAAACTGAAGATCAAAAAAATACAAAATCAAGTCGCAAACACTCTTCAGCTTCGAGCCAATTAAAACCAGCACTGCAAAAAGTTCAAGTATGGGTGACACCAAATTCATTTACAAGCGTCACACTTTAAAGGCAGTCAAAGTTGAAGGTAGCAAAAAAAAATATCCGTCAACAAAGCAGAATGTTCATCATTAACAAGGCAGAATTTAGAATTTATATACAATGATTCAGATCTTTCTTTGAGAAATAAATGCCGGAGATTCCTAAGTGTGAGAAAGGGGAGAAATATATTTAATAGGAAGTGAATGGAATCTGAAAATAAATTACCAACAACTTCAGCATTGGAGAGAAATAAAATAGAAATAACAACCATCTCCTCCAAATCCAATGCTACACATAATGCTTAAGAGCCGCTTACAAACAATGAACGTGTTAAACACAGGTCAGTGGAGCTACAAGAAACAATACCAAAAATGTTAACTTTAATATTTTAACTCCAGCAATCCCAACAACAATTTGATGCGGGAATGAACAGGGTATCCTCTTTCCCAACTTTCTACAGGGATAAACAACAAAAGTTTAAATCAAGTAGACGAATCCAAATGCCACCCATCAGGGTTTAAATAGGAGTTAAATAGGGGTTTAGTTGACCTTCCAAAAGATCCATCGGTACGAACGAAAAGCTCCAAAGCAGCTGATCAGTGAGAATCTGAGATAGGGTGAACAATCTTCGCCGCTTGGCAGATCGAAACAGCCAAAAGCGGTACAAGAATTAGAAGTCCTATCAGGCTATTGGCCATTGCTGCAATTAGACCATGAACGGAAAAATAAATACATTGGCATACAAAAAATTAACAAAATAAAATAAAAAATAGTTCGTCCAACTGTCCATGGCTTTCGATCGGAGGAAATCTTACGAACAGCGTTTTCCGAGCGGAGTCTCGGTGTTAATGCAGTCTGAATCTTCGCCCCTCGATGCCTCCGTTGTCAGACTGTTCGTACTATTTATAGCCGAGTCTAAGAGATCTTCTGCCCGAGCGAGTGATGTAGCACTCTAAATACCGTAAACTACACACTCTATGTTTAGTGAAAATTAATGTTTTTTAAATAATAATAAATTTATAACCTAATTTTATATTCTAATATCTTATTTAATAATTTTTAATATATTTTAATTATTATATCAATTAATAAATGAATTATGCGAATAAAATAAATTAGATATAATTTTATCATTATTATTTTTTTAGGCCCAGTAAATTAGGTTTCTTGTCAAATCTATATTATGTTAACGTTGACAATAAATATTATATTCGACTAAGAAAAAAATTTAACGGATCATATAGATCCTTATGACCACTGTTATAAGTAGCTAAGTCAGTGAAAACAAATTATAGTAATATGATGTTTTGTTGGTGTGGGCATGATATGGTCGACAAAAGTATAATTGAATGACTATTTAAAAACAAAATTAAAATTATAAAAAAAATTAATGAAAAATAAAAAACTTAATTGAGTATTTAAGTAATTATTTATTGGATAAATATCAAAATGAACCCTAAAATATGAGGATTTTTTCAACGGGTATCTTAAATTTTTAATGTCATCAATTGACTCATCAAATTTTGAAATGCTAATAATGAACATGTTACCGTTATTGTTTCTGTTAACTTTGTTAATAAACTTTAAAAATGATTGTTTTGTCTATCAAATTTTTTTTTTTGATTTATTTTAAAATATATCTTGTTAATGAGTGTTTTGTCCGTTATTAATTTTATTAATTATATTTTAGTTAGTGGTATTTAGTGAAAAAAATTAATCTTAATAAATATATATTTTTTAAAATATAATCAATAAAAATAAATTAAAAAACAAAACCAATTACTTTTTAAGGTTTATTAACGGAATTAGTGGAAATAATAAAAGCAAGATGTCCATTACTAACACCTCAAAATTTGAGGTGTCAATTAATTAAATTAAAAATTTGTTGAAAATATTTTCATACTTTAATGTCAATTTTGATAATTATCCTTATTTATTTAATAATAATAATAATATCATAAATTTATAAAACATTTTAGGATAAAAACAAATTTAAACTCCAAAGTACGAGGTTAATTTAAATTATTCCTAAACTATAAATCATAATAACTAAAACCTTAAACTATATATGATGTAACGTTGATCACCCTCCGTTATAAATTTACACCGAGAACGTTGGATGATTTAGCAGAACACGTTCGGTCGAGCCACATTGTGACGAACCTCCTCATGATGAGGCGGCCTTTTGTTTTGTCGTCAATTTTAGAGTCATTTGGGCAATTTTTGGCGATTAAAGTCAATTTGGGAATTTGAGTCTCGAATTTTGTGGGATTTTATAGACAATATTGAAGGAAACGCTTAAAGATTGAAAAATCAACATAGTGAAGGCGAGAAATGGTCGGATTTTGAGTCGAAATCACGAGGGACTTAGCTTTTAGGTTTTTTCGAAAGTTGATGATGAGAATGGGAGGTCAATTTCTTATATAGCGTCAAGGATCGGCCTCCGTTCTTGGGAAACATCCTCATGCTCTCAAAATTAAGACCAAGAACGAGAGGTTGATCCTGGGCGGCAACCCCCCGTTCTTACCCTGTCCAAAAAATTACAACACATAATGGGGATTCCCACCCAAACATGGTCGTCCGTTATTAAACATTTCACTTAACACATGGGAGATCGTTCTAGAGTGAAGACCTCTCATTCTCACGGCGCACAAAAATTACGGTAGGAATGGAGCGCCTATTCGGGACAGTGACTCCCCGGCCCCCGCTATAGAGCACCCTCTAAACTGAAAGAGGTAGAGAGCTTGAAGTCGTTACGAGACATGGACCTCCCGTTCACGAGCTCCCTTTAAAATGGGGGAGGCAAGTAACTGAGGGTCGTTCTGGAGCAGGGACCCCCCGTTCTCGAGCACCCTTAAGAAACGGGAAGTCGTTCCGGGATAGGAACCCTTCATTCTCGAACAACGTGCAATACACGTTGAACGTGGTCACTACCTCTCAAATTTACCTTCCGACCCAATATGTTTACTACCGTGTAAGCAATAGACAGAACGTGACTATTTATTTTAGATCGTCCCTCCGTTCTTGTCATAAATTTAGTATAGGGTGATCAATATCTGTCAGAATTTAATTCGTTACATTATTGATAATTTAATATTTTAGTTGTTAGAATTTACAGTTAATAAGAAATTTAAATTTACCTTGTATTAGTTTAAATTGGTTTTTACCCAACATTTTAATCTCGTGATTTTATGAGTGATTATTTTCATTTGCCGTATCTTCCTACCAAACTTACCCGGCGTAACTCACCGGGAGATTTTAGAGTTTCATTCCTATTGCCACTAAGTTTGCTGCGGAGATAATGGCGAACGAAGAAGCGTCGAAGATCGGAGACAATAAAGATGCTGAGTCAGGTAACGAGGATCCTGACAGTATCAGAATTCAAGGAATGCAATTTTGTTACGAAAGAGAATGCCCACTCTTCCTTGATTTCAGTCTCAAAGTTGGTCCTGGATCTCGTTGCCTTTTGGTCGGCGCAAATGGATCTGGTATGCCATCATAATTTTCTGGAGTTTTTTTAGCTGTTGATGCTATTTAGCATTTGTTTTTTGGATAAATGTTTGCGATACTGGTTCAAATTCGGAATGATCATGTTGGACAGACTCGTGATTTTCGTACTGTTGTATGTATGTTTGTTATTATAGCTGTCATTTTCAGTATAAACATACATGAATTTGTTGTTTTTAACGAGATGTCAAATGTAATCAAGAGACAGAACGTATTGTTGTAGGCCCTTTAACCACTTATACCTGGAATAGAGTTATAGACCCTATTTTCAGTGGAGGAGAATGAAAGAAAGTCAAGGTTTGGAGTGAACCAATTTGTGTCGAAATCATGAAATAAAACACATAAAAACGCTCTTCCCCGTTCTGCTGCTTGAATAGATTGTTTGCTTTGTACAGGGAAGACAACTTTGCTGAAGATTATGGCTGGTAAGCATATGGTTGGTGGAAAGGATGTTGTGAGGGTGCTCAATAGATCAGCTTTTCACGATACAAAACTTGTATGTAGTGGTGACTTGGCCTATTTGGGAGGATCTTGGAGTAAGACTGTTGGCTCTGCTGTGAGTTCCTAAACCAGACTTCTTTATATGTGACAACCATTGGTGTCGATTGCTTTCTTCTCTATATTCTTTCTTTGGCAGTTTTTTTCCTTTTCTTTTTGATGGTGTATTTGTGTACACGATAAATTCTTTTTGATAAAACGTCTGATATGGGAGGGATCCTTACATCAAGTAAAATGGTGGAAGCTGAAATGGGTTTATTTAGTCTCTTATTATGCAACTGCGGAGGAATCCTTGGCCCACCTACTTATAAACCATTCGTTTGGTAAAAAATTTGGAGGGCATAAGAGAAAGCGACTTTGCGGGTAATACCAATGAGCATGACCGAGCCTTTATGTGATGAAACATTTTGATGTTAACACCTAGATTATTTTTTGTTTCTGCTTAAAGAAGAATGATAAAGCATTTAGTTATGAGAGTTTTGCATGTCTAATTTTGTGTACGATTATTACTCACTAAATAAACCCATTTTAGATCTGGACTTATATGCTCTTCATTTTTGTGGTTTTAAATACATTAACTTATTACTGCTAAGAAAAGAAAGGGCATGTACCATCATGGTCATTGGTGTCTTAATATGTGTTAGAATTTGGTGTGACCTGAATTCTAGTTGGGCCGGGTCGGACCCGTATATCAATATTAGAGTTTTACGTTTTTCTATATATTGATACTTGAGTCGCAAAATTCATTGTACCGAATTTGATAATAGCGATTCTCCCCTCTGCCTGTGGTTTTTTCCCTTCTAGGGTTTCTACGTAAAATTCTGTGTCTATTATTTTTTCGTTTTATTTTTTGGTTTGTCGATTGTTCGTTACAGGTGAATTATGGCGTCTAATCCTAACAACTAGTATCAGAGCTTCAGGTTGAAGGTTTTCGAAAATCAGGGTTTGATTTTTCGAAGGGTATCGATCGATTTTAGATTTGCAATTTTCGGTAAGTGAAGTTTGCAATTTTGTTGAAAAAGGAAAATAGAAAAGAAATTTATTTCTTTTCTATTGTTTGTTCTGTTTGCCGTGAAGAATAGAAAAGAGGAAAAAAAAAAAAGATGTTGTTTTCTTTTTGGTTGTGTTCTGCTCGCCGCGAAGAACAAGAAGAAAAACAGCCCCATCGCCGCTGCCATCGCTGATCAGAAGAGAAGCGCCGTCCGACTGTGAGAAGCGCAATGCAACCCGAAGCCGAAGAACAGAGCCTTAGCCGCACCCCGTTCTGCTCGACCACGAAGAACAGAACAGCGAGAGAGCAGCCCACGCAAAGTAACAGGGGAGAGACCGCCGTTCTGCCTTCGTGCACCAGAACCGCGCCGTCGCAGACCGCACAGACCACGCCGACCTGCTCCGCCGCTGTCGTTGCCGCCGCCATCCGCAAAGAACTACTCCTCTGAAGAACAGAGAGAAGCCGCTGCGAAGAACAGTGAGAAACAGGTGTGTATGTGACCTACTCAGAAACATAGGTAAGCCTATGGCAGGGGCTTTTTAGAACAAGTCGTAGAAGAGCAGGCGTGCATTGCCGCAGCGAGCACACCGAGGGATCCCTTCGGAAGGCTGAGACATGAGCTAGAAAGAGATTTGATTTTTCGAGAAAAATATTTGGGCAAGGTTATTGATTTAGATATTTTCGGGCTTAGATAATTTGTCCGGCAGATTTATTGAGAATACTTTTGGAGTGAAATTCTGAAATCAATTGGGCTGACTTGGATTGATTATTGAGGTTGAATAATTGATCTGAAAATATCTGTTTTTTGGGGTATTGATTATTGATAACGATGATAGGCGAGGATAGTACAGGACATGTCATTAGAAAATTCGATGGGACAGATTTTGCATTCTGGAAAATGCAAATCGAGGATTACTTGTATGGGAAAAAACTTCATCTTCCCTTGGGTGCGAAACCAGAGAAGATGAAAGATAGTGAATGGAATCTCCTTGACAGACAGATTTTGGGAGTCGTCTGATTGACGCTAGCCAAAAGCGTTGATCACAACGTGGCGAAAGAGAAGACCACCATGAGTCTGATGAAGGCTCTATCTGATATGTACGAGAAACCATCTGCGAATAATAAGGTATTTCTTATGAAGAAGCTTTTTAATCTGAAGATGATTGATGGTGCTTCTGTCGCAGCGCATCTAAATGAGTTCAATACTATTGTGAATCAATTGCTATCTGTGGAAATTGATTTTGAAAATGAGGTTTGTGCCCTAATTTTGTTGGCGTCTCTACCGAATAGTTGGGAACCTATGAGAGCAGCAGTTAGTAACTCAGTTGGAAGTGCTAAACTGGTATTTACCGATGTGAGGGATCGTATTCTTGCCGAGGAGGTTTGTAAGATTGATTCTGGTGAATCATCGAATGGATCATCTCTGAATGTTGAAAATAGGGGCAGAAGTCAAAGTAAAGGTCCGGGCAATAGAAATCAAAGTCAGAGGAAGTCCGGAAGACACGCCAACTTTGAATGTTATCATTGTGGCAAGAAAGGACACATAAAGAGATTTTGTCACAAGTTTCTTCGGGAGAATCTGAATGCCAAAGGAAAGGAAAAGATGTTCGAAGAGGGTGACACAGCCACCGAGGAGTCCTTTAGTGTGTACAATGAGGATGTTGTAAATTTTGATTGCCAAGATACGAGTTGGGTGATAGATAGTGGCGCTTCAATACATGCCACTTCGCGGAGAGATTTCTTTACGTCCTACACTTCGGGTGACTTTGGAAGTGTGAGGATGAGAAAAGGTGGCGTTGCAAAAGCCATTGGTACGAGAGATGTGCGTTTGGAGACCAATATCAGCAACACCTTGGTTTTGAGACGTGTGAAGTACATCCCCGACATCCGCAAGAATTTGGTCTCGACTGGCAAGCTCGACGACGAAGGGTTTGGCAACACCTTTCGTGATGGAAAATGAAAGCTTACTAGAGGTTCATTGATTGTGGCGAGAGGAGAAAAATACTCCTCATTACATGTGATGCACGCGAAGATCGCGGATTCCTCGGTCAATGTGGTGAGTAATAAGGCTGCAAAGTTTGTGAATTCACCTTCTAAGAGAAAGGTTGAGAAGACTTGGAAGAAGTTAGATTCTCAGGTGAAGATTTGGTTGGGATCTTAGGGTACATCAGAGCCGGTGAGTCAGCCTATTACAGATGTTCAGTCATCAGTTTCAGATTCACGTCGGAATGATATTGTCAAAGGCAGAACCATGTAGAAGGTTAAAACTCTAGGACGATATGATGAAACTGTGGGTTATGCATTGAATGTGTTCGAGGGTAACGATTCCTGTGTGGAGTCTTCAACATGTTCAGATGCAGTTCGTTGCGACAACTTTGATAGTTCAGTGATACCATGGAAGAGGAGATGCGATTTCTTCTCAAGTAAGTATCTCAAGTTTAAGCGGGGCTTAAACTTGAACGGTATCGGATGCTGAGTTGGCCTATCTGGGGCCTTTGTAGTAGAAGAGTTTATGTTTAATGAGGTTTTGCAGATTTGTTTCCTTGCCGGAATTTCCTTAAAGGGGGAGATTGTTAAGGTTCAGTGTTCTGGATTCGCTTTGGGTTGGGCCGAGTAGCATTTTGGATCTCTCACATGGAACTCGTGTAAATGTGGAGTTTATTAGAATTTAGTGTGACCCAAATTCTAGTTGGGCCAGGTCGGGCTCGTATATCAATATTAGGGTTTTACGTTTTCTCTATATATTGATGCTTAAGTCGCAAAACTCATTTTACCGAATTTGATATTAGTGATTGTCTCCTCTACCCGTGGTTTTTTCACTTCTAGGGTTTCCACATAAAATTCACTATCCATTATTTTCTCGTTTTCTTTTCGGTTTCTCGATTGTTCGTTACATGTGGATTTTGACGTCTAATCCTAACAATATGATGGTAGGGTTAAACTTAGAAATGAAGAAATCGAAACAAGGCATATCATGATGAATGATGGATTTGTGAAATATAATAATTTTGTCACCGTTCATTCTTCTTCTAATCCAAATCCACGTTCTTCTATGCAAAAGCCTCCAATGCTTGTGGAAAATGTTGCATTTTATGATTCCACTAATGTGTTTAATTCCTACAACATGGTTGGAGGCTACCTAAGGTTTCATTTTATTTCTTGGAGAGTGACCTAAGACTGTCAAACAGATGCTCTTAAGCCATTATCTTACGAAATGTTTGAAACTTACATCATTGATCATGTGATGCTAATAAGCGTATATTTTTCCCCTGTTTATGAGCATTTGACGTTTTTTTTATAAAAATCAGTAAATTTGTCTCTGCAAAACATTCAGGGGGAGATTCCGCTTCAGGGAGACTTTTCTGCTGAACATATGATTTTTGGAGGTGCATTATTTGCTGTTAGACTTCATGCTTTTCCAGCTCATTTCTTTGACGTGGCTTCTTTCATTTTTAGAGAGCATAAGACAGAGATGAATAGAACTTTCCCCCTTTTCCCACCAGTTAACTAAAAATATATACATATTTTGAGCTGGGGGAGGTAGCACATTGTCTACTTCTGTATTGTTTATACCTTTTTTATTCAACCATTACCATAAAAATCTCATTAATCACGTTTCATTATCCTTTTTTTCCAATTTATGCTATAGTTGAAGGAGCTGATCCTGGTAGGAGAGATAAGTTGATCGACCTTCTCGATATAGATCTTCACTGGCGAATGCATAAAGTGTCAGACGGTCAACGACGTCGAGTTCAAATCTGTATGGGGCTTCTTCATCCTTTCAAGGTACGAGTATATATAATAGATAATTCTACGCCCTTATTTGTGAATTGGTGCACAACTGGCAACTGAGTATAATTCACAACTGAACCTGATTGCATATTTTTTTAACATTGGTTTTGTTTTCCAATAACCTGTTTATTTTCACGCTTGTGAAGGTGCAGCATCATTATAATAAGCTGCCTCGCCTAGTGTGGACTTTTTACATCAAATCTTACTATATTGACCTACTTTAATTCAGCTCAGAACATTGAACAAATGGTGCAGAGGTAGTTAGCTTTAGATGCTAACTTCCTGCTATTCTTGATGAATTTTCAGGTTCTTTTGCTGGACGAAGTTACTGTGGATCTTGATGTTGTTGCAAGAATGGACCTACTGGACTTCTTCAAGGAAGAATGCGAACAGGTTTGGTGAATAATTTTTTTTTTTTTTTCTAAGTATAAAACGCAAAATTATATCGTATGTTTGAGAACTTAATCGTTCTTACTCAGAGTTTCTCTTGTGGTTACTCTTGTGGTTACTCTTGTGGTTACTCTTGTTGTTTTTAGAGTAACTATTTTTTTCATTATAGAGAGGGGCTACAATTGTTTACACAACTCATATTTTTGATGGTCTGGAGACATGGGCAACACACTTAGCATACATTCAAGATGGCGAGTTAAGAAGGGCGGAGAAGCTTTCACAAATCGACGAGTTGAGAAATTCACCAAACCTGCTCTCCGTAGTGGAATCTTGGCTACGAACTGAAGTCGAGCACGGCAAAAAGAAACCTGCCAACCCTGTCTCTGTACTCCAAAGTAAGCAGCATTTTGGTGCTTCTCCCTTCATGTCATCTAGGCACATGGCATATTATCGATGATATCACAGTTCGATCTAATTTATCTCTAAAGTTATCGCTTTGTATTTGATGGATATTTTGGTTAAATTGTGTATTTTTTGTACACAGACCCAACACATTCATGTTGTCCAGAGTGATTGATTAGTTAATTACAGATATTCAATATACACAGGAATACTATTTGCACACTTTAGTTTTATACGGTATGATTTTGTTGGCGATATATTATTTTAATTTTTTATATTATATTATTATTGTTTTATCAATAATAATTTACAACTAAAAATATAATTATTTTACGGAAAAGGCTAACAAAATCATAAATAAAAGATGTACGACGTGTAATTTAATATAAATTAATTTAAAATATCAAGGAACCGTTATTTCTTGGGTTCCCGTTCAAATTCTCCAATTAGAGAGACCCTCTCTGCAAATTACAGGTCACACTGTCACAGAGAGAGAGAGAGAGAGAGAGAGAGAGAGAGAGGGTCTTTCGCGGACGAGTCGTCGGAGTTTCTTCATAATAAGCTTTGTTAAAGCCAAGGAAGCGCAGCGAAAATGCAGGAGTGACTGTCGTCAATCCTCCTCCTTCCTTTCTGGGGCTTCTCGGATCATATTTCCTCTGCGGACGGCATTGTGCCTCTCTTTCAATCTCATTGCCAATGCCAGGTTACTTGGATTGTCAGTTTCAATAATTTTTTTACTCTGAATCCGGCATTTCAATTTTTATTTTTATTCAAGAAATAATGCCTTTTCGTACAATTTATCAGATTTGGTCGTGAATGTGTGTCTTCATTCACTCATTATTGTTCAGAGTTGGAGTTTTTATTAGAGTTTGTGGTTGCTCAAAGGTTCATCGCTCTCTTTCTTACCGCTGATTTTTGTTATATATATACATGTATATGCACAAGCACATGTTGTAGGCAGATTTATAATGCTTCTTTCCTGTAGAAATTATGAGTTTGTTGATTCCCTTCTAATAAGCCAATTTAACTGCAGGCTGCAAATGATTGAATTGTTCCAGTTTCGGTTGCACTTTTTGTGAGCTTTGGTTGCACGGTGAATGAGAAATGATATTCACTTTTTGTGAGTTATTTATTGAATTCTGGTAAATGGATTCTGCGAGGAATTGGTTTCAAAAGCTCCAACCACGAGATAAGTTAAGGACCTTATCAAAGAAAAGGGATCCCGATGGTGGAGATGACGAAGAGTCAAAGGTGTCAGCTGATGAGGAAGCTCTATCTAATACTACAAAACAGAAGGTTGCAGCAGCAAAGCAGTATATTGAGAATCACTACAAGGAGCAAATGAAGAACTTGCAGGAGAGAAAAGAACGGTATGTTTACGTGCTTGAAATAAAGGATTGGTTCTATTTATACCATTTAATAGTCCCCCTTTCATTTCAGCAACTATTTTAGGAAGGCAATGTGTCTGATGTAGGATGGTTTTTTTCTTTTATAAGTGATATAAGAAAAAATTTAGAACTTACAAGAAGGAGAAAATATATAGCAAAATAAAGGTCCTTCAGACTTACTCACTGACAAACCACGATCAAGGCTTGGGGAGGTACTATTCTCTTAACTCCAACTCCATATCTCTGAAATGAGTTACAACCAAAACCTGCACATCTAAATTCAAAATAACAAAAAAACAGATTCTTTTCTTCTCCAAACTAGCTAAGTTCAACTAATATGAATTAGATCAATTTAACACAACTTTAATTATGTTGTCCTCTATATAACTACAAGAAAATTATCTGATCATAGCTGGAAATAACCGCACATCCAAATTCATAATAACAAAAATCAGATTATTTTCTTCTCCAAACTAGCTAGTTTAACTAATATGAATTAGAGAAATTTAACACAATTTAAATTATGTTTTCCTTTATATAACTATCAAAAATAGTTTGATCATAGTTGAAAGTATCCAGGTGACACCGATCCCCTAAAAAATGTTGTTCCAAAGTACTTGAAACCATGGCTTCACAGATAGATTTAGCGTGAGGAAAGAAAATCTATTGTTTATTTACCGCATCTTGCCTCTTACTTGGCATCTCCTTACTTGTTCTGTTATTCATTCTTCTCCTGATAAATTCACTAGTAGGAATGACTTCCCAGCTTAATATCCAAGAGAACATTGCGTTTGTGGGGGAAGTGTTGGTCCTCCGTAATCGTTAAAGCTCGATCACCATAAATTTTGGTCAATAAAGGCCTCCCCAATGGACTATACTCTCATCCAAATCTAACTTCACAACATATAATCTTTCTCCACAATGCCCTATCCTCTTCTACCACATATATCTAGCCTTCAGATGAAAGTTGTCATTCTGTCAATTTCCAATTGTTGATCTCTCTTATGGATGGTGTTAGATTTAGCGTGGGGAAAGGAAATCTGTTGTTTATTTGCCCATTTCGTCACTTAATTTGGCATCTCCATACTTTTTTTTAGTTACGAAAGATAGGCAACTTCTTTTTCATGCGTTAAAAGGTAAAGCCTGGGATTTTTGTACTTTTCAATTCCTTCAGGTATTGAAATTGTTGGATCAATAATAACATAAGAGGAAAAGGTGAATTAGATTTTCTAAAATTTTCATGTGATTAAATTGATCTTTTCGTTTGCTATCTCAATATATATATTTTCTCTCTTAGTTAAATAAATTAAAACTAATATATTAACATGTCAATAAAGTAAAGAGAGATGGGAAAGAGAGTGCAAACGGTTTGTTGATGCAAATCGGTTAATCTTGCCTATGTTTGCACTCGAAGGCTTCTTTTTAAAGAATCTATCCACTATTACCTGTTTGATTACAAATGATTGAGTTTCCAGGTGTCAATCAAACTTTACAACTCTTGTAAGGTGTCACCATTCTGTTGGATTGAACTTGCCGATATTAATCGAATATTTTACCAACTCTTCAATGGCGTCACCTTTTTCTTTGATTGAAATTGCGGGTGTCAATCAAACTTTTACTAACTGTTCAAGGATGTTATCTTTTTTGTTTCCACAATGAATACATGTGGAAAAATTTAAGTACAAGACTTAACTATTTCAAAGAAAAACAATTTCAAATTTAAAAATATGAAAGGTTAGGTTTCTAGGTCAAGTGAACGGATGGACACTTCGACGTGGGCATGGTTCGTCTAGTTTGTGCAGCAGAGTGTGCTTCTATTTATAGAGGCCTTCAAAATTTTCAAACTCTGGTTGCCTGCTACTATTCATCCGGGCGTCTGCGATACATCTATTAGAGACATCAACAAGGTGAAGCAGGTAGATTTTCGTTCTAGCCGTCTGTGTGAAACTTCAGTTTAAATTATTCTCTATAACCAGACTTTCGCTAGACTCTTCGGGTGTCTGCTACAATTGTCTGCACTTGTCTTCGGGCTTCCACAAATTGAGCTTCGAAAAATAGTGCCTCAAGATTGCACTTCCTCAAGTTACTTTGGGCATTCGCTGTGGCCGCCTGCTTTTCAAGTCTTGGGGTTCACAAGTTAATCTTGAAAAACATTATCTTTGGACTAGAATTCCGTTCTTCGACACTAAGCGCCCAATAGACCAAACTTTGACACATTTGCGATCTTTTTGTTTGAGTCTAAAATATAAATTTTAACAAATATTGCATAGAATTAACAAACATATTAGAAAGCCTAAATACTCATTTTAAAGGTTATTTTCTATGTAAATGAAATTTAAACATGCAAGTCATTTAAACAAATATTCAAACAACAATTTAATTCAATAAGCATAAATAACTTAGAATAAGATAAGAATTAATTATGTTTAATATCAATTAAGCCAACAGAAATTAGGTACTTAATAAATAATAACTTGATGAATCTTTTTTGGTTTATTAAACTTGTTTGTCTTTAGTACTATGAGTGGCTCATATTGTGCCCATCCTCACAGTCGCCCTATTAGAATTCTCTCTCCTCCATTCAAAGTATTTTGTGACTGATTTTCACAGATGTGCTACAGATCTGGAGAGAAGGTGTCACTCCTTCTATGTTTAATTACATTAATGAATTATTTTTTTTCTTTGACATAATAGTAGATCTAGAAGGTTGCTTATTCAAATTTACAGTAATTTTGTACTGCCTATACTCTAGTTTCTTTTATTGAGTGGGCTTTTCGAGTTTATAGCTTGTCTTCATCATAGCAGATAGCATAATAACTCTCTTTTTATTAGTGCAGACGAAATATCTTGGAAAAGAAGTTGGCAGATATTGTTTATACTCTATTTTCTATTTTCTTTATAGCTTGTCTTCTTCATAGCAGACAGCATAATAACTCTCTTTTTAGTTAGTGCAGACGAAATATCTTGGAAAAGAAGTTGGCAGATGCTGATGTTTCTGAGGAAGATCAGAACAATCTACTCAAATTTTTGGAGAAGAAGGAAACAGAATATATGAGGCTTCAAAGGCACAAAATGGGTGCAGATGATTTTGAGTTGTTGACAATGATTGGAAAAGGCGCTTTTGGAGAGGTATTTAGAAGTTTTGTTTATGTTAACAGTTGGTAAAAAGCATTGCTTATATTGTACTCTTTCTAACTTAATCAGTTATGATAATGCTGCTTATCTGTAGGTTCGAGTTTGTAAGGAGAAAACAACGGGTCAAGTATATGCTATGAAAAAGCTAAAGAAATCAGAGATGCTTCGAAGGGGCCAGGTCGAGGCATATATGGTCTCCTGACAGTTTTAAAGAAGATCTGCAGTGTTATTGACTTCTCTTTTTGATATTTGATAGGTCGAGCACTGTGAAAGCTGAGAGAAATTTGCTCGCTGAGGTGGAGAGTAACTGCATTGTCAAACTGTACTGTTCTTTTCAAGATGATGACTATCTTTATCTTATCATGGAATATCTACCTGGTGGAGATATGATGACTTTACTTATGAGGAAAGACACTTTGACTGAGGATGAAGCCAGATTTTACGTTGCACAAACAGTTTTAGCTATTGAATCTATCCATAAACGCAATTACATTCATAGGTATATCGATATGTTAATATGGAATGAACTCTATTGAGTAATATGATACTGATTTGCCTTTATTAGTTGACCACTTCTGCATGTTACAGAGATATCAAGCCTGACAACTTGCTGCTTGATCAATATGGACACTTGAGACTATCAGATTTTGGACTGTGTAAACCCTTGGACTGCAGCACGCTCCAAGAACAAGATTTTTCAGTTGGTAACAATTCTAAAGGGTCTGGACCAAATGACGAAGGCTCTGTGGGTCCCTAAGCGCACGCAACAAGAGCAACTACAACATTGGCAAAAGAATCGAAGAATGCTTGTATGTTTTATCCGATGTTTTTTCTCAATATTTGATGTTTTAACCTAAGATATATAAAGTAGCTGGTTTAAAGTACTCTAATTTTAGTGTAAGAAAGTTGCGAACGAAATGTCCTTGAAAATTGAGCGGTCTACTTGTTCTTGTGCAATGTCTGTTGGGGCACAAGATTTATTTAGAAAATGATTACATGTGGCAATTGCAGGCTTATTCTACTGTGGGCACACCAGATTATATAGCTCCTGAGGTTCTGTTGAAGAAGGGCTATGGATTGGAATGCGATTGGTGAGCACAAAATTACATTTTTTCTGCATGCCAAATTTCAATGTGAACTCTTTGGGTCTTGTAGAGTACGAGGCATTATGTAATCTCTATATGTCTCGAAAAGCATGTGGCATTCTCTATAGTTCAAAGTCTTATATCACATTTTTTCCTTTTTATTATGTAATAATAGCTTTTCTAATTTTCAAATATTGTGGTTAAGAAGTGAATTTTGTATTTTGATAGTCTATTCCGAACTTCTTATTTTCATTGTAATCTTTCACATATTTCTCCTTTTGATTAACCCTTTAGGTGGTCACTTGGTGCTATAATGTATGAGATGCTTGTTGGCTATCCACCTTTTTATTCAGATGATCCAATGTCAACATGTAGGAAGGTAAGCTTCAATCAACTTATCATTAATGGATTTATTTTTCGTAAAAAATGTGGTAAAAGTTTTGTGGGACTTCGCAATTGCCACAGAATCATAATCAATTTTGTTAATTGTAAATTGTGAATTCTATTTTATGTTGTAGATACTCATTATAGGGTGACGTCAAATTCAAATATTTATTTTCTTTGCTAAATTTCTTCCACTCATGAATCGAGTCCCTGTTTCCATATTCCCATAAGATTGACCTACTTCTTTTTGGACTTTGAATGGACACTGATTCACTAGTCTCTTCATTAGTTACTAGTGCGGTTTTACCTTCCTCTTCATACATCTATTGAAATACTTAAAATTTGATAGCCGTTACTTAAACATCTGAAAAATTTTAAATCGTAATGTGCTGTGTCTACTTTGATCTGGTAGGATGCTTATGGGTACAATTGCACGTGATTTTTTAAATTTTGATTTGTTTAAACTTTGTTTTCATAATACTCCCAAATGGTGGCGAAAGATGTATGCAATTTTTTTGGAATCTCTTCTTTTGTGGAGATGTAGCCTTTTTTACAAGCTCATTTCCTTACAATAATACATTTCATATATTAATCTGTTTTTCCTTAGCAATGCCCCCCTTCTTTATTTTAATTATTTAAGTTCGAAGGTATACTGAATATGGGCGGTCAGACTAGGTGAATATTTAGATAGACTGGGCATAACTGAAGTACTTTTATTATGTTTTTTACTCGCTCCATGTTCCCTTTTTACATCAAAGTGGCTTGACATAAACATGAATTGGTCAATGTTTTGACAGTTCTTCACTGTCAGATGAAATGAGTTTTGTTGGGCAGCATAGTATAATATTTTGACCTATTGGTCATGAACACTTGATGTGTATTTATCCAGTGAGATGGCCACTAAGTGGTGACCGGTGAATTATGCGCAAAGTTTTTGATGAAAACTTGATTTTTTGTGGAACAGATAATGTCGTAAGCCCCATATTGTATGTATTTGAAGTTCATTAACTGGAAAGTATCTAGTGTGATACCTGCTAGGTGGGACTGGAAATTATCTGCCCAGTTTTTAATCCATGATTGGGACTTTACTCTTTTGGAACAGATTATATCAATAGCTCAACATTATGCGGAAATATTTATGAATTTGAAGTTTATGAAAAGTCTAAGCAGAAAAACTCATTACCTTAAACTTTTGTATTAGTAAATTATCTGACTTGCTTCTCTGTGCGGTTGCACAATTTGCTAAATACAAAAGAGCAGAGGATGGGAATGGAAGTATCAGAGAAAAAGGAAAACTTTACGTGATTGTGTGATGCTGTGAAAAAAAAAGTTGGATTATGGAGAAGAATGAACACAGACAGTTCTCCTTATCCCCATGCATTCTGTATTTTTTGCCTCTGAGCTTTCTTTATTTTTCATTTGACAACCAGTAATTAATGAAAATCTTCAATCTTGGAGGAAACTATGAACTAAATTCAATCTATGCTCCTAATTTTCCTTGAGATACTAGTACAAGGGATATAAATGTTGTTCTCTGCTTATATAGAACAGTTATTTCCTTAAACAAAATGCAAGGAATTCTTTGACGGAATGATAGCATTGACACCCACTTCCTTTAAGCTGGATTATGCATCTGAAGTTTAGGTTAATTGTTTTTTGCATTTTTGTGCAGATAGTTAACTGGAGGACTCATTTGAAGTTCCCTGAAGAAGCAAAGTTATCTCCAGAAGCAAAAGATCTTATTAGTAAGCTCTTGTGTAATGTTGGCCAGAGACTAGGGTCAAAAGGTGCATTTGAAATTAAGGTGTTGTCTTTATCTAAGCTCTTTCTATTCAAGTGCAAGGTTTGTCGGGCATTAAAGAAATCACCAATTGCTATTCACTCTTCCAGGCCCATACATGGTTTGAAGGTACCGAATGGGATAAGCTCTATCAAATGGAAGCTGCATTTATTCCTGCGGTAAATGATGAGCTGGATACCCAAAATTTTGAAAAGTTTGAAGAGGTAATGATGTCCGTTTGTACCATATTGTAGTTTATTATTATCTTAGGCTATTTAAGTCACTGGCAGCTGAACATTCTTTTGTGTTGTCCACTCTTTGGTCTACAGCTTGACAACCAGAATCAGCCGTCATCCAAAACTGGTCCTTGGAGAAAGGTATACTTGCCAGTATTTTGTTACATTTTACACTGTTATCTTTATTCATAATTGATGCAAACTCGCACATGTTATGGATTTGTTATTCTACATGAAGCAAAATGATTTGCTGAGAAGTTTTGGTGTTTGATCTTACTCTCGCTATGAAGTCATTTTGTTAGGCATGATACGGACATCTTATTTTAGTGAAATTCTGGTCATAAATACTACTACAATTGAATCGTTCCTCACACGATTTACCGTTCTTTACTTTTTTTATTGAAATAATTGACCACACTTAATTTTACATTTTGTTTTTGTTTCAGATGCTCTCATCTAAGGATATCAACTTTGTTGGCTACACATACAAGAACTTTGAGATTGTAAATGATTATCAATTGCCTGGGATGGGTGCGTCTTCACTTATCATCCTCACTCAAATTTGTTTCCCTATATTTTGCTTGATGTAGATCTCAATTTTGCTCAAGTTTACAGTAATTTTCTTTGATCATATAACATGATGATGCATATTTCCTTTGAGCTTCCGCAAATTATTCATTAACTGAGTAGATAAAGATTGTCCATCGCTTTTTGTTCTTCAATTCTGCTCATGTAGACTCCTACGTACCATGACAATGACTTGCCTTGTTTTGACAATCATTTTTTTACCATAACATCACACAAAAGTCTTGATAAAAGTTCTCATAAATTTTCTTGGACTGCATTGTGAGTAGTAGGCGATTTTTTTTTTGAAATATTTTCTATTTTGATTGAATAGTTAGTGCTTGGAATTTTTCATTTCAAATTCGATTACCTCTCTGCTTGCAATATTTAAATACTGCTTCTGACAAAAAAAAAAAAACATGGCCTTTGTTGCTTTCCTCTTGCCTTGCAGCTGAGCTGAAGAAAAAAAGCACCAAACCGAGAAGACCATCCATCAAGTCACTTTTCGGTATGCACAAACTTGTTTCTCCTACAATAATCATTTTCCTTTTCCGGCCATTTTTGTATATGCCTGGCATTTTTATAGTCAACAAGATTAGTATTTCTCTCTCTCTCAATATAATTCTCATATTTGTGATATAAACGAGACAGATGGTGAGTCGGAAACACCTGAGACGTCGGATAAATTGGAGGAACCATCAAATAATCATTGTGCTAACGGGAGTTTTTTGAACCTATTGCCTCCTGAACTAGAAGTATCTGAAAAGCAAAACAAGCCTTCCTAACCCTGCCAATCTTTCCACCTATAATCATCCCAAAAGCGCATTTGAGTTTCACTTTTGTCGGTGAAGATTTTTCAAGGCTTTACAGGCAATATCCATGAAGTCGAAAAATTTGACCAAATCAAGCTCCGACTACTTACGGGACTGAAGTATTGAAAGCTGTGCATAATCTGCCTTCACCATAATCTTGTAAGTAAGACCTTTCATCAAAAGACTAATTAGAAATAAAAAGGATATGTTCTTTTTCTTCATTACATAAATTACAATTGTCTTTCATTGTTTCTATTTTTTTCTGTTTTGCTGGAAATCAGCAAAATGGTGTACAAAATATTGATCCAATTATATCATCTCCACTGTATTATATTTTCTCATATTAATTATTTTTTTGTTTGTTGGTATTGCATTCTTTGGTATTAGACATTTTGAATTCCTACAAAGACGATTACTGAATTTATTGTGTTTTCACATCAAATGCATGAAAGGAGAGAGGAGATTAGTGTAGAAACTAGTGTTTATATTTTAATCTACCATGAAATTCTGCTCTATATTGAAGACTAGGTCTGATTAAAATAAGTAAAACCAAAACAAAGTAAATGTTTTTTTCTGGAACTGTAAAATATGTTTCAAAGTCTTAATATGATGATTTTTTTAAGGGTAACGTTATAGTTTACACTTTAATTTTATCCTATAGTTCTTATCTCATGACATAGAATTCATTAATTAATAAATTAATGACTTATTTTAATTATTTATAATTTATCATATTTATTGTATCAATTAATAAATGTCATATCATGAGGTAAAAATTAAAAGTTACACGTAGCATTATTCTTTTCTTAAACTAGTTTAGAATTTTTGTCCAAAGTTTGCTACTTTCCTGGAAAAATACGAACTAGGACGGCTATTATCGTTTCTAATGTCTTGTTTTTATTTCATTTTAATGATCATTATTTGAGAAACTATTGGCAAAATAATATTATAAAAAAAAAAAAAAAAAAAAAAAAAAAAAAAAAAAAAAAAAAAAAAAAAAAAAAAAAAAAAAAAAAAAAAAAAAAAAAAAAAAAAAAAAAAAAAAAAAAAAAAAAAAAAAAAAAAAAAAAAAAAAAAAAAAAAAAAAAAAAAAAAAAAAAAAAAAAAAAAAAAAAAAAAAAAAAAAAAAAAAAAAAAAAAAAAAAAAAAAAAAAAAAAAAAAAAAAAAAAAAAAAAAAAAAAAAAAAAAAAAAAAAAAAAAAAAAAAAAAAAAAAAAAAAAAAAAAAAAAAAAAAAAAAAAAAAAAAAAAAAAAAAAAAAAAAAAAAAAAAAAAAAAAAAAAAAAAAAAAAAAAAAAAAAAAAAAAAAAAAAAAAAAAAAAAAAAAAAAAAAAAAAAAAAAAAAAAAAAAAAAAAAAAAAAAAAAAAAAAAAAAAAAAAAAAAAAAAAAAAAAAAAAAAAAAAAAAAAAAAAAAAAAAAAAAAAAAAAAAAAAAAAAAAAAAAAAAAAAAACAAACATTAAATAGTTTAGTCAACATTGAAATAATTAAAAAAATTTATTCATAAAACTTTATTAATGATAAATCTAACATATTTTGTTTAAGATTTTAAATAATCTATGAAATATCATTGAAACTGAAACATACTAAATTAAAATTTTTTATCTGATCTAAAAATATTTCATTCTTCTGTATGCTCGTTTGCCTTTAGAAGGTTCTCAATCTTAGTCATTTATTCTTCAGATAAAAACTCACATACATCACAAAACTACAAACTATGAGAATAACTCAGTAAGATAAAAACATGTGCATGTGCAAAATTAATATTATATTTTACCGAATCATGACTTAACAGTTACATAGTGATTGGAACTTATTTTCCAACCCTCATTCAAATTTAGCAAAGCAATCTTATTGTCGTTCAGGCGTAGCCATTTCAATTTCATTTAAACTTAGTCATCTCATTGTCGTTCAAGTTTTGCTATCACATATTTTTCGTCAATTTCATCATATTCATACACATACAAAATGTCCTATCCAATTTTATCTTTATATAATTCTATGTCAATTTCTAAACATGCGTGGTCAAATATTGGAATTATGTAATAAAATAATTATAAGAAAATAATAGATTTTGTTATGTAGGATCGTAGCCAAAACATTGAAAACATGGTATTTTCACTTTCCGAGAGGTTAAGGTTATCAAAATTTTTTTAATATTCCAAATAATATCATGCCTAAATAAAATATTGGTATCAAATTTCAACTTAAATAAATTCAATTTCAGAAGAATTTATGGAGAAATTTCTTACGTGTACTCTAAGGTCGGAGATGATCAAATTGAATTGATTCGAACAACTTCCGAGATTTTTCCTGCCTAAGTAGAATATTTGATATTAATTTTTCATTTTAATAAATTTATTTCAAAATAATTTAAGCAGAAATTTCTTACCGGTTTATTCTTAGATCGGTTCGGTCGGATTATGATCGTTTCAGATAGCTTTTGGTTGAATTTTGAAGGTCCGGGAACAATCTGGTTCAGTTTGGGCGATTCTGGTCGAAATTAGGTCAGGTCCAGTTCAATTGGATCGATTCTGTTTCAACTGGACCGGTTCGATTTGCTCGGCCGGTTCAGTTGGATCGCCTTTAAGTGAACCAGTCTAGGTTTAAAAAAAAAAAAATCTGAACCCTCTTCTTTCTCCTTCCTTAGCGAATTTTCTTTGCGCTTCTCCCTCGGCTGAAACACAGAGAGCGTGTTTCTCTCTTCGATCAAAGCTGTTGCATGTCGGAGAGCTCGACTTCATGTAGGAGGTGGATCCTCAAAGTGTTGCAAGAGGTCTCGACCAGATAAGGGTTTCGACAGAGATTTGTTTGGAGCTCTTGGAAAACCCCAATCGATTTTGGGCGGCGAGTGGTGGTCAGAGATCGAGGGAGGCCAAGTATAAATCTTTCTCTGGATAAGAAATTGAGAGAAGGAGAGCTCTAGTGTGCTTTCCCTCTTCATCGAGGCTCTCCATTTATAGGAGAGGTTCTCCCTCCCTCAAACCCAAGATTCACTCGAATTTTTCGGCTGAATATCACCAAACTCGATCTCCAAATCAGATTCTTAGTTCCCACTGATTGCTTGGTCAATTAGGGAGAGTGAAATCGGCTGTAACCTTGATTTAAACATATTTTTTGAAATTTCCAGAATCAAATCATGAATTAAGTTAATTTGGGAAAGTTCAAAATTTAATTTTTGAATTTGGAACCTATACCCTTTCATATTCAAATTTTTTCTTCAATAAAGCCTACTTGTAAAAATGGTATCCAACACTATTTTTTTTTTTTTTTACCATAAATCCAAGCATTTAACTCAAACCAAAAGCAGTCATTTTTAAAGGCAGAAGTTGACGCCAAAACAAAGAAAACTAATATTTTAATCTTTATCTCTTTTTTTTTCACATTGTAAACTTAAATCATAGCATGTCCTGAGAGAAAAACGTAAACGAGGAAAAAAACCCAAACAAGTCTGTCGTGTCGTCAAACGACCAACATGACACAACTTCAGCCACGTCTTTTTATCGCCACTTCTAACCTCCATTCAACTATATTTTTATGGTATAAACGATAAAAACTAATATCAGATCTACCAGTTTAGATTTACTAAATGAGCAAACTAAAAAAGAGGATGAATTAGATTAATACTATAATAGACAGAAAGTGTTAAATAGAGAAACTTATCATGTAATCAATAAAGTATCCAGTAGTCTCTGCATGAGCATATGATACGAACCCTATAGAATTTTAATAAAAACAGAACAATAATGATACGACGGAATCAAACTTACAAAAATAACACAGACATTCGAGAAGTTTGCTATATCTACTTTCAGAAAATCTTATAATATTCAAGCACCTCATCTCCTTTAATACTAACAACTCTAATTAATTATTCCATCTTTAAGTACTTACTTAAATTATACATATAACCAAAAGTCTGAAATATTCTTAATTAAATATTTCTATGGGGTCTAGTTTAGAATATTCAGAATCGTCATCTTATAATCTCCTTAATGGGATAAGTATAAAACTTCTAAATTACTTTCACATTTCGAATTACAATAGAAAATACAAATTATGCAATTAGATTTAATTTACGAACTCACAAGATGGTCAACTTTTTAATCTAGTAATCTTCATACACAGGAGTGTCTTGCGTCAATAAGAAGGCCAGACAGATGATTAATAACACTTAAGCGGGATAAAAATACATGCAGAATGAGGTGGTAACTTCTTAGGGGGGAGGTGGTGAGAAGAACAGTGAATAAACGGAGAGGTTATCTATAATTTGCACCTTTCAAAATCACAGAAGAATGTTGAGATCTAAAGCTTTCAGCTCATGGATTTCGAAGTGCTGCCAACCGCTTTTCGAGCTCATCAATATCAGAGCTGCAAAGATAAATAAATAGATAAAAGGAATAATCCGAAGTTAACAGCCAATGTTTTTCAAAAAAAAAACTTTGTATTAAAAGAGAAAAGTTACAAGAGTTGGGGAAATAAAACTCCAACCGAACAAGAAACGAATAGTGAAAAACAATTTCTTTGATTGATCAAAAACTGAAGCAGGACAAATTTCCCAAGAGAGTCATCGACTTTGTTCGAGTCCAAATAAATGTGTTTTAGAGGGAAAGTACCTTGTGCCGTTCTCTGCATTCTTGGATGAAATTCTTCCTTTTGGAGCTGTGGATAGCTACAAAGGTTGAAGTACAATAGCTTAGATTGTGAAGAAGTCACTCCCAAAGCCCAAATGTAACAAACAACTAGTCATCGAAATATTAAAAGCACTTATACTGACCTGAGATGCTACGTCAACACCAATTTCGTCAAGCACCTGAAGTAAAAGACACAAAAATTTCGTCAAATCACATTTAAAGTACAGCAGCATTGTAGCCATGGAGAAAAGATTAACTAAAATTTTAATCTTAAATGATCCTATGAAATTTGACGTATCAAACATCATCCATTCCCAACCTTAGATATTTTTCACCATTAAAAACTCGGTGATAAAAAAAATTATAGGTTATAATGATGTTAAGTCACAGTATACAATCACGAGTGGCATGTATACGCCAGGTCAAGTACAGTCAATGTTGTACATATCTCCTACATATCAAGCTGCATTCAATGTCAAAAATGGAGGGAAAAGTCGCGAATGATAGCAATTAAAATAGCCTACCTGATTTGTCAGCTCTTCAGTTTCTTCTTCAGCCTCATCATTGTCCAAGGCATCATCTATGGCATCTGACATCATTTCCGTCTGCATAAAAACGTTTTCTAACAATTAAGATCTCACACGCAAAAACAAGATACAAACATGAAATTCTGGGATAAAAACATATTAACTAAAAAATTAGATCATACAGTCATGTCCATTTGTGCAGACTGCTTCTGAAATTCCTGCATCACCTTCGCTTGCTTTGCAGGGGCCATTTGCTGGAAGGAAATAAGTTACCAAATGAGCTGGATTGATCAACATAATGAGTGTAAAGATAATTTCTGAACCATAATTTATGCACATACACGCCCCTCACAAATAAAGTTGAATATTTACTGAGGCTTTAGTCTTCCATCAGAATGTAGATTTAGAAATTGAAACTTTAGAACTACAACTTGTAGAATATTAAAATTAACTATTTAACCTTATTCATTGCTGACATCGCCTTACTCGCACCTTTCATGCCTACAGCAACAGAAGTCTGCGCATACATTGCCTGCAGAGAAAATAAGTGTGCATGAAATATGTAACTAAGAACAACTGCCCCACATGCAGTAGGTATTTGAACATTCACATCGAGAGAAGATTTTGCAGTCTACCTGTGTATGAGTAGCTATGCCTCTCATTTGAGCTCGACTACCTTGTAAGTTAGAAATTTGTTGCCTAAGCCTAACTAGCTGCCGAGCTAGAATTTTTGTGGCTGCCTGAAAAGTTGCATAGTAATTACTAGCATCAGAAAGTTGAAAAAATTTAATTTAAACATTCCATGACAAGGAAAACAAAAAAATAGGTCAAAGAAAATATAGAATACACCTCATTTCCTGTTTTTGCAGTTCTTTTTATCTCTGCAACAAGCTTCTTTTCCTGACACAATTTTAAAATGAATGACATATAATCTCATAATATTTATAAAACATTAAATCTTTTGAAGTTCTTGACATACTTCTGATTGCAATGCTGCAATTTCTTTCTCTATACCTGAAAAAGATGTGGGGTAAATCATTCAGAAGGAAATAAAATAGTAATAACAATTAAATATGCAATTTTCCTTTTGAACATATGCATTTTATGTTTTTTTTTTGGGTGAATTCAAATAATCATAACTGGAAGGGCAAATTGTAATTTGCACCTCTTTTTTTTTGCGAAGCAAAGACAAGATATGTACAAATATCACGTTTGGGGTGTAAGAAAACAAGCTTTTGTCAACATGCATCACTTTCTTCTGCACCGCCCCTCCCTTTCCCAAGCTTCTTTTTTTTCTTCTTATTCTCTTTCTCGTTTCTTCTTTTTTTTTTTCTCAACCATCCGATTTCCAGCATCAGCAAGAGAATTCCATCTTATCTTTTTTTTTTCCCTCTTTGTTCATTTGTCATCTATCAGCACCAAGATCTTCTCTCCTCGGGTATTAAAAATCACTTGGAACCAAAATTGATAAACAATTTGCTCCTCTTTTCCTCTTTTTGCTAGTAAAGAAACATTTTCTTTCAAATTTGATGGCATAAGGCTTTTAGACTTTGGTTTGTCAAAACCAGTTGAACAAGTCAGTTGATTTTATTTTCCTCTGTAAAGTTATTTTGTTACTTCTTTCTTATCTTTAAAAAATTTAAGCTTTGATGAAATTTTGGACAAGGTAATAATACTTTCTTCAGGAAATTGAGAGGGATGGAATAGTTGTTTCTTAAGTTACTACAGCTTTTTGTTCGAGACTCAGACCAATGTGAATGGTTAAGTTTGTCTACTAATGCTATTATGCGGCAAAACCTATCAATTCAGTTCGTTTTAGTTATTCCTCCGTAGCAAAACGTAGCCATTACCATGGTTATACCCTTTCAATTACTTTAGTTGGGGAGCTAGGGGGTCATATGGTTTAAGCCAACTGGAATCCCTAAGCTAGGTGATGCTTCCAGTACTAAACACATATAGAACTGAAACTAATGGATATCAACATACTCACAATTTCCTGAAGTACAAGAAATCAAGTAGCCTAGTAAAAAATGATTACTGAAGCAATATAAGTTCAAGATTCAATCGATTTCCATTAGTTCCACAAGAACAATACCTCTTGTAGCGCTAGTCATTTCTCTTTTACTCTCCCTCAGGGCCTCTGAAATCATAACAATCCAATCAAATAAAATCAAAGCGAAGTCAATGCAACCGAAATTATAACTTAGGTTCGCTCCAACAAAATGATCTAAAGTTCAAAAAATCAAAACTCTCCAGCAAAACAACAAAAAATTGGACGCATTGTTGAGAAAGTCGCGCAAAAGAAGACTTGGAGAAGAGAGACAGGGAACTAGAAGGAAAGAAAAACAGGCGTAGATCGATCTCGAACCTTTTACAGTCGGTTTCTTCTTCAAGAAGTTCATCGTTTGCGATCAAACGGCTCTGAGCACAGTAGAGTCGACGAGAGAGAGAAATAGGAGCGGGGATCTGAGAGAGAGAGAGAGAGAGAGAGAGAGAGAGAGAGGTACATTCAAAATGCTTGGATTCCCATTTTTTTTAACGTTGTGAACTGATTAATAACTTTAGGATTAAATTCAATTTCGACCCGAGTGAATAATTTAATCTGAAAAACCCTTAAATTAAAATTTTTAACAACTAAAACCTTAAACTATCTAAAATATAACAAATCAAACCCTAATGGGATCGATTACCCCCACTTTCAATTTACGCTAAGATTGGGGGGCCGATCTAATTTGAACGGCCCCTCGATCTGTTTAGTGCTTATGTGGAATTGAACATATTGGGTCGGAGGGTTGATGTAGCGGGATGGAGACCCTCGTTCAACATGCACCACACGTAATTCGAGACCGAGGGGACATCACTCCAGATTGGCCCCCCGTTCCATGCCTCTTTCTTTTCAAGGTTATAGGGAACGGGGGTCACTGCCCTGGATCGGCCCCCGGTTATTGGCCATAGCTTTTTGGTAAGATTGAGAACGGGGGTTGCCGCCCCGAAACGGCCTCCCCGATCTTAATTATTTTGCCTGAGAACGAGGTCAATGTGGGGATGGAGATCCCTAGTTCAACATGCACCGCACGTGATTTGAGAACGAGGGGTTACCGTCCCGGATCGGCCTCCCATTCTTCTTTATCTCTTCCTTTTCAAGGTTCTCGGGAACGGGGGTCACGGCCCTGGATTGGCCCCTCGTTGTTGACACTAACTTTTTGATAAGATTGAGAACGAGAGGTCGCCGCCCCAAAATGACCCCCCCCCAATCTCAATTATTTTGCCCAAGAATAGAGGGTCGTTTTTTAGAACGGGGGACCGATCTCCAACGCTATATAAGGAAACACCCAACCCCCCTGCTGGCAAAAAAAACTCTCAAACCTCTACTCTTTCTTGCTCCAGTGAATTTTCTCTATATTAGTGACGTCGATAAGTTCTGATTCGAGTAGATCAGCTGATTTAGACGAGACAACAACTTGTGATGCCAATATGGACTTGTATTCGTACTCCACGCCCATATATAATGATCTTCAGGCATTCGATCTGTCAGGACCCGACCTGACCCCCTGCCGGATCCCGACGGATAGGATTCTCGAGGTGGGAATTATTCAACGCAAGACCAACAACCATTCAACGCAACGACTTTCAAACATTTATCCTACGTGGCATCCTTAATATATATATTCAAACTTTTAATCCTCTAAAAGTATTCTTTCCTCGATCCGACTTCTCCAACGTGTATATATATATATATATATATTCCTTAGATATAAATATACACAACTATAGATTTTTTAAAATTAAAATGCGATCTGTTTTTATATAAAAAAAAATCTAAATCATTACACGATCACCTTAAAGATAATGAAGAAATAGAGGTGCAATCAACGTCAAAAACTCTAGACGATGAGCTTCGAACACCGGTTGACTAGGAGAATGAGAAAGTGGAAAACATACCGGTAAGGGAAGAAATTTCGATGAGATTTTGTCTGCGAAAAAAATATAGTTCTTTAAACGCAATTAGAAAAGAAATAGTAGAATATACTTTGAATAATGGTTATGAGATCAAATTCATTAAAAGTGAATTTCGACGACTGACGGCAGTGTGTGAAGACGGATGTGATTGGCGACTGCATGGTTCGAAGATGCAAAATGAGCTTACGTTTCAAATAAAAAGTTTCAACAATTGTCATAACTGTTCAAGTAAAATTGAGAATCGACAAGCTACTGCAAAATGAGTGACAAATCATTATTTGGATAGGTTCAAAAGTCAACCTACGTGGAAAATTTTGTCCATTATCGAGACAGTGAGAAAGAATTTGAATGTCAACATTACACAAAGTCTTGCTAGAAGAGCAAGAAGCTAAGCTCGAAAACTTAATGAAGGGAAGAGCGACGAAAAATACAAGCTATTGTGGTCGTACGCAAAATAAATTAGTAGATCAAATCCGGGTAGCACATTGGGCTTACGGACTTACTTAGTGGGCTCTGCCGATAATGAGTCATGTGTATTCAAAAGAATGTATATGTGTATGGCTGCTTGCAAGGAAGGTTTGCTGCAGTGTGGTAGACCTATTATATGTTTGGATGATTGTCAACAAAAGAGCTCCTATCCCGGCCAATTACTAATAGCCGCCAGCATTGATAACAACGATGAAATATATCTCGTTATTGTTGCCAATGTGGAATCAGAGTGTATGGACTCATGGACATGGTTTTTGAAATTATTAAAAGAAGACCTAAATACTGAATCGAGATATGGATGGACATTTATTTAGAATCAACAAAAGGTATAATGCATTTTTTATTGTTCTTTCAAATATTGGAGCGTTGTGGTAGTTATATTGTTTTGTTGACTTTATTTGTCTTTCAAATATAAGAGGTTGTTGCCCACTATGCAGTGAGAATTACCGTCAGCCAAACACCACTACTGCCTCCGGTATATGTATGCAAATTTCAAAAATCAATTTCGAGGCAGAGTATACAGAGATGCAATGTGGAATGTGGTCAAGACAACCACAACTTTTCATTTCGAGAGAGAAATGAAGAACTTACATCAGATTAACCTGAATGTCCACATATATCTTCGAGGCACAAATCCTAGATATGGGGCTAGTTATGCATTTTCTTCAATTCTCAAGTGTGATTTGGGATTAAACAATTTATGTGAGTCATTCAATGCAGCTCTATTACCTATCAGGGACAAACCAATTCTGACCATGTTCGAGATGATCTGAAAGTGCTTAATGATTAGGATTGTAAAAAAATATGAGAAGTTGGCATTGTTAACAGACGTCTTGTGCACCAGATAAGAAAAAAGCTTGTAAAACTAGAACATGCAACTCGAAATTAGAGTGCTATGTTTGCGGGAGCTGCACGATTTGAGGTTAGTAACGGCAACAAACGATATGTTGTCGACATGAATACATGTGTGTACAATTGTTAGAGGTGGGAGCTTACTGAAATTTCGTGTGTCCATTCCATTCCCTGCATTCATTTCATGAGACTAGCACAAAAAATTATGTTCAACAATACTAACACCGAGGAACTTATCTGCAAATGTACTCAAATTTCATTCATTCCCTTAGTGGCAAACACATGTGGTCGTCCGTACAAAATATGAAGTAAATCCTTCCGCCCAAAAGAAAATGCCAACCTGGTAGGCCAAAGAAGAAAAAAATGTCAGATGTCGATGAACTGCCAAGTTCGACAATTACTAAGAAAAACTCAATGATATCTTGTGGCATATGTCGGCATTAGAGGTTTAATAGTTGCACTTGTCCTGACAGAAGACCCACTTCAGGCTCTACTTCCACTTCTGCTTCGCAAGACACATTTATAGGTTTCCACACATTTGACGGGACGCAGGTATATTTCAACACATTTCGCTCATAAACACACTTTCATTATTGTTTAATATAGTTTTTCTTATGTGTAGAAATCTTTTACATACGGCAGAGGCAGAAATGTATGACTATTCAGGCTGTAATTTATGTATTTATTATATTGTGCATGTGTGTATTTATTATAATGTGTAATTTAGTGAAATAAAGTTGTAAAAATGGGCAGAGTTTCCTTTATTTTATGACTCCCCCATAGCTAGTTTTAAACAATTTCTGCATATTCAAATAACAATTTTATAATCAACAGTCAGTTCGAGATAATTAAGTATCATGCAAGTACAGTCATAAAATAAAGTACAACCATACACTACTTAGTATAAACTAAATGACAAGCATAAATTAAAGTACAATCATAATACTCATAGCATAAACTAAAGTACAAACATAAAGTAAAATATATAAAATGAAATACAAAACATAAACTAAATTATGGTGAAACGTCGTCGTCTCGCTCCACCCAATCCATGAAGAATTTCTTCAGCTCTTTGTGGGACTCAGTTAGGTCTCTCTGTGTCACAGTGAGCTCCTCGACTTTGCTTATGAGGAAATTCAGTCTCTGCTACATCCTGTCCCACCTACTAGCCGTTTTGGGGGACAATGGCTGAGCGGAGGCGTTCTCCATAGGAACATCTGCAGAGGTGGAGGCCCCTTGATCTCCCTTGAACACCCAAGTCACGTCAATTTCAACTAGACCCATCTACATCAAATGAAGCTTATCAAGTACATAGCCGGATCTCTGTGCTCTCATCTGCTCTCCAGTCGGTAGTTGAATCTAACCTCGCTCGACGATATTCTATATTAACGTGTCGTACGATAGATTCTTGTTGCACGTCATGCTGATCTCATGCATGTGACCTAAAATCACAAAGCCAGGGTCAAACATCTCCCTGTTGTATAGCTTATTCATTACATAGAGATCCATGCAGCTCACGAAATCTTTATGTCCATCCCGAGGTAAAATAATGTGAGTTATTAGATTGTAAATAATTCGAGCTCTGATGTTCAAATCCTTGGATTTTGGCTTCACGAATCCAGCGATGTTGGAATTGCAATGAATTTTCCTAAGGATGTATGTCTTTAAACATCCTGCTCTCCCGATAGAGGTCAAGTTCGCATAAAACAAGCGAATAATTCGGTCGCAGCTATCGCTTCTCAATCCGTACACCCCGTGTAGGGTGATTATGTCGAACATCTCGACTCCCAACCTTTAAAATTGACTGTCTTCGAATGAATAACCGGGCGGTTTGACATATCCTGTTCAAACTTCTCTTGACACATTTGATTTCAAAATTCAATCAAAACATACCCAGTTGGCTGTCGGCACGCTTGAGCTTGAGCCCTTTGTGATGGTCCTTCTTGTGAAAACGATGGAACATTTGGCGGAGCACGTTCGGTTGGGCTACCTTTGTGACGGACCTCCTTGTGACGGGGCAGCCTTTCGTTTAATCACCAATTTGTGAGCCATTTGAGGAAAATTTTGGGATTTAGGTTGAATTTAGGATTTGGACTATTTAAGACTCAGATTTGTTGGATTTTTTGGATGATATTTGAAGAAAACGATTAGGGGGCGTGAAAGGGTCAGATTTTGGGTTAGAATCGCAGGGGAGCCGAGAGAAAATTGAGTTTTTCGGCAGCGGGGTGAGAATGGGGGGTCGGTTCCTTATATAGAATCGGAAATTGGCCATCCGATCCGGGACAGTGACCCCTGTTATCAGCATTAATTTTGGCAACGGGGGGTCACCGTCCTAGATCGGCCATCTGTTCTCAAAATGAGGTATGAGAACAGAGGGTCACCGCCCCAGATCGACTCCCTTTCTCAAAATGAGGTTTAAGAATGAGGGGCCGATCTGAGGCGGTGTCCCTCCTGGATCGGCCTCCTTTCCTAATATGTCCAGTACCACGTAAGCACTGGACAAATGGGGGGCCGTTCAATTTAGATCAGCCCACCAATCTCGGCGTAAATTGAGAACATGGGGTGATTGACCCCTCGTTAGAGTTTGATTTTGTATATTTTGGATAATTTAATATTTTAGTTGGTAAGAGTTATTTCAAATTAAAATCATACTTTAAGTTAAAATTGGTTTTAACCCTAAACATAATTTCACTTTAAGTAAAACATTGAAGAAATAAAGAAAACATTGATGATACAGAGTATGTTAAATTTCATTCGTATTCTATCTATTTATTCATTGAAATTTTAAAGCTTGTTTAGACCATATCTAGAACTCTTATTGTCGTTGAAAACACCATTGCTCTTCGTTCTTGTAGAATTCGTCGAGGTATTCCACACTCTCTATCTCCAAAAGAGATCCATATCGACGATGATTATGCCCCCGCACCATCGTGACCAATCATGCACAACCACTGAAGGGGTTTGTGGTGAGCTACGACATCAGACCCCTCTGATGCCATCAGATACCTGTGAGAATATCTATAATTTTTTTTTAAAAATTTTGTCATGTCATGAATTTTTCAACGTGACTCTAATGGAATTCTGGTCCCGAAACTCTATGAAGACAATATTTCATTTAAACTTTCTATTGTTAACATTTATAGAAAAAAGAAATCAAAATTTAAAATTGTTTTAACTCACAACACAATTTTGACCTGTCAATACAATATACCCTACTAAATTTAGCTTCTCAGGCTCTTCTTCTTTTTTCTATTATTCAAAACGAGTTCTACACCACCCAAGCTCTAGCCTTGATTAATGGGTAAAAACCAGAATCCAACAAATCAACCTTTCATTTCGTTAATTCCTGCCTCGTTCTTCGCCCCCATGACCCCAACGATTGAATCTGAGATCATTTCTTTTGATTTCTTCAAGGGTTGCTGAGTTTTGATCTCACTACGATCGTCTGTTCTTGGAGGTATGAAGTTCTTCTGGTTTCAGATCTTTAATTTCAATTAAATTTATTTGGAAATAATGAAAAACTAATAAATTGTTCTTTTTTTGTTGGATTAGATTTGAAGCTCCAAACTTCTGCGTCTTCCAATGGCTTGTTAGAGATCAGCTTCCAGGCTTGAAAAGTAGAACACAGAATGTCAAATGGTAAAATGAAGGGGTTTTTGAAAGGCCTGAGATACATTTCTCAGATATTTGGTATGCAATTCTCTCTCCTCAAATGCAATGTTCTTGCATGGATTTTTCATTTTTCGGGTCATTATCGTTTACTTTCAGCATGCACGATCAACGAGATAAGAATCCCTACAAAATATTGTTGTTTTGTGTTCTTATATGTGCAGACAACTGAGAAGGAACCTGAGATGCAGATAGGGTATCCTACTGATGTAAAGCACGTTGCTCACATAGGGTGGGAAGGTCCATCCGTGACTTCTCCAAGCTGGGTAAACTTTTTTTCGACCTTCCGGCAATGCGTCCCGTTTCGAGAGATCGAGTTTTGAGTAATGTGATTGTCTGCGTTTGGTCGTCGGGTTTGCATTTGTTAAGGTGGCATATCATCGTAATCATGTAACGAGACAATTATTTGACACGTATCGTATGCAGATGAACGAGTTCAATGCAACAACACCCGTCATAGGCGACTCCCTGAAAGAGGATTCTTCTATTCAATGGGCGTCTGAAGGTACGACTCGTGTGCTTTTCGAATTCTTAGTATGTACGATAAAGGATCGAGTTTTACACGTGAAACCTTTCTGTGCAGATTCAGGCAGAAGGGGCGTTCAATCTCAGAATTTTCCGGCAGATCAACCGAACTCGTCAAGGCGACAGTCGTCATTGGATAACGCAGTCGATTCTCCAGGTAGAGAAAATTCAGAGAAACACAAGTCAAGGAGGTCTTCGAGAGCTAAAGATTCATCGAACAAGGAGAAAAGCAAAGCGAGTCGACATCCGATGGATCCAGACCAAGGAAGCGATTCCCCGTCCTTGAAACTTCCGAACATCCCGAAAAAGTCGAGGCGGAAGAAATCAAAGGACTCCTCCGGCGGGGGATCGACGCGAGGATCGAGATCGAGAGCGCAAACGCTGGAGACGTATTGATCGGACCTCCAAACATTACTCAGATCCTTGAACACTGGCGTCGAGCATTTGAGCGGGGGAAACGAAAGGCATTCGTTAATATTCAGGAAAAAAGTTGTGACCAACATTTGAATTGCTTTTTCCCTTGCCGCCATTGAAATTGGATCCCACCGCTTCTTTTTCTTTCAATTAAGTTTTCTTGTATAACCGTTCAAGGAATTTGTCAGTAACTTTGCCGCCAATGGTTATTCATCGTTTTGCAGTTGCGACCTCAGCTTCTCCTCCTCCATCCCTCTCTGTTAGCGTCCATGTTCCTCCCACTTCAGCTGCAGAAATCAAGGATTGAGGAGTTTCAGAGAGAGGAATTTCTGAATTTTTATGGAACTGTGGCGATGCTGCTATAGTTGTAGGATTATGATACAGAGCTGTAGATCTTTCAGGTCAGTGTTTCTACGGAAGACGTTGATCAGATTCACTCATGTGGAGAATAGTTTGTGGGTGGAAGGACAGCCATGATCGTTGAGCTTGTGAATTCTGTTAATACAGTTGAAATTCTGTTGTCCGAGTTTAAAGATTTAATCTTTCTTATGTCTCATCATCACAAGTTTACATTTAAGTAACATCATTCTAACAAGTAATCACATTTTTTCATTCAAAAGACAAACAATTGCAATACTATAAAAAAAAAACTTCATTTTCCAAAGTTTTCATGAAACTACTGATAATATCTTATAAAATTAATTAATGAATGACACGTAATGCTGTGTTAAGGTATGAGATCAAAGGGTAAAATTAGGGTGTTAACGTAAAATACTTTCACAAATAATTCATTTAGAGTAAGATTCAAATCATCCATAATTTACCCTAGTAGTTAGTTAAAGACAATTTTATAACTAAACATGACGTGGGACCTTTTTTTATTGGTTCACTTGTTACTTATGACTTCTTACTAGCTTACTCCGAGGAGGGCGAGGGAGGGCCTTTGAGGCATTTTGCACCTTTTGAGTACTATTTTTGAAACGCATATTCTCGCGAGGGGAACATTTAAAAAAATAGTAATATTCAATTTAAACAATGAAGTATAACAAAAATCACTTTCAATTAAAATTTTAAATGAAGTAAACCTTAAAGTATAAAAAAAATATTTGAAATAAGCCTTGTTGACCCCAATCTCAACATCGGGGGGCGATCTCAAAAAACGGCCCCTGATCTCTCTTGATAGGTTCAAGTGAGATATGGGGTGTTGACCGCCCACATTTGGGGTGTGACTCTTCGTTCTCGACAAAAAAATATAGTAAACGATATTGAAATTTTTTGAAAATTTTACCACATGTCCAGCATATTATTAGAAGATAATCTAAAAGGTTTCGTGTTTTTTAAACACTTGTATTATTTATTATAATTTTTTACGTCTATTTTATAAAATATTGTTTAAAAAATTATAATAAATCGTACAAGTGTTGAAAAATCACGAAAATTTTCAGATTATCTTCTATGATAGGCTGAACATCTTATAAATATTTTTTAAAAATATGATATCGTTTACTATGTTTTTTGAGATAGTGACTGTGAATTTTTTTAAATTTAATTTAAAATAATTAAATTTACCGATGAACCAGTGATGGATCTAATTTGATTTAATTTGATTTGAGTTAGATAAGATAGAGAGGAAAATGAATCTTGATAAAAATGAAAAATATGGGAAGAAGAGAATTTGAAGTAAACTAACATTTTTTAGATTCGAAGTGAGAATGAAAATTTGAAAGCCTTTTAAATATAGAAATCAAATGACAAGGAAAAAAAAGGAGGTTAGGAGAGAGAGGACGAGGCACGAAACAACGTGAAAGAACGGAAAAATGAGAAGAAAGAAAGGGGTCACCAACTTTAACAAAGAGAAAGTTTTAATTTCTTGTATTTGAGGACTTCATTTTCTTATTCTTCTTTCATTTTTTTTTTTTTTTTTTTACTTTTCATTAACTAAATACTTTAGTGGCAAGATGAAAAAAAAAAAATTACGATTCTGTCTAGAGCTTACGCTTGTAGGTATTAAAGGTGCAAATGCATGTGTAAAATCCCTAACGTGAGGGTTTCAGATTGTACCTCTGGAGTGTCTCTGTCTGGGATTAGATTCTGTCAAGACTTCCTACAAACTCTTCTTTTGGCGGGGTCTTGTTTTTTTTTTAATTATTTGCCAAGAAAAGAAGATTCTGGTTTCAAGTCAGAAATTTGAAGCCAAGTGCGGCAGGAGCCCCCGTTTCAAGAGCAGAAACCCGAACGTAAGAATTTTTAATGGAAAACCAGACGACAAGCTCTCGATAGTAAGCTATGGACTCCCAGGGAGGTTATTTTATTAACGAAATATAATTTAAAGACGATTTTTTTTTTTTTTCAACCTACAGTTTTAAAGTTTTTTTCAGTCAATTTCCATGTAAAAGCAAAAATAATACAGTTGGGTGAAGGAGGCGACGACTAGACGCGGCAGGAGACGGAAAAGGAGAAGGTGTCCGTACCTTGTAATGGCAGTCGCCGGCTTTTATCGGAGGGCCCTTCCGTCTCCTCCAGCGGTAGAATTTTCCTCCCCTGAAGGCAAGGTAAGCTCTCTCATTTTTTTTTTTCCTTTTTCTTGTCCTCGTCTGTTGATTTGACAATCTTTTGGCTATCTGTGAATTTTCAGATACTATTTGCGGAGGCGCTTGGTGAGAGAACCATGGAGGGGTTTTTCAAGTTGATTTCTTACTATCAGACGCAATCTGAGCCTGCTTATTGTGGATTGACCACTCTTGCCATGGTCCTCAACGCGCTTTCAATTGATCCTGGCAGAAAATGGAAAGGTATCTACAAGTTTGGAACTGAATTCTTTTTCTATCTATTTATATCTTTTTCATTCAAAGATCTACCGATCATCATAGCTTATAGCACTGTATAAATAACGGCAGAGAAGCATGCCACTGTTTTACTCAAATGGGAATTCAAACTTCGTTGTAGGTTTTCTGTATGACTAATTTATATTTCTGAGTATCTCGTTACGTATTTTTTACTTAACTCTCTGGTAGTTGTTTTCATTGCGGATAACATGGTCTCAAAGATTGTGTTTTAAATTGGTCGTCTAATTACCAGCTTTTCTTGTCAAAATGAGACGCAATTTTTTTTAAGTCAGCAAATCATATCTCCCTGAGATCGTGGGGGCTCTGTTTTTGAATGTTGGTTTGGTGTTGGGTAGAGTTCGATCGGCAATATGGTTAATATATCATTTCAGTATAAAGTGTTATCCTTAATATAGCTAAAACAGGACCTTCCCATAAAAGCAGGGGAAAAAATTAAGTAATAGGATTAAAGTAAAATAAAACAACGAATAAAATAAAAAAAATCTTAATGGAAGTACTCTTATCGGCGTGTTTATTTGAAAGTAGGCATTTAGTCTTGTTGCAGGCCCCTGGAGATGGTTTGATGACTCCATGCTGGATTGCTGTGAACCTTTGGCAACGATTAAAGCTAAAGGCATCACATTTGGCAAAGTTGCATGTTTGGCACGCTGCAATGGGGCTAAAGTTGTGGCTTTAAGGGCAAATGAAAGCACTATTGATGAGTTTCGGGAAAAAGTAGTGTTGTGTACATCTTCTCAAGATTGTCACATCATAACGTCATACAATAGAAAATTTTTTAAGCAGGTATTTACTGAAATAGCCTAACTAAATGAAAAGATTTATAGGAGTCGACCATCATCCAAGGTGTTAAGTTTTGCTATTGCATGTGTTGGCTTTGCTCTACTAAATTATAATGATTTTTGACCCAGATGCAATTGATATGTTTACATTGTGTCACATTTTAACTCGTAAAACATTAACATTTAAGTACTTCGTCAATTGCTGGTCTTAAATGAAAATCTGTCTTAAGTTTTTGTATTATCTTGTTTTAGTTCATTAGTGAAAGTCTCTCCAAGCTTTGCATGAAAATGTGCTTCTTGGTATTGATTAATGCCAATATGTTCATCTCATGCACTTAAAGTTCTCAAGTCCTCCCATTGATCGGTACCACATATGAATTATTTACTACCGTTAACAGACCTTGAAATACAAGTTGTCATAAGTGGACTGAATATAGAAAATATGTCTGGATACAGACTGGAAGTGGCCATTTTTCACCAATTGGAGGATATCACTCTGGAAGGGACATGGTTCTTATTTTGGACGTTGCTCGATTTAAATATCCACCTCACTGGGTTCCTCTTTCTCTACTTTGGGATGCCATGAATACCATTGATGCGGCAACAGGACAACTTAGAGGGTAAGATTAGCTCTTTCATTATATTTATATCCTACTATATAACTTGGTAAATCTATGTTCTATATTGCCTGTTCCACTTTTTTTCAAAGCGACATATTAAAGCCTCTATATTTTTCCTCAAAAGACTTAAGGTTGACATGCTCTGATTATGGTGTCTCCCTTTCTCATTGTAAGAAAGAACTGTAGTGTACATAGTTTTCTTAAATCATTAGCTAAATATTATTGTCAATAGACATCAGGAGGAAAGGTCATCGATTTATTTTCCATGTGAAATGTAAATATTCTACTCTAAATAATGCACACTTTGATTGCCATGTTTGGAAGCACAAACATCTTCTCCTTGAATGCTTCGAAATATGTTTTTGCCTGACTAGTTAATCATCACTCCTCCATCTATATAGATGATTTAAATTTACTTGTATGATGAGACATTTTTAAATTTTTTTTTTTTATAAGAAACAGAATATATCAAGAAAGACATGTACAAAATGATGGGAGGGAAAGAGAACCTCCCTTACATAGATTCTAAGAAATCAGTGAAACATGATTTTCTTCTAATTAGAGAGAATCACGCTGAAAAGACAATGTTTAAAATACTTAGAGATTTTTTAGGCAACTTGACAATAAGAAAATTAACGTTATATAATAAATCAATTTTTGGGAGATTTACACTTAAATAGAATCTCATTGCGAATTGAAATAGCCCAATAGGTAGCTAGAATACCGAGTGTACAAATTAAATTAATCTTCTTATGTCTTCTGTTCATGACAGAGACATCACCTATGTGACTTTCGATGTCAAAGTGAACTCCCAACATCTGGTTGAAGGAGGAAAAAAACTGCACTCATAATCGGCCTAGCCAATTCACATTGGATAATAAAATGATTAGATGTTCTCGAGAATATTCAATCGTATTTGTTTTCCTAGACACTCAAAGATGCTAAATTTGTTTTTTCCTTTCAAAGTCCTGTTAGGATTAGCTATTGACTACATTCTCTTCTGTGTATTATGTAATAATAGGTTACCATTCTTTCTGGCATCACGAATTTTCAGTATTGACTTTTTTTATTGCACTTCACTTGATGTTCTGAAAATTTTCAATTATTAGGTATATGATACTATCAAAGCTTTCCAGAGGACCATCCATCCTTTACACTGTGGTATTCTTCTGTATGACTGATTTTTTTCTATTCTCGAGTGATTTGTCGTACTTTTGTATGATTTGTAATAATCATGTGTTTATTTTCTTTCTTGCACCAACACATAGATTTTAATATATGACTGGATGCATGTCAAGAACTTGGAGTTAAAACTATCCAGTTTGATCAAAATTGCAATTTTCCCTAATCATGTCATTTGTACTTTGTTTTGTTTTATCAATTGTACAACTATGTTTTCTTGTTGTCAATCTTTCGCTGGGAGGTTTCCTTTGTTATGAAATTCCTAGATTTACACATATTGAGAACAAAGAAAAAAAAAGAAACAAAGAATGAGAAATGGAAAAGATGTCCAGCTCTGTACTTTCCATTCTCCAATGCCGTTGTCAGAAATCATAATTCATAGGTTTTTTAATTCATTTTAGTTCACGTTGATCGCTTCGTCTAAACGCGAGGTTCTTGCAGAGTTGTCAACAAGAGGGATGGAATAATGTGATTGAGTACTTGACGGAGAAGCTTCCTTTCCTCTTGAAGACACATGATGTGAAAGATATTGAGGACATATTGTCCGTTGCTTTTCAATCACCTCCTCGGGATCTCACGGAATTCATCAAATGGGTGGCAGAAGTACGGAGGCAAGAGGATGAGAGTGTAATCTTAAGTGAAGAGGAGAAGAGACGTCTGGAAATTAAGGTCCATTGCATCTTTTTTTCTTTTATCTTTCATGTTGCCACTATTGCCTTGTAGACTAATTCTCAAGTTACAAATGCCTCTTATCTCCTTTTGCCATCAGATAGTACCATAAAACTGAAACGCCCATGTTTGGGCGTAAGATTTCTAACAATCTCCTTATTCTCAGTCCCTCTGTAATATCCTGCAAACCAAAATACCCCAAATTTTGTTTTTATGTACTTTAAGCGTGTGTGTGTATATATATATATATTATCATTTTTTTTTCATATTTGGACAGTTTTATTGCTCATGTAGAATGCCCCTTTGTTTGATTTATGTGCTTTTCTTATGATTACAGGGAAATATACTGAATCAGGTACGAGAGACGGAACTGTTCAAACGGGTTACCAGTTGGTTAAACTCCAGAAGTTCATTTGGTGACAGCTTTCCATCTTTACCCGAGGTTGCTGCAAGTGTTTGTTGTCAAGGGGCAGGGAGTTTAGCAGGGAAATTCTATTATCCAGATCAAATGTGTTGTACAAGAACTGATGTTAATCTATTGAAAGCTGAAGGCGACGATAATCCAAAGGCTTTGGTCTCAGGGACAGTGGTTAGTAATGGAACCGAACAAGGAGTTGATATTCTCCTTCCTCTTTGTAACTCAGACGCTCTTGTTTCCTCTGACAAATGTTGCTGCGAACTGATGCTTCCATCATTGCCGGACTTTTTGACAATTCTTCTACTGTTTTTGCCGCGGATTACTTGGTCAGGAATTAAAGAAGAGACTGCGTTGGTGGAAATCAATCGGCTCGTTTCGACCGACAATCTCCCTTCTTTGCTTCAGGAGGAGGTACCATATTTTACTCTGGCCGAGCTTCCTCCTCCTGAAATCATTTTTGTTCTTATTCTGGATCTGTATTTGTGGCAGGTTCTTTATTTGCAGCAGCAGATGCACTTCCTTGTATCTGAATTTAGAGCTTCTTCGCCTTCTGCGCAGCCACAACTTTAACCAACGGTGAGAGAAACAATGAGATTGAAAAGAATTTTCAAGTATGGAAGTGATCAAGTGTTTCTGAAGCAGTTAGTTGAGACCCATTTTCTGTTTCCAGACGCTTAATAATGACTTGGATCAAAATGAACTAAAGGCTGCATTGTTGGATAACTCAAGTTATACATGAAACTGTTGAATTTCGTCAGTACATGTTGAGAACTTCCATGCTCTTGAATGTGATTGCAAAATGATAAAAATATAATTTTAGGTCTTTTCCTTTTAAATGGTATTATTTTAATCTATATAGTTTTGTTTTTTAATTCAATTTTGTAATTCTTTTCATTTTTTTGTAATCCCAAAATTTAAATTCCTAACGAAACCTAGATCATCATTTAAACTGTCAAAAATTAACGTCTAAAATATCAAATGTCAGTACACCTAAAGTTCTGAGTTCAATTCTAATTTTCAAATATTAATTTTATTTTTTTTCCTGCATAATTTTTTTAATAAAATTATTTTTAAACCACAGCAGGAGCATAATAATATTCGAGATGACGTCTATCTACATGGGACCCTGTCATACAACTTGCCATAACTAAAACTTCCCTTCAAGAACACATGCATGAAAAAAAGAGTGAAATTACTCGTGTTTTTTTAGAAAAGGTTGGTTTATTGAGTACAGTTCTAAAGAGTAAAGACTTGCAACTGACCAGGAATGCTTGCTTTAGCTGCAAACAAAACAATACAAAACATGACCAAAAAAAAAAATGAAAGGTAAATTCTAAAATACCTCCTGAAGTATAGATATTTTTCGAAAAAATTCTCAAACAAAAAATCATCGCAGTCAAAACCTCAAACTGTCAAAAAAACTCTGACGGAGAGCCGCATGCCCCCCAAATTGTAATTTAGGGGGTCGACTTAAAATCGCGGCCCCCCGCATTCCACAGGGGAAGATGCGGGGGGCTCTGACTCTCTCGCAATTGCGCTGCACACGATTCCAATCGGGGGCCACGCCACGTCTTCGGCCCGCAGCATCATACAGGGTTTGACGCGGAGGTACTGGATCACCCTAGCAAGTACAATGCACGTTAACAAACTTCAGGGGGCCGTAAATCTTACTCGGCCCCCCGTGTTTCGTAGAAAATTTAATGCAGGGGGCCTATTTTTAAACTAATGCAAGGGGCCTAATTTCCAACTCGACCCTTCGTGTTTCGTAAAAAATTTAATACGAGGGGCCTAATTTCCAACTCAGTCCCCCGATTTTTCCATGTTTTATACGCGGGTGGCCGAATTGCAGATTGTAATAATTCGGGGAGCCTAATTTCAAACTCGATCGAGATATGTCAGGCCGACCAATTATTTATAGAAAGACTGTCAATTTCACTGGTTATGAGTCTTTGCAGATCCAGGAAATGTTTGATAGAATTGGCTTGCAAGGGCTGTACAACATGAGCGGAGACGCCTGTGACCGAATTGTTCGCTTATTTTACGCGAACTTGACCAACACTGGGAGGGAGGGGTGTATGAAGTCGTATGTATGTGGTAATGATATTAGCTTTTTTGAAAGACATGTAAACGAGTTGCTGGGATTTACTGACGAGAGGGTTGTACAATATTATCACGCTTCTCGAGAGTGTGATTTTGCTAGAACACCAGAGGGATTGCAATTTCTCAGACAGATTCATTGCAATTCAGACATTGAAAAATTCACCAAACCGAAATCGAAGGAGTTGAACTCCAAAGCTCGGGTTGTTCACAACCTTATCAGCCACTCCCTGCTACCGAGGGATGACCATAGAGATCTAGTCAACTGGATAGATCTCTATGTGATGGAGAAGATGTATAGCGGCACACTCTTCGACCTTGGGTTCATGATATTATGGCACATGGACGAGATCGCGCGAACACACAACAAAAATCTGCCGTACGGTACATTGATTTGGAGGCTCGTGCGGCGATCACAGGTTGAGCTGCCTGTGGGAGAGCAGTTGAGAGCTTCCCGAGGCTTTGATGTATTTGACAGACTTCATCTATCTAGAATAGGTCTAGGCGAGGTCGCCGGGTGTTGGATGCTTAAAGGGGAGCTCGGGGACACTCCAGCTCAGGATGCTCCGATGGAGGAGGACAATCCCACTACCGCGACGGCGCAGCCAATTGCCCCTCAGGTTGGCAGTAGCTGGGAAATGATGCAGCAGATGTGACAGATGCATCAGGAGCAGCAGCAGATGCTTCCGCAAATGGAGCAGACGAATAGTTCCTCATAGGCAAGGTTGAGGAACTGACCGTGGGCCAGAAGAAGGTGATTGAGTCACAAAACTATCTAAGTGAGTCCATTAGAGAGGTCACTGAGAAGATGGAGGATTGGATAGCGAGCAAAAACAACGACGACGACGTTATACCACCAGAGTAGTTTTTATGAGGGAAATGTTTAGAATTGTACCTGTGTCCCCTCATTTATGTTGTGACCCATAAGCGTACCTTGGGAAGCAACAGTGCCTGAAGTGGATCCTCGGTTAGAACAAGTGTGACTATTATGCCGGTACTGCCGACAGATACCACACGACATCTTTGAGTTCCGCCTACTAGCTGCCGAACTTAACAGCTCATCAACATCTCGCACTCTTATCTTATTGGGCCTACCAGGTTGGCGATATCTTTTGGGCGGGAAGAATTCCCCCATACCCGGTGCATCCGGCCACATTAATTGGCCGTTCACGAAATGAATAAAATTAACATATATCTGCAGGAAAGTCACCCGGTGATAGAATGGATGCACGTAAATTTTTGGTTGCATTCTCAAGAAAAATATGCATGAAATGACATGGACACACGAGATTCCAGTAAGCGTCCACTGGTGCATTCGCACACCCACATATTCATGTCAACAATGAATTATTCATTGCCGTTGCTCACCTGAAATCGTGAACCACCCCCAAGCGTAGGACTCTAATTTCCAGCTGTATCTACTAGCTTGTTAAGCTTTTTATATATTTGGGGAAACAAGACGATCGTTAATTAGACCATCTTCTCAAATTTTTTAACGATGCGAGTTATCATGTATGTTCAGATCGTCTCGAACATGATGAGGATCGGTTTGTCCCTGGCAAGCAATACAAGTGTATTGAATGACTCGCACAAATTGTTTAAGCCAATTTCGCACTAGGGAATCGAAGAGAAGACATGGCTAGCCCAATATCTAGGCTCTTCTCCTCGAAGCCATTCGTGAGGCAGCCGGGCTGAGCTCATATGGGTGCTCTAGCTGCCTTCCACATCGCTTCTCTGTATGCTTTCCCCCGAAACAGCCCTTTAAAGTTTGCGTACATGTGCCAGAGGCAGAAGCGATGTTCGACTTCACTAAATTCCTCAATCCCTGATATTATTACAACAAAGTTAGTTACACACCTTAATTACACCACAACTAATTTAATTAAACAACATACCTTTTGTTGATTCAAAACAATCGTCCATCCAGTTCTATCTCCAGTGTACAAGTCTGCCTTCAAAAGTTTCAAAAACTACGTCCATGTTTCCTCGATTTCTTTTTCGGCGTTGGCAACAGCAACGAGATATATTCCATCGTTCGCGTCAATACTAACGGCTGTGAGTAATTGTCCGGGACACGAGCCCTTAAGGTGACAGCCATCCAAATAGATAATTGGACGACCAAACTGCATCAAACCTGTCTTGCAAGCGGCCAAACACAGATACACTCTTTCACACACTAATGTGCTCCCTGTATCGTAAGTATGCACTTCAAAAGTGCTCCCCAGATTTGTTCTATGTATTCTGCTTTGTACGACCATACTAACTCGTACTGTTCGTCTTCCTTGCCTTCGTTAAGTGTCAGAGCTAAGCTTCTTGCTCTTCTAGCAAAGACCAAGTGTAATGTAACATTGTTTCCAGACTAAGTGTAATGTGAGTTCTGTGATCCATTGTCATTGTTTCCACAATGGAAGATATGTCCCACCTAGGGTGACTTTTGAACTTAGGCAGATAACAGTGTGCCACCCATTTTTCACTAACGTATCTATTCTCAATTATTCTCGCACAGCTGTAAGTATTGACCAAAGACTTTATTTGATAATCAACTCAACTTGGATGTTGAACACACAGGTATTTGTTCATTTTCATCTGAGCCATCATCACCATATGCAGGAGTCTCGTTAAAATACCAAATCATTTCGGCATCACTATCTACTTCATCGTCTAATTCAAACCATCTATTTGGATCAGAATTCATCGTCCTTGCTAAAATAGAGAAAATTCGACTGCGTAAAGAAAAAATTTGTGAGAAATTTCAAAGAGGGCGGAGCTCCTTAAATAATAAAGGAGTTCGGCTACCGCGTCTTGTAAAATTATTAATGCGGGGGGCCGCGAATCGGATGCCGCCTGCCGATATCTCATCCACAGATCAATTATTGATTTGTGGATGGAATATCGGGATGCCGCGAATCAGATGCAGCCCGCCGATATCCCATCACAGATCAAATATTGATATGTGTTTGGGATATCGGGGGACCGCGAATTTGATGCAGCCCCCGCGTCCCATCCACAGATCAATTTGATCTGTGGATGGGATATTAGGGGACCACATATCAATTATTGATATATGGATAGGAGTTCGGGGGGACGCGAATCTCATGCTGTCCCCCGCATTCCCATCCACAGATCAATTAATTGATCTGTGGATTGGATTTCGGGGGCCGAGTGAGAATTGCGGTCCCCCGTAATTAATTGGGGGCCTGAGTTGAAAATTAAGCCCCCGCATTAAATTTTCTACAAAACGCGGGGGGCCGAGTCAGATTTGCGGCCCCCCGATGTCGGTTGATGTGCATTGCACGTGCTAGGGCGATCTAGTCCCTTCACGTCAAACCCCGTGTGATACGGCAGGCCGAAGACGTGGTATGGTTCCCCGAATTGAATTCGCGTGCAACGCACGTGCGAGAGGGCCATAGCCCCCCCTCATCTTCCCTTGTGGATTGTAGGGGGCCACAATTTGGATTCGGCCCCCCGAAGTATAATTCGGAGGAGCTGACCTATCAATTAAAGTCTTTGGTCAATACTCACAGCTGTGCGAAAATAATTGCGAATAGACACTTTAGTGCAAAATGGGTGACACACCATTATCTGCCTAGGTTCAAAAGTTACCTTAGGTGGGACATATCTTCCATTGTGGAGATAGTGAGGATGAATCACAGAACTCACGTTACACCTACTCTTGCCAGAAGAGCAAGAAGCTTAGCTCTCACACTTAACGAAGGCAAGAGAGATGAACAGTACAAGTTAGTATGGTCGTATAAAGCAGAAATACATACGTGGGAGAGCAACGCTAGGGGGAGACGAACGCTTGGGGGAGGTTCACGATTTCAGGTGAGCAACGGTAACGAACAATTCGTTGTCGACATGAATACGTGAGTGTGCGAATGCACCAGGTGGACACTTACTGAAATTCTGTGTGTCCATGTCATTTCATGCATATTTTTCTTGAGAGTACAACCAGAAATTTACATGCATCCATACTATCACCGGGTGACTTTTCTGCAAATGTACACCAATTTTATTCATCTCGTGAACGACCAATTAAAGTGGCCAGATGCACCAGATAGGGTGAATTCTTCATGCTCAAAAGATATCACCAATCTGGTAGGCCCAAGAAGACAAGAGTGCAAGATGTTGATGAGCCGTCAAGTTCGGCAGCTAGTAGGCGGAACTCAAAGATGTCGTGTGGTATCTGTCGGCAGTGCGGGCATAATAGTCGCACTTGTCCTAACCGAGGATTCACTTCAGACACTGCTGCTTCCCAAGGCACAGTTTATGGGTCACAACACAAATGAGGGGACACAGGTACAGTTCTAAACATTTCCCTCATAAAAACTACTCCGGTAGTATATCGTCGTCGTCTCTGCTTGCCATCCAATCCTACATCTTCTCAATGACCTCTCTAATGGTGGCCCACGGTCAGCTCTTCGACCCTGCCTATGAGGAACTCAATCCTCTGCTTTATCTGCCGAAGCATCTACTGCTGCTCCTAATGCATCTGTCGCATCTGCTGCATCATTTCCCAGCTACTGCCAACCTGAGGGGCAATTGGCGGCGTTGTCGCGGAGGTGGGGCGTCCTCCTCCATCGGAGAATCCTGAGCTTGAGTGTCCCCGAGCTCCCCCTTAAGCATCCAACACTCGGCGACCTCGACTAGACTCATCCTAGATAGATGAAATCTATCAAATACATCCAAGCCTCGGGGAGCTCTCAACTGCTCTCCCACAGGCAGCTCAACCTATGATCGCCTGCACGAGCCTCCAAATCAATATTTCATACGACAGATTTTTGTTACGTGTTCACGCGATCTCGTGCATGTGCCCTAATATCTTGAACCCTGGGTCGAAGAGCGTGCCGCTATACATCTCCATTGCATAGAGATCCATCCAGTTGACTAGATCTCTATGGTCATCCCTCGGCAGCAGGGAGTGGCTGATAAGGTTGTGAACAACCCGAGCTTTGGCGTTCAACTCCTTCGATTTCGGTTTGGTGAATTTGATGTATGAATTGCAGTGAATCTCTCTGAAAAATTGCAATCCCTCTGGTGTTCTAGCAAAATCACACTCTCGAAAAACGTGATAGTATTATACAGCCCTCTCGTCAATAAATCCCAGCAACTCGTTCACATGTCTTCCAAAAAAGCTAATATCTTTACCACATACATACGACTTCATATATCTCTCCCTTCAAGTGTTGGTCAAGTTCGCGTAAAATAAACGAACAACTCGGTTACAGGCGTCTCTGCTCATGTTGTACAGCCCTTGCAAGCCAATTCTATCAAACATTTCCTAGATATGCAAAGACTCCCAACCAGTGAAATTGACAATCTTTCCATAAATAATTGGTCGACCTAACATATCGAACTTCTTTTTACACTCCTCCCTTCGAAAATCAATCGAGAAATAACCGGACGGTAGTCGCGACACTTTGTTCGGAAGACCTTGTAACGAAGATCCTTGATTTACAGCTAGCTGGTTTGATGGTGGTCCCCGGTTTGATGGGTCAGCATGTGTCGAAGGGGTGAGGATGTTTGAACAAAATTTTGGGGCCCATTTCACAAAGTGACCTCAAATTTTCAGAAAAATTGCCTCAGATTGAGGAGGAAAGGCTCGGGTTTTGGAATTTTCGGCAATTACAGGCTCGGGTTTTAGGATTTTCAGCGATTAGAAGGCTCGATTTTAGGCGATTTGGATTTTCAGCGATAGGGTTTTCGCCAGTGTATTTTGGGGTTCTCGACGCTGAGGCTTCCGATTTTTGCGATTTCCGGCAACAAGGATGCACCTTCGATGATTTTCGAGAAAAAATCGAAAAATTAGCCCTTTCTCCTCTCGATTTTAGAATGTGGAGGGCGAACAGGGGGCCGAGTTTTTAAATACAAACGACGATTTGGCCCCCCCGCGTTTAGAACTTGGGAGTTTGAAATTAGGCCCCCCGAATTATTATAATCTGCAATTTGACTCCCCGCGTCAATAATTCGGCCCCTTGCATATAGAACATGGAAAAACCGGGGGCCAAGTTGGAAATTAAGCCCCTCGCATTAAATTTTTTACGAAACACGGGGGGTCGAGTCAGATTTGCGGCCCCCCGAAGTTTGTTCACGTGCTAGGGTGATCCAGTCCCTCTGCGTCAAACCCAGTATGATGAGCGGGTCGAAGATGTGGCGTGGCCCCCTGAATTGAATTCGCGTGCAGCGCACGTGCGAGAGGACCAGAGCCCCCCGCATCTTCCCCAATGGAATGCAGGGGGCCGTGATTTTAAGTCGGCCCCCCGAATTACAATTCGGGGGCATGCGGCTCTTCGCCGAGGTTTTTTTTACAGTTTTCGATAGTTCGAGGTTTTGACTGCGAAGATTTTTTTTGTTTGAAGATTTTTTTGATAAATACCCATACTTCAAGGGGTATTTTGGAATTTACCCAAAAATAAATCATATTAATAAGAAGAATCAGGGATGGCCTCAATTATGTGCTTCTTTGAATGCTTTATCATCAGCATCATCCAAATCTTCTGCAGTTATTAATGTCATCCCACTTTCCTGCAATTTTTAAGGTAAAGTATGAAGTTAATTGTACTTGCTGCTAGTAAACATTGAATTGTTGAAGTTTTAACAATCAAATATCAATACCCATGCTCATTCACCTTTAAGATTCTCTTCCCTTGGTCGACATTAGTTCCTTCAAGCCGTACGATAACCGGAACTTTCAGTGATACCTTGAAAAGGTCAATGAAAGGGAACAAATTTTAGCATACCTAGCTCAGTTGCAGATAGACAAATTTGATTTCCTCCTATGTGACAAACTAGAAACATCAACCCAAAATAAATTGATAATGTCCTCTTGAACTTCTCTATTATTGGAAACAATTCAAATTCACAGTATCTTGCAGCATTACATATCAGCAATCTACTGAGATTTCTATAACTGAAGACAGATGATACACAAAAATAACAAAAAAGATAATCCTGCACCGAATTATCACTCCATTGCCTGATGAAAGAGGAAAACCTAAGTGAAAGATACTGACCAGTCTTGGTAAAAACTTTTTCTAATCATTAAAAAAATTTTCATTAAAGGTTTTTCCTACCAGTCTGACTTGTCCAAGTTTAATGTAATCACCTGTTTGGCAGCCTTGACAATTCCACTCGCTATCACATCACATTTCATTATTCCACCAAAAATGTTCACCAAAATAGCTTTCCTTTCTCATCTGATGTCAATATCTTAAATGCCTCTACCACCTGTGTTAGTATAGTTGACATTTGACAATAAATTATTGTAAGAAAAATAAGAGTTGATTAAAAAAAGATCTTTTCATGCGCACACTATCTACCACCTACGTCAACCACCTCAAAAATTAATGGCATACGAACAAGAAACAGATAGGCTTGACAAGCTTCTGATGAGCAGTTTGAATGCACAAGGCCCGCTTTCCACAGCGAAAAATATCTTTTTCCATAAGGTATTATTTAATATACCATAAAACAACCAAGTCTTTTCTTTTTAACAAGACCTAGTAAGAGCATAGTTTATGAATTTAGATACTACATATTATATCCAACTCCACGAGTCACTACGAATGACCAACGACAAAAGGGTTGTATCAGAAAATTTCTTTGCTTGAAAAACCATTACCTGACCACCAACATCTAGAAAATTAGCAGGGGTTCCTCCGTGCAATTTAATTATATCCATTGTAGCCATTGCTAACCCTGCACCATTTACCATGCAACCAATTTCTCCATCTAAGCCTATATAATTCAAGTCTGCTTTAGCAGTCGTCACCTATGAGGACAATTGCACATCACAAAAGCCACCCAAAAACAATATGAAGTTTTTAATTTACACAGCAAAATATTAAGGTCTACACGTAGTATCTTAAAATAAGAGGGCTTAGGGATTTGATAGGTACGCATATAAGACGTGATGGTCAGCTGCACAAATTTTAGAAATATAGATATTTGACTGGTACTAAACCTTGAGCTCCTTGAATTGTCTCTCTATTGGCTAAGAAAAACACATTGGATGGTCATCTCTGCCTTCCTACTAGTTAAGCCCCGAGCTTTCAACTTTTAAAGGATGAAAAAGGCAAGTAACTTCAATGATCAGAAGCTTGAGTGTTTTTCTTTTAATTAACAAGCATCAAGAATATTTTTCTAGATATCTCGGTCTATGCAAAGAAAATGAAAATCAAACCTCACGAGGATCTTCCTGAGTTGGATCACGCAGGGCAAAAATTTCTTTCTGACGAAATGCGGCATCACCATCAAAGTTCAACTTAGCATCAGCAGCTACCAGATGCTTATCAGATGTCTCAGCAATAGGATTGATCTGCACAAAAGAATGAGTTGAACTACAAGATCAAAAGATAAGATTAAACATACTCAGGGTGATGAAAATAATCTATTAAACATTCTTTGGAAAGAGTACAATGTTCTTTTTTCAATGAGAATGAAAGAGAATACCATGCGATTATAGTGTTTAACAAGAAAAGAGAAGAAAGCATCAACCACCTTTATAATCAATCATATCTGGGAATTTTTCAGCGAGGTCTTCTATGCTGGTTCCTCCTTTGCTACAAGCAATTATAAGCTGGGGAAAGACAAAAGGCGCCATAAAAAAGGATAATGTACCAAACTAAGGTAGAAGTGAGTAACTAGTTTTTCTATGCATCTTAGTTAAAGTCAATTTCCGAGACATACTGGACCAGCAGTTTTACGGTCCAGAGTGATAGCAAAGTACATTTCATTGACAAGTGACAGCTTCTCACACAAATAAACCTGTCAGAGAAGAAAACAAATAATAAAATAATTACGAATCATCAATTAATAAAATTCTATAACCTTCAGATTCCTCTGGCCAGATACATATTAACAAGAAAACAGAACACAGAGAGAAAGGACCATCAAAAAATGAAGATTATGCTTTTAATACAGTAATCTATTTCCAAAATGAATTTGATATCATTTTCCGACTACAAATTTCATATTATATCCATCACAAGTTGCACAAGTACTAGTAATTGTCGCATTTCAGATTATATTATCATTTATATCTATGATTTAAGTATTCTAATATCAAACAAACATTGAAATACATGGAATCAAACGACAGAAGTTTATTGAGTTGAAAAGTAAGCTTCTATAAGCTCTATTTTTGTAACACAGCAGCGAATTTTCATGTGTGAGTTCAAAAAATTTATATCAAATGCCGAACCTTAATTATCATGTGGTTTAAACTAGTTTACATTATATTTAAATCTTCATGCATGTCCCTTTTTTTAGTCTTGTAATATGCACGAGTTTACTGATTAGAATCTTGTGCCTTAACATGCCACTTGATAAATCAAAAACGTATAATAAAGTTGTGCCCTGTAGGACACCAAAAAAAACTCGCGGTAGCCAACTCTTAATTTGAAAGCTGCGCAAGATTGACATGTAAATAAGAAGTCAAGGATCAGCATCGTGACAATGATTGCAGTTCACAGTTTCAAATCCAGGTGGATTGATGATGCCAGCTAGGATTCTGTGATTTTCCAATAAAAAATTGTCTTTTTTGTACAAATGATTTCTTCCTTTCCCATGATATATTGAGAAGTATAGGTTAAAAAATAAGATAAAACTATTCACTCAGCTCTGAAGGTTAACCTAGAACCTTGCTGTTTCACCATTTGAATAATAACAACAACAAAATTAAATCTAAAAAGATATTGTAAAAATATCCACCTTACTGACAACTTTGCCCTGGGGACCAGTTTGTTTTGTTACTAATATCTGCCCTAGCATCTTTCCTGCACACAATGTGAGGACTAAATTAAAGAGAAGACATACAATAAAACCTTAAATAGCCAAGATTCCAACATAATAGGGAAAAGCTTATGCAAAACACAAGTATGATAGGTCAGGTAATAATTTTCTAAAGAAACATAAAATATCTATCCTGAGGAGAAAACCCTAGTGGTTTTAAAATTTCGTGTAGCTGGCATGATAAATGATCAAAGAAGGCAAGTACGCATAATATTTTGGCAGTTGGAGAACGAAAGAGCAACTTAGAACAGGAAGCTAAAAATAATAGTTGAAAAGCATGATCATGGACATTGTTAATAAACCGGGACATCCATACCAGCTAGTCTCTTCAATCTATTCGGTCTAAACAATGTGAACTCCACCCTTAAGTCCATTTTTAAATGTTCCCAAACCTCTTCCGCCGGCTAAAATTTGACTTTTGACCACCAACTACAAAAGGATCAAAGATCTCGTTGTTTAACTTGTTGGCAGTCATGAACATGAAACTCTAGATGTATGAACTAGGCTCACAAATTCTATCTGCATGAACTAGTCCCATGATATAGGTAAAAATTTTATCAACGAATGTTTTGATAGCTTTAATTTCTGGAAACAAAAAAGCATAACAAAACAACGAATGCCCAACAGTTACCTCTTTGGCATCGGGAAACACAGACTGAACAGACTTTTTTATTTCATCAAAAGAAGAAACCGCAACACCTTTGGGCACATTGATCCCATATTTACCCATAAGCTCCGCCCCCTGATCTCAATAACCAAAAATAAAGAATATTAAACCCAGTTAACGCCAAATATGCCAGACGAATTTAAGTGTGAAATGCAGGTAACACACATCTAGCTCAACAGAATACCAAAAATCTTCCATCGAACACCATGCATGAACTCCATTTGACAGCAAAGCGCATTATAAAAGAAAAGTGTATTATCGATAATTACATGAAACTAAACCAACCCCCTAAGCTATTGAGAAGATCTTATCAAATACAAGAACAAGTTATCTTCCTGGTCAGTCTCCGCGATCACAATGCAAAATGAGACAAAACAACCGTATATCAGAGTGTCTGCAAGGGAAAAAGAATCGAATATAACCTGATACTCATGAATATTAAGACGTCGGAGCTGCTGCTGCTGCTGCTGCCATTTCCCAGCACAAGAAAGAGAACGATATACAAGTTTGTTGAGCAACCCCCTCACCGTGCCTTTTCGAGAAATTTCTAGAGCGTCTGAGAGAGAGAGCTTGTTGCCGGAGGCGAAGGCGATCGAGTCGGAAAGAAAAAGCCCTTTCTGGCGGAGTAATTTTTACTCTATTTACAATTTGACCCTATAACTTTCCCTATTTTAGTGTGTCTCTCCGTTTGTTTTTGACTAAATTCTCAAGACATTAGACATATTTTTTTATTTTAAAGAGTAAAGTGCAATTTGGCCCTTACAACTAAGTGACATGAGCAATTTACATAGTGCAATTTGGCCCCTACAACTAGGTAAAATGGGCAATTTACACCGTAAACTTGAATAATAGGCAAGAACAACCTTAAAGTATTGATAATGAGCAATATGGCCCCTACAGTCATATTTTCTATCAAAAAATAACATTTATTCATTTATTCATTTTTTTTTCCTGAAATACCCCTCACTGGACCGAACCGGATCAGACCGGTTCAGCTAATTTCACTCTTATTTATTTATTTTTTTTAAATTTTATTTCTCAGAAAAGAGAAGACAAATGAATAGAATCAAAAAAAATAAAAAATTAAAGTGCAATTACTCGAACCGGTCCGGTTCGGTTCGGTCTAGTGAGGGGCATTTCGAAATAAAAAATGAACAAGTGAAAAAATATTACTTTTTGATGGAAAATATGACGGTAGGGGCCATATTGCCCATTATCAATACATTAAGGTTGTTCTTGCCTATTATTCAAGTTTACGGTGTAAATTGTTCATTTCACCTAGTTGTAGAGGCCAAATTGCACTTTACTCAAGTTTACGGTGTAAACTGCCCATTTCACCTAATTGTAGGGGCCAAATTGCACTTTACCCTATTTAAAAGATTATTCAATTCCGGTTCATGCTGGCCTAGAAATAGACCAGCCGACTCAATAATTCTCGATTTCTTATATTTGAACCGAAACTGAGTCAATGACCATGTACAACTCATAATTACTAATCAACGCCACTATGATTTAAAAATGTACATTAATTTGTGTCACATAATCTATCATACTTGAGCCAATTTTATCTCGTGACTTATACTATTAGATGCGCAAGAACATTACTTGTTACACTTCATTTGAAGCAACTAAGGGTGGAAATCAGTTGGATTAAAAAAATCCATTTTGGAGCCAAACTGAAATTTCAATTCAGTACTCGATTCCTTCTTTTAAAAGTCGATCAAAACTGAATCTAAGTGAATTTAAAATTTTATATTAAAAATTAAGAATTATATAAATAAATTAATCAAAACCGACCCAAATCTAGTTAAAACTGACACAAACCCAGTTTAAACGGAGAAAAAATTGAGAATCAAAACGGAACCAAGCAAAACAAAAAATATTAGTCCGGTTCATGTATGATTATGAAGGCTGATAGGTTTAGTTTATTCCAAACCTAGAAGCAACAATAGCATGCCAGACTTTATCACCATTTATTTTAAATTTTAAATAACAATTAATGTTGCATAAAGTACGATTTTAGTATTCAACTCCTCCAAGTCAATAAATATAATTAAGAATTAAAATAATTATCATAATTAATGAATCAATATTTAACAACGTAGATTATTAGAAATAAACAACCTTAGACAGGTTCTAAACTTTTTCAAGACTCGATTTATTTAAGAATAAAATATGGAAAAAAAGATGTAATAAAAAAAATTCTTCTAAAAACAATAAAAATGTCTCCACTTGTTAATCATCCACGTGTTAACCTTTGTTGTGCAAATAATTTCTTATCGCAATAGGAAATTCGCAAGCTGGGTAGGATTAACAATGCCCGGACAGTGGGCCCCGTCAATTCTTAACAAATTAGCGACTGCCACGTACCTTTCTTTTTCCATCTTCTTCTCGGCTCCTTCTCTCGGCTCCGCTTCGTCTTCGGCTACTTCAGCTGCCCTTTTTCTCTTCTTTGTTCCGGCCACTGGACCGCGACGCGAGAGCTCGACCTGAGATACGTCCCAGGGCTGGCCAAAGAGAGTGCCCTTCACGAGGAACTCGTGCGCCAAATAGCCCGCCAAGAGGTGGTTAGGCGGAGGAGACGGCTCCGAGGTAGTCGGCTTCGACTCTTCAGCCGCTGGTGGTTGGACAGGCTCTCTCTCTTCGCGCTTGTTTAGAGGCGTTACGACCCTTCGAGGTGGCAAACGCATCGTTTTGGTACTCATAACTTCTTCTGTGCATGACGTCAGCACAGAACACCGCTCCACAAATATTAAAAATTAAAAATTAAAAACTAAAAACTAAAAATTAAAAATTAAAATAATAAAAAACAAATATCGAAGGCTCCCTAGTTTGCACAGTAAAAATTGAAAGTTAAAATGTAAAAAAAAAAAAGGGGTGAAAAAGGTAAAACAGAGATGCGCAAGGAAGAGAGAGAGAGAGAGAGGTATCGCAGGACGAGAAAGTAGGAGAGGGAAATGAAACTTAGAGAGAGAAAACGAGCGTAGCCATTGCAGGCAGAGAAAGAAGGGTGGGAGGGATTTATTTATAAAGGGTTCTCTACATAATGGCCCCTATTAGTCCAACAAATAACAGAAATACCTAACTAAGAAGACAATGACAAAACTACCCTCTACTGTCTCCCCGTATTCACCTTTTTCTTTTTCTAGATTGGAATGCCAAACAAGGCATTAATTTTATAACCAAATTAGAATTCACGTCTTCGTTTAATAGACCCGAAGCTCGATTGCTAAGCTCACTCGATGTACGATTACGCCCGTTGATCCAGCAATAATTTAACTTAAGATTTCAACACAATTATCTGACTGTCTTTTTTATATTTTTGCAGTGGATTCAATTTTGGGCTTAAAAAAAGGTGGAGTTACTCCAAAAAGTCCCACCATCAAAAACTTCGAGCCCGACGTAGCTTGATTCTTTGAGCTGCAGTCAAGCATGGCTTGATTCATCTATTTTGAAAAGTCAATTATTTTTGTATTATAATTAATTTTAATTTAATTTTTAGTTTGATTTTTGAAAAAAAAAGAGAGAAATAATAAACACCAAAAACAACGCCAAGAACATGATTGTTTGCTTCAACTACTCCAGCTTAAGATTGGCTAATGGAATGGCCCACGCGTTTAGGTCTGGGTTTGATTTCTTAATGATTATTTATTTTATTTTTAAAATAATATTGATTATTGGAACATGTGTTTTGTAATTCCTCATCTACAAAACAATAATAATATTAAATGTACGATTTAATTATAATATTATAATTTTTTTCCACTAAAACATATTATCTATTGGTACGAGTGATGATTATTTAAATTATTTTTGAATATGTCGTAACATTTTACAAATAATAAATTCAAGACTAGCGTAGTATTAGATTGATTGAGTAATATTAGGTTTTACTATATAGTTTTACATTATGATTGTTACATTTTGACGTGACGATAAATTACCACTTATTATTTAGTGTAATAATTAAGATATATTATATGATGTTAAAATAAAACATTAATTAATTCAAATGAATATTTCACGTCAATATATAAATTTAGAGTGTAAAACTAAATAATAAATCTAACATTTGTCTATAAAATTTAGAGATAACAAAGTCGACCGACTCAAGTCTGAAAAAAATCTGACTCATAAACCTAGAAGGTTAGATAAACTAAGACTAACAAGCTCGACTAAAAAAATTTCAACTTGAACTGGTTCGCGAAATAAAGTTAAACAAGTGGAGTTGAGCCTGCTAAACGAGCCGAACCTAACAAACAAAACATACATAAACGTTTTCAATTTATATCAATATAATGTATCTTGTTTTAAAAATTGAGTTATTAAAATTATAATGATTATTTATCATTACAATGTCAAATTATTATACTAATATCATTACAAATATTTGAAGTCACATTATTACAAATTATATACATACTAATTAGTTTGACACTTATTTAATTATTAATTACTTACAATTATAGTGACAAACGAGTCGATCGAGGCGAACGAAGCCAACTTGAAAAAGTCTGATTTATTGAGCTTAACGAATTAAACGAGTTCAATGAGACCAGCAAACCGGGTCGAGCGAGCGGGCTGACCCGCCAGTTCCGTTCATTTAACACCTCTGTATTGATAGAAGATTGAGAATATAAATTCAAGTTTTTTAAAGTTATTTACTTGAAAAAACTCTTTAAATTAAAAATTAAAGGAAAAAAAATTAAGATTAGTGGGCCGAGACAATAATCACGAGTTAATTAAGCTGAAAGATTAAGCTAAAATGGAGAATGGGAGGAGGAGCTTTCCATTGCTGAAAAATCGAGTATGCTGGAAGCGAAGAGTTTGAGAAAGGCGGTAGTGCCGTCTACTCTCATTTCCAATCCTTCTCCCGGATGCATCCAGTCAACTCGCCTATCTCTCCATGTTTGTCTACTTCCCCAGGCACTGATTTCATATCTTTCAAGTTTTACTGCAAAATCTTTCGTGTTTTTGTTTTCGTTATTGCTTAGGTTAACCCAGATACTTCTTGCTCGGTCTACATTGCTTCTGGTCCCATATTTACAGACTTCAGGTACGCATGCAAAACAGTGATGTTCTTTTATCCTCTTTTTTGTTGATGTAACTGCTTGTTTTGTTCAGATACCTAAGGACGATTCTTTGGTTCTGAAAGGAAAAGAAAGCTTACTGATCCCCATGTATGCAAAGGTATATATGAAATACGTTGTTGTAATGTTAACTCTACTCTGTGTTTAATCCCCGAATTTTGATCGACTTTGAAAATTAAGGTGCTTTTTGTGGTTATTTTAGGATTTTCAATTATTTAGTGGTTGAATTGTTTCCTTCTTGTTTATTGAAGATTTTGGACTCTTCAGTAGTGAATCGCTGTCCGCATCGTTCCGAAATTCAGAGTATAATGCTAACAAAAAGTGAGAATTAAGTCAAAACAACTTTCTGAAGTCTGCCTTTATGCATATGCAAATTACGCAGTGTGATTTTTCTTGTCTTTTCTCTGCCATTTGCAGGTTCGGATTGCATAATATTGGGAAGCGTGGATTCTTATGGTCATCTCATTGTTTCTAAATTAGATGCCAGTGGTAATGGTAAGGTCATTACCTTTGTTATGATTATGCAACCTCTGAATTTTTTCAATTGAGTGCGTACATCCTTTTATTTTAGCCTTTGATACCCCAAGCAATCATAAATTATGAATGGACAATCCTTAAAAATATGTTTCTATAAGACTTCCAATGCCTTTAATACTGCCATAGTTAAGTCATATTCGAGATATAAGACCTTTGTGTAGGATTGTGCAAGGCTAATGACTTTAATAGTTTGAAACTACTCAGCATCAGAGCATAGCGGATGTTTTCCCCCTTTACTTAGGCTGAAGGATTTTTGACATTATTTAAATAAAAGAAATGCCTGCACACGCCCGACACACACATGCACTCACAACACACATACAAAATAAATATGTACAAATCATGTACTGTACTTTACCACTGCCGGAATAAATATCAGATTGATGGATGTGATTTTTCATTATTAGTGATGAATTTTTCAGATGTTGAAAGGCTAACATATTCTGTGTTGCCTCAAGATGCTGGTATTGGCGAGGGTAGCTGGGCAGGTTTATGCTTCAGTCCAAGTGAATGGTCCACGGTATCTAGTTTCTCTACCAAGTGAATTTTTAAACTTTTTGACTATTCTTTTGTGTCGCTCCGTCACCCCAGAAAGAAAGGGGCGATCTCGTAGCTCACAAATATTCATTTTTTATTTCAAAAATTTCTTCTAATTTAATCCATAACAATTTTCTCATTGTGTGGTTGGTAAACAAGGATCGGTTTTTTATATCTTTAGACTTATCCTCATAACAGTTAGAAGATTTTTTTTTTTTTTTTTAACTAAAACTTCTAGTTCTTTTTTTCATATTTTCTTGTATTTTCCTTAAATTTATTAACTAAATATCATGCTAAAGTTTTTACATCTAAATAATGTTTTAGTTCTTCTATATTATCATTGAAATTGTCATGCATGTAAATGGCCTAAAATTTTATGTGTAAATTTATTGTTTATCGTGGCAATAGTTTTTAAGTTCTTACAATAAAAATATATGTCGCAGAACAAGGTGGTGAACTTCTATTTGCATGGTTCCGTTTCATTAAATTTTAGCCAAATTTAGCAATGGAGGATGAATGAAATTACAAGGTTCATTTCTATATATTTTTTAAGATTTATGTGAGCATGTAACTCCTAACAAATGGAAACAAATTTCTACTCTTAATGATGTGCTTTCTGCCTGGCTACAAATTTGTTTCCATTTGATGTGATAATGAAAATTCACATTTTTTCCCACATGGTTTACTTCATGGTTAATGCATGCAAACACAACAATCATTTAATTTTTCCTACTACAAATTTGTACATAAAGTTTAGAATCAACCACCGTCACCATTTAGTAGTTTCTCATACTCTACACAATCTAAACCTTACCAAAGCAGCAACCGAGACACACTCTTGTAACTAATGATTCTGATTGGTTTTACAGTGATGTTATATACCTTGTTAAACTTAATTATCGTAGGATTGAAAATTGATAATCTTAATTAACATATTAGGAATTGTATAATTTCATAATTATAATTTCTTTAACGAGTTAGTTGTAATGTTATTGCCTGTCGCTATAAATTCTAATCTACGTATCAGTGTTTTTAGACAATTTTGCAATTGCTATGAAGTTTCTCCTACTAAAATTTTGAATAATCCGTGAAGAATAATAAAAACAACATTTATTCTATGTATGTAGTCTTATTCAAAAAGAAATCTGTATCCAGTGTTTTTTTTCTGTTTACTTCTCCAGGTAGCTGTTGCTCGTAGCTTTTGCAAAACGATTGACATTTACGATCAAGATATCCAAATACGAACGCTACGTACGTAAGTAGAAGTATGAATAGTTTTATTTGGTGCTTAATGTGAAATTTTCCAATGCTATTTGTCTTGATGAGTTGACCTTCCCATTGTAACCATTTGGACCCTGATGACAAAGAACTATCATGTATTATTGTAATAGATCTTATTTTCCTTATTAGTTTCATTTTTCCTTTGCAACTACTCTCTTTCACTCTATCATTTAAACGCTCAAAGTGAATTTGATTTCATCACTATCTTTGCAATCGGGATGTTTTTTGGTTTATAAATTTAATCTGATTTCTAGCTCGACATTAATGAACATTTGAATTTTTTTTTCAATTTTATTTAAATTAGATATTTACATTTGAAAACTTGAGCGATACTGGTGGTGTACGCTAGTTCTTTATATTACCTTATCTTTACATTTAAACAACTATTTACAAATTGAACTTTTAAATTTTAAAGTTTCTTGTTTTATCTTCAGTCTTCTATTTGTACTTTCTAGTGTTTATTTCGATCGTCAATAGCTTTTTTCTGTAAGCAACTATATGAGGGACTATATCAAGATTCAAAAAAGGAAATAAAATGTCAAAAGATAAGCTCATTTATTTAGTCTTGCAATCCTTTATCTCTTTAGTTTCTCCTTTTTGGAAGTGTTTTGGCAGATGGGGCTTAGTCATTTATATTTTATTATTATTGCTCTGATGAAGGAACCTTGCACCTGAACTACTTGTTGAATATATGATGCAGATTATGTGTTGAAATGTCATGATTCCTTGTTAGTGTGTTTTGTGAATTTCAATAGATTTTGTAGAAATGTTTAGGACTCAACAGTTGAGTTGATTCTTTAGAATTTGTATTAATACCGTTGATAGGACAGCAGTTGCATTTCTGAATTTAGTCATTGTCTATTTGGTACATTTATAGATTTTGTCTTCCTATAGATTTGCAGAACTTCTTTTTTTTTTTTATATTTATTGAGACCAAAACTTTTGATGCTTAAACTTCATATTTCCTTCAATTCGTTAACCATATATAGTGCTCAAGAATTTCATATCTGAAAATGTTTTTTGTTTTTCAAATCATTATTTAAACATTGCATCCACAAATCTGTAATTGGCCTACTTTATTCACACTCAAAGAATTTTGAATTTCCTGTACCTTGCAACCGTTTTAGAAGCTTCAAACAATAAGTTAATATTAGAGTTTAAGATTAATTATCTAAAAGGCAAATATTTTGGCTTTATGGAAGCATAAGACCTAAAACTAAGCTTGAGTAAAATAATTTATAATTTCTTTGCTACTTATGGAAATGTCTAATTATTGAGTCATTAGAGCATACTTGTCCAAATGGATGAGTCATGTTTTTGTATTGAACTTACAATCTAGAAGGATAGTTATTTCTTGATTGGGTGGATTTCTCTTCTCCTAATTTGTTGTCACTTTTCATATTTAATACAAAGTTTCTTATAAGAAAAGGAGAAACATACAATCTAGATTCATATTCAGGAATTTCCTACGTGACTCCTCATCCATTAGTGTGTTCATAAAGTAAGAAATGTTGTATTCAGAACCTCATAAATAAAGCCTTTTACTAGAGTCGATCGGGGGCAAAGAGGAGCTGCAAAATCCATTCACTTTTTTGGTTTTTTTTTGCCTGTTTTCCAATTCAAGTCTCAATTAAGATGCGCCCATTGACCAGTAATTAGTTGACAATCATATTGTTTGTTGTATTTCCTGCTTTGTTTGCAGCACAATCTTTTATAAAAATTCCTTACGAGGAATATGCAAATAGGATAAATACCTATATTAGGGATGTAATATACATATATGCAAGATATTTGATGTATTAGGAATTTTATGCAATAGATTAGGTTGTAACTAAACTAAATATGTATTCTTTTCCGACTTCCAATTTTTTTATTGTCTGTTTCAGAATGTGGTTCCCCACGTCGATGAGCTTTGCACAGAATTTATTCCATGAAAGTGGAAGCTCAATAATGGCTGTAACTGAAGGAAGCCAGGTTGGGAGCTCTGTTTTTGATATATTCAGTTTCAGCCTTTCGTTTTTGTATTTTATCTATGCTATAAATGCAGCTAAGTATTTGGGACCTTAGAATGAAAGAAAATGGTGGTTGTCTGCATCGAATTTGTGGGTCCCTTGGTGATATCTATTACTGCTGCGAACATTTCTTCAGCTGGTAATATTGCTGTGGGTGGAGCTGATCGTACTGTGACTATCTATGATCCTAGAAGGTGATGATTGTTTGCTTGTAATTTTGAAATAAATATCCTATTCTCCAATACATTAATGAATGACACTAAAATTGGTTGGTTCTCTTTCTTTCTTGTGCAATTGTATTTAGTTCTTTAGCTTTATTAGGAGCATCATATAAGACGTTTGGTTTCTGAATCAAGTGACATCTTGTTCACTATTATATTGAGAATGAGCTCTCTTTAATTTTGCCAGTTTTAGTGTCCACGATTCATATTTCCTTTTCATTTTTGTAAATGTGAGAGAGTTTGGGGATTGCCAACTCTATTAACTCTTATTTTTCTTCATTCTATCTAGTATAGGCGAGAACTGATTTTGAGTCTCTTGGGTTTTTTCATGGTGTCTGTGGACACTTAATCATTGGGATATTTTTATTGACATATCACTTCTTTCATCACTTTACTCATTCTCCTTCCCCCTTCAGTTTTCATTGTCATGATCGTATTTAGAATCTGGGAATTTTGACCGAGGTTTAGATTTTTACGTGGATTATGTAGACAAATATGGGAGATCAAATTCAAAGCAAGAACCCTTTAATAGTTTTATCTCCTAGTTGCTGCCTCATTTGTGTAACATGAGGCAGAGACGACCGACCATATCTTGCTTCAGTGTACCTTCAGTGTTGGTTGTAGGTACTTGTTCTAAGATTTGAGTCATTCAGCTCCTTTTTAACACTCAACTATCTTTGTACTTTGGTCCTATTCTTTCATCTCTTGTAGAACAGTAAACAAGGAACTCTATGGAAGAATGGTGTAGTAGCTATATTCTATGTTTTATGATAACTAAAAGTTTTAGAGATGATGTTAATTGTTGAAATACTTCGATGGTGAATACGTCTTTCTTTATTGGTTAGTCAGCTTTTATTTCTAAATATTTTAAATATTATTTTTATTTTTATCTTCTTCAATTTGAAGGCAATCCTTCATTTTTGTTATTTTCTCTTTTAAATATATTTGTTGTTTCTCATGGAAAATGTTCACATCAATGAATGTGAGTGACTGAGATATCATATTTTGCACCCTTCCAGTAAGTAGTGAATGAAAAGGACAGTTTCGGAAATAATATGTTGTGAGGTGGCATGTTTGTTAGGGAATGATTTGTGTGTGAAGGGAGAGAAAATACATTATAAATAAGAAGGATGGGGAAGAGGGGTATTGAATATTGTTTACAGCATAGGTTATCTAGATGGTGATCAGATTTCGAATCTTGTGTTTCGCCGGATGTGGTGTTTCTTTTATGTGTATGGTTTTATTGGTGTTATTGCTACGGAGTATTACAATATTCATCACTTTTGCTTATTCTAATCAATAAAATTCTGATGCTATGCAGATGGGCTGCTGTGGCAAGATGGGTTCACTGTTCAAAATATGAGGTGCGTCATTCATGGAGGATAGAGAAGAAGATTATATTTACTTATTAGAGAAACGCGTGTTACGTCAGAGTTTGGATTATTTTAGTAGTTCATTTATTATTTAGTTATGCAATATCGTTATTTATTAGTTTATCGTTGTTCATATGTTCCAGATCACTGGACTTGCTTTCTCATCAATCGACCCTGACTATATATACATTCAAGGAGTTGATTATGAGGTAACTGCCTAAATCGTTGGTCTTGATTGTTTCATATTGCGTTCATGTTTAAGTCAAATATGTCTAACACTAATAGTGCAGGTGCAAATCAGTTTGTCAGCCAAACTTGATCTTTAATAGTTTTGAAGAGCACGTAAAATACAAACCCGTAAATTTGATGAATTTCAATTGTTTGTTGTATTTGACTATGAGAAAATAATGCGAATATTAAATATGACAGGCTTCGTTGAGAACAAATAAAAAATCTCCAAAACATGCGCATTAAATCAACAAAATAGAGTTGTTCGCGAAATAGCCTTGTACTTTATTGGGAACAAAGCAATATCTTTTATATTTATTCATAGTAAACGTAGAAGTTTCATAGACTGAACAAAATAAGAGGGAAAAAAAAATCTTGGAGAAAATACAATTTTGTGGATTGATGACGCAGGTGTTCTGTGGGCAATGGAAAGAAAGCAAGAAAGTATTTTCATTTAGAGGAGATTCAAACTGGCTGGGATTCAGTAAGGTATGCATTTGTTGACTTAGTCAGCCGGCTTCACTACTTGCAATGTTCACTAAATTATTATTAATCGTTTGAAGATCAAGTGTACTGGTAAATTCAACTTCTTGCATGATGATCTGAGGTTTTATTCCGGTCCCTTAAATAATGAAGAAGCTATGGCAGAAAAATAAATATAAAAAAGGTAAAAATTTGTGTGATCAAGTTTGGAATTTGTTAATCAATAACTAATCCATAATTAATCTGTGGTACTGCTAGTAGTTTGATTGCGCTGAAAACGCCACCTGACTCTAAAAGTTCTGTTTTTTAATCAAATTTTCAGTGCCAGGGGATGGATGTTTTGGGTGGATGGTGTGATTCAGGTAGCATATTCGTGGCAAATGTTGTAGCTCAAGAGTGAAATCAGCGCTTTCAATGAATTTGTGTAGGTCAGTCGCAGGATATCTTCCTTTTTGAAATTTCTGATTCTCGATCAAACTTGGTAGTCTAGTTTTATTATAGAGATGGGGATCCTTTGGTGATGATAAATTTACGGTAGCTTTTAATTTTATGCATTTTTATTCGAATGTGTGATGTGATTTGAGAGGCTAGCATTACTCTTTGACTTGCTGAGGTTGAGTTTGAAGATAAATTTAAGTTAATTACTCTTGTCCCAAGAGAAAGAACAAGTCAAAAACTGAGGGAAAACCCAATGACTCAGATAAATTCGAGCAAAAGATATGCTTCTATGAGAGTGAAATAAAGCTCTTAGATTAGGAGAACCCATATAATCAATCTTCTGGAAAAACAAACATCTATAGAGAAGAAGCTTACATGCACAGAGGAGATTTTCACACACACACACACACACACACACACACAGAGACAGAGACTTGATTAGCAATCTGCAGGAGAAGTAAGACTGCACTTAGAGGGCAAAGCGAAGGCAAGATCAGGTTCTATACCAAGAGAAGGCAAGAAGGTGGAGTTCTTGTAAGAGCAGAGGCAGGACAAATCGGCCCTCGAAAGAGCCTTGCAACACTCCTCCGGTGGAGGGTCAACTGGGTTCGGCTTTGTCACTGATGGCTTGCATGCTTTCAAATCGTCCTCACTCAGTCCGCAAAAACTAAATAAACCAAATTCTTTTGAAGGTTCAACGAGTGTACTCGCAACCACCATCACCACCACAATCACAACGCAATTCCACTTGCCCATCATGTCCTTCCTTCCTCACATTTATCATCCATCTTATAGCGTCTTCTGCTCTCCATAGTCAGAGAGAGAGAGAGAGAGAGAGAGAGGGTAAGGTGTAGGAGATAAAAAGATAAAGACCCGTGAATGAGAATTGGAAGGACATGCAGGATCACGGGGGAAAATAACAGACGCATTTGTGAATTGTTGACCACTCAAATCATAAACTTGTGGGTGGAGATGGCTTTTGCATTTTGATGCATATTTCCCAAAAAATTCATCACCTGCCTCTTCGGGGAAATAATGACTCGACTTTCAGAGAAATTATTTGCAGTACCTGTCCAGCAATTCAGTTGTTTTGTTTCTTTAAACTATTCAGATATTAGTCAAACTCATCCTGCACAGAATTCGACTTGAATAAGAAAATTAGATTGACAAAAATAATGAAGAAACTTTAATAATTGCGATTGGTTACCTGCGTTTCAAACTAAACTCTACTTTTTTTTATTTTTTCTGTAGGAAACTTGTAACTAAATCATTCTAATTTGGAAAAATCGACTCTTTTCCTGGGTTTATTTTTCATTTGGATTAAGTTGTGACTAACTTAAATTTAATAGCAGCATTATAATAATAAGTGCTTTGCATTGTGTAGTTGGGTTGGGTTCATTCTGTTCCAGAAAAATGTAAGTTAACATTATCTCAAAAATTACTTGTACACAACATCATTAACTCATACAAGGGTGGGGGGTTTCACATGCTTGATCATTTCCATTTCTCTAGACGCACCTTTCTGACAGGAGTCAATGGAAAATGTCTCCGAATCTCTATCGTCTTGCGATCAAGCAGAAGAAAGACTTCATAGCTGCTTCCTTTTCTTGATCAAATAATGGTGGTTTCTCTGAAAATTCAAGATTCCCCAAAAGAAATCCCAAAACCCAATTTCCGGCCATAGCACCGACGGGGAGTATAAATAACTGTGTGCAGTTTGCCACAGAAGAAAATTGCTTAATCGAGTCTCGCCAGATGTACGGATCACGATGTCAGGATCCGGAATTATGGCTGCATACAAATGCCTCTCTACATCTCTCAATTTTATGGGAATTGCCATCTCATCATTCTTATCATCTCCTGATCGAGTTAGACCATTACTAGTTCCATTTGTGTTTAGCTCTTTAATCCCGTCCCATTTCTCTTTACACGATTGCTGAATGGCATTAACAATCTCATCAGTGGAAGTATAAGCAACACAGATGGAAAGCACAACATTCTTAGTTGTTAATACTAGCTGCCATAGCTCTTTCAGCTGCCAACTTCACTGGTTCACTTAATAGCTTTAGATTCCCCAAGAAGTTAACTCTAATTCCGTACTGATTTATGATGCTCTCTTCTTCCATTAACAATTCAATTTTTTCAAGCATTAAATTCATCAAGGATTGAACTTCTTCTGGGTTTCTTTTGAAATTATCAATGCTGAAGGCGTAAATTGTGACATACTTCACACCCAGGTCATAGCAGTAATTGAGCATGGACAAAAGAGCCAAAAATCCAACCTTGTGGCCAACCCCTTCAACAAACTTTTTCTGTTTCGCATATCTCCGATTCCCGTCCATGATGAATGCAACATGTTTCGGAATAGGACCAATGGAAAGAACACGGAAAAGAAATCTCCTGAAGAAACTAACCACATTTTCACGGATGTATCCCCATATACTTTTGTTGTTCTCCTCTATTTCTGCAGTTCTCATTTCTGTACAATGTGATAAAGTCGCCGCTCCAATGTCACCTGCCAAAGAAATCATGTTTTTGAATTTTTGACCTAACAACTAACTGTTGACCTCTGCCTATCAATCTAAAACCAGAAAGTGATCTTGTGAATAAAAATAAATCGCAATAAACATGTAATCAACCGAGTACAAAAGAGGAAAAGTTTTACAGTAAATTCAATGGGCAACATACACCTCACTGTAAAAGAGACTACCACATGAGAAACATTAGTCATACTTAACCTTTATGTATAACTAAATCCAAACGAACACAAATATTAGTACCAAAGCAATAAAGCTCGACTACTTTCCCTTAACACTAGATCCAAACACTCAAAACACAAAAAACTCTCCTCGCCGCAACACAAAACAAGTAACAACAGCAGATTGAAGCAAACATTCATAAACTGAACGAAAAAGATCATTCCAAAAGTCGACATGCATGATTGACGGCGTACCTGAGAACTGCGTGAAATTTTGGCTTGCAAAGACCGGTGAGCTTGCAGGCACCATTAATACGCGAAGCGAAGAGAGAGACGACGGGCGGCGGACGGCGAGATCGAGATTCGAAAAACAAATACGAGATTCCAGGCCTTCTTTTTACGTGATCGATTGGAATGGCGTGAGAAGGAAGGAGATTTTATAATTCATCTCCATTAGCACTCCTCTGTTTAACAATTTAGAAAACGACACATACGAACCCTACTCCTCTGTTTAACAATTTAGAAAAACGACACATACGAACCCTAATCTCTTTCTTTAATCCAACTCATCAACCTTACTCTTCAAGTACTCTCCCAATATATATAAATAAATAAAAAGGGAAAAGTACCATTTAGACCCCAACGTATGGGGTCAGTGACCATTTGGTACCTAACGTTTTTTTTGTACCAAATCAGACTCCAACGTATAAAATATCTGCAATTTAAACCCCACCGTCAATTTTTCCGTTAGATTTAACAATTTTTTTTTTAAAATTCCTAAACTACCCTCTGTTTCTCTCTCCTCTCTCTCTCTCTGCGTAAAACTCCAAGTTTCCGTTGTATGACGCTGCGTTGGTCAGTTCAACAATGGCGAGTATTTCTAGTGGGAGCCTTTCCACCCCTAGAATAGTAGCCAAGGCAGCGCCGAAAGCGCAGACTCTCAACTCCTTCTGGCTCAACCACCCGTGGAAGAAACCCACCGCCGGATGGAGTGCCGCTCGGATGAGAGTCCGGCCCACGAGAGCCGCTCCGGATCAGATATCGGAGAAAGTGGTGGAGAGCATAAAGAACGCGGAGGAGGCTTGCTCTGATAACCCGGTGAGCGGCGAGTGTGTGGCGGCTTGGGATGCAGTGGAGGAGCTGAGCGCGTCGGCTAGCCATGCCCGTGAAAAGCAGAAGGCGACTGGCCCGTTAGAAGAATTCTGCAAAGACAACCTGCAGACGCCATTATAGGCTGGATTGGCTGCTGAAGTTGCCATGGCTTTAACAGAGGATCAGGAATTTCAGGAATATCAACTGCCAGTCCGCTGACCTCTTGAACAATGTGAAGAACCGTGTCTTTTCCAGAACAATTCGAAGTCTAAGAATTGTTTTTCCAGTTGGAATTTGACATTGACGTTGATAATTTCCTTCTCCTCGATTGGTTGATATCTTAATTTTTATCCAGGGATTTCAAATGGGTGGTCAGATTGTCGGAGCAAGTGTGGTGAAAGATCTTTGGATGGGAATGGGTCTTGTTATGTTTTCTCGTAGCTGTTGGATGTTGTATAACTGGAACGAGGAGAGGAAAGTGAGGAGACTCTACGACGGCTTGCTGGAGAAGGGGGAGATCTATCAAGACTTGCTGCAAAAGGGGTTGGTCGGCGTTGTTGCAGAAGAACGCAGAGAGAGAGAGGAGAGAGAAACACAGGGTAGTTTAGGAATTTTAAAAAAAATTTGTTAAATCTAACGAAAAAATTGACGGTGGGGTTTAAATTGCAGATATTTTATACGTTGGGGTCTGATTTGGTATAAAAAAAACGTTAGATACCAAATGGTCACTGACCCCATACGTTGGGGTCTAAATGGTACTTTTCCCTAAATAAAATTTGCTCCATGATTAATTTGGACTAGTTAAGTACAAACCAAGCAAGTCCATGTGATTTTATATTCTAATTCGAATTGATAGATCGATTAGTTGTTGTCGAGTAGGGGCGAGACCCATTTCATTGTAGTCGACCGAGCTCTAGTTTGATCTGGTTCAAACTTTATAAATTTAAATTTGGAAACTAATCGAACAGAATCAAACGATTTCAGTTCCAATTTTACAAAACAAATCGAAATAAGTTATTTAGAAGTTTTTTATTGTAAAAGAATAAATATAAAAGCCTAGGAATACATATGGAATAATCATGTCACTAGTTGAATTGATTGCTATATTCGTGTCAATGCTGACGGATTATATATAAATAATTTATTGATGTGATTTAATCGTAAACTCTTGATAAAAAGTTGTTAAATGTCTCGCGTTTTTTCATTTATAATGATCATTTTGACTCACCATAGTTACCTTAACTCATTTAGTTTCACGCGCACACTATATTTCTCGTTCGATTTCAAACACAAACTTCAGTTGGTCTGTCATGTAATATTCCAAATCGATTGTGATAACAAGTGTGTATAGAACATATGGTGAATCAAAGTAATCAGGTTAAATGACCATCATCGTCTAAAATTGTGAGATATTTGACTAAGTTCGTCAAAACACGAGCATTTTTACTAACGAACCAAATATAAAAGGCAACTTTGCTTGCAAAAATAGTTAGGGTTATTAATTGTCTTTGACCCTTAAGTTTAGCGCTAAATTACATTTTTATGGTTTATTGAATTATAAGATTAAAGTATGTGCTTAATGATACTACTTGTGCACATATTTTATTGATTAATGCAATATTTGTTTAAAGTCATTAAAAAGATGACACTATAATGGCAAGGTAGTAATTTCAAGTACGAAGAAGGTCAATTTATGAGTACAGCATTTAGTTGCGCGTTTTTTTTTTCAATGTCGTCGGATTCATCGTTTCTTCTGCGGTTTGGTTCCTTTCTTTGGTTAATTATTGAAATAATCCTCAAAGTGTGCGGTGATTAACAAATTGACCATTAAAGTATGTTCGTTAATAAAATCACTTTAAAATTATGATTCTGTTAACAAAATCTCCATTAGCGGAGTCTTGGTCTTGATGAACTAGCTCTCAATCTCCATTTTGTAGTATTGATCGGGAGCCTACTCGATTTTGAACGGGCTCTCAATCTAGAGACTTTGGGCAAAGATCTCGTTCTTCGAGAACAAACTCTCGTTCTTCATTTTGTACTTTGGACAAGGAGTTCGCTCAATTTTAAATGGGCTACCAGTTCAGAGTTCATTTTGAAACTTTTTTGGATCACGAGCCCGTTCGAAATTGAGTGGGCTCTCGCTCTTCACGTTATACGTTAAAATTACAAAGTGCGAAGTGACTATCTCAAAAAATATATTAAATAATATTGGATTTACCTGAAATTTTTATCATTTATTCACCATATAATGAGAAAATAATTTGTAAAGTTTCATTGATTTTCACACATTTTTAGGATTTATTATAATTTTTATGTCTTTTTTACAAAATATTTTTTTTTAAAATTACATATGTCATCCAAAAATTATAAACTTTCACAATAGACTCGACTTATACTCCTGATTAAATAGACTCGATTTGTATTCCCGATTAAAGCTGCAAAATGGCGAGCAAAAAAAACTACCATGATTTATCCTTAAACTTTTATAAATGATCAGATAAATATTCATGACTCTGAGACTACAACTAAATGCATGGTAGCTTCTTTTTTGTTAGCCGTTTGGTAACTATAATTGATAGTATAAGCAGAGTCTATTTTGAAAGTTTCATAATTTTTTAATAACATTCGTAATTTTAATGAATTATTTTGTAATAAATACATAAAAAATTATAATAAATATTAAAAGTGTTAAAAAATCACGAATCTTCTAAGATTATCATGGCAGAAAAGTGATAAAAATTTCATACTAATACAATATTGTTTGATATGTTTTTCACGAGGTAATCCCGTCCAATTTCAAAAGGGCTCCCAATCCACACTACAAAATTAAGATAAGAGAGTCTGTTCTTCGTGAACCGGGCAAATTTTGTTGGGTTTTTTCTTCCTAGTTGGAAGGGCCCAACTTGATGTGGCCTTGTTTTAGGCCCATGTCTTGAATGACATGTTTAGAACCTCTAGGGTTTCTTTGGGGAAAAAATAGACAATCACAAGAGAGAAGATAAAACAGAGAAAACACTATCCATTTTCGGAGTTTCTTGTAGCAGCTGGAGACGAATCACGTTTTCTGGAGTTTCAATCGTTGGATCGGCCTGAAATTTGATACCTGGAGCTACATTCGGAACGGTGCATATCGGTTTTTAAAGCTTTGAAGTCTGTCTGACGAAGGAAAAACAGAACTGTTGTTTTTTGGGTACCCATTTTCAACTTCCTTTTGTTTGATGTTCTTATACTTTGTTGATTGCCAAGATTGTTGTTTTATCTTGATGAAAATGTTGTATGCCTTTAGTTTGATGATCTAGAGAGAACCTTGATTGTATCCATATTGATTATAGTGGATTGTTAAGCGGCCTATACGGGTCCCGTGATTTTTACTCTCGTCTTGAGAGGTTTTCCACGCTAAAATGTGTCTTGCATTGTGAATGTGATCTTATTGTTAGTTGTTCAAATTTTTCTTATACTCAGATAATTGGGAAAGTTGTTTTGATTCGAACTTCCGTTGCGACGAATTCTTTCCGTTTCCTATCAAAGTGGTATCAGAGCAAGGTTTTGATTTGGGTATAAGGATGGAGACTAACACATCTAGAATGGTGAGCTTGAATGGATCTAATTACAATATTTGGAAGGCTAAAATGGAGGACTTGCTTTATGTTAAAGGTTTTCACTTGCCGGTGTTATCTACGGACAAACCCGAGGACAAAAGTGATGATGATTGAAATTTGATGCATAGACAAGTATGTGGTTACATTCGTCAATGGGTTGATGACAATGTTTTGAATCATGTGATATCGATTTCTCATGCTCGTACCCTTTGGTCCAAACTTGAAGAATTGTATGAAAGGAAGACGAGAAATAATAAGTTATTTTTGATCAAGCAAATGATGTCCTTAAGGTATCAAGGTGGTCTCTGATTACCGACCACTTGAATACTTTTCAAGGAATCATTAATCAATTGGCCGCAATGAAACTTACATTTGATGACGAGATACAAGGTTTATAGCTCCTTGGTACTTTGCCTAACTCATGGGAGACTTTTCGAACGACGTTGTCGAATTCAGCTCCGAATGGTGTTATCTCGATAGATTTAGTCAAGAGCAGTGTGTTGAATGAAGAGATGAGACGAAAGGCACAAGGTTCTTCTTCGCAATCCGAGGTGCTGGTCACAAAATCAAGGGGGAGGAGTCAATGTCGTGATTCGAGTGATCGTAGCACATCACGTGGGTCTTCCAATAGGTGGGCAAACATTGAGTGTCATCATTTTGGTTTGAAGGGTCATATAAAGAAACATTGTCGAAAGTTGAAAAAGGAGAACAAGAAGAAAAACAACAACACCGCCGCCACCGCCAATAACAAATAAGGTAAAAATCATGATGATGTTACTATTGTGGATGATTTTCTTGTTGTTTGTGATAATGATGTTGAGAATGTTAATGTATCTTGTGATGAGATGGATTGGATCGTGGATAGTGGTGCTTCTACTCATGCTACCTCACGATGAGATTTTTTCTCAACATATGAGGTCGGTGATTTTGGTATTGTTCGTATGGGCAATAGTGGTCAAGCTAAAGTGGTCGGAATAGGTGATGTTTGTGTTGAGACAACTAATGACACTACTCTTGTTCTCAAAGATGTTAAGCATATTCCCGATATTCGTTTCAATCTTTTGTCAGTTGGAAGGTTGGATGATGAAGGCTTTTGCAATTCTTTTTCGAGTGATGAATGGAAGCTTAAAAATGGATTGATGGTTGTTGCAAAAGTCAAGCGGCGTTCGAATTTATATGTCGTCCGGTTTGGGATATCCAAGTGTTACATCAACACTTGTGAAAATGATACTTCTTCCGAGCTGTGGCACAAGGGCTTGACTCATATAAGTTAGAAAGGATTAGCTATATTGGCTAAGAAGAATGTGTTATGTGGGGTTTCAAATATGCACTTAAAGAGGTGTTCACATTGCTTGGCTGGAAAACAAAGACGGGTGTCGTTTAAAACATCTGAATCGAAAAGAAAGTCAGAGTTACTAGACTTGGTACATTCCGATGTGTGTGGGCCGATGAAGTCAAGATCACTTGGTGGTGCGTATTACTTTGTAACATTTATCGATGATCATTCTCGAAAAGTTTGGGCCTATACATTAAAGACGAAAGATCAAGTGCTAGATACCTTTAAAGTGTTTCAAGCTTCGGTCGAGAGGGAAATCGAAAAAAAGTTGAAGTGTATTCGAATGGATAACGGGGGAGAGTACATTGGACCTTTTGATGAGTATTGTCAAGAACAAGGTATTCGTCATCAAAAGTCACCTCCAAAAATGCCGCAATTGAATGAGTTGGGCAAAAGAATGAATAGGACATTGGTGGAAAGGGTGAGGTGTTCGCTTTCGCAAGCAAAGTTGCCGAGATATTTTTTGGGTGAAGCATTAAGTACGGTGGTACATGTGTTAAACCTCACACCATGTGATCCCTTGAATTTTGATGTGCCGAACCGTGTTTGGAGTGATAAAGATGTCTCTTATGATCATCTACGGGTATTTGGGTGTATGACATACGTGCATGTTCCCAAAGATGAGAGGTCAAAGTTGGATGACAAGACCAAGAAATGTGTGTTTGTTGGATATGGTCTTGATGAATTTGGATATCGATTCTTTGATCCGATTAATAGGAAGCTTGTTCGTAGTCGAGATATTGTATTCACGGAGGATTATACCATTGAAGATATCGACAATGTGGACAAGGTTGATTCTACTCAAGCAAATGAAGAGATGGTTGACATGGATCCAATTACAATTGCTCCTACCCCGATAATCACCGACTATGTCCCAATTGAGAATCAAGATATGGATTTACATATGGGGAATCCTTTAAATACTAATGATTTTGTTGATGTTGATGTTGACTCTAGCATTCAAGCTAATGTTGACAATGCCAATGAGCAAGAAAATGAAAATGTTGAGGAATTCATCTCTTCTAATGAACCAAGGCTGTCTACTCGTGAGAGACGTCCTTCGGTTAGGTACCCGTCACATGAGTATGTATTTCTCACCGATGGAGGAGAACCCGAGAGTTTTCAAGAAGCATTGGAAGATGATTTTGTTGATGTTGATGTTGATTCTAGCGTTCAAGCTAATGTTGACAATGACAATGAGTAAGAAAATGAAAATGTTGAGGAATTCATCTCTTCTAATGAACCAAGCTAGCGTTCAAGCTATGTTGACATGACAATATGAAAATGTTGAGGAATTCATCTCTTCTAAGAACCAAGGTGGTCTACTCGTGAGAGATGTCCTTCGGTTAGGCACCCGTCACATGAGTATATATTTCTCATCGATGGAGGAGAACCCGAGAGTTTTCAAGAAGCATTGGAAGATGAAAACAAAAAAGAATGGATGGATGCCATGGAGGATGAGATGCAATCCCTTCGTGAGAATAACACTTTCGAGCTAATAAAGTTGCCTAAGGGCAAGAAGGCTTTGAAAAATAGATTGGTGTATCGATTGAAGAAAGATGAACATACTTCACAACCTCGATACAAAGCTCGGTTGGTAGTTGGAGGCTTCTCGCAAATAAAAGTATTGATTTTGGAGAGATTTTTGCTCCCATAGTGAAAATGCAATCCATTCGTGTTGTTCTTGGTTTAGCCGCTAGTCTTAACCTAGAGGTTGAACAAATAGATGTGAAGACAGCTTTTCTTCACGGAAACTTACAAGAAGAGATATACATGGAGCAATCGGAGGGTTTCCAAGAAAAAATGAAAGAAGGCTATGCTTGCAAATTGGTAAAGAGACTTTACGGTTTGAAACAAGCGCCACGACAATGGTATCGCAAGTTTAGTTCGGTAATGCTTGAACATGAGAATAAGATGAACAAAACCGATCATTGTATTTTTGTGCGAAAATTCTCTGACGGTGATTTTATTATTTTTTTGCTATGTCGATGATATGTTGATTGTTGGAAGGAACATTTCAAGAATCAATGAGCTAAAAGGAACTTTGAGTGAGTCGTTTTCTATGAAAGATTTGGGACCGGCGCGTCAAATCCTTGGGATTCAAGTCATCCGTGATCGAGATGCCAAGAAATTGCATTTGTAGCAAGAAAAGTACATTGAGAAAGTTATTTGACGCTTCAACATGGATAAAGCTAAAGCAGTGAGTGTTCCTCTTGAAATTAATCTAAGATTCGTTGTTCCCCGGAGATATCTCATAACCCACTTCACTGCCTCCTAATGATGTCTTCCCAGATTTGAAAGATATCTACTCACCATTTCAACAGAGTGCGTTATATCGGGTCTTGTGCAAACCATAACGTACATCAAACTACCAACCGCCGACGAATACAGAATGTTCTTCCTAGACAACTTCTCATCATTGATAAAAGGACAATGAATATGACTAAGCTTAAAGTGGGAAGTAAGCTCAAGAGATGAGGTTTTTCCTCACACTTATAAACTGATCACCAACCCCTTTCGCAACCGAGTTGAAATATCCCAACAAATTTGTCAAGAAAACTATAATTTACGGTGATTTTGTTAATTACCATATTTTGATAACTACCCATTCTCTGTCGAATTCGCGCGTAAACAGCCAAGTGCCTGGCGATTCCCTGCTAATTCTTCTTCCAAAAAAAGAGACGTGGATTATTATCATTTCGTCTTTGATCTTCACTGCAAACTCTCGAACCAGGAAGGCAATTTGTTCTTTTGATTCTGTTACTTGCGATTGCATTCTTTCTCTAGGTTCGCCTGAACTCGGTTCCTTCCCTTTGCAAGCTGTTTTTCAAGAGCGTGTCCTACGGAATGTGCATTTGACCATTGCTCTGATTTTGATCTCTTTTATTTGCCAATGCATACGTGTTTTTTTAATTGCTAGCTTCTTCTGAGATAACCCAATTTGGAACTCTAGACGTTTGATGAAATGCTTCAGTGATGTTTAATACTCTTTAACCTTTTTCATTTGACTTCTTTCCCATGGTTATTGTTCACATCTTACTATTGTAGGTGCGTTAAATTATGGCATGGATCCTGATTCTTTCGTCTCTGCCTGTCATCTGGTTGGGATCTCTGTGCAAGATTCTTCATAAATCATACTCTCAATCCAGAACTCTATTTTTGAACAATAATATCGGTGAGTTCTTTCTTGCTTTTTTGTGATTGTTGGTGTACGCCACCTTTTTTTTTTTTGTCTCATCAAATGCTAACTTACATGTCAAACTCAGATGGAACTCCGACAAAAAACGTCTTGTTTTTAGTTGCACACCCTGATGACTGTTGGAACACCTCCCTCCCACGTTTTCCACTTCTTTTTTAACTGTTCAGTTTATATTTCTTTGTACTATATATATATTCAGTGACTCACAGAATAATGTATGAAAGAAAGGATCAATACAAACTATCTTTCCTTTACGTTCTTTTACAATGACTAGTCTATGTAATTTTTTATAAAATTCCTCATTATCTACTGAAATAGCGCGATTGTTGTCTTGTTTCTAAATGTGACATTCCTCTAAAAATGGTAGCATTTGATTAGGTACTTATTTATTATACTTCACGTGTCTAGTGATGAAGATATGTTACTTTGGGGGTGAGAAAATGACATACTCTCAATAGTTAGTGTTTCCCCTTTTCTTTTCTGTGTAAAAAAAAAAGGAAAACACACTAGATGTATGTGATGAATGATGATATGGGAAGTTCTAAAAATATCTGCTAATTTGGACTAGATATGGATTAGCGTAGGAAAATCTCTAAGTGATTGAAGGGATTTGTTAGGAATCCTATAAGATCAGAGAAAACAATAATAACACCATATATTAACATAGGATTCACAACACACAATTCATTTACAGAGAGATTCTAGAGTCTCTGCCACTCTCCCTTTTACTTTTCCCTTCCCCCTCTTCCTTCTCCCCTCCTCAACTTACATGTAGTTTCCTCCACCCTCTAACCTCTCCTAACCACCTTTGAAAGTGGTTTTCCCTCTTTGTCCCTTATAACTTCCTATTTAAAATTGACTCACTTAAATATAACACAACATATAAACATAATATAAACACAACATATAAACATAACATATAACTAATATTGCGGTTGGAGTCTATTCTTCCTCGAATACGTAAAACGGATTGGTGGATTCCTATCAATACCCGCCGCCCAAACTTTCACCTTGTCCTCAAGGTTGAAATGTGGAAATTGAGCCACAATGATGTCAAAGAACTCCCATGTAGCTTCCTCCGTAGGTAGCCCTTTCCATTTAATAAGGACTTCACCGCGAGCAGGAACACGATCTGTACTTGGTCGAATATTCAACACCAACTCCGGTTCTACAAGAAGCTCCATATCCTCCGATATAGTAGAGGGTAAGATAGTAGAAACACTTGTGTCCCCAATGGCTCTTCGCAATTGAGAAACGTGAAACACATTATGAATTGTAGAATTGGCAGGTAAGCGCAATTTGTAAGCCACTTGTCCCACCTTCGCTAGAACCTGATAAGGGCCGTAGAAACGAGGGCTGAGTTTCTCGTTGCGCTTCTTACCCAATGATCGTTGCCGATAAGGTTGTAACTTCAGGAACACCCAGTCATCTACATTAAAATGAATATCTCGCCGTTTGCCATCAGCAATCTCTTTCATACGTGCTTGGGCTCGAGAAAGATGAGAATGTAACTCCGTGATAATAGCATCCCTTTCTTGCAATAAATCTTCAATGGATTGAACCACTGAATTACCCGTCCCCACTCGAATCAAAGGTGGAGGTTCACGACCATAAACAGCTTTAAAGGGAGACATCTGAATAGCCGTATGAAAAGATGTATTGTACCAAAATTCAGCCCATGCAAGCCAATTAACCCAAGACGTCGGTTTGTCAGAAGCAAAACAACGTAAATAAGTCTCCAATGAACGATTCACCACCTCTGTCTGGCCATCAGTTTGCGGATGGTAAGCAGAACTATATTGTAAGATTGTACCTTGCAACCGAAAAAGCTCCTTCCAAAAATTGCTGAGAAAGACTTTATCACGGTCACTAACAATCGAACGTGGAAATCCATGCAAACGAACCACTTCAGTAATAAATTTTGCAGCCACAGATTGAGCTGTAAAGGGATGTTTAAGCGCTATAAAATGGGCGTACTTACTTAAGCGATCAACAACTACAATAATAGTGTCATAACCTTTGGAACGAGGCAAGCCTTCAATAAAATCCATAGAAATATCATTCCAAATTAATGTCGGAATCGGTAGTGGTTGAAGAAGACCCGCCGGAGACAAAGATTGATATTTATTACGCTGGCATACATCGCAAGAGGCTACAAATTTTTTAACATCATTACGTAATCCTTTCCAAAAGAATTCGGCAGCGATTCTCTGGTAAGTTTTAAACCCACCTGAATGACCGCCCACAACTGAACCATGGAATTCTCGGAGCAACACTGGAATTAAAGCGGAATTGGAGGCTAAAACCAGACGTCCTTTATAATACAACCGACCATTCTGTAAAGAATATCCCGGTTTGGTCTCAAGATTTTGGTGGAGTTGAGATAAAACAAGAGACAGTTCTTTGTTACCAACAATCTCATCATGAATTTCTTGCCAAGGCAAAATGGTCGTAAATGATAAAGTAGCCAAGGAAGTGATATTAACTCTACGAGATAAAGCATCAGCAGCCTTATTCTCCAATCCGGCACGATATTGAATCTCAAAGTCATACCCCATAATTTTTGTCAACCATTTTTGATGCTCCGGATTCACTAAGCGTTGCTCCATTAGGTACTTGAGGCTACGCTGATCAGTGCGAACAATAAAATGACGACCAAGTAAGTAAGGGCGCCATTTAAGAATCGACAAAACAATGGCTCGCAATTCCCTTTCATATACTGATTCCAATTGAGCACGAGGAGATAATGCTTGGCTGAAGAAAGCGATGACCCTACCACCTTGCATGAGGACGGCTCCAATGCCAATGCCAGAAGCATCAGTATCCAAGACAAAAGTCTTGGAGAAATCAGGTAAAGCAAGAACAGGTACTGAAGTCATTGCTTTTTTAAGTTGCTGAAAAGCAGTTTCAGTTGCCTCCGACCAGTGAAAGGCATCTTTCTTAAGGAGAGATGTAAGTGGAAATGCTATCTTACCATAACCGGCCACAAAGCGTCGATAATAGCCAGTTAAACCAAGAAAACCCCGGAGCTCCTTCAAAGTACGTGGCCTAGGCCAAGATAACATCGCTTCAATCTTAGACTGATCAACTGCCACCCCCTCACCAGAAATTATATGGCCCAAATATTCCAACTGTGATAAAGCAAAGAAACATTTGGAGGAATTGGCATATAATTGATGCTCTTGTAAAACAGCAAGGACTGTTCGAAGGTGTTGTACATGTTGTTCAGCGTCTTTGCTATATATAAGAATATCATCAAAGAAAACCAAAACAAAACGTCGCAAAAACTGTTTAAACAACTGATTCATCAAAGCTTGGAACGTGGATGGCGCATTAGTAAGCCCAAAGGGCATCACTAAGAATTCATAATGGCCTTCATGTGTTCGAAAAGCCGTTTTTGGGACATCTTCTAATTTTACCCGTATTTGATGATATCCTGATTTAAGATCAAGTTTGGAAAAAATGGTTGCACCATACAATTCATCCAACAACTCATCAACTCTAGGAATAGGAAATCTATTCGGAATTGTAACCTTGTTCAATGCTCTATAGTCGACACAAAAGCGCCAACTACCATCCTTTTTCTTGACCAAAATAACTGGGCTGGAGAAAGGGCTAACGCTTGGTTGAATGATACCGGCCGCTAACATTTCACCCACCAGTTTCTCAATCTCATTCTTTTGAATGTGTGGGCTGGCCTCACTCTTCCCTGGACCCGGTCCAGTTGGTTGAAGAAGGCCCAATTTCTTTTCATCCCTCTGAGCCGCTTCTTCCTCCTCTGCATCGGTGACGGCATCGCGAATCAAGAGAGAGAGAAAATTCGGGAGAACCTCTCGAGTCTCTTCAGAATTTAGGCCCCTGATCCTCTTCACACCGCCTCTCCAAGCCAGACCACGAATCGACGGCTTCGTGATGTTACCAGAAGCTGATTTCGTGGGTCGAGTTGCGCACGCAGATGAAGCAAACGCCAGGGACCGCGCTGGGCTTGCCGGAAGGGCTCGGACCGGGGCTGGCTGAGTGACCGCTGGGGTCGCTGGGCTGGGTCGTCGAATCTCCAACCGCATCGGCTCTCCTTGCACAGCTGCTGCTAGCGAATCAAATTTCGCCATAAGCAGGGTCATAGTTCTTTCCAACTCTGGCAGCCGAGAGATGCTTGCTTTGATGGAATCCATCTCCTGCCGTAAAGCGTTCTGAGTCCCAGTCATTGCCTCAACACCCGTGCCTTGTCTTCCTGCCTCTCCTTCAATTGGTTTCTTGCCTGCCATTCTCCAGGAACAATGCTCTGATACCAATGTTAGGAATCCTATAAGATCAGAGAAAACAATAATAACACCATATATTAACATAGGATTCACAACACACAATTCATTTACAGAGAGATTCTAGAGTCTCTGCCACTCTCCCTTTTACTTTTCCCTTCCCCCTCTTCCTTCTCCCCTCCTCAACTTACATGTAGTTTCCTCCACCCTCTAACCTCTCCTAACCACCTTTGAAAGTGGTTTTCCCTCTTTGTCCCTTATAACTTCCTATTTAAAATTGACTCACTTAAATATAACACAACATATAAACATAATATAAACACAACATATAAACATAACATATAACTAATATTGCGGTTGGAGTCTATTCTTCCTCGAATACGTAAAACGGATTGGTGGATTCCTATCAGGATTCCATTGATTTTCTATAATTAATAACACATATATTAGTGCTGGTAACTTTGCCTCTTATTATTTTATTTGTTGAGCCTAGTATGAATTATAGAAATAAGTTTTTTTTTCTTTCTTGATTTGTGTATTCCCATACATCTTTTACAAAATAAAGGCTTGGCATATGTATTGTTAAACAGTTGTTCCTCATGATTTTTATTTTTTTCTAAGATAAACGTCGATTTAGAAAAATAAGGTAATGATTTTTTCCTGGAGTTTGCATGATAATACATATGCCGGAGGTTATTTTAGTTTTGTTTGTGCTATGATGTGGTTGTTTATGTGAATTGATGTTATTTTAAGAAAAATTGTTAACATGTTTTTTTTTTTTAAAGTCGTTCAATATGGTTGCAAGTTTTTTTCGCCAACAATAAACTACATAACTTTGAGAGGTCACAAGCTTCACATTTTATGTGCATCAATTGGTATTGCTTGATCATTTCATTGGATTTTATTTGAATCTCATTTTGAATGTGTTTGTCATTGTCTTTAAGTACTACGAAATATAATATTATGTTGAAATACAATGCATGTATATTCATTCACTGGTGTGCTAGAGTTACTATTTTCTTCCAATTTGAGCAGTTCCTTTTTTACGTTAACAAACCTTTTCACTAGTCCTATTTACTTTGTTTGCTAGGCATATTGGATGAAAGAGAGCGTAGACCTATACAAGTGTCCTAGAAATTTGTAGTGACTAATTAGTCAGCTTTTGCATCACATCAAACAAATATATTATGGTAGTATAAAAGGGCGACAAAAAAGGCGGTGAATCTAATCAACGATGGAATATACATTGAACAGTTGTTGTAAAAAAAGGGAAGGTTGTGAGATAGAACTTGGAGACGTGATTTCAGAGGTTGTATAGCTTATGCTTTTATTTAAGGATAGAGTATTGTTACTTAGGGGTGTTACAATGAGAGTTCTAGTTTAATTGATTAGCATTGTCTCTTAGATCTTCTTCTGCTCGAAGCAAGAAAAGAATATGCCATACGATTTTACTATCTTTTCCTCATATCTTGTTATAAATAAAGAAAAATAAGAATGTAGTTGCGGAGCTCCATTAGTTGGTTTGGGATCAAATTCTCTCACTCTGATATCTATGATTTTCCATTTTTTGTTAGGGTTTGTGAATACACGATATCAATTTTACAATAATTTTTCCCATTTGTTATGAAGGTGATGCAGATGGTAAAGGAAGTACTAGAAAAACAGAACTATATCGTGCTTGCTCAATCATTCAGGTTATTTTGCATATAAAACTGTCTGTGAATTCCTTCAACGTTGTTGATATTTTGTTATTTTTAGATATTTTGGTTTAAAATAGTGTTTTTTTTTTTTTTTGGTTGAATGCTCAATTAATTTAATATTGATAGAAATTATGGTTCTATAATGCATGAAAATTGTAATAGGTTCCAGATCAACAAGTAAAGATCGTGAACCATCCAGATTTGCAGGTTCAATCATATCTTTTTTAGGCCCAAATGGTTCGTTCAAATGTCAATTGAGTCACGATCCCGAAGTCAATAATTTATCATGGTATCGTCATTAGGATGGATTTGGCAAAGTTTGGAATCCTAGTTTACTGGCTGAAATCATCAAAGTCGAAATTGCTAACTGTGGCATTGACCTGGTTTGCTTATAATTTTGTTTATCAGGGAGTATGATATAAATGAGTATCATTTGGCATTTTTTTTTTTGCCAAGTGCTTCATAATCTTATTTATATTCTAAGTAACTAACATTTTCATTTGATTTTCTTGGTTATTACTTTTGACAAATATGGTGTTTCGGGTCATTGCAATCATTGTGACGTGCACTACGGAATCAGGTAATTTAATTCACTTACTATATTGAATTTGTTAAGTTATTTGTTAACTTTAGTACAGTAACTAGTAACTTACAAATATGTTATATATTTATGTTCCTTGTATTCACAATTTGTAATTAGCTTTGTTAAAAATTAGTTTAATATTTCCTTCAAATACAGTACTTGTGGAAATTTTAAATATGGATATGAAATTATATTATTAGTTAGAGGAACATTACATAAACAAAGATGAAAAGAGAGTTATTAGAACGTAATCCACCATGAGCTATTAATGGCTAGTTTACATGAAAACAATTTGATCAATGATCATAAGTAAAATAAAATCAAGAAAATAAGTACCTGATTTCTATAATTTAAACATTAAAATATGTTGAATATTTTTCTTCTTGCCCAACTTCCAGTTTAATTTGGAGTCGCATTAGAGCGACACATTACATAGAAAGGGCGAGGGAAAATTTTTAATTAATCATTCACACTTAGAAATAAGAAAGCTGTGCACATGCTTACTTTCTAGATTGATTAAGAAAAGGATGAGTTTTGCTTACTATTGATCTAAGTTTTTCATGAGGTAAATCTAAGCTTTTCAAAAGGAGATTGAATAAAGGGCAAACTTTCAGACTAAAGGTTTCTAGTTGAGATGGTGTCAATAAATGCTTGGTAAATTAACTAATAAACTTTTCTAGTTGACTGGCTATCTAGTTGTAAAAACTGATTTACCATTCTTTTGTCTTTCTGACAAACCAAGAAGATGCTAGAGAAAAACCAAGTTAGAAATTTTTATGCATTAATTACACGTTGCAATGTCAAAAGTTAAGATAGACGATATTCTAGATAGGGGCTTATTGCCTTTTTTTTAGGGAGGTATATAAAGCACAAGATGTGAAACAACATTCTATAGAAAATTTCTACACCATAAATCAAAGCAACACATTTGACAAAAAAATAGTGGGTAGCTAAAGATTAATACTAAACAACTTGCTAAACTTAAATACAAAACTTTGCGAAACTTATACGTAACTTCATTGTTACTTTTATGGAACTTATCAATCTTCTAGTCACAATTCAAATCGTACTCATGGTCAGTCTAGTTTTCGTCAATGTCATGAATGAAGTGTTATTGATGTGGACATCATTTATTTTATGGTAATTTATTATTATAGTTTTTAGTATTTTGTGGTTTTCTGTTATTTGCTTAATGTTTCATTAGTGCATTGCCTTTCAAACTTCTAATGTTGATTTTTCCTATTTAATCTTGCATTGTAATTGGATCATTGGTTGAATGAATGATAAAAATGAATGAGTTTTCTCTGAAATCCTCATTCTCTTCCAATGTCCCTTTCTGATACTTCTTCCCTCCCCTTTTCAGAACTTCTTCTTCCTATGGTTTCTTCTTCCCCTCGCTCTCTCTCTCTCTTCCTGCCTTTTTGATACTTCTTCCCTCCCCTTTTCAGAACTTCTTCTTCCTACAGTTTCTTCTTCCCCTCGCTCCCTCTCTCTCTTCCTGCTTTAATTATTTATTCCTATCCGCTGCTGCATCAGTTATCTTGTGGTCAAAATCTCATGCATATACTGTTATCTTCTTCCATTAGAAGATGTTTGTTATATTTGAAACTCGTGGGAGACAAGTAGCCCGTCTTCTACAACAACCTGTTTTGGGCCTCTTGCTTGCCAAATTCACCAATGAGCAGGGGATAAATTTCAAGCAAGATCATTCTCATGGCACTGATGTTTCAATTCCCTGTTTTTTTGGTAAAAACCAAATCATTGGGACATTTAACACCAATTATATTTTGGTTCATTTAAAGTTGAGGCACTTTCTCGGGCGCCGTTAAGAATCATCTGATGAGATTAGAATATCTATTAGTTTCTTAGGTCCAAGACATTGGTAGAAATGCCAAGGTTTCCAATTCACATAACTATCGACTCAAATGTCCAACATGCACATTCATCCAAATTTCAAGTTCAATGTTGTCGACAGACAATTTCAGGGACATTTTATGTTCTACGAAGCACGAATACCCCCTTCAAAAGACCTTTACGTGTATCATTATTCATAATCTTTATAAATTTCAATTACCTTTAAAGCTCCTAGAAACAATAGGGAGAAAGAGTCAACCCTTTTGTTGTCTAGTTGTTGTAGTCTATGCTCTGGTTTTAACTACTCTTTTTCTTTTTATGGAAGATTGTTATTTTATTTATTTATTTTCTATTTTCTATTTTTGGTATTCTGAATCGAAGTAATTATAATTAAGCGTTGACTGGCCTAACAAAAATGTCATGGGCATAATTTATTATGCATACATCTTGACGATCTATCTTCAAATTTAAATTTTTTCTTCTCCCGATCATGCTGGGGTTCATACTATACTCTTACACGCGCTTAGATGTAAAGCGAACGGCGATAATCTTGGTAGTTAAAGCTACAACATTGAAAAATAAATTTAGCATGATTTTTTTTTATAATTCAGTATTTTTGATCAATAAATTTGACCATTAATTGTTTCTCGATTGCTCCCAGGTTAGCACTAACATAATACGAAAGTATAGCGGACCAATCGATATTTCGTTATCGATTTTAAGTGCAAAGCAATATCCAAATGGGGAAGTGCTTTGTTTGCTAAACCATCATCCTCAGAAAAGCTTTCTTGCCATGGCACAACACTCCAGCCAATGGATGTGGTATGTGTGCATTTTAGGACCATAGGATATACATGATGGAATGTTAATTAATTGATATTTCTTTTTTGTCGAATTTATTTTCAGTTTCGACGCATGTCATATGCAGGTTTTGTAAGCTTTTTGTTGCCTTATCAAGTTATAACTACGTCAACACTTCTAAGAAGATCCAATGATGGATTTCAAAGCTATAATGCTGGATAATTCATCAGCCATCTTTGTGTTTTATCGGCTGATTTCGGGAAGAAAGGATTATCTTCACACTCAATAGAAGTAGTCTGCAGTCATGGAAAGCAGCCAAGATAGAGGAAGACTAGAAAAGTCTAGTGAAATTATTTGGCCAGCGGATTTTTCCGGCAGCAATTAGTCCAGTCAGTTGGAGGAAGGTTGCATTTGTTATTTTGCTCCGAGACTTAACCCGAGTACAATAAGTTAATAAATTTATAAATAAAGTACAATTTACACACTAATATTCTGAGTTATCTGCAAGGTAGATTTTAAATTATTTTTTAAACAAATCAATCACTGTCTTCCATGTATTATTGTTGTAAATCAATTTCAACTTCCAGTTGAAAAAAAGGCTTCTCGTATAAGAGATGTGATCTGCCCAAGCAATTACGGGGGTGGGGGCTGAGCAACTAGCTGCATGCACAGTTGACGTTGGAACCCTGAGCAGACTGCCAGTGATAAGCCGGAGGAAGGTGAGGATGACGTCTGGTAATGCATTATAGGCTGTCTTCATTCCATCTCTCTCTATCGCCATTTCATAATTGTATAAAAAGGAGTCAAAGTAATGGTTGCGGCGCGAGGTCCGAACGGGAAGGATAAGTGGCAGTACTACTTAAATAAAGTGTGAAAGTCCTAAAGTGATACATTCTTCAAGAGCCCTGCATTCTTCTTGCTGATCAACGATTATTGCTCTTCTTCTTCTTGAGCATACATCTCCATGATCCTTTGATTCTTATAATTAAGATCTTGTTGTTAATCAAATGTTTTAAGTTGATTTCGTACACATTCAACGGTTTTCAACTCAATTTCGAAGTCTGTCAATTGCGTCATAGAATTCAAAATCAAGTCAGAAATTATGTCAAAAGGTTTCATTGAATGAAAAACATTGTATACATGTATTGAATTTATTGAATAAATTGATAATAGTTAAAAGGTAGAAGTTGCTTGATTTGTTTAAAAAAATATCTCAAACGTTAAAGTCTAAATTATAATTAATCTTAAATTTAAATATATAGTCAAGTTTAAAATCATAACGTTGGTCAAATACTTATTTAATTCAATCTTATATTTTCATTATTACATCGTCAATGACTTTGGTCGTATGCTCTGTTATAATCGGAAGGGTCTTGATCAATCACAGTTGTTATCACATGATCAGAGCACTATCAACTTTTTGGGCCTGAATGAGATTCGGCCGTCAGATTGGGCAAGCAACATGGACCCCGACCCATTTCGGTTTGGGTCAAATTCTATTGGGTCGGACCCCTAATTCCTTCCTCCTCTTCACGGCGGAGGCTTACGGCTGGAGCACGAAGTTCTTCAGCTCTACTGTGTTTCGAAATTCAGCTGCTGCTTCGATTCCCTCTTGTTTATAGCCAGGTCGGCGCGTTCTTCCTTGCTAATTTCTCGTCCTGGTCAAATTTTCCTTCTTCTTCCTCTTCTTGTTCGATTTTTTCGGCGAGTTTGGCAAGAAAACTCAGTGAAGCAGAGAGAAAATGTCAGCTCTGTTTTTGCGATTCGTAGTTTGTTGAGTTGGAGTTCGTGAGCGAACGTGATCTTGCTTGGGTTGATACCGAGTTTACAGTATTTTTAAGAGCCTTCCTTCCTCTACTTTCTGGTTTGGCTCAGTGGAATTTTGCTGGAGTGTGATTTGCGAAAGACAAAGAAGAATGTTGAATTTTGCTTTTGTGATTTGGTAATTGGTATGCTCTCTCTCTCTAACTAGGAGACCAATTTAGCTTATAGTGCTTCAATTAATTGTTTGCTTTGTACAATTAGCTTCAAAACTGGCTTGCTACTGTCTTTCCTCTTTTGGCGATTATAGATTACTCCACGGAAATTTTTTTGCGGGTTTCATCGTTCTCAACGCTCCGCAACACTAATTGAAGAACTCAGATCACAAGACAGGTTAACGATTTCAACGAACGCTTAATGAGTAGCTCGAGAGAGGACTCTCCAGACTGGATGCGGTCTTTCCAGGTACTCAGATTAGTCGCTTTTTTTGTTTTTGTCAAGAGCGGCATATCCAAGTTTATTCTTGATTCCTGCCGAACTTATTTATTTCATTTGCAGTTTAGACGATAATTCTTTTGCTAAGTACGTGAAAAATTCCTTTTTATTTTCTTTCTTTTCTTAACTGGATTTACAAGTTTGGAGAGTTGATTGTTATTGGTTAAATTTCGGTGTTACCCGAATACTATATGGGCTAAGCCGGTTAGGTCTACGTTGGTAACCTGATTAGAGTTTTGTTTTCTCTATAAAATCACGTAAGGTAGAGTCGCAAAATTCGCGGTTGTATTGCGATCTTTATAGTAGATTTGTTCATTTACCTGGATATTTTTTTTCATAAAGAGTTTTTCCAAGTAAATCTGTTGTCCCACGTCATATTTTCTTTTTTTGGTTATCGTTCGATTTCTAACAAGTGGTATGAGTCTAGTTGGGAGCGAAAATAAAGAATCTGGGTTTCGAAGTTTATCGAAACATCAATTCTCTCTGGTCGTTTTGCATCGAACAAGGTTTTTGTAATTTTTTAGAAAATTACAGTTTTGGAAAAAAAAGAAAAGAAAAAAAGAGGAGAAAATTGTTCTTTCTGTCATTCGTCTTGTTTATGAAGATTTGCTCTTTATTGTCGTGTAGCCGCCATCATAAATTGTTGTCCTGCTCGTGAAAACTTCGTATTTGCCATGTTTTCAGTTTTGCCAGAGTCAAAGTACCTCCGAGCAACAGGTTCGCATTAGAGGGTTTTCTGTTCATTGTCAGTCGCCATAGATCTGCATAACTGTTCTCCACTATCGTTATCAAGTCATTTCGATTGGGGCTTGCAAAGTTAGATTTTTGCCAAAGATAAAAATTGTACAAGATCCTTAAGATTTTTAGAAGGTTTTTAGGAGATTAAATTTGATGATTGAGAACAGATTTAGAATCGCGAGTATATGTCAATATTGGAGATTGTTTTTTTGTTGGAATTCAAATCAAGCTTGAATTTCGTGATATCTACGATTATTTTGGCGATTTGATTTGATTTGATTGTAACACAATTTGTTATCACAAAATATCTAAATTTGTGAGGTATCTTTTTGAAATCTTTCAATTTATGAGTTTTCACTTCAATTTAAGAATGAATATTTTATTGAAGTTAGTGTTTTTGGGTCATATTTTTTGTGAAAAAATGTGTTTTTTGAGACGATGAGACCTTTGATGTAGATCTTCCACTTTTGAATCGAAATTCAAATTGTCATGGGAGGATAACAATGATAAAATTGTTAAGAATAAAGTTGATATAGCAAATCAAGAGGCGACATACTCGCTAAGATTTGGATGACGCTGATAAGACTCATTTCTAATAGTAGATAAAAAGTTAATGAGAGTTGATAGTAGTTGATGGAAGTTGAGAGAAGTTAGTAAAATAGAATAGTATAAATAAAATAAGATAAGGATAGAGAAAGGTGTGGAAAATTGTAGGTTGTAAAAGAGTGGACTCTTAGGAGTGAGGCCCAGTCTCTCGATTAACTTGTGCAAATTGTAATTTGTTCAATTTCATATAGAATTCTCTAGATTATATTAAATTGGTGTCTGAGCATGATCTTTGAAAGCCATTGAGTATGATAATGAGTTCGAAATCATCACAGAACAAGGCTATGGCAGCTTGGCAGAAAGAATTTGCCAATATTAAGGAAGAATTAAAGATTCTTGATAAACTTCCTGCCGTTGAAACAAATACGTTGGTTATATGAGAACAATTAGATAGACTGCTTGCAAAAGCAGAAGAAAGACAATCATCAGGTGTTGCTAAAGTTTTGTGCGAGCTGATAAGAGATGTAAGTTCTAGAGGTGGAGGGGAGAAGAGAGGCAATGATGGGTTGGAGAAAAAGAAGCGGAGAAGTAGCTCATACGACAAATAAAAGAATTTTTTGGATTGATGAGAAGAGATTAGAACTCCCTGTTTTTTCAAGTCAAGATCCGAAGGGATGAATTTTTAGGATTAAGAGATAATTTAGCATTTACAGATTGTCCAATGAAGAAAAAGTAGAGATAATGATAGATTGTTTTGAAGGTTTCGCATTGGATTGCTATCAATGGGAGAGTTGAACACCTTTTTATTCATGGAGAGAAATGAAGAGTACCCTGTTGGATAGATTCAGCTATTCCAAGAACAAAATCAACTATGAGAGATTGCCAATATGGTGGCAGAAAATATATGCTGAGCAATACATATCAAAATACTGTCAAAATATTAAAAATGATGCAGATAAGAATACCGTCAACTCATAAAAAGAAAAAGACAACAAAGTTAGAGAGGGGAAAATTGAGGGGAGAAGGATGGAGGAATGGAAACTTAAACAGCAGATGTAAGGGAAGAAACCAAAATTGTTGTCAAGAAAACATTCGGGAGAGAGGAGGATCGAAAGATGTCAGAGTCAACTTCGGACTGTATATCTGATTGTGAAAAAATTTTGACCAAGAATTCGAAGATTGTCAAGGTTGCAACCTCCGATGGTGGCTGATGTGGTGGTTGTCTAGGAAGAAGGTGTGACCAAGAAGGTGGTTTTTGAGGAGAATTACAAGAAAATTGAAGAGAATGAGTAGAAAAAGAGGGAGCCTTGGAAACCTGTAGAAGGTAAATTAGCAAGATTTGTTGAATTAGAAGTTGAAGGAGGAAAAAATGGTGGAGTAATCAAAGCCCAAATTGATTAGGAAAGTTTTCTATGGGGAGTTCCGTTTTTACCGAGCAAAGGCGACTTGAGTATGAATGTTTTGGAGATTTCTTCGCAATCGGAGAAAACCTACTTCTCTGCTGCAATGACAAAGCTCGACGTACTAGGTGCGTTTTCTGACCGGCTTTGGTACTTCAGCGCCGGCCAGCGGTTTCTCTTTGGCGATTCACTGGAGGAGACGACAAAAGTTTTGAGGAGGGAAGAGAAAGGATGTCTAGAAACCCTAATGAAAAAGAAGTTGGTTGGGTTAAGTGATAATGATAGGGTTTGGACCTGATGAAAATGGGTTGATGGAACCCGAAGTCATTGGGTTGGCCCTGTGCTTGGAAATTAATGGGACAATGCGGTGCAATCCAATTAATTTTAATCACAATCCATTTAATCTATTGTTTTCGTCGCTTGCATATGGCACGATAGATGCCATTGCTTTGCCCAAGAAAGGAGCTTATATTTCAAGTATGGAAGAAAGGTGAAATTCAAATCAAGATATCGTGACCACATGCGATGAAGATGTAAAGAAAAAGCTTATATTTCATTTTTTTCCACCTTGAGGATAATGTGTCTTTTTAGAGCAGAAGTAATGATAAGATTCATTTTTAATAGTAGATAAGAAGTTAGTGAGAATTGATAGGAGTTGGTAGAAGTTGAAGGAAGTTAGTAAAATAGAAGAGTATAAATAGAATAAGATAGAGATAGAGAGAGGTATGGAAAATAAACTTGAGGGAAGTTGTGGTGTGTAAAAGAGTGGACTCTTAGGAGTGAAGAGAGTTGCCCAATCTCTCGATGAACTGGTGCAATTTGTAATCTGTTTAGTTTCAGATAGAATTCGATGGATTCTATCTGACACTTTGTGGGATTAAAAGATGTCATCATCATAATTAAATGTTTTTAAACCTGGTTAGCATCGGTTGCTGAGTTTATCCTTGAAGACTTATATAGTTTGGTATTCTGTATGTTTCTTTGGGACGGGCAGGTAGGTTCATGTTGCAGATATTCTTTAAGGGTGTGGAAGAGGAAGATTTGAATATTGGTTTCTTACAACTTAATTCGTTTTGAGATAGAGATTGTCAGAATTCAGGTTTTTGAATTCATTTTTTTTGGTCGGGCTGACGAGTAAGCACTATGGATCTCCTTTATAGAATTCATGTCAATGTGAAAATTATTAGATTTCGGTGTGACCCGAATTCTATCTAGAGCAGACCGGTTAGATCCACTTTGGGAATGTCATTAGGTTTGTTTTCTCTATATATAAATTCATGTAAATAAAGTTGCAAATCTCGCGGTTGATTCTGATTTTCATTGTGGATTTGTTCATGTACGTAAATCTGTTGTTCCACATCATATTTTTTTTTTCAGTTATCGATCGACTTCTAACACTATTGTTTTCAGAATAATCGACTATTGTTTCCAGAATATGTAGATATTCTTTGCTCTCATGCATTACTAACAAATGTGTCTAAGTGAACTTTCTGCTGCTACTAGGGAGTATGATCTTGCTGAAAATACTTTAATATGTATTTTAATTTGGTTTTAACTGGATCAAAGAGTAGATGTTTCTGCCAATGATCTAACTTATCTACATCCATCATACTAGCTATGTTTACTAAAACTATTTTGTGAGTAATGCGAAGGAATTTTATTTATTTATTTATTTTGCATAACATCTCTTATATCGTGGCTGAATATTATTATTTTTTTATTTGACAGAAATCTAAAGATATAGTTTGGATGTTATCTTCAGATTCTGAGTCACATTCTGATAATAATAATAAAAGGGAAGACTATATTGATCATGAAGAATCATCTGGGGAGAGAGGAGAGGATGGACGTGCTATTTCTTTTGAATCTAAGGGAAAGCGACGATGCAAGGTTTCTGCCGAAATGTCTCCAAGGAAACAGATGAAGCACGAGAATCACCTTTCACCCAAAGAGAAGAAAATTGATGAGGACAAGAACAGAGAAGGTAATTTACTTGTCCTTGACAGAAGTACAAAATTTGAGCAACTAGCTATGTGATTGGTTACCCATTGAGTTGTTTATTTAAAATTTTCTTTGACAATTGCTCAGCAATGGCATGTGATTTTTTGTGGAATTGCTTATTTGACAATCTTTTTTTTTGTGCTTAGTATCTGGTGACAATCCAAAAAATTGTGGTATAATTGAAGTTGCAGAGAACGATACATCTGACAAGCATCTGGAACCTCACGTAAGAATTATTTGCATAACAAAATTTGTACTTTTGTTTTCGTTTGCTTACAGTCTTCCCTTTGTAGCATAATTTGCCAGTCTCATCTTCAAGGTTGCCTCTGGTGCTATCTGACAAAGTTCAAGATTCAAAGGTAGAGCAATAACATAAACTTTTGTGAAACTTCACTGAATTTCTCATCTTGTTCTAACCTTTTGATGTTAAAAGGATGATAGTTGGTTTATTTCCCTTTTTGCTATTTATTTTTTCGTGACTGGTTATTTAATCTCTTTTATTGGTCAATGGATAAAAAAGGAGAGGGAAATTAAATGTGTGATTCATAAATGTTGGTGCAGGCTCTTGTTGAATGCGAAGGGGATTCTATAGATTTGAGCGGGGACATGGGTGCAGTAGGACGAATAATAATTTCAGATGGCCCATCTGCAATGTATTTAGATTTGAAAGGCATGTATGTTAACTAATGTGTTTTTTTTTTTGCTTTGCTTTTATTTCGTGTTGTAAAAACTTCTTATTCACCAATGCCTTACCAATTGAAGAGATCCTTAATTTTTGTTTTGCTTCATTAAATAATCCAACTCAGGCTCATAATTGTTAATTAATTACCTCTTCCCCATGTTTTGTGGATGATCCTTTTGCCTTTCTTCCCACTCTTTAACATAAATTGTCATAGATTGGCTTCATTTGATCAATATGTTCTTTTGTTTTTTTATTTATTTAATTTTCAGGTACAATATATAAAACAACAATAGTTCCTTCCAGAACGTTTTGCGTTGTATGTGATCATCTTCCACTTCTTTTTCAAAACTTTGTAATCCTTTTCCTCAAGACATGTTGCTAATGGCTTAATGTTCTAGAATTGAGAAAGTTTTGTCATTGTTTCAATTGACATCTAATTTTACTCTATCATTACACGTAGTAAAGCTGAAATTCACTGGATTATTCTGTGTAGGTCAGCTTTGGTCAGTCGGAAGCAAAGGTTGTATTTTTTTTTTACTTGTGCTGTTGAGTGAAGTTCTTTATTATTATTATCCTTAGTAATTCTTTTGTTGAATGCATTACCTTATTTATTTCTTGACAGACTCAATAGAGTTATTTTTAAGACTAGTCTGTTTTTACAAATGATTATATTCAGTGATTTGTTGTCTGACTTATTGTTTCTTGTCAGATTGAGGCTGTTATGAATGACTTCATTCAGCTAAAACCACAGTCAAGTGTTGGCGAAGGTGAAACCATGGTTGAAGGTTAGTTTTCTTCTTCTGATGTTTCTTGTGTTGTTCAGGTCTTGTTCTAGTCAGATTACATTCAATGGTTTTGCTGTGAAAGATGGATTGATTTAGTACTTCCAAACTTCCAATGCATTATACAGAAGAAAATATGATAAGTAATCAAAATCATGATGAAGTTCACCTTTTTTTAGGCTGTCAAACAGTAGTCTTGGCATGTGATGTACTAGAATAATGTGCCTTGTCTTTTAAGGTTGATTCCTCCTCCTGACAATTCATGTTTTCCGAAAGCAGGAACACTGGATGGTTTTTCATTCGATTCAGAAGACGAAGCAATTAAAACGTCGAAAGCTACGACTACTCGAGCAACCGATCAAACCGAGGGCGTTGGAGAAGAAACCAAAAGGAAAAACAAAACCAATAAAACAACTGTATGATTCTAATGCTTTCTTTCTGTCTATCAAACATCCATCCTCACTGATTTGAGTCCAAATGCAGGGGGCCACAAGGAAAAGAGGCAAACCCGGAGGGAAGCCGCCTCCAGCAAAGAAAGTGAGAAGGAAAGCCCCACCTAAAACTGCAAAACCCAGGAAATGAGAGATCTTAGCTGATTATAAGGGACTGATAGGAGTAGGGATGAATTTTTAGTCTATTATACGCATTATAAAGCTTAATTTATTCAGTGATGTGCTACTATTTTCACTTATTTATGATGTATTATATTATTAAGGTTAAAATCAATGTAAACCCTAGACCACGAGCTTTCCCGATTTCGGGGATCGGTCCTCTGCCAAGGTTTTATTTGTTAATTTCTTGATACTTTAAAGTTTTAGTTGTTAAGTATTATATTTTGAAGTTTATATTGGTTTTAACTTTATATTATAATTAGTTTAATGATAAATAGATCGTGGGTTTGAGTGTAAGATTAAAACTGTGCATTTTACACTATTTTTATTTATTCGCTACGTTAAATTATTTATGCATTGAAGTTGCGATCTAGGACGATAATAATCAGAGAGAAATGATTCAGTTTCGTCCGGTTTAAAATAATTAAGTCGATCCTGATAATTTTAATTCACTTAGTTGTTGATGTGACATGGTTATTAGGAAAAAAAATCTACTAGTTATTTTTTATTAAATTAAATACTAGAAAGAATAATGATACTCTTTTAAAATATTTATTGATGTGTCAAACAATGATTGATGGATTTAATGTAATAAATTAATTATTTATAATTATATTTTAATTGTACAAATTATTATTTGACGAGAGTAGAATAAGAGAGTAAATATAACATTATTATTGTAGTAGAAATAGACAAAAATTACTTGAAATGTGTGACATACCATTAAGGGTCAAAAATGTATTTTACTTAAAAAACTAAAGGGACTTTTTTGGAATTTCACAATTTTGAGTTTAAATAATGCCAAGTACTGGCCCAAGTATTTGGGTCTTACCCGGCCCGAAATGAAAGGGCTCAAACGTCCAAGTTATGCGGGTCGCACAAGGTACAATTGGGAAAACCCTAGGATCCGGGGAACCTTGTTGTATATAACTATCTCTTCCACAACTTTCGAAAGTCTCTGCTACTGCAGCTGCCGGTTGACGCTGATTGAGAGGGAGCCATGGTTTCCCTTAAGCTTCAGAAAAGGCTCGCATCTAGCGTCCTCAAGTGCGGCAAGGGGAAAGTGTGGCTGGATCCTAATGAAGTCAATGATATTTCCATGGCCAATTCTCGTATTTTCCCTCTCACTCTGTTTTTTTCTCTGTATCATTTCTACGTTGTTCTTTTGTTTTTTTTTTTTTGGTATATTTATCTCATTTTGATCTGCGTGATTTTCATTAGTTTCATTGTGATCTGTTTGATCACTTGAAGAATTTGTCTAGCTAATTATCTGTCAAGCTTTTTTCGTGCAATTTTCAGTTAATTCTCAGTGATTAAATATCAGTCTAAGATTCGAACATGAAGGTAGCATTTCGGTTGTTGCCTCAACCATCGGAGGCTTAAGTCGTGTTATGCAACCTGCCAACGCGTAGCTTGTTTATATTTCTGGTCTGAATGTTCGTTGTCTAATGTCAATTTTGAATGAACGATTTCTTATTCTGTGTCTTTTCTGTTGTTTATATTAATTTCTTATTTTATCTTTGCTTAAAGTTCATAAACATTTATTCGCCGAGTAAGATATTTTGTCTTAAATCGAAAATTCCTTATCTTCCTAGTACCAATTCGTGAAACATATGAAGATATTGGTTCTGAGTTCTCCGTGCATCCTCGCATCCATGGTCAGTTGCATATTTATTCTTAACTCATTGGCGAAGAGACCATGTTAGAAACGATCTATTGCAATATGACTAAAATCAATTGCTGTCAGTTTACTCTTCCCTTGGGGGCTGGGTTCCCTCGTTTTGTTCCCCACAAAAAAGTCTAATCTTTGTTATATAATATGGTTGTGGTACCTATTTACCATGGCCTATTTTGTTAGTGTTTTTTGTTCTGGGTTCAATATCTTGAATAAGTGACTGCTATTTTTTTTAACAATTACGTGACCTTAATTGTTATATTCCAGTTTTTCTTAGACGTTGCAATAACTAGATGCAGAAGGGAGGGGTTTTGATTTTCTTTTGTTTTGCTATTACAGGTCAAAATATTAGGAAATTGATCAAAGATGGTTTTATCATCAGGAAACCAACCAAGATCCATTCTCGATCTAGGGCACGAAGAATGAAAGAGGCCAAGATGAAGGGACGCCATTCTGGATATGGTAATTTATGCTTGTGTCTTTGCTGCAGCTGCTTATGTTTTAATTATCAATACATCAAATATGCAGTTTACGTATATCTATATTTGAAAAATTGGTTATTTTGCTATTAGTGTTTCACAGTTATTGGAGTCTGCTTAAATATAAACTTCATTCTCTCCTCTATGTTGTTGTTTAAAATATGTAATGTTATAAAGATGCTCTAGATTTGAAATTTAAAAGTTTCATAGACTAAAACTATAGACATCTGTGGCATTAATTAAAAAATATAGATTTTATGATGTATCCTGAAATTTCGTTATTGGTACTATTCTATGGCCTGTATTAGTTATTATACTAGATGCATTCAGGTAAGCGAAAGGGTACAAGAGAGGCCAGGTTGCCAACCAAGATCTTGTGGATGAGAAGGATGCGTGTTCTTCGCAGGCTTCTTCGAAAGTACCGGGAAGCAAAGAAGATTGACAAACACATGTACCATGACATGTACATGAAGGTGAAGGGTAATGTATTTAAAAACAAACGCGTTCTGATGGAAAGCATCCACAAGTCAAAAGCTGAGAAGGCTAGGGAGAAGACCTTGGCCGATCAGTTTGAGGCAAAGAGAGCTAAGAATAAGGCCAGTAGGGAAAGGAAGTTTGCTAGGAGGGAGGAAAGACTTGCCCAGGTACACCTTTTCTTGTTGTTCGAGTACATTCCTATTTTTAAAATGGTCACAACTGGAATTTTGCCTGAACCTTTTTTGATCTGTCATGGTCCAACAAATGTTTACTGGCGTGATTTTTTCTTTTCAAATGCTTAGGGACCTGGAGAAAAGCCTTCATCTACTCCTGCTTCCGAATCTATTCCTTCATCTAAGCCCGCTCAGTAAGTATTTGTAATAGATGCCATGCAAATTATATTTACTCCCGAAATTTGTGTTTAAAAGCATTTGCTAAATTGTGTGTTTCACAGGGTATCGAAGAAATCTAAGGTGTAACAACTATGTGGACTGCTGATGGATTTATTGCTCCAAGTGAACCTAGTCACTGTGGTACAGTAGTTTTTAAATAGTTCCCTTGTTCGTTGTTTGATTTTGACGTTGTTAATCAAAGGAGCTTATTCATTTCTTTCTACTGATGAATACTACCCACGATGAAAATATTTTGTTCTAATAAAAAAAACTCATTTTATTAGGAACTCGTTGAATTCATAATAGGGGGCTATAAGAAATTCTTCAAGACTACTAAAGAAATAGTACAAGAGCCTTTAGACTATGATATGATCATCCAAATGGAATGTGCATGGTGAATTGTAGTTCTTAAAGTCCATGGAGTTGTAGTCTTGTTTTCCTGAAGTGCTCTAGTCTTGGCTTCAAATTCTAAGACTAAGCACTTTGTCAATGGACTAAGATGAAGGCTACTCAGATGATTTTTTAACCAACTCTTAACAAAAGTTATGGTATGCAGCTGTGGATTAGATGATTAAGGTTTCCCTCTATTGAATATTTACTAGTGTAAATGGTTGAAAACTGAACTAAAAACGTAATCAAGCTGACCAACGATCTCAATCACCCCTAGGATTATTAGTTCAAAATGGAGATGGTAATGCTTATCCAATATTAAAGTGAATTGTATGAATAGGTAAAATCTATACTTTTTTTATGCAAAGATGGGACATTTTCCATCTATGCTTCAGCATTTCGGCAGAAGAATGAAGTCTTTCTCTCTCACAAACAAAAATCTACGCTGGAAAGAAACAAAGTTGGCCAAGAAAATCTAAAAGAAATCACAAAAAGAAGTGGGAGTGAGAGAGAGAGAGAGAGCTGACGCATCACGGAGAAGAAGATGTGTCCATCTATCAAAGTGACACTCTATTTCAACATCTTCCATGCACGTATTTAAGCAAATTTTGAGATAAAGGCATCGGAAGAATCACTGTCACTAAGCAATTCAGGTGGCCAAGGAATAAAAGTAATCTTTAATATCAACCAACCTCAAGAGAGAGAAATAGAATACATTTATCTAAGCATTCTTACAATTGTATGTAACTTAAAACTTCAATGAAACAAAATTTTCAATCTTGTTCTTTAGCTTCGTTTGGAGATTTGTGGGTCTATTTTTTAAGTTACAATAAATTTCCAGCGTTAGCAGAAGAATTAATTCAATCTCTTGCTACAATGTACAGACCACCTACCTCGAGCAGTTGATGGTCGTTTACGTTTTACGTCTTTTTGACTTTTTGGGGAAGCGCTGTGTAGGCTCTAAATAAATTTCCGAAAGCATCTGCGACCAAAGCTCCTCAAAATGTTTCTTGTAAACTCTCCTGAAACCAGTCCATGATTTCAGAATGCAGTTCATATGGATTCTTCTTCCAGACCTCTCTTAGCACATCACAACTGTTAATCGATTGAACTTTGAATTTATTGATAAGATTGCCAACCCGTTTTTGACCCAGTGCCTCTGGTCGTAAAATGCTGGCTGGGGGCCCTGCCATAAACTTGCTCACAGATTTTAAGCAAGGCAAAACCTGGCCTTCAATCAGAGCATATGCAAAAACTATGACTTGCTGCAACCTGTCTTTAACCGGCAAACTTTGCAACGGAAGCTCCCACAGATGAGACCCAAAAGTGGGGCTCACCCAAGAAAATACTTGATCAGTTTTAGGATCATAATAAGGTTTGGGGTCTGTCAGGGGCGAGAAAGTGCATAAAGAGGTGGCATAATTAACAAGCCAATTAGGCTTTACACTAGTGACACCATGCATGTACAGCCGTTTTGTACTTAGTAACTCACTGTATACCAGAAACTCCGGAGCTGATCGGGAGACCGATGACCATCTATGGAGGAATACAACTTCTTTAACCATACATGCTTGATATCTCACTGCTTGGGTTTTTAGGTCATCTTCATTTGTCCATGATGGTCCTCTAATACGTTTTGCAACTTTGTCAGCCCAACCAGCACAGATAGCCTGGCCTAGGATCTCTTCCTCGTTCAATAACAGTGGATGCTTGGCCGAGGAGACCTTCCATGCGTCTTCTACATCTTGTAATTTTCCATGCATCCATATAAAATCTTGTTCGGCACCAAAAGCACTGTTTTCATTAAACACTAGTTGAAGTAGCTGCTTTCTCAATTTCGACATTTCCTCCATAGTTTTATGATGTAATGCATTGTTTTTACAAAATTCCATGGGGCTATCAGAAAGTTCACAACTCTGCAGTGCATAAGCTGTGGTCAAAGCATCACTGCTAGGATTCAAGTATTTCGCACGGGATGATTTACCCAACTTTTTCACTTTCTTTTTCCTTAACTTTTCCTCCTTATCTACATCTTCCTTACTCGCATCTTCTTTTGCTTGAGTTCCTTCAAACAGAATGACAAAAGGATTTGGCAAGCTCAAAGCTGCAACAGCTGCAACAGCATAAGCAAGAACTATATTTGCCCGAGAATAACTTTTAAGATTCCTCATAATTTGTATGACAGTAATAAGCATCCTAGAGTGGCGGGGACTCATGGGATAGCGTGCCATCACTTTTCCCAAAGCTGTCAATCTTCCATTATTATCAAGTGCTTCAAGAGCCTTTAAGCATCGCTCTGCTTCTACCACTGCTGTAGTCTCTGGAGGCGTGGGAAAGGGAAAATTGACCACCTGTTTTAGCAGAAAAAAATACAATCAGATGAACTATATAAAACTACACACTACTTTCCAATGAACTGACAAATATTCTGGCGATGCCAGCAACCAGATAGCACATTTGTTGATAAAATTTTTGAATAAAAATTGAGACGTACCAACTCCCAGCCAACAAAGTAGACAAGATCACGGACATAAAAAACAGGAAGAGAGGGAGAAATGCAATGTTTCAGCAAATAAAGCTACAATAGATGTCAACTCATGAAACCATTGCACATACTGCTAAGTGAAGGTTTAACTGTTGAAGCAGTCTTACTGCCAGCCTTTAGACAGTGCTATAGACGCTTAGAGAATTAAGAAGCATAGAAAAAGAAGTAGAAATTTGCATACTCACCTTATCAATACCCATGGATTTCATTAGAAGAACAACACCCTCAACAGGTACTTTATCAATTTCAGCGACAGAAAAATCAGGAAGTATATTGCTAAAAACTGCAGAAGAATAGAGACGGTAACAATGACCAGGGCCAGTTCTTCCCGCTCGCCCTGCACGTTGCGCAGCAGATGCCTTACTTATCCACTGAACTTCATAAGATTCAATCCCGGTGGAGGAATTGTACAGCTTCACTTTCTCTCTTCCTGTGTCTACCACATACTTTATGCCTGGAATAGTTAGCGAGGTTTCTGCTACATTAGTAGCAACAACAATTAGACGGTCTCCTTCTTTGACTTTTTCAAACACTTGAAGCTGGGCTGCCGCAGGCAGCATGGCATAAAGGGGAAGAACATGCAAAGCACCCATACAAAAACCAGCTTCTCCACTTTCTTATTCAATTTGTCAGGATTCTCTAAACATCCCTCTGGGCGATCATGATTAACTTGTACCTCTGTAGATTTAGTGCTCAATCCTGTTTTTCCAGCTAAAGCTTCAAAAGCTGTTTTAAGAGAAACAAGACTTCCACTCTCGCCAAAAACATCAGAAAGATTAGTACCATTCTCTTGGCTATCTTTGTCTATCAATGGATCTTGATCATCAATTAAAAAGTCTAGCTCACTCTCTGTTTCTGAAATGTCTGAACCATCCGACATATCCTCGTCTATATAAAACTTATCAGCATCATCGTCACATGAGCTAAATCTATCAGTAAACTTGTCAATTGATGCCTCCTCATTCTCGAATGCTTCACTAATTTCCTTCATACACATTGCTTCAATGGAGTCTGTTTCACTAACAGTAATGGCATCGTCCCCCACATTCAATTTAGATGCTTTGCTGATCAGCTTCCTGGAAGCTTCACGTAGTTTCTGGCACAAGTACTCTACTTCCCTCTGTCCAGTTACAAAGACGAGTATACCACCTGATGGTAACCTCTTGTGAATAGCCAGTATCTTTTTATATGCTTGACCTATATAATCCACAACATCTGTTTTTTTGGAGAAATGAACAGTTACAGGAAATTGTCTGGTCGGAACTTCTATTATGGGAGGTGGAATACCAAATAATCTTCCACCTGAAATGAAATCTTCCACTCGCAAGGTAGCACTCATCAGGATGAGTTTTAATGGAGAAATCATCATCTCAGAGCTTACCCTTTGACCAGAGTTCATTATTTGCTGCTGATTCCTGTTTAACTCCTGCAATTAAGCAAAACGTTCAACATCAAAAAAAAAAAAAAAAAAAAAAACAAACATGAAAGAACTGCCATATTTTGATTTATCCCCCATGAAATAGAATAACTTAATCTGCACCTGCCGGAGTTTAACAACACGTGAAAGCATTCCAATTAAGATGTCTGTGTTCAAGCTCCTTTCATGAGCCTCATCAAGAATTATTACAGAGTACCGCTTCAACAAAAAGTCATTCTGCATAATAATATACTTTCATTAGAATACTAATGATAAGGTTATTCATTAAGCACACCACTACTTATACATAGAGCATGTAGGATAAGTAACAATGACCGTGCAAATGATGGAAAGACAATAACAAAACAATAAAAATCAAATATGAAGATGCATGAGAGTGAAACCAGGTGAGAGCTGACCAACAATGTTGATTGAACCCTTATAATCCTCATCGAAAACACAATTTCATATTCTTTTTACTATCATTGTTATTTGTCCTAATGCTCATAATAATACCAAGGCTTTTGTCCGAAGTTCCTTTGCACGGAACAGCAATTATAACTTAAAAAGCAACAAAAAAACTACAATAGGCTCAAAAGCAGTCCAATACAAAATTCATGTCATCTTATCACTCACAAATACACACAGGTAAAGCAAAGTAGCATTTAACAGAAATCTAATGAGTCATTCTCGTTAAATTATAAATTTTGTGTGAAAATTTGATAAAACTGTATACATGTTAGACAATCTTTAAAAACACAAACAGATATTAGATATTACCTGAACTTCCCGAAGTAAAATTCCATCTGTCATGAACTTGATGGAACAACTTTCTCCCATTTTCTTGTCATACCTAACTTGAAAGCCCACCTCTTTACCAAGATGTAGACCAAGCTCATATGCCACTCGCTTGGCAGTGGCAAGGACAGCAACACGACGTGGCTGAGTAACTCCAATTAGACCCCCTCGGACACCTAACTTATTTGTACCAAAACCAGCTTCATAGAGAAACTGCAAAGGTAAATCAATGAGAAGATACTGAAGTGAAATGCTGGTCGAATATAAACCATTACTGTGCATCAAAAAACCTACTTGAGGGACTTGAGTTGTTTTGCCACATCCAGTCTCTCCACATATAATAACAGCATCATTTTCATTAATAGCTTCCATTATCTCCTGCTCCATCATAACAATTGGGAGATCTTTCCTTTTGATCTCAATCTCATTAGGTCTCGACACATGAACCACAGTTCGGGCAATCAAAGGCCTCTGTGCAGGTAACTCCTGCAGGTTGCTTGCCTCAAAGGAAATGACCTTAGGTCCCTCCTCTACCACATCCTATCACAGGTCAACCCGAAGCTCAAGTCAGTTCATTACAATATAGTAATTTACATTAATAAGAGCAAACAAATAAATCTCTGTAATAGCTCCCAACATGTACATCACAGTGTCTTTGCTAACAAAATGTATTCATGACCCCATTAAAATGTTAGAGGCACTTCCCCAAGGAAAGAATTATCATAAAACATTCAAAAGAAGGCTTAATTAAGTCCAGCAATTTGTCCTAAGCATTGTCTCAATTTTTCTTGGCAAGATTAAAGTTTAACAAGTCAAAGAAAATTCTAATAAACTTCTTAATATCTATTCGAATATATTGGTTCTGAATCCTAAAATATTCACATTAAAAAAATAAGGCTGCGCAAATAGAGTACCATGGGCTTATCACTTCTGCTATAACCATCAAGACATGAAGAGGCACAATCTGCTTTGTCCACTTGAACGGGAACACAATCGTTCCCATCTTCTTCAGCTGACAAAGCAATGTGTGATCCACGATCTTTACCATGCACCTTCCCGTCATCTGGACCTGGAGAGGATGCTGCAGAGACGGATGCATAATCATGAACTTCTCTTTTTACCATCGTTGGAATAACCAAATCAACCTCATCAATATCTAATGGAGTAAGAACAACATTTCTTTTCAGGTGTTGGTCAATCCTTGAAGCTTCGATCCCTAATTTTCGTAATTGTACATCCCTACTGCACTTTTCCAACCTCGTTTCATCCTACAGTCACAGGACCATTTAAGCAATCAATAGCTTTGACATTAATTAGAAAATAAACATTTATTTTTATGATACTAACCTTACCTATATTTCTAACAGACTTTAAAAGAGGAAGAACTTCATCTGAAATCTTGTATTTCCTAACACGCAGAAGCTTCACAACTATCAGAGGTTTAAAATACTTCTGAAATACAACAGAAAATGAAGCTTAAAGGTTGTGAGAATATTTGAATTAACATACTCCAATGTCTCTAGGCTTTTAGACATCATAACTGCTTTCTGTTTCTCTTCCTGAGCAGATTTGAAGGCAATAAATCAATCTCTGTATATATATATATATATATATATATATACACACACACATAACCACAGTAAGACAAAGCAGATGGACTTACCTCCAGCTTCTTCATCTTTCTTTTCTGGGATTTGCTCATCTTTGGTTTTTTAATCATTTGAGATTTTTTGTACTCCTGTTAATTAATAGTTATAGTTTTTCAATACGATAAAAAAATGTTCCAGTTTATTCAATTGATTCATTACCTCATTCATTCCTTTTCTTTTCTTACTACCCGGTAGAACAAGTTTATTGCTGCCACACTCATCCAAGTCATAGTCACCCATACTGCAAAAGTAAAAAAGACATAACAAGAGATAATCACCAAAATGATGAAGTAAATGACCACTATACTATCAAACTTCAATAAGTTCTAACAAGTTACTGGGGTTTATGCCAATAGAAATCATCTTATGAAATTAAAGTTGCGGTTATTTCTGCTACACTTGTCACTCTTAAATTTTCTTTCCTAGTTTTTTTTTTTGTAGCTAAAAAATTATTCAATCTCCACTATCAATCACCAGACAACCGCTGTCAACCCAGCTATATCTCATTATCATTGCTAAATGCAGTGAAACCATCACAGAAAAACCATGTACGGTAAAATTTGATAGAATGTCAAATGAAATCTAGATAAGAAAAAAAGTGATACGTGAAAAAGTAACAAGTGAAAAAATAAAACTGTTGTATTTTTATGTTCATTGTTGTTAATTTATCTTTATCTTTCTGATGAGCCAGACAACCAAAATCGGAAATAGCACACAAACAGCCAACGCAAAGTTTTACCGTGGTTCACCGATAAATCCGGCTACATCCACGTTGAGCCCCACAGGAGGAACTCGTGCACTATAGTATGACGATTGTACAATAAACAGAAGAACAAGAGATGAGAAAGATGAGAATCACGAAACCTAACCGGATGCTCGAACTCAACCTGGTTCGAGCCCTAGAGATCTTCCTGCCTCTAGCAATCAAGACGATCGCCACCACCGGATCCAAGGTTCGCCTCTCTCCTCTCCGTCGCCGTCGTCTGTGAAACCGAGAGCACTCGGTAGCCAAGAAATCGCTTCCTCTAAATCGCCCTAGCTCTCCCTCGTTCCTTTCTTTTTCTGTTCTGTTATGAAATCGTTCTCTGTAATGTTCACTGTAAACTAAAATTGGTTCTGTTTGTTTAATTTTAACTATTTCCATTATACAAAAACATTAATAACAAATGGGCTCGGGCTTCACACAACAAAAACTAATACCAAACAAATGGTAAGTTATGATGAACTTTTTGATAAACAAAAAAAAAAATACACGAAATAAGAAATAAAATTTGTAGAGAGAACAAGTGCAAAAAAAAGAGATCCAATGACAACCAAAACTCATAAAACTAAACATATGATGAAAGAAATAAATATGAAGCAAATATATAAAAAAAAAATGAATATGCAAATTGAGATCACTTTTAAATAAATAAGATGCAAGTATCACGCCATAATATATGACTAGAGATTAAAATTAATGCATGAATACATGATTACCAGAAATTGTTTTAGAAGAAATAAATGTAAATTAGCCATGTTTTCAATTAAATAACTTCTAAAAGCAACTAATTAATAAGATAAAGAAACCCAAAAAAAGTAACTAAAAATATATTCAGCAAACCAAACTCAGTCAACTAAGCCGAGAAATAATCTGAAAATTTTATCATGATTGATGGATTGAAACACCAAAAAGACCGGATCATCAACATAGGATTAAGCACAGTATTGATCCGGCGACCGATCCCACAGAACCTCGGCTTACAGATTGAACATTGAAGATGAGAGTGAAGAATATATCTAGTACCTGCTCGTCAATCGGATTTGAGGCTGCGAGTGAGAGTTAGAGCAGAAACCAAACTGATGAGACTGAGAGACGCTGGAGCAGAGGCACCACGCAGGGATGAGCGTCTGCCACTGCAGTGTGTCTTCGTCCGTGAGGATTGGAGGCTGTGCTGGACGAACGCCGAAGGAAGAGGCGAGAATGTATGAGAATCTCTACAGGATTCGTTTAGGTAACGCGGCAAGGGCAACTGCAGTTGGTCAGTGGACGAAGGACGAACTTCGAAGGAGGGAGACTGGAGTGTTAGCTTCGGGTTATCGGGTTTGGGCTGGGCTTCTGTGTAGTAGAATTCCTTTATACCGTGGATTTAGGTTTAGTTTCTTTCAAATGTCATAATTTAAAACCGACAATCAAACAACCGAACCGAAGATTCCCGGTTCAGTTCGAATCAGTCAATTAAAGAAATCAAACCATTAATCCAACCCAATAAATGAATCCATTAATAACATTATTTCATTAATACTAATCCAATAAACGAATCCATTAACATCATTAATCTAGTCTATAGATTTAAATCATTGGTCATTAAAACCAAATCATTAAACGCTTTCAATCTTCATTAACTGTCCAAAAGAACCAAGAATATTGTATATGTCTAAGCAAAGACGAACAATACACACAGCACAAAAAGTATTGAGCACCGCAAAAAAAAAAAGAGTGAAGATTAAAATTGAGCAACATGCAACAAGCTACAATTTTTTGAGATAGGAAATCAAAATCTATCGAGAGAACAAAAAAAAAATAAACACGAAATATTATTAATTTATGTCGTTGGGATCATATATAAAAAAAAATCACTGATCACGACAACCCTCAACTGTTTGGAAACACCCAAACTGACTAGCGTCGAGGACGGCTCGAAGCTCCTTGTTGAAAAATAAGAGGCAGAGACGAGAAAACTAAGAAGAGAGGAAGACTTTGTTTGTAGAAGAGGCAAATTAAGGTTAATTACATTGGTTTGGTTTTTTCTCGGCTTTAACAGAGAAGGCGAGAACCAAGCCAAGATATTCTGGTTCTTTGGACTGCAGAGAACGGGCCCACATTTCGATTAGGGTTAGTACGTTATCCTTGCGCGAAGCAGTTTCAACCCTATCCTGGAAAACTCTATCCCGCGAAACTTGTAGAAACTCCCACTCTCTCCGACTTCTTCCTTGATTCCCAAGGTATGCGATCGTCGTTTTTTTTTTATTGCCGGCTCCGGCGTTGTCGAGTTATAATTTCGGATGTGATGACATTTGATTTCCTAAGGCGCGAGCTTGGATGACTCGTGATTAATTTCATCTCTTTGTCGTGTGTGTGTGTGTGTGTTGGTAGCGACTTAGATTTTTTCTCGAAGTGCTGTGATTTAGTTTCTGCAACGTTGCTTAGTTTGAGCTTCGCGCATGAGTTATAACCATTCGGGCTCTCTCCCCTTCATCAAGCCAATTGGCTACGGTGAATTCTACCCAATGTGCTCGACATTGGAAGTTAGCTCTTTGTATGCAATTTGAGGTTTATGAGCTTCCATATGGTGGCACGAGATCCCTCAGAAGGATCTCGTACGATGAGTTTCCCAGTTTCTCGGATAAGCATTTTAACTTTTTCGCCAACTAAGTTCATTCCCGTGTGAATTTGATTGTTGTAATCAATGGTTAAAAAGCGGAGTCTCTGATGATCATTGACATTGGAAAGCTTGAAGGAATACAGAAATTAAAAATATATATATAAGTAAAAAGACGTTGCTAGTCATTCACACGCACTGTTTCTCTTTCATTCCATTTCTAGTGAGATTGATGAAACTTCAAACTATTTTCATTTCCCTATAAATGTTAGAAAAGAATTTCCATCAAGTCTAGTCAAATAAAAGTTGTTATTTCACTTTTGTGTTACTGTCATTTTAAACGTAGTGATTTACTTAGATGTCTACAAATGAAAAAGGACATGCAATTTAGCAGATGAAAAGATAACGCAGACTTGGAGTTGCTTTCTTGGTACATGAAACTAATAAGATTTTATAAGACTAAATTATTTCACAATCTAATAAAAATGCATATGCATACTGGTCATTGCTTCCTTTAAGAAGCTTTCTGTTGGTTGTTTTTATCATTCTTAAGAATTAGTGCTTCTCAAAAGAGATGTATTTTTTAAAAATCAATTATACAAAGAAATATATGTCCTTTTGTGATCTTTTGACAGCTGTCACTTTACTGATGTATTTGCATTGTCATATTAGTATGGGTGTTCGAGCCCGGAATAATAGTGATCGGTTGAGGACAATTTGGACGCCTGAAATGGATCGGTATTTCATAGACCTCATGCTAGAGGAGGTAAGCAAAGGAAATAAATTCGATGATCATTTGTTCAGTAAACGAGCATGGAAGCACATGACTTCATTGTTCAACGACAAGTTCAAATTTGAGTATGAAAAAGATGTTCTGAAAAATCGGCATAAAACACTGAGGAATCTGTACAAAGCTGTCAAGAACCTCCTTGACCAAAAGGGATTCAGCTGGGATGAAGTTCGACAAATGGTGACGGCTGATAACAATGTGTGGGATGAATATGTGAAGGTATGCTTATATATTTTGTAGTTTATCAGTCAAGTTATTACTTGAAGTTCTAGATATTTATCGTCCTTGTAGGTACACCCAGAGTCACGATCGTTTAGAATAAAAAGCATTCCATATTATACTGACTTGTGCATAATATACAGAAATGGAATCACTGAAAAGAAAGGTAACAATTTTATGGTTGTTTGTTGCCTTTTTAATTACATGCTTCTGGTCAGAAAAGTCAAAAAGTCTGAAGACTGAACTTTGCTTACTTCTTCACCTGATATCATAATAGGGGATAATGAATTGATACAGTCCTCAACTCGTGTAGGTGAAAATGAGGCAAACTCCATGGAGCCACGGAATGCGGGTTTAGCAACTGTTGAGGCCCTTCGGGAAATCATGATCGATGAAGATTATAGAATCTCTGTATCTGGAAAAAGTGATGATTATGTAATTCGTTCTAAACCAAAAATAGCAGCATCATCCATCACGGCTAGTCGTTCCAGAACTTACTGGCAACCACCGATGGATTATTTTTTCATTGACCTTATGCTAGACCAAGTGCAGAAAGGAAACCAAACCGATGGTGTCTTTCGCAAGCAAGCATGGATTGAGATGATAACATCATTCAATACCGAGTTTGGTTTTAGTTATGACATCGATGTCCTGAAAAATCGTTATAAAACTCTAAGAAGGCAATACAATGTCATAAAAAATCTATTGGAATTGGATGGATTTGCCTGGGATGACACACGACAAATGGTTACTGCTGATGATTGTGTGTGGCAGGACTACATCAAGGTATTTGAAATCCCTAAAACCTTTTGTCCACCAAAATAGTCTCTCTTTAGTTGCTTCCTTTTTACATAGGGCGATGCCATCTTTCTTTTACAATATTGACTATGCATAACTTAGTTCGGTAGTCATACTTTAAAAAGTTTAGTCTATCACTTTGAGGTCATGAGAACCTTGTGAATTGATATAAATTATGGCATGCATCTCTGCCAAACATTATCCTAGAAGCAAATCAGCTTACCATTGCCCAACCAAAGTCTAGCTGTCTGAAAGTCTATGACTGGAGCTGGTTTTGATGCCTTTAGTAAGCAACAATCTCAAGGGCTTTCTTTGGTTTGATTGATAAGTTGATCCTTAGCTCGTGATTCCTTAATTGATATGTTAGACACTACTAACATAATTTGATACAAATGTGTTTCATAATACAATCAAGTGATTGATCGAGATTGAAATAATAAGTTGCCAAGGACCATTGTATTAGTTTGTTCGTTTATTAGTGAATTTCCTCTTTGCAACGTTGTTTATTATTCATATAGGCTATATCCACTCATTAGATTAAATTCTCACATTTATTGTTTCATTACACAAAGCTTCATAAAGAGTTTACATGACAATTTGTAGGCCAATACAGATGCTCGACAATTTATGACCCGACCTCTGCCTTACTACAAAGATTTGTGTTTGATATGCGATCCTAATGTCAATGAGGATTGCTTTTCTGGTCAAGCTTTGGAGCAACATAATGAGGATGAGGATGCCTTGACTGCATTTCAAGCTCCATCAACGTCAATTTCAAGCGAAGATGAAGATGGCTTGGTGCAGGAGTCGACGAGTTCACCTCAAAAGAGAAAACGCCAACAACAAAACTTTTCAAATTTTGTTTGCGAGAAAAAATTGAAAGGCGAAAGTGAAGGTACAAGTGCAGTATGGTCTTTCTCAGATAAGAAAAAAAATGAAGATAACTCAAATCCAGTGGCAATAGAGAGAGTGATTGAAGCTGTTCAAGCATTAACAGAGATGGATGAAGATCTTGTCTTGGATGCCTGTGACTTCCTAGAGGATGAGAAGAAAGCCAAGACATTTTTGGCATTGGATGTCAAATTGCGCAAAAAGTGGTTGTTGCGGAAACTTCGACCGGAGGTATAGTCTTTCGAGCTTTTTTTTCATGCCCCATTTTGTTATTTTGGTTTTTTCTTTAGTCGGGATAGTGTCAATTTTGAAAAAAATTTTAGGGATCTTTCTCCAATTTGTTGGTATACACTGATGATTATATTAGAAATAATATTTATGGTTTTTAATCTTAGAGGAGATTCAATATGAGTATTTGTTATCGTCGAGCACCGCTGTGTTTAGGCTGCTGTTTAATTGGTCGATCGGTTCTCTAGCAATACGAACTCTAGAAATGAATTTGTGGAAGGATTATATTAGGAAAGACTTCAAATTAATTTTTTTTTCCAGATTAACTGAAGGACTTGTTTGTGATCCTACTAACATGAATTGCAGCTTTCTACCTACTCCCGGTCATGTTAGGATTAGACGCCCTAATCCACCTGTATCGAACGATCACAGAAAACCGAAAAAGAAAATACGAGAAAATAATGGACACCGAATTTACGTGGAAACCCTAGAAAGGGAAAAACCACGGGCAGAGGAGAGAATCACTAATATCAAATTCGGTACAATGAGTTTTGCGACTCAAGCATCAATATATAGAGAAAAACGTAAAACCCTAATATTGATAACGGGCCCAACCCGGCCCACTAGAATTCGGGTCACACCAAATTCTAACAAACTCCACCTTGACACGAATTCCACAAGAGAGATCCAACGGGCTACTCGGCCCAACAAAACCGAATCCAGAACACTGAACTCTGACAATCTCCACCTTCAACGAAATTCCGGTATAAGGAAACAAATCTGCAAAACACCATTAAAAAAGCTCCTCTACCACAAAGGCCCCAGATGGGCCAACTCAGTATCCGATACCATTCAAGTTTAAGCCTTGCTTAAACTTGAGAGACTTACTTGAGAAGAAATCGCATCTCCTCTTCCTCCATGGTATCACTGAACTATCAGAGTTGCTGCAACGAACTCTATCTGAACATGTCGAAGACTCCACACAGGAATCGTTACCCTCGAACACATTCAATGCATAACTCACAGTTTCATCATATCGCCTCGAAGTTTTAACCTTCCGCATTGTTCTGCCTTTGACGATATTATTCTGACGTGAAACTGAACCTGATGACTGAACATCTGTAATAGGCTGACTCACCGGCTCTGATGTACCCTCAGATCCCAACCTGAACTTCACCCGAGAAACTGACTTCTTCTGAGTCTTCTCAACCTTTCTCTTAGAAGGTGAATTCACAAATTTTGCAGCCTTATTACCCATCACATTGATTGTGGAATCTGTGATCCTTGCGTGCATCACATATAATGAGGAGTATTTTTCTCCTCTCGCCACAATCAATGAACCTCTGGTAAGCTTCCATTTTCCATCACGAAAGGTGTTGCCAAAACCTTCGTCGTCAAGCTTTCCAGTCGAGACCAAATTCTTGCGGATGTCCGGGATGTGCTTCACACCTCTCAAAACCAAGGTGCTGCCGATGTTGGTCTCCAAACACACATCTCCCATACCAATGGCTTTTGCAACGCCACCATTCCCCATCCTCACACTTCCATAATCACCCGAAGTGTAGGACGAAAAGAAATCTCTCCGCGAAGTGGCATGTACTGAAGCGCCACTATCGATCACCCAACTCGTATCTTGGCAATCAGAATTTACAACATCCTCGTTGTACACACTAAAGGACTCCTCGGTGGCTGTATCTGCCTCCTCATCTGTGTCACTCTCTTCGAACATCTTTGCCTTTCCTTTGGCAACCAGATTCTCCCGAATAAACTTGTGACAAAACTTTTTTATGTGTCCTTTCTTGCCACAATGATAACACTCAAAGTTGGCGTGTTTTCCGGACTTCCTCTGACTTCGATTTCTGTTGACCGGACCTTTTCTTTGATTTCTGCCCTTATTTTCAACATTCAGAGCTGAACCTATCGATGTTACACCAGAATCAATCTTACGAACCTCCTCAGCAAGAATACGATCCCTCACATCGGTGAATACCAGCTTAGCACTTCCAACTGAGTTACTAACTGCAGCTCTCATAGGCTCCCAACTATTTGGTAGAGACGCCAACAAAATTAGGGCACGAACCTCATCTTCAAAGTCAATATCCACAGATAGCAATTGATTCACAATAGTATTAAACTCATTCAGATGCGCTGCGACAGAAGCACCATCAATCATCTTCAGATTAAACAACTTCTTCATAAGAAATACCTTATTATTCGCAGACGGTTTCTCGTACATATCAGATAGAGCCTTCATCAGACTCGCGGTGGTCTTCTCCTTCGCCACGTTGTGAGCAACGCTTTTGGCTAGCGTCAATCGGACGACTCCCAAAACCTGTCTATCAAGGAGATTCCATTCACCGTCTTCCATCTTCTCTGGTTTCGCACTCAAAGGAAGATGAAGTTTCATTCCGTACAAGTAATCCTCAATTTGCATTCTCCAGAACGCAAAATCTGTTCCATTGAATTTTTTAATACCGTGACCTGTGCTATCTTCGTCTGCCATTGAATCAATAATCAATGCCCAAAACTGATATTTCCTGATCAATTATTCAACCCCAATAATCAATCTCCACAATATCAATAAATCTGCCAAATAAATTATCCGAGCCTGAAAATATCTGAATCGATAACCTTGTCCAAATATTTTCCCAAAAATTGCTCCCTTTTGAAATCAGAATAAATCCTGCAGAATATTCTGAACCAATCAAACTCGCCCAAAAACCAGATATTTCCGATTAATTAGTCAACCCTAATAATCAATATCCACAACTCAGCAGATTCACCAAACAATTGAGAATTTTAATTCCCACAAAATCCTCAATTCAATTACTCAATTTTCCCAAAATCAAATAATATTTTATCTCCAAAATTGCACTGTCCCAGCAAGCCAGAAGCGATGAACGACAACAAGAAAAAACACCTTTTCTGCTTCTTCAATCGGCGCCAGCGGAGATTACGTCGGAGCAGATCGGTGTTCGCGGCGGCGACCTACTCCTCTGATGCGCGCGCGACTTTCACGATCGGCGGTGGAGTCTGCTCGGTCTAAGACAGACGACGACGACTAGGGCAACGATGGCGCGGCGGCGCGGCGGCGCTTCTCTCTCGCGGCCGAGCCCTCTCTTCGCGCGGCGGTCGGCGGCGGCGGGTTCGGCGGCTTCGGGTCGCGCTGCGCTTCTCGCAGTCGGACGGTGACAGCGACGGCGAGGTCTGGTCGCGTGGTTCTGATCGGAGCTCGGCTTTTCACGACGACTGCCCTGTTTCTCCTCGGCTCGGGCACTCTTCTTCGTGGTCCAGCAGAACGCAACAAAACTCTTTGTTATTCTTCACCGTGGAAGAAGACAAAAAACAGAAAAACAAATCTTTTGCTTTTCAACCTTTTTTTCTTTTTTTTTTATTTCAATTTTCTCAAACAATTTCTTTTTCCAAACAAAATTGTAAACTTTCACTGGAATTGCAAACCTCTCAAATCGATCGATACCCTTCGAATAATCAAACTCTGATTTTCGAAAACCACTTCAACCTCGAAGCTCTGATACCAGTTGTTAGGATTAGACGCCCTAATCCACCTGTATCGAACGATCACAGAAAACCGAAAAAGAAAATACGAGAAAATAATGGACACCGAATTTACGTGGAAACCCTAGAAAGGGAAAAACTACGGGCAGAGGAGAGAATCACTAATATCAAATTCGGTACAATGAGTTTTGTGACTCAAGCATCAATATATAGAGAAAAACGTAAAACCCTAATATTGATAACGGGCCCAACCCGGCCCACTAGAATTCGGGTCACACCAAATTCTAACAGGTCATTCATAGGCCATCACGAAGAACAAAATCATAAAAAAATTCCAAGTTAGTGCCCCAAACTTCTTTGCATATTTTCATTTTCTTAATTTTTGGTCTCCATAATTGTGCATTGGTGGGCTATGCATGGGACGCATACATTTTTGCGTGGAGAATTAGATAAAATTGAAGAAATTCAGACTTTCAGTAAGAATGTTAGTTTTGAAAGGTAAGTGAGGTGTCGGCTGTGCAGTCTTGATCAAAGTTTGTACAGTTTTTTAAATGTCTGACGAGATGATAGGGATAGTTGAAGCGTTGTAATTCGTCCAAATATAAACCCAAATTTCGGAGTTTTCTAAACTTTGGATTGGATTCTAAGTTCTTGAAATAAAAAAATTAAAATTAAAACATCAATTTCTATAGTATGTTCAACTCAAATTTAAAAATTGTTTAACATTGAGCTTAGTTCAATTTAAAACTTAAATTTGTTTAACAAAATGGATCTTAAACTTTTCACATTGAATAAAATTAACCTTAAATTGATTTTTTTTTTTTTTTTCAATTTTGTTCAATTTGGTTTCGGTTCAATTTCGATTTTAGATTTTTTTTTGTTTGAATTCGATTTGAATCGGTTTTAAGTGATTTAAGCACAGTCTTCGTTGGATAGGTCTTTCTTTCTCTAAGTTTTAAAATTAAAATTAAAAAATATATAAATATTATAATATCGATCGATTGAAATATTAATGATGTAATTTATTTGCAGTGCAAAGTGTAAAATTCATTTTTTTTTTAATTCAGAGGACAAGTCCAAAGAGTTCAACATTTATTTTGTTTTTTTTTTTAATAAATAAGTTTTAAGTGGAATGAATACTAAATTGAGGATTTAATTTCAAGTTGAATTTGTCAATTTGATTGAAAATCAAACTAAGAGTCTCGATTTTTCAAAAATAAATCAAACACGTTTATTATACAACTAAAACCGATTATAACTGGACCCAACCATGGTGGTTCTTATCCAACTGGGGAAGAACAAAGTCAGCAGCTTCGATTCTGATTGTACCATTGCAATCCAACAAAGAATGGTCCTTTGACATTCATGGGGTTTTAAAATTAAAAAACAGATTAATTAATGTTTTCCCCTTCATCATTCTGGAGAACAGAAAGGTTCATTCTCAAGTGTCCACCCAGTATGGGAAAGAGAAAAAGAAGACACATTTGAAGATGATCAAACCGAGAAACGGCCAGGAGTTTCCTCTTCTTAGAAGTCAAAACTGCAGGACTCAAACAAATATCGAGGATGGACAGCGAGAGGCAGCGGAAAAGAAGCCGTTGAGAATGGAGTTGAGGGTGTGTCATTGGTGAAGAAGCATAGATAGGACTGTGGCCTGTGAGGGATGGTCCCCATCATATCAAAATTCAGCAGCCTTATCGCAGCTGTAAAGGCACCTGCCAGGCTCTCCATTCTTTTTGGCTGCAACTTCTCTTTCCTCATACAGGGGTTCAGCCTCCATTAGATACAAGCTACAGAGTTCAGCCTCCATTAGATACAAGCTCAATTCAGCAGCGGATGCTACGGCTTTTTTGTCAATGAGGCTACCCTTCACTCCAAACAGGCCTTTTCAGACGACTTTTGCTGCCTGCCCTACATTTACCAACAACCAAGCTTCAGAAAAAAGAAACGGTAAAATTTGACTTCTTTGATCGACTGAAGCATGATATGTTAACTCTGTACAAATAATAATCACATAAAATAATCATACCTAGTCACATAAAATAATCTGGCCACAACAAGCACTAATAATAAGCTAAAAACGTGAACCACTTTCATAAGCCAGTCAACAAATAATCAGATTTCACCAGAATAAGTAAGGTGGAAACGTGATGAATTAGGCCAGTTGTAAATTCAACCTCTTTAAGTCTACGTCTGACAGAAAAGAAAGAGTTTAATTTCAAAAGCAATGATCGAGAAAGCATTAATTTCTTCTCTCTCGAGTTGTACTCCACAGCTAAAAACACACCTCTAATCAACTAGGCCACCAACTCAACTCCTAATCTCAATTGTTCTGCTATTACAACTCAATGTTCCAGTAATTGGGTAGATGAGTTCATGACTTGAGGTTTATCGGAAAATTAACCACCAAACAAATGCAATTGCAATGCATAAGTTGAGGGTGATCGGCTTAATATATAGACCCTGCTAAGGGGCTTTACAAGTATGTCGAGGGGATCATGTTGTCTTCAATATAAAAGACAAAATATTGGCCATAAATTGATTGGGAATAAGCATAAACAGAGAAGGCAAAGCTGGCAGAGTGGTCCTCCACAATGGCATCACAAAAGGCATCTTCAGCTACCCAGTTATAATCACTTGTAATCAATAATATAATCTCCCAGGACAAATATAAAATGAATGGACACACACAACCATCTAATATAATAGCAGAAGAATCAAACAAAGTCAGTGAGATCAATCTAGAACAATCCAATATGATTTTATCATTGTCCTCATTTGACATATTCATTGCACTGGGTCCCCCAGGCCCCAGCACTACCCACGTTTAAGGCCAACGCAGTGGAAATAAATTAAAATAAGTTATATTACTCTCTACTTTGGATACTTTGATACTTTCTTTCTAAGCAACAACAACTTGGCCTTTGTGGTCCCCCATCCTATATCACCTAAAAATTTGCTCAACTCTGTAATTGGCTATGGCTAACCCATTTCATAATAAAAAGTAATGAATCGCATGACTGGTTAAAGCACTTTATGTGAAAAGACAACCTTTTCAACAAATCAAACAGATAAAATCAGATAACAAAGCAAAAGAAATGAAGGGTTGCCACCTAATTGGGAAAAGAAGTAAACCAGCGAGAGTGAGAGAATAGCTCACAAAGTAGGCGCCGCTGCCTCCAAAGCAGCTTATTTTCTTGAAGAGGCAGTCCCGACTCTTCAACCATTGTAGATTCCACTCTTCTAATGCTTAGTTCAGATCTCCAGCTGGCACAAAAGCAGAACTTTAGTGACGGCCACTCGGGTCTTCCTAGCCCCCATAGAAAAATGGTCCATTATGGGATAAATACTAAATCACCCGTTGAAAGCACATGTCTACCGAGCTTCCCTTCTGGAATACTCCAACATAGGAAGCGTAAAGTTTTTTCACCAAACTTCCTTTCCCTTGGCAGAAACCATTAACATAACCTTCTTCCGAAACAAACTTAAATTATTGGATGGCCCGATACTCCGAATTACGGGAGTAAAGCAAAAAAATTTCCGACAAAGCCAAAATGCTGCTTAGTAATTTATATTGACCAGGTGGGATATTAAATGGGTATGAAAAATGCAATTTGGTCTTTTATATCCCTATGTCCGGTCAACACAACGGCATAGCCCCATGTGAAGCCGGCCATTGATGCATAATAAGCTTTAATTCGTTCATCACAGAGGACAGACAGAGCTCAATAAAAGGAACTGAATCTACAATGCCTGATTTAAACACAATCATGGAGTCTTTACAATGACAAATTGAATATCCTTTTTTTCCTTTATTTCCAGAACCCGAAATAAAAGACTTACATACAAATAGCCCTGGACGACGTAATAAAATCCCAAAAAAGAAACTAAAAAAATAAAAAATGAAAGTAAGAAGAGACTTTAAAAAAAAGAAGAAGAATAAGAAGCAAAATAATGGAGGAGAAACGAAAAAGAAAAGGACAAAAAAAAATAAAGGATCAAATTTAACCGACAAAACAATCCTGAAGGATTTACCGGCGGAAACGTATCTGTGGTTCAGTGATAGTGCCCGGACAAGTCGTATGGTGACCATAAAGAGTCCAGAGGGCATGGCCGCTTTGAGTCTAACCTTAGCCAGGGCTTCCCACTGCCGGACCAGTGCAGAAGACTAACCGGACCTGGGTGGATATCTCGGCAGCTTCCCTTCACATTATCACCTCCCAAACCGTGTTGGTTCCACCGATGCTTGATCGGCGCCACGTTTCCAGCGAAAACCAATAGGTACGGAGGTAATGAGCCCAGCTCATAGATACGACTGGTCTTCTGTATTTCCATCCACCTCTCGATACGCTTTGTGTATCCAGCGCGTCTCCACTTAACCAGATCCATGACCATCACGCCTGTATTGAAGTAACAGGGTTTCCGCCCGGCGAAGACTGCTGGAAAATCGCTCGTCGGACCAAAACCCGGTTGTAAAGTACTTGGTGAAGTTTGCGTGGCAGTATTCTGGGGCTCCGATGGTTCGCTTACCCAGAGTCGTATTCCATAAGCTTCCAAATATCATCCACCAAAACTAGATCAGAGTCCAAATATATACTCTCCGCACACACGGTTCGAGAAGATCAGCCAAATAGTTTCTAGCATAATTGAGCGGCTGCTCAAGCGCTTGCCTGACCGAAGTCGAAATTAGGTCTCTTACAATGTCAGGATCGAAATAGTAGACCTTGAACTTCAACTGAGGAAAGGTCGAGCGCACTAACGTTTCGAGACTGGTTTCAGAGACCAGGAAATGAAAGAAAACACGCTCTGGACAGAGTGAATGCTGCAGTATTGAATGAACTGCAGCTATCGAGCCACGGAGATACTCAACGTCTAACGTAATTGCGACATGAACCAAATTGGGAACGCAGACTCCAGATTTCCCCAAAACTTCAAACTCACTAACGCCACATTCATCGGCATTACGAAATGCAGGTGCCTTTCTAAAGGAGAACGAATTGCTGGTATCGGAGGGAGTCATCTGCACCGGCAATCTGAGATAGGAGTCAAGATGAGATGACCGAATCGCTTCGGCAGGAGGAGAAGATTGAAAAGACGGGGATAGAATAATCATCACCAATGCGGCGGAGAAAAAACCAGAAAACCTAATAATCCAGAGCATTTTAACCCGGTATATCCCCCGCTTCTTCTTCCTGGACTTGAAATCGAAAATCTCTTCGAATACCAACAACAGAGAGGATCGAAAACACGGTACCGTTCCTTTAATGTCCGCCAGAGTTCTCCACCTGTCAACAAAAAAGAAACACTACCAAAACTCAAAAACAAAATCGAATCGATCTTTTCCTCTCCGCTGCAGTGAATCAAAGGAAACAAGGATGCCGTGAGAACAAAGCGACGACCACGGAAGTGGAAGAAGAAGCGTCCATTGAAGAAGAAAAGTCAGATGCTGAGACGATCGGCCACGCGCCACACATTCCCACCTTCTACCTGTCGGAGGAAGGAAGTAGAAAGGAGCGAGAGACTGACTCAGTGACTCGACTCACCTGGCGAAGGAGAAAGACCATTTCCTCCTTTTCCACCGCCCCAATCACAATAATGACCTCCCAATTACAATTAAAAATTCAGGTTTAGCCGTTTACGACATTAATTAAGTAATTTCCGTAGTTAAATGACAATAATTAAGAATTGTTTTATATACACGGGCGCAGCATAGTAATGGGGAAATAGACCAGCTGTCCTCTGTCATTTTCGGGAATGACGACTGGGTCCCTGCTCTGCTCCAGCACTTACACGTTTATGATGTAATGTTATGTATGTGTGTACGTGTTGTCGGCTGGGTTTGATTCGGGCCAAGCAGACTCACAAAAAAACCCAAAGCATTGGCCGGGCTTTCCCATTTGATGCTCGAAAACATTTTAAGTTTCACTACAATTTAGATTTCTCGATTATTTACAATACTAACTGCATTAATTAATGAGTATGAGGTAAAAATTAAAAGCTAAAAATGTGACGACCCCTGACCCGATCGAGGTCCGAGGAGCCATCACTCCGGGACATTTAACAGAAAACGGAACGTATATTTTTTTTGAATTTTAAACTTTACACAGATAAGACTTTCTCTAGATTGAGGGCTGGAAAGACATGATTAAAAACTGGACTTCAGAAATAAATGGCAGGAGTAAAGCAGGGAGACAGAACACTTTGAACGTTTAACTAAAAGGTTGGATGGACGACTGGCATGCAGAGAACAACGTGATAAAATACATGCAGTGAAAATAAATGAGAAATATAAACTGAAAGGCATATTGAAAGAAAGGCTACAGTGAATGTCGGGGTCGGGTGATGTAGGCCAAAATAAGTAAATAAGTTGGGCAGAAAATGTAAATAAACTAGGGCGGAAGACGTAAATTACAAGCATAAGTGGACTGTTCACCGGCAGATGTGAACTACAAACAGAAGATTACTGTTCACCGATAGAGGTGAACTGGGCGGAAGATGTGGATGACGTCAGGCGGAAGATGTAAATAAACTGGACGGAAGATGTGGGCAGATAACGTCAAGTGGAAGATGTAAATAAATTGAGCAGAAGATGTGGGCAGATGAGGTCAAAAAAAAAAAAATAGATATGATAAATGTAAATTAAAGGAAAATTATCGATTTGAACCCTGTACTATACACGTTTTTTCAATTCGGCCCCTGTACTAAAAAAACCGGCAAACCGAACCCTGTACTTTGATTCTGTTATCAGTTTTGACCTTCTATCAACAATTTCATAAAACCCTCATTGAAAAAACTACCAAACGATCTTAGATTCAGTTGCAATTTTTACCACATGTTCATTACTTAATGAGAAGATAATCTAAGAATTTTCATGATTTTTTAACATATCTACGATTTATTATAATTTTATTTTAGTATTGTTTAAAAATATTATAATAAATCATACAAGTTTTAAAAAATTACGAAAATATTTCTATTATCTACCCATAATATGATGAACATCTATAAAAAGTTTCAAATAAATCCAATATCATTTGGTATTTGTTTAAATTAATCTCAGTTTCTTCTTTATTTTATAAATTAATTTTTAAAAAAATACCAAACAATATTTGATTTTTTTGAAAACTTTTCCACATGTTCAACCTATCATGGGTAGATAGTAGAAAAAGTTTCGGGATTTTCTAAAATTTGTATGATTTATTATAATATTTTTATAAAATACTAAAATAAAATTTCAATAAATCGTACATGTGTTAAAAAATCACGAAAATATTCAGATTATCTTCTCATTAAGTATTGAACATGTGGTTAAAATTTCAAGTGAATCTAAGATCGTTTGTTAGTTTTTTCAATGAGGGTTTAATGAAATTATTGATAGAAGGTCAAAACTGATAACAGAATCAAAGTACAGGGTTCGGTTTGCCGGTTTTTTTAGTACAAGGGCTGAATTGAAAAAACATGTATAGTACAGGGTTCAAATCGATAATTACCCTAAATTAAAAGAGCAAATTGAAACCTCAAATGAATGAGCTAAAATGAGGAGTTTTTGAGACAAATCCCAAAGACTAGAACTGTGGGGATTTAAGGCTGGTGCAGAAGATGAGGTTTTTAGCCCAATGAAGGCCTGATCCAATTGCCAACTAAGTTTAACAATGATAATTAAAAATAACACGTTACACATTTAAGTCACGTTCATCCAAGAATTATCACCCACAAGACATCAATGAATCTTATTCTATCAACAAATAGATCTATCCATCCATCTATTGATCCGGATTTGCCTACACGACGGATCCAAGTCGGATCCCTCTGCGGGGCACCAGCTCACCCTGAGCCATAACCAGCGTTTTGTAAATCTCCACGATCATTTTCTCATCGTACTCTTTCAGCGCGCCTTTACCAAACGCACCAATTCCGGCACCACCGTAACCGCCGCTGTAGACCCGAGAATTGGCTAATCCGAGCATCATTTTGACGTACGCATCGCGGAGCCATATCAGTATTTTCTTCGGAGAAGGCATTCCGCGGAGGAACCTGAGCTTTGGGGTGATCTTAATCCGCCAGAACCGCCGTCTTTTCTGGGTGGAACCGAGCTTCTCGTAGTTCCTCCTCCGCCGACCGGAAGAGCCATTTAGCTTCTCGTAGTTCCTCCTCCGCCAGTACCCTCTCAGCCTCGTATACACCGCCGCCGATACACCATCCATTGTCAGAGAGAGAGAGAGAGAGAGAGAGAGAGAGAGAGAGTGAGAGGTGGGTGGGGGGAGGAAACTGCATGGGTTAAGTAAGCATTGCATTTAAGCAGACAAACCTACAAACCGTACCTGAGCTAGAAGCATGGGCCCACCCATGCTTCATACAATAGTATATTATCGTAATTATTAATTAATTTATTAATAAATAAAATAATAAAAAATTATAGTTGTTTTTTTGTAGCTCCCAAATAGAAACTTTGAGAAGTATTTTATTATTATGGTAATTATTATTTCAATAAACATTAATATTCGAGGGGTGAGTTGGCAACAATAAATGCTAGATGTTCAACCGCACCTAAATTTCTCAAAGGATACCCCTGCCCAAATGAATGGGCGCCAGCATCATAAGCTGTCCACGTCATCAGATGATGATAAAAACCGTTTGTCCTCGGACCAATTTTGGTCCTCATCCAAGACAATACGGCGACGTTTTGTTGTTTTAAACTTGGAAATTGATGGAGCTAGGTTTGAATCTATAACATAAACTTAGTTATCTCATCCTATTGATTATTACTCCTAGGCATACGTTAGGCTAAACTATAGTTTTGGTCTCCGCCATTTAAAGGTCACTTCAATTTGACACAATAAAAATAGTTAAAAAAAAGGATAAAGTTAAAAAAAAAAACCCTCAACTTTAATAGAAATTAAAAATAAAAGCTTAAACTTTCGAAAGTACAAAAAAGAACTTTGCGATCGACAGCATCAAAAAAGAGATTTGCTAAATTTTTTAAATAAATCAAATATTATTTGGTATTTTTAAAAAAATTAATTTATAAAATAAAGAAGAAACTGAGATTAATTTAAAAAAATACCAAACGATATTTGATTTATTTGAAATATGTTTCACATGTTCAACCTATCATAGGTAGATAATAAAAAAATTGTCGTGATTTTATAAAATTTGTATGATTTATTATAATATTTTTATAAAATACTAAAATAAAATTACAATAAATCGTACATGTATTAAAAAATAACGAAAATTTTAGATTATCTTGTCATTAGGTAGTGAACATAAGGTAAAAATTGCAATTGAATCCAAGATCGTTTGATGATTTTTTAAATAATGGTTTAATGAAATAGTTGATAGAAGATTAAAACTGATAACAGAATCAAAGTACTGGGTTCGGTTAGTCAGTTTTTTTAGTACAGGGGGCGAATTGAAAAAAAATGTATAGTACAAGGTTCAAATCGATAATTACCCTTTTTTTATCTTAAATTTGAATATTATAAAAAAAAATACCGTCCGTTCTCGAATTTTGTCGTAGAACGGACAGACCCTTAATATCAGAGTCTATCCGTTACCGAGAACGGACAGATTGTTTCAAAACACAATCCGTCCGTTTATATTTTTTACCGCAGACGGTGCGTACTGTCGAAAAATACCGTCTGTCTGTTCTTCTCTGGCGACATGGCACTCGAAAACGTCGCATCAGACGCACTCTGGGGGGTAAACGGACGCACGTTGGATCAACATGATAGAAAACTTACGGACTCTCCAGAGTCCGTCCGTTGTCCTCAGCGGACACACTCTTATATAGAGAGTGCGTCCATTTTTTAAATTAGGGCGAGAGTGGAGAGTTACCACCCTCGCCGAGTGCGTGCTTGATCTTCATCTTGTAATCACGCAGCCGATCGATCGACACTTCATCTACTCAACGAACATCTCTTCAGCCGATCGATTGGCAATGTTTCTCTTCTTACATCGTCAATATGCTTCATTAGCTGATCGATCGCCTGGATGTGGCCGATCGATCGCCTCTCAAACTGTTGTTCAGCTGATTCTCTATTCTTTAGCTGATCGATCGATTGAGATTTGAGCGATCAATCGGCAACTCTACTGTTGGCTTCTTCTGGTTCATTGTTTTAGCCGATCGATCGCCCCAGATTTGGTGACCGATCGTCAACGCTTCTGCCTTTTTGAAACTTCAATTTTTAGCAAATCTAACGAGATCGGAGGGTCATCACCCTCTCCGAGAGCGTCCGATCTCACGATTATATCAAAACAGAGAGCTTCCTGAAGCTCATTCGCGCGTTTTCCTTCGCAAAAACTACATTTCTCTCGGAACTCTTGCAAATGTTTTTGCAGAAAATCGACCGAAAACACTCCAGGTTGTTGCTTTCTCAATTCTGAATTGTTTCGTTCGATTTTTGTTCAACAAACCTCACAAATTTGAGCCCCAGCCCTTAAAAATTGAAATTTCCAAAATCACAAATTCATCGTAAATGGCTGAGAGATTGGTTAATGTAGATAAGCCTGCGAACATAAAGTGGTATCCGGAGGAGAACTGTAACATATTAGGATTCAATTCCAATGATTAAATTCAAAGTTCAAAATTCAAAATTCAGTTTCAAAAACCAAGTCAAACCTAATTTCAAATTTCTTCTCTGAAAATCAACTAAGGACAGAAGAAGTTCGGATTTGCGGCTCAGCAAATTTGAGCTGAACTCGAATCTTCAGAAAAACCAGTCGAATTTTCCTCTGAAAATCCAAACGCCAATAGAATAAACCTAGTCTGGAAGGCGTCCAAAAACAAGAGGAAGATCGAATTCTACAGCTCGAAAAATCTGAGCTAATATGTTACAACCTGAGAAATTCGAGATTCCCAGATTCTACGGTGGGGTGCAGGGGCGAACCTCCCCTATAAATATGGGTGTTCAGGTGGTGGAAAATTCACACTACAGGTCTCCCTATCGAGTTTTTCAACATAGAAGGACACTTACCTCGGTCTCCGACATGGCAAGCCTCCTCCGACAAGAAGAAATCTCTCCTTGGCGTGCAACAACTTTGAGGAAACCACTCAGCCTCCGTCGACAAACCATCAGAGTAAGTCTCCTTCTCGTTCTGCCTCTCCCTTTCGATCTCACTCTCCCTCTCCCTCTCCCTCTCTGATGCTCTCCCTGTCTCTTGACAGAAACCACGCGAAGAAGAAGGTTCAATTTTAAGAAAACTGAACCAGTTCACTGAAGTCAATTTAGACTGAACAAAACCAATAGTGAACCAAACCGAATCAAACTGTTCACCCGAACCGAACTCGAACCAAATTTCCACCCGAATCAAACCGGACCGGTCGAAGATTGAACCAGTAAGGAATTTTTGCCTAAATCTTTTTGAAATGGTTTACTGAAATAGGAATTAATATCAAATGTTTTATTTAGGTAGAAAAAGATCTTGAAAATCCTACAAACCGACCAAACTCGAACCGATTCGACCTACTAGCACAAGTAAGTGAAAATACCATTTTTTAATGTTTTGGCTATGACCCTACATCACAAAAGTTGTATTATTTTCTTATAACTGATTTCTTACACGCTACTGATATTTGAGCACGTATGTTTAGGCATTGATATATAATTGTATAAAGATAAAATTGATAGAATATTTTGTATGTGTATGAATACGATGAAATTGACGAAAAATTTGTGATAGCAAAAGCCTGAACGACAATGAGATGGTGAGCTTGAACATATGGTACTGACGTGATAGCAAAAGTCTGAACGACAATGAGTGGTGAACTTGATTGAAAGTAAATTGACAAAGCCTGAACAACAATGAGATGACTAAGTCCAAGGTTGGCAAATGAGTACCAACCAATCTGTAATCAAGATTCAGTAAAAGTATATGTTAATTTTTACATTTGCACGTATTTTTACTTGCTGAGTTAAATCTCATAGTTTGTATAATTATATGATGTAGGTGATTTTTTATCTGAGAAAGAACTGACTGTAATCGAGAACTTTCTAGAGGCAAGCGAACATGCAGAAGAAAAAGATGTTTTTGGGTTTGAGAGAAATGTTTAAATTCATATGTTTTAATTGTTAAAAATATTTTCTATTTCTATTAAAATTTTGGAGAATCTATTTCTAAACGAAGTTTTTTTGAATTGTGTTAATATTATATTTACTTCGATTTTTAATAAAGTTATTTAATATTTTTAAATTTTAATTAAGTTTTTGCGCATTTAATGTCACTATTTAAATATATTTTCTTAATTCAATATTTTGAAATTTAGTTTTTAAATGCTCAAATTTTATAAATTAATTTGGGAAAAATTTTAAGATTTTCACATTAGGATTTCAATTTGGGGAAGAAAATTGGGGATTTTAAATTGGGGCTTTACAAAGACGCTCCCATATACTGTAATATTCAAGCATTCAATCACTTAGAGGCGGTTGGAGAAATAGAGGTGCATTCAACCTCGCAAACCCTAGACAATGAGCTACGAGCACCGTTCATGTAGGATGATGATACCGAAAGCATACAAGTAAGGGAAGAAAATTTGGATGATTTTTTGTTTGGGTAGAAAATATAGTTCTTTAACGTCCATTAGAGAGTAAGTACGAAATTATGCTTTGAAAAATGGGTATGCAATTATGCTTTGAAAAATGGATTAGATATCAAATTCGTTAAAAGTAAACATACATGACTCACGGCAGAGTGTCAAGGAGGATGTAAGTGGCGACTGCATGCTTCGGTCATGCAAAATGAGTTGACATTCCAAATAAAGAGTTACTTTAAAACTCACAGCTGTGCAAGGACAATTGATAATCGACACGCTTTTACAAAATGGTTAGCAAAACGTTATTTGAATAGGTTCAAAAGTCAACCGGACTGGGAATTCCTTCTATTATCAAGACGCTGAGAAAGGAACATAATGTGAACATTACGCCCAGTCTTGCTAGAAGAGCAAGAAGCAAAGCTAAAGAACTTAATGACGGGAGGGGCGACGACCATTTCAAACTACTGCATTCATACGTAGTAGAAATCAAGAGATCAAATCTGGGTAGCACAGTGAAAATACATGGTTACGTGGTGGGCGAGAGGCGAAATGAGAAGATGATATTTGAAAGAATGTACAAATGCATGACTACTTGCAAGGCAGGTTTGCTGCAACGGGGCAGACCTATTATCTATTTAGATAGATATCATCTGAAGAGCTCCTACCCCGGCCAATTACTCACGGTCGTCAGTATTGATGGCAACAATGACAGATATCCCATTGTCGTTGTTAATGTGGAGTAAGAATGCAAGGACTTGTGGAAGTGGTTTTTGGAGATATTGTAGGATGACCCAAGCATTGACGATGGACGCAGATGGACATTTGTGTCGGATCGACAAGAGATATATATTATTATTATTAGTATTGTTCGGGAGTTGTAATTATATTATTTTATGCTGAGTATGTTTTTATTTACAATGTCAGAGGTTGTCGCTTGTTGTGGAGGAAACATTTGGTTTAGCCGAACACTGCTACTGCTTCCGACATATGTATGCAAACTTCAAAAGCCAATTTCGAGGGAGAGCGTATAGAGATGCGATGTGGAATGTAGCAAGGACAACCACAAGGGAATATTTCGAGATAGAAATGAGAAAAGTGCATGAGCTAAACCTGGATGTCCACACATGGCTTCGACGAACAATATTTAGTTATTGGGCTAGTCATGTGTTTTCGTCGATTCTCATGTGCGACTTGGGCTTTAATAATTTATGAGAGTCGTTCAATGCAGGACTATTACAGGCCAGGGATAAACCAATCCTGACCATGTTCGAGATTATTCGAAATACCTTGATGAATCGCATTGTAAAAAAATATGACAAGATACTCAAGTCAACAGATGTCATGTGTCCTCAGATAATTAAAAATCTGGGGAAGCTAAAAGAGGCAGCTCATAATTGGAGTGCTCAGTTAGCGGGAGATGCAAGGTTTGAGGTCAGCAACGACAACGAACAGTATGTCGTTGACTTGAATGCAGACGTGTGCAAATGTCAGAGGTGGGAGCTTACTTGAATTCCATGTGTTCATGCCATTCCATGCATGAATTTCATGAGATTGCTGCCGTAAAATTTCGTTCATCAATACTATCACCGGACTACATATTTGGCGATGCACTCAAACTTTATCTGTCCCATTAATGGCCAACAAATGTGGCCGGAACCAGACGTTGTGACCTCAATCTTTCCGCTCGAGAGAAGGCGTCAACCTGGTAGGCCGAAAAAGAAAAGAGTGCGTAATGTCGATGAGCCGTCTACGTCAAAATTTAATTTTAGATTTTTCCATAATTTGAAACCCTAACATTTTTCCCAAATCGATTTGTAAATTAGGTTAAATTGGATCGTTATAAAACCCTAATTTTCTTAATTCAAAATTATTGAAAATAGCAAAACTCATTTATTAAGCGGAAGCTTTAAATTACTATCAATAAATATTTAGAAAATTAAATACTAAACAAAACATTAAATAAAACCTCATTCATAAATTTAAAATAACATCCTTACTAAAAATCCAATAGTTGATGAAATAAGTTATCCAAATTGAAAATTAAAATTTAATGCAACTAAATATAAAATATTATTTTAAAACGATATAAAATCTTGACTTTAAATTTTTTATTCAGAACCAACGACAACATCCTCCTCTGTATACTCACCCGCCTCTGGCAAATTCTCGATCAGCGTCATTTCTCTTCAGATAAAAATTCATCTACATCACAAATGCGTGAGAAAAACTCAGTAAGAAAAAACACGTGCATGTGACTTTAATTGCATACATTACCCAATTCTATGCTTTAAAAGTTACATACTGGATGGAACTCATTTTTCGATCCTTATCATGCGTTCAGGCTTTCAGAAAACTAGCGGTTTCTTACCCTCATAAAGTTTCATTAGCCATCTCAATAACCATGCGTTCAGGCTCTCATTAGTCATCTCATACGTTTCGTCAATTTCATTCATTTCCATGCATTTCATATACTCATGCATCATGACCTATCATTTTTATCTTTCTACATTCTTATGTCAATGCCTATACATGCGTGCCCAAATAATCATATAATTAACAAAATAAAATATTTTAAAAAAAATAATTTAATATATGTTTCGTGATGTAGGGCCTACGACCAAAACATTGAAAAACCTAGCGTTTTACTTACCTGGATTTCGAGAGAGATAGGGAATAGAGTTTTAGATATCTTTCTCCAAGTGTTGGATTACTCTTCCTTGCCTAAAAATTGGGGAGGTTTAAATTTCTTATTTTACCCAAAAATAATCATTGAATTTAATAAGGGTAAAATTTTCCTTACAAATAACTATTGAAATTTAAGTTCCCTCACACGGCGGAATTAATGGTGTTCATAACACTCATAAGTGCGCAACTTAAAAATTATGAAAAATAATTTTTTCATCATAATTATAGGATCGTTATTTATGATATATAAATAATTATATGCAATAAACAAATAATTTAGATTTAAAGAAATTACCTTTGAAGAACTATTTCTTAATATCCAAAAGCCTTCGATCTTCTTTATCAATCATCCTCACCTCGAATAAGGACGTGTGGGCGTGATGAACATAAAAAGATCACACTCAATTTTGTGATAGATCGTTTTCTCAACACATGAGACGATCTATATAGATATAGAGAACAATTCTCTAAACCACCATGGAAATGCTCTTAAAATAGATTGTTTCTCAAAATGAATTCTCCCACACTATATAAAACAAATGAGGTCTTAATCTCTATTTATAGTGTAAGAATTTTGCAACAATTATCATAACATTTAAAACAATTGTTACAAAATTTAATTTACCATTAAGTTAGAATTGATTTCTTAATAACATTTATAACAAAAGATGTTAAAGATGTTATGGAAATCAAAACAACTTCTCATCATGACCTTACACTTGGCATCATGATTTGGCAAAATTCATTTTAAAAAACTATTTTCAAAAACAACTTTATGTTTGTTAATTAATTGAACAATTCAATTATTTCATTTAATGAAACATAACAAACATATTAATTATGACAACTTTTATCATGTGTCTTATAAGTTGATTATTCAATATTTCATCTAATGAAATATAATAAACTTATTATTGAGTGTATTAAATAATTAACTCATAGTTAATTATTTAATCTTCTTTGTTCATTTTTCTATTATTCGAATAATGATAGAAGGTGACAAAGGGACCGATGGACCTATAATTTTAAGCTTCAATAATTTTTTCGTTAATTAATATAAACTCTTTATATCAATTAACGTAATTATTAACTCTAAAATAAGTCTACTAAATACTTAGAGTTGCACTCTTAAAATTATAGATTATGTTTACTCAAAGTAATGTCCATTGATATAGTCATTACATATGTACTAACCCTCCATTTAGATTCGTAACAGAGCTAGGTTTATAATCCGTTAACCTCTCATATTACATCTTTATCCTTAACTACCATTAGTCCTTGATTGAATAATTAATTCATAACGATTTATGAATTTGCGCGCTAATTATTCGATCTTTTAACTAACAAAAAGGGAATCCAATAAAATGAATTTCATTGTATCGATATTAACATTCCCAGCTATTCATCTTAATTTATTCCCAATATACGAGGTGTGTGAATTGTAACTCATACAAAACTTTACCAAGTAAATTAAAGAATAAATTAAAATAAAATAGGAGTTTGTTAAATACAATGAATTAAGATTATACACATATGACCATCATTATGATAAAGTTATTTGTTCTAGGTTTAATGGAAATTATAAGAACAATATAATTTTATCTGGTCCAGTCCTATATAATCATATTAGATAAAACTTATTTACCTTATGTCACTACATATATAGTTGGGATATAACTATGCATTCTTAATGAGATAAACTAAGTTTATGACTATGATTTATTTGAAGATTCCATACTTCAAATATAAGTCATGGACTTGTTTTGGTTATTACTCTTTATATTATATCCCTCATATATACAATATATATGTCAATATAAAGTTTGCACAAATAACCAAGGAATTTTCTCTGAATTTTATAAAGCATGATCTTTAAATGCAAGCATAATATCAATCAATTTAAATAATATAACTGTTCTATTACATTTGCTTGTTTGGGCACATAATTCCCAACAAACTCCCACTTGTCCTAAAACAAATGAGACATGTCTCTAATTCCTAAGCCCTCCAGATGTTCCTCAAAACGATTTCTAGGTAACGTCTTGGTGAAGGGATCAGCAAGATTCTCAGCTGATGAAATCTTCAGAACATTCACGTCTCCACGCTGCACGATATCTCTTATCACATGATATTTTCTCTCTATATGCTTTGTTCGCTTGTGACTTCTAGGTTCTTTAGAATTTGCCACTGCACCACTATTGTCACAGTACAAAGTCAGTGGCTTATCCATATTTGAAATTACTTCCAAATCAGTAAAAAAATTTCTAAGCCACACAGCTTCTTTTGATGCTTCACAAGCAGCAATGTATTCTGCTTCCATAGTAGAATCTGAAACACCACCTTATTTCACGCTTCTCCAAACTATTGCTCCACCCCCAAGGGTGAAGATTGATCCAGATATCGACTTTCGATCATCTGTATCACTTTGAAAATCAGAATCTGCATATCCAGTTGGAATCAAATCCCTACCAGAATATACAAACATATAGTTTCTCGTTCTCCGTAGATACTTGAGAATATGTTTGACTGCTATCCAGTGATCTAATCCTGGATTTGACTGGAATCGGCTGACTATCCCTACTGCATAACATATGTCGGGCCTTGTGCACAACATAGCATACATCAAGCTTCCAACAGCAGATGCATAGGGGTAGCGTCTCATATCTTCCATCTTTTGAGGTGTGTCATGACACATTTTTTTAGAAAGAATAACTCCATGTCTAGAAGGTAAATAACCTTTCTTGGAGTTTTGCATTGAATATTTGACAAGTATTTTGTCAATGTACAACGCTTGAGACAAAGCTAACATTCTGTTTTTGCGATCTCTTATTAGACGGATCCCTAGAATGTAGCTTGCATTTCCTAAATCTTTCATTTGGAATTGCTTAGCCAACCATGTTTTTATATCTGATACTAATTCTACATTATTCCCAATAAGTAGAATATCATCAACGTATAGAACTAAGAAGACCACACGCTTGTCATTAATGAGCTTGTATACACAAGACTCATCAAGGCACTGTGTGAACCCATAAGTTTTGATTGCTTCATCAAATCTTATATACCATGACCTGGATGCTTGTTTGAGTCCATCAATAGACCTATTTAACTTGCAAACCTTTTGCTTTTCATTTTTATCTATGAAACCTTCTGGTTGCTCCATATAAATGGTTTCCTCAAGATTACCATTTAGAAAGGCCGTTTTGACATCCATCTGCCAAATCTCATAATCATAATGAGCTGCAATAGAGAGCAAGATACGAATGGACTTAAGCATAGCTACAAGAGAGAAAGTCTCTTTATAGTCAATTCCTTCCCTTTGGGTATAACCCTTAGCTACAAGCCTAGCTTTGAATGTCTCCACATTTCCGTCCATTCCTCTTTTTCTCTTATAGATCCATTTACACCCTATAGGTTTTACCCCTTCAGGTAGATCTACAATATCCCAGACAGAGTTGGAATACATCGATTCCATCTCAATTTTCATAGCTTCAAGCCATGCTTCTTTGTCAGTGTCTTCCATTGCATATCTGAATGACAATGGATCATCTTTTTCATTATCAGTGACAACAACTTGTGCTTCACCCACCTATCCGTATCGAACTGGTAGTCGTACTACCCTTTCGCTACGTCTAGGTGGCATGATGATCTGACTAGAAGTAGTGGTCTCCCGAGTACCGCGTGGAACAACAACTTTTGTCGTTTCACATCTAATCTCATTATCATGAATCTCTTCCAAGACAATCTTGCTTTGAGGTTTAAAGTTTGTCATATAGTCGTGTTCAAGAAATGTGGCATTTGTCGATACAATTACCTTATTATCTTTGGAACTATAAAACAAACCTCCCCTTGTGCCTTTTGCATACCCGACAAAAATGCAAACCTTTGATCGAGGTTCTAATTTTCCAGTCTTACCTACCAACACATGTGCTGGACACCCCCATATGCGAAAGTGTCTCAAACTAGGTTTGTGACCATTCCACAACTCTAAAGGTGTCTTAGAAGTAGACTTAGATGGGACCACATTCAAAATGTAAGTCGCTGTCTGAATGGAATATCCCCAAAATGATTTTGGAAGTACAGAGTAACTCATCATGGATCGAGTCATGTTAAGTAAAGTCCTATTTCTCCTCTCAGCAACACCATTTTGCTGAGGAGTGCCCGGTGTTGTTAGCTGAGATATAATCCCATGTTCTAACAAGTAATCCTTGAATTGATAATCAAGGTATTCACCCCCTCGATCTGATCGAAGACATTTGACCGTTTTACCTAACTATTTTTCAACTTCAGCTTTAAACTCAAGAAACTTTCCAAAAGTTTCTAACTTAAATTGAATTAGATAAGTATAACCATATCTTGAGTAATCATCAACAAAAGTGATAAAGTACTCATAGCCACCTCTTGCTCGAGTAGTCATTGGGCCACACACATATGAATGTATGAGTTCAAGTGGCTCTTGGGCCCTTTGACCCTTAGCAGAAAAAGGTCTCTTGGTCATTTTTCCCTCTAGACATGATTCACAGACCGGCGGAAATCCAACATTTAGATTTCTTAAAGGACCTTCCTTTACGAGTCTATTAATTCTATCTAGATTAATATGACCTAGACGAAGGTGCCAAAGATATGTGTTATTGTCATGAGAAATTTTAAGCTTTTTGGACTTAGGCAATTCCACTTTAAACATTTCAGTATTTAACAATGTTTTATTGGTGGGCCTTATCATATAAAGTCCATTTTCAATAAAACCAGAACAAATATCTAAACCATTTCTAGAAATAACAACAATATTATTATTAAAAGAAATTGAGTATTATTGTTCAAATAAGAGAGAAACTGAAATGAGGTTTCTAGTAAACCCCGGTACAAAATAAACATTATTCAGTAATAAAAATTTATTTTGAAAATGTAATTTAGTTTCTCCCACTGCTGAAGCTGAAACAAGTGCCTCATTGCCCACTCTCATAGTGAACTCCCCATCAGCTAGCTTCCGATAGGAATCAAGCATCTGTAAAGAACAACAAACATGATTAGTCGCACCTGAATCTATTATCCAGGGTGATAAATCATTTTCAACTAAACAAGATTCCATAACAAGTAAATCAGATTTACCTGTCTTCTTTTGTTTTAGCTCATCGAGATACTTTTTACAGTTTCTCTTCCAATGGCCATCAACTCCACAATGGAAACATTTTCCTTTGGGCTTTTTCTGGCTTGAGCTATTCTTGTTTTCCTTGTTTGACTTGTTCCTTTTATTGGGGTTGTCCTTCCTACCTCCTGCTTGAAATGCTCCTTGACCTCTAGCCTTCTTTTGAAATTTCTTCCGCTTTTTAAGGGAAAAATGAGAAGAGGAAGGTTCAACAACATTAATCTCTCCTCTTTTCTCAACAGAAGAAATGGACTCATAGGTCGTAAGCTCGTTGAGCAACTGAGTCATATCATAACTCAGTTTGTTCATGAAGTAGTTGCTCTTGAACTGTAAGAATTGTGGGCTTAAACTTTCTAAAATCATGCCCACTTGGGTAGCATCATCAATATGGGCCCCATTTATCTCAGCTTCATGAATTGTGTTGATCATCATCAACACATGTTCTCGAACAGAGGTACCAGCTCGCATCTTGCTATTCATGACCTTCTTGATAGCATCTTGACGAGCTTGGTCAGATGGTTGACCAAACATGTTTTGAAGAGACTCCATTATCTCATAAGCAGTCTCTGTGTTCTCAAACTTTGTGTTGAGAACATCAGTCATTGAAGCAAGTAAATAACAACGAGCTTTGTCATTTACTCGTTTCCATGTTTCATACGGTTCTTTCTCCTCTTTCGTTGCATTTTCAGTAGGGACTAGAGGACACTCCTCGGTCAGAACAAACTTCAGGTTGTAATGCACAAGAATCATATTCATGTTCTTTTTCCAGTTGACGAAATTATCGCCAGTCAACTTTTTAGTCGCGAGTTAATTAATCATAAAAGAAGACATTATGCTGTAATGAATAAATAAATAAAGATTAATATTATGCTTAAAATTCATAACATATGGCATGATAAAATGATGCATGAGTATGTTAAATCACTAAATGAAATACAAATGCTTTTATAGCCTCGATACATAATATTTCTCCTTTGGGTAAAAATATTATCTATTAATAAATTTATTTTAAAATATCTCATATTTTCAAAATTTATTAACTATCGATTTATTTAGTCAAAATGTGAATAACACTTTTAATCACATTTTTATGAGTGTATACCATCGTTTTAGTCTAATAAAATTTAACTTATAATTGTCGCCTTAGGGACAAACAATCATAAAATAAATTTTATAAAACCTATCTCTAGGAGATCAACCTTGATATTGATTTAAGTGAATACTCTCCTTAGGGAGGACGATAACAAAGTCGTCTCGGAGCCCCACTCAAATTTCACGTTGTTGATCAACGATGGAGACCATGGGAAGTTACGCCTAACTCCCCGCTCCCACTCTTTTATTTAGAATCATAGTGATTTATGGAATATCTTATATTTTATTAAGTTTTAATAAATTAATCAAATTAATATCTTCTAAATAAACAATTGATTTAGAAATGATAAAATAGTATAAATTTTAACAATTAAAATTTCATACTACTCTCTTTTCTCACATAATTCATAAATTTAGTTTTAATCAAATTAAAACCATTTAATTTAATAAACTGATTTATTAAAAAAATAAAGTTTAAAAATCATACATTTAAATGCATGTCAATGTGAGAAAACTATAAAACATGAGTAGGCTCTACATGCAAATTCTATATGACGTGCGAATGCATGATAATAAAAAAATATATCAAACATAAAAGTAAATGAAATAATGACCGGGTCGATTTGGGTTTTTCTAAAATTACATGTAACAAATAAATCTTGGTGGAGCACCTTCATCCAATGATTATTTTAGCCTCCATCTTTATGTGTCATACAACATGGTGTCAACATACGCACCGTAGACACGAACCCACCGATCTTTGATCTCCACCATTATTACATAAATAATCATTTACCCAAGACAAATTGGGTTTACAAAAATAAAAATAAATCCTAACCCAAATCGGCCATATGAAATTACGATCATTATTTCAATCATGCAATTCATTCATTCAACATTTGAAAATATATAATATTAAAAATGCATGAGCCTACTCATTATCACATATCATGATTTTCATAAAATCACATTATTAATATATCATAAAAGTATTGATGCTCTGATACCAATTGTTGGAATTTAAGTTCCCTCACACGGCGGAATTAATAGTGTTCATAACACTCATACGTGCGCAACTTAAAAATTATGAAAAACAATTTTTTCATCATAATTATAGGATCGTCATTTATGATATATAAATAATTATATGCAATAAATAAATAATTTAGATTTAAAGAAATTACCTTTGAAGAACAATTTCTTAATATCCAAGAGCCTTCGATCTTCTTTATCAATCCTCCTCACCTCGAATAAGGACGTGTGGGCGTGATGAACATAAAAAGATCACACTCAATTTTGTGATAGATCGTTTTCTCAACACATGAGACGATCTATATGGATATAGAGAACAATTCTCTAAACCACCATGGAAATGCTCTTAAAATAGATTGTTTCTCAAAATGAATTCTCCCACACTATATAAAACAAAAGAGGTCTTAATCTCTATTTATAGTGTAAGAATTTTGCAACAATTATCATAACATTTAAAACAATTGTTACAAAATTTAATTTACCATTAAGTTAGAATTGATTTCTTAATAACATTTATAACAAAAGATGTTAAAGATGTTATGGAAATCAAAACAACTTCTCATCATGACTTTACACTTGGTGTAACGACCCGAGGAGGATCGTCACGTGTCATGACTTTCCTTTAACTTTATCCGTACTTTTATACCTCTGTAATCGTAGTATACTTTTTTTTTTTTTCTCAGACTTATATCATATCTCATCTTAACTTAAATTCGCTGAATAACCGCGTTTAGCTTTCACTCCTGCCGATCGCTAAACGACAAACATCTAGTTGTTCTACCGGTCAGCACGTGCATCTCACATGATTCATTAAACATCTATCGGCAGGCACACATATTTGCATCTGCCGACAGTCACGTGCAACTCGTGTGACCAATTAAAACACCGTTCAATTATACAACGGAAGCCACCTACATCTGCCGATGAGAGAACAATAGACGATGCTCTCATCTGCCGATGGCAAATACTCTATATCTGCCGATGACGTGGCATCACATCTTCCGGTAACTTAACTCACTACTCATACCGATCGCCAGATAACAGACATTGTCGTCATCTGCCGATGGCTTAAGACAACTACATCTTCCGACAGATTAACTCACCATCTGCCGATGATACGTCCCATGTCTGCCGATGAGAGAACCATAAGCGAGGCTCTCATCTGCTGATGGCAAATACCCCTTATCTGCCGGTGACGTCAGCCGGAAGACAAATACTCTTCCTCTTCCGATGACGTTCTCCGGAAGTCAAACTTACCCGACTCCCATCACAACTCTCCTGCCGATGACGTCAGCCGGAAGACAAATACTTTTCCTCTTCCGATGACGTCCTCCGGAAGTCAAACTTACCCGACTCCCATCACAACCCTCCTGCCGATGACGTCAGCCGGAAGACAAATACTTTTCCTCTTCCGATGACGTCCTCCGGAAGACAGACTCATTTCCTCCATCATCCCTCGGCATCAGACATCCCCCTTTTTTTTTTTTAGACTTCTATCTAGATAAATGTAAACCTCATGACTTAAATCTTAATGGCCAAAACTCATCAGAATAAATCATGAACTCATTCAAACTCACACAGCGGAAGACTTAATTAAAATAGTTCATTTGATAACTATAGCTATATCTTCGGACTCTGAAATTAAGACAGGCAGTTTCTAAAATCCCAAATTGTTAAATAATCCGAACCTACTTGACTTGGCTTCTTAAAAACTTCATTAAAACTTATACGAGCTTTAACCAGAATTCCTCATTCGCCATCCAGCCACAGATTTCACACTGATCACCTCCAGCAACCGAGCTTAGACATTTTCATCAACTTTGAATTCCTCACCTGATATTTCTTCACCTACATCATAAGGTGTAACTGTAAGCCTAAGGCTTAGTAAGGAATGCAAACTATTATGAGTTCATGAATGCATAACTTGGAGAAAAACATGCTCATAAGTCTTTTCTTTTCATGTACTTATCTTAATCATCATTCATAATCGTATCTCGTATTCATTGTTCATAATCATCATTCGTAGACATGCTCATATTCATCATTCCTTTCATCATTCATATTCTTCATTACATTATGTGGTTTAAGGGAGGATTTGTGCCGGTAAAGGGGGTTCGACAGTGAGTTTGATCATGGTCCCTACTGCGGGTCGTATTCATATGTCCTACTGCGGACTGTGACATACGCCGAACCACCCCCAACCCTCACTTAACCACGTTGCATAAGTTTTATCTTCTTACCTTATTCATGAGAAAACATATTTCAAAACATTTTCATATGCTTGAGAAGTAAAACATGATGCATAACATAAATGCACTTAATCATCGAACTAAGACAGGGGAGTACATGAGAATAACAGAACCATATCCATCGACATTTCATCAAACATATAGCAGACAATGTTCACTAAATCTAACTTAATCCTTTGATGTAGGGCCCTATTGGCCGGAAACTTAATACATTCACTTACCTGGATTCCTTAGCAACTTGAATCACCTTCTCTTCAACTTCTTCACCTAACACATTTCACATTACAGTAGTTAAAATAAAGTCCTAAAAGTTCTAATCGAAAGTCATCCTAGAATCTAACAGCTAAGGTTCTCTGTGCAGTCTGAAATCCAAAACCGAAACAGCTAGATATAGCTATCGATTAAACGGGGTCGGTTATATAAAAGGTCCAGAATCGATTTAAGGGTGACATTACCAAATGAAGATAAAGAACGATAACCAACTGACTCAGCCATTGAAGAGCCCGAAAGTACAAGTTCAACTGAAAACAGAGTTCTAAATGACTACCCGGCATCTACATTGTCAAAATCTTACCTAGAATGCGGGTTATCGGAGTGGAGGCTGAAAAACCAGTTGCTGGGGAGGAAAAAGGCTCCAGAGAAGAAGGGAGTCGCCGAGAGGAAATGTCGGCTGCAGTGAGGTTTTAAATGAGATTTAAGGTTTCCATTTTCTATTTATACCTAATCCTTCAATCTTTATTACAAAATTGCCACTCAACCTAGTTTTACTCAACTTGTAATGAATTTGCCTCAACGTTAAATTTAATCATAAAGGTTAAATAAGGGTAACAATTAGAATGGTCAGAAAAATTCACCTGGCCGAAATGTCGGGTGTTACACTTGGCACCATGATTTGGCAAAATTCATTTTAAAAAACTATTTTCAAAAACAACTTTATGTTTGTTAATTAATTGAACAATTCAATTATTTCATTTAATGAAACATAACAAACATATTAATTATGACAACTTTTGTCATGTGTCTTATAAGTTGATTATTCAATATTTCATCTAATGAAATATAATAAACTTATTATTGAGTGTATTAAATAATTAACTCATAGTTAATTATTTAATCTTCTTTGTTCATTTTTCTATTATTCGAATAATGATAGAAGGTGACAAAGGGACCGATGGACCTATAATTTTAAGCTTCAATAATTTTTCCGTTAATTAATATAAACTCTTTATATTAATTAACGTAATTATTAACTCTAAAGTAAGTCAACTAAATACTTAGAGTTGCACTCTTAAAATTATAGATTATGTTTACTCAAAGTAATGTCCATTGATATAGTCATTACATATGTACTAACCCTCCATTTAGATTCGTAATAGAGCTAGGTTTATAATCCGTTAACCTCTCATATTACATCTTTATCCTTAACTACCATTAGTCCTTGATTGAATAATTAATTCATAACGATTTATGAATTTGCGCGCTAATTATTCGATCTTTTAACTAACAAAAAGGGAATCCAATAAAATGGATTTCATTGTATCGATATTAACATTCTCAGCTATTCATCTTAATTTATTCCCATTATACGAGGTGTGTGAATTGTAACTCATACAAAACTTTACCAAGTAAATTAAAGAATAAATTAAAATAAAATAGGAGTTTGTTAAATACAATGAATTAAGATTATACACATATGACCATCATTATGATAAAGTTAGTTGTTCTAGGTTTAACGGAAATTATAAGAACAATATAATTTTATCTGGTCCAGTCCTATATAATCATATTAGATAAAACTTATTTACCTTATGTCACTACATATATAGTCGGGATATAACTATGCATTCTTAATGAGATAAACTAAGTTTATGACTATGATTTATTTGAAGATTCCATACTTCAAATATAAGTCATGGACTTGTTTTGGTTATTACTCTTTATATTATATCCCTCATATATACAATATATATGTCAATATAAAGTTTGCACAAATAACCAAGGAATTTTCTCTGAATTTTATAAAGCATGAGCTTTAAATGCAAGCATAATATTAATCAATTTAAATAATATAACTGTTCTATTACATTTGCTTGTTTGGGCACATAATTCCCAACAATAACATCGAATCGTTGAATTTTCAGATCGATTGAGCGTCCTGTAATGATCCCAAAAATTCAGGTTTGGGGTCGATCGGGCCGGTCTGATTACTGTTCTGGTCCGGTTAAACTTAAAATAGATTTGGTGGTTTGGTTTGGCTTGTGGTTCGGTTCAGTATTTAATTTTGAACCAACCCCTTTTCCTTTCCCCACCTTCTTCTCGTGATCGACTGAGAGAGAGAGCGAGAGAGAGAGAGAGAGAGAGAGAGAGAGAGAGAGAGAGAGAGAGAGAGAGAGAGAGTGAGTGAGAAACAGAGAGCGATAGATTGCGAAATAGAGAGATCGAGTGAGAGAGGAGTATCGCGAAGAACACTACCTCCTACGTTGCGTGGTGCGTCGTCGTCGGGAGGTGCCATGGTTGACAGAGATTAGGCTATGGCTGGGAAAGGAGATTTGTTGAAGGAAAAGCCTGGCCAAGAAACGGAGAGGTTTCACCCGAGTCTGCGGTGGTCGGAGTAGTTGCTGGCGGTTCCGGCGAGGTGAGAGTTTCTTAATCCCTCTCCGGTTTACAGAACACGAGAGGGATTTGTGGTTGTGTAATCGCTCTGATTTTTCCCTACAAAATCCCTAAATTTGTAGGGTAGCTCCTCCGATTCTTTCCATAGGAGGAGGAGCACAAATCTTTCCTGAAGTCCGCCCTTTTCAAATGGCAGATTTATTAACAAAAGGAAAAGGAAAATCTTTTCTTTTCTTAGATTAGAAAATAAATCCTTAATTGGGTGTTGGTTTTCTTTTGTTAGGGATTTGAGATTTTGTCTTAATCGATTTCCAAAAAATTTAAGGAAAATTTCCTTAAATTTTAGGGCTAAGAATTACAATTGGGGATTATTTTTATTGACCAAAATTAGGGTTTGATGCATAAATTAGGGATAAATTTTTGGTATGTTACATAGTCGCACGTGTCCTAACAGGGGATCCACTTCAGGCGCTGCCGCTTCGCAGGACACATTTATGGGTTTCCAAATATTTGACAGGACACATGTACATTTTTACCTATTATTCTCGTAAACAAACTTTCATTATTTAACTAATATAGTTTTTATTACATACAGAAATCTTCTACACACAGCCATGGAAGGAGATGATGGACTACCAGGCGATGACGAGGACATTCAGGAACTGTTTTATTTTATGAACATTGTACTTTATTTTATGCATTTTCTCTATTGTAATTTAAATTGATGTGCATTGTAGTTTATGATGTAAAACTACACACAATCATTGTAGTTTATAATTCAAATTGTAGTTTTATTTCATGGACATTGTTCTTTGATGTATTTTAGTCTATGATGTAAAATTTTGAAACTGTTTGGTTATTTGAATATGCAAGAACTATTTAATATTAACTATGAGAAGTCATCAAACGAAAGTACATCAAATTAAAGTGCATCAAACGAAAGTACATCAAATTAAAGTGCATCAAACGAAAGTACATCAAATTAAAGTGCATCAAACGAAAGTACATCAAATTAAAGTGCATCAAACGAAAGTACATCAAATTAAATTACACCACACTAAAATGCATAAAATAAATTACAAAACATAAACTATGTTGGACTTATTTTCAGAGATTCATAGCCTTGTACTCCATCATCTCCTATTTGCACGTAATCAAAGTTATAAAACTAAAGTGAATAAAACTAATGTACATCAAATTAAAGTGCATCAAACGAAAGTACATCAAATTAAAGTGCATCAAACGAAAGTACATCAAATTAAAGTGCATCAAACGAAAGTACATCAAATTAAATTACACCACACTAAAATGCATAAAATAAATTACACAACTAATGTACATCAAATTAAATTACACCACACTAAAATGCATAAAATAAATTACACAACTAATGTACATCAAATTAAACCTACACACAATCATTGTAGTTTATAATTCAAATCGTAGTTTTATTTCATGGACATTGTTCTTTGATGTATTTTAGTCTATGATGTAAAATTTTGAAACTGTTTGGTTATTTGAATATGCAAGAACTATTTAATATTAACTATGAGAAGTCATAAAACAAAGAAAATTCTGTTCAATTAGCGTAAGAAAGTACATCAAATTAAAGTGCATCAAACTAAAGTGCATCAACTTAAAGTACATCAATCTAAAGTGCATCAGTCCTAGAATTTTACATCATCAGCTAAAATACATCAAATCAAAGTCTTTCAAACTAATGTACATCAAATTGAATTACAAAATAAACTATGGTTGGACTTATTCTTCAGAGATTCATAGCCTTGTACTCTATCATCTCCTATTTGCACGTAATCAAAGTTATAAAACTAAAGTGAATAAAACTAATGTACATCAAATTAAATTATAACACACTAAAATGCATAAAATAAATTACACAACTAATGTACATCAAATTAAATTACACCACACTAAAATGCATAAAATAAATTACAAAACATAAACTATGATTGGGCACCGCCCGCTATCGGTTGGACTTCCTCGTCATCGTCTGCCATCAGTTGGGCATCGGCGTTATCGCCCGACATATGTTGGGCATCGTCGTCATCGCCTGACATCGATTGGGCATCGTCATCACCTGGCCCTGTCCAATCCAGGATGATTTGCCGCGTAGCTCTCAGGTAGTCCATCATCCATTTATGGTAGTTCATTATCTCTCTAAGATACTCCATCACTTCTCTATGAGACTCTGCATGACTCAATTCGAGCTGATGGACTCTGTCTGCGAGAAAATCTATCTCAGCCCTACCAGCCCCTTGGAGCGCCGGGACCGTCGTGGATTCCTCAATATGAATATCATCCTGGGAGGCCCCCTCATCTACCCTCAACAGTCCAGATCCCGTCTATTTCAACGAGGCCTATCCGAACAAAATGAATCTTGCCAAAAATGTCACCGGCCCGCTAATATCTCATCTGTTCTCCAAACGGTAACTGAATCTCAAAACACTCTACAATCTTCTAAATTAAAACACCGTAGGGAAGATTCTTGTTGCGTGTCCGCCCGATTTCACACATTTGACTTAAAATCATAAATCTGGGGTCGAACATCTTACTGGTGTACAACTTCTCCACAACATAGAGATCCATGAAGTTATCAAAATCTCTATGTCCATGTCGCGGTAGAATAATGTGTGATACTATGTTGTGGAGAATGCGAGCTTTGACATTTAAGTCTCTAGCTCTTGGCTTAACGAATCCCACAATGTCAGAGTTTCAATAAAAGGGCAGTTCTAGGAGGCGTGGTAGTATCTATCCGCCCCTACTCCGGCAAACCCGATCAACTCATTGACCGTCTCCAGAGTAACCACAATCTCCGTACCCAATATGTACGTCTTTATAATTCCTGACCTCCCAGTAGAGCTCATGTTCCCATAGAATAGACGAACAATTCGGTCACAGCTTTTGCCCCTCAAACAGTACACCTCTTGCAGGTCGATTTCGTCGAATATTTCGTTGATTTCCAAGGACTCTGTTGTGCTCCATAGGCCCATTACACGATCTCAGGCCCGAATCCATAACTTAACTAACACACTTGTCTCTTTTGCAGGTTATGGATCGTGTGAAGACTTGGAAGATGCCGTGGCCAACTTGAAGTGGGAGACTAAACCTGGAGACGTTGACCAACCGAAGCACCTCCTCATGTGAAGGACTAGAGAGGTGGCCTAATGCTCATATGGGAATTTTTCTTCCCGAGCTGTGATGTTTGTACTTTTTTATTTAAGACTTATTGGCAAACGTTGTGTAATACCCGGTTTTACGGGATATTAATATTATATTATATGATGGTATTTTTGTAAATATGTCGAATCAAGTCCGTTTTGCGAAAATAGAGCTTTATTACAATCCTAACGATTAATAGGAATTTTAAGGAATTTACGAGAATTTTCGGAGTAATAACGCTATATTTCGAGTAATTAAGTTTCTCGTAATATAAAGGACGTTTTAGTAAAAATAGTAAACGAGGTCCGTTTTGCGAACAGACAGTTTTAATAGAACCCAAATAATAAGATGGATTTATTGGTGAAATAAGGAGATTTGGAGAAACCGAATAGTTAGCCGATTAACGAAACGAAGGACGAAACAAATAGAATTAAGTGCTAAGGGCGAAATGGTAATTTGCAAGTAAAATTTAATTAAAAACAAACTTCTTTTCTTTCTCCCTCATTTCTTCTTCTTCTCTGTTTTTCACGAAAACGCCAGAGGCGATTTCCTTCTCTGTTCTCCGCGGCAATTCAACCTTTCTGACCTCCGTTCTTCACGTTTTCTCCTCCAATCGACGCTCTAGGTATGAATCTATAGTTTTAGAGCGTTAGTTTTCGGTTTTTAGCAAATTATACGTTTAGGTTATATGATTAGAGTTTTGTTAAAAATGCGATTAGGGTTCGAAATTTATAGATTCGCCGTGTTTAAGGATAGAAAGGATGTATTGAACGTTATTGGACGAAGTTAAATCGATTTGTGAAAAAGTTAAAATTTGTGGATTTTCGGGTTTTTTAGGAAAACTCGTTAATTGTGGATTTTGAACTATTGAGCATTAATTTGTAATTTAAATGTTTCGATTAGTTAAGCTAAGATTTTAGGAATTTCCTTAGTTAAGGATTTTATTAGTTTGGGCGTCAAATTGTTTAAAGCTCGTTTTAACGACAATTGGTGAAATTGCTTAGGTGAACAACGCTCGTGGACGGAGCTTGAGCTGCAACGGATACGAGGTAAGTTCTCGTGATTTTCTCTGGCCGATTGGCCTGCACCGTACGTCGAAGTCGTCTCGAGGAGTTTTGGTGACGCGGATGTTTAAATTGTTTTGGTCGGGTAGTTAGGATTAGTTCTGTATAGGTTATGCTTTTAAATGCTTTATTGTCTCGATGGTACGAATCATGTATGTTTACTTTCTGTCATATTGAACTGTTCACGCATCACTTGTTTTAAAAGAGCATTAAAATGAATTTCCGCACGATGTTTTAAAGAAAATGACGTTGTGGCCTAGAGAGGGGCTCGACCTATTGTGCAAGATCGACTACGGGTTTGTACACAATACCACATCTAACACATACTCATACAGTTATACAGTTATAGGTCATGCGAGATGGGGCTTAGGCACGGCTGTACGTGTTGTAAGCGTGTACCCCCCTCCTCTAGCTGGAAAAAGTAGTCCGACCGCTAGATGGGCTCTCTCCGGTTAGGGGGCTGAGATCTCGGTGACACCCACAGAGTAAAGATAAAGAAAATGCTGCACGATTTCTGAACTCATATGCATAGCATGCATTTACATTTACTAGAGCTTGCTGAGATTTTTATCTCATAGGTGTCTGTATGGTGTAGGTGACTTCGACATAGGTGAGGATGAGATCCCTCCACCTGAAGAGTGATGCAGTTGACGGAGGATGGCTTGCGGTGGTGTGTTGCGCAGTCGATGCTTGACCAGACCCGTGGAGAAGTATGTACGTGTTTTGAGGGTATCGGGGCGTTTTGGGCTGATGGTAGATTATTTAAAATAATTGTACAGTTAAAACATTTTAGGATGTTTGAGAACTGATAGTTGATAGGTTTATGTTTACATGTTTTAAACGTTTTAAAAATCTGATTTATAAACTGCTTGGACATTTTAAAACAGGAGGAAAAACATAGTTTTAAACGTATCTACACAGTTCGTTTTTACAAAGTTGATGTGTGTTTAAGCTGTTTAGTTGGGTGATAATTTATGAAGTGTGTGATGTGCAGGGTTAGTGAAAAGTTTAGTTTTGCTCTCTGGAATTTTGGATTCCAGAGAGCATTGTATGTTGAATTATAGAGAAAGAAGAAGTGGAGTTAGGCGATCGAGCGCGGGTGTGAGGGGCGACTGATCGCCCCTCCCTGTTGCCAATGCAGCGATCGATCGTTGTTGAGGATAGCGATCGATCGCTGCTGAGGCTTATAGCCTCAGCGATCGATTGCCCTCTTTCCTTTCTGCAGTTTTGACGATTCTGCCCTCCCCTTTGTTTTATTTGTAAATTGTTTTAATTATAGTTTTAATTGTTTTAAATGTTTTATTCAATTGTTTTATTAAATTTCTTTAACATTTATTTTTTTAACGATTTTCTAAACGAACTTAGATTTCGATTTAAATTCTGCCTAGAGTTTATTTAAAGTATAGAGATAAAATATATATATATATACGGAAATTTGGGGTACAGGGTTAGGGTCACTACACGTTGGCCTTTTTGTTAATCTTATTATATGCATGCATGATTAGGCATTTAGGATTAGATGAATGTTAGGTTTAGTTGGTGGCTTAGCTTATGGTTTGGCCCAATTGACGTTGAAGACATGGTTTGCCCAAATAAAGGCCCAAGCCCAAGCCACTCAAAATCCTAGCCTACCATTAGAACTATATATTCATGGCATTGGTGATTGTAATTTTTGGTTGATTTTTTATGAGCATCCGCGGATTTGTCTTCTCTCGATAGAAGAAGCTTGGAGCGAGGAGATACCAAGGTAAGCTCAGTTGACAACGACGGAGGGGTTGCGCCTCCGAAAACCGATCTTCAAGCTTGGTAGCTTGTAAGAACGGATTTGCCATCTTCTTCTCCTTTCTTTCGAGATCGGAAAACGGCAAGAAGTGGCCTAACCGATTTCTTGAATCGTGTTCTCTTCCTTGGAAGAAAACTCTTGCCAAAATGCTCCAAATAGCGATTATTGGCCGATTCTTGGAAACATTCGATATTTCATTTTCATTTCAATCCGGGCACGTTTAATATTTTGTTTACATTTACTTTATCGGATCTGTTGGATCTGTGTTTCAAGAAAGCTAACGATCTTCTTTTCGAGCTTAGAGTTGTCTTTGCAGGTTGAAGCTCAACAGACTCCCAACCTTTAAAGTCCACTGTCTTCAAATGCATAATCGAGCGATGTAACAAATCCAGCTCAAATTGCTAGCGACAAATGTGACTGTGAAATTCATTGGACAAAAACTATGGCCAATTTGACGGTGGTGGTGGCGGCGGCCTCTCTGGCCTGTTTGACGGTCCGGCTTGTGAAGCCGTTGAAGGTGCTCGACGTTCCGGAGGCTCACCCTTTTGTCAAACAACCAATCTCTCAACCATTTGTGAATTGGGAATTTTCAGATTTTTAGGGCTCGAGCTCGGATTTGTGAGGATTGTTGGATAAAAATCAAAGGAAACAACTCAGAATAAAAAAAGCAATAACCTGGTGCATTTTTTGGTCGATTTTCTACAAAAAATTTGCAAGAGGTCCGAGAGAAATCGTCTGTTTCGGCGAGGAGAATGCAAGACTAAACGTCAGGAAAGCCCTCTGTTCTGATACAATCGCGAGAACGGACGCACGTTGTGTGGGTGATGACCCTCCGTTCTCGCCCTAATTTTGACAACGGACGCACTCTCTCTCTATCTACGAGTGCATCCTCTATAGGACAACAAAAGGACTCGTTCAAAACGAGTCCATCTGTTTTCTTCTTGGTGATCCAACGTGCGTCCGTTTATTAAACACATAAAACAGAATGGACGGTTGTTCCACCCTGTGTAGCGCACGTATAACGAGGGTCTACACCTCCCAGCGTGCATCCGAGCCGACGTGTCGAGCGCTACGTAGTCCTGTCAAGAACAGACGGACGGACTGGTGTTATTTAGTGCGGACGCTCTACATCAAAAAAATGAAACAGACGAACGGTGTTTTCACAGAATCTGTCCGTTATAGAGAACAGACAGACTGTGGTTTGACGAGTCCGTCCGTTCTACGGTAAAAAATTGAGAACGGACGGTGATCGGCCGTCCGCCAGAGTTTTATTTATTAGTTTTTTTGATAGTTTAAGGTTTGGAACGTTACGATTGATACTTTAGGGTTGAGTTTTAAAAAACCCTATAGTTTAGGATTTAAAGCGGTAATTAACCAAATATAAATAATGTTGGAATTGCCGTTGGATGGTTGGTAATTTATGAAAACAGAGGAATTTCTACGTCTAGCTTCCACTCCCAGACTCCCTCGATTGCAGAGAAAAACGAGGTCTGTCTGAGTTATTCGTCCGATCTTGGTCTGTGTCTGGATTTTCTTTAATATTTCCGTCTTCACTTGATTTAGAATTTTCTGGTTCCATACCATCACGTGATATCTGATAGAAAATGAAAAGTAGAAGTTGCTCCAAAAATTACCGTAAAGAGTTTAGAAATATCCCTTGTATTTATACAAAATTATTTACTTTGATTTTATAGATGTGGGACAACACGCATCCACAAGTTTAACATAACAATTTTTTTTTCCTTCACGTCTAACGTCGTATAGATTTAGTTTTAATACCATGATAAATAAATAAGAGAGTGGAACTCTCTCTAAAAATTTATTTCAACGAGTGAGAAAATCTCCTCGTATTTACGTATATGTCCGTTTGGTCTGATTTTGTTGCGTGGGACAACAATATCTACAAACATGTCATCGAGAACTTTTTTCTCGTTTTTTAATTTCTGTATGTTTTGTTTAGATTGCTTGATCATTTTTTACACTTAATGGGTTTGATTTACTAAAGAGAGCTCTAACAATGATTTTGAAGAAATAGACTTACTCCGGGTTCACCGAAAAAAAAATGGCAGGGTCGTTTTCGTGGTCGACAGCATGAACAGAGGGAGAGGCGGTGCGAGCCGGAAAGCATGGCCGCGCGATATGTGGACGACCCAATTCGATCTCCTCGCTGCGACTGCAAATCTCGATTGCATGTCTTTTCTGTCTCAACTAGTTTTGGGTTACTCCAAAATCAGACACTAACAGATTCTGGCGATCACTTGCACGAGGGGGGTTCTGGAGACCATTTTGGGTCGGCAAATTGGGTCAGACGTGGCATAGTTACTATAATTTACGTGGTGTCAACGTGTCTTGAGTTTGCATGGTAATTTTAAAAGGCCCAAATTACAAATTTAGCACTAAAAAAGTTATTTACTCATCAAATTTAAAATACTGTTTTGAATAAATATATAGTCTCCTGTTAAGTTATCAATATAAGACTTTATTCTCCATATAACATGTTTTCTAAATCATATAAGTAAATAGATCGTATGCATAATTATTTACGTACCTCTCATCGTTGATTTTCTAACTTTGTGTTTGATTTAGCTTTTATTGTTTTTCACGATTTAGGATATTTCAACTCTTGATCAATCTCCTTGATGGTATTGTCTCAATAATCAGAATTCAAATTTTTTGGATCGATAGGATTAAGAACTCTAACTCAAGACACCAAAAGACTATTTGCATCAAAGAGTACTTCCAATGTACGTGTATCTTTAATAGGCACGAGCGTGAGGTTGCGATCATCAATTGATCGGTTATCATATATTATGGACTATTAATTTTATGAAAATGTAACATTATGAAATATAACATTTCTAACAATAAACTCAGATGTACGTAATGCTTTTTATTTAATAATGTTTTATCCAAATTTCTAACAAAATAGTGTGAATTTTAACTCTATTTTAAAATTTGTCACACAGTCAAGAGAGTTCAAAATAAATTGAAAATTGTTTAAAATTTAATTAGTAAATAAACTCAATCGTTAAAATTTAAATTCCACTTTACCCAATTGTTTCCTTTCGAATTTGTTAAGAAAATGTTTAATTTCAGAGCCAATGTATTTTAAATTTATAACTAGCATAAATTTACATATTATTATTAATAATCATTCTTAATTATTTCAATTATTATAAAATTAATCATACATTCAACATTTTTGCTACTTCTATATATCATTTGTAAACCAGAATGCCAAAGATATAGAAACACATACAATGTGTGCTTTCACAGAAAAAAAAAAAAAAAAAAAACACATGAATAAATTTAGTTAATACTGTGACAGCCCGACATATGAAGATAAAGACGATTCAAAATTATGTCGATTGTCAAAACACAGCTCATATTTGTAGGAGTGTACAATCCTAAATCACTTGAGAGATTGGAAGCTGGGTAGTTTATAAATATAATTCTTTTCTCTACCTAGTACAACGCATTTTTAGCTGACCTCAAAAACAAATCCGTACAGGAATTGACTAAAAGCATAGAATATTGTACTGGAAGCGCCGAAGGACTTCACAAATATGAGACAAAATATATAAAAAAAAAGAAGTTACTACATAATTAATGTATTTTATTCATAAATGAAAGAGAGAGAGATGTTGCAGCCAAAAAAAGGATTAATGAAGAAATCCCACATAGAAAGCGGTGGTGATACAAGATTAACAGCAAATGACTACTTAGCAGCAAATATTCCAAGCAAGATCAGGATTTGAGAGGTTGAGCCTTGGGTCTCCACAGTCCCACCTTATACTTGTGAGTGTACTTCAGTATAAGCTTCCTCTGCCCAACCAAAAAAAAAAAAACACCATTAAAGAAGGCGATTAAGGTCTAAGGTCAAAGCTTTAACTCAATACATTCCCTCAACTAAACCTATGTCAGAATTGTTCTAAGCAGTAAAGTCTAGAGCTGCTTCGAGTGTCAGTGTTCTAAAGTATAGAACTCGATGTTGAATCACTTTAAACAATAATAATCGATTAGTTACTCAATATCTATGATTCATTTCAGAATCAATCATTCATCAATATGCTTATATGCCACCTTAAGCATGATTAAATCATTTTACAATAATAGCTTATCAGGATCAAGATGATAGTTATCGAAAATATACATTCTTTTATGACAATCTTTGATTCTGTCACTATAATATTGTCTATTTTGCGTTGAAACTTTCACGATTTTGTTTTTGGCTTTTATTTCAAAACATGTTGTAATAAATACAGAAGAGAACTCTATTTATATATCATTCACTTTTATCAAGCGATGTGAGATTGTGCATCTCTCTCTATATGAGTTGAATCTCACAATTAACAGAATTATGGGTCGTTCTTATCTTTACATCGACAAACTAATTCTTCCCCACCTAGATCAATAACTAACTGCCTGGTTTTTTTTTTTTGTAGGAATAGGTTAAACAAGCCTAAAGCTTTGAACTTGCTTCCATTCAAAAGGAATAATTAACATCACAAAGAACTCCTTCGGATGAACATGGTTCATGTCCCAACTTAAAAACTTTAAGAAATTAGTCTAAGCAGAGTGTCCTTGCCGATCCAGTTTGTTAAATAGATTGCCTCTAAAGCAACTAACTACAGTTCATCATTGAGAGAATTGAAAGCAGAGGATTTGTGTGGATATTAATGAACAAAGAGAGGTGCCCAATCCGAGAATTGACTTACGTGTTTGCAAGGTATGCCGAGTTTCTTCAGCTTCAGAGTTCGAGTAACAAGGAGTTTCTGAAAATCGCCAATCTCTGATTCCAGTTTAGGCACATGTGCTTCCACTCCCCGCCCAATTCCACTTAAAAATTCAGGTATCCCAACCTTCACTGCAATAAAATCATTATCATGTTCAAGTTTAAGCCATCTTGTCTACTTCAGATTCTAAAAGTTCATTATTCATCCCTTGCAATGAACTAAAGATTGTTCAAACCATCAATTTTCCGAAAGAATTTCCACCTAAAACAAATTTTCTTATTCTTTAAGAACTTAACAAGGTAAATCCATACTCAGTTTAGTTGAAATAGATGTAATTTCCCTTTGGGAACAAACCTGAGGATAAAAAAGCGACATGACATGAACATAAAGAATTAAATCTTTCATTTTCGTTTGATTCTCCCACCGATGAAACAGGCTTCAAATTGACCGAGTTTTTCTTTCCGCCTATGTACAATAATAAGCCATAATTCTTCTTTTTCACTTTTTTTCTTCGTGCAGTAATAAAATTCCTTAATTTTCATCTCGGAAACCAAACGGAGAGAGAAAGAGAAGCTCACCTGCATATATTGGCGAATCAGAGAAAAACTTACGAAACCCCGATGGTGAATATTGCATTGCAGTTACCCTCGGGTGGAAGAGAATTGACCTCCACGCCATTTTGGCTGGTCACCGCTCAGCGCCTGAAGAACAGTCTCTAATGGCTATCCGCTCTGTACAACGTCCCCGCCGGCCCCGAACGGCACCGTGTTCTTATTTTTCAGTTCTACTCCTAGCCTCGTTCGACCCTAATACTGTACTGTAATCGATCTAAGCGACGTCGTATCATAAGTTAATCAAAAGAGGTTACAAATGTGGGGTGGGCACGGTCCGGTTCCGAGCCGGGACCGAAACCGGACCGAAGTTTCGGGGTTTTTTCCCTGAAACTCGAAACCGGTTCTGGGAGGAACTAGGCCCGGACCGGATATTTCGGTCCGGTCCCGGTTCCTCCCATCAACACTTTTTTTTAAAATAAAAACTAGTAGGAAACGACTGAACAAATCAACAAACTGGTAAAATCGAAAACTCAATTCAGCAAGTCGAAGAAAAAACGACAGAACAACAGCTAAAATGCAAACGATCCACAAAAACTCAATAAAACAAGCAGATTTATCAGTAAAACAATCCACAAAAACTCAGTGAAAAGAACGAAGTCCAAAGAAATCAAAGCAGATCCAAACTAGAAGAAACGAAAGACAAAAATCAGTGGCTCTGTCCTCGGTGCCGGCTCTGGGAGAAGAGTGTTACCTGAAACGGAGGCAAACTCTGTTGATCGGTGAGCACGAGGACAGAGCCGAGCACCGACAACAGGCGAGGCGAGCAGGCGCGCAAGTGAGGCGAGCGCGAGGTCAGTGCTGAGGAGTGACTGTCGGACTAGGGTCCGGCGCTGGCCGTCTCGGAGAAGCAGGAGCAGTGGAGCAGAGCGCCGAGGAGGAGGGATCGATTTGCGAAGTATCGCCCCGATGCCCTAAAAGCTCTCGCCTATCAGTCTTCACCGAAGACTATTTTCTCCAGCAAAATGAAAATAAGAGCTAACTTCGGTCCGGTCCCGGTTCTTCGGGATTTCAGGCTCTAGACCGAAGACCGGACCGAAGGACCTCGGTCCAGAGGATTTGGACCGAAGACCGAACCGCAATCCATCAAATATGGACCGAACCCGGACCGTAACCGAAGTTCCCGGTCCACGGTCCCGTCCTGCCCACCGCTACAGAAATCTACTTTTCCAAAACCTTCGCCTGCGAATTTGATGGATGAAAACTGTAAACTATGATCTCATGAAATAAGGCTGTCTCTGTGATTGAGCGATGGAGGAAAAACTTCCCTTTGTTGCCAAGAAATCTTATTCGTCACCCATCCAACAACCCTCTCACCTTGCGGAAAGATGCAACGCAATCAGTCTCGCTGAAGGGTTTCCTTTTTTCCCTGTTCCTACCAGTTTGAAGAGTGATGCAATTTCCGCCATCATCTCCGACTGCAATTTCTCTTCAAGTTGAAATCTCCAGCTCGCAAAGGAATGGTTTCTATGTTGGTTTTCGAGGTTCCTACGCATGGCGGAATTCACTATTATTCATAATAATAGTGACATGCGTTACCCTGTGACTTTAAAACTATTTTAAAATCATTAAAAACCATAAGTTGGATCGTTAGTCTAAAAGAAATTATTTTTGAGAAATATGTAATTTTTCAAAATGTAAACAATTTACATTGAGAAAAATTATTAGAATTTAGATTGTGAAATATTAAAAGAAAATACCTTTTTGGAGCAACGCTTTTACTCAGGTACTCTCGTCTGATCTTAACAGGTTTAACTCAGGATCAGGTGATTTTCTCGAAGACTTTGATACCGTCGAGTCTTCTCTGAAGATCTTTACACTTAAATCTCCTGACGTGTGGGCGTCTCTCTTACAAGAACAATACACTCTTATATTTCTGGAGAGACGTATTCTCAACACATGAGACGTCTCTCTTCGATCTTAGAAAACGTTTTTCTAAAATCGAATACGGAAAGGTCACACCTTTTTCTCTAGGGATTTGTTTTTCAGTCGTTCACTGTTGTTCTTTGTCATTATTCTCTGTCAAATCACATTTGACAATTTTTATAGATCTGTTTTAAAATTAATTTTTTTTTTTAGATTTATTTTAATAAAAACTATTTTTTTTTTAAAATAAATCTTATCTAATCAAATCTAATTTGATTAGAAGTTGATTTATCTAATAAATCAATTTATTAATTAATCATATAATCTAAAAAAAGTTTTTAGAATATATTTATGAAAACAACTTTTCAAGATAATCTCATCTTATGAGATTATTCAGATCTACTTTTAAACATTAAACAAACTATAAGTCAATTGTAGATCAAATCTAATCTAATCAGATTTTCCAGATCTACTTATATTCAAATTTCAAAAATCTGATTTGATAATCTGTTAAATAATTAACCTTTAATTTAAATTTTAAGATCAAATCTCATCAAATCTTATCTAATGAGATTTTATCTCATCTGATGAGATTCTTTAAATCTGATTCAAATCCCTTAAAAATATCTCATCTAATGAGATATTTTATTTTGAATTCAAAATATAAAAACTATTTATATATTTCGAATAACAATATATTTATCAGAGTGCCTAAAAATGATTAATCATAATTAATCATTTATATATTTATTCCTGTAACGTGGAAATTAAATAGTGATATAAGATGACAGAGGGACCGATGGACCTATAGTTTTAAGCTCCAATAATATTTGTTAATTAATATAAACTCTTTATATTAAATAACACAATTATTAACTCTAGAGTAATTCCACTAAATACCTAGAGTTGCACTCTTAGAACTATAGAGTATATTTACTCAAAGTAATGTCCATTGATATAGTCATTACATATGTATTAATCCTCCATTAAGATTCGTAATAGAGCTAGGTATAAAATCCGTTAACCTCTCATATTACATCTTTATCCTTGACTACCATTAGTTCTTGATTGATTAATTAATTCATAACATTTATGAATTTGCGCGCTAATTATTCAATCCATGAACTAACAAACAAGGGAATCTTCTATTATGGATTTCATTATATCAATATTAGCATTCCCAGCTACTCATTTAATTTATTCCCAAAATACAAGGTTTATGTAATGCAACTCATGCAAGACTATACCGAGTAAATCAAAGAATAAATTAAAATGAAATAGGAGTCTACTAAATACAATGAATTAAGATCATACATATATGACCATCATTATGATAAAATTAATTGTTCTTCATTTAACGGATATTATAAGAACAATATAATTTTATCTGGTCCAGTCCTATATAATCATATTATATAAAATACAATCACTTTATGTCACTACATATATAGTCGGGATTTGACTATACGTTCTCAACAAAGTGAACTGTATTTATGACTTTATTAATTTGAAGATCCTATACTTCAAATATAAGTCATGGACTATTGTGATTATTTCTTTTTAAATTTAATCCCACATATATCAACATATATGTAAATTTAAAATTGCACAAATAATCAAGGATTTTTCTTTGAATTTATAAAGCATATCGAATAATGCAAACATAAAAATTAATCATAAAATTTATTTATTAATTACAGCAATAAAAATGTTCATAGCATTTGCTTGTTGTGCACACTATTCCCAACATTCTAAACCCACGCACCAGCTTTAACTAAGTAATGTGGTTGATATTAGATCAGTACATCTTAGTTTCCTCTAGCGACGGGTTTTTTTATTGCTTGATTAGGTTGATCTGCAGAATTGAGATTGTAAAATCACTCTTTTTTCTGCGAATACATGACTGATTCTTTCTCCTTTGTCATCTCTTCTAGTTGCTGCTTCTTGGAAAGTTGTGAAGTAGTTGGTTTGAACTGGAGGATTGTTCCGAGAAAATCAATGAGTCATGATCATAGTTTAATCAAACCATTGTATCTAGTGAAAATTCATAAGAAATGCTTACATGTTGAGATTTTGATCGTGTTGTTCATATGATTGTCAGTTGTCACCTGACTAAAATGATGTTTGGTTGGCTTGAATTCATCTTCTGCTCACACAACGGAACTCAATTGTTGCAATGTAAGTTAGATATGCGACGAGTTAGCGAAGTCAACAAAAAAAGGCTTAAAATTCCTGTCGTTGTTTGTGTCGTACTCGCTGATATGGCCTTTTTCTCAGTAATAGATCCCGGTGATGAAGTTTTATTTTTTGGTTTGTCCTAGGAGACTAATAATGGCTGGAGGAGTTCCCACAAGCTTCCCCCCTGTGGGTTTGTTGATTCAAATTGTTGCTTCAACAGGTGAACGTATAAGTGGATTTATATCCATCTCACTGTATTAACAAATAATATTTAATGTTTTGACAATGAAAATCATTAACGTGAAGTCCACCATTTGAATCGGGGAGGCAAGTGATTCAACTTATTTATCTTTGATTTAATTAACTTATTTATATGTGGGATGCTATACTTTAATTGAAGATTCTTCTTACTTATATCAAATCGTCAAAAGAGTGGTGGAAGAAAAATAAAATTCTAAAAGTGTACGTTACACACCACGGAATGTATTTTTCCCTGGTTAAATACTCACCTTTACATACACTCTCTCTCCATAAATCCCTTATTCTGTAAAGATCTCCCCACGTAAAATCTTTCTCTTATCTTCACCCCTTGTGGAAGGCTTCCTCTCGGTTATTTTCAGAGACGATTTGAAGACTCGATTTTCAACCTTGGTCAAGGAGAAAGATCCAATTTTAGGTAAGTTAATTTTCTCATTTTCCTTCCAATTCCAAAACTATCAAATGTCTAAAGTCTTACTTAAATTCTTCCTTGTTGAAAGGAGATTATCGTAGTGTTGTCTATGTGATTTTGAAAGAGAGAGAAATCTTGAATTTTTGGGTTGTTGTTGGAAGTTTTGGAAAATTGAAAAAATTAAAATTTTTGGTAAAATGAAAGATTTTATTTTTCTACCTCTATTTCCTAACTTTGTGATGAGCTCCGACCTGCAAATATGCTTCAAGAACTCGAATATGATCGTTAGTTCCCGGGTGACACAAAACGGACAAATCCGAGAAGGAAAAATACAAAAGAAATATCAAACGTACTCAGAATGTAACGAAATTTTAGGTGAGTATTGTGAAGTGAGTGAGGTGTGTGCTGTAGAAATTTGTGGTCCAGATTCGTTGAGATGAAAGATTTACGAACTGTTTTCCGAGAATCGGCCAATAATCGCTATTGAAGCGTTTTGGCAAGAGTTTTCTTCCAAGGAAGATAACTCGATTCAAGGAATCGGTTACAGCCACTCCTTGCTGTTTTCCGCTCTCAAAAGAGTGGAGAAGGAGATGGCAAAATCCACTCCAACTAGCTACCAAGCTAGAAGAATGGTTCGGGGGCGCAACCTCTCGGTTGTTGTCAACCGAGCTTACCTTGGAAGCTCTTTGCTCCAAGCTTCTTCTTCTATTGAGAGGGAAATCCGTGGGTGCTCATAAAATCAACCAAAAAAGATACAAACACCAATGCCAAGAATATATAGACCTAATAGTGGGCTTGGGCTTGGGCTTGGGCTTGGGCTTGAGCTTGGAAGGGGAATGATGGGTCATCATGTGGGCTTGGGCCATGTCTTCAACTTCAATGGGCCAAACCAAGCTACTAACTAATCCTATCATTCATCTAATCCTAACATGCATCTAATCCTAACATGCATCTAATAGTGTTTAAACAAGAAGGCCAACGTTTGCCAATAAGTTCGAAATTTCAAAAAAGCAACAAATATCAAAGCTCGGGAAGACAAATTCCCATGTGAGCATTAAGGTGCCTCTTTAGTCTTTCCACATGAGGAGATGCTTTGGTTGGTCAACGTCCCCAGCTTTAATCTCCCACTTCAAGTCGTTTACGGCGTCCTCCAAGTCTTCGCACGAACCATAACCTGCAAAAGAGACAAGTGTGTTAGTTAAATTATGGGCTCGGGTCTGGGATCATGTAATGGGCCTACGGGGCATATCATCCTCCCCAGGTGATTGAAGATTTGACCTCAAATCCTTTAATTCAGGCCTCTCAGAATTTTCTTCATCGCTTATATAGGGAGATAAGTCCATGACATTGAATGTTGCCGATACTCCGTAATCTCCCGGGAGTTCAATCTTATAAGCGTTGTTATTAATCCGCTGCAACACCTTGAAGGGGCCATCGGCATGAGGAAGAAGCTTAGATTTTCTTTTGTCGGGAAATCTATCTTTTCGTAGGTGCAACCAAACCAAATCTCCTTCATTGAAGATAACCTCTTTTTGGCCTTTGTTTACTCGTTTGGCGACGCTCGCATTTCTCTTCTCAATGGCTTGATGCACGCTCTCATGTAATTTCTTAATCTGTTCGGCCTTGTTTGCTCCTGATGGGTTGGCCAGTTCATTAATGGGTAACGGAACAAGGTCCAACGGTGTACATGGGTTAAACCCATAGGCAACCTCAAAGGGCATTTTCTCAGTAGTGGAATGAAGGGTGCGATTGTAGGAAAATTCCAGTCCGGGAAGGACTACATCCCAACTGGATAGTTTCTTACCTACAATACTGCGTAAGAGGGAGCCTAAGGTTCTATTAACAACTTCCGTCTGCCCATCAGTTTGGGGGTGGAAAGACGTGCTAAAGAACAGCTTCGTCTCCAACTTCTTCCACAAAGTGGTCCAGAAGGAGCTCAAAAATTTAGTGTCCCGGTCCGACACTATGGAATGCGGTATACCATGTAGGCGAACGATTTCTTTGAAAAATAGGTCAGCTATAGAAAAGGCGTCATCCGTTTTTGCACAAGGAATGAAATGTGCCATCTTTGAGAAACGATCCACAACCACCATGATCGAATCCTTATTACGAGCAGTTCGTGGCAATCCCAAAATGAAGTCCATACTAACTTCAGTCCAAGGGTGCGAAGGAATGGGTAAGGGCATATACAATCCTTGCGAAAGAACCTTACTCTTGGCTTTCTTGCACACGACGCATGTCTCCACAATGCGGTGCATGTCTCTTTTCATATGTGGCCAAAAGAAGTGTTCCTTAAGCATATCGAGGGTCTTCTTCTCCCCGAAATGACTCGCTAATCCTCCACAATGGGCTTCTTTTACAAGACTTTGCCTCATGCTTCCTTGTGGTATACATAATTTTCCCGCTCTTAGTAAATAGCCGTCCATAAGTCGATATTCTCCTTCAGCCTTTTCCTCGCACTTGGTGTAATAAGATCCAAAGTCAGGGTCAGATTCGTAATGATGCTTGATCCATTCAAATCCAAAGAATCGAGTCCCTAGCTCGGTAAGGAGAATGCGTTTCCTCGAAAGTGCATCGGCGACTACATTATTTTCCCTTTTCACATACTTCAAAATGTACGGAAATCTCTCTAAGAATTCTACCCACTTAGCATGCCTCTTGTTTAACTTGTGCTGACCCTTGATATATCGTAAATAAGACATCTACTATGGAAGATATTCTCACGTTGGCAATCCTCTCCTGAATTTTTAGTCACAAGGACTCATCTCCTAACCATCAACAATGGTCCCTCAGGAGCACGCACGACTTCGTCCTCAGTGTCACTCTCATTGACATCTTTGTCCTCTACTCCTACCTCGTGGTCATCCTCACTCTCAACTTCTCCAGTATCTTCCTTGATAATCATTACCCGTCGATTAGGACATTGAGCCATATAATGACCTAGACCTTGACATTTATAACACTTGATTTCTCTTGCTCTAAGTGGGTTGGCTTTATCGACTAAGGTTTTACTACTGGATTCCTTAAGTGGCCAACTATGGTTAAAAGGCTTCTTCCCTTCAGCCTTGTCAAATGGCTTGATTGGCTCGGGTGGCTTAGGGGTGACTTTGGGAGGAATGTTAGAGGTAAACTTGGGAGTATAGGTGGATTTCCTCTTTCTATTGAGCTATCGCTCAATCGTCATGGCCATATGAACTATTGCATCTAAGGACTCTGCCGGGTGTATTTCAACTCGATCTCCTATGTCTCTATTCAATCCTCGAATGAATCGGGCAATAACTTGCTCCTCAGGTTCATCCATATCTACTCGGATCCTTAGAGTTTCAAATTCGGCTAGGTAAGCCTCAACGGATCGAGTTCCTTGTCGTAGGTTTTGGATTTGAAGGAATAGATCTTGACGGTAATGGGTGGGTATGAACCTCTTAGTCATGAGTGACTTCATCGCTCTCCATGTAGTAATAGGGGTATCTCCTATCCGTCGTCTTTGGAGCTTAATATTGGACCACCAGAGGGCCGCATATCCCGATAGCTCTACGGATACTAACTGGATCTTGACTTTATCGGAGTACTCATAATAATCGAAAACTTTTTCTACCTTATCAATCCATTCTAGAAAGGTATCTCCATCGCATGTCCCGTCAAATGAGGGTATATGTAACTTGACATTTCTAAGGTCCTCTTGATCCTTTCGTCTATTTGGTCGAAAAGTCTCTTCCTCATCCAAGGTCCATTCTTCCTCCTCCTCATAAAGCGGGTTTCTTCTCCTAGGATACTCAGGTCTTTCTTCGTCTGAGGTGGGATATGGTTCTTGAAATCGTCTCCTAGGATGTCCAGGTCTAAATTGAGGTTGGGGTTCTCAGGACGCTTCATTTGGATTTCTCGTATTAAGGACTTCCATTATGTGTTTCATGCTAAGGGTTAAGTCTTTAAGTTGTTGGCCTATATGATTAACTTCTCCACTTATACCATCTAATTGTCCTTGCATGCTAGACTCTCCTTCTTGAGGGGTGTGAGTCTCGGGTTGGGGAAGGTCCTTGGCCCGGTTCGGTTCTTGATTCATATCTTGGTTTAGCTCTCGATTAATTGCACTCCTAGTCTTCATTCATGTGAATACTTGTTGATTCAAGTTGATTATGGGTGTTAGGGGAGGAAAAGGTGGTGAACCTAACTAGAATTCCAATCCAGAAATTTTGAAACGTATTTTTGAGGGTCTAAATGATGTTTTTTGGGATCGAAAGGTGGGTGTCATAGATGTAATATATGGTAGCCTTGTAGATCTTTTTGATAGCTTCGATTTGCCAGGTGTCTCGTCAAAAACTGATACTTGTAGCCAAAGTTATGACAGTTCTAGTGGGGAAAGGTCAAATTCACTAACAAACAATTTTAAATTCACTAAACAAAAATAATCGATTCGTACATGCTCTTTAACGTCTTAGTGAACTTAATACATACATTCCAAATATGCAATTACAAGCAATTATATTACCAACAAAACCTTATTAATTTAAAACTCATCCAAACACAAAGTGAAAGCGACATAAAGCAAACACCAAAAGTAGAGGCTAGTTTAGGTTATGCACTTTTACTTACCTTTCACTCTTTTTAGTAATGTTGCTTTACCAATGCAAATTCGAATGTAAAAGGTAAATGTTTTCAGTTGAATAATATATTAACTAACAACAAACAGAACACTAAACATTAAACTCGGATTTGGCACAACATAACAAAACAGCAAAAAGTAAAATAAACAGAACACTAAAGAGCAACTTAAACCACTAAACAGTAACTTAAACCAACACAAAATGATGCAATTCAAACATATTTCTTAATGTTCAGATCTGTGATTATAACAACATGTTCTTAAGTGCTGGAAAAGTAAGACACACAGCAGCCAAGTCAGCAAAACCAAAAGAGAAAGAAAAACAACAAGTACAAAGTTTGTCAGCTAATGTTCTACCAAAAGGAGAATGAAAACTTGTAGTACGAAAATGGTGGAAATGAAACTTAAAAACTCATACTCAAGTTGCAGAAAACTAACAAAACATGCTGGAAATAATCTTTGCACGAAAATAAAAAGAGAAGACAAGAAAAAAAAGCAAGAACACCAAACCGAAAAGAAGAACAACAAACCCCCGGTTTTTGGTGCCTCGGTTTTGGGCAACCAAATGGGTTTGGAAAACCAAACCGATCTGGTTTCCCTCACCCTAAGGGAGCTATCCAAGCTTTGATACCACCTGATGAGCTCCGACCTGCAAATATGCTTCAAGAACTCGAATACGATCGTTAGTTCCCGGGTGACACAAAACCGACAAATCTGAGAAGGAAAAATACAAAAGAAATATCAAACGTGCTTGGAATGTTGGCGAATCAGAGAAAAACTTACGAAACCCCGATGGTGAATATTGCATTGCAGTTACCCTCGGATGGAAGAGAATTGACCTCCGCGCCATTTTCGCTGGTCACCGCTCAGCGCCTGAAGAACAGTCTCTAATTGCTATTCGCTCTGTACAACGTTCCCGCCGGCCCCGAACGGCACCGTGTTCTTATTTTTCAGTTCTACTCCTAGCCTCGTTCGACCCTAATAGTCTAATACTGTAATCGATCTAAGCGACGTCGTATCATAAGTTAATCAAAAGAGGTTACAAATGTAAATTCACAATATAAACTTACAAACTTAACACGAACGGAATCCTCTCCTCCATAAAGAACTGGAAGTCTACTTTTCCAAAACCTTCGCCTGCGAATTTGATGGATGAAAACTGTAAACTATGATCTCATGAAATAAGGTTGTCTCTGTGATTGAGCGATGGAGGAAAAGCTTCCCTTTGTTACCAAGAAATCTTCTTCGTTTGTTAGCGATGGCTAACAAAGTTTGTTAGCCAATGTTCTACCAAAAGGAGAAGGAAAACTTGTAGTACGAAAATGGTGGAAATGAAACTTAAAAACTCATACTCAAGTTGCATAAAATTAACAAAACATGCTGGAAATAATCTTTGCACGAAAATAAAAAGAGAAGATAAGAAAAAAAAGCAAGAACACCAAATCGAAAAGAAGAACAACAAACCCCCGGTTTTTGGTGCCTCGGTTTTGGGCAACCAAATGAGTTTTGAAAACCAAACCGATCTGGTTTCCCTCACCCTAAGGGAGCTATCCAAGCTTTGATACCACCTGATGAGCTCCGACCTGCAAATATGCTTCAAGAACTCGAATACGATCGTTAGTTCCCGGGTGACACAAAACCGACAAATCTGAGAAGGAAAAATACAAAAGAAATATCAAACGTGCTCGGAATGTTGGCGAATCAGAGAAAAACTTACGAAACCCCGATGGTGAATATTGCATTGCAGTTACCCTCGGGTGGAAGAGAATTGACCTCCGCGCCATTTTCGCTGGTCACCGCTCAGCGCCTGAAGAATAGTCTCTAATGGCTATCCGCTCTGTACAACGTTCTCGCCGGCCCTGAACGGCACCGTGTTCTTATTTTTTAGTTCTACTCCTAGCCTCGTTCGACCCTAATAGGCTAATACTGTAATCGATCTAAGCGACGTCGTATCATAAGTTAATCAAAAGAGGTTACAAATGTAAATTCACAATATAAACTTACAAACTTAACACGAACGGAATCCTCTCCTCCATAAAGAACTGGAAGTCTACTTTTCCAAAACCTTCGCCTGCGAATTTGATGGATGAAAACTGTAAACTATGATCTCATGAAATAAGGCTGTCTCTGTGATTGAGCGATGGAGGAAAAGCTTCCCTTTGTTGCCAAGAAATCTTCTTCGTTTGTTAGCGATGGCTAACAAAGTTTTTTAGCCAATGTTCTACCAAAAGGAAAAGGAAAACTTGTAGTACGAAAATGGTGGAAATGAAACTTAAAAACTCATACTCAAGTTGCAGAAAACTAACAAAACATGCTGGAAATAATCTTTGCACGAAAATAAAAAGAGAAGAAAAGAAAAAAAAGCAAGAACACCAAACCGAAAAGAAGAACAATAAACCCCCGGTTTTTGGTGCCTCGGTTTTGGCCAACCAAATGGGTTTGGAAAACCAAACCGATCTGGTTTCCCTCACCCTAAGGGATCTATCCAAGTTTTGATACCACCTGATGAGCTCCGACCTGCAAATATGCTTCAAGAACTCGAATACGATCGTTAGTTCCCGGGTGACACAAAACCGACAAATCTGAGAAGGAAAAATACAAAAGAAATATCAAACGTGCTCGGAATGTTGGCGAATAAGAGAAAAACTTACGAAACCCCGATGGTGAATATTGCATTGCAGTTACCCTCGGGTGGAAGAGAATTGACCTCCGCGCCATTTTCGCTGGTCACCGCTCAGCGCCTGAAGAACAGTCTCTAATGGCTATCCGCTCTGTACAACGTTCTCGCCGGCCCCGAACGGCACCGTGTTCTTATTTTTCAGTTCTACTCCTAGCCTCGTTCGACCCTAATAAGCTAATACTGTAATCGATCTAAGGGACGTCGTATCATAAGTTAATCAAAAGAGGTTACAAATGTAAATTCACAATATAAACTTACAAACTTAACACGAATGGAATCCTCTCCTCCATAAAGAACTGGAAGTGTACTTTTCCAAAACCTTCGCCTGCGAATTTGGTGGATGAAAACTGTAAACTATGATCTCATGAAATAAGGCTGTCTCTGTGATTGAGCGATGGAGGAAAAGCTTCCATTTGTTGCCAAGAAATCTTCTTCGTCACCCATCCAACAACCCTCTCACCTTGCGTAAAGATTCACCCTTGTAGATCTTTTTGATAGCTTCGATTTGCCAGTGTCTCGTCAAAAACTGATACTTGTAGCCAAAGTTATGACAGTTCTAGTGGGGAAAGGTCAAATTCACTAACAAACAATTTTAAATTCACTAAACAGAAATAATCGATTCGTACATGCTCTTTAACGTCTTAGTGAACTTAATACATACATTCCAAATATGCAATTACAAGCAACTATATTACCAACAAAACCTTATTAATTTAAAACTCATTCAAACACAAAGTGAAAGCGACATAAAGCAAACACCAAAAGTAGAGGCTAGTTTACGTTATGCACTTTTACTTACCTTTCACTCTTTTTAGTAATGTTGCTTTACCAATGCAAATTCGAATGTAAAAGGTAAATGTTTTCAGTTCAATAATATATTAACTAACAACAAACAGAACACTAAACATTAAACTCGGATTTGGCACAACATAACAAAACAGCAAAAAGTAAAATAAACAGAACACTAAAGAGCAACTTAAACCACTAAACAGTAACTTAAACCACACAAAATGATGCAATTCAAACATATTTCTTAATGTTCAGATCCGTGATTATAACAACATGTTCTTAAGTGCTGGAAAAGTAAGACACACAGCAGCCAAGTAAGCAAAACCAAAAGAGAAAGAAAAACAACAAGTACAAAGTTTGTTAGCCAATGTTCTACCAAAAGGAGAAGGAAAACTTGTAGTACGAAAATGGTGGAAATGAAACTTAAAAACTGATACTCAAAATGCAGAAAACTAACAAAACATGCTGGAAATAAACTTTGCACGAAAATAAAAAGAGAAGATAAGAAAAAAAAAGCAAGAACACCAAACCGAAAAGAAGAACAACAAACCCCCGGTTTTGGTGCCTCGGTTTTGGGCAACCAAATGGGTTGGAAAACCAAACCGATCTGGTTTCCCTCACCCTAAGGGAGCTATCCAAGCTTTGATACCACCTGATGAGCTCCGACCTGCAAATATGCTTCAAGAACTCGAATACGATCGTTAGTTCCCGGGTGACACAAAACCGACAAATCTGAGAAGGAAAAATACAAAAGAAATATCAAACGTGCTCGGAATGTTGGCGAATCAGAGAAAAACTTACGAAACCCCGATGGTGAATATTGCATTGCAGTTACCCTCGGGTGGAAGAGAATTGACCTCCGCGCCATTTTCGCTGGTCACCGCTCAGCGCCTGAAGAATAGTCTCTAATGGCTATCCGCTCTGTACAACGTTCTCGCCGGCCCTGAACGGCACCGTGTTCTTATTTTTTAGTTCTACTCCTAGCCTCGTTCGACCCTAATAGGCTAATACTGTAATCGATCTAAGCGACGTCGTATCATAAGTTAATCAAAAGAGGTTACAAATGTAAATTCACAATATAAACTTACAAACTTAACACGAACGGAATCCTCTCCTCCATAAAGAACTGGAAGTCTACTTTTCCAAAACCTTCGCCTGCGAATTTGATGGATGAAAACTGTAAACTATGATCTCATGAAATAAGGCTGTCTCTGTGATTGAGCGATGGAGGAAAAGCTTCCCTTTGCTTGCCAAGAAATCTTCTTCGTTTGTTAGCGATGGCTAACAAAGTTTTTAGCCAATGTTCTACCAAAAGGAAAAGGAAAACTTGTAGTACGAAAATGGTGGAAATGAAACTTAAAAACTCATACTCAAGTTGCAGAAAACTAACAAAACATGCTGGAAATAATCTTTGCACGAAAATAAAAAGAGAAGAAAAGAAAAAAAAAGCAAGAACACCAAACCGAAAAGAAGAACAATAAACCCCCGGTTTTTGGTGCCTCGGTTTTGGCCAACCAAATGGGTTTGGAAAACCAAACCGATCTGGTTTCCCTCACCCTAAGGGATCTATCCAAGTTTTGATACCACCTGATGAGCTCCGACCTGCAAATATGCTTCAAGAACTCGAATACGATCGTTAGTTCCCGGGTGACACAAAACCGACAAATCTGAGAAGGAAAAATACAAAAGAATATCAAACGTGCTCGGAATGTTGGCGAATAAGAGAAAAACTTACGAAACCCCGATGGTGAATATTGCATTGCAGTTACCCTCGGGTGGAAGAGAATTGACCTCCGCGCCATTTTCGCTGGTCACCGCTCAGCGCCTGAAGAACAGTCTCTAATGGCTATCGCTCTGTACAACGTTCTCGCCGGCCCCGAACGGCACCGTGTTCTTATTTTTTCAGTTCTACTCCTAGCCTCGTTCGACCCTAATAGGCTAATACTGTAATCGATCTAAGCGACGTCGTATCATAAGTTAATCAAAGAGGTTACAAATGTAAATTCACAATATAAACTTACAAACTTAACACGAACGGAATCCTCTCCTCCATAAAGAACTGGAAGTCTACTTTTCCAAAACCTTCGCCTGCGAATTGATGGATGAAAACTGTAAACTATGATCTCATGAAATAAGGCTGTCTCTGTGATTGAGCGATGGAGGAAAAGCTTCCCTTTGTTGCCAAGAATCTTCTTCGTTTGTTAGCGATGGCTAACAAAGTTTGTTAGCCAATGTTCTACCAAAAGGAAAGGAAAACTGTAGTACGAAAATGGTGGAAATGAAACCTTAAAAACTCATACTCAAGTTGCAGAAAACTAACAAAACATGCTGGAAATAATCTTTGCACGAAAATAAAAAGAGAAGAAAAGAAAAAAAAGCAAGAACACCAAACCGAAAAGAAGAACAATAAACCCCCGGTTTTTGGTGCCTCGGTTTTGGCCAACCAAATGGGTTTGGAAAACCAAACCGATCTGGTTTCCCTCACCCTAAGGGAGCTATCCAAGCTTTGATACCACCTGATGAGCTCCGACCTGCAAATATGCTTCAAGAACTCGAATACGATCGTTAGTTCCCGGTGACACAAAACCGACAAATCTGAGAAGGAAAAATACAAAAAAAATAAGTTAATCAAAAGAGGTTACAAATGTAAATTCACAATATAAACTTACAAACTTAACACGAACGGAATCCTCTCCTCCATAAAGAACTGGAAGTCTACTTTTCCAAAACCTTCGCCTGCGAATTTGATGGATGAAAACTGTAAACTATGATCTCATGAAATAAGGCTGTCTCTGTGATTGAGCGATGGAGGAAAAGCTTCCCTTTGTTGCCAAGAAATCTTCTTCGTTTGTTAGCGATGGCTAACAAAGTTTTTAGCCAATGTTCTACCAAAAGGAAAAGGAAAACTTGTAGTACGAAAATGGTGGAAATGAAACTTAAAAACTCATACTCAAGTGCAGAAAACTAACAAACATGCTAGGAAATAATCTTTGCACGAAAATAAAAAGAGAAGATAAAGAAAAAAAAGCAAGAACACCAAACCGAAAAGAAGAACACTAAACCCTCGGTTTTTGGTGCCTCGGTTTTGGCCAACCAATGGGTTTGGAAAACCAACTGATCTGGTTTCCCTCACCCTAAGGGATCTATCCAAGCTTTGATACCACCTGATGAGCTCCGACCTGCAAATATGCTTCAAGAACTCGAATACGATCGTTAGTTCCCGGGTGACACAAAACCGACAAATCTGAGAAGGAAAAATACAAAAGAATATCAAACGTGCTCGGAATGTTGGCGAATCAGAGAAAAACTTACGAAACCCCGATGGTGAATATTGCATTGCAGTTACCCTCGGGTGGAAGAGAATTGACCTCCGCGCCATTTTCGCTGGTCACCGCTCAGCGCCTGAAGAACAGTCTCTAATGGCTATCCGCTCTGTACAACGTTCTCGCCGGCCCCGAACGGCACCGTGTTCTTATTTTTCAGTTCTACTCCTAGCCTCGTTCGACCCTAATAAGCTAATACTGTAATCGATCTAAGGGACGTCGTATCATAAGTTAATCAAAAGAGGTTACAAATGTAAATTCACAATATAAACTTACAAACTTAACACGAATGGAATCCTCTCCTCCATAAAGAACTGGAAGTGTACTTTTCCAAAACCTTCGCCTGCGAATTTGGTGGATGAAAACTGTAAACTATGATCTCATGAAATAAGGCTGTCTCTGTGATTGAGCGATGGAGGAAAAGCTTCCATTTGTTGCCAAGAAATCTTCTTCGTCACCCATCCAACAACCCTCTCACCTTGCGTAAAGATTCACCCTTGTAGATCTTTTTGATAGCTTCGATTTGCCAGGTGTCTCGTCAAAAACTGATACTTGTAGCCAAAGTTATGACAGTTCTAGTGGGGAAAGGTCAAATTCACTAACAAACAATTTTAAATTCACTAAACAGAAATAATCGATTCGTACATGCTCTTTAACGTCTTAGTGAACTTAATACATACATTCCAAATATGCAATTACAAGCAACTATATTACCAACAAAACCTTATTAATTTAAAACTCATTCAAACACAAAGTGAAAGCGACATAAAGCAAACACCAAAAGTAGAGGCTAGTTTACGTTATGCACTTTTACTTACCTTTCACTCTTTTTAGTAATGTTGCTTTACCAATGCAAATTCGAATGTAAAAGGTAAATGTTTTCAGTTCAATAATATATTAACTAACAACAAACAGAACACTAAACATTAAACTCGGATTTGGCACAACATAACAAAACAGCAAAAAGTAAAATAAACAGAACACTAAAGAGCAACTTAAACCACTAAACAGTAACTTAAACCAACACAAAATGATGCAATTCAAACATATTTCTTAATGTTCAGATCCGTGATTATAACAACATGTTCTTAAGTGCTGGAAAAGTAAGACACACAGCAGCCAAGTAAGCAAAACCAAAAGAGAAAGAAAAACAACAAGTACAAAGTTTGTTAGCCAATGTTCTACCAAAAGGAGAAGGAAAACTTGTAGTACGAAAATGGTGGAAATGAAACTTAAAAACTGATACTCAAAATGCAGAAAACTAACAAAACATGCTGGAAATAAACTTTGCACGAAAATAAAAAGAGAAGATAAGAAAAAAAAGCAAGAACACCAAACCGAAAAGAAGAACAACAAACCCCCGGTTTTTGGTGCCTCGGTTTTGGGCAACCAAATGGGTTTGGAAAACCAAACCGATCTGGTTTCCCTCACCCTAAGGGAGCTATCCAAGCTTTGATACCACCTGATGAGCTCCGACCTGCAAATATGCTTCAAGAACTCGAATACGATCGTTAGTTCCCGGGTGACACAAAACCGACAAATCTGAGAAGGAAAAATACAAAAGAAATATCAAACGTGCTCGGAATGTTGGCGAATCAGAGAAAAACTTACGAAACCCCGATGGTGAATATTGCATTGCAGTTACCCTCGGGTGGAAGAGAATTGACCTCCGCGCCATTTTCGCTGGTCACCGCTCAGCGCCTGAAGAATAGTCTCTAATGGCTATCCGCTCTGTACAACGTTCTCGCCGGCCCTGAACGGCACCGTGTTCTTATTTTTTAGTTCTACTCCTAGCCTCGTTCGACCCTAATAGGCTAATACTGTAATCGATCTAAGCGACGTCGTATCATAAGTTAATCAAAAGAGGTTACAAATGTAAATTCACAATATAAACTTACAAACTTAACACGAACGGAATCCTCTCCTCCATAAAGAACTGGAAGTCTACTTTTCCAAAACCTTCGCCTGCGAATTTGATGGATGAAAACTGTAAACTATGATCTCATGAAATAAGGCTGTCTCTGTGATTGAGCGATGGAGGAAAAGCTTCCCTTTGTTGCCAAGAAATCTTCTTCGTTTGTTAGCGATGGCTAACAAAGTTTTTTAGCCAATGTTCTACCAAAAGGAAAAGGAAAACTTGTAGTACGAAAATGGTGGAAATGAAACTTAAAAACTCATACTCAAGTTGCAGAAAACTAACAAAACATGCTGGAAATAATCTTTGCACGAAAATAAAAAGAGAAGAAAAGAAAAAAAAGCAAGAACACCAAACCGAAAAGAAGAACAATAAACCCCCGGTTTTTGGTGCCTCGGTTTTGGCCAACCAAATGGGTTTGGAAAACCAAACCGATCTGGTTTCCCTCACCCTAAGGGATCTATCCAAGTTTTGATACCACCTGATGAGCTCCGACCTGCAAATATGCTTCAAGAACTCGAATACGATCGTTAGTTCCCGGGTGACACAAAACCGACAAATCTGAGAAGGAAAAATACAAAAGAAATATCAAACGTGCTCGGAATGTTGGCGAATAAGAGAAAAACTTACGAAACCCCGATGGTGAATATTGCATTGCAGTTACCCTCGGGTGGAAGAGAATTGACCTCCGCGCCATTTTCGCTGGTCACCGCTCAGCGCCTGAAGAACAGTCTCTAATGGCTATCCGCTCTGTACAACGTTCTCGCCGGCCCCGAACGGCACCGTGTTCTTATTTTTCAGTTCTACTCCTAGCCTCGTTCGACCCTAATAAGCTAATACTGTAATCGATCTAAGGGACGTCGTATCATAAGTTAATCAAAAGAGGTTACAAATGTAAATTCACAATATAAACTTACAAACTTAACACGAATGGAATCCTCTCCTCCATAAAGAACTGGAAGTCTACTTTTCCAAAACCTTCGCCTGCGAATTTGGTGGATGAAAACTGTAAACTATGATCTCATGAAATAAGGCTGTCTCTGTGATTGAGCGATGGAGGAAAAGCTTCCATTTGTTGCCAAGAAATCTTCTTCGTCACCCATCCAACAACCCTCTCACCTTGCGTAAAGATTCACCCTTGTAGATCTTTTTGATAGCTTCGATTTGCCAGGTGTCTCGTCAAAAACTGATACTTGTAGCCAAAGTTATGACAGTTCTAGTGGGGAAAGGTCAAATTCACTAACAAACAATTTTAAATTCACTAAACAGAAATAATCGATTCGTACATGCTCTTTAACGTCTTAGTGAACTTAATACATACATTCCAAATATGCAATTACAAGCAACTATATTACCAACAAAACCTTATTAATTTAAAACTCATTCAAACACAAAGTGAAAGCGACATAAAGCAAACACCAAAAGTAGAGGCTAGTTTACGTTATGCACTTTTACTTACCTTTCACTCTTTTTAGTAATGTTGCTTTACCAATGCAAATTCGAATGTAAAAGGTAAATGTTTTCAGTTCAATAATATATTAAGTAACAACAAACAGAACACTAAACATTAAACTCGGATTTGGCACAACATAACAAAACAGCAAAAAGTAAAATAAACAGAACACTAAAGAGCAACTTAAACCACTAAACAGTAACTTAAACCAACACAAAATGATGCAATTCAAACATATTTCTTAATGTTCAGATCCGTGATTATAACAACATGTTCTTAAGTGCTGGAAAAGTAAGACACACAGCAGCCAAGTAAGCAAAACCAAAAGAGAAAGAAAAACAACAAGTACAAAGTTTGTTAGCCAATGTTCTACCAAAAGGAGAAGGAAAACTTGTAGTACGAAAATGGTGGAAATGAAACTTAAAAACTGATACTCAAAATGCAGAAAACTAACAAAACATGCTGGAAATAAACTTTGCACGAAAATAAAAAGAGAAGATAAGAAAAAAAAAGCAAGAACACCAAACCGAAAAGAAGAACAACAAACCCCCGGTTTTTGGTGCCTCGGTTTTGGGCAACCAAATGGGTTTGGAAAACCAAACCGATCTGGTTTCCCTCACCCTAAGGGAGCTATCCAAGCTTTGATACCACCTGATGAGCTCTGACCTGCAAATATGCTTCAAGAACTCGAATACGATCGTTAGTTCCCGGGTGACACAAAACCGACAAATCTGAGAAGGAAAAATACAAAAGAAATATCAAACGTGCTCGGAATGTTGGCGAATCAGAGAAAAACTTACGAAACCCCGATGGTGAATATTGCATTGCAGTTACCCTCGGGTGGAAGAGAATTGACCTCCGCGCCATTTTCGCTGGTCACCGTTCAGCGCCTGAAGAACAGTCTCTAATGGCTATCCGCTCTGTACAACGTTCCCGCCGGCCCCGAACGGCACCGTGTTCTTATTTTTCAGTTCTACTCCTAGCCTCGTTCGACCCTAATAGGCTAATACTGTAATCGATCTAAGCGACTTCGTATCATAAGTTAATCAAAAGAGGTTACAAATGTAAATTAACAATATAAACTTACAAACTTAACACGAACGGAATCCTCTCCTCCATAAAGAACTGGAAGTCTACTTTTCCAAAACCTTCGCCTGCGAATTTGATGGATGAAAACTGTAAACTATGATCTCATGAAATAAGGCTGTCTCTGTGATTGAGCGATGGAGGAAAAGCTTCCCTTTGTTGCCAAGAAATCTTCTTCGTTTGTTAGCGATGGCTAACAAAGTTTGTTAGCCAATGTTCTACCAAAAGGAGAAGGAAAACTTGTAGTACGAAAATGGTGGAAATGAAACTTAAAAACTCATACTCAAGTTGCAGAAAACTAACAAAAGATGCTAGAAATAATCTTTGCACGAAAATAAAAAGAGAAGATAAGAAAAAAAAGCAAGAACACCAAACCGAAAAGAAGAACAACAAACCCTCGGTTTTTGGTGCCTCGGTTTTGGCCAACCAAATGGGTTTGGAAAACCAAACTGATCTGGTTTCCCTCACCCTAAGGGATCTATCCAAGCTTTGATACCACCTGATGAGCTCCGACCTGCAAATATGCTTCAAGAACTCGAATACGATCGTTAGTTCCCGGGTGACACAAAACCGACAAATCTGAGAAGGAAAAATACAAAAGAAATATCAAACGTGCTCGGAATGTTGGCGAATCAGAGAAAAACTTACGAAACCCCGATGGTGAATATTGCATTGCAGTTACCCTCGGGTGGAAGAGAATTGACCTCCGCGCCATTTTCGCTGGTCACCGCTCAGCGCCTGAAGAACAGTCTCTAATGGCTATCCGCTCTGTACAACGTTCCCGCCGGCCCCGAACGGCACCGTGTTCTTATTTTTCAGTTCTACTCCTAGCCTCGTTCGACCCTAATAGGCTAATACTGTAATCGATCTAAGCGACGTCGTATCATAAGTTAATCAAAAGAGGTTACAAATGTAAATTCACAATATAAACTTACAAACTTAACACGAACGGAATCCTCTCCTCCATAAAGAACTGGAAGTCTACTTTTCCAAAACCTTCGCCTGCGAATTTGATGGATGAAAACTGTAAACTATGATCTCATGAAATAAGGCTTTCTCTGTGATTGAGCGATGGAGGAAAAGCTTCCCTTTATTGCCAAGAAATATTCTTCGTCGCCCATCCAACAACCCTCTGTTGCGAAAAATCGTATACGCAAGTGCACGTGTCGCAAAAGTAATAAAGTTTGTATAAGTACGAGTGTCGATCCCACGAGGAATAATTATGTTAAATATTGAGTATCTAAATTTTAGTTTAATTTGAAAAGAAATAATAATTTTTGTGATTTAGATTGTAAAACTAAAATAATAATTCAAATAAAATTAAGCAGCAATTTAAATAAAAGATTAAAAAATAAAGAAGTAAGATTATATGCTGAGAAAATCTAGGGTTCCGATTTCACTTAACTAATCCTATTTATTAGACCTAATCCAAATAATTAAATCCTATTTCTATGTGTTGATGGCAATTTCACGAAAATATTCATCAATCTCTCTCGAGCAAAGACAAACTTATTCAATTAACGAATTATCACCTCTCGGTCTCTAATCCTGAGAATTAATTGAATATATTAGGAACAAGAAATTATATTACCACTCAAACGTCCTAACTATCTCTAGCCTAGGATCCTTTTTAAGGCAAAATATTCAGTGCACGGTTAAATTCTCCGCTCTCGCATCCCGAATCAACCCTAAAGTTCTTAGTTTTGGTGATCAAGCAAACCTAAGCATTACGTTCAGAATAGATTACTCAACACAGATAAAGAACAGAAAATTAAATACTTGAATTAAGAAAAATAAATAATCATAACTAGGCTACATCGAAACCCTAGAACAGGAAGATTAGTTCATACTAGAAAAATAAACAACAATAATACTAAATAGTTGCATAATTAAACAGTGAAAGGAAAAAGAAAAGAAAATTGAAAATATCCTGATCGCCGACGAAAATCGCCTCTGAATTGCTCTCAGTCGCCGCCTAATTGTTCTCTGCCGACTCCAGGATCTCCAGCATCTCTAAAGGCACTGCTCGTTAGGTTTTTAATGTTGTATTTTAACTCGATCAACGGTTGAGATTAGATCTGTCTTCAGGTGAACGGCTCGGATTAAAACACATCGTCTTTCCAAATATGTAATTGATAAGCGATCGATCTCTGCAATGGACAGAGATCGATCGCTGTCTTCTTTTTCTTGCATAGCGATCAATGGCTGTATCACATAGAAATCGATCGCTGTATGTTTTCAAATGTGTAGCGATAAATCTCTTTTCTTCAACTTTGAATTTTAATTCTTTTTCACCTCTTTTTCCAGCCATCCTGTTCTAAATATAATATCTGCACACTTGCACATAATTTATCAAATTTCTTCAAACACTTGAGAAAAACTTATCAAATCAAGTATACAAAGTATAAATAAGTGTGTAAAATACACACTTATCACCCTCTCACCTTGCGTAAAGATGCACCCTTGTAGATCTTTTTGATAGCTTCGATTTGCCAGGTGTCTCGTCAAAAACTGATACTTGTAGCCAAAGTTATTACAGTTCTAGTGGGGAAAGGTCAAATTCACTAACAAACAATTTTAAATTCACTAAACAAAAATAATCGATTCGTACATGCTCTTTAACGTCTTAGTGAACTTAATACATACATTCCAAATATGCAATTACAAGCAACTATATTACCAACAAAACCTTATTAATTTAAAACTCATCCAAACACAAAGTGAAAGCGACATAAAGCAAACACCAAAAGTAGAGGCTAGTTTAGGTTATGCACTTTTACTTACCTTTCACTCTTTTTAGTAATGTTGCTTTACCAATGCAAATTCGAATGTAAAAGGTAAATGTTTTCAGTTGAATAATATATTAACTAACAACAAACAGAACACTAAACATTAAACTCGGATTTGGCACAACATAACAAAACAGCAAAAAGTAAAATAAACAGAACACTAAAGAGCAACTTAAACCACTAAACAGTAACTTAAACCAACACAAAATGATGCAATTCAAACATATTTCTTAATGTTCAGATCCGTGATTATAACAACATGTTCTTAAGTGCTGGAAAAGTAAGACACACAGCAGCCAAGTAAGCAAAACCAAAAGAGAAAGAAAAATAACAAGTACAAAGTTTGTTAGCCAATGTTCTACCAAAAGGAGAAGGAAAACTTGTAGTACGAAAATGGTGGAAATGAAACTTAAAAACTGATACTCAAAATGCAGAAAACTAACAAAACATGCTGGAAATAAACTTTGCACGAAAATAAAAAGAGAAGATAAGAAAAAAAAGCAAGAACACCAAACCGAAAAGAAGAACAACAAACCCCCAGTTTTTGGTGCCTCGGTTTTGGGCAACCAAATGGGTTTGGAAAACCAAACCGATCTTGTTTCCCTCACCCTAAGGGATCTATCCAAGCTTTGATACCACCTGATGAGCTCCGACCTGCAAATATGCTTCAAGAACTCGAATACGATCGTTAGTTCCCGGGTGACAAAAAACCGACAAACCTGAGAAGGAAAAATACAAAAGAAATATCAAACGTGCTCGGAATGTTGGCGAATCAGAGAAAAACTTACGAAACCCCGATGGTGAATATTGCATTGCAGTTACCCTCGGGTGGAAAAGAATTGACCTCCGCGCCATTTTCGCTGGTCACCGCTCAGCGCCTGAAGAACAGTCTCTAATGGCTATCCGCTCTGTACAACGTTCCCGCCGGCCCCGAACGGCACCGTGTTCTTATTTTTCAGTTCTACTCCTAGCCTCGTTCGACCCTAATAGGCTAATACTGTAATCGATCTAAGCGACGTCGTATCATAAGTTAATCAAAGAGGTTACAAATGTAAATTCACAATATAAACTTACAAACTTAACACGAACGGAATCCTCTCCTCCATAGAGAACTGGAAGTCTACTTTTCCAAAACCTTCGCCTGCGAATTTGATGGATGAAAACTATAAACTATGATCTCATGAAATAAGGCTGTCTCTGTGATTGAGCGATGGAGGAAAAGCTTCCATTTGTTGCCAAGAAATCTTCTTCGTCACCCATCCAACAACCCTCTCACCTTGCGTAAAGATGCACCCTTGTAGATCTTTTTGATAGCTTCGATTTGCCAGGTGTCTCGTCAAAAACTGATACTTGTTGCCAAAGTTATGACTGTTCTAGTGGGGAAAGGTCAAATTCACTAACAAACCATTTTAAATTCACTAAACAAAAATAATCGATTCGTACATGCTCTTTAACGTCTTAGTGAACTTAATACATACATTCCAAATATGCAATTACAAGCAACTATATTACCAACAAAACCTTATTAATTTAAAACTCATCCAAACACAAAGTGAAAGCGACATAAAGCAAACACCAAAAGTAGAGGCTAGTTTAGGTTATGCACTTTTACTTACCTTTCACTCTTTTTAGTACTGTTGCTTTACCAATGCAAATTCGAATGTAAAAGGTAAATATTTTCAGTTGAATAATATATTAACTAACAACAAACAGAACACTAAACATTAAACTCGGATTTGGCACAACATAACAAAACAGCAAAAAGTAAAATAAACAGAACACTAAAGAGCAACTTAAACCACTAAACAGTAACTTAAACCAACACAAAATGATGCAATTCAAACATATTTCTTAATGTTCAGATCCGTGATTATAACAACATGTTCTTAAGTGCTGGAAAAGTAAGACACACAGCAGCCAAGTCAGCAAAACCAAAAGAGAAAGAAAACAACAAGTACAAAGTTTGTTAGCCAATGTTCTACCAAAGGAGAAGGAAAACTTGTAGTACGAAATGGTGGAAATGAAACTTAAAAACTCATACTCAAGTTGCAGAAAACTAACAAAACATGCTGGAAATAATCTTTGCACGAAAATAGAAAGAGAAGATAAGAAAAAAAAGCAAGAACACCAAACCGAAAAGAAGAACAAACCCCCGGTTTTTGGTGCCTCGGTTTTGGGCAACCAAATGGGTTTGGAAAACCAAACCGATCTGGTTTCCCTCACCCTAAGGGAGCTATCCAAGCTTTGATACCACCTGATGAGCTCCGACCTGCAAATATGCTTCAAGAACTCGAATACGATCGTTAGTTCCCGGTGACACAAAACTGACAAATCTGAGAAGGAAAAATACAAAAGAAATATCAAACGTGCTCGGAATGTTGGCGAATCAGAGAAAAACTTACGAAACCCCGATGGTGAATATTGCATTGCAGTTACCCTCGGGTGGAAGAGAATTGACCTCCGCGCCATTTTCGCTGGTCACCGCTCAGCGCCTGAAGAACAGTCTCTAATGGCTATCCGCTCTGTACAACGTTCCCGCCGGCCCCGAACGGCACCGTGTTCTTATTTTTCAGTTCTACTCCTAGCCTCGTTCGACCCTAATAGGCTAATACTGTAATCGATCTAAGCGACGTCGTATCATAAGTTAATCAAAAGAGGTTACAAATGTAAATTCACAATATAAACTTACAAACTTAACACGAACGGAATCCTCTCCTCCATAAGAACTGGAAGTCTTACTTTTCCAAAACCTTCGCCTGCGAATTTGATGGATGAAAACTGTAAACTATGATCTCATGAAATAAGGCTGTCTCTGTGATTGAGCGATGGAGGAAAAGCTTCCATTTGTTGCCAAGAAATCTTCTTCGTCACCATCCAACAACCCTCTCACCTTGCGTAAAGATGCACCCTTGTAGATCTTTTTGATAGCTTCGATTTGCCAGGTGTCTCGTCAAAAACTGATACTTGTTGCCAAAGTTATGACTGTTCTAGTGGGGAAAGGTCAAATTCACTAACAAACCATTTTAAATTCACTAAACAAAAATAATCGATTCGTACATGCTCTTTAACGTCTTAGTGAACTTAATAATACATTCCAAATATGCAATTACAAGCAACTATATTACCAACAAAACCTATTAATTTAAAACTCATCCAAACACAAAGTGAAAGCGACATAAAGCAAACACCAAAAGTAGAGGCTAGTTTAGGTTATGCACTTTTACTTACCTTTCACTCTTTTTAGTACTGTTGCTTACCAATGCAAATTCGAATGTAAAAGGTAAATATTTTCAGTTGAATAATATATTAACTAACAACAAACAGAACACTAAACATTAAACTCGGATTTGGCACAACATAACAAAACAGCAAAAAGTAAAATAAACAGAACACTAAAGAGCAACTTAAACCACTAAACAGTAACTTAAACCAACACAAAATGATGCAATTCAAACATATTTCTTAATGTTCAGATCCGTGATTATAACAACATGTTCTTAAGTGCTGGAAAAGTAAGACACACAGCAGCCAAGTCAGCAAAACCAAAAGAGAAAGAAAAACAACAAGTACAAAGTTTGTTAGCCAATGTTCTACCAAAAGGAGAAGGAAAACTTGTAGTACGAAAATGGTGGAAATGAAACTTAAAAACTCATACTCAAGTTGCAGAAAACTAACAAAACATGCTGGAAATAATCTTTGCACGAAAATAGAAAGAGAAGATAAGAAAAAAAAGCAAGAACACCAAACCGAAAAGAAGAACAACAAACCCCCGGTTTTTGGTGCCTCGGTTTGGGCAACCAAATGGGTTTGGAAAACCAAACCGATCTGGTTTCCCTCACCCTAAGGGAGCTATCCAAGCTTTGATACCACCTGATGAGCTCCGACCTGCAAATATGCTTCAAGAACTCGAATACGATCGTTAGTTCCCGGGTGACACAAAACCGACAAATCTGAGAAGGAAAAATACAAAGAGAAGAAAAAACAACAAGTACAAAGTTTGTTAGCCAATGTTCTACCAAAAGGAGAAGGAAAACTTGTAGTACGAAAATGGTGGAAATGAAACTTAAAAACTCATACTCAAGTTGCAGAAAACTAACAAAACATGCTGGAAATAATCTTTGCACGAAAATAGAAAGAGAAGATAAGAAAAAAAAGCAAGAACACCAAACCGAAAAGAAGAACAAACCCCCGGTTTTTGGTGCCTCGGTTTTGGGCAACCAAATGGGTTTGGAAAACCAAACCGATCTGGTTTCCCTCACCCTAAGGGAGCTATCCAAGCTTTGATACCACCTGATGAGCTCCGACCTGCAAATATGCTTCAAGAACTCGAATACGATCGTTAGTTCCCGGGTGACACAAAACCGACAAATCTGAGAAGGAAAACTTGTAGTACGAAAATGGTGGAAATGAAACTTAAAAACTCATACTCAAGTTGCAGAAAACTAACAAAACATGCTGGAAATAATCTTTGCACGAAAATAAAAAGAGAAAGAAAAACAACAAGTACAAAGTTTGTTAGCCAATGTTCTACCAAAAGGAGAAGGAAAACTTGTAGTACGAAAATGGTGGAAATGAAACTTAAAAACTCATACTCAAGTTGCAGAAAACTAACAAAACATGCTGGAAATAATCTTTGCACGAAAATAAAAAGAGAAAGAAAAACAACAAGTACAAAGTTTGTTAGCCAATGTTCTACCAAAAGGAGAAGGAAAACTTGTAGTACGAAAATGGTGGAAATGAAACTTAAAAACTCATACTCAAGTTGCAGAAAACTAACAAAACATGCTGGAAATAATCTTTGCACGAAAATAAAAAGAGAAAGAAAAACAACAAGTACAAAGTTTGTTAGCCAATGTTCTACCAAAAGGAGAAGGAAAACTTGTAGTACGAAAATGGTGGAAATGAAACTTAAAAACTCATACTCAAGTTGCAGAAAACTAACAAAACATGCTGGAAATAATCTTTGCACGAAAATAAAAAGAGAAGATAAGAAAAAAAAGCAAGAACACCAAACCGAAAAGAAGAACAACAAACCCCCGGTTTTTGGTGCCTCGGTTTGGGCAACCAAATGGGTTTGGAAAACCAAACCGATCTGGTTTCCCTCACCCTAAGGGAGCTATCCAAGCTTTGATACCACCTGATGAGCTCCGACCTGCAAATATGCTTCAAGAACTCGAATACGATCGTTAGTTCCCGGGTGACACAAAACTGACAAATCTGAGAAGGAAAAATACAAAAGAAATATCAAACGTGCTCGGAATGTTGGCGAATCAGAGAAAAACTTACGAAACCCCGATGGTGAATATTGCATTGCAGTTACCCTCGGGTGGAAGAGAATTGACCTCCGCGCCATTTTCGCTGGTCACCGCTCAGCGCCTGAAGAACAGTCTCTAATGGCTATCCGCTCTGTACAACGTTTCCCGCCGGCCCACGAACGGCACCGTGTTCTTATTTTTCAGTTCTACTCCTAGCCTCGTTCGACCCTAATAGGCTAATACTGTAATCGATCTAAGCGACGTCGTATCATAAGTTAATCAAAGAGGTTACAAATGTAAATTCACAATATAAACTTACAAACTTAACACCGAACGGAATCCTCTCCTCATAGAGAACTGGAAGTTACTTTTCCAAAACCTTAGCATGCGCATTGATGGATGAAAACTAGTAACTATGATCTCATGAATAAGGCTGTCTCTGTGATTGCGCGATGGCGGAAAAGCTTCCATTTGTTGCCACGAAATATTCTTCGTCACCCATCCAACAACCCTCTCACCTTGCGTAAAGATGCACCCTTGTAGATCTTTTTGATAGCTTCGATTGCCAGGTGTCTCGTCAAAAACTGATACTTGTGACAAAGTTATGACTGTCTAGTGGGGAAAGGTCAAATTCACTAACAAACCATTTTAAATTCACTAAACAAAACTAATCGATTCGTACATGCTCTTTAACGTCTTAGTGAACTTAATACATACATTCCAATATGCAATTACAAGCAACTATATTCCCAACAAAACCTTATTAATTTAAAAACTCATCCAACACAAGTGAAAGCGACATAAAGCAAACACCAAAAGTAGAGGCTAGTTTAGGTTATGCACTTTTACTTACCTTTCACTCTTTTTTAGTACTGTTGCTTTACCAATGCAAATTCGAATGTAAAAGGTAAATATTTTCAGTTGAATAATATATTAACTAACAACAAACAGAACACTAAACATTAAACTCGGATTTGGCACAACATAACAAAACAGCAAAAAGTAAATAAACAGAACACTAAAGAGCAACTTAAACCACTAAACAGTAACTTAACCAACACAAAATGATGCAATTCAAAACATATTTCTAATGTTCAGATCCGTGATTATAACAACATGTTCTTAAGTGCTGGAAAAGTAAGACACACAGCAGCCAAGTCAGGCAAAACAAAAGAGAAAGAAAAACAACAAGTACAAAGTTTGTTAGCCAATGTTCTACCAAAAGGAGAAGGAAAACTTGTAGTACGAAAATGGTGGAAATGAAACTTAAAACTCATACTCAAGTTGCAGAAAACTAACAAACATGCTGGAAATAATCTTTGCACGAAATAGAAAGAGAAGATAAGAAAAAAAAGCAAGAACACCAAACCGAAAAGAAGAACAAACCCCCGGTTTTTGGTGCCTCGGTTTTGGGCAACCAAATGGGTTTGGAAAACCAAACCGATCTGGTTTCCCTCACCCTAAGGGAGCTATCCAAGCTTTGATACCACCTGATGAGCTCCGACCTGCAAATATGCTTCAAGAACTCGAATACGATCGTTAGTTCCCGGGTGACACAAAACTGACAAATCTGAGAAGGAAAATACAAAAGAAATATCAAACGTGCTCGGAATGTTGGCGAATCAGAGAAAAACTTACGAAACCCCGATGGTGAATATTGCATTGCAGTTACCCTCGGGTGGAAGAGAATTGACCTCCGCGCCATTTTCGCTGGTCACCGCTCAGCGCCTGAAGAACAGTCTCTAATGGCTATCCGCTCTGTACAACGTTCCCGCCGGCCCCGAACGGCACCGTGTTCTTATTTTTCAGTTCTACTCCTAGCCTCGTTCGACCCTAATAGGCTAATACTGTAATCGATCTAAGCGACGTCGTATCATAAGTTAATCAAAAGAGGTTACAAATGTAAATTCACAATATAAACTTACAAACTTAACACGAACGGAATCCTCTCCTCCATAAAGAACTGGAAGTCTACTTTTCCAAAACCTTCGCCTGCGAATTTGATGGATGAAAACTGTAAACTATGATCTCATGAAATAAGGCTGTCTCTGTGATTGAGCGATGGAGGAAAAGCTTCCCTTTGTTGCCAAGAAATCTTCTTCTTTTGTTAGCGATGGCTAACAAAGTTTGTTAGCCAATGTTCTACCAAAAGGAGAAGGAAAACTTGTAGTACGAAAATGGTGGAAATGAAACTTAAAAACTCATACTCAAGTTGCAGAAAACTAACAAAACATGCTGGAAATAATCTTTGAACGAAAATAAAAAGAGAAGATAAGAAAAAAAAGCAAGAACACCAAACCGAAAAGAAGAACAACAAACCCCCGGTTTTTGGTGCCTCGGTTTTGGGCAACCAAATGGGTTTGAAAAACCAAACCGATCTGGTTTCCCTCACCCTAAGGGAGCTATCCAAGCTTTGATACCACCTGATGAGCTCCGACCTGCAAATATGCTTCAAGAACTCGAATACGATCGTTAGTTCCCGGGTGACACAAAACCGACAAATCTGAGAAGGAAAAATACAAAAGAAATATCAAACGTTCTCGGAATGTTGGCGAATCAGAGAAAAACTTACGAAACCCCGATGGTGAATATTGCATTGCAGTTACCCTCGGGTGGAAGAGAACTGACCTCCGCGCCATTTTCGCTGGTCACCGCTCAGCGCCTGAAGAACAGTCTCTAATGGCTATCCGCTCTGTACAACGTTCCCGCCGGCCCCGAACGGCTCCGTGTTCTTATTTTTCAGTTCTACTCCTAGCCTCGTTCGACCCTAATAGGCTAATATTGTAATCGATCTAAGCGACGTCGTATCATAAGTTAATCAAAAGAGGTTACAAATATAAATTCACAATATAAACTTACAAACTTAACACGAACGGAATCCTCTCCTCCATAAAGAACTGGAAGTCTACTTTTCCAAAACCTTCGCCTGCGAATTTGATGGATGAAAACTGTAAACTATGATCTCATGAAATAAGGCTGTCTCTGTGATTGAGCGATGGAGGAAAAGCTTCCCTTTGTTGCCAAGAAATCTTCTTCGTCACCCATCCAACAACCCTCTCACCTTGCGTAAAGATGCAACGCAATCAATCTTGCTGAAGGGTTTCCTTTTTTCCCTGTTTCTACCAGTTTGAAGAGTGATGCAATTTCCGCCATCATCTCCGACTGCAATTTCTCTTCAAGTTGAAATCTTCAGCTCGCAAAGGAATGGTTTCTAAACCCACGCACCAGCTTTAACTAAGTAATGTGGTTGAAATTAGATCAGTACATCTTAGTTTCCTCTAGCGACAGGTTTTTTTTATTGCTTGATTAGGTTGATCTGTAGAATTGAGATTGTAAAATCACTCTTTTTTCTGCGAATACATGACTGATTCTTTCTCCTTTGTCATCTCTTCTAGTTGCTGCTTCTTGGAAAGTTGTGAAGTAGTTGGTTTGAACTGGAGGATTGTTCCGAGAAAATCAATGAGTCATGATCATAGTTTAATCAAACCATTGTATCTAGTGAAAATTCATAAGAAATGCTTACATGTTGAGATTTTGATCGTTTTGTTCATATGATTGTCAGTTGTCACCTGACTAAAATGATGTTTGGTTGGCTTGAATTCATCTTCTGCTCACACAACGGAACTCAATTGTTGCAATGTAAGTTAGATATGCGACGAGTTAGCGAAGTCGACAAAAAAAGGCTTAAAATTCCTCTCGTTGTTTGTGTCGTACTCGCTGATATGGCCTTTTTCTCAGTAATAGATCCCGGTGATGAAGTTTTATTTTTTGGTTTGTCCTAGGAAACTAATAATGGCTGGAGGAGTTCCCACAAGCTTCCCCCCTGTGGGTTTGTTGATTCAAATTGTTGCTTCAACAGGTGAACGTATAAGTGGATTCATATCCATCTCACTGTATTAACAAATAATATTTAATGTTTTGACAATGAAAATCATTAACGTGAAGTCCACCATTTGAATCAGGGAGGCAAGTGAATCAACTCATTTATCTTTGATTTAATTAACTCATTTATACGTGGGATGCTATACCTTAATTGAAGGTTCTTCTTACTTACATCAAATCGTAAAAATAGTGGTGGAAGAAAAATAAAATTCTAAAAGTGTACGTTACACACTGCAGAATGTATTTTTCCCTCGTTAAATACTCACCTTTACATACTCTCTCTCTCTCTCTCTCTCTCTCTCTCTCTCCATAAATCTCTTATTCTGTAAAGATCTCCCCACGTAAAATCTTTCTCTTATCTTCACCCCTTGTGGAAGGCTTCCTCTCGGTTATTTTCAGAGACGATTTGAAGACTCGATTTTCAACATTGGTCAAGGAGAAAGATCCAATTTTAGGTAAGTTAATTTTCTCATTTTCCTTCCAATTCCAAAACTATCAAATGTCTAAAGTCTTACTTAAATTCTTCCTTGTTGAAAGGAGATTATTGTAGTGTTGTCTATGTGATTTTGAAAGAGAGAGAAATCTTGAATTTTTGGGTTGTTGTTGGAAGTTTTGGAAAATTGAAAAAATTAAAATTTTTGGTAAAATGAAAGATTTTATTTTTCTACCTCTATTTCCTAATTTTGAATCATCGATCTTGAGATAAATCTTTGATGGTTAAGAAATTGGTTGTACGTATTAATTTCTCACAAGTTGTAGAGCCCATCCGAGTTGTTTGTCTTGGTCGTCAAAGGTGTGAAGTATTAAATTTAAAATTTAGATCCTTGGACTCTTAGATTTTTGGGCTTGATCGGTTGTAGGTCCGCTCGAGATAGGGATTTATTTTATATTCGGTTAAGAATTATTTTAATTCAGTAATTAAATTCACTTATTTAGCATAAATTAATTATTTAATTTTATGACATTGTTTTATTAACATCTTTTTAAACTTCATATCTTTATTATTTGACGTGAACTGTGTGTTTTAACTAGAAGTAATAGGATAGCTAAAAAGTTGTGTCCTTGGGCGCGAAATCCTAAACCTGATCAGGGTAATTATGTAGCTTACGACCGCCGAGTGTCGCTGTTTTTAAATCAGGGTCTAGTTTGTTCGGAGTCCATGAGAGACTTCATTTTCACTGAATTTCTTTTAAAATAGTATAGTTGAGTTTAACTTAATTATGTACCATATATTAGTGAGATATTTTGACAAGTACCCTTTCGTACACTTTCTAAGAAAAAAAATGAATTTTTATAAAATGTTATTAATTGTTAAGTATAAGCATAAATATTTTATAAATGCTGAAAATAAATTTTATCCCTATTGAGTTTAGTCCATTTACTCCAAACGACCACCCTTTCAGGATCCAATCAAGAGGAGTTCTAGTTATCGACTCGGGAGCTGTCTTTTTACAAGGATTTTTTATAATTTTTTCTTTGAAGATTTGTTTTAAATTTTAAGATTATATACTATTGAAAATTTGTAAGATTTATTCTATTTGTTTCACGCTGTTATTTTATTTAGACTTATATCATCACATTATCTAGTGTTATTTATTGGACCTGTTTAATTCATGTGTTTCGGGCCCTAGTTTTCTGTTTCGGGACTGTTTGGCCCGACTTTCAGGTTGGTCGTTCCTCCTTCTGTCCCGAGTCCCCTTTCGGGTGTGACAATACATCCCTCCATCATGACGTCTTCTTTTCCTGAGACTTTAGCGATACAGGTTAATTTGTAACTGAGTTCCGATTTATGAACTTTGAGCCAATATATTTCCGCTTCTGATTGAATAAGTCATTATGAAATGTTCCATTCGCTATTTTACATAATAATCCAGTCTGTTTAATGTTGTTCTATGGTCTATGTTTCAGTTTGGAAAGTTGAATGGTCAATTTCTCCATCTTGTTTTGCCTTGGCAATCCGAAATATAAAGTCACTGATTCTGCTCCAGCGACTTTCCAAGAAGCTGTCTTTGCTGCTTCGAGAAGCCGTCCAGAATACTTAAAAGAGAGTGAGATCGGGGAACAATAATACTAGTATGGAATGGTTCGGGTGAAATTGATAAATCGCATTATCACAAAAAGAAGAAGAACGTAATCTGCAGAAAAGGAAAACGATAACAAGGAGTATTTTAAGTGTGTATCTGCTGGACAAAATGGGAAGAAACACTTTAAATATTACGTAATCTCTTACAAATCGATGAATTTACGCTGAAAAGATTTAAAGGAACTCATAATCATGCAGAGAAAATTGAAATACTCTTCAATACAGAGAAAAGGTGGTCGAGTTAGAGATCAGTGCAGATAGAATATTTTTTCCATTAATTTTTCTTCCCACAATTATTACTGGTTTTTTGTTTTCTTACAGACAGGAGTTTAGAGGGAGACAATGGACATAGAAATTAGATTTGTTTTGCCCGCCAATTGCTGCCACTCCCTTCAGCAGGAAAAAGATGTTAACAGGAGAGTTGCTTTGAAAAACAATTTCTCTGACACCTCAAAGGGGAGGAGACAATTCACATGGCTTGAACAGGTTAGCCTCAAAACCAGATTTCTTGACAGAAAACCAGATTCCAAAAAAAGGGTTTATCATGTTATAGATTACTGGGCTTCAGCTTACACACATGATCCTGATTAATCACTTCTAAGATCAGAAGTGAAAGAGTGGTAGCAAGCAGAAAAATCTTGAAAGCTGTTTTTTGTTAAACTCTTCTGTCTGTGAGTTAACTCTTACATAATTTGGATATGATTAGAAACTTAATCAGTCTAAAACTAGATTAAGAATTCATGTCATTGACATTCTCGGACTGTAGAACTGATCGTATTCACAAATGATGCTATAAACAAAAACCTTAGGACAAGCTGCACGAGAACATGACATTTGAGGAGGCAAATCCTCACATTACTTGTTCCACAAAACCACGACACTCGAGATAGTGGGTTCGATATGTATCTTTTCTTTATTCGAGAGATATAAATCGCCAACATAATAAATGCTTTTTGGTGATTAGAGTCAAATTTTCACTCGCAATCATGCTTTAAATATAGGGGTCCTAGATTGAAAGCATATGAGAGACAAAAAGGGTAATCACAATCACAATCAACGGTCCCAAATGCCACTCCCAAAATTTACAATCAAACCCACAACTAGGGATACGAAGAGGTTGCCAGCCAAATGAAAGATCCACCAAGAGAAAAAAAAAATGAGATAGGAAAAAATGTGTGCCAATATCTGTCATGTCTAAAGTCATTGCCTCATGGGGAGCCTCAAAATGATGGAAAGCAAGTAAACTGAAAAGCCAAAACTAGTGGAAAGTTCATGGCTAGGCTCTACTAGTATCCGTTGAAGTTTATCTCTTTAGTTTCTATGAATTTGTTCATATTGATCTTACTTTTTGCATCGGAATAACTGCTGGGTTTTTGTTGCTTTGGCTCGAGACTTTGGTGTATGCAATTCTCGTGCGAAAATCAATTTTGTTAACTATTTTTGGCATTACAAAACATTTAACTGGATTCTTAGCTCAAGATTGCTTCATTGATGCTTATTGTTTCACATTCTTAAAGTTTTCTGAGAAAAATTTGTATGAGTTTATACATTTGAGTTAAAGTTCTTCAGCAACTCAAATTCTGTTTGTTTCATTGTGTTTTGTTCGAGTAATAAAACTCTATTGTACTGACTCGATATAATGAATTTCTCTCATCTGCACATGATTTTCATGCAAAATCTGCCTTCTTTCTCATTTTTTCTGTTGTAAAGAAAAATTCACCGAGGAAGATGAAACAATAATTTCTCCAAAAAGCGAAAAGGACATGAACAAAAAGTAGTGGAGTGATATCATTGAAACAGCCTAAACAAGGTACAAACTAAAAAAAACCCTAGCTCACTTTTATACAAGGGTTCTTATCTTTCCATCATGCTCTAGGACACATAACTCATCTTCCTCACCATCTGGTTGTCGTTTTAGGGCCAGAGAGATCTCCAGCAGAGATTCTATGTCTGCAAGAACAAACACTTTCCGCACTTTTCTCGTGGCCAAGATAGGTCCAAGGACCGTCTGATTGAGTTGTGGGCAACTGGATTTGATCTGTTCTAAAAGAGTAGTACCAAGAGATTGTTGTACCCTTCAAAAACAGGCTCCAATGGAGGAAAAAAGTGCAGGGAGAGAGAGGGTAGGTAGGGTACCCACGGTCTAATGGAGAAGGAAGGCTCTTTTTTCAACTGTGAAAGCCACACAAAAAGCAAAAGGCAAAAAAGCGTAGCAAATGGATAGAAGAGTAGGGTCCGAGTGAGGCTGAATTTTGCATTATGCCAAGTGGTTTTGATATTGTGTACTTTGATGTCTCACTGTCCATTAAAAGCCTGTTATATTTCAATGACGTGGAATGTGGCCACCAGGGCAAAACTATACAATCTCAAGTCTCTCTCTAAACTAATAATACGCATTTTCGATTCAAACTCTAGAACCAATCTATGACTTAAAACAGACAATATTTTATTGGCATAATTTGAATTCAATAAGTCGATCACGTTATCACCAATGGAACGTGGCCTCCTTGTGCTATGAGGGCAAGAATTATTGCAAGTCTGACTGATACGAGAGAATTGCACAATCTCATGTCGGGTGAAAAAGGTAGTAAAAATTCTCTCTTTAGTTTAACAAGACTCATTTTAGAGTAAGATTAAGTTCTCTCCTTAGACTAACAAATCTATGTAGTTCTTGGCCCAAAAAGAATAGGATTTCACGTAAAAATTATTTATTAAATATATGCCGGTAACTTCATATCTAATAATTTGAATTTAGTAAGTCGATCACACTGGCACTAATGCACTCAATATCTGTGACGTTAAGAGTGCTCGGATGAGATTAGTGATAATTGGACCAAAAAATGGATCAAATCATTAGTCTAATTTAAAGTAAAATACCATTTTAAATTTGTAATCAAAGACTTTATTTCCTAGTCCCCCTCTCTCTATGTATGTTCACATTTAGTACAAGTGTTCCAAAAACAGACATGTAACACACAGTAGTCACACATGACATGTATTATTAGCCACGTGTCAAAAGGAGAATGAGTGGATTGTTCATCATCATCATATTTACTAAACTACTTCTTCATTGAGAAATTTCAAACACAAGGAGGGCATAACAAGAGAGATTGGACTTCACTTTGAATGCCTTTCTTTAATTCTTTGTTAACTAAGAATTATAGTTTTTCAGCAAATTTAACGAATTGACATCTATAATCCGAGAAGAACCATTGCTTTTGTTACTTCTTTTCTGTCTAGCACGATCGTTGATGAATTACTGATCGCATTTATGTCTCGCAGGAAGATCTTTAATGATATGATAGTAATTCGTTGCTACTCCGCTACGCTCAAATCTCATATCCCCCACTCACCTTGTCACACAAACTCGTTGTCGGTAAATTAATGAATAATTGATTAGGCATTGTTACTAAGCTTGTAGTTAGATTTAGGATTCTTGTTCTAGTTATTTATCACTTCATTGTTGTAATGGAGTTTTATCCTCATCGCTCGTGTATTAGAGTAGTACTCATCGACCATACATTTTAAGAGCTTGTACATAACTCGATGATCAAAATATTGAACGTAATCTGAGCTTATAGCATTCTTTTTTATGGTGTAAAGTCTGGTTTGGATGAGATATATTACAAGCCACTTTCAATGCCATGTTTCTTCTTTTTTGAAGAAAGAAAACTTCTGTCGAGCCAAGGCAATGGGGGACACTGTGATAGCTGTGTGAAGCCATTTTCATGCCTCCTACTACTCCAATGGCCGACATGCTAAGTCTTCATCAATCTCAACCAATAGCAAACCGACATGTGGCTCTCCCATTGAATTACCATTATACATGAACAAGTACAACCATGATTTCCTTATTTGATTACTAATAATACCTCCATTTTTAGAACCCTTTTCTTCTTCATTTTTCCTCCTCATTCCCCAAGTGTACATTCACTTCTAGTTACGCGTTCTGCATTCTAAGACGATAGACGATATGAGACTTTAGACATGTTAGACAAAATTATTATGCAGTTGAGGCATTTTATGAGCGAGTTGAATGTGAAAAATGTTGCCAAGTGATTCTACGATGATTACCACACGATCAAAATAGAAATCGATCATTTCGTCGATGGTTTGAATAGGTTTCTCGGCATATATTCATTTGTTCTTCAAGCCATAATAAAGAGGAAGTATAGCGTTATGAACTCTACCGAATAGTACAAAATTGTCAGTTTTATGTCGACTCTCGCACATCTTTGCTCTTGAATTTTACTCCAAACGATCTTATACTAGTTTGACATTGAATGTTATTTTTATGAAAAATTATCAATTTTAACCATGTACTATATCCGTAATTTTAAGTAGCCTCCTGTACTAAAAAACTGGCAAACCGAACCCTGTAGTATAATTCCGTTATCAGTCTTGACCTTCCGTCAACAATTCCGTTAAGTTACTATTAAAAAAATTTAGTGGTATTTTAAAAAAATACCAAACGATATTCAATTTACTTGAAATTTTAACCACATGTTTACTGAGATAATCTAAAAATTTTCGTAATTTTAAAATATTTTTACAATTTATTGTAATTTTATTTACTTATTTTATAAAAAAATTATAATAAATTATACAAGTGTTAGAAAATCACAAAACTTTACAGATTATCTCTTCATGATCTGTTTCACATGTAGTAAAACTTGCAAGTAAATTGAATATTTTTTGATATTTTTTAAAAATTAATCTCAGTTACTTCTTCACTTTATAATTTAATTTTAAAAAAATAGCAAACAATATTCAATTTACTTGAATAGTTTACCACATGTGCAACACAATATAAGGAGATAATTCAAAAATTTACGTGATTTTATAAAATTTATATGATTTATTATAATTATTTTATAAAATAAGTAAATAAAATTACAATAAATCGAAAAAATGTTTTAAAATTATGAAAAGTTTTGCACAATCTTCCCATGATGTACTGAACATGTGGTAAAAATTTCAAGTAAATTAAATATCATTTGGTATTTTTTTAAAATAACCCACATTTTAGTAAATAGAAACTTAACGGAATTATTGACGGAAGATCAATACCGATAACGGAATCATAGTACATGGTTCAATTTGTTAATTTTTTTTAGTACAAGAGGTTACTTGATATTATGGGTATAATACAGAGTTAAAATCGATAATTTTCCCACTTTTATAGTGCCTTTCAAAACTACAATAATTCAACGTGGACTTGTCTTCTCAGTCCCAACAAAACCTTTAAAAATGAGTCATTACAGGAAGAAAGTCAGTACGGCATGCTTGTTACTATTAAAGAAGCTGTAAACTATATTTAGATCTAGTTTACGAGAATGTATAAGAATTACATACAATCAATTCAGTCAAATGAATGAACGGATTCAACTTCGTCGTTCGAACACACGAACGTAGTCGTCTTTTTGGAGAAGTAGATTTTAGTTCTTCCGTGGCATGATCGGATCATTTCTATTTCATTAAATTTTAACTCCGACAACGTCGACAACCTTAGTCACCTCTCTCTCTCTCTCCCTAAAATATTGGTCTATAATACCAACAGTGTAAGTTGTCAAAAGATTCCTTCTCATAAACACAATTAAAATCCCCACGTTTTCCTCGGGCTCTTTATTTCAGTTCAGGCCTCCCAAGTAATCGTAGTAATGTATCTGCTTCTTCTGCATGAACCTGGAAAGAATCTCCATAATTCAAGATGTTCGCTAATTAAAACCTAGAAAACTGAAGAAGAAGAAGAAGAAAGAATCCATAATTACAGTAGAAATCAACCATTGATGAAGGATGTGAACTGAGTGGAATTCCTAAAGTGCATGAATTGTCGTCGTCAAAACTGTTTTGGGAAGGCTTCTATGAACCCTAATGCATTAACTTGCTGTTGAAACACAAATTTGACCAAGAACATTAAATAATAGTTCTTCCATCTCATATGGGTCCCATCTTGCAACACTTGATCACCTGTCTATAAGTAAAATTGGAAACTTATCCTTAAATTTTATGAGCTCTGCTCCATGGAAGGAAGCTCAGGCATGACATCGGATCAGAATCCCTCAACTCTAAAGCTCTTTGGGTTTCCATTAATGGAGCAAGATGAGGTGATCCCGGAGAGAACTGATAACACATCCTCCGAAGAAAGCAACAAATTCCGGTGCCAATTTTGCCGGAGGGTGTTTGCTAACTCGCAAGCTCTCGGCGGCCACCAGAATGCTCACAAGAGGGAGAGGCAAAGAGCGAAGCGAGCCCAGTTTTACACCCACCCTCGTTTTGTGTCTGGCTCGGGGCCGCTTATCGCCGCGCATGGAGGGAGAGCGTCACCGTCCGCTTCGTATTCTAGACCAGGGGCCGGAGCTGGGTCTAGGCCTGATCAATTGAGGCCCGTTTTGGTTTATTCTGATTCGTTCGCCGGAGTTCCTTCACGGGTTTGTATGACGAGGAGGCCATTGGAGTGTGACTCTGCAAATGGTGGTCCGATGAACTCTGGGTTTTCGTTGCCGGAGAGTGATGATGACGGCGTCGATCTGCATCTAAGACTTTCTCCTTGGGGTCAAGGGAGACAGAATCATTAATTCTTCATCGTAAAAACTATGTTTTGGAAAACCCACGATTATGATATGATCTCCCTTCTCTTGCACTGAGTTTTTAGATCGATCTCTCTCTCTGACTCTCTCTCTCTCTCTCTAGATTAGACAGTGGAGTTCGTGATTGTTCTTGTTGGCGTCGAAAAATGTCTCATTTTTCCACAAAATGGTGATTTGTTGTTCAATTTGGGAAAAGAAAAATCAACATCTACTCAGATTCTGTAAATAATTGTTAAATTTGATCCTGGCGTAGCTATTTTTCTAAATTTTCTGGACAAAAACCGACGAACTTGAATCATGTGATCACTCCATAATTTACTTTGCCGCTGTTCGAGTAGAACAATATCCACGCTTCTACATTTATTTTTTGCATGCACTAAACATCCAAGTATAAAATACAATGAACACTTGCATAAATTTCCACGTGCACTCAATCTACAGTGTTCTCCGAATCCTCTGTTTCTAAAACCTTCGTCATCTCCTAGAAATTAGCAACGAACTCTTCGGCCCTCGATTTCGTTATTCACACTCGCATCACCACCCTCTATCCGGTACAACTCGTCGAGATTAACGGCGGACGCAAACCGGCTCATACTAGAATACGAGCTCGAAGCAGACGGAGAAAACGGCAGGGATGGGAATTCATCGAATGGTTCCTTCCGTACCGAAAACGACGGAGGTCGGTAGTGAAGTCTCGCTTCTTTTTTCTAGCGTGATTGGTTTTCTCTTATAATTTGGTGGTACCCGAATTCTATACGGTAAGACCGGTTAAGTCCATGTTAGAAATTTCATTAGGGTTTTATTTTTTCTATAAATTCATGTAAGTTAGAGTCGCAAAACTCGTTTTTGTATTTTTTATCTTCATAGTAGATTTGTTCCTCTGCCGTGGTTTTTTCTCGAAATAGTTTTTTCACGTAAATCTAGTGTCCCACATCATATTTTCTTTTTCGATCTCTCAGTTTAATTTTTCAACAATTGGTATAAGAGCGACGTTGAAGATTTTCTGAAAGTCGAGTTTTGATTTATCGAATGTATCGAATGATTTTATAGGTTTGTAATTTCGGTGCGTGAAATTTACAATTTTAGGAAAAAATGAAATAAGGAAATAAAAAAAAGGGAAAAAGAATTTTTTTTCTTTTGTTTTGTTCTTCTCGCTGCAAAGAATAGAGAATGAGCTCCGAGAGGGAGTTGTCGTGCCATCGTCCGAAGAGAAGAAGTCGCCGTCTGTGAAGAAAATTACGGTCGCCGCCGCGCATGAAGAAGAAAGCACCGAGGAAGAAGACGTTCCTCGCCGCTGCCATCGCCGATCTACTCTGACGCAAAGCCGAGCTAGTCCGCTGCCATCGCCACCCATCTTCAATCTGTTCTGTTATGTTCAAGCTCTGTTGTCTGTTGCCTACACATAACACGATCTGCTGTTTGTTGCAAATTTGAAATTTGCGCTAAGGATGATTGCAAACAGATTAAAGATTTTTGGATTGATATTCTGTTTTTGAACAATTTTTCAATTTTTTTTTGGCAGAAAATTTAATTTTTCTAGGAGAGTACATTTGGGTTGAATTTCTGGATTTATTCTGATTTTTGCAAGCTGATTTTGGTTGATATATCATTTTTGGGTTTCAAATATTTGAAATTGAATATTCTGTTGAAGCCTGTTTTTCGAGCAATGAGTTCGTTCAGGTTTGATATCTCATTATTGGATAGGAGAACGCCCAAGCTACTATTAAGTCTTTGCCCAAGCCAAGAGAAACTGAGTCGATGGTTATCCAACTCAAGGCCCAATGTGTGAAGGAGGAGATTGTTAGGGTTGATCTCACATCAGTTGTGAAAGAGGCTTTGGTAGTAGTTTATAAGTGTGAGAGAAAGTCTCACCCCCTGACCGAGTTGAGAAGGCCCAACACCACCAACATTATTCCGATCGAACCGAGCTCGCCGCAAGCATTGAAGTGAAAACCCTAAAGTGAAAGGGTTAGCTACTGTTGTCATTGTTGAACACTAAAGAGCGGAGAAGACCTTAAGGTGAAAGGGTTAACCACTGTTATCGTTTTCGAACAGTGAAGAGAGGAGAAAACCCTATGGTGAAAGGGCTAGCCATGGTCATCGTTGATGAACAGTGAAGAGATGAGAAAAGCTTAATATAAAAGGGTTAGTCACTGTCGTCATTGTCGAACAGTGAAGAGAGGAGAATCGCCGCGTGACTGGGAAAAGAGTCTGTCGTCCGTGAAGAACACTGAAGGTTCAAAGTAGAAACCCTAGTTTCAGCTGGCGTCTACGAAGACACCATCTGCAGTCGTGACAGGAGAAGCGTACTATAACGACCCCTCTTTTCTAGTAAGATATTGTCCGCTTTGTAACGATCCGGGATTTGTCTATACTCAGGCTTAGATCCCTGAGTTTTGTCCTGCAATCGTACTCACGGATTTGTTTTCAACGAGAACTTCCTAGGTGGTCACCCAACTTGGTACTGCTCTCGCCCGAGCACTTTTAACTTCGGAGTTTTGATGGGATCTGGTGCAATTGTGCTACAAAACGCATCTTACTTTTTAGGGGAGACATCCTTTACATATGTTTTATTTCTATCTTTCCCCCAAACGATGTGGGATTGCGCCCGACTCCTTCTAGAGTCGTCAAAATCACCCCCCTTTCGGGGGCCCCATATCCTCGTCGGCCACATTTCTAGTTGGTTAAAGGTTCTGATACCATTTGTAACGACCACTCTTTTCGAGTAAGATATTGTCTGCTTTGTAACAATCCGAGATTTGCCCCGCAATCGTACTCACAGATTTGTTTTCAACGAAGACTTCTCAAATGGTCACCCAATTTAGTACTGCTCTCGCCCGAGTACTCTTAACTTCAGAGTTCTTATAGGATCTGGTGTAATTGTGCTACAAAACGCGTTTTACTTTCTAAAGGAGACGTCCTTTATATATGTTTTATTTTCATCTTTCCCCCAATCGATGTGGGATTGCGCCCGACCCCCTCTCGGATCGTCACACATACCGTGGAAGCCAACGAGAAAGCTTGTTGAGAAAGCCTCGGTAGTTGGCTGCTGAGCGCTCTGCGAACTGAAGATGTTCACTGTGTTACTGTGAACAGAGGCTGAGACAAGTCCAACCGCTGCAAGCCGAGAAGAGACTCTAGACGATCGTCTAAGAGCCGAGTCATTTAAGGTACATTGTCGCCGTCCGACAAAAAGACGAGAACACCGAGGATACTCCGATCACCATAATTTTCTTGAAGATTTGGATGACATTTTTGGGATTTGAAGATGTCATCATCGTGGTTTAAATGTTTTTAAACCTAATCAGCATTAGTTGCTAAGATGGCATATCAGGGACGTGTGGAAGAGGAAGATTTGAATATTTGTTTCCTTGCACCGCAATTTCTTTGAAAATTGAGATTGTCAGAGTTCAATGTTCCAGATTCGCTTTGAGTTTGGCCGAGTAGTTCGTTGGATCTCTCATGTGGAATTCGTGTCAATGTGGAAATGGTTAGAATTTGGTGACCCGAATTCTATACGGATCAGACCTGTTAAGCCTATGTTGAGAATTTCATTAGGATTTTTTTCTCTATAAATTCATGTAAGGTACAATCGCAAAACTCGTAAATGTATTTTCGATCTTCATAATAGATTTATTTCTTTGCCCGTAATTTTTTTCGAAAGGATTTTTTCACGTAAATCTGGTGTCTCACATCGTATTTTTTTCGATTTTTCAACCTTGTCTACCTTGGTTTTCTCTCTTTGTCCCTCCGGTCGCGGCAGCCGGAGGAGCAGGAGAGAGAAGTCAACGGTGAGAGAGTGGGACAATCAATACACCTTTATATGGGTTTGATCACGGTTGATCAACACTTCCGAATACTTGTTCGACTTTTGATTCAACAACTTATAGATTAAGTCGATCTAAACCGAACTCTAATTCTTGAATGGGACGTTCAGGCGAGGCAATCAAAAACATTAATACATGCTGTTTCGGGGGTGAAGTAATTCGTGGTGACGCCAGTGAGTAATTTATGATTGTTTAATCGTACTGGAGGATCCCACGTGTGAATCAACCCCCTTAAGTGGGTCCTGCATGTTCTCCCACTTTGAATCATTGGTTGGCTCTTTGTTAATTGTTACTTGATAAGATAATTAGGTAAGATAACACGTTACTTAATCTTCAACCAACCAAAGGATGAAAAAAATGCTAATCCAATTTTAAAAAATTAAACTTGTTTCGATGAGGTGTGCGGCCTAATCTTCACGAACTTGGCCTAGTCACGGTTTCTAATTTCATGGTAGATCAAATATAAAATAAATGATCAACATTATATTTAATGATATGTTGTAGTGGATAAAAAAATAATATAATATTTACATTTTATTAACGTGTCAAATGTTGATCAGTGTAATTAGTGATATATTTTAATTATTTGTAATTTGTTGCACTGATCACCGATTACCTATGTCAAGAAATAAAAATTAAAAAGTAACAATTTCTAGCTGCTAGCTAATTCTTGATCTTTATTTTATATTTTCAAATCTTGTAATATTAGTGAGACGAGTTTGACCTTGAACCTAACGTCGACTATCCCAATAGCTAGTTGTGAAACCAATAAAATTGGTCCACTTCAACCCGCGTTACCCATCTTCACTTTCCCCACACCGCGTATGCAATAATTATAAGCTTATTATATAACAAAACCATTTCTCCACTCTCCCACCATCTCCGATCAAACTACCGACTTCACAATTCCTTCCATTCTTTATGCATTCTACTTTCTCCACCATTCTTTGCCAATTTCAAGCCATCAAAATGCCAGCGCATAGAGCATGGAACTCCGTTCGCATGGCGCTATTGTGGGCGAGAAAGGGTGGCATTTTCAATCGCCGACTAATCATGGACCAACTCCGTCTTGTCCCCAAGTTTATGAAAACTCTCGGCCATCCAACTCAACCCCGCCATTTACCATACGGTGAGCGTCAGCTGTCCTTCAACGACACCCCAGTTTTCCGCCTGAAAACGCACCATCTGCGTTCCGCACGGTTCCACCTGCCGCACATTCCCTGCATTAACCGGCCAGTCGATTCCGATCAGGAGTGCACATTGTTCGACTGCAACGACCAAGTTTACAGCTGCGAGGTCGTTCAGATTTGTGATGACACGGAAGATGGAATCAATGCAAGGGCGGATGAGTTCATAGCTAAATTCTTTGAGCAACTGAAGCTGCAGAGACAAACTTCTTATCTGCAGTGCGATGAGATGCATTGTAGAGGCGAAATTCAATAACTATGACGTTCCTACAATGAAGTTTTTCTCCTCTGTTTTGAACTATTCTCGTCAAAGGTAGTAATACTGTAACAAAATGAGTTCTCAGAGATTATGACAAACAAATCCATGGAAGAAAACAGAGATTTCCCACAAAGCATTCAGTTTCAGGTTAAACTCATAAACATCAATAAACTTCTATTCTGGCATCCAAATCTGTTTGCTACCTACTGCTTTTAAAATAAAGTGCATCTTTCAAGAAGTTTCATGCAGGAAGATACATATAATTAGTGATATGATTGCCGGCTACAGCAAACCTTTTTCGCTCGGAGAGAAACATGAACTGGAAAGTGCAGCAAGAAACTAACTAAAACGGGAGATCCATTCCAATGAAAACGTGTTGCGCTTTCATCTGCCAAAAAATTTTGATCTTTTTTCTGCATTGTAACATTGGACAACATGAGCCAATGAAGGACGAGCGAAACTATTTTGTCTTTGTAGAACTGGTGTTCAATCTATACCCAGGAAGGAAAAAAGGGAAATTTATCAAAAGTTTAATCCTTATTGAAGGCAGGCTTACCTTAAAGAAAGGATAAATGAGTATCGAGATGGGAAAACTGCAGATCAACTTCCATTCTCCTGTCTTTTAAGATATGATTCTAATTGTCCGGTTGCAGCCAAAATGAAACCTACAGGATGCAACAAGATGATTTAAACACGATAAGTAAATTCAACACTGTGGAAGCTTGCCGATTTTGTTCTTGAAATATAATAAGTAAAATCATATTTTGTTTGATAATTTGATGAGTAGCTACCTAAGAAAAGTGGTGATGGCCTCCCAGGTCGTGATTTGAACTCTGGATGAAATTGCACGCCCACGTAGAAGGGATGGCTTGGAAGCTCCACAATCTGCATATAGATGTGATTTCAGAATATCTTACCCTCATGTTAAAAAATTCTACCAAAATCAATTGAACAGAGAAGTAAATAGACAGTATCAAAACTCAGCTACTTTTGCATGTGAAATAAAAAATGCCTATTTTTTTTAACTTCTATAGATGTGAATTTTAATTCTGAAAAAGGAAAATATAGTTAAGCACTAATAGGTCCATATAAATCAAGCATCACAACCCACCTCCATTCTTTTTCTACTTTCATCCTTTCCCACAAATGCAAGGCCAGCTTCTTCTAAAATTCCAATAACCTCGGGATTTACCTGCAACAAAAAGCAGCAAGTCCTGCATTAATAATATGTCATGCTTGTGATCCATGCTTTAAAAGGAATGATGATTTGCGCCACAGAGGCAAGGTGCAGAGCAGATTAAAGAGTATTAAATTAGAAATTGCAATAATACAGATCATTTCTTACGAGAGAAAAAATAAAGGCAAAAACCACAACATTTTTAATAATACAGATCATTTCTTACGAAAGAAAAAATAAAGGAAAAACCACAAAAGATTAAAGGAAATAAAAAAGAGAGGTGTTTCAGCATCAAGAGCCTCAAACCAAGGTTTAAGCCTCAGGACAGGCAGAGTGAGGCCTCAGCCCCACTCATATAACTGGAGGCCTGGGCCCCAAGAAATTTTTTCTAAAGTCTCAACTTGAGATGCGCATCAAGACACAAGCCTCAATACCTTTCACAGCCAGAGAAATGGTCCAGCTAAGCATAAAGATTTAGTCTGCAATAATATTTAACAAACCTCATATCTATGCCGATGCCGTTCTTCCACATATTCCGAGTTGTGATACCTGTCAATTATTAGAAAGGTACTCAATGTGGGTTATTCCAACTCATACTATGAAGTAAAATTTATGTGATTTTCAATGCCATGTATTGATTTTAAAGATCATGAGTAATTATTCTACGAGGAAAAAAAAAGGAGAAGGAACAAAGCATCAAAGCCCTTATTACACTGATACAATCATCTTTAATCAATAACTTGCACGAGTAAATAACAGAGAATCAATATATGTCATACAGCTTTGAGGTAATGCATTCAGCAGACTCGAAAAGTGTTCTCCGTGATCCTAGTCTCATTGTGCTTCCCATATGTGTTTTTGAACCCTATAATTTAAGGTCAAAACATAAGATGATTAGGGAAGTAATCAGACTGTGCGGAGATAGGGATAAGCATATTGACGATGCACCTCAGGCATAAACATAATAACACAATTCGATGCTTCAGCATCAAACTCTTCACTATTTGCCCTTTCTAAGCCCAAAACCTACAATAAAAAGTGCATGTTGCAATAGCACTGGTTTTTCATTTCAAAAAATGATAGCATCATTTATACTCACAGATCTAGCAAACTCAATTACGGATATCTGCATGCCCAAGCATATCCCAAGGTAAGGAATATTGTTCTCTCTGGCATACTTTGCAGCCAAAATCATCCCTGTCACACCACGATCTCCAAATCCACCCGGAACTAGGACACAGGCAGCATTCTGAAAGTGTAAGTTGCGTCAAGAGCACTTTCAATGCAACTATATGTCACCATTAAAATTTCATCGCTTTTCTTCCACAAATTTGTTTACCAAATAAAGTAAAATAAAATTAGAGCAAATCTTTGATGCCTATTTTCTGGTGGCATCATATCACTAATTATTCAGGTGATCAGAAACACATCACAACCACTCATAGCTTTCTGCATACAATTTCTACAATATTTACAAAGCCAAACTCTCAACCGAAATCCCTTCTATATATACTAATTTGAAGGATAATTACAAAAAAAAAAAAAAACGAACTCTACTGGAAGCTTACCCTTAGAGTCTCCCAAGCAGCTGCATGCGCCTCTGGTGTCTATAAAAAAGTTAATAGTGCAACAAGAGAAGAAAATTGTAACAAGATCCTCCGGAAATACCACATTTTAGGATCATTACCATTTTGGCACTATCATCTTCAAGGTCAGAAGCAGCAATCCAGTCAATTGATGGCTTCAATGAACATTCAACGCAAGCATGTAGAAGGGCCTGTGATGCATGCCAAAGTTATTAAAAGGTTTTCATGTACTGTAAATATAACATCCACGTCCGTAAAACCAATACCTCACTTTAAGAGAAGGCATCAAGTCCATTGCTAGAAAAAACATAATGCAAGGAAAAAGAGATAAAATAGAACCTTCACTACAGAGAGATATGAATCTGTTAGGCCAACGTACTTCCCAACCATTGCAATTTTTACCTGTAAACAATTGCCACATTTACATCGTCAAAACAACAAAAATGGACAAAAAAAAAAACTGAAAATAATAATTTAGGCACTGACAGATTTAGTGAGATTATCATAAGTTTCTGCCATCCTTGTCCATTTTTGCAGATTAGGAGTTGAAGCAATGCTGAAATAAAATTTTACTAATTCAATGAAATAACCAATATTAATCCAGTTCTGGAAACTTATCTATAGAATAGACCTATCAAAATTAATTATCAGCAGAATCAAATGATTTTGCCACTGGGTGCTCAACTCTATCAAGTAAGAAATTTTAGAACATGATCTAATGCCCTTTCGTTATACAGATACGATAAAATGTTTTTCTTGCCAGGGAATAATCGTTAACCATTGGAATCTGGAATAGCTGTGCCTGTTAGTTGCTCACCAAACACTAGCAAAATATTATAATAAATTAAATTTGAGATTTATTCGTCAAAATTAAATCTTTTGAATATCAATTTAAGTTACACAAACACAAATATTACCTGAGTAAGTTGAGATGTTTAAGAATTGTGTGATGAGCATTTTGGTTCTGAAACACAAGTGACTTATAATGAACAACTCAACAAATACTATGAGATACAGAACAAAAACCAAATAAATGTAACAAACTACCCAAAGCAAGAGAGGAATATGCCAAATGTTTGGAACATCATGGATATTGAGTATATTACCAATCTGCCAAAAACACATACAAAAAGATGAAATTGCTACTAACAAAAAACATAATTTTGATATATATATAAACACACACAACTTATAAAGATCAAAGAGTTGATGCCTACTGGAACATGGCAAAATTGTGAAAGCTTCTCCTTTGTAGGCGCCAGTAAAGGCTGCATGATGAAATAAAATTAAAAGTAATCTATAGACAAAGAATGATATGATAAACTCCAAATGACACTCTCAAGTGTTTTATTTAACATATAGAAAACCAAAAGATAAATATCTAATTAAGTACAATAAGATAGCTGAAAAACATGAAACATACAATAGCAATAGTGATCTGACAAGTGTGTCAACAAGTAACATTAATTCATCAATTTATTTAAGCTGAGTCACGTGATACAGACCATGTACAAAGAGAAAAGCACATTTAGATTGAATCCACCTTTAGATCCTTAGGCAGCATGTCCAAGCAGCATTAGTGAAGAATTATACCTGAGCAGACCGACATGCTAGCAAATCTGGAGTCAAGCCCAGTGCTCTTAGTTCTCGTACACTATGTTGTGTAGGCTTTGTTTTCTGAGAGAGAGAAAGAGAGAGTTACCTTCCCTTGAAAGAAAGGGAGAATGACTTTAGCCAAGACAACTAAAATGGTATTCATAAACAAAAGTTCAATAATATCTTTTAAAAGCACAAAAATTTGTTGAAACTCTGATTACTACCTGCTCTCCCACAACACCCAATACTGGAATCAAGCTCACGTGAATGAGACAGAAATTATCTTGTCCTGAGAAGCCAATTAAAATTAAGAGATAATAATAACTGCATGAATTCAAATACTGGACAATATGTACTGAATCTAACCAACTGAAAAGGACAGTTGCCTCAAAGCTTCAATAAATGGCATTGATTCAATATCTCCTGAGATAGGAAAAAATGGATTAAACAAAATAATGTTAATATCTTTTCTCTACAATGCCACTTACCTACGGTCCCGCCTAATTCTATCACACAAACATCAGCTGGACCCTCTTTCCCATCCACCGGAATAACTGCCACTGATTCAATCCGGTTCTTAATTGCATCAGTGACGTGTGGAACCACCTAAAGTCCAACAAGGATGTTCCTTAATCAGCGTCATATTGTCACTCAAAAATGATACGTAAAAAAAAATTCTTCATCGGCATCACCTGAACAGTTTTTCCTAGATAATCTCCCCTTCTTTCCTTCTCAAGAACAGACTGATCAAAGATCAAGGGTAAGACAAGGTCAGTGAGTTAAAGAAATATTGAATTTAATAAACATGTGTATCTCATCATTTTAGTCACCTGGTATATCTTTCCAGTAGTGATATTGTTGTCTCTTGTAAGGGTTACATCTAAAAATCTCTCATAGTTTCCCAGATCTAAATCAACCTGTTAAAAGAAAACAATTACGAACTTTTGAAGATGAATAGTATGAACTTTTGAATATTTTGTTAAAAATCAATATACTGGTACAACAAGACGAAACTTCAATAAGCAATTTCTCACAATGTCCATGAACGCAAGTATAGTTGTAAGTAAGATACCTCCCCACCATCATCAAGAACGAAAACTTCCCCATGCTCAAAAGGAGACATGGTACCCGCATCAGTATTCAAGTAAGGATCTGTAATTTAATGAACAGTTAAAATGAAGGAGAAATAAAAGAAGAAACACCAGCCTAAAAATCATAAGAAAAAAACACAAAGAAATTTGCCTAACACGCTGAATGTCACTAAAAGTATCCCCATTGACCAATTATGTTAAGCGAATCAGATTGAAAAAAAAAATATTCTAAAAACAGCAGAGACGTATTCAAAACATGAAAGGTAGAAAATGGCGAATGAGTAAGAAAAAAGCAAAGAAATATATATAGAAACACGCGCATCGGAACAATATTATGTCTAAAGAGGCATGCATATGTAAATGTACATAAGCATAAACACTTTCAACCGTAATATAAACAGAACTATCTTACAGAAGCTATTCCAATAACCAAGTAATCGACAATCAGACACAAATTTTACCCAAAAAAATTCAAAATCGGCAGAAGAAAGGGAAACAAGACACGATTCATTATCAAAAACAAAAATCTCATGCATAAATAAACAGGACAATACAAAGAAAAAGAGCGAAACAATGAGAAATAGAGATAGTGAGATAAAAAGAAACCAATTTTAATGGAAGTAACGCGAAGGCCGCAAGCTTTGAGAACGACACCAACACTGCTAGCAGTAACGCCTTTGCCGAGGCCACTGACTACACCTCCGGTAACCAAAACGTATTTCATTGTGCCTGAAGTCGCTGTTTCGCCTTCGTCTTCGTCTTCGGGCTACCGAGTTTAGTTGGGGAATGAAAAGAAGTTGAATTCAAACTGAAGACTGAAACCGCGGGAGATAGGCGCCGGGAAGAAGAGACTCAGAACAGAAAAGCGAGGGCAGGCATTGAAAAAAAGCCGGATCCTCCTTTATATATTTTTCCTTTAAAATAAATAATACCTTGTATTGACTTGAATATCCCTCGGCCAATAATACTAATTTAAAATAACCTATATTTATTTATTTAATGTTTGGTTTGTCACTCACCCTGTAATTTCAAGTGTTATATTTTAAACTTTACCCTAAATAATATATCGGAATTAATTTTAACGAAAGATATGAAATTACTAAAATGACCTCAATGACGAAAATTTTGAATAAGCTTTATACTACACCATATCCTCAAAACATATACAGGCACGATTGTGATGGGTTTAGCCGGAAATATTTGATGAGAATCTCCAAAAAGATTCTATTTTGGGTGTTTTCTGGCCTGGTGTTTTCGCCGGACCTGTGATTTTCTTTTGTGTATGTTTTGTGTGTCGTTTCAATCGATTTTATCTCAATGAGGTCGTTCGAATATTTTTAGTCTTTATCGCTTTATTATTTATTGGTATTATTGTGGCGCACGACTTATTCGAGAAAGAATTGTACCAGAGATATGCATCTTCCACTTAAAGAAGCACTAAGGATTATTGTATTCAAAAGGATGCTTCATCTGTATGTGTGATTCCATCTGTCTAATGACATTTCTCTTTCTTAGTGTCCACCATTTCCTCTCTAGAACAAGGAATCTCACCCCATTAAAACCATTGTTTTGTTCTTTTCTTTCTTTCAGGGGTGAGCAGAATCGGACCAAACTAGTGGAAACTATTTGAGTAAATCGTGATCGGTTAAAATGTAAGAAGTTAGTAGTCTACGATTGCAATTCACTGGTCTTAAGGTCGAGAGAAAAAAAAAAGGAACTGTGAAGAATGAAACCGTCTAATAATCAACTAAAAAACTAGACCAAATCGCACCCCACAGCCCCAAATTTCGCACATGCCACAGGACCAAAACTCAGCCTCCACCTGACGACTGAAGAGTCCTATACATTGGCGACTGACTAGGGGTGGGCAAAATCATACCAGAACCACAGTTTTAACTAAACCGTGCAGTTCGGTCCCGGTTCAGGCCAGTTCTATCTACCTACGGCTCCGATTCCGATTCCAAATTTCAAGAACCGTGCGGTTTGGTCGGGTTCCAGGTTCCGGGACCCCAAGAACCTTGAAAACCGAACCAAACTGCGAGGTCAAATATTCGACCAAAAAACCGGTTAAAATCCAACCCAAAGTCAAAAAAATGGGCCAAAACCCAACCCAAAATCCAAAAACCCAGCCCAAGAACAACAACAAAATATAAATAATTTAAAAAAATTAAAAATTTTGTGACCGAACTGGGATCGAACCCTCGGTTCTAGTTTCAATCCCGGGTGAAACTGGATCCAACAAAACCGCCCTCACCCCCTAGCGAGCAGCGACAATGTTTCAAAATAATTAGCATTCATATCATAATACAACATTAGAAAATAATGATTTGTTTCCCAACAAGTACTTAGATTTAAAAATTTGCCTAATATTCTACTTTTAGTTTGATTTGATCAGGATTCATAATCATTGGTAAAACATTCCATAAATTTGCTTTGTAGCATCCCTAACATGACCTACAAAAACCAGCAATGGCAGTTGAGATACTTGCCACAAATCAGTTTAAAGATTGCTATAAAAGCTTAACATTCACTCATCTGTAGCTCACAGCTTCGCCATTTACGACCTCGCCAATTCTGTAAGTTTTAAGATCTCCCCGTCCATCCCCGAGTATTCTGTCTGCCGCCTCTTGGCTCACTACGAGAACCATTCCGATACCCATGTTAAAAGTCCGTCTCATTTCTCCGTCTTCGATTTTCCCGGCCTAGATTTTAAGAAAATACATGATTTGCAGAATAGAAACTACAAATCTACAACACAATCAGAGATGAATAAATCATACTATAAATCAGAAGGGAAGAACATATTTCGAGTAGAAAGGAGTGGGAGTGATATTCAGGATCATGCTTATGAATGTTCCGTTATCTTAGTTTATTAGGGTTTTCTGAGTAAAACATGGTTGCTTAGACTTGTGGCTAGATTTACCTCCTGAATCCATTTAAAGACCGGAGGAACATCCCATGAATCTTTATAGATAAGAGCTCCACATCCGTCGGGAAACACTCTCGGAATATTGTCGGTAAATCCTCCACCCGTAATATGGGCTATTCCGTTGACCCCTCCTTTACTTATCAATTCAAGCACCTACTTCCGGAAGCAAAAAATAGTAATGAGATATACAAATAAGGATAATGTTAATTTTACATTCTAATTTTACCTATTGACGTTGTGCTTACGTGTCACTCGTTAATAGTTTTAATAATTAATCCAACTTCACGTCACAATGTAAAATTAGAAGTCAAGCCTAAGATTGTTCATTCTTAAATTAGGAACAAAGTTGTAACCTGTTTTACATATATTACGGTAGGGGCCATCAAGGCTTCGCCCAGAGTAACATCAGCGCCGGGAAGTTGGTCCGTGAGTGAGAGACCACTTCGCGCAATAACCCTATAGAAAGCGACACATACTTAGATCGAGTAAATGAGATATATTCGAAAGGGACGATATAAGGAAGAAAATGAAAACTAACCTTCTTACAAGAGAAAATCCATTTGAATGGACCCCACTGGACGGTAAGCCGATGATGACGTCTCCGGCCACAATGTCTCTACCATCAATAACTTGGTCTTTTTTAACGATACCAACTGCAAAGCCACTTAGATCGTACTCCCCGTTTGCATAAAAGTCCGGCATCTCGGCAGTCTGAAATGTAAAGATTGAATCCAACTTACACTTGTGTGGAAAGTATCGAGAAGGGGGAAAAGAGGCATAACCTTAGCTGTTTATTACAACTTAACCAGCGCAATGCCGAATAGAAAGTACCAACTTTTGAAGTTTTCTTCAGAAAAAATATCGTTTTTTTAATGCTAAAATTGAAGATATTGACACACACATATCGCGTTCCGGGCAATCATAGATTCTGTCAATATCATCATAACAAACTACTGTGATCATAGATTCTGTCAATATCTCGAAGCCACGTTGTTCGGGTTTCAAAAGATTTAATGCAAGAAAAATTGCATTTGAAGTTAGTTCATTTCGGTCTATCTTAGCACAAGAATGAAAATTATTGTACCTCGCCCCCGAGAAGAACACAGTCAGACTGTTTGCAACCTTCTACGATGCCTTTTATAACCTTGTTCATCAGCATAAAAAAAAAAAGACAAATATAAGCTCGTGATCAATTTAACTAATCAACTTCTTTGAAACCACAATCAATCGAGCAATTCCGAACATTTCTACACCTTCTCAGCTAGATCGACATTGAGATGACCCGTAGCAAAATAATCAAGAAAAAATAACGGCTTAGCCCCGGAGGTAACAATGTCATTGACACTCATCGCAACCTGCGCGAAAATTTTTATCAGATAATAGCTTCAATTTGTTAAAGGGTAAAGACAATAATTCAGTAGTGTCGTCATTTACCAGATCAATCCCAATAGTTTCATGGATTCCAGTTTCAAAAGCAAGTTTCAGTTTTGTTCCAACACCGTCAGTACCGGCTACTAAGTATGAATCACCTACTCAAGTGAGCTCAATCAGACAACATGGAAAAAAACAAAATCAAAGCAACCACTATTAACCATTATCAACACTCCTAAGTCATTCTCAAGTTTTGTGCAAACTCTGATGGCTAAGAAAATTTTCAAAAAGTCGCCATTAGAATCCTTCTTCATGGATTAAAGGAGACTAGTTTCGATGAAAAAGATGATCTTTCTTCCCATCTAACATGGATTTCCCATTAGTTCTAATGCAAGTTCACCTATTCTAAAATGAGAAGCCAAAAATTGTATCTTTCTCTTCACAATCAGGAAGTTTATAGCTTTCGTGTAAAATAAATAAATTAATTGTTCAAACTGGCATGGAGATGAAAAGCAGAGTAAGATTGTTCGTACCGAGAGGGAAAAGACCGCCAAAACCTCCTATTCCAGGAGCCATTTTTGCAATCCTCTTAACAAGCTCCGACCCAGCATCTATGTCAACACCAGCGTCCTTATAAGTCAGGCCGCCGCCGTTTTCACTTACACCGCCGCAATTATTCGACGTAGAAAACAGGCGGCTATTGGTTTCAATCCTCCCGCACCCAATTCCCCGCGACGCAGCCGGGAACCTGAGAGACCCAGAAGAGAAGCATTCGTTTGAGGAATCAGAGTGAAGCATTTGAGTTAGCTTAGGCTTCCGCTTGGAACATTTGGTAGATGCTAGTAAGCGACGAGAAAGATCGGTTTTTGGTGCGAAATTGGTGGCCATGGTGGCGGTAGAGATTGAAGAAACCAGGGGCGGGGAGAGCAGAACTAAAGTACTTCTTCAACAGACCGTCCACTCTTCATACAACCCTGGAGACTTGAACTAGACTGGAATCGATCGCAATTTTCTTCTAAAAATTGAACTTTTAGAGTTTACGGATTTAATTATTTTCGTAATATTTAATACGGTAATTTACAAAAAAAAAATAAAAATAAAAAACAATAAAAAATTTATATTAACAAATTCGCTCTTAAACTATTGGATAAATTTCAAAATTGACTCTTAAAATATGAAGGTATTTTCAGTTGATACCTTAAACTTTTAATTTAGTCAATTGACACATCAGACTTTAAACTATCAGCGATGGACATCTTGTCGTTATTGTTTCCGTTAATTTCGTTAATAATCTTTAAAAATAATTGTTTTGTTCCTTAACTTATTTTTATTGATTATATATTTTTTTAAAAAAAATTATTTATTAAGATTAATTTTTTTCAATTAAATACCAATAGTTAAAACATAATTAATAAAATCAATACCAGACAAAAATTGTTTTTTTTTTTTTAAATACGATCAATAAAATAAATTAAAGAACAAAACAATCATTTTTTTATGGTTTATTATCAAAATTAACAGAGACAATAACGACAAGGTGTTCATTGCTAACAACACAAAATCAGATGTGTCAATTGATGAGATTCAAAATTTAAAGTATCAATTAAAAACACCCTTATATATTAGGTTGATATTTATTTACCATAAACTATTATCGGTTAACAAAATAATTATCACCAAGTTCTCCCTCCCTCAATTTTACGTTAATAACTTTTAAGACCGGGAGTTCACTCTCGAACATCGAGTTACTGTTCTCGAATAACGAGCTCCGTTCTAGAGAACAAAATATATGAGGGTCGAGTGGAATCCCGCTCTTTAAGAAATGAACATTGTATTACTCGTAACTTACCGGACAGCCTCAGTTTCAAAACTATGCGTTGTATCGTGCATCGATTCCGAATGGATGTATTAAGATTAGGGCAATGAAGCCCTTTTAAACAATACATCATGTAAATGGAAACTAAAATTAAGAGGAAAGTTCATCACGGAAACTAACAAGTTCAATTCTTTGATCTGTGAAACTACAAGTGACTAGGTGGTCGGATAATCAAAACTCCAGGAAAATGGCTGATCTCCATCCTCACCTTTCTACCGAGTCGTGTAACAAAAGCATCCTACGACGAAGATGAAGTGAACGTCGACAGGATGTTTTTCTTCAGAGTTAACTCGTCAGCTTTTGCCGGGCTTATTGACGACTGCATCAAAAAAACAAAACAATCAGCTCTGTTTTTCAATCACCATTGAGTTCGAAAATCGAACTGATCTAAAATGCTCAATCCCCACTGATCTAGCTCTCGAGCGAAGTAGTTCATCGATGATCAATCCTTTTATTTGATCTCTCTAACGACTCGTTTTCGGAGACTATAATTATATTAATACACACCAAAATACAATATTGACAGATCTAATTACATGCTAGATGTGATCCAAAAGATTGACGGACACATTCCATCTGCCTTCGATTTTGTTTTACAGTTGCGAATTGCGTGAAAAAGTAGTGCGTGCAGAATAAGTCTTACTTTCTCGAGAATGCGGTTAAGGCGATCCATCTCATTCTTGGCGTAATTCGCGCCTTTGGAGAGACAGTTCTTTGCAAGTTTCAAATATATCTTCCCATACCTGGTAGAAGTAAGAAGAATTCCACAAAGTTCATCGTCATTTCGTTCTTCAAAAAAAAAAAAAAAAAAAAAAACCTCATATAAAACGGTTTCCACTACCGTAAAATTATCGACTTTTTTTTCTTTTAATTAGTAGTTATTTAAATCTCTAGCAATATCAGTCAGAACAGAGAGAGAGGTTTACAAATCAGCATACCTTGCAGCAGAGCCATCAAGCTTCTCGACTTCCTCTCCAAACAGGGCAACAATCCTCTTCTTCTCTTCATCAGTAGCTGCTACAAACTCTTTCACCAGGGATCCCAAAGTTTCAACTATACCAGCCTACAAAAACATCGAATGTTCAAGAAGATAGGAAGGAGCAGTCTTAAAATTCACAAACTTTTCCGCAGTTACTAACTTGGGCAGTAAGTTGTCCTTTTCCATCGCGGCTGGTTCCACACTTTTCATTGATGAAGTTCACGAAGTCCTCCACATCTCTACCCTCCTCGTAGTCTTCGCCATTTTTGTTGCTCTTGGGGAAGAACTTCAACGTCGGGAAACCACTTATTCCATACCTGTAAATGCATTAATCGTTCTTCAATCGACTCTTGGACAACCTTGGGAAGTTAATTTCATTGGGTATAATAAGTCTTGATAACTCTTGAAAAGGACTTATAATATCGTTTCGTTTCGTATAAATATCGCTTTAATACGTTTTTTATGATTTGGTACAGATCAGCGTTGACAACATTTAAATGGATTAATTAAGATTAAATATTATGGAGCAGGATAAGTATCCACTTACTTTCCAGCCAGATCCTTGTAATTGTCAGCATCAAGGTTGGCAATCACCACATCTTCCTCTAATTTAAATGCAGTTGCCACCTTTTCATAGACCTATACAGCAAAAGCAAAAATATAGTTCAACATTTATGATGAGAGTAGAGAAGACAATCCAGGATTCAGTCTGAAAACTTACAGGAGCAAGGCTCTTGCAGTGGCCGCACCTGAAAAAAAAAACAAGTTTTTACAATATAAGAGCTTGAGTAGTGAAAATACAGATCAGACAAGGATTAAAATAGAGACAGCGTCAGTACCATGGTGCATAAAACTCTACCAAAACATCTTTAGTTTGATCCAAGACAATCTCATCAAAATTATCAGCTGTCAGCACCACGACACTGGATGGTGCGGCAGCTATCTTCACATTGGTCCCTGAACAAATGTCAAATCACTGTAAAAAATGCTTGGACGGTGTCGAATTTATTAGAAGCAATTTAAAAGGCCAAAAGATGGATCTCAATTGGTAACTTCAAGAAACTCCAATTGGGGGTAAAGTGTGATATACACAACCGACATTTATATACCGACAAGAGAAAATTCATAAGAAAGCAAACCAAAGAACATCAATTAGCATACAGCTAAAAGAACAAGGCGATAATAGAAAGATCACAATAGAGACAAAGTAAAAGACTAATCATGTATCATCTCCATAAAATAATAGAGCATTTCAGTTGTCATGTCATATAGAAATAATTTCGATGTAATAAAGTTAGTACCTCCTCCTTCATTAACAAACACTGCAAGGGCCTCTGCCGTACGTGGACCTTCATACCTTAAAGGATATCAAATAGTCAAATTACAGGAGCCCATGAGATAAAAAAAAAAAAGGTATTGACGCAGCAAAAATAACTAGAAAGAAGAAGAAGAAGAAGAAGAAAGGTTCAAAAGGTGCCCACTTTTTGGGTTCCAGTGATCCTTTGGGAAACCACTGGATTGTTGGATATCCAGAAACTCCATATTCACTGCATAAGCTTTTGTGCTCATCACAGTCCACCTAACCAAGATCATGAATATTTACATTAAGATCAGCTATAATAGTGTTAAGTAGCAACTAGTCTTCAACAAAAAATTAGAAAACAGGGAGAGATAAACTAACCTTTCCAATCAATACAGATTTTGATCTCTTGAAGCTACTCCCAAGCTTTTCATACTCTGGAGCGAGCTTTTTACAGTGGCCACACCTACCACCAATTGAAGAGACAGATTCAACAAGAAATAAAATAGACTTTGCCGAGAAAAAAAAAAATCCTGATTGAGAATCCAAGGATGCAAGAACTTAAAGAACAAGAAGTATAATAAAAAATTCCAGCTCCATGACTTTCAAATCCTTTAAAAAGAACTAGAAAATGTCATAATTCGCCAACCAAGATCTGCAGGTCGAGCAGATAACGATCAAAAAGCCAAGGATTGGGATTCCGAACCCTGGAAGAATTGAATTCAAAATAAATAATTGAATCTGCCCTCTTCGAATGCAAGGCTGATGGATTACCAGGGAGCGTAAAACTCGACCAGAGCTCCTCTTTCTTGGCCAACCTCCTCCTTAAAGTTATCCGACGTCAGAACAACGACATCGTCTGCTAAAGATGATGCAAACAACAAAGCCAATGCTCCAAACCCAAACCAGATCTGATACTTCCCCATTTCCCCAAGTCCTCGTCTCTCTGAGTTTTTCCTTAGATCACAAGAAAAGTGAACATACACATATATATTTGCCTACACACACACATATATCTATATCTTCGTCGATATATGTTATGTTTGCTCGGCCATTTGGTCAACCCGTCCTACAAACCACCCATTCCGGCCGTCGTCCGCTCGTTTGATCTGAGACGTGGCGAAAAATAATTAGTCCACTCATGAAATATTTAATGACGTGTTTAGTTGACGTGGCTGTCTGCGATAGGTTGAATTAGTTTTTAGATTCTAGGCGTTGTCCAAGTTCTAACATTGAAGACAAACTTAGCGTTGGGCCATAAATAGGGCTTTTATTATTTTAGGTGATCTCTAGTTTTACACAAGTAAGAGTTAAACCTATTGTTCATTTATTGATACCAATAATTAAAATTACGTCAAGATTATTATATTAATGAATAAATGACACGTTATAATATAATATATTAATTTACATATATTCTTACGGGCAAATTAGTTTATTTGTTCCAATCAATTATGTTATTTTCGTTTTCAACATACAATAATTTTGAGATGTCAAATATTGACTATACATTTTATTGATATATGATCAGTTTAGAATTGTTGTAGTTTTTTTAATAATTAATTTTATTTACGTTTCTAAAATAGTCATTTGTGAAACACAGTTACGTTGCTGTATTTTTAAAATGATAAAGTGCAATTTGGCTTCGAGACTATGGTAAAAAGGACAATTTTTACCGTAAACTTCGATAATAGCCAAAAATAACTGTAATGTATAGATAATAAGCAATCCACCCCCTACCGTGTCATTTTCCGTTAAAATGACATATTTTCGTCATGTGCCTTATTTTACTACCCGATATGCCTCTACACTGCGTCTGCCCTTGCCTCCATCGGCGAAAAGCTCCATCGACGGTGAACTCTCTCGCCCTCGCTCTCTTTCTCTCTCCATAGCTTCTATAGTGGCTGAAATCTAGATTTTTTCTTCTGGCTCTCTCTAGTTCCCATTTTCTTCTTCTTCTTCTTCTTCACCATTTTCGGCGGTTTCTTCAAAAACCAACTTTTCTCGATCTAAAATTTCTTCATATGAAAAACTGTCGTCCGATGAAGCAGCTTCTTCTGCACATCCAGGCTGGTTTGTCTCCAATGTCTCTTCCATCTTTGTTTTCTCCGTTACAACTTTCTCTCTCTCTTCTTCCTCCTTCAATAGACTTTCTTTCTCTTTAACAACATCTTCCTCCTTCAAAATCAAGTTGTCTTCTTTATCTCAAATCTAAAATTTCTTCAGAAGAAAAACTGTCGTCTGATGAATTAGCTTCTTCTGCATAGCCAAGTTGGTTCGTCTTCAATGCCTCTTACATCTCTGTTTTCTCTATTGCAACTTCATCTCTCTCCTTTTCTTCCTTCAATAGACTTTCTTTCTCTTTCACATCCTCTTCCTCTTGCAAAATCAAGTTTTCTTCTATTTCCATGTCTACTGCAGTACTTTTCGTTTCGCACTGCATTTTTGATCCAGTGCAGGGGCATATCAGGTGGTAAAATAAGACACGTGACGAAAACGTGTCATTTTAACGAAAAATGGTACGGTAGGAGGTGAATTGCTCATTATCCATACATTACCATTTGTTTTTTGTCATTATCGAAATTGACAGTAAAAATTGTCATTTTCATGGCCAAATTACACTTTATACTTTTTAAAATAATCAACTGTGAAAAAAAAAGTACAGTTAAAATAATCTCAAATAAGCACTTTTTAATTCTTTGATCAGCAACCCGACACTGTACCATATAGTTCCCATACTGTGTAGGGCAAATGCACAGACAACAAAAACGAATAAATGTTCTATTGTCGAACTCTGTAACATAAAAATCGACTGTGTTTGTACTACAAACAAATCAGAATTGTAGTTCTATTCTCTTTGAAATTGTAAGACCTCCAATCATTTGTACTTCATCTTTTCAAATTGAAGACGAGTAATAAATACCCATTAGTTAAATTTTAAGTTTTCACGTAGCAGAGTCATCAAATTCAATGACTAAAATGTAACATTGGAAAGTCGCGTAAATTTTTAGAGTAAAATATAGTACTTTATAATTATTTACTAAAGACTACGCGTAAATTTTTAGAGTAAAATATAGTACTTTATAATTATTTACTAAAGACTACGTCAGAAATAAATAGAAATGACAAATGAGCGGATTGATTTGGTACTGTAGTAGGATTGACTCGTTTAATTTTAACTTGCAAGCTGACTCGAGTTGAAATTTTTTTTGGTTCAACTCGGCTTATTGGGATCGTTAAGCTCGGCTCGTTTAACTCACTTGGTGAGCCAGATTTTTTCAGGTTCGGCTCAGCCGGCTAGTTTGCCATCTTAATTGAAAATGATTGACAATCAAATATGTGACAACCTAGTTATTATGTGTATAATTTGTAAGAATACAACTGTCAAATCTTTGTAATGATATTTGTGTAATATTTTTTATTATATCATCTCAAATAATTTTTTCCCTATATACATGTCATTTTATGTATTAATAAAATAATTTTATTAACTAAACAACTAATTATTATATTTTGACATTACAATGATAAATAATTATTATAATTAAATTTTTTTAAAAATATACATTATATTTATATAAATTGAAAATATTTTACGTGTGTTTGGTTAGTTAGATTCGGCTCGTTAGGCCGGCTCGGCTCAACTCGTTTAATATTTTCTCGCGAGCTTGTTCAGATTAAAATTTTTTTTGTCCGACTCGACTCCTTAAGCTAGACGCGTTTAGCTCGATCATTCAGACTATTTAAGACTACTCGGCCCGCTCATTTGAATAAAGGCCTGGTCATTTATCATGACAGTAAAACCCTAAGCGCAGAGAAGTAAAGTGGCTGCGCGCGCAGAAGTGGGCATTTCAAGGTTCTGGCCCCGCTATCGACTCCCATGTCTGATCGAGGAAGAAGCTTGCGGTAAGTTTACTTGGTTTCTTTCACTGTTTTATCTTTTTTGTTTCTGGTTTATGTTCCTGCAAATCAAGGTTTTACTACTTGGAACAAATTGAAGTTTGTTTAAATGATAATGCAGATTCGACTGCAAATATTGGGAAAGTAGTTGATATTCTTGTGCAAATCCTTACATCTGGTAGAGAGAGAGAGAGAGAGATTCAGGAGAGAAGCCAAGCAAACATGGCGTCCAGTTTCTCGGATTCGAATTCAAGTTCAACATTGGTTTTTTCCAAGTCGTCACCATCCCATAACCAAGTTAGAATGTCATCTTCCTCTCTGCGAATTCCTGAGAACGAGGAACGATCCCATTCTTCCGCCATTTCAGGGAAATCACAGCCTCCACTTTCTCTCTCTTCACCGCCCCCCGACCACGACCCATTAATACACTCGTCTCTCTGTTCAGCTAAATCGAAAAGCCCATCGACAGTCTCGGCCGTCATTTCATCTCCAAAACAGTTCGTCGCGTCATTGGTGACTAAAATATTACTCTCTGATCCACTCGGTCTCTCTTCAGCTTCGACCGGTTTCTCTCTCATGGCCGTCTCCGGACAACGTTCCATGTTCTCGCGGTTATTTCCACCATCTGGGTTAGAAGCTACTTCATTCGCCATTGTTATGAACTCCGTCGTCGATGGCGAGACGGCGTCAATTACAGTAGACCCATCTGCATCAGAGCTCAATACTGAAAGTTGGGTACTTTTCTGGACACGGGTTTGGTTTTTCTTTCCCGAAGATCGTTTCCTCCCACGTTTTTGCTCCGGTGGAAGATCGAGCTTGGCGACATTCATGGCCAAAACCTGAACTCTGTTGCTGATCTGGCGTCTCCAGTTGGGATGAGCTTTTCTGCTCAAATGCGAGTTCCAGTAGTTTTTTATTCCGTTGTCTGTTCTTCCTGATAGATGACGAGCAATCATCGACCACCTGAAACAATTAAAGAAAAAAAAAAGTACATTATTATTCCGAAAAAGATACTGTTATGGATAGAAAATGCTCTTTCTGAGAAGGACATGATGACTTTACTTATTATTTAGTTAAACTAATCTTAACGTAAACAAAGATACTACTGCTTTCATTTCCATTAATGGCGTAACCTGGTGCCCAAAGAAGCATGGAGATGAATGATGAGATCTTCTTCTTCAGAGGAAAATTTACCCTTCTGCAAGTCCGGCCGCAAATAGTTAATCCATCGGAGTCTGCAACTCTTCCCACATCTCAATAACCCTTGAATTAGAGGTAGAAAAACAGATCATCGTCATGGTTGAAGAAACTTCAAAAAAAAAGATTAAATAATAATAAATACTATAAAGAGTACCTGCATTCTTGGGCAATGTTCCCCACGATCCTTCTCCGTTCTCCTCTATGTACTTGTTCAACTTGGCATCCTCCTCCTCCGTCCACCTCCCTCTCTTCAACCCTGCTCTTTCACAGCAAGGCTTGCGACCCATTTCCTTAAATGCCGGACTTTACATAGACAAACATTATATATGAGCAAGCCCTGGTCCTAAATTTGGCATGAATCATGAGCCCTGTGAAAAATCTAAGAAGGGAGAAATAAAGTAACATAGCAGAAACAAGTCGTGGCATTAATTAGCTGGTTCGGATAGTGATGTGTGCTAATGGATCCTCGTGCCAACCCCCCTTCGTACTATCTCCTTTCCGGAGAAAACAGAGTACATATTCAAAAGTAGTGATAAATGGTCCAACCATCTTGTCGCAAAACAGACGAGAAAAAGCCATGGCAAGTTAGGCAGTCTCACGGGAAGAATTGATATATTCTACCACCATAAATATACTTTTTTCTAAGAAGTTTTCTTTCGAATTGCACAAATAGTAAAGTTGGAGGATAGGAATCAAGGTTTGTCTTGTTAAAAGTTTAGATCCTTGTCTATCTATCATTTTAATTCGTGTTTTGTGAGCAACATTGGCCAATCTATTATGCTAATCCTCCACATTTGTAGCCAGAAGATTGCTGCGACTTCATTGTGTTCATACTTGAAGCAGAACATTACATTGATTCGGATTACATTATCCCAAGGAAGAGCTGTTTCATTATTTGAGTTCCATACAATTGGAAATGCGCATATCTTGCCTGCCTTTGAGAACATCATTAAACATCTTGATGGACATTCTGTGGACAAGAGTTGCATGTATTTACTTTCAAGACCCTGTGCAATAAAATATCAAAGATTTGATCTTCAGTGTCAAATTTTAAGAAATCATATATGACTGAGTTTATGTAAAGAAGTGTCAATTGTCACTTGTAACCTGATATTACATGTGGTAAATCTAGATTTTTTTTCTCATATCAAGCTCTGACTCCCATTCCTGAGCACTCTATTTCCTAGTTCATTTGAAATGCTAAAATATATTTTTGCTGTATATTTATTAAATTTCTCATTCACTTGTACAACCTTAACTATCTTTTACAATTTAAAGAAACCACATAGGAATATAAAATTGACACAACGACCAAATTATAAAAGAGAAGAAAATTTGAGTTTGACCTATTATTGCTGTGTAGCGTGTCACCTTACTAATCCAGCTTATCGAGTTTCTCTTCATCCGTCTCAAAGGCTTTCCTCGCTTGTTTCAATTCCTCGTTCATCGACAGCAATTCAGTTGAGCGGTTGAGTTTTGGCAAATCCTAATTAAAAAATAAAAAGTCAGTGTTTTCATCCAATATATTTACTACACTGTAAAATATGAAAACAACATGAGATGGAATGAATTCTTCCAAGACATCTTAAGACCAATGGTTCCTTCTAAATCAAGCTATAGATTGTTTAACATAAAGTATTTGACCAGTTTATGCATACAAGTTGGTTCATAATCAATGACTTGTCCAAGAGAATTGATACCCACACATTACAACTGATCCACAAATAAAAATCAAGTTAAATAAATTAACGAGGCAAGTCCATTCCATTTCAGAACCCCAGAAGAAGAAAAATTAACATGGTATCTTATAAAGAAGTGCAAGACTAAGAGACGTCAATTAAAACTTTGCTTTCATGAGCCAATACAGAGAAAGTCAAGCTACCTTTCGCATTAGATATAAGAAATCTTCGACAAGGAGCTTTCCCCTCTTTGATCCAATCTCTTGTGCTTTATGAACCTGTAAAAGTACAGAAGCTACAATTAGACATCACATCTATCTTGATATTTTGAGTAGCATGTTAAAAACTATTATCCTTACCAATTCAGTGACGTATTCAACAACGATGTCCTCCATTAGTGCCATACTCTCCGGAAGGGGCTATTAGTGTGGCAGATTCCGTTGACATAGAAAGACAAATGCACAAATGTATTTTCAACAGTAGAAGCTTCCCACCGACATTTTTTTCTTTTTAATGATGCTATTGGTGTTGGTTAGCAAAGTCATTTGTACTGCATATTTATCCCCTAGTTTTTTTTTTTTTTTTGGTTCTCTTTTTTGCTGGTTTGGATGCAGGGTATTCTAAGATCAGAACAATCAGGCTTTTAGCTTCAAAGGGTAAATATAAGGACCTAACTAGAGCATTAAGATTTAAAAATGTGTCAATATTTTGAAAGAATAGTGCCAAATGATGATAACACTCTTCTCAAAATGAACATAAAAGTTAAAAATCCAACCTTATGCAATGAACTTCATTTACGTCTTTAGAAAACAGTATGCATTTTCTATTATATGAAGTTTTACTGACGAGTCCAAAATGAACTTTATCATTACAATTACAAAATACTGAAGTAATAAGATCGAGGAAAATACTTACATTTGGATCATCTCCAAAACCATACATCATGTGCTGCACTACACCATTACAATGATATTATGCAGTCTTACAATACAACAAGAACAAGAAAATAAATAACTTACACTCTTTCTGAAAGACTCCTCTTTTGCGCTTCAATGAAGTTTCAGAAGGCTGCGAGGATCCAGATCTTGGTTTTGAGGATGATACAGGAGCCGCATTATTCATATTTGCTCACTTCCTGGATAATTTGACAGCAAATCAAACGTTACTAATTATTCCAACAATTTATACAACTCGTGATTAGTTCAGAAACTCCGCAGCTTTCTGCTCCATTAAGAAATTTTTATAGCATCGTCGTCCATGTGGGTTATTTAAGTGAGTTATTTTGGGGGGAGTTTAGATGGGAGTTATTTAAGCGAAGTGGAGTGCTGGTGGTAAAACTTCTCTTTTCCCCACTATCTCTCATTTTATGTAATTTGGTTTTGAAGTTGAATGAAACTTCTGCTCGAGTTAAATTTCAATTCTATTTTCATCTTCCAATTCCATTTCCATCAGATTTTGAAGCTCTATCCGTGACAATTGCAACATGCATATTTGAATTGAAGATGCGATCAAGCAAAATAAATCACTGGAAAGATGCACTTGATTGAAGTTAGTGAAAAAAAAAAACTAAAAAAGAAAAAAAGTAATCACCTGTTGTGCCCAGCGAACTTTTGACGAGGTTGACGAATCCAGACGGCGCCTGAATTGAAGAGGGGAAGAATTTCAATGAAAACAGATATAGAGATTGAAGAATCGAAGAGAAGCGAAAATATTCGGCAAAATTAAGGAAAGAAGAAAGCGGAATATAGGGCTCCGGCGAACCGAGGGAGGAGGAGAGAGACCAGAGGAGTGGAGAATTACAATCGTTTTATTTTTCTCCAGCAAATAAATGGCGGGCGACATTAGTTAATTGCTTTACAATTATTAATAGAGTAATATTCAATTTAAACCAAAAGATGAGATGAGATGTTGGACAAAAACAACCTTCAATTAAATTTTTCAACGTTCGAAATAAATCTTGTTTCCCCGATCTCAACATCAAGAGGCCGATCTCCAGATCGAAGGTGGTGATCCCATTCTCGACAAAAAGTATAATAAACGATATCAAAATTTCTTGAATTTTTTGTCACGTGTTCAGCGTATCATTAGAAAATAATCAAGATAGGAAAACAAACACAGAGAGGGGAAACCAAAGAATCGCACATGCAGTTCGATCAGCGTCGAGGAGGAAACTATAAAAATCCGGCTCACCGTCGATGAAGGGGGAAGCTAGGAAGGATGGAGGGGAAGAAGCAATGGCGGTCGATGAAGGGGGAAGCTAGTTTAATGTTTATTTGTTTAATCTTTTTGTTACGAACAGCGTAAGAGAGAGATTTTCCAAGGGTGGAAGAAACTAGAAAGTGGGAAAAAAAATTGTTCCGAATTGAAAATTACTCTATAACTTAATATTTTATTTATTTTTTATCCTATTGTAATTTTTTACGTTTATTTTATAAAATATTGTTTAAAAAATTATAATAAATTATACAAGTATTGCAAAATCGTAAAACTTTACAGATTATCTTCCTATGTTGAACATGTGATAAAAATTTTAAAAAATCTGATATCTTTATTATGTTTTTTTAGAACAATCTCTCGATCTAGAGATCCCTCTCTCGATGTTAAGATTGGGGGGACCGACAAGGTTTATTTCTAACATTTTATATACTCTGATATTTAGATCGTTCGAAAATTTATTTTAACATTATTTTTGTTCAATACTTCGTAATTAAATTGAATATTACCTTTATTAATATTATTCAATGTAATTATTATAATTATTATTTAAGCTATATAAAATGAAGGGTCAATTGCAAGTTAAATTCTTAAGTTCGGTTAGAATCAAAATAAATTTTAAACTATTTTTCTAGCCAAATGAATTTCGTAATTTGAATATTATTGTTAATTTATCCATTAAAATGAACACTTTTACACCATATTTTCTATCCAATGAGATTTTTGAACTAGATTTCTAATTTCTCCAACGGTTTATAGCCCAATTTCGACCAATTTATATTTCATTTCTGATAATTTTTAACTCTGTCAATCAAGCGATATAAATCTAAATTCAGTTAGAAATTGAACGCCTCATTAAATAAAAAAAAATAGTATACACATGATAGACTAAATAAATAAATTGACAATAAAGTTTAAATTTTGAACAAATGGATGTTTTGTTAGAAATTAAAACTAGTTTAAAGTATAATTTTTAAATAATCTAAATTATATTTTATTTTAAAATGAAATATAGGTAACCTACTTTTCAGATTGAGGTTGTGTAATTTGTTTGATAATTAATTCTTTCAAAAGATAGACATGGTAACATAACACGGTATGCCACACACATATTAAAAGTCAATAAATGAAAGATGAATGTAGTACAAAAAGATTATTATAAATTTTTTAATCAAAAAAGTTTTAGAATTTTTGCTTGCCTTGCATATCACGTAACGTTATGTTTACTCATTTATTCTACTCTCTTAAAAATTGACATGTCAATTAATAACTATTACAATTATTATAATAAATTATAAATAGTTAATTTACGGTAATTATTTGTTAATTACACAAATCGTTGTTTGACGAATCAATAAATTATTTAAAAAAATAAACGGAACATTATTTAATATTTAATAACTAACTAAGTAGTATTCTCAGCTATCCACAATCAAAAGTATAAGATAGTATTAATTCTCTAGATATAAAGAAGTTTATAAGGCGAAGTCAATTTATTCTAGGGTAAATATCAAATAAAATATTAAACTATGAGTGTTTTTCAATTTAAACACCGAATAATTTTTTTTCTTAAATTCGAACATCAAACTATCTATCGTTAGCAAATTGACCAACTCTGTTAAATGGACGTTAAAAATTATTCAATTCAAACACTGAATTATGAGGTATTTTCACGAAAATATTACAATATCCACCTAGAGATGTTAAACGAGCGAGTCGAGCGAGCCGAGCCGAGCCGAAAAAGATCCGGCTCACCAAACCTGTCGAGCCAAATGAGCCGATCTTAAAAAATTTTCAATCCGAGCTGGCTTGCGAGCCACGAGCCTAACGAGCCGAGTCGAGCCGAGCCGGCCCAACGAGCGTAACGAGCCGAGCTTAACTCGATTATAATTTATAAACTATTCAATTGTAGTTCAAAATTACTACAGTAATTCATTTGCTCACTACAACAGTAATAAGATTATAAGAGACCAACACAGGAAACACCAGCCTACGAATTTCCAAAACTCTCATTTATTGTTCTTCACTTCTGCATAACCATAAAAAAAAAATTACAATTAACTAAAAAAACAACTAAAAAGACTCCCCAAACAAAAAGAACTCGAAATTCAAGACTCGAATCAAATAATTCTTATAAAATTCCGCAGCGAATATAGAAGGATGGTGGCTGGCAAGATGAAGGGGGATCAAACTAGGGTTCTGGGTTCTGAGTTTTTACCTCAAAAGGGAAACTTTTTGCAGACTGCAAGAATTTTCCAATGAATCTTCTCCTCTTTTTCTGCAGCTATTTCAATTCCTGATTCTCTTGTTCTGTGAGAAGGAAGAAAAAACCAAACCACGAAAAACATCACTCGCAATTGTAGATTACCTTTCACCCTCTAACCATCACTTATTTGCGTTTTACTGTCATCTCCTTTATTTCTGTCGACTAGCAATCGTCTCCCGAGGGAAATCCATTTTCGTGTCTCATTAGTAGAAAACAGAAAGAGGGCCGATCAATCACCTCTCATTGGGTGATCGATCGGCTCTGTTTGTAAAATTATTTTCGTTGTAATGTTTTGAGAATAAAGATAACAGAAAGAGAGCCGATCGATCGCTTGGGAGAGGGCCCTGAGCTGGGCGCCAGAGAGGGCCCCAACTTGGGCATCATCGGGCGTTGGAGAGGCCGGGAAACCTTAGGGCCCCGAGCTGGACTTGAGGAGCCAGCTCGCGAGCAGGCTCGTTAAGCCCGAGCATCGACGGGCTCACGAGCGGGATGGCCGAGCTCGGCTCAGCTCGTCTGTGTGACCCGAGCCAAACCCACTCGTTACTGTAGCAGGCCGAGCTTGGCTCGACCCGCTACAGTAACAAGCCGAGCGGGCGGGCTGGCCAGCAGCCCGCCCGTTTAACATCTCTATAACCACCAATCATTTTTCTAATTTTTCATAATTATTCCGTGAAAATACCTCATAATTCAGTGTTTGAATTGAATAATTTTTAACGTCCATTTAACAGAATTGATAGATTTATTAACAGTTGATAGTTTAATTTTCAATTGACGAAAAAAATTATTTAATTTTTGAATTAAAAAATATCTGATAACTTAGTATTTTATTTGATCTTTGTTCTTTATTCGAGTGGAGGGTTTATTCATCCTCCATGAGTTGGAGAAAGTCATTGTATTTTAACTAACGTCATTTTTTATAATTGAAAAGAAAATATTAATTTATTTTTAGGGAAAAGTTCAATTTAGATCCCAACGTATGGGGTCAGTGGCCATTTGGTACCTAACGTTTTTTTTGTAACCAATCAAACCCTATCGTATCAAACGTTTGCAATTCAAACCCTACCGTTAAAAATGCCATTAAAATTGGCACGTGCGCCGCATGTGCGATGATTAATCCCCAAAATACCCTCCTATTAAAAATGTAAAAGTTAAAAAATTGGCCGAAGCCCTAAGTTTTTTGTCGTTGCCTGTTTCTACTCTCTCCGGCATCGCATCGACAGTCGCTCGATTCGCTCTCATCGCACAGTCGCTCGATTCGTTCTCATCGCACAGTCGCTCGGCTCGCTCGCATCGCACAGCTCGCACAGTCGCTCGGCTTGCTCGCATCGCACAGCTCTCTGATCATCTTCTGATTATTGATCGGCTTCTGGTACGCCTGTTTCTGTTTCTGATTGACTTCTGGTACTCGACTTCTGATATTTTGTTTCTTTGATTTCGAAGAAGGAAAATCTTCTTCATTTTACTGTGTTTTTCATATGCCAAACCGAGGGTTAATGTTTTCTTGCAAAAATGAGGAATTGTGCCGAGTGAACTCTCTGTTTTACTTTTCTTCCAGAATTAGATTGATCATCATCTTATTTCAAACTGATCTTGAATCATACTCGAACTTAATTTTAAAGGAGGACTAATATTATCTTATCACATCCTGACAGACATGTAGAAGTAAACCCTAATGATTGTCCTTTGTAAGCTAAATATTTGTCCATACGAATTATGATATTTTGACTAATGTTGTTGTTCGATTGAATTACATCTCATGCTGACCTTCTTAAACCGATATTTTTCTTCTAGAATTGAGCAATTGTTGATAGTGAACTCTCTGTTTTGTTTTATATTTCTTCCAGAATTGAGGAATTATTGACATTGCTTCTTATTTATATTGAACTCCCTGTTCGGTTTTGTTGACTTGTTATATGTTTTTTATAATGCAGGTAAAAGATATGGATGAATTTAGTATGAAGTTAAATTTTGGAGGAAAATTCATACATAAGAAGAGGTTAATGTACAACGGTGGAAAACAGGAAATTGTTCCCAAGTGCGAGGGAGATCGAATGTCCATTTTGTTTATTATTGACATGCTTGCGGAGTTTGGAGTCACTGCATGGAAGACTCTTTCTTATGTGATTCCTAAACTGAGTTTGCAGAAGGGATTGAGGCGCTTGAAAACCGACAAGGATGTGATGAAGATGGTTAGTAGACTCGATGATGGACGATACGTTAGGATTTATGTGGAGGATGAAGACAATTGTACAATATGCTATTTAAGTGATAGTGGGGATGAATTAATTGATGCTGATGGGGATGAATGTAGCGGGAATGGAGATGAGGTAAGTGCTGATGAGTTAGATGATGATTGGGATGAACGCAGTGGGAATGCGGATGTGTTAAGTTCTGATGGGGATGAAGAGGGCGAAAATGTTGATTCAGTGGCGAGTGATAATGAAATTGTCATAGATTCTGTTTCGCAGCGTATGGATGAAGATGAATTAAACTCAATAACAGAATCAGGTGATGATATACGACAGAGCAATGTTCGAGCATCAAGCATCAATACTCCCAATGATCTTCAGTTAGGAAAAATTCGATACATGTCATAAAGGACGCAGTAAAAAAGTTTGCAATGGAGAATGAATATGATATTAGGTTCAAGAAAAGTTCAAAATGCAAACTACAAGCAGTATGCAAAACTGGATGTCCATGGAGACTATATGCATCAAAGATACAGGCCAAGGACACCTACAAGATTAAGACATTGAAAGCCTCGCACTCATGCACACGAACGATGGAAAGTCGTCATGCATCATCTAAATGGGTAGCATCTGAGTACCTGTGTATGTTTAGAAGTCACCCACAGTGGAATATTGCGTCTATTATTGAAACTGTAAGAGAAGACTACAACGTGAACATCTCGAAGACTGTAGCATATAGGGCGAGGAGAAAAGCTCGAATGATGGTGGATGGAAGTTCAGAAGAGCAATATAAAAAATTATGGTCATATGCAGAAGAAATTAATAGGCCGAATCCTGGGAGCACATGCATCGTGAGTGTGGATCCAACAGATAGCGAGGAGAATAAAATTTTCAAGAGACTGTATATGTGTTTGAATGCATGTAAGACTGGATTTATAACTTGTTGTTGACCCGTCATTAGTTTGGACGGTTGTCATTTAAAAGGACAACGTCACAGACAACTTTTGACGGCAGTTGGAGTTGATGGGGATGGTGGAATATTTCCCATTTCCATTGCAGTTGTAGAGGGTGAAACCAAAGAGTCTTGGACGTGGTTTTTGAGGTTATTGCTGATGGATCTAAACAATTTCAATGGTCGTGGATTGACTTTTATTTCAGACCAGCAAAAAGTAAGTCTTCTTTTTCATGTACTTTTATTTCCAAATGCATAGTTATATCACGTATCAATTTGCAATGGAGGGTTTGGTTCCAACATTAGAGGACGTGGTACCCGAAGCTGAAGTTCGGTATTGTGTACGACACTAGTATGCAAATTTTAAAAAAGAATTTCGGGGAAAAGTCTACAAAGAAGCAATTTGAAATGCATCATTGGCTACAACAGGAGCTGCCTTTAAGAAGGAGATAGACAAGTTGGCTGCTTTGAATAGAGCGGCATACATGGCATTGCTAGAGATTCCTCTGAAGTTCTGGTCACGACATGCATTCAGTCAAGAATCAAAGTGCGAGCTCACTTTGAACAACCTCAGCGAGTCATTCAACTCCTTAATACTCCCAGCAAGAGATAAGCCAATCTTGACGATGCTCGAAATGATTAGGAGGATTATGATGTCTAGAATTGCGAAGAGGCATAGCACCATGGAAAAATATAATGACTTTCTGTGTCCTGAAGTTCGCAAGAAAGTTGAGAAATTAAAGAATGATGCAAGACACTGGTTTCAAACGCCCGCTGGAGGGGAAAGATTTGAGGTTACTAATCATTTTCAACAATTTGATGTCGACTAACATAATCGGCGATGCAGTTGTTACATGTGGGAGCTGACTGGTATACCTTGTGTGCACGCGATTCCTTGTCTTTCATTCATGAGAAGGAATATCGAGGACTACATTAACCCATACTACCATCGAGAGACATATATCTGATTGTACTCTCATTTCATTAGACCACTTAACGGTGCTGATATGTGGCCTTCTAGAAGTACCCCCACCATACTGCCACCTTTAATGAAACGACAACCTGGCAGACCAAAGAAGAAGAGAACTAGAGATATCGATGAACCACAAAGCCAAACATCAGTTTCTAGAAAAAATATGATTATGACATATGGAAAATGTGGTAGGCCTGATCATAATTCAAGAACGTGCAAAGGAGTCACAAGTGCAACCCGAGTAAGTAAAGATTACTATGACAACATGTTTTTTATGCTTAATAAATGTCTTTTATAATTTCTATACTCGTGTAACACCCTGAACCCACCCGGCTCGGAACGCTACGTTTGCAAATCAAACCCGCGTTTAAAACATCGTTTAAAATAGTTTTTGTAAATTTAACGACTCGTTTTCGGATTTTTCGAACCCTTAAAATTTATTGGAAAACGGGCCCAAAATACGTTTAAAATACGTCGGAAAATATGGGGTCAAAACATTGGTGGAATCGGGAAAAATTCGAAAAAAAACGGATTTTGGCCTCAAAGGGCCACTCGGCGCCGCGCGTGCCTGGGTAGCGCGCGCTGGGTGTGCCCTGAGCGTGCCCAATCGCGATCCATCGTGCTTTTTGCCCGATCGATCGGGCCCGCTCGGGCTATTTTCGCCCAAAAACACCCCAACCTCGATGGATCGCGCCCCGGGCCCGATCAATCGGGTCGGCTCGGGTTTTTCCCACCCAAAACGCTCAAAAATGCCCAATTTGACCTTCCCTCACTTTTCTTCATATTTCTCCACCCCGATCTCCAAAAATCACGAAACTTTAACCATACCTCCCATACTCCCAAATCTTCAACTACCGTAAAAATCTCGTAAAACCGACTTAAAATGAATATTAACAAAAATAAATAACGTGACCCGACGTCATTTGTTTTAAAATCAAAACCGACAATATAACGGCTAAATAATTCTAAACCCGTAAACCTAAAAAAACAAATACTTAAAACCACGACTCAACCCAGTTTACACCAGAACAAATCCACAACCATTTACACTAAATAACTCTCACGAACCGATCACAAAATCCCACAATCCCAACTACAAACCAAAATCTCACCAAACCAATCACCTAGTCTCACAATATCAACTACAAACCACAAAATACCCCATTTGCCGAACACCAACCCCACAGCTCCGAAGACTTTGGCCGAGGTGCCCCGACAACTAGCCTGCACCGACGAGCTCCGTGTATCCCCGACTGCCCCTAATCCTGATCCTTGCTATCAAGCTCACCTGAGACCGCTCCGTCACCTACACCACAGAACACAGAACACACACACACACACACACACACACGTAAGCTTACGCTTAGCAAGTAGGGATAACAATTATAAACAAGAACAAGAACAAGAACAATGCACACACCACCCTACCCTAACACAACAACACAACACCACTCAACACGGCAACTCAACACAACAACACAACACCACCCAATGCAACTCAACAAACTGACTCAACCTAACACGACAACACGACCAAACAATTCTAATTGCCCGCACCCGAAAGGATGCCTTAGTTGCCCGCACCGAAAGGTGCCTTAGTTGCCCGCAACGAAGTGCCTTAGTTGCCTGCCCCGAAGGGCCTTAGTTGCCCGCATCGAAGTGCCTTAGTTGCCCGCACCGAAGTGCCTTAGTTGCCCGCACCGAAGTCCCTTAGTTGCCCGCACTGAAGGGCCTTAGTTGCCCGCCCCGAAGGGCCTTAGTTGCCCGCCTCGAAGGGCCTTAGTCTTTGTAACGCCCCGAGTTATCTGAACCCGGTTCGTCACACCATACTCGTACATGACTAAAATTTCAACCGTATTTATTTTTTTTTGAAAAACTTGACATAAGCGGAATATTCAAACAATAATATTCGAAACTTGCAGCGGAAATCATTTAAGTAAAATGGAGTTAAACAAAACTATTGTACAAGGCTTCAATACTCACTTAGAATTTTTGGGAATAATCGGCAAAAGGAATAAAGGATTAAATCGCAGAACACTTTATAGGTTTCAAAAGTCAAACGCATCGCCCGCTGGACAAAGTCAACAAAATGGGCTGAAACAGAAAATAGAAGACATCATCCGGTGGCAAAACGACAAAATACGCTCTACACCTTCCGGTGACGTCAGCCGGATGATCGACGCTATACAGCATCCACCGGTGGCTAGACGACAAAACACTTCTTACATCTTCCGGTAGATTATCATACGACATTCACGACATCCACCGGTCACTAAACGACAAAACATTTCCTACATCTTCCGGTGGATTAACACACGACATCCACCGGTCACTAAACGACAAAACATTTCCTACATCTTCCGGTGGATTAACACACGACATCCACCGGTCACTAAACGACAAAACATTTCCTACATCTTCCGGTGGATTAACACACGACATCCACCGGTCACTAAACGACAAAACATTTCCTACATCTTCCGGTGGATTAACACACGACATCCACCGGTCACTAAACGACAAAACATTTCCTACATCTTCCGGTGGATTAACACACGACATCCACCGGTCACTAAACGACAAAACATTTCCTACATCTTCCGGTGGATTAACACACGACATCCACCGGTCACTAAACGACAAAACATTTCCTACATCTTCCGGTGGATTAACACACGACATCCACCGGTCACTAAACGACAAAACATTTCCTACATCTTCCGGTGGATTAACACACGACATCCACCGGTCACTAAACGACAAAACATTTCCTACATCTTCCGGTGGATTAACACACGACATCCACCGGTCACTAAACGACAAAACATTTCCTACATCTTCCGGTGGATTAACACACGACATCCACCGGTCACTAAACGACAAAACATTTCCTACATCTTCGGTGGATTAACACACGACATCCACCGGTCACTAAACGACAAAACATTTCCTACATCTTCGGTGGATTAACACACGACATCCACCGGTCACTAAACGACAAAACATTTCCTACATCTTCCGGTGGATTAACACACGACATCCACCGGTCACTAAACGACAAAACATTTCCTACATCTTCCGGTGGATTAACACACGACATCCACCGGTCACTAAACGACAAAACATTTCCTACATCTTCCGGTGGATTAACACACGACATCCACCGGTCACTAAACGACAAAACATTTCCTACATCTTCCGGTGGATTAACACACGACATCCACCGGTCACTAAACGACAAAACATTTCCTACATCTTCCGGTGGATTAACACACGACATCCACCGGTCACTAAACGACAAAACATTTCCTACATCTTCCGGTGGATTAACACACGACATCCACCGGTCACTAAACGACAAAACATTTCCTACATCTTCCGGTGGATTAACACACGACATCCACCGGTCACTAAACGACAAAACATTTCCTACATCTTCCGGTGGATTAACACACGACATCCACCGGTCACTAAACGACAAAACATTTCCTACATCTTCCGGTGGATTAACACACGACATCCACCGGTCACTAAACGACAAAACATTTCCTACATCTTCCGGTGGATTAACACACGACATCCACCGGTCACTAAACGACAAAACATTTCCTACATCTTCGGTGGATTAACACACGACATCCACCGGTCACTAAACGACAAAACATTTCCTACATCTTCCGGTGGATTAACACACGACATCCACCGGTCACTAAACGACAAAACATTTCCTACATCTTCCGGTGGATTAACACACGACATCCACCGGTCACTAAACGACAAAACATTTCCTACATCTCCGGTGATTAACACACGACATCCACCGGTCACTAAACGACAAAATATTTCCTACATCTTCCGTGGATTAACACACGACATCCACCGGTTACTAAACGACAAAACCATTTCCGTACATCTTCCGGTGGAGTAACACCGACATCCACCGGTCACTAAACGACAAATTTCGTTCTATATCATCCGATGGCTTCCACTGAAGACATCTTCCGATAGACAACAGAACAACAACTCAACCTATAGAAAAGAATTTACTCCATTTCACTAAAACCATTCAAAAACATTTCAAACCATCACATTACTAAAATTCCAGTGAGTGCCAACATTAAATCCCAACAGAATACTATTAACATGAAAATCTCGAAATTGTATTCAAAACATTGAAATCACTTCCGTAATGAAAATTCAACATACTTAAATTGAAATACTGTCAACTAAACTTTCACACCATCAGACAACAGTTAACCCGCCTCATCAGTTTACCAGGCCGAGGCATGAATGTACTCCTCCAACCACATCTAATCATCTGTGCAATCAGGAAATTCACCTGCAGTATCCTCAACACCTACATCACAAAACTCATCTATTAGCCTAATGCTAAGTAAGTAAAGCTGTAATGAAATGAAACACTGAAATATATATAAATTCCTAATCATGCAATTTCTACTTTCTCGACTCAGTTGTTCATGTTTCGTTTCTGTTCAGATCCCCCTGTGAAATTGGGAGCTGGATCAACTCTCCCAAAGTATATACATCCACTGGCTCATTAAGGGGCGGATAAATTCCCTTAACAGCAAATCTGATTCACATGTTCAGATCCCCCTGTGAAATTGGAAGTTGGATCAACTCTCCCAAAGTATAAATATCCACTGTCTCATTAAGGGGCGGATTACTTCCCTTAACAGTGAAACTAATTCACACAGCTGTTTCAATATGTTCAATCCTCACTATGCCAACATGCATTCAAATTCATTTTCGTATACTTTTTAAAAAATATGATGCATGACATACCAACACATTCCAGCATACAAACCCTAATGTTTTGTGATGTAGGCCCGAAGGCACAAGCAAACTTTACTTAGTTGGTCTCCTGGAAAAACTTGGTTGCAAGCTACTTCGGGTATTACTCAAACCTAAAACCATAGACAGAGCATACATTATATTCCCTCTAATCTTCATTCTAAACCACTAGAAATCTAAGGGAAACTGTTTTGGGAACTCTAGTCATTGTGCATTCCCGATTTCAACTTAAACCGAAACCATCACTCGCTTACCGTCTTCTCAAAACCTCATTTATCATCCCTCCTACCAACAATAGATACAATGTAACAAGAAATAGAAGCAAAACTCACCAAGTTCGGAGGAAATCGCTGGAGGAAGTCGAAGGGGGTCTCCTATCGCGCTCTGCTAAGCTGAGGAGCTGAAAATGGAGAGGGAATGAAGTAAACAGTGGCAGCTACTTCATTAATAGTTTCCTTAAATACGTTATCCACCTTTGAATTTCTAATTACCCTTATGCCCTTTCCTAGTCATCCACTAACCCTACATTTAATATTGCCATATAAATTGTGTCATTAGTTTAAAAGGAATAGAGAAACGGTTTGATAGAACCGGGTATTACAGTCTTTAACCGACTACCACGCCAAACAACGCAACACAACACACAACGCACTCAACAACACGACACAACCCAACATGACAACACAACACCACACGGCAAACAATGCAACACAACACTAAGCAAAACAATAACTCAACGTACACGAAGTAAAGCAATAACAAATAAACCCTACCGTCCTGTGGTGTAGGCCCGAAGGCGAAAGGATAACACCCAATACTTACCTGAACGCTCGGCTTCTGCTTGCACACTTCTACCGGTCAAATCACTCGTCCGACGACCTAAAATAACAAAATTTAGCTTGATAAACCATCAATAAAATCTACAACTTCTTAAACCTAAAACTAACCAACACCTAAACACATTTCAATATTAAAACCCAAAAACCCGATTTTTGTATAATTTTGACCGTCAAACTTCAAACGGTCATAACTCCCTCGTTTCTCAACGGATTTCGACGTGCCACCCCAATTCGGAAACCTCTACACGTCTACTATCCACTGATATGCTTAAATTGACTAAACAAAACACTTGGCCAGTCCGAAAATCCCCCAACAGAATCGGCGTCCTTTTTACATAAAACCCGGTTTTGTGTAAATAATTTCCAATCCATAATCTAATCACTCCAACAACCTAAACTAACATATCTAAGGCTTAAGTAAGTAAAAGAGAAAGAAAACCCCCAAGGAGAACTCAATTTTTCGGACTCCTCCTTTTAGGGTTTTCAAACCCTCACCAAAACCTTCTAAAACACCCTAAAAACTCTTCCAAACTTCATCTCATAGCACAAAAACCAAAACCCATGAGAAATTACCTTGAAATCACTTGAGAAAATTGAAGAACAAGGGAGGGGAAGCGCCGGCTATGGAGGAGAGGGAGAGAGCATCGATGGAGAAGAAGAAGAAATAGAAAACCCTACTTAAACCAACATCTTCTTTTACTTTTAATTTCCCTCCTCAACATTCTTTAAAATTTAAAATCTAACCCTCCCTCATCCATTGAAATCCAACACCAATACCACATTAAACTCACCACTTTTTTTTTTTAACTTTATACTGCACTTCTATTGGTTAATGCATTTTTGACTTTTCAAACTCCTTTGAAGTTTGAATATTCAACCTCCTTTCTTCTTTACATTCAATCCATTCTAAACCCTTTCCAATACACATATACATTTCTAACCTAAGGCTACGCATGATATAGGAAATTTCTTGGGTGTTACAACTCGTCATTTGATAAGTGTGTATTTTACACACTTATTTATACTTTGTATACTTGATTTGATAAGTTTTTCTCAAGTGTTTTAAATGAATTTGATATATTTTATGCAAGTGTGCAGATATTATATTTAAAACAGGCGGCGGTAAAAGAGGTGAAAAAGAATTAAAATTTAAAGTTAAAGAAGAGGCGATCGATCTCTATGTTATCCAGAAATCGATCGCCATGCATAAAGAGAAGGAAGTTTGAAAGCAGCAGAGATCAATCTCCAATCTCCATAAAGAAAGCAGCGATCGATCTCTGCATTTGCCAGAGATCGATCGCCACACAAGACTACACAAAATGTGTTTGTAAACAAACAGCAAGCGATCGATCTCTGTAGATTGGCTGAGATCGATCGCCATGCATAACAAGACCGAAGAAGAAGCGATTCAGCAACTGATTACTATACACAGAAAGAAGCAGCGATCGATCTCTATGAAATTCCAGAGATCGATCGCTACATATTTGAAGATCGCTACACATATGCTACAAAGAAATGCCGCGATCGATCTCTACAACTGCTAGAGACCGATCGCTATGTTATATTGCACAGAAAAGAGGCAGCGATCAATTCCTATAAACTACAGAGACCGATCGCTGCCACACATTTATACAAGATGGAGCAAAAGATTGCAGCGACCGTGCGCCTTACAAAGACAGCGACTGATCGCTACTCAAATCAACTTATGGAAAGCAGACGTGTTTTAATTTGAGCCATCGATCCGAAGCGATATTAAATCCTAGCCGTTGCTTGATTATAACACGTCAATAAATAACAAGTGCAGACCTAAAGGGAAAGGGGGATTCAGAATTAGGCGGCGACAGAGAGCAACATCAAGGCGATCCGACTACTTCCAGCATAGTTTTCTTTTATTATTTTTATTTCTACTCTTTCATTATGCAACTATTTAATATTATCGTTATTTATTTACCTTTTAGCATGAACTAAACGTTTGTTCTAGGGTTTCGATGTAGCCTAGTTATGATTGTTTATTTTTCTTGATTCAAGTATTTAATTTTCTGTTTCTATTCTGTGTTTGAGTAATTTATTCTGAACGTAATGCTTAGGTTTACTTGATCACCAAAACTAAGAACTTTAGGGTTGATTCGGGATGCGAGAGCGGAGAATTTAACCGTGCACTGAATAATTTGCCATGAAAAGGATGTTAGACTAGAGATAGCTAATGCGTTCATGTGGTAGTATAATTTCTTGTTCTTAATGTATTCAATTAATTCTCAGGATTAGAGACCGAGAGGTAATAATTCGTTAATTGAATAAGTTTATCTTTGCTCGAGAGAGATTGATAAATATTTTCGTGAAATTGCCATCAACACATAGAAATAGGATTTAATTATTTGGATTAGGTTTAATAAATAGGATTAGTTAAGTGAAATCGGAACCCTGGATTTTCTCATCATATAATCTTACTCTTTATATTCAAGTCTATTATTTAAATTGTTTAAGTGCTATTATTTGAATTATTTTAATTTAATTTAAAATCCAAAAATCATTTATTATTTCTTTTCAAATTAAGCTAAAAATTAAATATTCATTATTTAACACAATTATTCCTCGTGGGATCGACACTCGTACTTAATACACACTTTATTACTTTTGCGACACGTGCACTTGCGTAGTACGATTTTTCGCAACAAGTTTTTGGCGCCGTTGCCGGGGAATAAATTTTGTTATTTTTTTGAATTATTTGATTTTAGTTTATATTTGAAATTTTAATTTATTTTTTTTTATTTATTTTTTTTTATTATTATTTATTTATTTTATTTTATTTTATTGTAAGCTTAAATTACATTATTTGCACATTGCAGGTGCATGCGAAAATTAGGTACTGCCAACCTAATCCCTATCGACCTTGAAATTGAACGAACTTGTCGCCGAAATCGAAGGGAAACAAAACTAGCAATTATGGCAGATGATCAAAACGCAAATCTACAACGGAGGGTTGAAGTGGCAGAGGTCGAACGGCGAACTTTGCTCGATTATGTTATGCCATCCATGGACGGGATTCAATCAGCAATTCGGAAACCTGCTATCACGTGCAACAATTTTGAAATAAAGCCGGGAACCATACAAATGATCCAGTAGTATCAATTCTGTGGTCTGCCTAACGAGGATCCAAAAGATCATATTGCAAGCTTCGTTGAGGTCTGTGACACGTTTAAATATCATAATGTTTCTGATGATGCTGTTAGGCTTAGGTTGTTCCCCTTTACACTAAGAGATCGCGCTAAAAACTGGTTAAATTCCTTACCCCCGGATTCAATTACAACGTGGAATGAATTAGTTCAAAGATTCCTATCTAAATTCTTTCCCTTTGAAAAAATGGCAAAACTTCGCAACGAAATTAACAACTTTAATCAATTCGATGGCGAGACGGTCTACGAAGCATGGGGCCGATTCAAGGAACTTTTACGAAAATGCCCTCAGCATGGTCTACCACAATGGATGCAAATACAGACATTCTTCATCGGCCTATCAAGTTCTACACGGACGCTTGTCAACTCAGCAGCTGGTGGATCATTATTATCTAAGACAGAAGTGGAGGCATTTAACCTGTTAGAAGAGTTATCCCTCAATAATGATCAGTGCCCAGTTGAACGTCAGATTTTGAGGAGGCAGTCAAATACACCAGAAATGGAAGCAATAAGAGCATTGACTACACAAGTTGCATCTCTCACTCAGCACATCCAAGGAAATCAAGCTATAGTTAATGCAATTCAGTCACCGATCATGCAATGTCAATGGTGCCAAGGACCACATGCGAGTGAAAACTGTCAGCAAGGGAACCAAATGGTTAGAAGTTCATCTGAACAAGCCCAATATGCGGGAAATTATAATAGACCGACACTTCAAAATTCCGGTAATTACTATAATGGGGGGCGCAACAATCATCTGAACTTCTCTTGGAAGAACCCGAACAACGCCATACAGATGCCACAAGCTAATCAGCCGGGACCTCAGTTTCCTGAAAGACAATCTAATCTGGAGGAATTAATTGCCAAAATAGGAGAACGCACCAACAATATAATTGCTGAAATGGGGGAGCACACAAATAAATTTATGGCTGAAACAAGAACCACCTTGCAGAATCAGTCGGCCCAAATTCGAAGCCTAGAAATGCAAATGGGCCAGATGGCAGCTGCACTAAATGGACGCCCACCAGGTACATTGCCTAGTGCCACTGAAATTAACCCCAGAGAACAGTGCAATGCCATCACACTTAGGAGTGGAGCAGTAATTGAAAATTGTACCAAAGAAAATAAGAAAGTGGTCGCACATGACGGAATGCATTCGTCATCATCCGAGTCCACACCAAAGGATCAAGAGCTACAGGAAGCTCCACCCCACATCCCAAAGGAAATTATCCCAAAAGTCCCTTTCCCACAACGCCTGAAAAATGCAAATTTGGATAAGCAGTTTGAAAAATTCTTGAAAGTGTTCAAACAATTACACATCAACATCCCGTTCGCTGAGGCACTGGAGCAAATGCCTAAATATGCCAAATTTGTAAAAGATATTTTGTCTCATAAGCGTAAGATCGAAGACGGCAATACAATCGCTTTGACTGAAGAATGCAGTGCTATTATTCAACGGAAGCTTCCACAAAAACTGAAAGACCCAGGAAGTTTCACTATTCCATGCGAAATTGGGGATTTTATATTTGAAAGGGCACTTTGTGATTTAGGAGCCAGCATTAACCTGATGCCTCTATCCATATTTCGGAGGCTTGATATTGGTGAAGCAAAGCCCACCAGTGTAATCCTACAGATGGCTGATCGCTCTATAAAGCATCCGTATGGGATGATTGAAGATGTCCTTGTCAAAGTCGACAAGTTTATTTTTCCCGCTGATTTCTTGATTCTTGATATGGACGAAGACCGAGGCATCCTGATAATATTAGGTCGACCATTTTTAGCAACAGGAGGAGCTGTAATTGATCTCAGAAAAGGAGAGCTTAGATTGCACGTACAAGATGAAGCTGTCACATTCAAAGTGTATAAATCACTGGAGTACCCAATAGAGGCTTCACATCAACCAAACAATTTTGTTGAGCCTAATGGGAAGCAGTGTGTTGAAAGTTTGGGGGAGTCGCCATTACGGGGTATACCACCTATTAAGAAACCACCTGATCACAAAAAGCTTCTGGCGAATGACAAGTTGTTAAATGGGCAACGATTGACACCATATTGGGACGATACATTTCAAAATACAAAGCCAATCATATATCCCGACCCAACATGAAGCAGTATGATGTCGGGCCGTCGACGCTAAAACAAGCGCTTGGTGGGAGGCAACCCACCCAAGTATCCTTTTTATTTTTTATTTTTATTTTTATTTTTATTTCATTTTATTAGTACAAAATTAAAAAAAAAAAATAAATACAAAATAAATAAAAATAAAAATAATCATCTTTTGTAACCCATTTGTTATTTATTTTTATTTTTTGTTTTTATTTTATTTCTTATCATTATTATTAGTATTTCTATTTTTATGTTTTAGTTTCTTATATCATTTTATTTTCTCTATTTTCTTTAATTCTTGTCTTTTATTTTATTTTTCTTTAAATAGGTTCCGATTAAGTCATTTTATTTTCTTTTTATCATTTAAATATTTTTTCTTCTTTCTTACTGTTATTTTAATTTTCTTTAGTTTCTTATTTTATTGTCTTTTATTTATTTATTGTTTCTTTTATGTTATTTATCTTTATGCTTTTAAATAGGGTCCAATTTAGTTACCTTAAATTCTGTTATTCATTTTATCATTTTATTTATTTTATTTTATTTTTTTGTTATGTTATTTATTATCTTCTTTTCTTTTTATCTTTCTTTTTCTTGTTCTAAGTAAGTTTTATTTTAGATTAATTAGCCATTAATTAGCCATTTATCTTAAATCCTATTTCTATTTTTTAATTCGTTCTTTTTATCGTTCTTTCTTTTATTTTCTTCTTACTTCATTTTTTCTCTCGTATTTTCATTTCCCGTTTCAAGTATTTTCATTTTCGGTTAGTATTTATCTATTTAGTTGTTAAGTAAAAAAAAAAAGGAAAAAAGAGAAAAAAAGGCTCCTCTGCTCAATTGCTCCTTCGACTGAAGCTCCACCACACTACTGTCGGGCCCCACATGAGGTACACTATCCCCTTTCCTATTTTTCGTGTATGCTTTATTTAACATTGGGGACAATGTTTATATCAAGTTTGGGGGGGTTTTATTTGGATATTATTTTAAATTGATAAACATGTTTAGATTGGTAAGTCTGCTTAATATTTTAAATTTTATGGTATGATTATTTATTTCATTCGTTTAAAGTGTCGATGACTGCACCTTTGATCAATGCATGTTTCAAATTCTGAGATAGATTCTGAGATAATATGATTTATGATAGTAGCATTGATTGGAGCTTAGGAAGTTAGACTTGTTTGTGTGGAAATGTTCATTCTTATTTAAATTTAGCTGATAATGATATAAATTGTTGTCTTGAGATCGAGAGCCTAAACACAGTAAGGGAGTGCTTGAGTGTAAACACTTAAAGGGAGTGAGCTCCATTTAAATTTAGTGAGTGATTAGTGAGAATTAAATTGTTCTTGGTTTTGCCCTGCATTCATGAATATAAATTGTGATTTTTGCAGACATAAGAGAATGACTTAGGCCATTTTTGGACCGTTTGAGCATTTATTAACATACCATATTTGTGTCATTTAAATGGCACCCCTAGTCTCCTATTTGAGCCTTTATTTACCACTATTTTGTCAACCCTAACTTAGCCTACCCTGAAATTATTTTGACTATCCTGTTTATTGAGCACAGGGTTGTGGGTACATTTTATGGGGAGAGTTGGAGAAAGTAGTGGTGAGAATCAGAGCTAATTCTTTTGTCAATTGTCTAAGTTGTTAGTATTTTGAGATTTTATTGTTCAAAAAAAAAAAAAAAAAAAAAAAAAAAAAAAAAAATTCAAGAGAAAAATTCAAAGTTAGTAGAAAGTTGAATTGTTCACTAGTAGAACAATTTTTTATGTGCTATTTAATTTGTTGTTCTCATCATTATTTGTATTTTATGTTTGTTAGTAAAGACATTGACAAAGGAGTTAGTTTTGAAAAATAGAGAGTGAGACAAGTTTGGGGGGATTATTGAGTTAACTATTAGAAAAGAGTTCAAGTGAGTGTAAGAAGTGAAGGTGACATAAGGATGGATTGTGCTCTAGAGTTTCGTTTGAATCCAAAAATTTCCTGCCTTATAACCCGGCCTTACATTACAAGCTTAATTAAAGACCTATCGACTTTTATTCTGTTTACTCATATTTGTTATTAGTGAATAATGGGCAAGACTGATGAACAATAAGAGTGGATGGAGTGACCCTGAGAGATATTTTTGATTTCCCTTCTCATAAGACACAATTATAGATTTATCAGTTAAACGAGAATGAGTTTGAGCATGTACACACACAAGAATTTCTGATTAAGTTTATTTCAATGTGATATCATGATTTGTATTATTGAAAGTATTTATTTAGATAGTTTATTTGCATGCAAAGATCAAGCTGAGACTAAATACTGCAAACTATGATTTAGATAATTCTACCATGAAAATTTTAAATATTTTGCGGACTTTAATTTTTAGAAATTCTGGATAAACTTTGCTAGTTTTCTATGCTTATTTTTGTTCGCTTGAGGACAAGCTTTCATTCAAGTTTGGGGGTGTGATAAGTGTGTATTTTACACACTTATTTATACTTTGTATACTTGATTTGATAAGTTTTTCTCAAGTGTTTTAAATGAATTTGATATATTTTATGCAAGTGTGCAGATATTATATTTAAAACAGGCGGCGGTAAAAGAGGTGAAAAAGAATTAAAATTTAAAGTTAAAGAAGAGGCGATCGATCTCTATGTTATCCAGAAATCGATCGCCATGCATAAAGAGAAGGAAGTTTGAAAGCAGCAGAGATCAATCTCCAATCTCCATAAAGAAAGCAGCGATCGATCTCTGCATTTGCCAGAGATCGATCGCCACACAAGACTACACAAAATGTGTTTGTAAACAAACAGCAAGCGATCGATCTCTGTAGATTGGCTGAGATCGATCGCCATGCATAACAAGACCGAAGAAGAAGCGATTCAGCAACTGATTACTATACACAGAAAGAAGCAGCGATCGATCTCTATGAAATTCCAGAGATCGATCGCTACATATTTGAAGATCGCTACATATTTGAAGATCGCTACACATATGCTACAAAGAAATGCCGCGATCGATCTCTACAACTGCTAGAGACCGATCGCTATGTTATATTGCACAGAAAAGAGGCAGCGATCAATTCCTATAAACTACAGAGACCGATCGCTGCCACACATTTATACAAGATGGAGCAAAAGATTGCAGCGACCGTGAGCCTTACAAAGACAGCGACTGATCGCTACTCAAATCAACTTATGGAAAGCAGATGTGTTTTAATTTGAGCCATCGATCCGAAGCGATATTAAATCCTAGCCGTTGCTTGATTGTAACACGTCAATAAATAACAAGTGCAGACCTAAAGGGAAAGGGGGATTCAGAATTAGGCGGCGACAGAGAGCAACATCAAGGCGATCCGACTACTTCCAGCATAGTTTTCTTTTATTATTTTTATTTCTACTCTTTCATTATGCAACTATTTAATATTATCGTTATTTATTTACCTTTTAGCATGAACTAAACGTTTGTTCTAGGGTTTCGATGTAGCCTAGTTATGATTGTTTATTTTTCTTGATTCAAGTATTTAATTTTCTGTTTCTGTTCTGTGTTTGAGTAATTTATTCTGAACGTAATGCTTAGGTTTACTTGATCACCAAAACTAAGAACTTTAGGGTTGATTCGGGATGCGAGAGCGGAGAATTTAACCGTGCACTGAATAATTTGCCATGAAAAGGATGTTAGACTAGAGATAGCTAATGCGTTCATGTGGTAGTATAATTTCTTGTTCTTAATGTATTCAATTAATTCTCAGGATTAGAGACCGAGAGGTAATAATTCGTTAATTGAATAAGTTTATCTTTGCTCGAGAGAGATTGATAAATATTTTCGTGAAATCGCCATCAACACATAGAAATAGGATTTAATTATTTGGATTAGGTTTAATAAATAGGATTAGTTAAGTGAAATCGGAACCCTGGATTTTCTCATCATATAATCTTACTCTTTATATTCAAGTCTATTATTTAAATTGTTTAAGTGCTATTATTTGAATTATTTTAATTTAATTTAAAATCCAAAAATCATTTATTATTTCTTTTCAAATTAAGCTAAAAATTAAATATTCATTATTTAACACAATTATTCCTCGTGGGATCGACACTCGTACTTAATACACACTTTATTACTTTTGCGACACGTGCACTTGCGTAGTACGATTTTTCGCAACAAGTTTTTGGCGCCGTTGCCGGGGAATAAATTTTGTTATTTTTTGAATTATTTGATTTTAGTTTATATTTGAAATTTAATTTATTTTTTTTATTTATTTTTTTTTATTATTATTTATTTTTTTATTTTATTTTATTGTAAGCTTAAATTACATTATTTGCACATTGCAGGTGCATGCGAAAATTAGGTACTGCCAACCTAATCCCTATCGACCTTGAAATTGAACGAACTTGTCGCCGAAATCGAAGGGAAACAAAACTAGCAATTATGGCAGATGATCAAAACGCAAATCTACAACGGAGGGTTGAAGTGGCAGAGGTCGAACGGCGAACTTTGCTCGATTATGTTATGCCATCCATGGACGGGATTCAATCAGCAATTCGGAAACCTGCTATCACGTGCAACAATTTTGAAATAAAGCCGGGAACCATACAAATGATCCAGTAGTATCAATTCTGTGGTCTGCCTAACGAGGATCCAAAAGATCATATTGCAAGCTTCGTTGAGGTCTGTGACACGTTTAAATATCATAATGTTTCTGATGATGCTGTTAGGCTTAGGTTGTTCCCCTTTACACTAAGAGATCGCGCTAAAAACTGGTTAAATTCCTTACCCCCGGATTCAATTACAACGTGGAATGAATTAGTTCAAAGATTCCTATCTAAATTCTTTCCCTTTGAAAAAATGGCAAAACTTCGCAACGAAATTAACAACTTTAATCAATTCGATGGCGAGACGGTCTACGAAGCATGGGGCCGATTCAAGGAACTTTTACGAAAATGCCCTCAGCATGGTCTACCACAATGGATGCAAATACAGACATTCTTCATCGGCCTATCAAGTTCTACACGGACGCTTGTCAACTCAGCAGCTGGTGGATCATTATTATCTAAGACAGAAGTGGAGGCATTTAACCTGTTAGAAGAGTTATCCCTCAATAATGATCAGTGCCCAGTTGAACGTCAGATTTTGAGGAGGCAGTCAAATACACCAGAAATGGAAGCAATAAGAGCATTGACTACACAAGTTGCATCTCTCACTCAGCACATCCAAGGAAATCAAGCTATAGTTAATGCAATTCAGTCACCGATCATGCAATGTCAATGGTGCCAAGGACCACATGCGAGTGAAAACTGTCAGCAAGGGAACCAAATGGTTAGAAGTTCATCTGAACAAGCCCAATATGCGGGAAATTATAATAGACCGACACTTCAAAATTCCGGTAATTACTATAATGGGGGGCGCAACAATCATCTGAACTTCTCTTGGAAGAACCCGAACAACGCCATACAGATGCCACAAGCTAATCAGCCGGGACCTCAGTTTCCTGAAAGACAATCTAATCTGGAGGAATTAATTGCCAAAATAGGAGAACGCACCAACAATATAATTGCTGAAATGGGGGAGCACACAAATAAATTTATGGCTGAAACAAGAACCACCTTGCAGAATCAGTCGGCCCAAATTCGAAGCCTAGAAATGCAAATGAGCCAGATGGCAGCTGCACTAAATGGACGCCCACCAGGTACATTGCCTAGTGCCACTGAAATTAACCCCAGAGAACAGTGCAATGCCATCACACTTAGGAGTGGAGCAGTAATTGAAAATTGTACCAAAGAAAATAAGAAAGTGGTCGCACATGACGGAATGCATTCGTCATCATCCGAGTCCACACCAAAGGATCAAGAGCTACAGGAAGCTCCACCCCACATCCCAAAGGAAATTATCCCAAAAGTCCCTTTCCCACAACGCCTGAAAAATGCAATTTGGATAAGCAGTTTGAAAATTCTTGAAAGTGTTCAAACAATTACACATCAACATCCCGTTCGCTGAGGCACTGGAGCAAATGCCTAATATGCCAAATTTGTAAAAGATATTTTGTCTCATAAGCGTAAGATCGAAGACGGCAATACAATCGCTTTGACTGAAGAATGCAGTGCTATTATTCAACGGAAGCTTCCACAAAAACTGAAAGACCCAGGAAGTTTCACTATTCCATGCGAAATTGGGGATTTTATATTTGAAAGGGCACTTTGTGATTTAGGAGCCAGCATTAACCTGATGCCTCTATCCATATTTCGGAGGCTTGATATTGGTGAAGCAAAGCCCACCAGTGTAATCCTACAGATGGCTGATCGCTCTATAAAGCATCCGTATGGGATGATTGAAGATGTCCTTGTCAAAGTCGACAAGTTTATTTTTCCCGCTGATTTCTTGATTCTTGATATGGACGAAGACCGAGGCATCCTGATAATATTAGGTCGACCATTTTTAGCAACAGGAGGAGCTGTAATTGATCTCAGAAAAGGAGAGCTTAGATTGCACGTACAAGATGAAGCTGTCACATTCAAAGTGTATAAATCACTGGAGTACCCAATAGAGGCTTCACATCAACCAAACAATTTTGTTGAGCCTAATGGGAAGCAGTGTGTTGAAGTTTGGGGGAGTCGCCATTACGGGGTATACCACCTATTAGAAACCACCTGATCACAAAAAGCTTCTGGCGAATGACAAGTTGTTAAATGGGCAACGATTGACACCATATTGGGACGATACATTTCAAAATACAAAGCCAATCATATATCCCGACCCAACATGAAGCAGTATGATGTCGGGCCGTCGACGCTAAAACAGCGCTTGGTGGGAGGCAACCCACCCAAGTATCCTTTTTATTTTTTATTTTTATTTTTATTTTTATTTCATTTTATTAGTACAAAATTAAAAAAAAAAAATAAATAAAAATAAATAAAATAAAAATAATCATCTTTTGTAACCCATTTGTTATTTATTTTTATTTTTTGTTTTTATTTTATTTCTTATCATATTATTAGTATTTCTATTTTTATGTTTTAGTTTCTTATATCATTTTATTTTCTCTATTTTCTTTAATTCTTGTCTTTTATTTTTATTTTTCTTTAAATAGGTTCCGATTAAGTCATTTTATTTTCTTTTTATCATTTAAATATTTTTTCTTCTTTCTTACTGTTATTCTTAATTTTCTTTAGTTTCTTATTTTATTGTCTTTTTATTTATTTATTGTTTCTTTTATGTTATTTATCTTTATGCTTTTAAATAGGGTCCAATTTAGTTATCTTAAATTCTGTTATTCATTTTATCATTTTATTTTATTTTATTTTATTTTTTTGTTATGTTATTTATTATCTTCTTTTCTTTTTATCTTTCTTTTTCTTGTTCTAAGTAAGTTTTATTTTAGATTAATTAGCCATTAATTAGCCATTTATCTTAAATCCTATTTCTATTTTTTTAATTCGTTCTTTTTATCGTTCTTTCTTTTTATTTTCTTCTTACTTCATTTTTTCTCTCGTATTTTCATTTCCCGTTTCAAGTATTTTCATTTTCGGTTAGTATTTATCTATTTAGTTGTTAAGTAAAAAAAAAAAGGAAAAAAAGAGAAAAAAAGGCTCCTCTGCTCAATTGCTCCTTCGACTGAAGCTCCACCACACTACTGTCGGGCCCCACATGAGGTACACTATCCCCTTTCCTATTTTTCGTGTATGCTTTATTTAACATTGGGGACAATGTTTATATCAAGTTTGGGGGGGTTTTATTTGGATATTATTTTAAATTGATAAACATGTTTAGATTGGTAAGTCTGCTTAATATTTTAAATTTTATGGTATGATTATTTATTTCATTCGTTTAAAGTGTCGATGACTGCACCTTTGATCAATGCATGTTTCAAATTCTGAGATAGATTCTGAGATAATATGATTTATGATAGTAGCATTGATTGGAGCTTAGGAAGTTAGACTTGTTTGTGTGGAAATGTTCATTCTTATTTAAATTTAGCTGATAATGATATAAATTGTTGTCTTGAGATCGAGAGCCTAAACACAGTAAGGGAGTGCTTGAGTGTAAACACTTAAAGGGAGTGAGCTCCATTTAAATTTAGTGAGTGATTAGTGAGAATTAAATTGTTCTTGGTTTTGCCCTGCATTCATGAATATAAATTGTGATTTTTGCAGACATAAGAGAATGACTTAGGCCATTTTTGGACCGTTTGAGCATTTATTAACATACCATATTTGTGTCATTTAAATGGCACCCCTAGTCTCCTATTTGAGCCTTTATTTACCACTATTTTGTCAACCCTAACTTAGCCTACCCTGAAATTATTTTGACTATCCTGTTTATTGAGCACAGGGTTGTGGGTACATTTTATGGGGAGAGTTGGAGAAAGTAGTGGTGAGAATCAGAGCTAATTCTTTTGTCAATTGTCTAAGTTGTTAGTATTTTGAGATTTTATTGTTCAAAAAAAAAAAAAAAAAAAAAAAAAAAAAAAAAAAAAATTCAAGAGAAAAATTCAAAGTTAGTAGAAAGTTGAATTGTTCACTAGTAGAACAATTTTTTATGTGCTATTTAATTTGTTGTTCTCATCATTATTTGTATTTTATGTTTGTTAGTAAAGACATTGACAAAGGAGTTAGTTTTGAAAATAGAGAGTGAGACAAGTTTGGGGGGATTATTGAGTTAACTATTAGAAAAGAGTTCAAGTGAGTGTAAGAAGTGAAGGTGACATAAGGATGGATTGTGCTCTAGAGTTTCGTTTGAATCCAAAATTTCCTGCCTTATAACCCGGCCTTACATTACAAGCTTAATTAAAGACCTATCGACTTTTATTCTGTTTACTCATATTTGTTATTAGTGAATAATGGGCAAGACTGATGAACAATAAGAGTGGATGGAGTGACCCTGAGAGATATTTTTGATTTCCCTTCTCATAAGACACAATTATAGATTTATCAGTTAAACGAGAATGAGTTTGAGCATGTACACACACAAGAATTTCTGATTAAGTTTATTTCAATGTGATATCATGATTTGTATTATTGAAAGTATTTATTTAGATAGTTTATTTGCATGCAAAGATCAAGCTGAGACTAAATACTGCAAACTATGATTTAGATAATTCTACCATGAAAATTTTAAATATTTTGCGGACTTTAATTTTTAGAAATTCTGGATAAACTTTGCTAGTTTTCTATGCTTATTTTTGTTCGCTTGAGGACAAGCTTTCATTCAAGTTTGGGGGTGTGATAAGTGTGTATTTTACACACTTATTTATACTTTGTATACTTGATTTGATAAGTTTTTCTCAAGTGTTTTAAATGAATTTGATATATTTTATGCAAGTGTGCAGATATTATATTTAAAACAGGCGGCGGTAAAAGAGGTGAAAAAGAATTAAAATTTAAAGTTAAAGAAGAGGCGATCGATCTCTATGTTATCCAGAAATCGATCGCCATGCATAAAGAGAAGGAAGTTTGAAAGCAGCAGAGATCAATCTCCAATCTCCATAAAGAAAGCAGCGATCGATCTCTGCATTTGCCAGAGATCGATCGCCACACAAGACTACACAAAATGTGTTTGTAAACAAACAGCAAGCGATCGATCTCTGTAGATTGGCTGAGATCGATCGCCATGCATAACAAGACCGAAGAAGAAGCGATTCAGCAACTGATTACTATACACAGAAAGAAGCAGCGATCGATCTCTATGAAATTCCAGAGATCGATCGCTACATATTTGAAGATCGCTACATATTTGAAGATCGCTACACATATGCTACAAAGAAATGCCGCGATCGATCTCTACAACTGCTAGAGACCGATCGCTATGTTATATTGCACAGAAAAGAGGCAGCGATCAATTCCTATAAACTACAGAGACCGATCGCTGCCACACATTTATACAAGATGGAGCAAAAGATTGCAGCGACCGTGAGCCTTACAAAGACAGCGACTGATCGCTACTCAAATCAACTTATGGAAAGCAGATGTGTTTTAATTTGAGCCATCGATCCGAAGCGATATTAAATCCTAGCCGTTGCTTGATTGTAACACGTCAATAAATAACAAGTGCAGACCTAAAGGGAAAGGGGGATTCAGAATTAGGCGGCGACAGAGAGCAACATCAAGGCGATCCGACTACTTCCAGCATAGTTTTCTTTTATTATTTTTATTTCTACTCTTTCATTATGCAACTATTTAATATTATCGTTATTTATTTACCTTTTAGCATGAACTAAACGTTTGTTCTAGGGTTTCGATGTAGCCTAGTTATGATTGTTTATTTTTCTTGATTCAAGTATTTAATTTTCTGTTTCTGTTCTGTGTTTGAGTAATTTATTCTGAACGTAATGCTTAGGTTTACTTGATCACCAAAACTAAGAACTTTAGGGTTGATTCGGGATGCGAGAGCGGAGAATTTAACCGTGCACTGAATAATTTGCCATGAAAAGGATGTTAGACTAGAGATAGCTAATGCGTTCATGTGGTAGTATAATTTCTTGTTCTTAATGTATTCAATTAATTCTCAGGATTAGAGACCGAGAGGTAATAATTCGTTAATTGAATAAGTTTATCTTTGCTCGAGAGAGATTGATAAATATTTTCGTGAAATCGCCATCAACACATAGAAATAGGATTTAATTATTTGGATTAGGTTTAATAAATAGGATTAGTTAAGTGAAATCGGAACCCTGGATTTTCTCATCATATAATCTTACTCTTTATATTCAAGTCTATTATTTAAATTGTTTAAGTGCTATTATTTGAATTATTTTAATTTAATTTAAAATCCAAAAATCATTTATTATTTCTTTTCAAATTAAGCTAAAAATTAAATATTCATTATTTAACACAATTATTCCTCGTGGGATCGACACTCGTACTTAATACACACTTTATTACTTTTGCGACACGTGCACTTGCGTAGTACGATTTTTCGCAACATCATTTCAGGCTTCCTCGGCAGGAACAAACTCCCAGGGCCAGACATCAGTTTCTAGGAAAAATATGATTATGACATGTGGGAAATGTTGTGAGCCTAATCACAATGCAAGAACGTGCAAAAGAGTCTCAAGTGCAACCCGAGTAAGTGTAACGCCCCAAGTTACCTGAACCCGGTTTGTCACTCCATGCCCGTACATGACTAAAATTTCAATCATATATTTCTTTTTTTTGAAAACTTGCAGCGGAAATCGTTTAAGTAAAAATAAAGTTAAACATGCCTATTGTACAATGCTTGAATACTCAGTTAGAATTTTGGGGAATAATCGGCAAAAGGAATAAAGGATTATATCGCAAAATACTTCATAAGTTTCAAAAGTCAAACGCATCGCTCGCTGAACAAAGTCAACAAAAGGGACTGAAGCAGAAAATGGAAGACATCATCCGGTGGTAAAACGACAAAATGCACTCTACATCTTCCGATGACGTCAGCCAGATGATTTCCTTCATCCGATCGACTTTGTTCTACATTCATCGGTGACTAAACGACAAAATACTCTCTACACCTTCCGATGACGTCAGCACGCATCTGCCGATGAGTTTACTGAGACATCATTCGATAGACTTAAACCTATACCTTCCGATGACGTCAGCACGCATATGCCGATGAGTTTACTGAGACATCATCCGATAGACTTAAACCTATACCTTCCGATGACGTTAGCACGCATATGCCGATCACTAAACGACAAACTCTCTACTTATATCTTCCGATAAAACAAGTTACTTATACCGATCACTAAACGACGAAGTTTGTTCTATATCATCCGATAGCTTCCACTGAAGACATCTTCCGATAGACAACAGAACAACAACTCAACCTCTGCCGATAGACTTCATCTAACGATAGAGAACAGAACCACCTCCCATCTACTCCTTGGTATACAAACACGACTCTTCCACAGAAAGGAATTTACTCACTTCACTGAAACCATTCAAAAAAAAAAACATTTCAAACCATTGCAATACTAAAAATTCAGTGAGTGCCAACATTAAATCCCAACAGACTACTATTAACAGGAAAACCTCGATGTTGTATTCAAAAATATTGAAATCACTATTGTCATGAAAACTCAATATACTTAAATTGAAACACTGTCAACTAAACTTTCACACCAACAGACATCAGTTAATCCGCCTCATCAGTATACCAGTTCGAGACAGAGAAGTGCTCCTCCAACCCCATCTATTCGTCAGTAAACTCAGGGAATTCACCTGTGGTATCCTCAACACCTACATCACAAAACTCATCTATTAGCCTAATGCTAAGTAAGTAAAGCAGTAATGAAATTCATTGCTGAAACATAAATTCCTAGACATGCAATTTCTACTTTCTCATCTCAGTTGCATACACATATGTTCATAAACTGATCTGATCCCTCGGTTCCCTTGGGTGTGAGATCAATTCTCCCAATGTCATACATCCTCTACTCGATTAAGGGGCGGATGAATTCCCTTAATAGCTGTTCTGATCCCTCGGTTCCCTTGAGAGTGGGATCAATTCTCCCAATGTCATACATCCTCTACTCGATTAAGGGGCGGATGAATTCCCTTAATAGCTGTTCTGTCACATTCAGTTCATACCTCACCATTCTTACATGAAAATTCATTTTCGTAATCTTTCAAAAACATGATGCATGACGTACAAAATCATTCACAACATGCATAACCCTACTGTTTTGTGATGTAGGCCCGAAGACACATGCATACTTTACTTACCTGGATTCCTGAAAATTGTTCGATTACCACTACTCGGGAAGCTCTGTACACCTAATGTCATAAGCAGAATACCGATTAGATCATCATTAACCTTAACCTTATATCGTTCAGAAACCTAAGGAGCTAGTTTGGAAACTCTGGTTACCGAACATTCTCAACACTAAACCCGAACTCAACACACTCGCGGCCTCATTAAAATACACGCATTGTACTCTCTCTGCTATATAGCCACTAAAATCTCAAGATAACGAAAGGAAAACTTACCTAGTTTGAAGGAGGATCGGGCGAGGGAAAATCGTCTAGAGAGCTCGACTACTTGAGCTGAAAACCCAAAGAAAAAAATAAGGGAACAGTGGCGGCTAAACCTCATTAAACCCTCCCTTAAATGCGTTATCCACAATAAATTGCAATTTGCCATTCTGTCATTGCTCAATCACTTGTTAACCTAATCACTAAATCACCCATATTTCAATTATAAAACATTCTCTATAAATGGAAAAAGGTAAATCGGTTAATGGAAACCGGGTGTTACAGTAAGTAAAAATTACTATGACAACATGTTTTTTATGCTCAATAAATGTCTTTTGTAATTTATATACTTGTCGTTTCAGGCTTCCTCGGTAGGAACAAGCTCCCATAACAAGTCTAATTTGTTCATGGGTTTTAGGTAACGACAACATGTGATGAGTGATAATTTTTTGTTAGATGTTGTATTTTGTACCATGTTTTTAGAAGCAAGACAATGATTGCTTCTTGTTAACTTTTTAAGATGCCGTTTGGTATTTTGTACTATGTTATTTGATTTTGGGATGCAGGTTGTTTCATGTAATGTAATTAGAAGCAGGATAATTTTGGACAATTTTGGTATTTTGAACACTCCCATTGTCAGAGGAATGCTCCGCAGGATTTGGACTTTCTTGATAATCTTTAGTTGATTTGTTTGATAATATTTGTTTATTATCATTTACATAATGTTTGATATGTTGCGTTATGGAACAACAAATTCTCCACGTTTTGATTCTCCTATTTCTCCACGTTATGGAACTGTTAAATGTTCAAGCCTTGAATTCGAGCAGAGTAAACAAATTCTTCAATTACCACAAATTCCATGTGTATTGGTAAATTGTCTCATTGTTCAATTACTGAACTCTTAAAAGCCATACTGTAAGAGAGGTTGAAGAAAAACAATGTTTTGGGGGAATTGCAGATGCAAAGAACTAGCAGTTAAGTCTACCATTCCAAAGAATTCCAAGTATCATCCAAAACTAATAATCGCACTCTATCATAGGCGACAATTATCAACTGTCTGAATGAAGCGTATACACTAGCAAAAACATTTCGTCAAATGCTTCACTCATAAAACAAAACAGGCTAAATACATCAATACATCAATACAGGCTAGAAATAAACAACAAATTCTACAACTGTTGGGGTCACACCAGTTATCGGCTTTCAGATTAGGCGGCTCAGCTTTCGGATTTTCAATGATTCAAAGGCTCGGTTTCAGAGTTTTGACAGTAGAGGGCTTGGGCTTGAGTTCTGTACTATGAGACTTTGGATTTTGGGTAGCGAGGGCTGCAATTTGAGGATTTTCAGTGACAAAGATCACGGATTCAGCGATTTTTCTCTCAATTTCAAAAGATGGAGGGTGCACAGGGGGCTGATCTTATTTATATTATCGGGAGATCGGCCCCCCATGTGAGGCAGAACGCCCCCGTTATCAGCCCTAGTGCTGAACACCACCCCCCGCGTCTAGAACACGACCCCCGCGTCTAGAACACGGCCCCCACGCTTCAGGAAAGGCATCCCGTTTTAAAATTGCTTCGTAATAGGGGCTGAGCTAAAATGAACGGCCCCCCGTGTTTTTCCATTGCAACGCACGTGCGCGCGGGGGGGGGGGGGGGGGGTGTTCTACACCCCCTCGTCCACCCCCGAATAGAACAGATGGCAGTTTATTTTAGGTCGGCCCCCGCGTTTTTCCACATGCAACGCACGTACGCAGGAGATTCTACACCCCCGCATCGACCCTTGTAGAGAACGGGGGGCCACGCTTGGAGAACGGTTCCCCGTTCTCTTTGTAAAATGGGGAAAAGTGGGCTATCGGGAGTCCACCGTGGTTTAAATTGTTAGTTTTTTTTATAGTTTAAGGTTTGTTTTGATATGCTTAATACTTTAAGGGTTTTTTTAAAAACAATCCATACTTTGAGGTTTAAAATAATTTTTACCCTTAATTTTAATAGGTATTTCTAGTTTATTTTAATTCTAAAGTTTTTCTTTCCTTGGGTATTTGCATATTAGTTCAATTCGTCAATAGGATATAATTTGATATTTGAATTAACGAAAAAAATTATTTAGTATTTAAATTAAAAAAATCTCATCATTCAGTGCTGTAATTGAAAATTTTTAACGTTTATTTAACAAATTGGATCTATTGGCTAATTTTTAATAACGGTAGGTGGGTGTTTTATTTTAGGGTAAAGTGCAATTTGGCCCATACAACTAGGTGAAATGAACAATTTACACCGTAAACTTGGATAATATGCAAAAACAACCTTAATGTATTGATAATGGGCAATATGACCCATACCGTCATATTTTCCGTCAAAAAGTAACTTTTTTTCACTTGTTCACTTTTTTCCCCAAAATGCCCCTCACTAGATCGAACCGGACCGGTTCGGTTAATTCCACTCTGATTTTTTTTTTTTAATTTCTTAGAAAAGAGAAGACAAATTAATAGAATTTAAAAAAAAAAAACCCAGAGTGGAATTAGTCGAACCGGTTCGATCTAGCGAGAGACATTTTAGGAAAAAAAAATGAACAAGTGAAAAAAAGTTACTTTTTGACAGAAAATATGACGGTAGGGGCCATATTGCCCATTATCAATACATTAAGATTGTTCTTACCTATTATCAAAGTTTACAGTGTAAATTAATTATTTCACTTAGTTGTAGTGGTCAAATTGTACTTTATCCTTTATTTTTTCTTTTCCATTTCTTTTTACTCATCGACGTGCATTTAAAGACATTGAACCGAAGCGAATGAAATGACTCTGCTCTTTTCCTTTTACTGCTACTGTTAGGTTGACGTCAAGACGACGATGCTCTCAACAGCATCTTCGTCTTCTTCCTTCGCCTTCTCTCTGCAATTCACCTTACTTTAGCTCTCTCCCTCTCATGGCGAAGCCCGAATCTAATGCTCGTGTCGTTCTCGAACCATTCGCCCAGTTTGATCTTTCCGCTCACTCTCTTGCTCCGGTTCGATCTCTTTCTATCTTCACTGCCACCGATTCCGAAACTTTTGTTTACGTTGGAACTCAATCTGGAGCTCTCCTTTTACTCTCTATAGATTTTAGTTCTGACGATTTTAACCCTTCCAATGTCGATTTTCAATCCGGAAACAGGTCAAGGGCGTTGTCGCATAGATTCTCGTTTTTGAGGAGCGTTTTGATCGGCGATTCTCCCGTTCAAAGTGTTTATGTTCTTTCGGGTTTAGATAAGGTTCTCATTCTTTCTTCGGATGGATTTTTGTATATCGTTGATTCGCTTCTGTTACAGCCAGTGAAGAAGTTGAACTTTTTGAAAGGAGTTTCCTTAATCACTAAGAGGGTACTTAGTAACGTATCGGAGAGTTCTAATTTGTCTGACTATGTGAATAATCTGGCGGAATATACGAGTTCTAGTCAACGGATTTTGCAAAGATTTGGACATGGAATACGAGCAAATGGCTTGAAGATGAAAGATGGAGAGTCGCGGCGTGATGAAGGTAGTCATGATTTTGCGGCACTTATTGGAAAGAGATTGGTACTGTTTGAATATGTTGTAAGTGGTATACCTGGTAAAAATGAGAAAGAAGTTGATGGTGTTCATGGGACTTTTGTAATTTTGAAGGAGATACAGTGTATTGATGGAGTCTTAACTATGGTGTGGCTCAACGATTCAATATTTATAGGTACCTCTCATGGCTATAGTTTGTTCTCCTGCATTACGGGGCATAGTGGTGTGATATTTACATTACCAGATACATCGAGCCGGCCATGCCTTAAATTATTACGGAAAGAGTGGAAAGTGCTTTTGTTGGTTGATCATGTAGGCATTACTGTTAATGTCCATGGGCAGCCTGTTGGTGGGAGCTTGGTGTTCAGGCATGGCCTAGAATCTATTGGAGAGACATCTTTGTATGTGGTCGTTGTTACTGATGGGAAGATTGAACTGTATCATAAGAAATCAGGTAGTTGCATTCAAACAATTACTTTCAGTGGTGATGGAGCTGGGCCATTAATTGTTGCAGATGACGAAAATGGAAATGGGAAACTTGTTGCCGTATCTGTGCCCAGTAAGGTATATCAGCATGTTGTGATGTAACCGTCAATTCATTATTTTTTTCTTGTAATGCTTGTATTCATGCACAATGCTGTCGTCAACTTTTATATCCTATTGGTCTGAAGATTGAAATGATGTATATCATGTGTCCATATAAGAACGATATTAGAGCTAGGAAATGTTCATGGAATAATCGAATGCTATATTGTCTGTAGGGAAGTGTTATGATATAAACATATTATGGCGTACAATTGATGTTTGAGCAGTCAATCTTTAAATAATGTATATTTTTATTTTTCTGTCTGACAATTATACAACTGAGTTTGTTCTAACAAAAAAAACAATACATTTCATAATTTGCTTAGTCAAAACTCCGGATGCGAGGACTGAATTTCATACTTAATTATTATTAATACTGGAATATTTATTAAGATAAGGTTTTTTTTTTTTTCTCTTTACATAGGAGAATAGCTTATTAGAAAAACATATGGTAGTGAAAAAGCGAGTTTTTTTCTTTAAGAATTTTTGGCCATTGGTTTATATGTTTATATATGAATGAATGTGCGTGTGTTTTAAAATTCATAGAGTCATTTAAAACAACACTATTGAATTATAGTAGACACACAACACCTGGAGAAACTCAACATTAATAGAGTTGTTTTGGCTCGAGATCATGTGTTTAAGTCGGTTTGTGGCTGCAATTTTCTTGCAAAGTTTTCAATCCCTTCTTAATATACTCCCTTTTAGTTTTTTTGAGTGTAAAAAAAGGAATTGTGCGTTTGCTATTTTTCAGTGAGTTGTAATTGTTGAAGTATATTGAATTATTCATTTTGATTATTCTACTAAATTAATTATCCTTAATAATTTATGAAAGCTATTTGTTTTATTACTAACCATTTTAATGTCTATTCTACAAAAACATAAGATAATGTTTAGGTAATTGACTAATTGGGACAATACTAATAAATGTAGAATGTTATAAATGAAAATTTAAGTGAATTTATCTCAAACTAGCAAGCCTATAAAATTTCACTATATACTAAATAAATGAGAATTAAACTTAAGAAATGTGAAGAGTAAATTGTGTCTAATGACTGTTTTCCTTGTTTAAGATATTATAGGTTTTTATATTTGAATCATACATTAATGTTCATAGTTTCTCTTTTTCCTCTATTATGTTTGTTATTACTAATAAAAAGGAGTGTTCATACTAATTGTTTCTGTAAATTTTTAATATAAAATATGAATGTTGCTTTCTTGGGGTTTTGATTTATTAATGCTCTTGAATGTATTTAGCTTATCTGCTATCGAAGACTGCCTTCAGAAGAGCAAATTAAAGATCTGCTGAAAAAGAAAAACTTCAAGGAAGCCTTATCTTTAGTTGAGGAACTTGAATTTGAAGGGGAAATGTCCAAGAATATGCTGTCCTTCGTTCATGCTCAAGTGGGTTTTCTCTTGCTTTTTGATTTGCATTTTGTGGAAGCCGTGAACCACTTCTTGCAGTCAGAAACCATGCAGCCTTCTGAAGTATTTCCATTTATTATGCGAGATCCGAATAGGTGGTCATTGCTGGTATATATTTATTGTTATTTGTTATTCCATTAGAACAGTGTCTAGTAGGGATATTTGTGATTGTTTTGGTAGGTTGAGTTAACTAATTGTGACTCAAGTAATATAACTTTTAAGTGAATTCCTAAAGCAATTTTGCATGAGTATCCATTGTTTGGTTACATAGATTCTTTCTCTTGCAGTATCTTGCGCTATATTTTTAACAGCTATTTCTAATTTTACAATAAAATATGTTACAAAATAAAAATTTTATGATGTTTATCAGAAAGATTGAAAGCATGAAAAATGTAGGTCTAGTACAATCATTTCATATAATTACCTGATATTGAAAGGGTAAATGTTCTACTTTTTTTTTTCAGGTTCCTAGAGATCGGTATTGGGGCTTGCATCCACCCCCTGCTCCTCTTGAAGATGTTGTAGATGATGGCTTACTGACAATCCAAAGGGCCATCTTCCTTAGAAAAGCAGGTGTAGAAATTGCAGTAAATGATGATTTTCTATTGAATCCTCCAAATAGAGCTGATATGTTGGAGTCGGCAATAAAAAATATGAGCAGGTGCTACTTTTGTTTATGGCTCTTTCTTGAACTTGTACTCATCCACTCACGGGCCTTTTTTGTCTTATTTTTACGTTCATGATAAAATTTTAAAAAAGTAGATTTATACTGTTTTCGATTTTTATTTCTTTCGCTGCAGGTATTTAGAAGCTTCGCGCAAAAAAGAGTTGACAATATCAGTGAGAGAAGGAGTAGACACTCTTTTGATGTATCTCTACAGAGCACTTAATCGTGTTGATGAGATGGAGAAATTGGCATCTTCCCCAAACTTCTGTGTTGTTGTATGAGCTTTTTCTTTGCTTCATTTACTATATTTTCTGTTTGCTCGTGCCGTTTATAAATTCTTCCGATGCTGTTAGTTGTGAAAGAGTAAAACGTTTCTCTATTTACTAAATTCATCAATTTTGTAAATTCATAGACAAGAAAGCCTAACCAAGCAAGTATCAAAGGTAGGAACTCTTATGACAAGCAAAAATAGAAACTGAAAAATGAAAGAACAAGATTCCTGATTCCTTTCCATAAAAGTAGAGATCTTTTTCTCGAAAGGTTAGAACCATAGTCCCACTTGTGGTACCCAAACCTCCAACATTATAAACAGTTAGGTGCATAAGATTTACAAATAGATGCAGAATGCTTTGAATGCATTTGGGTTTAGATCCATAAGAGAGCATGGGTCTATTTAATTTTATAGGTTTAGTATTACAGAAGATCTGATCTATCTTAAACGGTAGTGTCAAGGTCTATATAGTGTATAGGCCTAAAGACAATGCACTGTGTGATCATGTGGTAAAATGTAGAATCTTAGTATTCCCATGCATTGTAAAACAGAGAGGCTGTTGTCAGGAGCCTGCTTGAAGGATGACCCTACAACTTCCATGGGCGGTGCAGGAGGAGTTGGAAACTTTATTAGATGACTCTGGGCATTTACGGACACTTGCCTTCCTCTACGCAAGTAAAGGGAAAAGCTCTAAGGCTCTTGCAATTTGGCGAATCTTGGCAAGAAATTATTCATCTGGCCTCTGGAAGGAACCTACTTTTGAGAATGGCTCACGCGAAATCAGTGCAACTACTATCTCTGGTAAGGAAATAGCTGCTTCAGAGGCATCAAAGATTCTTGAGGAGTCATCAGATCAAGCTTTAGTTCTTCAACATCTTGGATGGGTGTGTGACATACTTTTAAACTTTTCAAAGGCTGATATTATGTGCTGTGAATTTAATGCCTAGTTTACTTGTTATCATCCTATCTCATCAGATTGCAGATGTTAACCAGCGGTTGGCAGTTCGAGTTCTGACATCTGAGAAGAGGTCTAACCAGCTTTTTCATGGTGAGTTCAATTCAAGGTTTTTTTTTTTTTTGAAATTTTCAATGCATATTTGTGACCTTTCCGCATGCTTGATTAGATAATGTTCCTACTCGGCTCCTGTTAAATTATTTGGTTCTTTCTCTACTAACCTCTCACTATCTTACATTGACTGAAAAGCCTTTTTAAAGTCCATATTTCCTGGTGTTGTGGGGAGCATATACACACAAACAAACACACAAAAGGATTTAGGATCATTATTGGATAAAGTTAAAAATTTACTGAGGTTTTATTGGCATAAGCATTTTGTTCATTTTGAAACAAGTTATCATCAGCAAATTCTAATAATAAATTTGGGGTTTAGCCATGTTCTGCAAGATAGCATGATAATGATGTTCTCTTACAAACTACAACCTTTTAAATTCCATTCATCATTTTGTTGGTTAATGTACCACTATTATGCTATGTAGCAACTTTTTTTTTTTTTTTTTTTTTTGAATAAGAAACATGTTTAAATTAAATAGAGAGTTATAAATTGGAGGATTAGAAATTTTTTAGGTGAAAATAGAATAAATTAAAAACTGTTGGCTAACAATAATTCACTAATGTGTTTCTTTGGTTCGTTCAGATGAAGTCATTGCTGCTATTGACCCCAAGAAGGTAGAAATTCTTCAAAGGTAATTTCTTATGCATTCTGTTAGTTTAAGACAGAGATTTTGAATTGATTGTATGTTAGGAGATTGATTAGAGGTCAACAGCTGAACAACGAGCTTAGGCATCAATTTTTTTTACAGCCTACGTATTTTGAGTTATTGGTTTTTTGTTTTATTGTATAGTTCAATTCCTAATTTTCTTTTCTCTATGATGTCTGTTTGCTAAGTATTGTATTATTCTGTCTCATTAGCTTTTTCTATCTATGGCGTACTAAAAAGAATTCTTGTTTTTGGTCATGCCTTCCTTGATTCATGTGTCTGGCTTTAGTATTAGGATGATTTATTGTTTGAACATTGAGATGAGAGTTTTAAAGTTATCCTTGAAAAGCTAGATATATTACCTTTGCAATATTTTGTTTTAATGTATCTGTCAAACTTTTTCACCAAAGCATTTGCCTTGAGTTTTTTCAAATTAATGTCTTTCGCTAGTTTGTTTGTGCTTTTAAAGGTGCTGCTGGAGTTTCTTGTCTTATTTTCTGTGATCTTTAAAAAAATTCTCTTTCTGAACAGCTACCTTCAATGGTTGATAGAGGATCTAGAATCCAGTGAAGCTCAGTTTCATACACTATATGCTCTCTCACTGGCTAAATCTGCAACGGAAAACCTTGAATTAGAACCTAAACCTAATGGGAGTGTGACAGTGCATTCCATCTTTGAAAGTCCTGTACAAGAAAGATTGCAGATCTTCTTACAGTCTTCAGGCTTATATGATGCAGAAGAGGTTCTTGACTTGATTGAAGGATCAGAATTATGGTTGGAAAAGGTCACTTTCAATTCTTTTTACAATAATCCTTGTGGTCTTTGCATATTGCTTTCCCCATTATAAATGATGTTTTTTCTTGATATTGATCTCTTTTTGGATTTCCTCAACAGGCTCTTCTATATCGAAAACTAGGGCAAGAGGCTTTGGTACTTCAAATATTAGCCTTGTAAGTCTCAAGATAGCTTAAAATTAACTAAAAGGACTTTGCATCAAACAATATGTCAACTCTATTGAAATAATTTTCAATAGATTGTAGTCCTAGTCACTTTAGGGATTTGATTGTTTTCCATTTTTATAACCAAATTAGAGGTACAGCATGACTGCATATTAAGTTATTACTATATATGCCTTTTAACTTGCTCTCTCTCTCTCATCACTAATTTTTTTGCATCATTATCTCTCTTGATTCTGTTAGTTTAGCTGATAATTTCGTTATTTCATTAAACTATCCTACGGTACATAGGAAATTCTAAACCATCAAAAAATATGGACTCCTAATTAGTGCTTATTACAAATCACAAAAATTATTAAGTTATACAAGCTGTAAATTAGGGATTATCGCTTATATTCATAATTTAATTTTCGTCCTAATTGGGAGAGGTGACTGTTATGTTTAATTGAGAATTTGTTTCACTTTCCTTAGAAGATTCTATCAACCAAAAACATCTGTCTTGATTCTAGTTCTTTAATAGATAATATTTGTAGTTTTGAGTTTTATTTTCTAATTTTAGACTCAACATGCTTTCTGTTTAGCTGTATGCCGCTAATTCTCTTTTGATTATTTTTGCTCATTTGTTGGGAGGGTAGGGTGTTGGCTAATTACATCTTGGTTGTTTGCAATGATGAGAGGATTTATTTTTCAGTTTTATCTAATCATAATAGTTTATATATTTGGTGCACTGGGCATGACGTAACTATGAAGTTAGTTTTTATTAAAAATGATTGGCAATGAGATGAGGTAATAATTTCTGAATATATGATGAGCTTGTAGAAAGCTTGAAGACAGTGACGCTGCTGAGCAATATTGTGCTGAGATTGGTAGACCAGATGCTTACATGCAGTCAGTTTTCTCCCCTCTTTTCTCTTTGTTCATTGCCTTTTCTCTCTACCTCTTTATCATACACAGACACAAGCGCTGGATCTTTCAGCGTGTACAACAATATTTTTTGAGGTGATACAGACTTTTCATAATATGATAACATCAGGTTACTTGATATGTATTTGGATCCCCAAAATGGTAAAGAACCAATGTTTAAAGCTGCAGTTCGCCTGCTCCACAACCATGGAGAATCACTTGATCCCTTACAAGTTTTAGAGGTGTCAGATATTTTTGTTTTACATTTTTGTTTTTGCCTTTTATCTTGCCTTGGTTATTCATTCTTTTTGGTTTCTTTCTTCTGATACATTTCTATTTCTTGTTCTATAATGCAACAATTTAAGCTGAACTCCGTGTTTGCTCTATTGTTTTATTCTATTGTGAGGCTGTACTTGTAATAAAAAAGTAGGCTGTCTTTGGTTTGGAAAATGAAAAATTGTATAATTTTTTTACAAAGAAAGTTTAGATTTAGAGGTTCTCAGATTATACATTTGCAAGGCATTTTTGTGTGGGAGAAAGTTCTTTGTTAATTGCGATGGGTGACTCTGTTTTTATGATTTGAGTTTTTTGCGGTTCTCTCTGATGCATTAATACACTTCTATTTAGATGTAAAAAAAAGAAAAAAAAAAAACAGAATCTTTAGCATTAGGTCTGCCTTTAATTTGTATGCTTTTACAAATTGACCATTGACCTACATCTACAATTAGGTTCTACTTGTTAACACCCCCTTCTTTTCTTTTCTTTTTGTTTCTTGGATGGTGTAAAATTCCATATTTTTCAATTTGCTGAAGGCTGAACGTGTGTTGTCTGGACTAGCATTTTTTGTTTTTTTTTTACACATTAGATTGTGCAATTATCTTGACTAAATTTTTCCAGCTGTCAATTTGATTTTCTCCTCCTCTGTTAGATTGTTTGAAACATTTTCTTCGTCGGTTATTTGATATGAACCCTACTATTTAGATTTCTCAAAGACAGAAAATACAGGACACGAACCACACACTCACACACTGTAGAAGAATTTTAGAGCTCCTACTCTCTCCCTTGCAAGGAATTACAGAGCCTTGCACTCTCCCTTAGTTTTCCCACACTCTTCTTCTCCCCCGTAACACTCCCCTCCCCTCATATTTATAACCCACACCATAACAAACTAATAACAACCCTAACCACTTAATAATATTTCCTAATATACCCTTTACTAATATATTCCTAACAATACCGGCCGCCTAAAATTCCACCTTGTCCTCAAGGTGGGATTAAAAATCGTAAATCCACAGCGGCGTGCATATGCAATGAGGGCTGAATTCGGGCTGGATTAGTTGAAAAGTTGTGGGCCTCAAATTGAATTGGTGGAAATGCTGTCAAGCCCAGTTGGAGTGGGCTGGCCTCACTCTTCCCTGGACCGGGTCCAGTGGGTTGAAGAAGGGCATATTCTTCTTCAACTCTTGGTCCTCCTTCCTCTCTGTCTAAGTAGGGTTTGAGACCTGAGATGTAGTCTCTTGGCTGTCCAATGTCCATCCAGAAGCCAGGTAAAACCATTGCAAAGAGCTTCTCCTCTGCTACAAATTTTGGGAAGATTTCTTTCTCGATCGAAGTCGGGCGTAGCTGGATTCGATCAAGAACAGACGAGTTCAATAGATAAATTCCGGCTTTGATCTTATTACCCACGAATAGTGTTGGTTTCTCGACAAATCTCTCCACCTTTCCAGATGATTCTTCCATTACAACGACCCCATATTTGGATGGCTCATCAACCTTGGTAACCATGATTGAAGCTTCACCTCCGTGGAATTTATGGAACTCGAGCATTTCTTTGAAGGGGTACTCACTGATAACATCACTGTTCAGAACAAAAAATGGTTCGCCAGAATCATCGATAAGCTTGTCTCTCGCAAGAGCCAAAGGACTGGCAGTACCGAGCGGCTCTGTTTCCTGAGAACATGTGATCTTCATCCCAAGCTTGTCGTTGGAGAAGAAGACCACAATCGGCCTGGGTTTGCTGGCAAGCTGGGTTGAGAGGAAGGATGGGCTGTTAAGCCCGGTTTGGTTAGCCCACTTGGCCCTAACACCGGGCCCGGGTCCGGTTGGCTGAAGGAGGGCCCAACTTTCTTCCTCCCTCTGCGCTGCTTCTTCCTGTTGCTTCTCTTCCTCGCCAGAATCGAGGTCAGTCTGGATATCTCCATCGGCCGACTTTTCTTTCCTCTTTGCTGCGCCTTGCTTCTCTCTCTTCGGCAGAAACTCTGCCTCTAGTAACCAGCGAAACGCCGAGTGAATATGGTTAGCAGAAGCTGTTTTCACGGTTCGTGCTGCGCACGCAGCCGAAGCGAACGCCAGGGACCGCGCTGGGCTCGCAGGAGAGGCTCGGACCGGGGCTGGCTGAGTGACCGCTGGGGTCGCTGGGCTGAGTCGTCGAATGTCCGATCTCTCCGGCTCCCTCTGACAGCTCGACAGTCCTCCCTGTTCGTCGGCGGCCTTCTGTTTCCCCTGGTTCCATTGCCATGGAGGTGCAGAGCGGATAGCATCGGCCAGAGACTTCAGGTCTGCCCTGACTGTCGCCACATCACGTTGCAACTCCGGTAGACAGGCAAGACTCTCCTTGATATTGCGTATTTCCTGCCATAATTCATTGCTCAAACACGACTGCTCCAGCGCCATTGCCCAGGAAAATGCTTTGATACCAATGATATGAACCCTACTATTTAGATTTCTCAAAGACAGAAAATACAGGACACGAACCACACACTCACACACTGTAGAAGAATTTTAGAGCTCCTACTCTCTCCCTTGCAAGGAATTACAGAGCCTTGCACTCTCCCTTAGTTTTCCCACACTCTTCTTCTCCCCCGTAACACTCCCCTCCCCTCATATTTATAACCCACACCATAACAAACTAATAACAACCCTAACCACTTAATAATATTTCCTAATATACCCTTTACTAATATATTCCTAACATTATTATTTAGTCCCTGTGATATGATTGCAGACGCTGTCACCAGAAATGCCTCTTGAACTTGCATCTGAAACAATATTGAGAATGATGAGGGCTCGACTGCATCATCATCGTCAAGGACAGGTTCTTTCCTAGTTCTCTCTCTTTTGAAATTGGACAGTGCCAATTAGATCATAGTCATTATTATCATTTTATCGTCATAAAATTAGTTGTTGTAGTGGTAGTTGTAGTAGTTGTTCGTCACCATTTTCTAAATTTTTAAGTTTTAAAAACTTGGGATGCAAGAAGTGCCTGTATCTGCTAATTGAAGTTCAACAAGAAATCGAGAGGGTTTACTTAAATCCCAAAAAAAAAAGAAAAAAAAAGAGGAATGTGAGGAAAAACTGACCCTATGAGCTGTTTCACTTCATCTTTTCTATCATTAATGGCACTCTTAGAGATAGTGCATGTGTGTAAGAGATACTCCCAGGCTTGTTGCCTGAATCAACTGCTTTGTCATAATGTATCTTTTTGTTACATTTTTATTTTTTTTTCAGTTTTCATACACTAGTAATTTTTGTTCTTTTAGGACAATGGTTATTTAATTTTTACCCTGATATTGGATGGACTAGATTGTTCTTTTTGATTCACATTAAAAAAAAAAAACCACTAGAGTGAAATGTAAAAAGAAACCAAATGAAAAACTACAAACTATTCTCAAAATTAAGGGTTTATATCTTATACAATACGGAAACTTCTTTAATTATTAGATTGTGGAACTCTCATGGCTAGAATGCACTTCAAATTGATTCATTTATTATTTGTGTGTTGCTATTATTTTGTTTGTTACTTTTGAGAATTGTAAAAATAAGAGTAATGCTACGTTTACTGATGCAGCGGAAAATATTAAGAAAGGAATATAAGTTCAAAGGGGAAGAATTAGAGGGAAATAGGGGGGAAAGAGTATAGCCAAAGAGAAAGGAGAGGGGAAGCTAGAGAGAAAAGGGGATTGGAAAATAGCAACACATTGCAATTCAATTCAAATCATCAACTACTAAACATATTACAATAAAAGCGTTTAAATAGACTAAACTTGGGCTAACCCTAACGGGCCCATAATAACCCTAAAACACGAAAAATAATAATAACTAGAATAAATAATAAAATCACATAAATAATAAAAACGTCGATGATGTCCTCATCAACTCTCCCGGGGTAGAAGAAGGGCTCCCAGTCAAGTTGACGGATCCACAAGCAGTATGCTGATCAACCACTCAACCATGAGCTAAACGGTTGATCAATCTTCTTTCGACGTCCATAAACTTGTGCAACCGGATGCCTGGATCAAAAATCTTTCTAACTGGCCTTGAATCCGGTAAAGAAATATCCATATGACTATGAGAGAACTCAAATAGGTCTGGATCCAAATGCTGAAGTGTCTCTTTGTAAATCCACATACAATCACTATTTTGTCGATCCATCCAACAGACAAGAAAGTGTTGGACCTTATCTTCATGAGTAAATACTATCTGTTCACCTAAAATAGCCTCAATTTTATCCTCATGTGTTGTGATAGAACATGTTAGGCAAACAGTGTTAATATGAGCAAAATCAATAGATGGAGGAAGAAAAGGATCAACATATGGTGTAAAATGGCATTTATAAGCTACCAGGTCGTCGACATTAAAATCACGAGCCATCATTGCGCTTAATCTTGTTTGCAAAGTGATTGCAGATGACCGTAAACTAAGGTAAGATTTTCTTGCTCGATATTGTCTGAAATGCTTCTGAATTCTTAAAGCTGCTGCTTCCTTTCGCAATTGCTCATCAGTGAACTCCCTCCATGTTTCGATAATCCTTTCAAGATCTTGTTGAATCTTAAGACCCAATTGCTTAAGTTTATCTTTCTTTTCAGACTCTTCAACAAATTCATTACGTGCATGTGCTAAAGAGGGTGGTGACTTCCATGTGTTTTGTGACCCTGAAACTTGTCGAGAGTCATGCCTCCGTTTGTAGTGTCTTGAGGAAAACTCCTTTTGTATTAAATACTTCATTAACTCCCATGTACGAATTTCGCCCTTGCCATCTAATTTTCTTTTTCTTGTAAGTTTGTCCCACCACGATTTAGCATACCCGTCGAAACTCCAAGAAGCTAGTAGGATTTTTCTTCTCTCTGAATAATTATCACATTCAAATAATACCTCTACCCTTTCTAACCAATCAAAGATTTCAACACCATATGAATGACCACTAAAAATAGGCAACGAAATATATAAGGTTTTACCTTATCAAAATGGTCAATTGAAGTTTTATGCCACTTATCCTCTGGATATTGATTACTTTGAGCCTCACTCCTTATCCTCATATCGGCCAAATAAATTGCACAAAATAACAGTGACTAATTCATCACAAAGATCGGAGCTTGGATAACAATTTGGATCAATTTTACTCCTTTCGCATTGGAGAACCAAAAATAGAACAAATCCAGCAAAGTTTCAAATTTTCAAAATCCAGCGACGGTTGGAACTTGAGGAGAACACAAAATCGGGAGCAAAGTTATGATTTTTTTTTTTTTGAAGTGAACAGTACCCGCCGATGAACAGTACCCGATGAACAGTACCCGCCGATGAACAGTGTTACGTCGATGAACAGTGCGCCGATGAACAGTCGCGGATGAACAGTAATCCCGAACAATAAACAGCAACAACACGAACACGGAAAATTAGGGCAATAAAAACCAAGATTTTATTGTTTGAGAAAACAATAAAACCTGCTCTGATACCAATTTGATGCAGCGGAAAATATTAAGAAAGGAATATAAGTTCAAAGGGGAAGAATTAGAGGGAAATAGGGGGGGAAAGAGTATAGCCAAAGAGAAAGGAGAGGGGAAGCTAGAGAGAAAAGGGGATTGGAAAATAGCAACACATTGCAATTCAATTCAAATCATCAACTACTAAACATATTACAATAAAAGCGTTTAAATAGACTAAACTTGGGCTAACCCTAACGGGCCCATAATAACCCTAAAACACGAAAAATAATAATAACTAGAATAAATAATAAAATCACATAAATAATAAAAACGTCGATGATGTCCTCATCATTTACTCTCTTATTTTACACTCTTAAAATACTTGTTGAGGTATCAAACAATGATTGATGCAATCAATGTAATAAATTATAAATAGTTTATTTATTATATTAGTTGCATTAATGATTATTTGATACGTCAGGAGAGTAGAATAAGAGAATAAACGTAGCATTATTCTAAAATAATTGTGGTTGCTGTTTGAGAAGAGCATATCTGAACGTGTCTGCTACATTCCCTTCAACCTGCTCTTGCAATGTGGTTTTAGTTTAAAAGATTTGAGTAATCGTTTTAAATGTACTCAAGGCAGAGATGTTTGAAGTCATTTTCAAAGAATGCAACTCATGTTGGCTGGTATTTATTGATTCTCATTTTTTCTGTTTCAAGTTGTTCAGTTTTCTTAGGGAAAAAAAAAATAGTTTCTTAATAAACATTTGGTCTGCTTTTAAGCCAAGCAAAAAGCGTCCTGTTTTGGCACTGTTCTGGATGGATGAAAATGCTTTGGAAACATTGTAAATGTTTGCAAAAAATATTCATTCAAGTATCTTCAGATCTGCGTAGTGTTTTTTTTTTTCACTTTATAAAGATACAGCAGTAATTATGTTAGGGTTGATTTTAATTACAGTAGTACAGTGGAAACATCCCAGTGTGTCCGATGTTGAGATGCATGTTGATTTTTATTATAGAGTTGTTTTTGAAAATGTCACAATTTGACCATTTTTAATCAGTCTATAAACCAATTTGTTATAAATAAGTCCAAGATCTACCAACAAAAGCTCTTGAAGTTGTTTTTTGGAAAGTCGGAAACCTTGTAATGATATTTAAGGAGAGTAATGTTTGAAGATATTTGGAGTGTTTATCTCATTTCTCTCATAAATAAGATAATGATGTTTTCTGGCGGGGGCTATACTTCAACATCTCTCGTTCCTATCTCTTCTTTTTACTAAAAGAGGATAGTGAGTTTGTGGTTTTTTATTCATGGAATGAATCTCTTGGGGATTATTTCTTGTAAATATTCTTCTTCTCAAACCAAGGGTACCGCTAGACAAATTATTATAGACCCCTATTATTTATTTTCAGTAGGCTTCACTCTAGTTCATCAATTCTTTATTCAGATTGTGCATAACCTTTCCCGGGCATTAGACCTTGATTCAAGACTGGCTAGGTTGGAGGAAAGATCAAGACACGTACAAATTAACGACGAGACCCTCTGTGATTCTTGCCATGCTCGTCTTGGTACCAAATTGTTCGCCATGTATCCTGATGATACTGTGGTTTGTTACAAGGTTAGTAAGTAGCATTCAGTAGAAGTTTTACTGCATAAATAAAGGGAGGATGAAAATCAAGCTTTTGAAAACTAAGCTTGATCAAGGCCTTGTTGAGTTGTAGTTGAATTAAGTTCAGTTTTAATATTTAAGCTAAAATTTGTTTTGTGGAGCTTATTTAAGCTAGTTTTGCACGTTTTTGGTGTAAGTAATTAATGTGGCCAAACAATCTTAATCAAGTTAAATTATTGTGTATTATAAGTGGATAATGTGGCCGCTTAGGTTTCGGGCTCTCGAGTTTATTACTTTATAAAAAGAGTTCCAGCTGTATTAATAAATTTTGGTTGTTGATGCAGTGTTATCGAAGACTGGGCGAATCTACTTCCGTTTCGGGTCGTGACTTCAAAAAAGACGTGCTATATAAATCCGGATGGTTAGTAGCAGGATGATTTCCTACAATTCTGCAGTTGTAATTATGATGTTGTATAATTATCCCAAAACAATGTCAGTTAAATTGTTGTTTCTACGGTCTTGATCATGAAGAATGATATAGCAAATAATAATATTATTGAGATGTTGCTACAATCAACTTTGCAAATAGTAAGCAAGTGATTCCATGAACAAGAGATTGGGAGAAGTTATTCATGTCACTTTAGGTAGAAATAGAGTTGTTTATAGGGCTAGCGGCCAAGATTTGCTCGGTTTGTTACTGTAGTGCGCCGAGCCTGACCCAGTCCCAAGAAGCCGGCCGAGCCTGACCGTTGCTACTTGCTTTGCTTGCAAGTTGCAATTAGCAGCAAGCAAGCTGCAAGTGCAAGTGAGCAACGGTCAATATTTTGACCGTTACAGGCTTGCAGCACTTGATCTCCTCCTCTATAAATATATTTCATTTTTCGTTCATTTTTCCATCATCTTTCTCTCAACTCTCTCTTACTTCAGATCGCAAATTTTATTGCTCATTGTTCAATTTATATCTTTTGTTTTTCTTTCCAATTTTTATATCTTTTCCATTCATTCAACAATGTATGTATTGTAGTTTATTTATTTAATAAATTTATAAATTGTTGATAATATTAGTTTTATAATTTAACATTTTTTGTGTGATTTTTTATAGGTTTTGCATACATGGAAGTAATCACAAACTCACACCACCAATAAACTATTGTTGATCAATTGAATTTTTTGTATCATTTTTTATTTGAAATTTACTTTAAAAAATTATTTTTAATAGTTATAGGTCCGCGTAATTATAATATTGATGATGATATTGAAAAAATTAGTGAAATAAATCTTACATTTTTAATAAAGCAATCATCTGCATAAGTATCCACTTCATTGAACACCCGATTTTACGGGATTCTAGAATTTCTGCTATGTAATGGCATTTTGGTAAATATTGTGAATTTAGCCCGTTTTGTGAACGGAAAGTCTTATTAAAACTATATGAGTAAGTTGGAGTATTTGGTGGAATAAGAGAGTTTTTGGAGATGTAATGCTCGATTTTTTCTGGTTTTTGATATTTTTCGTAACATAAGGGTATTTTAGTAAATATAGCAAACTAAGTCCGTTTTACAAACAGAAAGTGTTATTAGACCCCGAGTAATACATTGGAATTTGTGGCAGGATAAGGAATGGAGCAACCGAAACTATAGACCAATTAACGAAATAAGAGGAAGATTAATAGAAAAAAATGTAATAAAGGGTAATTTGGTAATTTAAGTGTTAAAATTTTAATAAAACCTAAGTATTCTTCTCTCTTCCTCATTTCCCTCTGCTTCCACGAAAGAAAAGCACAAGAGAGCTTTCAGGCGATTTTTCATCGCCTCTCCTTCATTCTTCACGGTTCGGCCGATTCTTCCTTTGATCAACGCCGCTTCTTCACGTTTTCTTCTCCAATCGGCAACCTAGGTCAGATTCTAGCGTTTGGATGATTTATTTTCAGGTTTAAGAGTTGATGACAGTTAGGGTTTTAACGAGTTAGGGTTTGAAATTTACAAGTTTATGTTAGAAATTGATAGTTTTATCGTATTAATGGCTAATAATGAAGTGTTTGTGATTGTTGTTGAAAGATTTAAGGTTATAAGGGATATTAGGATGAAATCGGTGGTTGGATTGAGCCTTATTAACCGAATGGTTAAATATTTTAGGTGACGTAACTCAAAACGAGGCGCTTGATTCGCTAAGGACGCGAGGTAAGTCTTCATGACTCGCTTGGCCGATTGGCCTACACCATAACATTTGTTGTTGATTGAGGACTTGGAGATTTTATTGCTTTAGTGTAGGTTGATGGGTAGTTTAGGATAATTGTTATGTTAGGATGTTTTTCTAGGTTTTATTTATTGTTTTATGCTTTCTTTACGTTTAATGTACTGTACATGTCCATGCATCATGTTTTCAGAAATGACATGAAAGAAATGAACCTCGGTACATGTTTCATGAAAAAGAAACGAATTGTCGTGTTCACCTTTGCGCTTTTCTTGGCCTTTAGTTGTCGTTCAATTTTGATCGCCTTGTGTAGTAATTCCTCCATGTCCAAATAGTAACACCCGGTTTCTACGGATTTTTGAATTGTGCGAGCAATGACAATTTTGTAAATAATTGAAATATGTCCGTTTTGCGAATCGAGAGTTTTAATGGAATCCTAACAATTTATATGGATTTCAGGAGAAATATGAGAATTTAAGAAATTCAAACCGAAATGTAATACTAAGGTTTCCGGTTTTAACTCTATAGCAGTTTAATCCGTAAAAATAGGAAAGTAAATCCGTTTGACGAACGGAAAGTTTTATTAGAGCTATAGTAATAAATCAAAATTATTGGAGAAATAAGAAAATTTTAGAGAAACCGAACCGATAACCGAATAATAGGATAAACAGAAGATTAAACCAAAGGGCAAATTTGTAAATTTACAAGCCAAATATTTAAAAATGCAACTCACATGAACAACCCCCACAACTTGAGGTAATTTTGATTTGAGTCTTGATTTTAAGGAAAGAGAGTAGAGGAGAATAAGAATAACTTAAGTAGATCAGATGTACGTCGTCCCCATTTCCAATTCTCGGTCAAATAGTTGTAATTTGTTTATATCAGTAACGATCATTTCCTCTTCCACTTCCATTCAATTATTTTAACTGAAATATCATCACTCACGTTATAAAGATGGTAACAAAATATTACTTCGATTTCCAAATAAAAACACGGCCATAAGGACTCGCGTAAGCCATACCACGCATCCCTAAGCTTTGGGCTATTGTTTGAATGAGGGGCTTATCAACCGGACCCATTAGAAAGTATCCACGGGGCGTAATCTGGTGGAACCAAGTCTTCCTTCTACCAGTAACTTGTCCCAATCCCGATGATGCGATGGGAGTTGGGAAGTTGATTGTGGGAGTGCATTTCCTTATCTTTCAGTTCGACTCCATTGTTGAAGACGAGGTCTTCTCCTGACTCTCTTTTACTTTGATGTTTTTGTTTGAGTTTAATTGCTATAACTTCTCTTTCTGGATTTAGCGAACATTTGCGCTGAATTAATCAATTAAAACGCTGAGATTTGGTTTGATCGTTCTTCTTCTCTATGTAGGTTCTGTTTTAGGTCGTTAATGGCGGTGGAGTTGATTTAGGTCTTTATAGCCAAAGCCTTATCCACCTCATTGTGTGGATATACTAGTTTATTTAGGTTTGCACTACTTTCGCTAGGTTAGCTTTTAATCCATTTTTTCTCTCTTTTTTTTATTTATCTATTTCAACGAGCAATCGTTGTGTGATTGTTTGCACAGTTTCTCTCCATTAACTTCTTTTCACTTTACTTGCAATTACTTTGATCACTGAACCTGCAATTACTTTGACTATCCATCAATTGTACTAACTTAACTATGCCCTGTGCAGAGCCAATGAGATTGAAAAGTACTCTTTTACATTCTGTACAATAATACAATTGCCTTTATGTTTGCATTTCTTTTGCTTCCAGGTGCTAAAAAGTGACCCTGCTTAACTGGGTACCAATGGCCAGATAAGGTTGATGCTATGCTATGCTACTCCATTTGCCATCTCTCAATCTCTTTTTATGTGAAAGATGCTAGACGTATAATTTATGATTATTGGAGCTAATTAAGGGCTTTTGATTTTGGTTTTTAGATATGGATAGGATTATCTAGGCAAGTCTTCAATGCACCTTAAATACCTTTTATACGAGTCCAAAGTCTACTCTTAGTTTTATTGCCATAATCTAGTTTCCAAAAACTGTTTTTAATCCAAGTTTCTTTCACCCTCTTTATTTTGAAAAGCTGGTTTCCTATTACTCAGTATTTGGCGTTTCCTTATAATATGAATTGCAACAAAGATGCTTGTTGTTTAAACTCTAACTTTTCATTAATTTATGTACAGTGGATATGAGCAGGAAATTATTGAATTTGAAAGCTATGGATTCTGAAGAGTGAGAGTCACGATTTTGAAATATTTTGGAGTAAGAAAGCCCAACTCTCCTATTACTTTGAAATCTAACTTACCTATCAACATGCATATTTTCACTTTCAATTTACTTATCCTTCGTGTGGTATGATTTTGGAAGCGTACAAGTGTTTCTTTCGTAATTTTAAGTGCCATGAAGTGCTTCGTAATAAAAATATGAGAGTTCTATTTTATTGAAAATAAATTTAATTATATAATTGTGTCTTTTAACAAATATGTCTTTTAATCATGTTCATGTATTAGTGAAGAGTCACTTAGAGAGTGGTGTTTCATAATTGTGAAAGTACTTGTAATTAGATAATTCATATATGTGTGATCCATAAATTTAAGAGATTGATGTATTAGATGGTTTATGTATTCTGTTATACATGTATCTAGTAATACTATAAATTACCCAGGTTATAGTTTAAAGAAGTTGTCTCATGCGAGGAAATTCCTCCTAAAGATGTATCAAAACACCAAAAGGCAAGATTCAAGTTAATTAATATTGTGATCTTATTTCTCATTATTTCTCTAAGATTCTCATATTTCATTCTAACAATTTGGTATGTGAGCATATTCCGGCTTATATTTTCAACATATTTTAAATATTGACATATAATCACTCCCGTCTATCTTAGCTGAGTATTTAATCACTATCTGGCGTCCACCCATGATTCAATCTCATGTTTTCACCCATGGGAAGTTTTATGATTTACATAAAATTACTGAAATCCAAGTTGCAGGTCTTCATCATTGAAATCGTGTCTCCTGTAAGGTTGAGAATGAAATTGGGCATCACCAAATCTGCCATCAAAGAGGAGGTATTTTGTAGTTTTGCACTCTGTTTTTTTCCCAAAGATTAATTGTACGATGCAAAGCCTTAGGAATTTGTCAGATTTTCCTCCGTTTTTTTACTTGGCCCATCATCGTCCTGATCTGTGTTCACATCACATAACATAACTAGGATAAGGCATGTAGAGAGCGAAAGAAGAGAGAGGCACATGATAAACATCACAAGCTGTCACTGACATCATCATATCTGGCCACGACCCTCTTTTCATTGTTCCCAACATTCAAACATCACGTGCTTTATTTCTTCCCCTGCCCTTATCTCATCACTATTTTTGCCAAAAATCGCTCTTTTCAAATTAATTATTTCAAAAAATTAATTAACTAATTATACAACCAACACTCCTACTTCATTCTTTTAATCATTTTAAAATGCAACTCACATGAACAACCCCCACAAACCCACCATTACTTAAGCCTAAAGACATTGAACCTAAAAAAAAAAAACACCTATATACATGGATTCAGAACAAATATAGTGTATAAAAATACCTAAATAAATAAGTAAATATTAATATTATCTCTTGAAAAAAAAACCCAGTAAAAAGAGAGACTGTCAGACAAGCCATTGACAATTTTACAAGTACTTATAATAAAAAGAGTGTGTTTGAATTGAAAGGAGTGAGAGGGAAGTCCCAAGCATGTTTCAAAACAATGGTTTCTTCCTCTTCACGTTTTCTCTCTCTTCTCTGTCATAAAACCAGGCACCAGCAAATGCTTCTGTTCTGCCATGGATGCATCATGCATTCTATCTCTCTCTCTCTCTCTCCTCATATGTTCTGAGAGGATGGACATTGGTGATTTTATGGAATTAATTAATCAATTTAAATGACTTTTTTTAAGCAGAACTGAGACGTGACTGCAGTAATAATAGATATAGCAAAATGGAGGTGGTTGTCATAATGAGAACATGGCGTCTGTTTTTATTCATTTCTTTATTTATTTGGTTTCTGTCATTTCATTGGCATTACAAATCTCACCTACAATTATCATCTCATAATTGAATTTCCAAAATTCCACGTGGACTTTACTTATATTTACATAACAGTAGATAAAAGCAAGTAAATGTGGGGAATATATTCAGGCATATAACTTTGTTTAAAGCCATTAAAGCTACATTTATGTTACCAAACTTTCTTTAAAGACGTTAAATTCGATTAAGTTTAATGAAAGTGAAAGGCTCGTTGTGATCACGTCCAAGCAAAGCAACCCAAAAAGGAGTCAAAAACCCTAAGTATCATAAGTTATAAAGTAGGGTTTCTTAGAGTCTACGAAAACTCAAAGCAAATACTGCGTTGAAAGTAAGGATTTTTGCATTAAAATTTGGTGATTTTATGAAGGGTTTGGTCTTGAATTGGTAGAAAAACGAATGATTTGATATTGTTGGCAAAATGACAAAACAGGAATCAAAGTCACGAAGAATGATGCCAACTTTTTCAATAGCCTTTTTTCTACACGACCCATGCATGCTTAAAATCATTAACATTATTACGCTTTGGAGGTTGAACATCTCATTTATTCTCTCAACAACCCTCTTTAAAGCCTTTAACTGAACCCTCCTTCCCTTCATTCTTTCTTTTTTCGAAAGAATTTGCAGTTCATCTGCAGACCGTCAACATCTTCTAGACTTTGACGTTCTAGGGCTAGGAAACAACGAAGTATTTTGAGTAAATTTTGAATTTTTATGGACACCCAGCATTGCTAATCTGAGTTTGATTACTGGGTAAACTCCTGTTTCTAAATGGTCCAGACATTTTAGATGAACAAGAGAGTCACTGTTTAAAATGAGGTACGGGGGGTTGGATTAGACATTACTTTCGTGGTTTGTGAACCTGACAAACCCTTTTTTAATCTCGATGTCCTTTTCCTCTGGTTTTATCTTGCCCATGACCAATGGAAACCTGCCAGATGTTCTGTGACTATGGAGGCCTTGAATGGTGGATCCAATGCTTTCATCCTCGACCTCATGCAAGCAAGAATAGATGAAGTGAAAACTCATGGAGGAAATTACCAAACAGATCAACTTCAGTAGAATGTCAGTTTTGTCAGCTTTTGGATGAGCTTTATCGAAGAAAATATGAGCTTTAATGGTCCCTCTGAGCTGCTGCTCTATCTCTCTTCGATTTTTAGCTATTATTCAAGAGTTTTAAATTAGTTTGAAGCAGTGTTATTGACGCTTCCAGATAGCAACATTCAATGATGGCAATTACTGATTTTCAGTTGTAATGTTTTGGATTAAAAATTCGATCTTTGTGAGTAGGAGATAGGAAAGTTTCAACGGGTCGAAGAAAATTTGCAGTGAAAATTTATGTACATGATGCTGATGCATCGAAGAACTAACAGAATTTTCACGCCGGCGGTGGTACAGTAGCACCGATCAGCAGCTCAGTGCCTCATACTTCACCGGAAGTGGACGGTTGAGGCCAACCTTCGAAAGCAAATTTCCGACGTCGGCAATGTCACGGCAGAACACCCCCTGAAAAACGGACGAATTGGAGGTTTTGGTCAGAGAATCCATTGATGAAGTTGATTCCAATTCCAGTTTAGATTCATGGGTTTGCTGAATTTGAATTGCCGCTTGAGCAGCCTGTAAAGCCGCCGCTGCTTTGCTCCTCTGTTTCTCCGCCGTTTCCTCGTCCATGATTGTCGTCATCACGTTAGAATAGCCCTTCTGAAGCAATCTATACAGCATTAACGCCGCCATTCTCGCTCTCTCTCTCACCGAATCGAGATCGCGATCATCGGTTAGCTCGCACTTATCGATAAAAATGGTGGACTTATCTGGTTTATGCCGGAGACAGAGTAGCAAATGGGCCCTCTCTAACTCCGATCTAGAACAGCCCCGGCCCAACCCCATTAAAGCATAGTAATCAACGTTATTGGTTTCGCCGGAGGCAACCCTCTGCTTGAGCTGTTGAATTTTCGACGTTAAAGCGCAGAGCTTCCTCGGAATTTCTATGTAACGGACATTCTGCCGCTTCCACGCCGGACCCTGAAGCTTTCTGTCTCTCAAAATCGAATTGTAAAGGAGCTTTAGATGTTCAAGATCGTGTAAACAATCCGGCAGTATTCTTGCTGATTCCAGAAGAAGCGCTCTGGTTTCAAGCGCAGGAATGCAACTAGGATCAAGAGCCAGAGTCCGATTGCAATCTCCGATGGAATCTGCGATTCGGCCGGAGGATTGATAGGCCAACGCTCTGTTCATATAGCATTCCGCTAGAAATCCCTGAGGAGCGCCTCTCCGGCCGTCGACAATCTTGGAGAAGTGCCGGATCGCTTCGGAATACAGCCCGGCGTCGATGGCGGCAAGAGCGGCCGAGCGCCGGCGGATGAGAAGCTTAATGTGGCTGAGAAGATTGTTGACGGTTTCAGATTCCGATACGCAACGAGGAGGCGTCGCTGGCTGGGTGGACGTAGAAACATCACCGGGTATAGACAGATGGGAGAGAGAGAAGCTGTCGTCGGACCAGCAAATGCTTTCCCGGCGAAATGCGGCGGAGGCAATTCGTTTTCCCGTCTGTAGGAGAACCATGGCGTCCTCCATCAAGCCTAAATGACAGCAAGCTTGACCCAGAACCGAGTATCTGCATCCATTAACAGAGAAATCATGATTAAAATGCGAAAAATTCACTGTTCGACCTGATTATTCAGCTTGGCAAGATGAAAATGATGGCATAGATTATAGAAAATGGATTGAAACAGGAAAAATAATAGTACTAAATCTAGAAATAATTGAAAAGGTCAAAAAGTTGGAAATCGCTCGATGAAGTGTTGTGCAATTCACTCAAAACCACTACCAAGAACCAAAACCACATTGATTAGTTACCTCCATTGCACTTCTTTCTCGCAGTTTTTACAGAGGCTGGCCATGACCTTCTTCTTCAAATCGGAAACAGAGAAGCATTTGAACGCAGGGTCCCGACCAACCTCCGATTCTGAAGAAGGAAGGAGCTTCACCCGCTCTCTCGACAGTTGCTGGGAGGAGCTATCGGAGCCGGAATCATCATTCGCCATTTTCAAGCTGGGAATGTAGTCCTGAAGCATATCGGCGACGTCCTTGAACCGCCGGAGATAAAGCAGCGACCGAGCTTTGAGCTCGAGGGCTTGCTCAGAACGAGGAGAAAGTGAGAGAGCCGATTCTAGCAAATTCAAAGCATAAGAAACATCGTTCTGTTCTCCGGTCGCGATGAGGTTCCTCGCCTCTCTTATATATCTGTCTACGATCTGCAATTTCAAACGAGGTCATCGGAAAGATTTACTACATTTGAAAATGAGATAGATGATAAATCGAGAACGACGAGTTACCTTTCTATTGGTGAGCCACCAGTTCTTCTTCTCGCCACCACTGAGAGCCGGAGAAGAAGAAACAGCCATGACTGCCGGTGATAGTGTTTCGACAACAACCAATACTTCCTATAAAAGGAAGCACATTTTCAGCAGGAGCAAGAAAGGAGAGAAATATATAAGAGATAGAGAGAGAAAGAGAGAGGAGAGGGAAAATGGTGAGGGATAAGGGGAATGGAGAAGGGATTAAAAATCCAAACAGGGGAAGGTAATGCTATGGTGGTGGAGAGAGAGAGAGGAGAGAGAAAGAGCAGAGAAAATGCCAGCTTTGACCTTAAAGAAAGCTCTGTTCCTTCAACTTCATAGCTGGCAACAGACGCAAACATTAGATTCTCTCTCTCTCTCTCTCTTTCTCTCTCTAACAGTCGAAGGAGGCTGCAATAGATGTCTGATTAATGCTATCATCCCCAACCTCAACAATAACTGGTCTGATTAAACTAAAAAGAGAGTGCGATCTGTTACCTGGCGCAGCCGGTAACTGCATGGATAATACCGGATATAGCAGGTAACTCATCACGGGTTCTAGGGTTTTCCACTTTCCTCTTCCTTCCAACAACCGCCGTGGGAAAAAGATTAAAGTCCCCACCATTTTTTCCCCAAAAGTCAAGCAAAGGATCGTCATTAACCTCCTCACCCAGTCACCTTCCTTAATCTTAATCTTTCAACCATCTTCCTTAATTATCTTCCTAATCATCCTCTTCTGCCATTTTTACAGTCGATGTCGTGATGCAATGAAATGAAATTCCACCATTTCTGTCCATTGAACCAAGCACTAAGAACATGGACATGGTAGATGGAGGAGTGGATAATAAATTCAAACTTAATGCAACAATTTTATTTTATTTTTTCAAAAAAATAAATTCAAATGCTTTATATTTCAAAAGGGTAGAGGGAATATTGGAGGAATTGATAAAATAATAGGATAATAATTGATGAAGAGTAGAGGAGTATATTTAGTGAAGAAGAAGAAGAAAGTGACTCATCTAGTAAAACCCACAAGAATCATGCTTTTCTCTTTTCTTTTTTTTCTTGGGAATTTTGCTTTTTTTTTTTTTTAATTTATTCATGGATGAACACATGAATTTGGATGCCCCCTTCCCTTATGGGTTTCTCGTCGACTCTCTATTTATTTTTTTCAAAATTGTAAATTACGTATCGAAACATCGGGACTAGTTCATAAGAATTTGATAACGTTAGGTGTATTTTAAAATATATGTGTGTTTGTTTGTCTTTTAATTTCAAACTATACATCTAGACGTGATCGTTCTGCGTCATTCATTAATTAGAAATAAACCATACATCTAGACGTGATCGTTCTGCGTCATTCATTAATTAGAAATAAACCTTAATAGTTAGAAAATAAAATTAACATTACCAAATTATAATTATGACGTGTTTATCTAGAACCCTTGTCGTGTGATTACTTTTGATTAGTTATAGAGATTAACGTGTTAATCACAGATTTAATCCATCACAACCAATTTTCCTACCAATGTTGTGGGTCCTTCCTTCGGTCCTCTAAAACATATCTTGTTTCCACGTGTCATATCTCCCTTTTGCCACCTACATTACGTTGTCCAGATCAGCAACAACCCAGACCACCCCCTTTTTTTGTATTGTTTTGGGTACATTATTGCTAAGTGCAGGCTATCCATTCCATCACAGGCTCAATGATTTATGGCTTGCTTTACACATAACTATACATCACAAATTGCATTATTCTTTCGCCTTTTGAATTTTGAGTCATCCCTTGCGTCAACAACTATGAATAAATGGATTAATCATTTTACAGCTAAGTTTTTTGAGAGGATTTCGCTAAATTTACGAAGAAAAACAAAGAAAATTCCATTTTCTGAGTTGATGATGTTTGTTGCTCCCTTAAATGATAGAATAGTGGACCTACGACCACTGACTTTGTCTTCAGTCAGCGTCGCCGTAGGGGCTGAACCATCGATGCGAGCATGATGAGCCACTAAGTTGGTTCTTTTCATCAGACACATGCCTCTGCAGCCATCACTCCCACAATCTAATTCCAGGTTGTCAAGTTTCAGACTCTTCCAAATATTGACATTTCTTAACTCAGCTCAGCTCAGATCTTCAATGGCGTCAATGGGGGTTACTGTTTGATTGGACAATACCCTTCTTCTCAACAACCCTTTCATTTCAACGTTTTAATGCGATGCTTAGGTGTCTGTCTGCAAAAAATGTCGCAAATTTTGACATAAAATAATCTTCCCATTCTTCTGCCTTCAGATTATCATCGCCCATATGGTCAAGCTCCACCTTTATTTCTTCGATCATCTTTCATTTTCTCCAACAAAATATGAGATTCAGATAGCATAAGCTGATGATTTTTCATGATGGAGTACATACAGCTTAATCTACTCTGAAAATACAGTCATCTTCATTCTCTCCATTATGTTCATGCTATTTTCTGTAATTATGACCAAAAAAAAATGAAAAAGCAATGTTTAGCCGAAGTACTGGTCCGAAGTAGAACACATGGTATGTCCAGACTTTCCATGCACATCTGAAAAGACAATTTCTTCAAAAATGGCTGCATTATCCGCCTTTTTCTCGTAGTCTTCCTGTTCATAAGGACCACCCTTTTCTGCTAATTATTAGGTTTTATGGTAAAATAAGGGGAGGAAGAAAAAGAGAGGACAAATACAGAGGCTCTTATTCTTTAGGTGGGTAGGCTTCGGCTTGGATGATGAACAAATTTATGAGTCTATTTATGGCTTTTTGGACTCAAATTATTATTTCTTCTTATGATCGTGGTGGAGTGGAAGGTCTTGACAAAATTGGGTAATGAATGAAGCTAATAATGGAGTACAAAGATGGTTGGGTTTTTGAGAGAAACCAGCTACAAAAGACAAAACTAAGACGTAAATTTCATAGAAAATTATTTTCTTGATTTGGATTGCGACATTTATTATGTATTTTGTGATATTTGCTGTTGAAAAATAAGGGTAAAGATCGCTTCTTAAGTGTGGCTGTTCGTTATCATTTAAATGTTATTTTTCCAGAATTTTAAAATCTAATCAAAAAAGTTTGTTTCTTGGTCTGAAGGCTTGAAAGAGATTGTTAAGATCGGAGTTTTGAAGGAGTAACCTGTTAGTCAAAGATTAATGTAAGATTTTGGATTCCAACTGGGAACTTGACATTTAACGTGGATGGGATGGCGATCAATTGAGGTATGCGCAATCTTCATTTAATTTTGGTATTTTTAAGTGATTTATGAAAGATTTGATTTTTTTGGTACATTGTAGTTTATGCATAGAATCAAGTTAAATCTGTGTATTGGATTGTTTTTGGTCAATTAATCTGAGAAAGTTGAAATTTTCTGAATTTCCGAGACGATTTCTCGATGCGGCAGACGCCTAAAGCGTATGCTCGGCCGACCAGTTGATCGGCAGGTCGAGCTGGACGTCCAAACCATTATTTTACACGTTCATACATGAAAGATTGGGCATCTTCATGTCAGTGCGGGCGTCCGTACCGACAACTGCAACAATTTTTCTGGTTGGCCTGTTCGAACGATCAAACAATTTTCAAGTCAATTAGAATGCGTTTTTTTAACCAAATTTTTCATAAAATTGAGTCGCAAACATCCCAGAATTAGTTATAGATTCTATTGGTTATTTTGATAAAACTTATGATGATGGTACCATATTATGTATCGTGATTGACAAGTTGGATTGATTAGATTATTTCGAGTGTTGGACGGTTCAGTTTGCTTGTGGAGTGAACCGTTCTCAGTTCTGTCTGAATTCCTTTCAAAACGTGACATATTTGATTGTCTCATAATAGTTGCATGTAAAATTATCAAGAGAATAGAACCACGTACCCGAGTCCAGTAAAGCAACGAGTAGAGAGGCAAATCAGTTGTGTCTTTTGCTTTGATAAACAACACTCGACGTTGAATCTGTGTCATAGATAAATTAATTAAAGGTTATATTTAATAAAAAAAAAGGTTCCAACTTTGCATGATCTCAAGACGTGTTCTCATGGGAGGGGAAAATTTGTGACGCAAAGCCCTAAATATTATAATTAATTATGCTCTAATACAATCACTAATCGTCGTTTACGAGGCATCTTCTCACAGACCTGTAGATAAACAGCAGAAAAGCTCATTTGCTGTTGCAGAGAACTTAGAAAATGCCAAGCAAATCCTCAGAACATCGACGACTGGTTGTGGCCTGCAAAAGACACAGTTTGCGATAAAAGTTGGGAAGAATATTAATCATTCACAGAGCTTTATGCCTGTTCTTCCTGATGGGTCTTCTTCGTTGCACAGTAAAACTCCCATTTTTCACAAACTTCCTCGTTCGTCATCTGGGCCGTCAGTTCAGACGTTGATTAAGTGATGGACAGAGAACAAACAGAAGAATAAATCACTACATTGGTTGTTTTTTACCATAATTATTTATCATTAATGCATGGATTTAAGTGTCGAGGTCATTAGAACCTAGCAGAATGTGGCCAGAAAACAAATAAGTGGGATCAGAGGGCTCAGATTTCAGCTTTAGATTTTGGAATATTTTTTTTTTATTAAACTAAATTATAATCATATTTCGAGCCCACCCCCAGCCCGCAGAGAGAGGCAGCTTTCAGGAAAGATGAGTGTTTTTTTAAATTAATTAATAATATTAATTTTCTCTTTTTTCCCATAAAACTTCCTTTTTTGCTTGCCTTCTAATCAACGTCTTAGATTTTTAACCATTTCTTTTACGGGACCATTCTTGGTACTCAAGTTTCTTAACAATTCTATTATATGTACAAGTGTAGTGAGAGATAGGCGATTGGCAAAACGGCCGGACAACGTTTAATTGCATTAATCATTGTTTGACACGTCAGTAAATATGTTTAAAGAGTTGAATAAAAAAGTAAACATAATATTAATATTTTGAAAATTGTGTTCTACCACCTTCTATTATTCGACTAATAGTTGACCAAGACCACTCGGATTGGAAGTCAACAAGATTGCATACGACATTCGATGTGGAGTCAAGCTCTTCTTGTCGGGCTGTTCTGTCTCTGAGCTCGGCTTCAGTAAGAGAGGTTCTGGTTCAGGCCCGAGGCCCATAACCAGCTGCGTGTGTTACGTCTTCGTTGCATGCAGCGCCCAGTTGCCTATCCAGAGTAAGCTAAGAATAGAAAGAAGCTTCTAAATTCTAATGACATTTTCACTGTTAAAATGTTGGTATTATTTATAATTACTGCAGTAAATTATTTACTGCTTTGAGATTTATGTTTCTATAGTTTCTTAATTTTTATTTTTTTCAATATATTTATTTTGCAAACATGCCTTAAATAGAGAGATCATGGTGGGATTGACGGTCAGGTCTAAGGCCGATGGCCGGAAACGGTATGGTGATGATGAGCAGAGAGTGGAGTTAGAACATCTCGAGCCTCAGTTGAACTCGTAGTGGTCTCTCATCGATTTAAGTAAACTCGAAGTAGTAAGTTAGACTGAGAAGGAAAATCTTGAATTTGAGTTAAATTAGAGCTTTTAAGTTGTTGCTGAATTTGATCGTGAAATTCTTTTTGCTCGTAGTTTTTGTTGTTCGAGGATTTTTAACGTAAGTCTCAGTTTCAATTCGCGAGAGGAACGAGCTCATTATATTGGTAATTGAATCATGATCATAAAATATGGAGGATGAGATTGATACAATTTAATGGTGCTGAAGAATTAAGAAGCCTGTTTCTCAGATACCCATTCATTCGATTATGGCGTTAAACTTCTCCGTTTGATTACTCAGATCTAACTATTCTACACCATGGAAGGTACCCAACAAAGAACAAAAACGTCATGAAAACTATCCTCTCGAGTTCTCGACAATAGTCTCCAAAACAGGATTCCACCGCCGGTGTTTTCCCAACTGATGACCGGCTAATTCTGTTTTCTCCTCAGAGTTCTCGATTGTCTCCGGCCGAACCTTGGGAGAGCTACGGTTTGACCCCGACCTCTTCTTGCAAGCCAGTTTTAATTTCTCCAACTCCGGCGTCGAAACTTTGGAGTGGACTCTACCAAGTGGAACCAGCAAGTAGATCTTCCCGGCCAAAAGCTCATCGTCGGCTCCCATAGCCGATATATAGCGAGTTTTGTGCAACTCATCCACGGGAGAAACGACGAATCCGGGTTCATCGAGCATGATCTCGGCAGCTTTACTCGGAAGCTGGATTCGCCGGAGTAGGCTTCCGTCGGGGCCGAGAAGCTTTGCAGTCATCTTCATTTCCCATGATCGTGAGTAAAAACAAGAACCGGAGTTCCCCATATGAAAATAAGAATCCTTCAGCTTCACTCAGAGAGAGAGAGAGAGAGAGAGAGAGATGTATCGCTAAAGGTTGAAGAAGAGGTGAGTGAGATGAGAATGAAAGTGGCGATGGCGGTCGTCGGTATTAATAGGCAGGAGAGAGCGGGACAGAGAGAGCGTCAAAGTGGAGACCGAGGACACAAAGACAGTGTCAGCAACGCGGAATGTAGGTGTCTGCTAAGTGTCGTATTTAGAAATGTGATAGCATTTTTTAAACACTCCAGCAATTAAAGTAGTGATTTTTTTAAAACATGTAATTTATAGTCTTCAATAATTTTCACTGAGTTGGTCAAATTAAAAAGTACATATCTTTTTTATACATGTACAATCTCACGTTGATCGAAAGAGTAGAAAAACGTTAATAGAAAGAGTAGAAAATACATGACTTTTAAATAGAGTTCTTGTTCTTACTTAGTGCAATACATTTTAGGTTAATCCCGATAATAAATTTGTGCAGATTCAGACACAAATCAAACAATATTATACCCAATAACGCAATCAAGTTACATACTTAAATTTGATCTTTGAGATTTACCAAATTCAATTTTATCTTCATAATCACTCATCTGTTTGGTGGCAGTGGTAGAGCCAGACAGGGAGTAGTGAAGATGAGTACGGGATTCCACCAAATGTGGCTGTGAGTCACACGACCAAACCCAAACCAGAATCAAAGGGATAAGATTTGCAGTGTTTGACAATCAGTGTTCAGTTCCACCAAATTCATCATAGCTTCCATTGATGATAATGAGCTCACCCACTAAATAATACCATTTTTCTTTTCCTCCACAGACGAACACAATTTGCAGCTATGACAAAGTAGAAATTCAGTCAAGTAAAAACATATTCCAATTTCCAATTCAATGTTTTTTGAGAAATCCTGACTTGATTTGATTTGAATGCTGAGTAGATCATCAAAGACAAGAACTAGCAACAAGATAAGCGTAGCTTTTTCATGATCAGCCATACCAACAGGCAAAAAGAAGCAATAAACAAACTATAAAAACTGAGAAAGATTCACTGCGAAGAAGTAGAACTTTACAGAGCTGTATCGGTCGCACTTCCTTAGTCAAATATCCAAACACAATACATTCAACTTAAAGCCCACTAAGATGTTGAATCAATAAGGGAATAGTACACTTTTTGGACGTGACAAGGTGGGGGGCAACCATACACCCCTACCAGTTCCATCACCTACTTGATATACTGAGAGAGCCACTTGAAACCATCGCCATAACCCATTTTGCGGACGATGCTGCACATGAACACCTCTAATGGCCGGACATTTGAATCAGCTAGGTTCACCTTTCCCTTGCCAGTGGTAAAGTTTGTCAGGCCAAGGTGGTACCGCAGCTCATCCTCTGAGGCAGCATAAGGTAGGTCAATCTTGTTTCCCAATATTAGGAACGGAACGTTGGCTAGTGCCTCGTCAGAGAGGAGTGCATCAAGTTCCTTTTTTGATTCTGCAAATCTCTCCTTGTCATAGGCGTCTACCAGGTACACGACAGCATCTACCTGTGTATCAGAAAGAAACCACAGACCATACATTCAGAACAGGTCACAATTGAGGTTAACCTCGGCTTCAGTAAAAGGTAAATTCAAACATATAAGTGACCTTTCTACATGCAAAACAAAAGAAAAAGTGAAAATTTTTAAGATACTGATTTATTGGAACAGGAAAAAAACAGACAAATGAGTTGACCAGACAAATGTTTTCATTAAAAAAAAAATGTATCCCAACTATTTTGCAATGCAAAGGAGAGAGGAAACAACGGCAAGAAAATAGTAATGAACATCTGTAGCTGGCGAATGATTTTTAGCCAAGCATGCAATCAAATATCAGATCACTGATACAACCTCTAATGTGAGTCTAAATTTAATTACGATATGAAATGAAACAAGGGTTAGAATTTTCACAAGGAAATTTCAAATGTAATGATATACCACCCAAACATATACAAAATAAATGCAGGCTATGGAACTACAATCATATTCACTCCAGTTTGCTTGAAGCATACCTTGGCATAATAATCTTTCCAAACTCGGCGAGCAATTTGATGGCCTCCCAAATCGAACGCTTTAAATTTTATCTTTCCGATACTCAACTCTTCTGAAGTAGGATACTGTGTCGGCTGATGCTGAACCAGCCTCTGAAGATCCAATCCAGATGTTATTACAACATAAATCAATTAAGTAAACATGTGTCGCTACAGCAAATGGAATAAATTACTGATCGCATTTTCGTAATGTTTCTATTCTTAATTCTAGTTCCAGCAATAAACCAATATTGCCCCGATTTTCATCGCACATCACCTCAATTGAGCCGACAATCTAAACGAATCAAAAACCGGTCATAGAAACAAATTGCACGAATCCACAACAAAACAGAAGGTTAAGTATCGCAATCATTCTTCGTAAAACTGCAAGCAAAAGCTGAAAAATGAAAAATAAAAAACACGGAAAGAGGGGGACCGAGCACCTCGTCCTTTAACATGTGAAGAAGCGTGGTCTTTCCAGCATTATCAAGGCCGAGAAACAAGATCTTAGCCTCTTTTTGCCAGAGACCGAGGGAGGCCAAGACGCCGTAAAACCAGTCCAGGAGGAACATCGTCCACCCTGGTTAATCAAAGCAATCGCCTGCGACTTAACTGAATCGGATCCGATTAAGAAACGAAGAACAACAGAGGAGAGGGCGACGGTGAGGGGGAACTGAAGATCTGCGAAGAAGACAGACGATTGAGTGGTTGATTCCAATCTGAAAGAAAACGATTCTGGAAAATATAGTATTTGCTATTCTCATCTTTACATATGCAGGTGGTGTGTTTATATAAGGAAAGCACTGACACCCAAAAATACGAAGATGAGTATAAGACGGATGACGAAAATATAATGTGTAAAAAGGAGTGTGATTAGATAAAACCTTGGAGGGAAGACGATTAATCAAGTAAACTGCAGTGCTGAAAGCAAAAGACCAAAAGTGAAGAGGCAAAGACGAATGGGCCATAAGCGTTAAGCCCATATCCACAATATGTCTATTTTTTCGTTCAACCCGGCCATTTTGCTGAGGAGTGTATGGACAAGAGATTTCATGAATAATGCCATTGGTAGAAAAGAATTTAGTTAAAGACCGAAATTCACCCCCCCAATCGGACCGTACACGTTTAATATAACAGTTGAATTGAGTAAGAATAAGTTTGTGAAATGTAATAAAAGTAGAATATGTAACACCCCAAATACTGTACCCGTATTTCCCATATTATTTTTTTTTTTATCTTTACATTTTATAAACTTTAAAACTTGACGTTAACCAGAATTGAAATCGAAACCGAAACCGGAATCGAAATCGAAGTCCGTTTAGTAAATCATTTAAAACATAAACTAAAACTATTTAAATAAAACTTAAAAACATTTAATTAAAAACATTTAAAATCAATTAAAAGAAGGGAGGGCAGAATCGGAATTCTGCCCTCAAAAGTAGCAGAGATCGCTGCACTGAGGCAGCGATCGATCTCTGCGCTGCAGCAGAGATCGATCGCTGCAGCTAGAATAGCCAGCAGCGATCGGTCTCTGCTGCAGAGCAGGGACCGATCGCTGCACTTAGTGCAGCGATCCTGCAGCATGCAGCGATCAAACACTTGCTCTCTGGAATTCTCCAGAGAGCAAAAATAAAATCTTCAAGTCTCTGGAATCCGATTCCAGAGACCATCAACTTCGATTTTCCCTGCACCAACTTCACATTCCTACCATTTTTACATCTTTAAACCAAATCGACTTATGCGCTAACTCAACCGACTTACGGCAGACTTTACGAAGTCCAACTGCGTGGATGTATCTAAACATCGAACATAACCGTATCAACCTAAAACCATTCAAAACGTTTTCAAAACATTCAGTAACAGTTAAAACCAAAACATTTTACATACAATTATCAAAACATTATCTAATCCCTATCCAGATCCAAACAACCTAAATATACTATACATTCATATTAACCATTAATCCCCCCCAAAATACATACATAACTACCCCTCAGGTCATACGCGCCTCGACTGCTCAGCGCACTCCCACGGGCCATTCTCCCTCAACTGCTCACGCCTCGGGTGGAGGGATCTCATCCTCACCTGTGTAGAGGTCACCTACACCATACAGACACATATGAGATATTGAAATCTCAGTAAGCTACGTAAATGCAACTACATGCTGTGCTATGCGTGTGAGTTCAGAAATCATGCGTCGTTTTCTTTACTTTACTATACTTTGTTTTACTTTGCTGTGCTATGAAGGTGTCACCGAGATCTCAGCCCAATAACCGGGGAGAGCACGTCCAGCGGGCGGACCACTCTTTCCGGTTAATGGAGGGGGGTACACGCTTACAACACGTACAGCCGTGCCTGAGCCCCATCTCGCGTGACCTATGAACTGTATACCGAAGGGTCACTTGAAACTATATACCGATGGGTCATTTGAACATTGGGTCATTTGAACTATATACCGAAGGGTCATTTGAACTATATACCGAAGGGTCAATGGGTCATTTGAACTATATACCGAAGGGTCATTTGAACTATATACCGAAGGGTCATTTGAACTATATACCGATGGGTCATTTGAACTATATACCGAAGGGTCATTTGAACTATATACCGAAGGGTCATTTGAACTATATACCGAAGGGTCATTTGAACTATATACCGAAGGGTCATTTGAACTATATACCGAAGGGTCATTTGAACTATATACCGATGGGTCATTTGAACTATATACCGAAGGGTCATTTGAACTATATACCGAAGGGTCATTTGAACTATATACCGAAGGGTCATTTGAACTATATACCGAAGGGTCATTTGAACTATATACCGAAGGGTCACTTGAACTATATACCGATGGGTCATTTGAACTATATACCGAAGGGTCACTTGAACTATATACCGAAGGGTCACTTGAACTATATACCGATGGGTCATTTGAACTATATACCGAAGGGTCATTTGAACTATATACCGATGGGTCATTTGAACTATATACCGAAGGGTCATTTGAACTATATACCGAAGGGTCATTTGAACTATATACCGATGGGTCATTTGAACTATATACCGAAGGGTCACTTGAACTATATACCGAAGGGTCACTTGAACTATATACCGATGGGTCATTTGAACTATATACCGAAGGGTCATTTGAACTATATACCGATGGGTCATTTGAACTATATACCGATGGGTCATTTGAACTATATACCGATGGGTCATTTGAACTATATACCGATGGGTCATTTGAACTATATACCGATGGGTCATTTGAACTATATACCGAAGGGTCATTTGAACTATATACCGAAGGGTCATTTGAACTATATACCGAAGGGTCACTTGAACTATATACCGAAGGGTCACTTGAACTATATACCGATGGGTCATTTGAACTATATACCGAAGGGTCATTTGAACTATATACCGATGGGTCATTTGAACTATATACCGAAGGGTCATTTGAACTATATACCGATGGGTCATTTGAACTATATAACGAAGGGTCATTTGAACATATACCGATGGTAGTTGAACTATAACCGGAGATCATTTGGAACTATATACCGACAGGGTCATCTTTACTTTGCATTTACTTTAAACATTGTGCCGGAAATTCATTTTCTATGCGTGCTTTAAAATCGTGATGCATGAACAGTTCATATAAGCAGAAAGTAAACAACCAACGTGCATACATTCATGACAGTAAAGCAGAACCTATAAACAACTATCCTAACTACCCAACTACCCAACCAGAATAACATAAAACAAACAGTTCCTCGAGTATTCTCGAGACGACGACGGAGTATGGTGCAGACCTTTGGGTCAAAGTAAGTCACGAAAACTTACCTGGAGCGCGCTGAATCACGATCTTTGTCCACGGGAGTCGCGTGTCTGAGGAAAAACACGATATTTGCCGTTAAAACCTATTTAAGCAATTAACGTCCAAATTACAAAATCCTTAACTATAGAACTTTCCTAAAATCCCAACTTAGCTAATTAAAGCATTTCGAACGTTAATTAAAGCTCGATAATCCGAAATCTTAAATAACGAGTTTTTCCCAAAAACCCGAAATTTTACCAATTTTTAACTTTTTCTCAAATCGATTTATTTTTGTCCAATAACGTCAAATACGTCCAATACATACTTAATTACGGCTAACCTATTAATTACGAGCCCTAATTCGCATTTTTGTCGAAATCCTAATCGGAACCCTAACGTTAAGTCGACCTAGAAATTGAAAACTAATGCTCCGAAATCATAGAGACTTACCGAGAGTAACGAGGGGAGAAGAAAGTGTGAAGAAATCGGTTCGATCGGAGGTCGAACGGAGGTCGAAAATGGAAGAGGCGATCGGCGGCCGTGAGAGGAAGCCCTCTCTGTTCGTGCGTTCCAGAGAGAAAAGAGAGAAAAAGAGAGAAAGAGAGAAAGTGAGGGAAAAAGAAAGAAAATAGGTTATTTAATTAGAATTGATTTGAAAATTACTAAAACGCCATTCTCACTTAATTATATTGGTTTCGTCGTTCGATTCGTTAATCGTCCAACAATCTGACTTTTCCAAATTTCCATATTTTGCCAATAACTCCTATTCGTCATCTGGGATTTATTAAATCTGTCCGTTCGCAATTCGGACTTCGTTTACTATTTTTACTAAACGTCCTTTACGTTACGAGAAGCGTATTTATTCGGAATATAGCGTTTAAGCTCCGAAAATTCCCAAAACTTTCTTAAAATTCCTATTAATCGTTAGGATCTTAACGACGTTTTCTTTTCGTGAAACGGACCTGATTTGACATATTTACAAAAATGCCATTATATAATATATTATATCAATATAATATATTAAATTCGAAATCCGTACAAGCCGGGTATTACAGAATAGGCTTCATCTTTAGAGTTCAAAAAATAAATCCAAGTGAAACGTGAAAAATCATCTATGAAAATGATAAAGTATTTAGCACCCATAATAGATGTGACCGGAGAAGGACCCCATAAATCCGTATGTATTAATTCAAACATGGCCGAGGCCTTTGATAAAGATAAAGGAAAAGGAAGTCTATGGGATTTAGCACGTTGACATGAAGAGCAAAAATCAAAACACTTAGATGAAATATTAAGGCGAGATAACACTGCTTGAGCAACCGGAAATGCAGGATGCCCTAAACGGTAATGCCAGAGATTGGAGGGATTGCTGGACACAGAGAGAAGCTGAGTAGACGAAGATGAAGGTGGAGGGGAACACACCCGATACAGTCCATTGTCAAGGATACCCCGGAGACGGATTCGATGAGTTATCTGGTCCTTGACAACAAAAAAAGACGGATGAAATTCAATATATGCCTTGTTATCGAGGCATAACCTGGAAACACTGAGAAGATTCTTATGAAGAGAAGGCGAGTGATAAACAGACTGTAAGAATAAAGGAGACAAGGAAGCATGAAGCAAAGCATGACCAATATGAGAAATAGGAGATGCCATACCATTTCCGACGGTGATCTGAGCGTCGCCGTGGTATGGTGTGGCGGACTCCAGCAAGTTTAAGTCGGGAGTGAAATGATGCGAGGCCCCAGAGTCCAGGTACCAGTTAGCATCAAGTGAAGGTGCAGCAGGGACGGAATGAGGATTAGGAGTGGGAAGAATAGCAGAATAGTTTCGTGGTGAAAATGCAGCAGGCTGATACTGGAGATTAGTGCGATGATAGCAAACGGAGGCATTATGACCAGGTTTGTGACAAATTTGACAGCGAGGTTGACGATTTTGAGAACGGAACTGAGAGCGGGGTGGAGAAGCAAAAGAGGGAGGAGGATGAAATGGAGGGGAAGGAAGCAGTGGAGGATTGAATGAAGTGGGCCTGGGACCACGTGGTTGGGCTAGAAAACTGGAATGCGGGCCAGGTGGGGAAGTAAACCTAGGTCTGGATTTATTACCCGAGGCAGTGGTAAAGTTGGTCTGAAAAGGGTGCAACACAGTGGCTGTATTCTGGCGATCAATTCGAGCTTCATGGTTGAGGAGAAGACTATTGAGTTCTTCAATAGATGGCTGAGTAGGAAGCGTTGAAATAGAGGTAACAAAAGCATTATACTCAGCACCTAAGCCATTTAAGAAGTACATCACCTGATCCTTGAGATTTACGGGTTCTCCGATAGCTGCTAAAGTGTTGCAGACACCCCGAAATTTCTGGACATAGAGCATGGCACTGAGACCATCCTTGCGAAATCCTTGTAAACTATTCCGAAGTTCAGCAATGCGAGCAAACGATGCAGCAGAGAAGAGTTGCGCAAGTGCTTCCCAGATTTCATACGCTGTAGAATACCCAATCAGTTGCCCTAGTAGTTGTTCATGAACTGAGGCATAGATCTAGCTCATGATAAGGTGATTGTAACGTTGCCAGGCAATAAAATCTGGATTGATGGCAGATGAATGAGAATCATCAAATTGAGGAGGACAGAGACGAGTACCAGTAAGTATATCATCGAGACCATTTGCGATAACTATGTTAAGTAACTGATTTTTCCAAATTAGAAAATTAGATTCATCAAGTTTAATAGTGAGAGGTTGATTTACAGAAGGGAGATGTGGAAGAGAAGGTGGATGAGAAACAGACGACGATGAGACGTCTGTAATGCTTGGGAAGGAAGTCATTTGTCAAGAAGAAACGGAAAAAAAAAAAAAAAAAAAAAAGAGAGCAGAGTACCGAGAGGTGTAGGAGCCGTTGGTGGCTCTGATACCATGAAAGAAAACGATTCTGGAAAATATAGTATTTGCTATTCTCATCTTTACATATGCAGGTGGTGTGTTTATATAGACACCACAGGATTACAAGATCACGAGAAAAGGAAGGAGATTACAGAGAGAGAAAAATCTACAGAAATGTAACTGATTCTAGAACCGGTTGGTTCACACCTAAACCCGGTCTGAATCCTTTGGTTTAACACAATCCGTGGAGCTTAAAATGGGGAAAAAGGAACCCAGCCTATGTTTTGGACTCTTCCTTTTCCTATGAGCTGTCTTATAGCTTACAAGATCACACTAGTCGTCCTGTCTTTTGATCAACCTAACGTGACGTTTTGCTCCATTCTTTTTTGTCTAAAAGTACCCGGTCCATAGGATTCCGTTCCCAAGAAGGGTTGCGGCCTGCGGGCAGGGAGGAACTAGATCTGTTTGAATAGCCGCCGGTGGTGCTGTTATGGAATCCAAATATCATCCGCTACGGCTGGAAAGATCGGCTTCTTTGAATAGCTGGAATGTTTATGAGCTAGCCAGTATTTAGGAAATGATTTAGCCAAGCTTTGCCAAAAAAGAAAAATGGCCAGGCCAATAGGTAGAAGTCATGTTTCGATACAAAGTGAGACTTACTCCAAAAATTAAATTAAGCAGCGGCGAGGGAGTCCTCGTATTTATACATGATCGTTTGTTTGATTCTGTCGATATTGGACAATATTCGCTAACATCTAACGTGTTTAATCAGTCCTCACATCGTACAGATTTTACTCTGATACCATAATAAAAAGTGAGAGAGTAGAACTCACTCCAAAAATTAGCTCGAAAAACTCCGGTTAATCCCAAATCAACGCCACGGCGTCGTCACATCTCCGACTCGTCGCTCTGTTCATCAAACACAGTCAACTTTACTCACCCACTGGCCACTTCCAGTCTCCGGGTTCCTTCTTCCACGATTTTTCTCCTCAGTTCACCCATCTAAAACTCAATCTCTACCCAGCTCTTCCATCCATTAATGGCACCGAAATGATTTTTTCTCTGCCTTTAAAAAGATCCTCCAATTTTTCGACTCTGTATAGCTTGCACCCGCAATTCCTGCCCCATTTGACGGCAGTTTTTGATGGCTACTGCGCCGACTTCCAGATATGCTCTTTCTATCAGAGAAGACGGCCCATTGGACGAGAGGAAGGATATGGGGGAGAGAAAGTCCTCCGTCCTTGTGGTAGCGCTCTGCCCTTGTCTCGTATGCTTCATTTTACTGATTATTGTACTATTCATCGTTCTCACCATCCAATTCCGTTTGTTTTGCCACACCCCTCTGCATTCTGTGCTTTACAAGAAAAAATGTTGATATCCACAAGCTCAATAATCAATGTGAAATTTGTTCTCTTACCCTATTCCAATGTACAATCGAGAATGCCAGATCTCCAGTATAGGAGATTTTCTAGTGATAGAGATGATGATTTGGACTCGGATACTGAATTTGCTAACGAAGAGAATGAAGGTGATAGAATTGAGTCTAGTGCAGATCCTAATGATGTTGATAGAGTATGCAGGGTGATTGAGGAATTGTTTGGGTTGGACAGGAACATGGAGGCTGTTCTTGATGAATGTGGGATTAATTTATCGCACGATTTGGTGTTGGCCGTGTTGGATAGATTCAAACAGGCATGGAAGCCAGCATTTCGGTTCTTTTGTTGGGCAGGACGAAAACCATGGTTTGCTCACAATTCGGCTAATTACAACTCGATGATGAGTATTCTAGGAAGGACCAGACAGTTCGAGACAATGGTGTCGATCCTCGAAGAGATGGCTGAGAAAGAGCTTCTAACCATGGAAACATTTACGATCGCTTTCAAAGCATTTGCTGCTGCAAAGGAGAGAAAGAAAGCTCTTGGGATGTTCGAGTTGATGAAGAAGCACAAGTATAAAGTGGGTGTCGATACGATTAATTGCTTGCTCGATAGTCTCGGGAGGGCAAAGCTTGGTAGAGAAGCTCAAATGCTTTTCGACAAATTGAGAGGAAGGTTCACACCCAATTTGCAGACCTACACGGTGATCCTCAATGGTTGGTGTAGAGTCAAAAACTTGGTGGAGATTGGGAGGGTGTGGAATGAGATGATAGAAGAAGGCTTAAAACCTGATATTGTTGCTCATAACACCATGCTTGAAGGCTTAATTAGGTGCCAAAAGAGATCTGATGCGATAAAGTTTTTCGAGATTATGAAGGCCAAGGGCCCATCGCCTAACGTGAGGAGCTACACGATTTTGATTCGCGATTTCTGCAAACAAAGAAGGATGAATGAAGCAGTCGATTGTTTTGACGAAATGGTCGAGGTAGGATGTCAGCCGGATAGAGCGGTTTACACTTGTTTGATCACGGGATTCGGAAATCTCAAAAGGATGGACATGGTTTTTCAAGTGCTCGAGGAAATGAAACAAAAAGGGTGTTCGGCCGATGGGCATACCTACAATGCTTTGATCAAATTGATGACCAGTCAGAGAATGCCGGACGATGCGGCTCGAATATACAAAAAGATGAATCAGACTGGAATCAAACCGACAATCCACACTTTCAACATGCTAATGAAATCCTACTTTCAGGCGAGAAATTACGAAGCAGGAGCTGCAGTTTGGGACAAAATGAAACGCAGGGGGTGTTGCCCTGACGACAATTCCTACACGGTGTTGATCGGAGGGCTTATAAGTTGGGGAAGACCAGGGGAGGCTTGTAAGCACATAGAAGAAATGATCAGAAAGGGAATGAAAGCTCCTCAAATCGATTACAACAAGTTTGCGGCCGATTTCTCCAGGGCCGGGAAACCCGACGCGCTGGAAGAGTTGGCTCAAAAAATGAAGTTTGCTGGGAAGTTTGAGGCTTCAAATGCGATTTCAAACTGGGCTGAGATGATGAAGAAAAGGGTCAAGAGAAGAAGTGCTAATTAAAGTAGCTCAGTTTCATGTTTTGTAGTTGAAAAAGTTTTAAACGCATGCATTTCCCCATTGCTTTTATTTTGTTGATCTTCCATATCTAAAACTAAACAGACATAAAAAGTAGTAGCTTATAAATTGGTCTAGCAAATGTGAAAGTGTTACATAAGAATAAGGTGGGACGACCACATTTGGAGCAATTAAGCTAAAATTAGTGCACACACTATGCCAGTGTTCAAAATCCACCCAACCTCAACACTTCTAACCTCCTCAAGTTATCCATCATCACGACTACAATCTAAACTAAATATGAAAAGCATTAGCCGACTCACCGGCACCAACCTTTCAAATGCCGATTCATCTGACCCTTGCTTGGTTCTTTTTCCTCTCCAAATGCTTCCATCTTTGTGATTTACAGAAATGGACTTGACACATCAGGAGTCAATGAATCGAATATCAAAGCTATGAGGATGTATCTGCCACACATTTAAGGCTGCATACTCTTCTAAACATTCTTTCAGCTGAGCTTCGCTGTATCCCTATCAGAAAAAGACAAAACCAAATATTTAGCACTCACAGGAACTGAAAAATGGCAGACTTCTGTCAGTCTAAGAAACAGACATTAGGACGAGCAAAGTCTAGACAGAAATCTACTATTTCCCTACATCTTCTTTCTATAAAAGCTTTCTTTGAAAGAACAGGACCACGGACAACTTCATTTCAAGTTATCGCTTGTCACCAATTTTTATGTTAATGAATAATGACAATAATTGACGGTTGCGAGTTTCCACTATAGATATCTAATTTAATTATATCTACAATGAATAGGCAAAATGTGTCATAAAGTTGCCTTTTGTTGCCAATTGTTCCTCGTCCGGTCAACAAAACTTAATCAATTTCTTTGCAATTAGATACTGACCTTCCTTGAAATCCAGTTGAGTGCATGCACATAGCTCAAATCCACTTTATTAGTCCTTGCAGCTTCATCTCGCAGAATTGAATAGATATCTGAGATGGCGTCAAGACCAGATTTTTGGCGATCATCTGAGTATAAAGAAAATTTCGACATTTGCATTAACCGCAGTGCCTCATCCACATCACTCTGAGCAACTGTTTCAGAGAATCGAAGTCTTGCTAGTGCCTGTCAAACACATGAAATAAAATTCAACTATGTTGACTAACTAGAATGTTTTAAATCTAAAGATAACCAGTATTACATTAGATGGTCGAAAGCTGCTGAAATGTATAAACCAAAAATACTAAACCTAAACATGTAGAACGTTACAGGTGGGGCTAGTAAAAGAAAAAAGGACTCCACAAATGGACTTACAGCTGAAATTCGGAGGATGCTGAGCAGAGTTCTCACAGTTGTATAGGAATGTGGAGAGTCAGATTTAGCTTCTTCTTGTCGAATGCTGGAGTAAGCACTTGCAATATACTCCTCCAAATCCCTTTGAAAGAAAGGAGATATCCTTCTTGCTGCTGAAATGTATGCTCTAGCACAGGAGGATAATTATACAAATTTTTAGAGTGGAATAAGAATTCAAAGAACAGAAGACATGAAATAGAAATACTATATCAGCGGAATCATAAAAATGACATTCAGATTCACATTTTCCAAGGCATTATTCGGCTCAAACACTGGATAGACTAACCAAAAAAGCTAGTTGACGATCTAAAGTAAACAATCCTTAAAATTGTAATATAAAAAATACTTCTATATAGTAGCCATTGAACATTTACCGAAGAACAGATGGTTCTAGAGGAGTAAACCCAAGAGCTGGAGATTCTTTGTTCTGGTGGACATAGACAACATGCCTGGCCATTTCAAGATCACTATCCATATCAGCTCGATCAAGTATCAGCCATAGAAAATCAAATCGTGATAAAAGGGCTGGGGGAAGATTTATATTTTCCGCTGGGGTTCTCCGTAGGTCATATCTTCCCCTTCAATGGATATAAACCATAGAATAAGCATTTAATATAAAGAGAAACATAGTTTTTATACACAAGATAAGTATAAAGTAAAAATAGAGATTGCTGATAATTAACTAGAACATAGACCAACAGAGAATTTAGATGCCAGAACATACCATGCTGGATTGGCAGCAGCAAGTACAGCAGTCCTTGCATTCAGAGATGTAGTGATCCCAGCCTTGGCGATACTGACAGTCTGCTGCTCCATAACTTCATGTATCGCTGTACGATCGGATTCATCCATCTTGTCAAACTCATCAATAGCACAAATGCCCATATCGGCTAGGACCTGAAGTTTTAGTCGGTGGTTCTGGTTGTCAGTTCAAGAAACCATGAATGGCAACTAAATTGGACTTCTAAGGCATTTCAGAGTATTAACATTTGACGTTATAGTACAAAGTGATTGGATAAGTTTTTACCCTTTCCATTTCAGCGGATTCCTTAATCTATATTTCTAGCAAAACCTATATTTGAAAGATGGCCGACTCCTCTTTTCAAGTCTATCTTTGATAGGAACCTTTTTGGACTTTATCTCAAGTAAGGTGTTTGTGAATGGAGTACATAGTTTACAAATAAACCCATTTTAATTCTAAAAATATGGCCAGTTTGCAACAGTTAATTGCATACAGAATAGTATGTGTGCAGAGAAGACGTATATCTCACCAAAGCCCCTCCTTCAAGGACCATCTCATTTGTCACCGGATCTTTCTGCACAGCGGCAGTTAGACCAACGCCACTACTTCCTTTGCCAGTAGTGTAAACTCCCCTGGGTGCAACATTAATAATGTGTTTAAGAAGTTGACTCTTTGCCACACCAGGATCACCCATCAAACATATATGTAAGTCTCCTCTAATCTGTCATGTATGAAGAGTTCACAGTTTAGTTTGATCATGTAAGTGGAATTTGCAGCTTAGTATATTATCTTGAACTTACTCTTCCAACTGCTATAGAAATTTTCTAGTTACAACCAACACTGGGACACGAAACAAGTACATCCTATTTTCTATTTGTCAAAACTCCGTATTGAAATTTTAATCGTCAATCAACACTACAGCATTGGGATCCACTATGCTTAAGGGGCATTATAATGGAAATGTCACTACCTTCATTCCATCTTTCAACTTTCTGTGAGGGGCACCAACGAGAAGAAGAAGCAAAGCTTTTTTGATGTCTTCATGCCCAAAAATTTCAGGGGCCAAAGAACGTGCCAACTTGTTATATATATCACCACTCTCTCCCAAGTTTGCAATTAGATCAGCCTCGTCTCCTTTGAGTTCATATCTACAATGAAAAAATGACCAAGTGATCAGCAAGCTCATTTCCTTTCAACCATATCGTGACACAATCGAAGGTCGTGTGAAAGTTATTTCTGTTTGAAGTTTTTCTAGGGAAAAACCTCCATTGAAGTTCAAATGCCAAAACACACGGCTGTAGTAGAGAAGGCAGCACATACAATCACCATCAATTAGATTAAAGTAAAAGTAGAAAAAAAAAATTCAAGGTATAAATTGAAAAATTCCTCACTCCTCGTATTTTTTCTTGAAATGGTTGATAGACATTGCTTCCAAGTAAGTATCAGCAACCAGACCGGCGCGCATTGCCCTAAAGCCAGTGTAAGGTATAGGGAGAAAAATACCAGATAACTCAACAACATCACCTGGAGCAACCTGAAATATATTTTTTAAGGAATTAAAAAGAGAATAAAAGGACACTTTCTCACAATAACTATTTCATTTAATTTGAATTCAATTTTACTCCTAGCAAGAAGAAAGACGAACAATATTATATGTAGCAAAGAGAAATTGAGAAAGGAAGATTAGAAAAGTGCAAAGATATAGAGAAAGAGAGAGATAAGGCAGATTAGAAAGGGTAAGGATATAGAGAAATAGAAGAACTTAGGGAGCATTAGAAAAAAACAGAAAGAATTAGATAGACTAAGGGATATGTGAAATCAAGGCAAAGCAATTCAAAAGTCATTCAAGTCTATTAAACAGTCTGACCTAGGGACCTATTGATAGAGTCTATAAGAAAATTCTAATCCAAGAAAATATCTGAATATTAAGGACAAATAGGTAGTACTAAATATCTATATAAAAGATACTACTAACTATGACCAAAACATATTCTATCATATTTCTATTACATCACATATCCTAAATAGTACATTCCTAGTAATCCTACTTCCATAATTATCATCACTTTCATGCAAAGTGGTGAATGCAAACCAACTCCTCAAACTATTGTCATGTGAGACCAAATTATCACCAATATTTTTCTTTTTCTTCACTGTTTCGTTCAGACTTGGTTAAAGAATCAATAGACTAAAATATGATGCTATAATTATCCACCACATAATAACAATGGTTAAGTGAACCATGATGATGTAATTGAAGTAATAATTGACTTTTTTTTTACATAAGAAACTATGTATATTAATAGAATGAGAATGTAATTGACTTGTTACATGACACAATTGCCTCATTATTACGAGTTAATAAAATATGAGATTGAAGTTGGATATTCTATCATTTATAACTTAAAATAAGAAAACGAATGAAGGTCTTGTAAAATATCCATTAGGATAGAACACAAGATGTGTAAGGGTAACCAACCTTCCTCGTGAGCTCACCCCTAAAATGAACGGTCATTGTTCGAGGAATATGACCTTTAGGAACATGTTCAGATAACTCCTGAATTTTGGCCTGTAAAGCAGACACCATCTTGTAACATAGAAAAGGAAAACTTTCTACGAGATAGCAAAATGAAGGGAGAACAATGTTAGTTAGAAATCACAAGCTTCTAAATCTAGAGATTGAATGGGAACCTCCTGAAACTTCAAAAATTTTGATGCTCTTAGTTGGAGGATAAGATTTCCTTTCGATTTATTTGTTATACATCGCCTTGATGGACACACAAAGAGGGGCATGAAAACTCGGGCTGTTACTTCCTGTTAATAAAAGATTTAAATAAATAAAAATGCAGTGAGAGTTAGGTGAACAGAGTGAAAGAATGATTAATACAAAAGAATGCATAAAGTATTATCATTTACGTTAATTTTTTCATATAGGCTATACTTATTTTGGTGAGTTGGTGGAGAAGAAGGGAGATTAAAATACCAATTATATCAAAAGACTTGTTGTAAGACGCGTTATAATGATAAACTATGTATATAACCTGGTAAATCTCAAAACCACAATTCTCGCATGTGTACACAGCTACTCTCATTAGTGGCTTAACATCAGAGCATCGTGTCACTATTCCAGATATCCTTACAAGCTGGCCAATATGTGAAGCCCTGACCTCCCTAATAGTGAAAGGGCGACCCTTTGAAGATGCTCTAATGTAAACTTCACTGCACCATAGATGTCCACAATTAGAGTCAATTAACATCATCCTAATTCCACCTAAGAATGATGTATGACTTAGACTGGAAAAAAAAGATGCTCAGAAATGCATTTCCAACAGTTACAGAAGTTCATTCGATTTTGCTCTCAATTGAACGATCACTACACTATGTCTCACAAGAAAATTGGCCCAAGTTATACACTTCAAAGACTAAAGAATAATATTGAATCAGCAGTAAGTCATCGACTACAGTAGTCTTTCATGGCATAAAGAGTCAAGCATAGAATATATCTTGGCGCATAAAAAGGAGGCCACAAACACAAAAGCCAGCTAAACAATGAAAGAGAGTAGTCATAGTTAACTTATTTTGTAATTTTGAAACCATAATCGATAGGCATGATTATAATAATTAAGACTTTGTATACAACTCACAAGTAGCGCTTGATTTCTGGAGGCATTTTTTGAAATGGATCTGATCCGTCCACATTATCAGGTCCATCGTCAGACCTTTGGGTCATTAATATGTCGTGATCATCGTCTGCAAATGCCTCTGTTGGCTCAGGCATTAGCTCATCAATGACTTCTGCAAAAATTCCAATATACCTTCGTGTGTTCTCGGTAATTCGTTGGAGAAATTCCTCATCTAAATCTTTATACTGAAAATTCCAGCATTATATAAAAATTTTAAGTCTCCACAAAAACGAATATGAGAAACTAAACAAGAGAACAAAAGACCAACATTGAAAAGAATATGAGAAACTAAACAAGAGAACAAAAGACCTACATTGAAAAGATCTTCGAGATCAATATACACTGCACGGACCTTCCGGTTCGCAACCTCTTGCTGAAAAGGAAGACATATTAAGAAAAAATCCAGAACATTGGAAATTTGAAAGGATTTCAAATTTTTTATACTTCCTCGAGAAATACCGAGGAGAGAGATGAAGATGGAAGAGGTACGTGACCGAGAATGAAATAAAATTACCAGGATATTCATGTATTTAGCTTCACCGTTTGCATTAGCGAAATGGGATAAAAAATCCTTGGTAAGAACTGCAAAATGAGGGAAGAGTAGATAAATGATCGGTTCCGTGGAGTAGACGAAACAAATGAAAGAAAATACTTACGTTTCTCTGCGTTAATGTCGAGGTCCTTCATGGCTCTTCTTCTCAAACGAACACAAACGCTCACAGAGAGAGAGAGAGAGAGAGAGGTTGGAGGATGAAAATGAGGGGAGAGTTGGCGGCAAAAGATTAAAGGAGGCGTCTGTTTTTGGCGGGAAAAAAGATCGCAGACGCAATAATTAAATACTAAAAAAGAAATAATAATAAATAATAATAATAAGAAATTGGCCACTACTCCATCTAAGCCATTGAAAGCCGAGAAGGGCTAGGATTGCTTTGGGATAGTCTAATGAATCCTCCTTCACCGAAGATTTGTGATCCTGCTTTGAACTGGACTGGAATTTTAAGATTTCAATTAAAAATACATTCATATTTTATGTTTCATTTTGATAACTACTCTGATAAAATAATAATAATAAATTACTCTTCGGGTAATCTTAATTCTTCAAAATATTTATTTAATTAAAAACAATTAAGTTTTTTTTCTTATTAGTTCTATATGACAACTGTCGTCTTCCTATCTTAAATCTTAAAAAATAATTTATTCAAGAAAAAAAATAACAACCTCTGAACTTATTATAAATCAATTAAATTAAGATTAATATTACGTTTATTCTCATATTATAAATTTATTATATTAATTGCAACATTAATAATTATCTGACACGCTATCAAATATTTTATTAAAGTAAAATAAGAAAACAAAGTTGCAATACTATTAAATTAATTATTGAAATTATTGCACAGTTACGTGAATCTAAGTCACTCATTTATTTGTTATTATTAGTTGAACACCTTAGTTGGAATCTTCCAAAATACATAATTTTTGGTGACAAAAGATAACTCATTAATAAATAATTTGTGATCATCAATAACAAGCGTGATTATAAATTATGCTTAAATTATAGAGTCTAAATGACTAACAAATATATAATAAAGCTCTACCCATAAAATAACAATGTTTATAAGAAATTGCTATAATGATTAAGAAAATTGAAAAAAAAAAAACAACTTTGGTTTGGAAGTAGAATTTTCCATATTTATTTTTAATGTATACAAGAAGTAACTGAAATTTAATTAAAAAAAAATATACATAAAAAGGAAAATTTCTTTAAGATATCATAAAATCTGCACTGAATATGAACATGTTGACAGGAAATGAGCACTTCACTTTGACATCACGTGATGAATCCAATGAAAATAACACCTAACTCAAGAATATGATCAACCCATGAAAGCAATATATGAATTTCAAACTGAAATTAAATGTTATATCTTATTTTCTCATGATTTCGGGGCTAAATTCTGGCGTCAAAGCTGAGCGGAAAAAATCAAGGTAGCAGCGTGTAACTCAGGATATAAGTCATCTCTAACGATCCATCGATTAAGATAATTGAATAATGTACAGGAAGGATATAGATTTCACCATTTCCAAGTTTTTAGGAAAGCGGATTTGGCTGCTTAAATTTGGCCAACTTTGCTTGTATAAGTTTGTCTAAAATTGGAGGCTCCAGGGGAATTGGGTCAAGACAACGCTCCAAAGCAGCAACAATCACCTGCCCAAAAAGAAAAGCTCAAGCGTTTTATTATGCAATGTTAAAAGTTTAACGAAATGCAAACACGACAGACTTATTTTCTGTAGATGTAATAGAAAACTATGATACTGAAAGATATAAGAATTAGCCTCGAACTAATTTGGTAGTCACCTCGTCAAGCAAAAAGTCAATGGCTGCTTCGTCTTCCACAATCTCCTTCAATGGGATCCTAAGGAACTGAGTATCTAACTGAACTTGCTGGAATCCGGTACGGTTAAATGTTTGGAGACGCGCAAATTCTTGCAAACTTTTGAGGCAAAGTTTGACAATTGTTGACACAATGGACTCCTATTGTTCAAGAGGAGATGTGATTCAAGTTGTGTAATTTCAGAAACATTTACTTTCTCAAGGTCTATTTAAATTACTTGATACCTGAGTATATTCAACTTTAGTGAAGATCTCCACTTTTTGCTTAAACAATTTTGCCAAGTGAGTTTCCAATAGCTGGCTGCGAGCCCTTTGAGTATTTGATCGACTCGACTTTTCTTCTCGGAGAGGATTGCTCCGTGATGAATTGGTACTTCCATTGCTATCAGTCCGGCGATGTCTGTTAAGGCCTTGAGGTAAAATCTGCTTTGTTTCCTTTCCTATTGTTTCCAACTAGCATCAAAGGAAGAGAGAGTTTCAATTTTGCTTTTCATAGTTATAATCAATCCCAACACATTTAAATAAAAATGGAACAAACCTCTTGAAGAAATAAATCAACGAACATGTGAACCTCCCTCGGCTCCTTGTGCTGCAGAAAAAAATGAAGTAAAGGAATTAGAAAAATTTAACACGATATTCTTCCACTTCATTCTGCTTTGAAATCTCTTATTAGTTCATGAAGCAAACCCACCTTGACCCAGTTCGGAGTTCTAAATCTCTTACTCAGTAGAACTGATATCCTCTGAGTTCTCATGCTTATGTACTGAAAGAAATAACAATATATTATTCATTCTTTTATAATGGTTATTTGTACATGCATACTATTGAAGAATGGGTTAGTTAAAATGATCAAGAAAATGAGAGAGTTCCATGTCAAGCGATAAACTTTAACCCATACAAGGTTAAGAAACTTTTCGCCAGCTGATCGATATAGACGACAAATTTCTCCAGGTATAAAGGCTGGTCCATACTCATAACCCCGAACACCACCACCTGAGAACGAAGCCGCTATTTCCTGTCAAAAAAATAAAAATTGGTAAAAGAACTTTTTTATGAACCGCACACATAGAGACATGTGGATCAATTAGATAAGCATTTTTCAGTAAAAACATATCATAAAATCATTACGAATCTACTTGCCTCAGTGACTCTTGGGACGACAGTCTGCTCAATGAGAACAGAAAGTTGAGCCAGTACCAGAACTAGCCCAGCAGAAACTTTGTCACCCAAAATTCCAAGGGTCAATTCTTGGTCTTGACTGCCTAAATGTTTTCGTCCTGACAGCAATAGGAATTGGTTATCAAGGTCACTGAAGAATTTTTGAAATCCTTCTTGAACCCAATGGATGATCAAATTTCTTAGCGTCATTATTAGCTCCAGATTACTATCAAGAAGATGGCGAAATTCCTGAAATAGATTGCGATAGAACAAGTGAGATGGATACATTTGAGCAAGTTGGAGAAGGCAGATAAATAACTGTGTTATCTCTGATAGAATAAGAAATACAAATGCTAGAGATTAAAGAATATGGAAAAACATAGCAAACAAATCAGCAACAATTTTTGGAGACACTAACACAAAAAATATAAACAACAGGAAAAAAATGTCAACAATGACTGAAAGCTTAGGCACTCATAACCTCATCCGAATATGTCCATTCTACTGTCAAAAAAACAAGAGAGATACTAAAATGCACAGGATAAATGGTTGGGCAGTATATGTATATTTGGTAAAAACAAAATTTGTATTGAAAAGAAAAGTTCATAAGAATAAGAAAATTTCTAAAGGAACGAAAGAAACAACCAATTAATTGCCTTTTCTTTCCAATTAAACAGAACCAAAAAGAGGGGTTAATCCCACCAAATAAGACTTGCCCTAAAAATGTCGAGCATTGAATTCTAAAGATAGAACCCTAAAAGGTGGTTTTTCAAAAGTATATGTCCAAAAAGGTTAGTTTTGCAGATGAAGTGCAGGGTATGGTGTTTCTTAAGAAGTTGTTCGCCATGCTCTGAGCTTTAGATTATGCAGGAAATTCAACGTAAAGAAACTAGATATTAAGCTTTTTTCTTAGCTATCAAACATCTACTTTTTTCTTTTTGTCAAAGTCAAATATTTTTATTTCTGCCAAAAAAGTCCAAAATATATTCATCATGAACTTATTGTTAATTAAACGAGTAACGTTATCAGCAAATCCCAAGAAAGGACATAACAATTGTTAAAGCTCATCATGCATTACCATTAAGAGATCTATACTTCCTTGAGATACAGCATGTTTGCCAGCCTCAAGAGCATACTGCAAAAAATTATTCTCTTGATCTTCTTTATGTCTACCATGAACCTGAACAAATACATCTGCCAAATAACACACGTACCATTCAGACATTTGTGATCCCCAATCGGTTGCACAGAAACAAGGTTTTTTTATAGACGTAAATTGTATGTTCCAAGCAATGTTCTTCCCATGGTATTTCAAACATTGCGAGGTGAAATCATTACAAAGAAAGAAATTACCAATCTCACTGAAATAAATTAGACTGTACTAATGTTGACATTACATATAAATTGAACTATAGATTGCTTAAAGTAGAAGTGTAACCAGTGATATCCTGTAAAAGACGAGAAAATGTGCTGGCTGCATACTCTTTGACAGCAAGCTGAGCTGCCTGCATGCATATAGTATCAAGTGATAAGCTAAAGTTTTTACTTCAACAGTAGATGAAAGAAAAAGGACTGCAAGTCTAGAAAAGTAGCAATATATGATTTTAAAGCCAAACCTCCTGGGCATAACGTGGAAGATCAGCATCATCTAAAACTTCAGCCAATAAAGCACATCTTCCCATACAATCCCTACATGAAGATTTACATGCACCTGAGCATTTCTAAAAATACCATCTACATGGTTTACCAAATTAAGGGAAAGTGAAAGTAGGTTTTATAAACTCAATTAATTACTGCTGCACATAATTCCTCTTAAGAAATTGTATAAATTATTAAATTAAACTCAACCCAACAACTCAAACTTATGTTATTAGTAGTATTTAAACATGATATCAGATCAAGATATACTGTATTCAAATGTCTCATGAAAAATATCGAAACGTAAGGACCAAAAAACTTAAGTCTCCACAAGTGTTATCAAACGGTAAAAGTTAACTTTTACTACAATATTGCTCAAGTTTTTAAGAATGATAGCATTCAAACAACCATCTAGATTTATCCACTAGCTACAACCCAAATAAAGATAAAAGGTCACCGTAGCCCTATAAACAAATTTGGAAAACAGTGAAACACTAAATTCAACATCTCAAACTCGATTTAGTAGTTTATGATAAAGGAGCTAAACAAGATGATTTTCTTTACGAAAGAACCCTCTCTCTAACAATAAGTTTAACATTCTAAATAATCAATGTTTTCTTTTCTAAGAGAAAAGAGACATATAATAGTAAAAACAAAAGTGAAACACAGAATTACAAGGTAATTTATAGCAGTTTACTGCAAAAAAAAAAAATGTCATGAAGACGAAGCATTTGTCAAAGATAATATCAGTTTATGTGAATGTGTTAGTTTGCGTCCCACTTACCAAGTGCACAAAGGAGATCTGCTGAAGGAATCCTGTTCTCTACGCCTCGTTCAATGGCTTCAAAATGTCTAAAGACAAAAGCCAAGAGTATCTTTCATTTAAAAGGCTTACTTTCAAGATATAAAGAGAGAAAAAAAAAAACAGAAACCAACAAATAACATCGCATCTGCAGATGATCGCCAACTGTTAACTTACAATTCTTGGAAATATGAATCCTTGCTTACTTGGTAATTAAGCCCTGAGCAATTGCAACAAGCTGTTTTCCTGAATCAGGAAATATTAACTGATAAGCACGGACAGCCTCTGCAAACTCACCCACGGAGCCCTAAATATAATAAGAGGGATAAGAACTTAGGATAGTCTAACAGTCATCATAAATATAAGTATAACCTATGTAATTCCAAATATATAGTCATTAAGAAGCACATAAAGAAGATGGTTTTATTGCAAATTCCCTTCTGAAGAATCTTATAATTCTCGTTCAGTCTTATCATTCAGTATTAAAGATCCTCCATAAGAAATCTACTTTTAGATTTACACAAATTCATTGTGATCTCACTTTTATCATCAGTTAATTTCCGTAGAAGGCCAACTTGAGTTTCTTTCAACTATCTACACCTTGGTTTTCTCCTTCATGTTTAACTCTTTTAAATTAATTTCCAGCTCATTGAACCTTTTAGGATATTGCCATACTTCTCCTTCTCCATAACACAACAGACATATATTATATTCCACCATATGTCAGTAATATAGATCATCAAAACCAATAACCATCCATGATGTGAATAAAGATCATAGATTCTTAATATATTAAACCAGATAATTCTTAATATAAATTTCACTTGCCTTTTTATCCAGAAGGGAAGAACCTAAGGCTAAACGAGATACTATACCTTCTACCACATACGAAAGGAGCTTCTTACTAAAGAAGTGTTCATTCGTTAATCCATTTGTTGTAGAGGGTCAAGTAATATCACTGAAACAGTTGGATTTCCAAGATCTTACTTCTTGTTTGAAGATAAGAAATGGTGGAATACATGCAAACTATTTTGACAAGCTGAGTAGATTAAGGTAAAAAAGAAACATCGGTCAATGACCCCTTATTTATATGAATTATTACATTTCATATCTTATTAAGAAAGAGAAAAACAACTACTTTGTTTTTCACCACTTACTTTGTGAGAAGTACTACTAAGTGACTGAGGATCGTTTCCTTCTTTATCTCCAGGATTCTGAGAAATATTATTTATATCTACAGTCTTCAATTGAAGATCCATAACTGACTGTTCTAACTTTTCTAGTAATTTTGTCTTTAGGTTGTCCACCTGCCAAAAATATTGGTTACTTCAGTCCACAGTCCACAACAACACTAAAAGAAGAATAAGTATAGTTAGAGAAAATGAAAGAAATATATAATTTCAACGCATAGGAAAAGAAGAATTGAGGCATCAATAAGATGCAACATCATACGGACTCTATGGGAGCAAAAAACAATTAAAAACAAAGAGGGTAGCTTCAATTTTAATACTTCTACCAATACTAATGGATAATACTTGGTATAGAATCACCGAGAACCAGAACGATCAAATGTTAGGTGTGGTCATGTAGGATCACTAGGTTCATGTATTCAAATCACTACGAAATTCAAAACCTAAAGAATTCAAGCATTCAGTGATAAAATAGAATTCTCATAGTACAAGAGAATCGTCACAGCACACACCAAGGCTAGGGACCACCAGACATGATCCCACTCAAAGACACAACGTGAAATACAAATAATACCTATTATGGAAAAGAAACAAAACAATGGCCAATGAACTAAGTAAATAGAATTCAACAATAAGATAGAAGAAGAGACTACATCAAAATGAGATATTTCATATGATAATTGCTATGTGGAGTAAAGCACAAACCGGGAAATCCAGCTGCTTGAGAAGAACTGCAGCGTCAGCCCTCGCTTGTATGGATTCTGAATCTGAAAACAGCATTCCCTGAAGAAAAAAATGTAAATCCTGTGAGCCAATCTTTTAAATTTCAGGAATAAATCAGTCAACATAGCCTGTGAAAAATAAGTTAGATAAATTGTTCATTAATCCATGTGAATATTTAAAAAAAATGCCATAATTCTTTAAGATACAGTTTTGAATTCCTTGGACATTCACCATGAACTTAAGAGCCGCCAATGGGGCGGGATAAAGTGTGTTTTATACCTCAAATTCATGCACCCCGAGTCATGTATTTTTAAGGCCTTTAGAATGAAAAAATTTCCAACTTCTCATAATGAAATTAACAACAAAGGGCCTCTTGATGAATGAGGCCCAATCAACCAATAGAATCTGAAGGCTTTGGCTTGGAGAGATTGCCAACTTACACGACCTCAAATCTGAATGGTTGATGTGTTTGACATGGGGTATTAGTTATGTCATTTGAACCTACAAAGTAATTGAAACCTATTTAAATCACGACAATACGCCATTCATCTCTAGTAGTTCTTGGTCATACATCTTTATTGCCACAGCAAATTTCATCCATGAATCATTTTTCATATGCACCAAAATTAGCAATTAAAATGCAGAAAACAACAAAGCATTAACACGTTCAGAGATCAGAAATGTCTACTCAAACAACTAAAAATAACACAAAAATCCAGGAACTCTACAATGCAAGATAATGAATTTTCACGTATATTCACAAAGTGAACAAAATCATAATACCAAAAGAAATATGCAAGGCAGGTAAAAGTTTCAGAAGGCTTTCATGTTAGAGTCGAATGCACAAAAAAAATTATGGGATAATAAGATAGGAACGCTCCTTTCCGTTTCACATATTCACGGAGGAAGAAGACTGCAGGGCCGGCAGAGATACTTTCACATATTCACGGAGGAAGAAGACTGCAGGGCCGGCAGAGATACTTGCTGTTTTCATTGTGCTTTAATAAAGTTAATAGTTGTTTTTTTATATAGTATTCTGATGTTAACTAAGAAATGGTGGGGAGGGTAATTTGGGAAGAGAGGAACTGGGGTCAAAGGGGAATCCAAGTAGGGAAGAGGTTTATGCTGAATATTTTGTTGATGAATATGGAGAGTTGCGCAATTCTCTCGAACTAATTCTGTCTGTCATTGATTATGGAGAGTTGCACAATTCTCCCGAGCTAATTCTGTGTGTGATTGATTTTGGTTTAATCCCTAGTATTTTATTGTGCTCTGGTGTTGATTGTTGAGTGCAGTCTTTCATAATACCTGCAAATTTTTTGTGATAATCACCATTGCTTCATCAGATGCTCGCTTACAGTCCTGGAAAGATGTATCTCCATATGCCTACAAAAAACATGATCATGAGATCTACCTTCTATATACATTTTGTAATATTAAAAACCTTGTGCTTCAAAATCAAGATGAAACATAAAAAAACAAGGACAAGTACATAATTTGATTTATTCTATAGATTTTAAAAGAAGAGTTTACCCTAAAAATAGGCATTGCTCCGGTGTAGAACCTGACTGCATCAGCATAGGCTTCTGATTTTATACACTTCGTCAGTGTGGCAGGCAAATCATATATAAACTGCTCTTAGAAAAACCCAAACAGAAAAAGGATGAAACATGTGCGTCAACTTAGATGAAAATAGTGGAATCCATATAAAAATGAAGATGCTCCAGTTTCAAAGTAAAATTGCTGATTATGATTGTGGATTTATATTGCTAATTGCACAAAAAAGATTGTCAGATGCTATTACTGAGCAGTTAAATATCTAAGGAGTCCCATTGCATCATCACAATGATATGACATAATAAGTTTGTTAAAAAATGTGGACACCTGACTTTGACCCCAAGATGTATTGAGAAATTAATTTTTCAGTTGAATAAGACATATGGTAACTTTGTTTACCATTTAATCATCCTTTTAAGACCCCATTTGTAGTTTATTGAGATAATGACTCGGAAATAAAGATTTGCCTTAAAATGCTAACAACTGATTGGGTATGAAAAGGATGTATTAATACCTGGACTTTACGAAGCAGGTTGCGCGTCCTATGCAACTTCTCTATGTGTTCTCTTTTTCCAAATAGAGAAGTGTTGACTCCATCACTTCTTGATTGCACAGAGACTATCTGCAAATATTATCAAGGTAATTATAATCACTCTGCACTTCATTTTTTATCCTTTTTCCATTTCTAAAAATGTTGTCTGCATACTTTCTCAAGAAGTTGTTCCATGTTCGATTCCATCACCACAATATTACTTTTCATTCTGCAGCCAGAAAAAAAATGGTTACAAAAATGTTTATTTAATTCCATCACCACAATATTACTTTTCTTTCTGCAGCCGGTAAAAAAAATGGTTACAAAAATGTTTACTTAGAATCTCTATATTTTCATTCATCAACTATTTTTGTGCACCAGAGAAATTCTCTGTGTCATAACTATAGAAAACATTGGTAATATACTACAATATCTATATACTCGCAAACCACTCAAAAGCATTAAAACCATGGAGAGAAATATATACCTCTTAATAGTATCTGTGGCACTAACAAACTTGTTGTAATTTTCATATACTAACATTTGCAAGTCAGTATCCAGGTTCTTTATTTCAGCTGCCATTTCAACATGTCGCTGCAAAAGTCCTTCCAAATTTGACTTTTGTACCTGCGCATTTCCAATCAGTTCTTACGTGGTTCACCAAATTCCAATCTTTCAATTTCTCCTCCTCTTTTGATAAGGATAAACGAGAAAAAAATAACTATATTATCATTCCTTGGAGGACTGAACTAAAAGATCTCAAAAGGCTTGATGAAATAAACCCAAAGTTCTATAGTAAACGTAGTTTGGAGACAAATATACAAAGTCTCAAGCAATAGCATAATTACACTGTTTCTTGAAAATTCAGATTGAAACTAAAGCGAAGCGAATAAAATTCAACACGTAAAACGCATTTATCGATCGCCACCTAATTAAAAACGCGATTGAATCCAAATGGATAATTCACAGATGCCAGAAGAAACTAGAATTGAAGTGAAGGAAGGGAAAGATCTTGAGGGGTGAAGCGTACCAGGAGATTCATGTACTGATCTGGATCAAAGGAGGCGGAGTTAATGGCGTCCAAATGAGTGACGTATTTAGCAGAAGTGGAGGAGGAGGAGGAAGGCAAAGAAGAAGGATCGGGGGAGTAGAAGCTCGATAGCAGATCCCTCATCCTCTTAGCCTTGTCGTCGAGGGGAGCAGCGTCGACCTCCATTTTCTTCCTTCTTCCGCTCCGGATTCTGTACTCTGTAGCTCTCCCTCTGCAGATCCCCGATAAAATTATGCCGTGGGAATTAGAACGGTGTAAAATTCCGTCAATTGTATTTCCTATTAATTTTAAGAGTAATAATAATTTTATATATAATTCTTCACATTTTGGATCTAAATTTCATTTTATTCTTCTAAATATTTATATTTGATCATGACAATTCTACTGGTTGATAGATGATATCATATTTGGATTATACAAGAAAAATGTAAATGCAGTATTGAAAAAAAAAACAAAAGTAATAATAACTTTACTATTTAGCATACATGTCTTATTTGTGTCATATTCATTGATCCAATTAACTAAAGGAATGATCAAAAAGTTAATTTACTATTGTAACAATCAAAAATATCCTACCGACGATTTTGATAAAATTAATTGGAGTAGGAGGAAATTAAACACAGAACTTAATTCTTCAACCAATTCATCTACGATCTAACCAACATTTAAATAAAATGTTGGGATATTTTTCCTTTAAATAGGATGATCGGTGAGGAAGAAAACCTCACCAACCATCTCACTCGTTCTGAAAATCAGAGAGCAATCAAGATAAGAAAACTTACCTCGTCGGAAAACAAACCCGACCTCCGACCGCCGTGAGTAGCACCAGTTCGACTTTCGATCGAACGTCCTCCGGCAAAAAATTCCTCGGCCGAGCCCTAATTTCGTGACAGACTCTCTCGGACTCCGTCGACGACCGACCGAAACCATCTCGGTCTCGCTCTTTCTCTCGGCCACTCTCTCTCTCTCTCTTTCTCTCTCTCTCTCTCTCTCTTTGTTCGCCGTTCGACATCGCTCTCTTCCCTCGCGAAGAAAAAGAAGAATGGTTCAATTTTTGTTTTAAAACTAAACCGGTTCTTTTAAAAAGCCCAGACCAAACCGGTTCAACCCAGACCAAACAGATTCAACCTGAACTGAACCCGGCATTGTTCACTCGGCTAGCACTGTTCATCCTAAACCGAACCGAACTCGACCCGAATTTTGATCTGACCCAAATTTCGACTCAATCGGCCCGAACCGATCCAAAAATATACCAGTAAGGAATTGCTACCTAAATTCTTGTGAAATTTATTAAAGTGGGAAAACAATATTAAGAATTTTATTTAGGTAGAAAAAATTCTTGGAGGTTGTCAAAAATCGACCCGATTCGACCCACAAACACACGTAAGGAAATTCTGCCCAAACTTTGTCAAAATTGAATTTATTTAAGTAGAAATTTGATATCAAGATTTTAATTAAACAATATATCATTGAAATCTTGGTTATTGGAAAAATCTCGATAACCCTAATCGCTGGAACTTCATGTAAGTGTAAATACAACGTTTTACAACATTTTGGCTATGTCCCTACATCATAGGATAGATATTATTTTATTTATTACTGTTTTATTTTATCACACGTTTTCGATAGTTGAGCACACATGTTAGGGCAATAACATAAAATTGTTTAAAAGACAAAATGGGTAGGACATTTGCACGTGTATGAAACGATGGAATTGACTGCAAATACATGATAACAAGAGCTTGAAAGTTAAAAGTAAAAGTAAAAGTAAAAAATGACAAAGCCACGAGATGACTAAGTCTTAAAAGAAGGTTGAGTTTCAACCAGTATGTAACTGTTAACAAGATTCAGTAAAAGTAAAAGTTTTGCAACTTGCACGTATTTCCATTTACTGAGTTTTCTTATAGTTTTTAACTTGTGATATAGGTGAATTTTTATTTGAGGAATAAACAGCTGCAATTGAGAACCCTCTAGTGGCAAGCGAGCATACAGATAAAGAAAATATTGTTGAGTTCGAGAAAAAAAATTTAAATTAGTATGCTTTAATTTTCGAACGATATTTAATATTTTATTTCAGTTCAAAACTTGAATGATTATGTTGAATTTTATTATTAAATAAAGTTTCATAAATTGTTTTTAATTATGTGATTGTTTCAAAATTTTGACAACTTTATTACAAAGCGTCCGCGAAATTAAATTTTTCAGTTAATATTTAAATTCTCAAATTATGATTTAGCGTTCGATTTCAAAATTAATTTTAGGAAAAATTTTAGGGTTTTCAAAATTAAGATTTTAAATTGAGGATTTTTAAATTGGGGCATTACAACTATCGATAAAAGGGAGTATAAATATTTCTGTGAGTAATTACAATAATACCCAAATAATAATAGATCTAATATGCCGCCTCAAGATGGTGATCCATCAGAGACACCAATCTGGGAGCATAAGCTGAGAAGACGAGGGCATGAAAGCGGTTTCGTGAGTGCGTCAACAAGTTGGTCATTCCCGGAGATATGAGCAACACGAAGATACTGGTGTTGAACTAAGTCACGAACAAAGTGATAATCCATAGCAAGGTGCTTCATCCTAAAGTGAAACACTGGATTTGCGCAAAGATAAGTTGCACCAAGATTATCAGAGTATAGAACTGGCGGAGCGGAAAGAGAGACACCAAGTTCCTTGATCAAGGACTTGACCCACTCCAATTCTGCAGCGGCAGAGGCAATGACACGATACTCAGCTTCTGTGGAAGAGCGAGCAACGGTGCGTTGTTTCATAGAGCTCCAAGCAATCAGATTTTCACCAAGGAAGACAAGATAGGCCCTAGTTGATGTCAGGTCATCCGAATTACCGCCCTAATCGGCGTCGGAATATGCATGAAGAAATGGCAGGGTGCGGCCACGGAGATTGATGTCAAGATCTTGCGTACCATTTAAATACTGGAGCAAGCGTTTCACCGCTCCCCAATGTGTATTAGTTGGGGAATGCATAAACTGTGATAGTTTATTCACAGCGAAGGGAATGTCAGGCTGCGTCATGCGAAGGTACTGTAGCCCACCAACAACCTGGCGATGGAGAGTAGCATCAGCCGGAGGAGACCCATCATGTACCGATAGGGGGTGCCAACTGCTAATGGGGTAGGCACTGATTTTGACGAGAGCATATTTTGTTTGCCAAGCAAGTCAACAACATATTGTCGCTGAGATAGAAGCAATCTCGTTGACGTGGGTAGAACCTCAACACCGCAAGAAGACAACAAATCACCAAGGTCTTTTGTTGAGAAGGTGGAATCAAGGCTTTGAATAATCTGTGAGACAATAGTAAGGTCGCTACCAATAATGATCAGATCATCAACATACACAAGGAAATAAACAGTGACTTGTAGGCGACGGAGGATAAAGAGTTACTTACTGCGCGCGACATAGTGAAGCCAAGGGTCATTAAGAATGATCGCAAAACATCATACTAGGCACAAGGAGCCTGTTTGAGGCTGTAGATGGCTTTGCGAAGTTGACACACATGATCAGGATATCTCGTATCACATATGCCCTGTGGTTGCTTCATTAAACCTCCTCTTGAAGAGTGCCATTGAGAAATGCATTGTTCACATCGAGTTGCCATAAAGCCCAATGTCACTGCAAAGCAAGACTTAGGATCGTACGGACAGTCGTGGGCTTGACAACGGGACTAAAGGTTTGACAACAGATCTGACATTTACCAAGATAGCCACCGTGACCAGTGGTCGGTGCAAGCAGCGGCGTCCACTTTTGCCTCGGGTCGGGATTTGGCATCCACGGAGAACCAATTGATTGTGAACCCACAGAAGGTCGCGGAGGATTGGTTGACCAGTGCGGTGGGGTAGCTTGTTGGGAGCGGTTGCCACCACGAGACCTATTTCGATTATTAGATCAAACCGGGGCCACCATTGCGGTGGTAGGAGCATGCACATCAGCTGTAGGCGGATGCACAGAGAGCAAGGAAGCCTTAAGGTTGAGCAGCTTCTCGAGTAATTCGTCGAACCCAATCGGGTTTTCACGAGCTTGAATTACATTGGCAAGCCAAACAGATTATCAAATGTGGGCAAGGGACCGAGCCATCGAGATAGCCAAACAGATTATAGTCAGGGCGAAGCGAATCAAACTGAATTCTCCACGCAGCATAATTTTTAGAGGCCAATTTCGAAGAAAGCTGCGAATGAGCATTAATGGCCACGAGTGCGAGCGGTAAGTCGCTGACTGCTGTGACAGACTGTGGATTCATTGAAACAACACTAATAGTCAAGGGGACGAAGGGCAATCTCTGTTGAAAAGAACAGCAACAAAGATGTCCTTATTCGCGCAGATCAATGCAGATAGAAAAAAAAGGGTTAATTGCATAAAAAAACTCGAAGTATGGGAAAAGTGCAAAATAGAGCTTCAACTATCGAAAAGGTAAAATAAAGCTCTGCAGGGGACCGATCACCCCCCGCAGAGGGTGCAGCGAGTACCCGCTGCAAATGATGCGGGTACCCGCCGCACGCGGGGGGTCACGCTGGTACCCGCCGACCCCCCGCGTTATGCGGGTAGTCACGCGGGTACCCGCATCATTTGCAGCGGGTACCCGCGATAGCAACACTCGCAATTTTTAACTCTCAGGTTCCTAAATTTTTTACCCTCCTTCGCTCGACAGATTTCTTCGCAGTTCGCCTTCCCTGGTTCTTCGCCTCGCAGTTGCCGTGTCTCTCGCAGTCGCCTTCCCTGGTTCGTCGCCCTCGCCCTCGCCCTCGCCCTCGCCCTCGCCCTCGCTCTCGCCGGCTTGCTGTTCGCACGACAGGTATTTCTTCAAAATTTTAGATCGGAAATGTTGATTGATTATTCTTCCCTTCAATACTTGCATAGCCGAGCCAGCCAAGTGTTAAGGCTAGTCGGAAATGTTGATTTTTAATCTTCAAAATGTTGATTATTCTTACCGTATTCTGCTTTCTCTGCTCGTTGTAGACCAAGAGTGTAAAAGCTTACTGAATACTGCACTGCATTAGATTGAAAAATTAAGATTTATGTAGTTAGTTTAATTAATATAATGTGAAACGTTCATGATATTTTCTTCAAATTGTGGTTCATAGAGTTAGTTTTTAAAATGACAAGTCTTTTAAAACATTAGATATAAAATTAGAAATTCCTATTAAGTCTACATGGCTCATCTTGAATGACTATATTTTTATTAGAGAAGAACCAGGTTGGCCAAGACAGAGTGAGGTTGGATTTCATAGTCCATGCAGTTTCTTTTGGAGTGTTTGTTTTATTGGTGAGGTTTTATTGTATTCCCTTCCTTTATTGGTCATATATAGTTTATATTTGTCTGCATAGCCTTTCCTACTGACACAAAATATCTAATTTTATTGGTTTTAATTGTATTGCAATGTCGCTATAATTTCTAAAGGTGTAGATTGCATTTTTTGTTTTTGGGAGACTCTTCGGAACTGTTGACCGAGAGCACTTTTAGATTGCATTTTCTATTTTTTGGAGACTCTTTGGGACTGTTGACCGAGAGCATTTTCTATTAAGAATTATGTGTATTTCACCTTTAATTATGTTGCTACTATTTACAAATTTATTATTTCAGAATTATTATTTATTCTTTCTTTTTTGTAGACAATGGATCCAAGAAGATTTATCGATTTAAATGAGCAAGGAAATTTTGATGTTGATATGGTTTGGAATTCGCATACTAATAATGAAGAAATTGAGGCGTATTCGACATCTGTAACTTTAGACGAGGAGCTGCGAACACCGATTGGATCGGACGTTGATGAAGTGGAAAGCTTACCTGATACGCTTTGGATCCCGAGGATCAAGTTACACATCGAGGTAAGTTCACCAATTATTATATTTCTAATAAAGTTTGTTGATTATGTAGGTGACTTCTTAGTAAAGCTTGGCTAATAAAGGAGTTGATGCATTCAAAGCCCAAGAACAAGATGACCCAAAAGCAATTGGTTATTCAACTCTAAGTTAGCCATGAAAAAATGGCCCATTTCATTAGCCCACTAATACAAGCTACAGTTGAAGAAACAATTAAGCCCAAGAAGAAGAAAAACCCAATTCCAATATCTGCTCGCAAGATGAAGCTCACAAGTGAAAAACTTCAGCTCAATGGATGCCCACAATCGACGAACCTTTGCCTGAAGGACTCACGACGCAGCAGCGTTGCACGGATCGGGTCACGAGCGAAATCAGCACCATGATGCGCGCGCACGAGGCCGAAGCGTTGAACACTCCAACGGCTAGTTTGGTCAATGCTCCAACGGCTCTTTTGAGCCTTTCTCGCATGTTCCTTTTATGTTTTCTTTCCTTTTGTAACCATCGATCTCCAGAGGCTATAAGGTTATGCTCTGAAACATTTGTAACTCAGTTTTGAACATTAAATATTTGGAAATCGAAGATCGTTTCTTCTGAAGGAGTTTCCTTCGTTGGTGCAAAGCATCGAATGTTCGGTAATGAATCACCGAGGAGTCGCGCCTCCATTGTACCTCAAGCTCATGGTTGCTTGGAGGTACTCTTATCCCATCCTCTTCTCTTCTCTTCCACGAGTTGGAATCAGGAGAAAGGTTGGAGAAACCTGTCCCCAAAAGCTGTTGTTCTTTCTACGGAAAGACATGCGCCGAGAGCTACCGACTTCGACTCCTCAGCCAACCATGGGCACCTCGACCTCGCCCCTTCCCCGTCGGTCTCTTCTGAGGAAGAAACAGAATTCAAGGGCCTTTCATCCTGTTGCTGGAACTCTCTTCGTCAGCGAAGGAGTTTTCCGACGTAGCGCAATGAACGTCTACCGGCCGGCAAGGAACCCCTTCAATCCAAACGACGTTCTCTGTGAGTTAGCCAACTCACCCACCTCTCCATTTCGACTGCTTCCGCAAATGTGATTCGAGTGTCACGGTTGGCACCCCGAATCCCATCATTTGGTATCAGAGCTAGAGTTGATCTCTGGCTCCTTGTTTTGAGTTTTTCTGTTTGTTGTCTCTGTGTCTTATTTGTTCCGTCTCTTCGTAGTTTTCTGTTCTATTATTTTTCTAACTGAAATAACCAGAATGCTTGAATATTTATGTTAACAAAAATATATTCACTTTGTTTTCCTGTTCTGTTTTGTTGAGTCTAGTTCGTTGTTTGTGTTTCTTTGTAGTTTTTATTCTCTGTTTTCGTTTTGTTTCTGTCTAGTATGTTTTGTCGTTCAATTCTGTTTAATAACCAGCATAACCCATTTGCTTAGGCTTTCATTTCTATTTAGTTGACAGCAGTTCTCAATATCTCGATTGAAGGTTAGTTTTCACATTTTCTATTTTGTGTTTTACTCACTGTTTCGTTGTGTCTGTATCTTGTTTAAAGTCTGTTTAGTCTGTGTTTTTGCTAACTAAAAATAATCTATGCTTCTTGAACTCAATTCTACTTATAACTTGCATGCAGAGAAATTTTATTAGCAAATTATTAATCTGTTTAATTGTTGTCTGTCTGAGTTGTGAGTTTGTTTTGTTGTAAGTCTGTCATTGTTCCTGTTTTGCTAAAACAAAGCATTCCACGTTTGCTTGAGATTTTGATATGTTTTCTTCACATAACAGAAAGAACTTCGCATGCATAATCATCAAGGAATACGTTTAGTTTACAGGTTGTCTTTTGTTTGTCTTCATTCATTTTCTTTTCTGTTATGGCGATGTCTGTCAGCATGTTTTATGTTCTGTTTTTAAGTTGTTCAGATTAACTCACGTTTGCATGTCTACTTTTGTTTTTACAAAGCCAAAAATTGTTAACGTTGACCATCCATTGTGTTTGAATTAGAAGTTAGACTATTGAATGTTTGGTGGTCTCTTTTCATCATGATTTATTTTCTGCCTTTATTAAAACTTGTTAACTTTCGTATGCATATCTAATTTTGTCTGCAGAGACTAGCATGTTTAGGATTGATAACTTGATTTTCTGATTTTACTTTCCAGAATTGAACTTCATGATGATTGTTTAGTGTTTTCTCATTTTTCATTTCTGTTTCTTACCCGTGAGTGTCATCTTGTTGCCTTTTGTTTTCTTCTTTGTGTTGTCTCATTTTTAGCATATTGTCATTGTTATCTGTTTTCTTGTCATGTTTCATTTATGTTTCACCCACTATCATCATGTTTAGTCTCGTTTCATTCTGTTTAGGATAGTAAAGTGTTTTGCATTTCTGTCAGCATATTGTTTTGTTCTTGTTTTCTGTTCACATGTCTGACCTGTTTTGTTTACACAAATAACCCATGTTGCAGGAGCTGTCAATCTGTCTGTCTAAACCGGCATACTCTGTTATTTTTTTTTGTTAACAAAATATTTTCTGTCTTTTATGGTTTTCTGTCATGTCCATATTCTATTTGTTACCCAGATTCTCTTGTTAAATTGCCTTGCTAAACTTGATTGAGCAATTAATTTCCTTGTGATATACATAATCAGAATATATTCTGCTATGAAACTAGATTGACTCTCTTTTTCTATTATTGCAGCAAACCCCAAAGATAAACTGCATTATTGAGCACCTATTGATAACGTTAAATCGCTGCTAATATTGCATATTGATGGAATTTTTACTCTTCTGTTCCTTGAATACCAGCATGAATCCAGCCATACAATTTGCTGTGTTTTAACCTTTAGAATGCTGAAAATTTACTGTTGTTTTTCTGTTATAATTGTTGGTCAATTTAGACTATTGCTGAGTTTTGGGGATCAAACTGAAAATTTAATGAACTAAAACTAGAATTCCCAAGGATATTGAAGCTGTTTGCTGCACCTTTTTCTAGTTCAATCATCTAAACTGATTGCTGTGTTTTTCTGGTTATTATTCAATTTGTTTGCATCAAACTATTTGCTGAGATTTAAATCATAATTATTTTTAGAGCTTGTGAAAAGAGTTTTGATGCTACAAGTAGGTCTTCTAAAAATCAAAATTTTTGTTTTGACTACCCTACTATTTCACCGTGAAGTTTTTAATATGATTATCTTTCATTCTCTATGATTTTCTTTAGGATTAATATCCTGTGCTGTTGTGGTATTTGTTTAGGTTGTTTTATCTTGCTGTTATTGAAAATGTTGCATCAAATTAATGTTTTATTCCATGATCATCTTCTAAGTTCGTTCAACATGTTCTGGATACATATTGTGCTAAGTTTTCTTTTGTTCTCTGCTCTTCTTCTAGGGTATTTAGCATTTGAAATCTAGCTGTTTTATTTATTTTCCAAAATGCCCATAACCTGTTTGATAAAATGCCAGCAGAAGCTGGAAAATTTTTGTTGATATCACCTTCATTTTTCTTGCTATTTTTGCTAGTATAAGTGATGAAGATAATTAGGGAAAAGTATTTTAATTGCTAAAATTGATGATGCCCAATTTAGAAATTTTTGTTTAATGATTTACTTGTTTGTTCAAAATTTAGCATCTATTCTTTGAATTTTGGAGTAATCATATGCTAGGCTTTGCAAATAATTTTTCTAGGGATGAATTCTTTGAGCTTAAAGTTACTTGTCTAGTTTAACTTGAGTTATGAGTATCCGTATATCTTTTACTCATTGGATTGAAAAGATGAATTATTCTTTGAGTTGTTAATGAATTGTGGGGTTAGCATGAAAAGAATTTGTTCAAAAAGCACTTGCTGTGAAAATTTTATCTTGTATGCTTGCGTCCAAATTGTTATGATTGAACAAATCAAATTTTGAAATCTATTTGAAGCAGTGTGGTTATTTCAAATTTATTCTCGTGAGTCAAGTAAGGACCTTTGAATGAAAACGGGACCATGATTCAGTGGATCCACTTAAGCGTATTAACGCTAGGGTGTCACAAAGTTTACAAAGGAGCAAAATTTAAAATTTGAGGACAAATTTTTTTCTAACCCGGAGAGGATGATACGCTTTGGATCCCGAGGATCAAGTTACACATCGAGGTAAGTTCACCAATTATTATATTTCTAATAAAGTTTGTTGATTATGTAGGTGACTTCTTAATAAAGCTTGGCTAATAAAGGAGTTGATGCATTCAAAGCCCAAGAACAAGATGACCCAAAAGCAATTGGTTATTCAACTCTAAGTTAGCCATGAAAAAAATGGCCCATTTCATTAGCCCACTAATACAAGCTACAATTGAAGAAACAATTAAGCCCAAGAAGAAGAAAAACCCAATTCCAATATCTGCTCGCAAGATGAAGCTCACAAGTGAAAAGCTTCAGCTCAATGGATGCCCACAATCGACGAACCTTTGCCTGAAGGACTCACGACGCAGCAGCGTTGCACGGATCGGGTCACGAGCGAAATCAGCACCATGATGCGCGCGCACGAGGCCGAAGCGTTGAACACTCCAACGGCTAGTTTGGTCAATGCTCCAACGGCTCTTTTGAGCCTTTCTCGCATGTTCCTTTTATGTTTTCTTTCCTTTTGTAACCATCGATCTCCAGAGGCTATAAGGTTATGCTCTGAAACATTTGTAACTCAGTTTTGAACATTAAATATTTGGAAATCGAAGATCGTTTCTTCTGAAGGAGTTTCCTTCGTTGGTGCAAAGCACCGAATGTTCGGTGATGAATCACCGAGGAGTCGCGCCTCCATTGTACCTCAAGCTCATGGTTGCTTGGAGGTACTCTTATCCCATCCTCTTCTCTTCTCTTCCACGAGTTGGAATCAGGAGAAAGGTTGGAGAAACCTGTCCCCAAAAGCTGTTGTTCTTTCTACGGAAAGACATGCGCCGAGAGCTACCGACTTCGACTCCTCAGCCAACCATGGGCACCTCGACCTCGCCCCTTCCCCGTCGGTCTCTTCTGAGGAAGAAACAGAATTCAAGGGCCTTTCATCCTGTTGCTGGAACTCTCTTCGTCAGCGAAGGAGTTTTCCGACGTAGCGCAATGAACGTCTACCGGCCGGCAAGGAACCCCTTCAATCCAAACGACGTTCTCTGTGAGTTAGCCAACTCACCCACCTCTCCATTTCGACTGCTTCCGCAAATGTGATTCGAGTGTCACGGTTGGCACCCCGAATCCCATCATTACCGGTATGTGAAGAAAACGCAAAGGATTTTAGTTTGGGAAGAACATATAGTTATATAAAAGAAATTAAAAAAGAAATAGAACTATATTCTTTGAAAGAGGGTTACGACATCACATTTGTCCAAAGTGACACTAAGCGACTGACAGCTAGATGCACTGACGGATGTCCTTGGCGACTGCATGCATCGAAGATTAAAGACGAGGAGACCTATCAAATAAAGACTTTGGTCAATTCTCATAACTGTGCGAGGGTAGTTGAGAATCGAAATGCTAGAGCAAAAACTCTCGCAACTCATTATCTTGATAGATTTAGAAGTCAACCTATGTGGGCTATCCCTTCCATCATCGAGACAGTCAGGAAAGATCTCACCGTCAATATTACGCATGATATTGCCAAAAGAGCAAGGAGCATAGCCCGAACACTAAACGAAGGCTATGGCGACGAAGAGTACAAACTAGTCTGGTCGTACGCATCAGAAATATATAAATCAAATCCGGGCAGCACATTAGCAGTACATACTTACGATACATGAAGTACTTTAATGATATGTCAAAGAGTATATATGTGCATGTGTGCTTCCAAGGCAGGTCTGCTACAACACGGACGCCCTGTCATCTGTTTGGATGGTTGTCATCTAAAGGGCTCGTGTCCCGGCCAATTACTCACGACCGTCAATATTGATGGCAACGATGGAATATATCCTGTTGCTGTTGCCAACGTTGAAAAAGAAACCGAAGATACATGGACGTGGTTTTTGGAAATTTTAAAGCAAGACCTGAATATGGGATCGGGCGAGAACTGGACAATTATTTCTGATCGTCAAAAGGTATAATTCATTTTCAATTGTTAGATAATTATATTGTTGCTAATTTTGACTCGGTTTTTATTTCAATTATCAGGGGTTGCGGAATGCTGTTGAGACCGAATTTCCTTATGCCGAACACCGCTTCTACCTACGTCATATGTATCTAAATTTCAAAAGTCTCTTTCGGGGTAAAAAGTACAGAGAGGCAATGTGGAAAGCGGCCAAGTCCCCCACCCAGCATCATTTCGAAATAGAAATGAGAAAAATATTTCAGTTAAACTCGGAAGCCCACGCATGGCTTCGAAGGGAAGAGCCTAGACATTGGGCTAGTTATGCATTCTCTTCGATCCCTAAGTGCGATATAGGCTTGAATAATTTGTCGGAGTCATACAATGCAGTTCTATTGCCTGCCAGAGACAAACCGATTATCACCATGTTCGAGACAATACGAAAGGATTTGATGGCTCGCATTGTCAAAAAGTTTGAGAAGATGGCTCAATCAACAGACATTTTATGTCCTCGGATAAAGAAAAAGCTTAAGGATCTACAAATTTCAGCTCGAAACTGGAGTGCTCACTTAGCAGGAGATGCACGATTTGAGGTCAGCAACGGTTACGAACAATACAAGGTTGACATGAATATGGGCGTGTGTGAGTGCACTGGATGGGAGTTGACCGGAATCTCTTGTGTCCACTCCATTCCCTGCATTAATAAAATGAGAGTGGAACTGGAAAGGTACGTGCATTCCTACTATCACCGGGTGACTTATATGCAGATGTATTCACATTTTATTCAACCCATGAACGGCCCACAAATGTGGCCGGCTATGACGGCACTCATGCCGCCCACAAGACATCGCCAACCTGGTAGGCCGAAAAAGACAAGAGTGCGGGATGTTGACGAACCATCGAGTTCGAAAGTTAGTAAGAAGAACTTGAAGATGACGTGTGTCATATGTCGGCAGCAAGGGCATAACATTCGTACTTGTCCTCACCGGGGATCCACTTCTGACGCTGCTGCAGCAGACACGTTTATGGGTTTTAATGAATTTGAGGGGACGCAAGAATCTGCGACGCGAGATCGAGGTAGAAATTGATGAATGTAAGTATACGTTTGAATGACAGTCAATTATTTTGTTACATTTTGTCTATGGTATACAACATCTATCCGACATTTTCATGTGATGGTTCCTGCAGGAAAAGCACAAGCTTCTGCTTGGTTCAGTTTTGGACTCTATTGTTAGGATATTCGGTGAGACATAAAATTCTGCTATTTTTTTGTTCAATCTTATTATTTGAAATGTGTGTGATGATCACGCAAAGAATCATGTTATTGTTGGTGAGCTTTTGGAATCAAAATCTGCTAAGCAGCATGACATGAAGATGTTAACTATTAAACTGATTCACATCATCTTTTTTATTTGTTGATATGTTCCCAGAAGACTTTTCTAATTTGAACATCTGCATCATTTCAGTGATTGCAATGAAAAAACCAGAGAAGATATACAAGCAGAAGATGGGGAAGAGAGAGAAAGAATGGAGCTTCTCGTCATTATGCTAAGCTTTTCAATTTCTTCTTCATGAATTTCACCATCGTTGGAAATAAGAGGAAGCCTTAACCTCTGAGCAGCCTCTGCTACAACCATTCGAGGCTCCAAAGTCTCATATACCTAAGATGAGACAGGAATGCTCATTCCATTTCAAGAATTTTAAAGTTTCCAAATTTAAAAGAGATCTGGCTTTAGATATCTCCCTGAAGATTGACAGCCAAGCCTTTCTTCTTTCACATTTTCAAATATTACTGAACTTGCAGAGAAATTCATTCCGAGAATAGTTTACAGGGAGATAATTCATACCATTGCCACTTCTATAAATAAGGATTTCATTGAGAAAGCATTACAAATAAACAAAACTAAGTTTCTAAACCAATACTAGTTTGGAAGCGAGTATGAGCACTGAAACCTGAGGTATGTTCTTCAGCCAAGTTGGGGATATAGACCCTGGATGTCTCGAACTGATACAGTTTGCTGATATTCTTCCACCATTGCTATTGCTTCACAATAAATTGCCTAACAAAAAAATAAAAGAGAGATGAATATAAAGAAAAAAGATGAAGAAATAAGATTATAAGGGTAGTTAATTGTTTCTCAAAAATCATGAAAGTTGTGAATTGGAACGAAGGCAAGTGATTAACCATGTATTCCAAGTAGCGAAGTCTTTCCCTCGACATTTCCTCTCTGGCCTGAAAAATAACCAATTTAATTACTAAATTTAACTTCAGCAAATGAAGCAGATGTTTCGACCTTAAATGACTACAGAGAGAGAGAGAGAGAGAGAGACTTATGGAGTGTGACAATCAGGAAACATACAGAAACAAAACAAATAAACTGACTTTGTCAAAGATGAGAATTTCAACTCTGAAAGTGATTCAGTCTTTCGTCTTTGAAGGTGTCCCAAAGAAGCAGACAATCGTTAACAAAGAAAGAAAGTAAGCCATCATGTTAGAATAAGTATTCGTTCCACTATGTTGTTTATGCATAAAGCACATTCCTTGTAAAGAAAAAAAAAAGCAATGGCTTTCATTAATTAATTAAAGTGTTTAATATATTAATTAATTATATTTTTTTAAAATAATTAATTAAAGTATTTAATACATTAATTAATTAATTAATGTTAATACGTTAATTTATTAATTAATGAAAGTGTTTAATACATTAATTAATTAATTAAATTAACTTTTTTAAAGTAATTAATCTCGTTAACTATTTTAAAGTAATTAATCTCGTTGTTTAATTAAAATATAAAATTATTATGACTTATTTTTATATAAAATATAAAATTATCTCGTTAACTATGTTTAATTATTAAACACATAACTTAATTTATTATTCAAATTGAAAAGATTAAATATAAAATTTATTTATTAATTTATAATAAAATATAAAATTAAAATTGAAAAAATGGACAGAATTTTATTTGTTTTATAACTCCCCCATAATTATCTTCAAACAATTCCTGCATATGCAATTCACAAAAATATTTTTAACAGACAGATCCAGTACACAAATAAGTTAAAATAAGCTACAGAATAAAAATAAACTATACAAAAAAGTCAAACATAAGAAGTACATTAAAACGAATATACAACATAAGCTAAACTATGGTAAGGGTGGAGGTGGGGCATCGTCGCCCTCGCCGCCTCTGCCTACACTCCACTACTCGAAAGTAGCTTCGAGCCGTAGTTGAGACGATCTCACAATATCCACCCTCTCATTCATGATCTCCCACCTCTGATTCCACACGTCCAACCTCTGGTTTACCTGGGCAAAATGGTTAAGTATCTGCTCCGACGTACTGAACTCATGGGGGTGCAATGGCGGTGCGGTGAAGGTGGCGGTGGCGTCCTCGGTGGCAGTGGCACCAGCATTCTCGGTCGTGGTGTTGTCCTCCATCAGAATATCCCGAGATGTAGAGGCTCCAGGATCTCCCTTGGGCATCCAAGACCCGTCAACTTCAACCAGACCCATCCGAGTAAGATGAATCCTGTCAAATGCATCGCCCGATCTGTTTGATCTGATATGCTCTCCTCTGGGCAGACGAACCTGATATCGCTCTACAATCTTCCAAACCAATGAACCAAACGGCAGACTCTTGTTTTTTGTTCGACCGACCTCGTGCATGTGACTTACAATCATAAATCCTGGGTCGAACGTCCTGCCGCTATATAGCTTCTGCATAATATAGAGATCCATCCAGCTGACCTGATCTCTGCGACCATCTCTTGGCAGAAGGGTGTGAGTGATCAGGTTGTGAACAACCCGAGCCTTGACGTTCAAGGCATTCGCTCTTGGCTTCACAAAGCCTGCAATGTTCGAATTTAAATGGATTTGCCTTATAAACTCAATTCCGTCTGTGGTCCGGGCAAAATCACACTCTCGAGAATTGTGATAATATGTCTCCGTGTCTTCTTCGTAAAATCAGATTAATTCGTTGATGACGCTGGCAGAGACAACAATATTCGTACCAAATAGGTACGACTCCATGCACCCCGCCCTCACTGAAACAACTAAGTTCGCATAAAATAGGCGAACTACTCTGTCACAGCTATCTCCTTGCATGTCGTACACCCCGTGCAAGGAGATGTTGTCAAACAGCTCTTTGATCTCCAATGACTCCCAACCGCTGAAGTTGGCAGTCTTTCCATAAATAATCGAGCGGTTTGACGTATCCCGCTCGAATTGCTCCTCACATGCTTTATTTCGAAATTCTATCGACGACGGCTGCGGGTCCTCCTCCCGGTTTGTCGTCCGGGGAACCTTTCGACCAACAAAAGTTCGAGGAGGCATCTTCGGGTCAGTTTGGGCGATTTTCTCACGAAAGTTTCTTTAAAACACCTACAACAAATAAATATAAATTTCAATTAACAACATTTCAATTACACTTGCCTTCAATCCCTCAAAGACAAACAGATGCAGTATTCATCATTAAAAAAAATGGAATAATCAGACAACAACATTTGGTCCTGCTTGAATACAGTTGGATATAATTGTTTCTAACATCCAACTCAGCACGTCCAAATGATAAATTGAGAATTTATCAACGATCAAAACATGAATAAAGAACACTTAAAAAATCTACCAGTTAATACTATCACTTTAGCAAGAACTATCAGAACAACTCGTGCAATTTTGTCTGCATTCTCGATGGGCGTCAAAAAGTTATCCAAAAAAATAATACACCCAACAATAGTTTCAACGATCAAATAAAATTGAAGTACCTACTCGTTACCTTAAAAGTTTAATAGGTAATTTTCACTGACAGAGTCTTTGTTCCCATATCAATCCAATGAAATTTCTACACGGATATCGACCCTTAAGCTAACCAACCATTCGTAATTCAATTATACAGCCTTCGCATTTCATTTTCTTTCCGACGAAACTCATCTACATGTCTCCTCTCGGTTCTGGGTACACAGTTCAGTTCATCATACATTTAAAATAAGAGCTGAAACATAGAATTATGAACATCAAAAATCAACATCTCAACAACTACAAACTTTGTTTTCTTTCCAAATCAGAGAGCCATTACAACAAAATGAACTCTCCCAATGTTAGTCGAAGTTCTCAAGACAAATTCAGATTAAATAAAGTGATATTAAAACAATTTTTGGGAAGCAACTCTAAATACTGCCCTGATGGAATTGACGTGGGATAGAATTTGGTGTCTACAAATTCTAAGCAGACAATTTAGCTATCTAACAGATCAACCTCAAATCTCCATCTTCTACAAAAAAAAAAAATCAACATTTCCGACTAGCCTTAACACTCGGCTGGCTCGGCTATGCAAGTATTGAAGGGAAGAATAATCAATCAACATTTCCGATCTAAAATTTTGAAGAAATACCTGTCGTGTGAACAGCGAGCTGGCGAGAGCGAGGGCGAGGGCGAGGGCGACGAACCAGGGAAGGCGACTGCGAGAGACACGGCGATTGCGAGGCGAAGAACCAGGGAAGGCGAACTGCGAAGAAATCTGTCGAGCGAATGATGGTTAAAAATTTAGGAACCTGAGAGTTAAAAATCGCGAGTGTTGCTATCGCGGGTACCCGCTGCAAATGATGCGGGTACCCGCGTCATGCGGAGGGTCACGCGGGTACCCGCGTGACTACCCGCATAACGCGGGGGGTCGGCGGGTACCCGCGTGACCCCCGTGTGTGGCGGGTACCCACATCATTTGCAGCGGGTACCCGCCCGCGGCACCCTCTGCGGGGGGTGATCGGTCCCCCGCAGAGCTTTATTTTACCTTTTTGATAGTTGAAGCTCTATTTTGCACTTTTTCCAAACTTGGAACTTTTTTATGCACTTAACCCAAAAAAAAATATAGAGCGTCTTCTCCACGTAAGGGGCAGCAAACAAATAGAAAAGAAAAAAGAAAACTTTGTCTTTTCTTCTTACGTGGACCAAGTTAAACAACCAAAAGAAAAAGAATTTTGCTTCTCTCTCTATTTCCTGCTTCGCTGTTCTTCATAACAAGAACAATGCTTCTCCTCTCTTCTTTGCCAACGGAGGCGGCAGTCTAGGGTTTCCTCTTCTTCTCTGTCGAGGAAGACGACCGCGCTTCTTCACTTAGCGAAAAGCAAGAAAAATAAAATAAAATTCGCCTTAGAGGGCTCTGATACCATAAATGAATGATCAAAAAGGTAATGTACTATTGATGCAAGGGAGTGTAACTACTCCTATGAGTAATTACAATACAATAATATCCAAATAATAATAACTCTAATAATAATCGAATTTTTTTACAATTGCGCTATGAATAAATAATCCAAATGTGTTAACGAGGTAACAAATTATGACGAGAGGTCGAGTTATAAGTAGAGTTGGTCCCATTCCTGACCATAGCAGAGTTAGGCCAATGTACGTTAGTACTATCGCACGTGCACTTACTTTTTTATTGTCTCATACTTACTCGGTTTTCCACGTTCATCTTCTTTTGATTTATTGTTATCGTCGAGCTTCTTCCTACGCTTATTTTATCCGATACAAGTATCCACGAGATTGATTATCCAAGAGAGAGCTTGTTTCTTTGAATTAAGCTCACGAACCTTATGATTAATTATTATATTCCAATTGAATGATATATAACTTTATTTAAGAAAATAAAAATTGAAAGTTAAAATTAGAGAATATATTTAAAATAAATTTCAATAATTAAAAAAAAAAATGTTGTAATTTACATATTACCCCTACGTTGGAAGGCGCCGTCCGCAAACCCGCCAGCTGTGAATATGAATTGACAACCAAGGCAACAACTGGATAACTAATAATTAAAAATCCAATTTTTAATTCCCACCTACCAGCATATTCCTTCGCGTTATCTGCCTATAAGATCACAGCTTCTCCGCCATTATAAACCTTCCTTGGCCTCGCCTATTTTCGCAGCCATCAGCTAAGTTCTTGCTTTCTCCGTCTTTTGTGTTTCTGCGTTTCGTTTCGTTTCGTTTCGTTTCGACTTCTTGTGGGAGTTACTCTGGTGAAAACTTCTCTGTTGTTTGTAGGATTTTTTTTTCCTTCTATTTTTAGGATTTCTGCGACAAATCCATTTTCTTTTGGCTGAGTTTGTTTGATTGATTCGTGTGAATCTTCGAATTTGATTTGGGGGTTTCAGATCTCGTGTTTCTCTCATGTTGCCTCGTCGTTTGAATCGATGATTTTAGATTTTCTATGACGTACGCCATCCTTAAGCGTCGAATTCGTCTTCTCCATTCGTTCTCTGTTGTGTTTCTTTACTGGTTCTACGTTTTCTCATGAAGTAATCGTACATTTCTGCGGTATTCAATTTTTCTTATTGAAGTATAGTTTTCACTTGATTGAAAAAGCCCCAATTAAATTTGATCGATCGAAAATCCTTGCCCGAAGCTTCAATAGAAAAGTTTTAGGGGAAACATTTTATGGCCTCGATTAATAAACAATCAAGCTCTGGATCCGATGGAGATCCGAGATTCCCTGGGATTGACGACAGGAAGAGGAAGAGAATGGAGTCGAATCGTGAATCGGCTCGACGATCGAGGATGAGAAAGCAGAAGCAGCTGGAAGATCTGACTGGGGAAATGAGCCGTTTGCAGATTGCGAGCAATCAGCTTTTGCAAAGCATCAATGCCAAGGAGCAGGCTTACCTTCAGGCAGAGTCTGCAAACAATGTTTTGAGGGTCCAAGTAATGGAACTCACTGATCGTTTACGCTCCTTGAACTCGGTTCTCCACATTGTTCAAGAGGTCAGCGGACTGGCAGTTGATATTCCTGAAATTCCCGATCCTCTGTTAAAGCCATGGCAACTTCAGCAGCCAATCCAGCCTATAATGGCGTCTGCGGACATGTTTTTGGTTTAATCAACGATCATTTGCCCCGTTTTTTGTCTCTCTGATGCGTTCACTTCTGGTTATGGTTGTCTGTGATTTCCTTCGTTTTGTGTTCCTCGGTTGTCTTCTCAGGTTTCTCACGTAAACGTGCTCTGTTTTTGTAGACTATTTCTGTCATTCTGTAAAAGTTTTTCACTTTGTCTGAAATGGAAGTCTCAATCTTCTCTGGTTCTAATAATTATTTGCTCAAATTGAAAACTTTTAATCTCGTTGAAATCAGAATGTAAAGGTACTAAACAAAGACATTTCTGCTCAAGACCATGGTTGATATCAATGTCTCTGCTCCAAAAAACCTCATCGGCGGACATGACAAAACATCAAAAGCTTGACCCAGATGTTTATATGTAAAATTCGAATGATCAGACGTGAATTTTCGCTAAAACTGACCTGAAATTCTTTAAAGGTTTAACCTTTATGCATTAAGATAGTAATGGTAAAAATAGACGAGGATGAATCATCACTGTTGGGAAGATGAGTAATCATCAACTATACTTTCCAACCGACAGTACTGTGTGTCGTAGTTCAACAGAAGCGATAAGTAAAAATATGAAAAGAGATGAAGCATCTAAAATTACTCAGTCTTCGTAGGTGCGACACTCCTCCGTCTCCGGGTTGTCTTTGCAGAATTCTTCTAACGGGTCAGTCGCCTTCTGCTTTTCACGGGCATGGCTAGCCGCCGCGCTCAGCTCCTCCACTTCATCCCAAGCCGCCACACACTCGCTGCTCACTGGGTTATCAGAGCAAGCCTCCGCCGCGTTCTTAATGCTCTCCACCACCTTCTCCGTTATCTGATCCGGAGCGGCTCTCGTGGGCCGGACTCTCATCCGAGCGGCATTCCATCCGGCGGTGGGTTTCTTCCACGGGTGGTTGAGCCAGAAGGAGTTGAGAGTCTGCGCTTTCGGCGCTGCCTTGGCTACTATTCTAGCGGTTAAGAGGCTCACACCAGAAATACTCGCCATTGTTGAACTGACCTTGGATGCCTGAACGAGAGAGAGAAGGGCGCGTTAGCTATGGGATGCAATATGGGCATGTGTAGCTTTATGGGCACATACTTCTTATCAGCTGCGTACCCATAGTTTTAGGCCACGTCCCTTATAATTAGATATTTTGTTGTTTTGCCGGACAGTGTTCTAATATCCATGTATGGGTTGATTCTCGTATTCTTCCGAAAAACAAGAAGAAATATCTTGCTTAGATTCAACTTGGTTTTGAAAGCAATTCACGCCAGAAATATCATGTTTCAAAAACATAATTTCTTCCAAGGCAATGATAACGAAAGAGATCCAGACTTAGTGATCTTGACTTGAATTACAAAGATTCGGCATAATCGCTGTCTGAGTTCATGATTTGAACGGGAGTTGATACTCTTGTTCTTCTGCAACAACGCTGACCAACCCCTTTTGCAGCAAGTCTTGATAGATCTCCCCCTTCTCCAGCAAGCCGTCGTAGAGCCTCCTCACTTTCCTCTCCTCATTCCAGTGATACAACATCAAACAGCTACGAGAAAACAAAACAAGACCCATTCCGATGCAAAGATCGTTCACCACGCTTGCTCCGATAATCTGACCACCCATTTGAATTCCCTGGATAAAAATTAAGACATCAACCAATCGAGGAGAAGGAAATTATCAACGTCAATGCCGAATTTCAGCCGGAAAAACAATTTTCAGACTTCGAATTGTTCTGGAAAAGACACGTTTCGCAACCCAGAAGAATCAGTCATCCGATTCAACCGAAGCGTAAAAAGGTACGTAAATCTGAAATTAGTAAGAACAGATAAAAGGGGTCGTCGGAATCATACTCGGAAAGTGAATCGAAATAGACTGATCGGACTCTTACCTGGAAAGGAAATGCCGGCGAGAAATTTGGTCGAAGATCGATAGGATTGCAGACGGCAGAGGGTTTCGGCGTTCGGCGTTCGGCGTTCGGGAAGGTAAAGAGAGGGCTAGATCTCCACACTTTGGACCCAGATCAGATCATTTTTTATGGGCCTGGGGACCTGGTCCGACACCCAACATGCAGAAAACATGAATCTGCAGTACTTTTTTTTTTCCACTTCTTGATTAGAAATCAAGCCAGAAGAAGGTTGACGTAGAAAGCGAAGATTTGAACTCAATAAATTCGCAATCGCCATAAAATTCATGAATTCGTTTTCGAAACAACACTGTAGCCCAAAACTCAGCACAACATGTTATTCATCCAGAAACGAAAAGAAAGTTATCACAAAAACAATGAACGATTCGACAGAAAGTTGAGGATTTGAAACGGAGGTTTTACTGTTCTTCTGCAACGACTCCGATCTCGCCCTTCTGCAGCAAGTCGTAGAACGTCCTCACTTTCCTCTGCTCATTCCAGTGATGCATTTTCCAAAAGCTGCCGGCGAACAAAGCAAGTACCGTTCCAATGCAAAGCTCTTTGACCACGCTTGGTCCTGTCAGGGTAGCATGCCCAATCTTGCCACCCATTTGACGTAAATTCCCTACAAAGAAGATCAAAATTGAGCCATCTAGCAATCGAGGCGAAGAAGATCATCAGCAAAAATATCGAATTACCCAAGTTGTCGGAAAAACAATTGTCGGACTTTGAATTGTTCTAGAAAAGATAAGGTTATAAACTGTCTTTGTGGCGACCGGCCCACACCCCCGGAGTCACGACCCAACAATGGTGAGCCCCCTGAGTCACAGCGTGGCGTCGCATTCACTCACAGAACTTCTCCCAGCTGGCATGAGAGTTTTTATACTTTTCCCAGATTCGAACTCAGGACCTCCAGCTTAAGTGCATGGGCTTCTGGTACCACTTGAGCTGCTGGGAGAAGTCCTGTGAGTGAATGCGACGCCACGCTGTGACTCGGGGGGCCGTCATTGTTGGGTTGTGACTCCGGAGGTGTGGGCCGGTCGCCACAGTCTTTGCTAAGGAAAGGCTAAGATAAAGCAGATATATGATATGATCTACACAGGGAATCAATTCAACCAGGGAACTTGGCAAATCCTAAATTTAATCATTCTGATGAAAAGCTAAATCTTCTAATCGAGTCGCATCTGGGCAAAATTACAACACAGACAGAATTTAGCCCTAAAGTAGAACAAACTCAAATCATTAATCGCCCTTTTCTAATCAGTAGTACAGCAAAGTTTACCCGAAATGGAAAAAAAGGGAAGTATTTCACCATAAACGGGGTTGAATTGCCGATCAGATCATTTATCTTGCAAACATGATGCATCTTATTCCGACCCCAAAAAATACGAAAAGTTTCATAATCCAGAAGAATCAGTCATACGATTCCACCAACACGTAAACAACTACCTAAACCTAAAATTAGTAGGACGTAATCATGGGAAATAAAGAACAGATCAAAGGGTTAATCGAACACATACTCGGAAAATGAATCCAAAGAGACCATTCAGACGCTTACCTGAAAGAAAAGCCGGCGAGAAGTTTGGTCGAAGATCGATAGGATTGCCAAAGGCAGAGGCTTTAGCTTTTGGGAAAGGCAGAGATGTATATCTCCAGTTTTTGGATCCAGACCATTTTTTATGGGCCCATGACCATGGTCCGAGACCGAACATGCAGTTTAGGCTTTTTCTTTTTCACGATCCAACTACCAAACAAGCGTAGAGACGCTATTTCTCGAGATTGGCTTCGGCTTCGTCTTACTCATTCGGACACTTCTTCCCCAGTGTTTCACCAACTCCCAAGAAATCCATCCAGATTTTATAACCCATCCATCTTCTCTCCGTTCCTTCTGTGTGAAGGATGGGTTTATGTAGCGCCAGATTTCTTCTCATTCTTCTTCTAATCTCAGCGATACCCATAGCCATTCTTGTCTCCCTCGAGCTCTCCAAACCCAGTACCCATGTCTACTATTACCATAGCTCCGGCTGGTTCCGAGAGAGCGCTAAGTGGGACGATCTCAATCGTAGATTTCTCGTCTCCTTCATGGATGGCGGTGTGGGTCAGATTCCGGTTCCCGACGAGCACTCACCGGAGACTATTTTGCAGGCGCAATTGGTTATTAAGGACGTTGATGTAACCGGTAATTCAGTCTCTTGGATTAGTTGTTGACCGACCACGAAACAGGCTTCTAGTGGTTATCGCCGACCCAATTGGAAGAACATATAGTGGGATCGCCGCCTACGATCTATCCACTTTCAAGCGGCTGTTTCTCACCCAACTTGGTGGTTCAAGTAAGTTCATAAATTCGAAAGTCCTGTATATATCAGATTGAGATTGATGCACCTTTGGTCATTTCTAACGAAAATTCTTGTTTAGTTCTCTATCAATTCTAAACTGAGAAAACCAGAGTAATGTATAGAACCAGAGTCTGTTAATCTAATTATGAACCAGATACAAATCCTTTTAATGTCTGTAGATGGAAGGTTTAACGGACTTTTGAGATAACTGTCACGACCCCGAGCTGGAGCTGGGTCTAGACAGTAACGCCGGGATGAAAATCCGATCTTCGGAGAGAACTCGACCGCCCAAGGCTAAGATTTAAACATTTGAATGAGTGAGCTTTAGTTAAATTCCAGTGTACAGATCATTAGCTAAGGATATATTGCCCAAAATATGAACGACCATGTTAATGGTCTTCTCAAACCATGAAAGATAAGTCAACTTAGATGTGAACTCTATAAATTAGAAGCTTATCTAGTCCTTAAATCTGGGATGCTAAATTCTTCAATAATTCTTCTTGCTTAAATTTTTATTCAGCAATTCATGTTTTACATTTGTCTAATAAATGTAGGTGGCGAGAAATCCTTCGCGGACGATGTTGCAGTCGATACAGAAGGCAATGCGTACATTACCGACGCAGCTTTAAGCAAAATTTGGAAGGTCGGAGTAGATGGCAAGTTCCTATCTACCATTGAAAGCCCTCTCTTTACCCCCAAGGAGTGGTACAAAACATGGATTGGGCTCAATGGGATTGTGTATCACCCTGGTGGGTTCTTACTAGTGATTCATACTTTCAGTGGCAATTTGTTTAAGATTGATTTGAGGTAAAGGGGAGGAAGTTAGCTTGGTCAGTGTTCAATGGAGGTCCCTTGACTCTTGGAGACGGATTAGAGCTGCTTTCTCCGACCAAGTTAGTGGTTGCCGGAACTCCCTCTGCTAGATTGGTAGAGAGCAAAGACGGGTGGGAAACGGCTTCTGTGGTGGGTAAATTTTTCGGACCGAAGCATCGATTGGCCACTTCAGCTACTGTGAAGGATGAGAGGGTTTATCTCAATCACATGGTTGGAATGGGATACCCTAAGAAGAAACATGCCATTGTTGAGGCAGTTTTCTCTGCTCAGGACATTTGAAACAGGTACCATTCTTCTCATCAGATTAGTCTCATCAGATTAGTCGATAAGGAGTCTATGTACTTTCTTTTGTTATGCTTGAGGATCAGTTGTCTTGTATTTTGTAAAAACCTTAACTTTTCTTCATCCTATAATAATGACTAGGATACGGTTTTTTCTGTTCGGAAATGGTCGCGATTTGCTTGGAGTATCGATGTATTGTCAGGGTCATCATCCGGACTGCGAGCCGGTCCAGGCCCCTACCGGGCAGATTTATTTTTTTTAACTAGCGTCCTGGCGTTGAAGCTTGAGCGTCACGGTGGCTAAAAATCGGGGCAAACCCACAAGTTGATGAGGTTCAATGTAGGGTAAATATCACTTTTACCTTCAAAGTAGGGGTATTAATAAGTTGGACCTTAAAAGTTTTTTTGTTAACAAGATTGCCATTAACGTATGAAATTTTAACAAATTAACCCTTGACAAGTGACCGGTCTCGAATAAAGGTTGCTCAGTCTTGCAATTTTAAGTTGTTCTGCATATTTTTTCTGGACCAGGCGCCCGCTCTCGAAGGAACGGGCGTCCGTTCCAGAAGAGATGGGGGAATGGACGCCTGCTCTTGAAGAAAGGGTGCTTGTTCCAGAAAAATACCAAACGATATCAGATTAGTTTGAAATTTTTATCACACAACCGACATATCATGAGAACACATTCTGCAAAGTTTGTAAGATTTATAACAATTATTTACTTATAAATTGCGTAAGACGTTATAATATCGTGTAAATTTTGAAAAATCACGAAACTTTGCAGACTATGTTTTCATGATATCTCTGTTGCGTGGTAAAATTTTCAGTCTAATCCAATATCGTTTGTTATGTTTTGTGAGATAGCTTCTCTAGACTGATCGTTTTCCGAGAGCGGACGTGCACATGGTTGTCTACCCCGGAAAACATATCAAACGATATTGAATTAGTCTGAAATTTTTACCACAAGGCCGGCATATTATTAGAACATATTTTGCAAAGTTCGTGATTTTTCAACTTTTTCACGATTTATTATAATTGTTTACGCAATTTATGCGAAACGCGAAAATAATTATAATAAATCGTACAAATCTTAAAAATTATGAAACTTTGCAAACTATATTTTCAAAATATGTTATGTGGTAAAAATTTCAGACTAATCGATATTGTTGATATATTTTTTGGATCTGGCGCCCGCTCTTCGAGAGCGAGCATGTGTTCCTATATCTCTTCTTGAACGGGGCCGTTCCTTTGAGAGCGGGTGCCCGATCTAGAAGAGACGTGAGAAAAAAGGAGAAATTTGAGATCAATTCTCTTCAATTTCGAACAATTTTTCGCTTACATTGACTATATCAGACACACAAACATTTTTAAACATTGAAAAATCTGCTGCGTGAGCGACTGTTTTACGAGCCGTTTTTCTACCGCTTCATTTAAACGATCTCCGGTGAGCGTTTTCCGAGCTGTAAATTTCCGTGTTATCTGTCGGACTGGCCATTCTCAGTCTATTTATTGGTGGATAAAAGACGTGACTGCAAAAATCTGGACTGAAATGGAGCCAAAGTGGTCGAGGTAGGATACGTTTGGGGGTAACGCATGAAAGTCATGTAAGAAAAGGATGGGATTGAAATGGGGCCTTGTTCATGTTCGTACACTTTTGCATTAAATTAGTGGAAAGAAAAGTGGAAGAGCAACTTCGAACTTTGTCATCTCTTCTCTCTCTCTTCTCTCTGGATCATTTTCCTGTACGGACGGTTCTCTCTTCGAAGATGGATTCAGAAGTGTCAAAAAAACCAGATCAGAATTCAGCTTCCAAAAGAAGGTAGGTTTCTGGTTTTGTTCCAAATTCTATTAATTTGATCTTTGAGTGGGTGTTTTTGATGTAATTTTTTTGTCAGGAAAGTAGAAAAGATTGTGGTTAGAGTGAAGATCAGAAAATCTGCAGAGAAGGTGGTGAAGAATGAAGGGCCGCCTTCTGATTTCTGGTCTTGGAGGAAATATGGGCAGAAAACCATTAAAGGCTCTCCTTATCCGAGGTTTTTCTTCTTCTTCTTCTTCGTCTTCTTCCTCTTCTTCTTCTGAGTTTTTAATACTGGTAAGATTTGAGCAGGGGATACTACAGATGCAGCACATCGAAGGGTTGTTTGGCTAAAAAACAAGTAGAGAGATGCAGAACAGGACGCTTCGATGCTGATTATCACCTACACTTGTGCTCATAATCATCCGGGTCCTGAATCACATACGCAGAACCAACCCTCCGGAAATCTGCAAGAAACCCATGAAAATGAAGAGGGAGGAGAACAAAATCTGCCCACCAAAACCATTAATGGATCTCAAGACATCGCTGCAAACCAAGAGGGAAACTCAGAAGAGCAGAGTCGAGAGAAGACGGTAATTCTCGCGGAAGAGAAACCCATTTCCTGCTCCAAGATTGAAGAATTCTCCGAACTGGAACTATCAGAAGAAAACGACTTCTTTAACGAGCTAGAAGAACTCGTTCCGACGCCTCCATGTTTCCCAAGCTTTCTGACGATGAGGAGCTAGAAGAACTTCTTGATCTGAGAGATCGCTTTCTATCCTAGAAAGATGAAGAAGCCATGTAATTATGATGTTGATATATGATGAGGGCATTATTGCACTGGTTTTCTGGGCAAACGTTATCCTCTTCACTTTGGTAGATGGATGCATTAAACTCATCAAATCAAACATCATAACACACACATATCTACAACTGGAGAGAACCACGAGGTTCACGAGTGGAGACTAAAAAGGATGCCTGATTAGTCGGTTGAGATGTTCTTTTTGGTGGGTGGTTTCTGCTTTTTTACACTCTTTGAGTGACAGATTTGGTGTTACCCACTTTCTTTTCTTTCATTTGGTAAAATACAACGAAGCCCGAAAGGCTCTTCGATCGACCTACCGCCTCCCGAATGCACGTTAAATTCACACAAAATCAAGCAGAATCGGTAGAGGTTTTGGGTTTTGGAAGGATCTAACAATCAATAAGAGATTTGCGGATTGAAGATTGTAAATGTAAATATATTACAAATATGTTTGCATTAATTTTTTGACAAATAATATTTATGAAAATAATTGATTTCAAAATTGGTAGTTTGTTTTTTGGTAATAAAGAAATAATCTATTCAAATTATTGAATGGATTAATATTGGCAATCAAGAAGATATTGGTGAAAGTCGAAATAAGAAACTTGAGGATCAAGTAAAGTAGTTGAAAATTTAAAAGCTTTAACTTTCTGGAAAACTTTATTTTGGAAGGCCGATTTGAAAAAGATTTGATGAATTATATCAACCTTTGAAATCACAGTTAATTATGAGATACTTTCCTAAGTCTTCGGGATCCATATTCAAGTAGTTGGCGGTACTTTCTTAAAATATCACACGAGATGTCTCTCAACCTATTTAGTGAGATTGGTTTCCTTATTATTTGTGGCTTTAAATTTTGATTTGATATTTGAATTAAACCTCAGATAAAGCAGTTACCAATGATATTTAAGCTTTTGTTTCAAGGAATCATTGACAAATTTTTTATTATTCTCTGAAGGAAATTTTTGATTAGTAAGCTGTCGTCGTTCTTTTCTTCCTCACACTTCTGCGTATGAGTTTATGATTGATCATTCAGATCTTGAATGATTATTTTACACACTCTGTTTATGCTTTGGAATTCATCGATTATTCGAGTGTGTTGATTTATTACGTCCGAAGTCAACGACCTGATGTTACAGACGGTGTCATAAGAAGCAATCTTCTTTATTCTTCATTGAAACTCAATCTTGGAGAAGTAACAAAGTTAAGAAGTAGCGGCGACAAAGATAAGAGAGAGTTTTTATTTGTTTAAGTCCGTTTGTCTTATAACTTTGTGAACTCGTGAAATATTTTTATAATTGGGCATGACCCCGCAGACGTAGGCAAATTATCGAATTGCGTTATCAATCTCTTGTCTCCTTACTTTTCGCATTTTTATAATTGTCCATCATTGTATTAATTATCGATGTCACACGAAACACTCTGTGTGAAATCGCGTAATTAATCTTAATCTTTCAAAGATATTCACTGATAAACCATACTATAAGTCTTGCATCAAAAGGTTCTAATGAGTCAGTCAAAATTATAAACTTTCCGAGCATCCAATCGACGAATGAATACATTGATAAACAACGAGACGATATAGGGATTTATCGATAAAATATACCTGAATATCTATCATTTTCGCCGTGCTACTCTGCATCAAACTGAGCAAGCTGTGTACAGCATCAAACTGAGCAAGCTGTGTACAGCCTGATACATTGTTTGCAGCAATATCTTCATGGAAAAACATACATTCGTTAAATGTAGCAGGTAGATTAAGGATGATGTCTCCCCAACATGATCATTTAGATCAATCAACTAAAGAAATAATGGATAAAACATTATGGGAAAACTGTCCAAATATTGAAATTCACGTGAATAAATACTATACAGATACTGCAAACAATAATTGATTTTAGTTATATCAGCAGCAAATATCAATTATCAACCCTCCCCACTTCCCCACAGCTTGAACAGAAAGCGAAGCTGTGGCAGGCTGACAAAATTTCCCAAAAATTCTCTTGGATTTATAACTTCACCATTCATATTCTAGGCAGAATTTGGCTTTGAAACCGTGGCACTGGCTGAAGCAGCAATATTGGGGAATGACTCACTTAGGACGTTGTTTGGGCCAACTTTTCTTGAACTGCTTTGTAACACTGGAGACTGCAAAGAGGAAGCTTGGAACTCGAATCCCGGTACTTGTATGGGTTAGTGCACGATGGGCCCGCACAATTTTCGCGAGGTGGAGGATAGCTGAAATGAAAAAAAAACAAAGAAAAAAATGGAACACGATTTAGCTAGACCAATTGGGTCAAACGAGGTTGATTAATTAGTGGGAATTACAAAACATTTATTGACCTGCATGGCTTGCAATCAAAGATACTAGGAAGGCCCATGTCCTTCGGGAACGTCACTACGGTTCCAGCGGGACCCATGACCCATCTAACAGTGTTGGACGCGAGCTTCTCGGCATGTGCAGCCTTCTCCTAAGAAAAATATGATGACAAGATTAAACTAAAAAGCTTTACACCAAATCACTTGCCTGTAAATCTTTACCAAAAAGTTTCTAATACCTGTGCCAATTCTTCCTGGCGCTTCTTTATCTTATCTTCTCGTTTCTTCCTGCTGGAATCTTGACCGAGAATTTTCTTGATAGCCTCAGCCTATAGAATTCAATTGAGGCGTGGTTAGACCAACTTCAACAAACCAAGAATGTCATGGAGGAAGAGAGTCAAAGCGCAAACCTCAGATTCCCTAGCAGCTTTTTCAACTTGCATCCTGCGTTTTTGAGCAGCTTCGACCTTCTTCAGTTGCAGATCCACATCAGAAAGTTTCTCTTTTTGTTCTGTAGAGAATAAAACATACAGACAGTGGAAAATGAACGTTAAAATTCGATCCAAATTAAGAATCTAAGCATTTATAATGAATGAGAAATGCTCACTTCTGGATGGAGCAGGTGGTAGACCATTTGGGAATTCAATTAAGGTCGGGCCTTGTAGAGAAGAGGCATCTTTGCTTAATTGCAGTGCTCGCTGCCGTCTAGTTAAATTTATTTCCTTCTTTACGTCGATCAATTCAACTGATTCGTTCCTCTGCTTCTTATTCTTGTTTTCAAGGTCACCATCAGATGATAGCTCTATTTCTTCCTCATATTCAGTGTCAACAGACACTGATTTTGACTTTTTCACGTCATTCCTGGACCTTGACACACCACTATTTTCTGCATTAGAAATGCTAGAAAGTTTTCGGTGTTTCTTGCTTGACCCTTCATCGTCTTCTTTACATCCCGGTGCAGCCATGAATGTTTTCAACTTCTCTAGGTAACGAATCTCATCATCTTCATCTTCGTCACCAAATTCTTCGCGTATCGTATGCTTTTTCAAGACTCGCTTCCTCTTTCTGACTGACTCTGATTTGTCATCTTGCTTTGCTGAATTATTTCTCGCAGACATCTTCCCCGTAAGAGAATCCTCCCTCCCAAGACTAAAACCACCTCTCGAGAAATCCTTCCATGGAACTCCTCGCAACCCATTCCTCCTATCTGATTGGTAGTTGTCACCTAAGTTTTCCTGCAATATGTTGTAAAGGATGTTTACAAGAAAGCAAGCATTGTGATAGAAATAAAATTTCTCCCCAGTAATCGCAAATCCATTGGGTATTTTGATACATGCAAACAGTAAAAACTAATCCTCAAACTAAAGAATGTGAGAAATATTATGAAAGTCAACAGTTGATTCAATCCACCAACAAAAAATGATAGAAAGACAACAGTGAAGTACCTGAAAATTCTGTTTTTGCTGCAGTCTGGCATCTTCTGAGGAACGAGAACTCGTCAATGAAGGCATGGCTCCAGAAGCACCATTTGAAGTGGAGTAAGCTTCAATTGTTCGCATCACTCCACCAACCTTGAGCTTAACTTTTTTCACTTTGTTATCACTTCCTAATTGATCAATAAATAATCTGGAGTTTCCTGAAGTCGTACATTCACCATTTCGTCCACCATAATCGTCAGGGGAAATGACACCTTTGCCGGAATGTTTGTTATCATCGAAAGAAATATAGTGCCCATTCTGTTTACTCTTTTCATGGGAACTTTCTTCTTCAACCCACCCAGTAGAAGATACCCAGGATGAATTATGAACACAACCGGCATTCTCATCACCGGAGACCCTCCTTGGATCATCTGCAAGATCATGACCTTCTGCACATGGCTGTGAATCAAGACGAGGCCGGCGTGAGGTTTGACTCCTCTTCTTCTTCACAGCATTGCTATATCCATTCAACATGGATCCTTCAATCTCTTCCATGAGGGGTTTCTGCAGCGCCACTCCTGAAGAAAGGAAAAAGTACAATTTTACATTCATCTAGGTGGTTTGAAAACATTTTTGTAAATTGAGATGGGAAGAAAGACAGAATTTATGACAAAAAATACTCCAAAGGGTGGTAGAACAACAACAGAGCAACGGTTAACTGAAACACTTAACGGTTGACAATGTGGGCAATACAGAAAAGAAAATGCAGACAAGTCCTCCAGAGTAAACAATTAAGGAGAAACAAAATGGGAATTGAACGAAATTGGGAAAAAAAATAGGCGTAATAAAAATAGATCCTTTGGATTCTAGATACTCAAAGCCATTAAAGCGCAAACGATTAAAAACATTATGATAAAAAAGCCAAGAAAAATTAGAATCTGCAAACAGCAAACAGCAAACAGCAACCAGAGTAAACCCAACTCCGGTCGGAAAAAAGTAATCCTAAAAATCTTCGATACAAATTAACCCAAAGAACCAAGGGGCACAATGAAAAGATTAATAAATAAATCCTCCGACACCCAGGCCAGCGAAAAACATAAAAGCATCAAGATACGAAAACAGCACAAAACCCCACATTGCCGATCAATAAACAAATTCACCAGAACATCACAACAAAGAAACCCAGAACCCACAGATAAACGCTGACCCATAACATTGAAGAAGAGCAACGATCGAACACCGCCACACAAATTTAAAAAAAAAAACCATAACAAAATTCGATTCTTTACCTCGTTTTACAAGTAACAGCAGCCCCAAAATCTCCGGTACAGATAATACTCGGGAGAAGAGAAGAAAAAAACACAGCGGCGGATTAGAAGCCGAGGAGAGAGAAACGAAAAGAGAGAAAAAGGAAGCAACAGGGCGTGAGGCTTACGTATTGATGAAAAGGGGAAAAATACGATGTTAGAGAGGAGAGTCGGAGCTAGGGTTAGAGAAGATGGGGTAAGAAAGGAAGGAAAGAAAGAGAAAGAGGAATAGAGAGAGTAATGGTAAAGGAGAGGAAGACTAATAATGTTCATGTCCACCATTTTTTAGCTAATTCCACGCCACCCCCAACCCAACCCAACCCCCAGTCCCACTCTGTGATTTTTTTGGTTTAAGCCTTGATTCGCTCACCCGACTCGTCGAGCCCACTCGGCAACTCGTTTCTCTCTCTCAGACTCTCTCTCCTTTTCTCTCTTCCTCTAATTCTCCCATCTCTACCGCCGCATGGTTATGCTGCAAGTTTCTGCGCAGGTTAGAGAACTACGCACCTTTTGCTCACTTTAGCTTATTCCTTAACCACGTGGCATCAACCTTGTAATATACCAGCTTCTATACGAGGTCCTTTGTTTTTGTACAATTTGACAAAAAGCCCCATTTCAATTTTCAAATGTGACAAACTTCCTCCCCAGAAAATCTAAATTTAAATTGTTACCCCAAATATACAAAATATGATTTGCATACTATACTCATAGAATATTAATATAGTTATTTTTTATGTTTGCATTATACGATATACTTTATAAATTCAATAAAAAATTATTGATTATTTGTGCAAATTTAAATTTACATATATGTTGATATATATGAGATTAAATTTAAAAAGAAATAATCACATTAGTCTATAACTTATATTTGAAGTATATGATCTTCAAATTAATAAAGTTATAAATACAGTTCACTTTGTTAAGAACGTATAGTCATATCCCGACTATATATGTAGTGACATAAAGTGATTGTATTTTATATAATATGATTTTAAATGATTGAACCAGATTAAATTATATTGTTCTTATAATATCCCTTAAATGAAGAACAATTAATTTTATCATAATGATGGTCATATATGTATGATCTTAATTTATTATATTTAGTATACTCTTATTTCATTTCAATTTATTTTTTGATTTACTCTGTATAATTTTGTACAAGCTACATTACACAAGATTTGTATCTTTGGAATAAATTAAATGAGTAGTTGAGAATTCTAACATTGATACAATGAAATTCATAATACAAGATTTTCATGTTTGTTAGTTCAGAGATTGAATAATTAGGGCGCAAATTCATAAATGTTAAGAATTAATTATTCAATTAAGAACTAATGGTAGTCAAGGATAAAGATGTAATATGAGGTGTTAACGAATTTTATGCCTAACTCTATTACGAATCTTAATGGATGATTAATAACTATGGACATTACTTTGAGTAAATATATTCTATAGTTCTAAGAGTGCAACTCTAGGTATTTAGTGAAATTACTCTATAGTTCATAATTGTGTTAATTAATATAAATAATTTATATTAATTAACAAATATTATTGGAGCTTAGTACTATAGATCTATCGGTCTCTCTGTCGTCTTATATCACTATACAAATTTTCATATTACAAGAATAAATGTATAAATGATTAATTATGATTAATCATTTATAAACACTCAAATGAATACATCATGATTCGAAATATATAAATAATTTCTATATTTTGAATTTAAAATAAAATGTCTCATTAGATGAGATTATTTTAAGATATTTAAATTTAAATTGAAATTTGTTATTTAACAAATTGTCGAATCAGATTTTAAAATTTTGATTTAAAAGTAAATATGAAGAATCTGATCAGATAAGATTTGATCTACAATTGACTCGTAGTTTATTTAAAAACTTAAAATAGATCTAGAAAATTTTATAATATGATATTATCTGGAAAAATTGTTTTCATAAATATATTCTAAAAACTGTTTTTAAATTTTAGGGAAAAGTATCATTTAGACCCCAACGTATGGGGTCAGTGGTCATTTGGCCCCTAACGTTTAATTTTTACCCAATCAAACCCTAACGTATAAAACGTTTGCCATTCAAACCCTACAGTCAAATTTTCAGTTAAATTTTTTTAAAATTCCCAAACTACCCTCTCTCTCTCTCTCTCTCTCTCTCTCTCTCTCTCTCTCGCAGACCATTTCGTGGAGATCATCGGTGGTTTTCTATCTGCTAGGCTCGATTTTCATCACTTTATGAACGTATAACGTTCTTTTTTTCTCCTTCGAAGCAGCGAAGTAGAGGTGTGTGCAGAATATTATATGCGAGCGGGGTTGGACGAAGTGGACTTTGTTTTGGGTTTCAATGGCTACCGGCCCGGTGAAGTCTCAGCCTCTGCACAACTTTTCCTTACCATTCCTGAGATGGGGTGGGAAGAACCAGACCAATACTAGCCACCGCTTTCGCCGCTCCGGTGCCGGCGAGTCCTCTGCTGCTGCCGACCATTCCGAGGCTGAATCTGCCCGAAATCACTCTCGGATTGGATCGAGGGCTGCTCGAAACCGGGTGGCTTTCACCTCTGGCTCCTCGGCAGACGTATCCGCGATACATTCCGAGCGAGGCGAGAGCCCCGAAGAAGATGAAGTTAAGGAGGGAAAACGGGAAGGTGAAGATGCTGAGGGAGAGGAAATATCGCAGAGGCCATGGAATTTGAGGCCCAGGAAGGGGCTGTCGTCGAAGGCACTGGTTGATTTGAAGAATGGTGGAGTTTTACGGAGAGAGAGAGAGAGAGAGAGAGATTAACCTGAATAACGCCCTTTTTCTGCAAGTGAGGTGTCGACCGATATGCTTAGGTGTCGACCGATATTACCAAGTGATGCAACCCGAGAGGGTTCAGGTGTCAACCAATTTTGTAAGTGTCGACCGGTTTTTCACTGATGCGCGGTACGCGCAAGGAGAGAGAGCGAAGGTAGGAGAGAGAAAGAGTCGCTTGCCCATTAACAATACTTTATTTTCTCTGGTAGATATGAATTTGAACAGTTCCACTGTAGTCTGTATTGCTAATCGACAAAAATTACAGTAGGGGAGAAGACGAAGAGTGGGAATTCATTACCATAGATTTTTCGCCAGTGATGAAAGAAAGGAAGAACCCGAGGAAGAATGTTGTGGGAGAGAGGCATGGGCTGAGAAGAGGCCGTCGTCATCATTCCGACGAGTTCCTTGACATTTCCGATGAAAAACCGGTAAGGGGGTCCTCTGATTTCTTGTTTGGAGAAATGGGATTCAATTTTTCTGGGTCTCCACCAAAGCAAAACTACCATTTTCAAAAGTAAGAAGAAGAATAAGAAGAAAGAGAAGAATGGAAACTTAAGAAACTCCATTAACAGAACTTGTCCAGCTCTCTTCTCAATTATCTCAGTTAAGCTGTGCTCCCTTTGTTTTGTTCTGCTCCTTATCTGCTTGGCTAATGGTGGTTACTATATCTGTTCTCCTATTTAAACGCACAGAGAGAAAGAGAGATACGGGCTTGCATTTTAATACAAGCAGTAGAAAACAGAGAGAGAGAAGAGAGAGAGAGAGAGAGAGAGAGAGAGAGAGAGAGAGAGAGAGAGAGAGAGGTTAGTTTGAGAATTTTAAAAAAATTTAACTTAAAATTTGACTGTAGGGTTTGAATGGCAAACGTTTTATACGTTAGGGTTTGATTGGGTAAAAATTAAACGTTAGGGGCCAAATGACCACTGACCCCATACGTTGGGGTTTAAATGATACTTTTCCCTAAATTTTATGATTAATCGATAAATTTGTTTTATTAGATAAATCAACTTTTAATGAAATCTAGTAGATTTGATTAGTTAAGATTTATTTTTAAAAATTAGTTTTTATTAAAATAAATCAAAAATTTTATTTTAAAGATATCTATAAAAATGTCAAATGTGATTTGACACAGAGAAAGATATATATTTCTTTATAGAGAAAAAATGTGACATTTCTTGGATTCGATTTTAAGAAAATTTTCTCTAAGATCGAAGAGAGATGTAATGGTTTGAGTTTTTATTTTATTTTGGATAATAATGTAATAAAATAATTATATATATGAGGATATATAAAATATACATTTTATAAAGTTGTACTGACAAAAGAATACGTTTAGAGGTGAAAAATTTACGTTTTGGAAAAGGGTGTAGTAAAGAAAGTAAAAATTTGAAGATTTGGAAATTTTTGAAAATATAAAGAATGGTCAATCGATCGCCTAGGGTAGGCGACTGATTGCCATTGTGGTTGATAAAATGATTGCGGACCCGAGAGCTGTCGATCAATCGCCAAAAGAGAGGCGATCGATCGGCTGTTGAATAGAGAAGCGAGAGAATAAGATTAGTGGCAGTGCCGATCGATCGGCTGTGGTCAGGCGATCAATCGGCTGTTGAGTATGGAATTCAGGGCGGTGCCGATTGATCAGCTGAGACATAGCCGATCAATCGCCCCTTATATTTTCGAAGGATTAGGGGTGTTAATCGATCGGCTGAGGCATGGCCGATTGATCGCCCAGTTAAAATTTGATTTTTCATATTAAAATTTGATTAATTATGAAAATTAGATTAATTTTAATTTGATTAAAATTAGATTAAAACTAATTGAGGATTAAAGATTAATTAAAATTGTTTGATTAGTAAATAATCAAAAAGTCAAGGGCAAATTAGTCATTTGGAAAGGATAATAATGGTTTTTGGGTAAATTGCCATTAACCACTATTTCAAAAGGGCAGGTGGCTGTTGTTTTGTGGTTTCACGTGGAAGAAAGAGAGGAAAGAAGAAGAAATCCAGAGATAGAGAAGTGAAAAAAGAGAACCGGGAAGAGGAGAAAACTGAAGAGGAGAAGAGAGAGAAAGGGAGGAGGAAACATGAGATTCTTCGATCCGTTCTTTACGATAAATTGTTCAGCTCGTTAGAGGAGCATTTTGGTGGAAGAATCGATAGATTCGGTGGAGATTTCGAAGAAAAGTGAAGAAACTGGCATACGATAAATATCTCTAACAATTAGAATAGTTAGATTAGACTTTATTACCTTGATAGGTGGAAATAGTTTTAATTACTGTCTTGGATCTAGAAATAATAGATTTGATTGAGATTTGGTTGAGATTGAATATGTTGAAGTGATAATTTGATATTGTTTTTATGAAAAGCATGAATTGTGAAATGATTTATTTCAAATATTTTATTGAAATGTGTTGAAATGATAATTTGCGTTGAATTAAGCATAATTTCAAAATCATTACATTGAATTGAACCCATTGATTTCAAATATCATTGCATGAGTGAGTGTGTTGTTTTAAAAATACATGACATGTGTTTTATAACTGTTTTAAAGCATGCATTTAAGAATGAGGGATTAAGAATATCATGGTAACATAGGAATTCATTGGGCTAAACTCGTCTCTTCGTATGTGATAGTATGACTATGAAAATGATTGGGAGATTAACTGTATGTTATCATTGAGTTGAAAATCCCTAAATCTCGCAGGGAAGCAATGTGCAGGGTCCTACAGCCTTACCAGTGAAAGCCCAAAAACTTGTAGAGTTGTGTGATGGTCATACGTGTCAGTTATAGTGGATTGCATTTTTAACATTTCAATTTGAATGTTAAAAGCTATTTTAGAAACCTTGCATTAAATTATGGTTTTTTTAAAAAAAATAATGCAAATTTTCTTAATAAATGCATTAGATTGATTTAATAGTGGAGAATGGTTTTTAAACTGTAGTTGGATGAATTTTATAAAAACGTTGGTTGTTTTAAACTATGATTAATGACATGGATTTCAAAATGGTTCGAATTACGAACATACATGCATTTTTATATAAATGACATGAATTTCAAATCAAAACAAATTGATTTAAGTTGATTTAAAAAATAATCAAAGATAGGTAGATTATGGCGTATGGGTCTTGATAGAGTTTGGGCTAGCTATTCTAGTCGCTAGATTTATTTGCTGGAAACATGACTCATTACGTTGAGTATCTCTATTTTTCAGATAACAGGAACATTCACCAGGACGGAAAAACTAAGACAAAGTAAAATGCACAATAGACATAAGTGAAAGATCATGGATGAATGATTTTTGAGTTGTGAAAATTCATATGTCGTGACTTATGTGTATTTATATTTTGTTTACGCTTCTGTTTGAGTATTTTGATAGATTGATGTAAAGAATTTTGATGATGGTGTAAATTCAAATATTTCAATTTATGAAATGTGTTGTGTTTGTTTGTACTGAATTTGGAAATATCCTAATTTGGAATGCCACGTAGGTTATGTATGATGGATATATGTCGTTTAGAAATTCTCACTTAGAGAATGTACGTTTTGAGTAGGTCATTGCAGGTTGCATTCCCACCTCAAGAATTCAAACTGTCGGGACTCGTCGGGTCGAGTCCTGACAAGAGACGTCTCATATATTGAGAACACGTCTCTCCACAAATATAAAACTGTGTTATTCTCATAAATTTGATGCCAACGTGTCATGAATTTAAGTGAAAGTATTTTCAGAGAAGACTCTACGGTTTCAAAGTATTCGAAAAGTACTTGATCCTGAATTAAATCTGTTAAGATCAAACATGAGTACCAAAGTAAAAGCGTTTCTGAAAAGATATTTTTCTTTTACATATTTTTCAAAAATATTTTCTTTTAGACTAACGATTCAATTTATGGTTATTTGTGATTTTTAAAATAATTTTAAAATCACAATGATAACGCATGTCACTGTTATTATTAAATAACAGTAAATTCCACCATGCATGACAACCATCAAAACCAACAAAATCAATGACTCTAACTATGTTACGACATTTCACATCAAAATCCCCTGTTTTCATATCTGAGAAGTCGAGGGAGAGGGAGTTTGGAACGGTGGAATATGCAGGTGATCTTGAATTGTCTGCACGGTTTTGTATTCGACATCCCTCCCCGCCAAGAAATTAAAAGTCATAAGCAAGGGAAAGGGAAGAGGGTATCACTTTGTAATTTCAGAAATAATTTCATTAAATTTGATTTAAAATGCCACGTGGCTGTATTTTACTACAGGTCATCTTGCCATGTCAGCTATTAATGGACATAAAACTATTTGGTTCGGTTTAATTTTTTAAACCAAACCAAAATTAACTGGGTTTTTTTTCCTTCCTCCACGCCCTCTTTTCTCTTGCTTAGTCTGATTTTACTGTTTTTACCTCGGTCATCCATTCCCAGAGAAATCACCCTCTCTCTCTCTCTCCTCATTCGCATAGGCCTTTCCCAAAATCAGACCGTCTAATTTTGGTTTGGTTTAGAAAGTTAAACCAAACCAAACAGTTTTACGTCTCTCAATAGCCAATATGACATGATGTGTATAAATGCATTCCAGTGACATTTTTTCCACTAAACTTAATGATAAAATATCTGAAAAGATCGGCTTAAAACAAATAATAATGTTACGTTTATTTTTTTATTTTACTATCTTAAAATACTCACTGACGTGCCAAATAATGATAAATACAATTAATGTAACACATCTTCTATTTGTTTCTCAAGTGTGTATATAGTAAGCTACGGACCAATTTCCAAAAAATTCAAATCTTTGCCGACTCCACCGCACACAATTGAATTGCAAAAACTTCTCGACAGTCATCCCCATGGGAGGGCAACTTTGTAATTCTGGCTCTAAAATATATGTTTTTATTTTTATCTACAAACAAAAAAATGAATAAATTATAAGATTGACCAAACCCATAAACTCAATGATGATATTTTAATAAAGTGATTGCCAAAGCAAATCCAAATCCACTAATCAAGACCCATAAAGAATATAGTGGCAACAAATGTGAAGTACAAAAGAGGACTCACTATAAACCAAGTACACAATGTATCAAATGTTGTACTACACCTTAGAGGTTGTCCATGGGTGTAAAACCCTGAGTCTTGGGTCTGAACAGCCTGTACCCTACAAACACAGAGCAGCATAACGAGATCACTGAGATTACGAGGGCAAACACACTCGATCCGCTTCCGACGCACTCTGAGACGTGGTCCGTTTTCACGGCCGAGGCAGGGGAAGATGATGTCCAGTGGCGTCCAGTCGCAGTTTATCGAGTAGTGTCCCGAGCCATGCCATGGCTTCTTGTCGACTGGGTACCAAAATGCAACTGACATTTTACTTGACCCACCAATTGTGAATTGAGCATCCTGTTAGTAATCATCATAATCAACACTAGTTTTTAACAACGCGTCGTAGGGACGAATCAAAATTCATCCACAAGGATTGATAATGTCCGAATGATAGCATTCACGTATTTAAATTGAAAAATTACCAACAATTCTCCGAGCTTAAACTTAACTAGTTGACAATAGTTTAATCATTTATACATTTATTGACATTCGACCCGTTGTTTTTTATTGGTTATTACATGTGATTTTTTGAGTACGTCGATATTCGAATTTGATGCATTTGTCTTTAATTCTATGATAAATTATCAACAGTCTAAAAAACTTACGAGGGTAGATGAATTTCTAACCTGTTGAAGACGATCCATGGTTCTCAAAGGCCTCGATAGTTCGAAATAATACGTGCCCTTTTGATCATCTGATCCATAAGGACTGTCTTCGTCAACAAAGCCTAGAATAAATACACAAACCATTCAAAAAGTTAAAAGCCGCACCGAGATAAACAAATGTAGGCAGGCGACCAAAATGGTTGCCCGAGGATCTAATTATCCAAGTCGGTTGAAAATATGCAATTGAAAATAGCCTAATTACCCGAGTGAACACCAAGACTACTGTGCCACCATGCACCTTTCCAGTTATTCTGCGCACTAGAATCATTTCCTGAATAAGGAAGCATCAAAGAAAGATTATCGATCACGTCGAACATAATGCTGAGTTCTGAGGATTAAACCAAAATTATCCAATTAAGATATCACGATGATCAATTACCCGAAGGACCAACTCCATCTAAGTATCTACAATGAGGGTTCCATGCATAAAGATCGACCAAATGCCCAAACCTATCGACAAAGAGGTGCGGAAATAAGCCTATTAAAACAGTGCCATAAAGATATAACTAAGTAAGCTATACAAGACCTGTCTCCTCCATGTCCATCCCCATTGTCAATCGGGTTGCCACCATACAACCGTCCGGGAATGGCAGTTCCGATTGAGAAATGCATGAGGTCAACTTCATAGCCCTTGCAAGTTTTGCTGGTGCAAGTATCTGTTCTTTCTTTGCATCCTCCCATCTTGTAAAAGAAGGGATATTCCCCTTTAAATCCAAAATGAAAACAAAAGAAGAGAATTGAAAATTTCAAATCAAGCCCTGTTCTTCAAGTAGTGAAGTAACTCACTGAGTGATAAGTGGCACTTTCGCCGATTTGAAACATGAGAGCGACTGATGGGCAATTAGTGCTTTTGCTGCATCGAAATAAGACAAAAACGATTCAAACCAGAACTTCATCGATGAAAAATTGATTTAAAGAACTCCATTACCACAAAATTTATCGAAAATTAACCTGCATAAACTATCGTTCTTAGTCTTCCCAATCAATTCTTAAGTTTCACAACATGGAAAAAGGGGTTTTAAAGAATATTTATCTTAAATAACACAATAGTTTCAGCTTTGGTTCCAGCCCCTGGTTGTGCTAATTTAAAATCAAGATTTATTTTCTTAGAAATCGAAACACACCCTTTAGAGTAGACATAATCTCCATCGACTTGTAATAAGAAGAAAACATCATTTCCGTCGTGCAAAGCCTGCAACAATGAAAATAACTCTTTAACCTGACATTTCAAACGAAGATTAAAACAATAGATGTACCTTGAGCGTCATCTTTCCGCCGGAATATTCTTTATCATCATCAGGGTCAAGAGCGGGGAGGAGAGAGAATTCAGAGCCTTCAATCTCCTTCCAATCGTCGGCGTGGCCATCAAGCGTAATGATGCCGGGTCTGAACTCGGCCGAGACTCGGATCTCTGAGTCAGAATCGCAGCTCCATTCGCCGGACTCCTCGTGGGAGTCAGCCCACTTGATCGCCGAAAAGAAGCAGAGCAAGAGGAGTAACGGAAGGCGATACATTGGGGCCGGGGAGAAGAATCTCGTGGAAAATGAGCTCAGACGGTGGCTCTTGGTTCTATTGGGTCCGCATTCCTTGGCTGACTGACTCTCTTATAAATCCGGGCGCTTGACTTTGCTGTAACTCTTCCACCTCTTTTGGATAACCAAAGAAACCTTTTTTAAATAATTAAATTAAGAATTACACTAATTTTACTTTAACTCATTAATTAATATAAATTATGATTATAAACAATTAAATTAATAAATATATACTTAAACTTTATTTAGAATAAAAAACTATGAGAGCATTAGATTTAAATTACGTAATTAAATTAAAAGATTTTTATATTTATATTTTTTTTACAAAAAAAATAAAATTTTAATTTTATTATTTAAATAAAGAATAATATTATATTTATTCTTTTATTCTACTGTCTTATAAAATTTATTGATATGTCAAATAATTAAAATAATAAATTATAAATATATAATTTATTATATTAATTATACGAATTTTGTAAGAGATAATTATTTTCTTGTTAAAGACGACGTGTCAGCCGACCACTCATATAATCACACGTAACTTTTTTGCTTTGTCTGTCCTAAGTGGACTTGTGTCGTTTGCATATTCGTCCACGTGGACACATGGGCCTACTAAAATGTTTGCTTATGTGGCATCCCGGTCTATCGAGATTCCAGTGTATTTTAGAGAGGGCGAGAATCTCAATGTCCGAATCCGACCTATCTTCTCTCTCTCTTATCTCTTTGCGTTTTACTCATCTCTCTCTACGATCTGAGCCATATCTTTCTCCTCATGGCCGTCTCTCCGCTGCCGTCAAACCCTACCAAAATCTCCGTCGAACCATCTCTATGGGTTTCTGGGTGATCGTTTCGGCTTTCTTCACCTGAATCTCTTTCTCCGTTTGAAGGTCTTCAATGGCTTCGACGCCGCCCCACTGCTCGATCACGGCCGCAAAGCCTCACCAACCACATCAGTACCCCCAAAATCACTTGAAAAATCACCGTCAAAATCAGCGGCAGACTCACTCTTGGACTGCGCAGAAGGTCTCCCTAGCTAAACCTTCCCCATCAGCGAACCCCACCTCGACTCCCAGTTCTCTCTCTCAGAGCCCTAGCTTTCATTCTCTCTGTTCTCTTCCCACCTCGAAAACTGAGCTAACCGCTGACTTCTCTGGACGACGATCGACCCGATTTGTATCCAAATTGCACTTGGGTCGCCCTAAATTCTCCAGTGGTGCCCGACACACTGAGGTAGCTGAGGAGGCGTTGCACCATGCGCTGGAATTAGGTAAAGACGACGTTGGTCTCGAAAATGTGTTGCTTAATTTTGAATCTAAGCTTTGTAGGTCTGAAGATTATACATTTCTACTTCGAGAGTTTGGAAATAGAGGCGAGTGTTGGAAAGCTATTCGCTGCTTTGAGTTTGCTATGAGTAGACAGACAAGGAAGAGCGAACAAGGGAAATTAGCGAGTTCTATGATTAGCACACTTGGTAGGTTAGGGAAGGTTGATCTTGCAAAACGTGTATTTGAAACGGCATTGAATGAGGGTTATGGAAATACGGTTTTTGCATTTTCTGCTTTGATTAGTGCCTATGGGAGAAGTGGGTATGTTGATCAGGCTATTGAGGTCTTTGATTCCATGAAAAGTTCTGGCTTGAAGCCAAATTTGGTTACCTATAATGCAGTAATCGATGCATGTGGGAAAGGGGGAGTAGAGTTTAAGAGGGTGGTTGGGATTTTTGATGATATGTTGAGGAATGGTGTGCAACCTGATCGAATTACTTATAATTCGCTTCTTGCCGTTTGTAGTCGGGGAGGGTTGTGGGAGGCGGCATGGAATTTGTTTAGTGAGATGGTGAACAGGGGGATTGATCAGGATATATTCACTTATAATACCCTTTTAGATGCCATTTGTAAGGGTGGCCAGATGGATTTGGCTCATGAGATTATGTCAGAGATGCCAGGGAAGAAAATCATGCCTAATGTTGTGACTTATAGTACTATGGCTGATGGGTATGCCAAAGCAAGTAGGTTAGAGGATGCACTAAATTTATTTACGGAGATGAAGGCTCTGGCTATTGGTCTTGATAGAGTTTCATATAATACGTTGCTTTCTATATATGCAAAGCTTGGTAAGTTTGAAGAAGCTTTGAATGTTTGCCGGAAGATGGAAAGTTCTGGCGTTAAGAAAGATGTAGTTACTTACAATGCTCTTCTGGCTGGATATGGTAAACAAGGGAAGTTTGATGAAGTTAGAAAGATATTTATGGAGATGAAATCACAGAGGTTATCCCCAAACGTATTAACTTATTCAACCCTGATCGATGTCTACTCAAAAGGTGGTTTATACATGGAGGCTATGAGTGTCTTTAAAGAATTCAAGCAGGCAGGTTTGAAGGCCGATGTAGTTCTCTATAGTGAGCTCATAAATGCTCTGTGCAAAAATGGTTTAGTGGAATCCTCTGTATGTTTGCTTGATGAGATGACAAAGGAAGGGATTAGCCCTAATGTTGTCACATACAATTCTATAATTGATGCCTTTTGTAGGTCTACATCGGTAGAATGTTTTGAGGATGCTGTTGGAACAACTACTGAACCGCATGGTATATCCTCAACTTTAATGGTGAACGACGATGCCGTTGAAAGTCAGGCAGAAGATTGGGAGGATAATCAAGTCTTAAAAATTTATCAGCAGCTTGCTTCTCCAAATGGAGGTCAGGCAAAGAAAGATAAACAGGAAAACAAGAAATCTCTTGCATTTTGAGTGTTTTCCACAAAATGCATGAGCTGGACATTAAACCCAACGTCGTCACATTTTCTGCCATTTTAAATGCTTGCAGGTATGCCTTTTACTATTATATTTCTGTTCAAGTGAGGACCATGTAATATGAGAGATGCTTCAATTAAAAATGTGTGGAAGACAACGCAGATCCTTGAGGTTATAAAATAAGTTTGTGTTTTTAAGTAGTTGCTTAGTCCCTCGAGGAGATTCCACTAACCACTATAGAATATCTTGAAATGCTGGGAAGCCCTTTTCTTTCTGTTTATTTTGCTTAAATATGGAACTTATTCTTACAGCTACAGTGCCTCCATAACCTCACCTTTGATAAAGACTAGGTAGAGAATTTTAGTGGGACCTTCACCATGTTTTAACGCCTAAATAGGTGTTGCCAAAATGAGCTCCCTTTTTTACTGAGACAGCAAGTTATCTCGTATGAGACCTCTGAGAATAAAGATTGGTATAAATATAAAATCCCAACTCAAAAAAAACTTTCTTTTGAATTCAACTGTCATCAATCCTTAGAGAGATGTTGTTAGAGGAAATCATTGCTGGCATGCCTGCCATTTCACTTTACAGTTCACACTGGATATATTGACTAAAAGTAGGATGTAATTTGTTGTATCGAGGCAGCCACTGTAATTCACTTGAAGAAGCTTCAATGTTATTGGAGGAGCTGCGGATATTTGATAATCAGGTATATGGTGTGGCACATGGCCTTCTTATGGGCCAGAGTGAAAACGTATGGATTCAAGCACAATCACTTTTTGATGAAGTGAAGCATATGGACTCTTCAACTGCCTCTGCCTTTTACAATGCTCTTACAGACATGCTGTGGCATTTTGGCCAGGTATTCTCATTATTGTTCACTCTGTCTATAGCTAAAAAGATGTTCTCTAATGTCCTTTATTGATTTCAGACTATATTAATTTCATTATTGCTAAATTGTTCTAAGTTTTTTGGATTCTATTCTTTTAGTTAAGAGCTCACTGATGAGAGAAAAATTGTTTTAAATTAAGTTACTTGTTTTTTTCTGAGAAAGGTTATTCCCTTCTTATCTTGTATCTTTTTTTTTTTTTTTTTTTTTTTTTTTTTCTGAGAAAGGTTATTCCCTTCTTATCTTGTATCTTTTTTTTTTTTTTTTTTTTTTTTTTTTTTTTTTTTTTTTTTTTTTTTTTTTTTTTTTTTTTTTTTTTTTTTTTTTTTTTTTTTTTTTTTCTGAGAAAGGTTATTCCCTTCTTATCTTGTATCTTTTTTTTTTTTTCTGAGAAAGGTTATTCCCTTCTTATCTTGTATCTTTTTTTTTTTTTTTTTTTTTTTTCTGAGAAAGGTTATTCCCTTCTTATCTTGTATCTTTTTTTTTTTTTTTTTTTTTTTTTTTTTTTTCTGAGAAAGGTTATTCCCTTCTTATCTTGTATCTTTTTTTTTTTTTTTTTTTTTTTTCTGAGAAAGGTTATTCCCTTCTTATCTTGTATCTTTTTTTTTTTTTTTTTTTTTTTTTTTTTTTTTTTTTCTGAGAAAGGTTATTCCCTTCTTATCTTGTATCTTTTTTTTTTTTTGTCAACATACTTATTTTTTATTAAGAAAAAAGCTCTACTGATTTTTGTGCCCATTGAAAATATTCTTCATTTAGAAACGAGGGGCCCAGCTGGTGGTGCTTCGAAGGAAAACGTCGAAATGTATGGGAGAGTTTATGGTCTGATTCTTGCTTGGATTTGCATCTCATGTCCTCGGCGCTGCCCGAGCTATGGTTCATGCCTGGCTGCTGAACATTCGTTCTATTGTGTTTAATGGCCACCAATTGCCAAAGCTATTGAGGTACTAGTTGTCAATACTACATGTAGCTTCGTTGTCATTTTGATTCAGTAATCCGTGCAACTCGTAGGTCGATATATATATTTGTGTTACTTCATGATTGTACCATTTTGATTCTCTACTACTTGTAGGTCGATCTATATCTTTATAATTTGTTTCATTTCATATTTGTTCAGCATTTTGACTGGATGGGGGAAACATAGCAAAGTAGTCGGTGATGGGGCTTTAAGAAAGGCGATTGAGGTGCTGCTTACGAGCATGGATGCACCGTTTCGAGTGGCCAAGTGTAATTTAGGTAGGTTTGTGTCGTCTGGGTCAGTCGTGGCTGCGTGGTTGCGAGAATCTGGGACCCTAAATTTACTTATACTCGACGATGATAGAACCCACTCCAGTTGTAAGAGGGTGGATCAAATCTCAGATTTACAACTGGTTCCCTGTAACTGTTTGCTTAGGATGTCTTACTTTGTTGTATCTTCCTGTCTTTGTGTTTATATCTCTTTAATCATCAACAAATATTTTGCGCTCTTCAATCCAGCTATGACCAAATCAATCCCAAGCATTGTTTTATGCATCTCCTTCCCAAAAAACTAGATTTTTCTTTCATTGCTCAAGAACTTGCAGAGGTCCAGTCTTCCTTCCACTGTATTTTTGGATTTGTTTGAATGGCACTGGACTATAAAGCAAAAGAATCTCCTTGGAAACAAGAACATATTCTGGGACAGGATTGCAGATTTTTGGAGAAAGAAGATGAAATGAATATACCTCTTTCAATCAAAGATGAAGACGATTAAGGTAGTTGAGCTTCTCCTGGAACCAGACAAAAAATTGGAAGACCAATAAGGATGTTGCACTTGGCAGGTACACTCTGACAGAATCTACTTCCAGTTGTTGTTTTCTTGAAGATAGACCAAGAAAAAGGTAATCGCTTTTATGGCCTTTGAATATTTAACAGAATCCCACCGACTTTTCACTTTCACATCAAACTCCAAACACTAAAAAGTGGGTTCCTCTTAAAGTCCCTTTTTTTATAAACTCAATATTGCACTTTGACTAATTAACTTTGGAGCTGTTCAACGATGTTACGCAATTAAATAGTTGCATGCATCAACTATACTTGGAAACGTGTGATAGAAATTTTATTAGATTCAGTGTTACTTGAATTAGAATTGGGCAAGATCGACTTTGCCCGTGATAAGAATCTTGTTTTTACCTCTGATTACGATTCTTGTTTAATGTATAAATATATATATATATATATATATATATATATATGAGTCGTAAAATTTATTTTATCTTTATTTTTAATTAGTAAATTTATCTTCTGTTTGTATTTTTTTTTTTAAATTTTTTTTCACATAAATCTGTGTGCTTTTATTTGATGATTTTTTTTATTTTTTTTTGTTGTTTGTTTGTGTAGTTTGATTTTTCACTAGCAGGTAGTTAAATCAACTTATAAAATGAATGAAATTAATATATGGTGGATTAGATTCATCATTTAAAGTTTCTAGTGTCAACTGATTCAGAAACTGGTAGTTTCCTTTGTCACGCTCTAACGACCAAAGATCGCCACCTCTCTCTCTCTCTCTCTCTCTCTCTCTCTCTACTGGAAAAGCATTGGGTTGCGAACAGAAGTTGCATCATTGAAAGCAAGCTTACAATTATCCACACAAGATAATGATTCTGACAGCTGTTGTACTTGGATGATGCAGAGGTTCGAGTAGAAGTCTTTCTCCATTTTGCTCAATAAATCCTCCGTTTATTTTCAATCTTTCGACCTGCAACCAATCCATTCTTTGTTTCCGAGACTTTCTGCATGATTTCTCCTGGGAAAAAGTGAAAAAAAAACGGGTGTTTTTCTTCCTTAACTGGGTTTTTCCCTACTCATGGCCCCTTCAAACCGACCCATTGATTCAATCTCTGATTGTTTGGGCAACGACTTCGAGTTATCAAATGGGAAACTCACTGTAAATGGAGTTTCCTTACTTACCCAAGTCCCTACCAATGTCTCTTTCAAGCCCTTCTCTTTCAATTCCTCCGACGCCCCACTTCCACTGCTCCGGCGGGTCTCTGCTCGTTCTCACAAGGGGGGGTTCCTCGGTTTCAAACAGGACCAACCCTCTGACAGGCTCGTCAACTCTCTCGGAACATTCAATCAGAGAGAGTTTGTGAGCATTTTCAGGTTCAAAACATGGTGGTCGACTATGTGGGTCGGAAAATCAGGGTCGGATTTACAGATGGAAACCCAATGGGTGCTCTTAAACGTGCCTGAAAATAAGTCCTACGTTTTAGTCCTGCCCTTAATCGAAGGGAGTTTCAGGTCTGCCCTTTTCCCTGGAGCTGAAGGGAGTGTCATAATTTGTGCAGAGAGTGGGTCCACGCAAGTGAAAGCCTCTTCTTTTGAGTCTGTTGCCTATCTTCACGTCTCCGACAATCCGTACAATCTGATGAAGGAAGCTTCAGCGCCGTGAGAGTACATTTGAACACGTTTAAGCTGTTGGAGGAAAAACAGGTTCCTAATCTTGTCGACAAATTTGGGTGGTGCACTTGGGATGCTTTTTACTTGACCGTTGATCCTGCCGGAGTGTATCACGGCATCAATGATTTCGTCGCCGGAGGCCTCTCTCCGAGGTTTGTCATCATAGACGATGGGTGGCAAAGCATCAGTTTTGACAGCGAGGATTCCGGCCAAGATGCTAAAAATCTTGTTCTTGGCGGCACTCAAATGACTGGGAGGCTTCATAGATTTGAGGAGAATGAAAAGTTTAGAAATTACAAAGCGGGGTCTTTTCTTGGTCCTAAACCTCCATCTTTCGATCCGAAAAGGCCGAAGATGTTGATTTCGAAGGCGATCGAGATAGAGCAGGCCGAGAAAAATCGAGACAAGGCCATTCGATCCGGACTCTCTGGTTCTTCCGAGTTCGAATCGAAGATTCGGAAATTAAAACAAGAGCTCAATGACATATTTGGAGAAGATGAGAGTGAAGAACAAAGTTTCAGGCTCAGCCATGGAAACTGTTCTTGTGGAGACGATCAAAGCTTTGGAATGAAGGCTTTTGCAAGAGATTTAAGAACAAAATTCAAAGGGTTGGATGATATATATGTTTGGCATGCTCTGTGTGGGGCTTGGGGTGGCGTGAGACCTAATTCTACCCATCTCAGTTCCAACGTAACTCCCTGCAAACTTTCGGTCGGACTGGACGGGACGATGACGGATCTGGCCGTCGTGAAGATCGTCGAAGGCGGGATTGGCCTCGTTCATCCCGATCAGGCCGAGGATTTCTACAATTCGATGCACTCTTACCTCTCTCAAGTTGGCATCACAGGAGTCAAAGTAGACGTCATTCACGTAAGTTGTTATTTTTGCCATTTCAGGCTATGAATTTGTAATGCGAGATTCAGTTCATCTAGATATAACAATATTCTTCTCGTTTCGAACGTAGTGTCTCGAATACGTAAGCGAAGAATACGGAGGAAGAGTGGAGCTTGCCGAGGCATACTACGACGGACTGAGCAAGTCTCTAGCAAAGAATTTCAACGGGACGGGACTCCTGGCGAGCATGCAACAATGCAACGACTTCTTCTTTCTGGGAACGAAGCAGATATCGATGGGAAGAGTAGGTGAGAATTCTAGAAAACCGAAAGCTTAAAAAACCCGATATTGGATTGGATGGGTCGAAACGATGGATCGTATTTTTGTCGCAGGCGATGATTTTTGGTTTCAAGATCCGAACGGGGATCCAATGGGAGTGTATTGGCTGCAAGGAGTTCACATGATTCACTGTGCCTATAACAGCATGTGGATGGGGCAGATCATACGGCCAGATTGGGATATGTTTCAATCAGACCATGTTTGCGCGGAGTTTCACGCAGGATCAAGGGCCGTCTGTGGCGGGCCAGTGTACGTGAGTGACTCGGTGGACGGCCATGATTTCGATCTGTTGAAGAAGCTTGTGTTTCCGGATGGCACTGTTCCTGCTGTGCCGACACTTTGCACTCCCAACCAGAGACTGCCTCTTCAGGAATCCTTTGTTCGATAACTCCTCTCTCCTCAAGATTTGGAACCTCAACAAGGTACCCTTTTTCTTTGACATTTAAACTAAATTGCAATTTATGACACGTGGAGGCGTTGTGCAGTACGGAGGGTGATAGGAGCTTTCAACTGCCAAGGGGCCGGGTGGGACCCAAAAGAGCAAAGAATCAAGGGCTACCCACATTGCTACAACCCAATCACAGGATCACTGGACGTCAACGACATAGAGTGGGACCAGGAAATGGAAACAACCACCCTCGGCGAAGCACAAGAATTCGTAGTCTATCTCAACCAGGCCAACCTCCTCCTCCTGGCCGCTCCAAAATCCGAGCCGATCCGGGCCACTATTGAGCCGTCTTCCTTCGAGCTCTTCACCGTGGTCCCTATCAAAAGACTCGGGCCCTCCATAAAGTTCGCCCCCATCGGGCTGACCAACATGTTCAACAGCGGCGGGACGGTTAGGGAGTTGGAGCAGCTAGAAGAGGGTGGTGGCGCTGCTAAAGTTAAGGTGAAAGGGGGCGGTAGTTTCTTGGCTTACTCTAGTGGACGGCCTAGGAAGTGTTGTTTGAACGGAAGTGAGGTGGCGGATTATGAGTGGTTGGATGACGGGAGAATTGTTCTTGATCTTGCTTGGGTGGACGAGAATGGTGGAGTTTCTTGTGTGGATTTCTATTTTTGAAAGAAGGTTATTAAATAAAGTGATACTTAATTGAGTAAATAATGACAGTTTAAGCGTTTTAAGCTATTTTTATCTTAATTTAAAAAGATTTAAGGAAAAAATAAGTAAGAATTTAAAGCCAACGATAATGAAAATAGATTTTTAGGTACCATCGAGAAAAGTTCAATTTAACCCTTAACGTATGGGGTCAGTGGTCATTTGGTCCCTAACGTTTATTTTTTACCCAATCAAACCCTATCGTATACACCGTTTGCAAGTCAAATCTTTCCGTTAAATTTGACACGTGCGCTGCTAAAATCTCAAAATACCCTCATTTCTTCTTAAAATCTCTAAAGTAAAAGTTAAATTTGTCCGAAATCCTTACCGTAAATTCAAATTGGAATAATGAGAGATAGTTTAGTGTATATTTTTAAGGTGAATTTAACTTTTATTTTAAGGATTTCGAGAGGAAATAAGGATATTTTATAATTTTTGCAACGTACGTGCAAAACACGTATCAAATTTAACGGGAGAGTTTGAATTGCAAACGGTGTATACGATATGATCTGATTAGGTCAAAAATAAACGTTACAAACTAAATGACCACTGACCCTATACATTGGGGGCTAAATTGAACTTTTCCCTAAACTAAATTAATCAATAGGCTAAATTCAATGTATATTAATGCAAACTTTATCACATAATTTTATATTTTATTTTAATTATTGTCACATCAAAAATTAAATCTCAGTAACACTGACTGATGAATCACAAGCCCTAAAATTTAAGTTGGAGAGGGCTCCACTCGACTTAACTTGGGTTGACTTTGGTTACAAGTGTGGTTTTGGCTGTATTGACCGCATTCTAGGCTCGTTTCTCACGCAATTACCAATTTTATTTTAATTTTTTGAAAAGAAAATAGAATAAAATATTTTTAAAAGGTTTATTAAATTTGACAAGAAAATTATCTTTGCACTTGGCAGTTTAATTGATACACACGTGAAAAAGCATCGTGGCATTTTTTTATATACCTCTGTTTTCCACGTAAGCAACTCCTTTGCCTATGCCACTTGTCCAGAGCCCAGCATATATGAAGATGTGACTCTGCTGCCTTCAATTAACTTTATATGGAACTAATATTTGATAAAAGTATTGAAAAACTGAGCGAAAACAGTACATCTGTTTCAGATTTACTAAAATCACGTCGAAACTAAAATATATTACATAAATTTAAATATAAAAATACACGTGCAAATAAAGAACTCAAAAAGTGGCTCTATTTATAATTGTTTATGTAAAGAGTAGAAAAGTAGGAAAAGGGTGGATTGAGAAGATTTGAAATTGTTTAAAAAGCATAATCCAAGATCAACGGTGGATTAAAGAGATAATCAGTAACCCATCTGAGATAAAGATCCTCTACGCAGGTGGGTTTAAAAATCTCTAATCTAAATTTTGAAATATATATCCAAAAAATCCAACTGATTTGCGGGATCATAGCAATTTGTTTATATGCGAAGATGGAAGAGTAAGGGAAGAACATACTGAAATCTCGGCCATGGTTTCTGATAGCCATCATCAATGGAAGCAAGATCTCAAGGTCAAGAGCTTTTCAGAAAGCGGGAAGAAGATGAGAATGCTGAACAGATGACAGAACTTCCCTGCAAAAAAGAGAGTAGAGGGACGTACAAGACAGTAAAGATCAATGAAAAAAACAATAAATTGAGAAGAGTTCACGGTGAGATCGAAGAAATAGAGGACATTGTCGAGACCAAGTTCAGGCTTTTTGGCAATTTCGATGTCATCCAATTGCCTCCTAAGGATCATAAATTCATCCCTGTCAGAAAATTTTTGAAGCTGTTTGATGAAAAAGCAACACGGTCGGAGAGATTTGAGAGTGAGTTGGAAGGTCTAGATGCAGGCCTTCCGAGTTCAATTTTTGTTAGAACTTACCAGTCAAACATGGATATTTTCAGAGCCGCCATTATAGGTCCGCATGGTACTCCATATTGCCATGGCTTGTTCTTTTTTGATATTTTCTTGCCTTCAAATTACCCAGAAAAGCCTCCAGAAGTCTTTTACCACTCTCATAGTCTCAATTTGATCAATGATATGCATCACAGAGGAAAGGTTGATCTCAAAACCTTAATTAACAGGAGTAGATTGAATGGAGACAAAGTGAAAATGTGGGATGAAAAAGAATCTGACATATTGCAGGTACTTGTCTCTATCCAAAATTTCCTGCTTCTTAATCAAACTTGCAAGCTGAAAAAATTGGAAACTGAAGAAAGTGTTTTTCGACTAACCTGTGAAGCGATTCTTAAAACGCTGAGCGACCCACCGGAAAATTTCGAAGATTTTGTGGCAGGGCATTTTCGTACAAGAGCTCATTCCATTCTTATGAAATACAAAGAGTATAAGAATGCTGAAAAGACTACAGATAAACTGTTCTTCAGGCTTATTAGGGCATTTGAAGCAAATGGAACTTATTGTCAGCATCACTACACCAAGCATGATACGACAAGGCTCTAAAAGAAGAAAATCAGCAGAAATGTTAGGAGAAGAAATATAACGACAACAGGTTTGCAGGGATAACTTTAGTAGACCATTGTTGCTCCAAATGTAGTCGTATCAGTAAAGTAATTTTGTTTCATCCTAATAATCTGATTTGAAGTCTCGATACTATTATCAACAAAGATCAGTGTGTGAAAATAATACACGATTTATATATGTTCTTAGTATTCTTCAAGTGCTAATTTCAAGCCATTTGCCAGATCTTCTTCATAATCAAAGAAAAAGTTTTATGAAGCCTAGAAAGCATATATCAAAAGGAGTCTTTCAGTACTTTTGATGTAGCAGCATATTCTCAATGCTTTGCTACACATAATCTCATTGTCTAGCCTACTTTTAACCACTGTAATTAGCTTACTTAACAAACAATTACTGATTAACCGTGATATTTCCTAGGCTTGTGTCTGCTAAGCAAAGGTCTTCAACCAACTAAAGTCTGTTGATACAACCTATAAAGTGCTTAAAATTTGCTAACAGACCAGTTAATTATTTCTTGATACAATTACAATATAGAAATAACTCTGTTTCTTGAGACGAATATACAAACCATTCATTTCATCCCCTTTTTTTCTCAAAACTGAAAGTCTGTCTTTAGTTTTGTTACTACTTCCTTTCAAGAATCCTTAAGTTTCTTTCCTTCTTTATTTGAACAATCATGTGGAATACTAGAAATATAAATCAACTTCGATCCAACAGCTTAACCTTTTGAGATTAATGATAATTTCATGATATAAGGGCAAGAGATCCTTGTTAGAGATAGAATATTCTTATTAAAAGACAAATAAAGGTTCAGTCAGGAATAAATTCGTGCAACAAACAACTTACATCGAAAAAAAGTAAGATCAAACAGTTCTGCGAGAGATAATTGATATGTGAAGCTATATAGCTTCATGAGAAACAAAATGCACCAGAGAGAATGAATCAACATGCAGCGTCACAGGAAACTGATCTATTCATTTTCCATTTCTAACACATGGAGCTAAATTACTAGATATGAATCCATCAATATATAACGACGCTGAGTTATCTCACAGCTACAAACACTTAGGATTAAAAATCAACTAAATTAAGGTCAAATCTATAACACTAGAATTTAAAGTTGAATTTGTATGAACTAAAAAATAAGGCATTCGTTTCTACATGCTCCTACTCATCCACATCTCAATCGAAAACTCAATTACTCGCCATAATTCCCCATTGCAGAAAAATAAAAAGCAGGAAAAAAAAATTGATTTCACTTTCCCGGAAAATGACAAGACAGATCACGAGTTTGTGCGTGAATCTAACGTCGGTCGAGAACAAGAACGAGGTTTCAGGCTCTTCATCGCATGATATTAGATTCACAGACAAACCTGAAATATGCCTCATCTGTTAAGCTCGCCATAAACAAGCAAACCGAAGCGTTGAACAGAGATCGGTTGATCAAAGAGCTCGCCTAAAACTTTGAAAATTTTCAGATACGATTGGAAGAATGTTCATATACTGCCTACCCATTCCGCCCATTCATCTTGGGCCGACTATTTCCTTGAGCCCAATAGCATCGGGCCAAGGCCCATTAGTAGGTCTCAAACAACTATTTGTAACCCGATAGAATTCTTTATATACACTAATGACGCGTTAATTTTAAATTCCGGTATATCGTTATTATGAATTACAAGTAAAGCAGATAATAAATTACTTGTATTAATAAGTAAATTACACGTAAAAGGCACATCATAGTGTAAAATAACAAATGTTACAAAATTTAGGTCACTTACGATAATATGAGTGTACGAGATTTTAATCGAGTTTAATCTTTCGGGTTTTAGAGTATATGAGTATTTTGAATTACGCATAAAAAAAAACCCTTTATTGGTTTTTACTCGGAAAAATTAAATACCGATGTCTCCCCGTCGAGAAATATGTTTTTATTTAACGGTATGACCCATATTCGGAGAATGTTTAAAAAAATTCACTAAAAAAAAAGAAATTACCGCTTTCGACCTCCAAGTAACTGTTTTTTTCGATTCAAACCTTAAAGTATAATATTTTACGAACCAAACCTTGAAGTATTAAAAACGTAACAAAACAAACCACGGCGGACGTCCTATCACTGTACGTTCCTGAAGTTTGCTGTAGAACGAACAGTGTCTTGAAAACAGAGTCCGTCCGGTCCACAAAACGGACGGACTCTTGTTTCAAGAGACTGTCCGTTCGAGAATTTAGCCTAGAACGGACAGTCTCTTAAAAGCATAATCCGTCCTTTCATAGAACGGACGGACTCTCTTAAGTAGGGTCCGTCCGTTCTTTAACTTATGGCTAGAGAGGACGGTCATGACCGTCCAAGGCTGCATCTGTTCTCCCAAATATATCAAACCAGAGAGCATTTCCGAACCTATTCGCATTTCGCATGAAGAAAACACTTCTCGGGATCGATTTTCTCTCCAACGTCCGGTGATTTTTCTGCACAAATTTGATCAAAACTTACTCCAGGGTATGATTTTATCATTTTTAAATTATTTGGTTTGATTTTTAGGTAACAAAATTTGAGATATCCCAATTTTTCACAAAGAGGACGGTCACCACCGTCGGACAGTGTGTCCGATCTCCACATTTTTAATCCAACCTTGTGCTTTGTTCTCCGACGATTCGGCCGAAATTGTTCCAGGTTATGTATCAATTTTGAATTGATTTGTTTCGATTTTGAATTATTTGGTTTGTGTTTGAATTGTTTGTTTCAAATTTTTGAATTGTGCTGATTTTTCAAGCCCTTAATAAAATTTACAGATATTCATTGTAAATGGCTGAGAAATTAGTTGATGCAGATGAACCTGAGTAATATAGAGTGGTATATGGAGGAGCACGCTCTCATATACGGTGATATTCAACCATTTGATCACTTAGAGGGTGAAGGATAAATACAAGTGCATTCAATATCGCAAACCTTAGACGATGAGATTCGTGAACTGTTTAATTCAGATGATGACGAGACACAAAGCATACGAGTAAGGGTAGAAAATTCGGGTGATTTTGCTGTGGGTAGACAATATAGTTCTTTAAAGTCCATTAGAGACGAAGTATGAGAGATAGGTTCAAAAGTCAACCTGGCTGACCCATTCTTGATATAATCGATACAGTGAAGATGGAACATAAGGTAAACATTAAGTGTAACGACCCCTTATCCCAGCAAGATATTGTCCGCTCTGGGGATTGGGTCGTAGCCCAATATCCTCCCCTCACGGCTTTGTTTGGCGAAAACTTCCCAGAAGGTCACCCAACCTGGAATTGCTCTCGTCGAAGCACTTTTAACTTCGGAGTTCTTATGGGATCCGTTGTCAATTGTGCTCCAAAACGCGTCTTGCTATGTTGGGAGAGTCTCTTTACATATGTTTCATTTCCACATACTTCCCCAAGCGATGTGGGATTGTGACGACCCCCTCTTTACGACCCGGGATTCGTTTATACTCGAGTCCGGGATCCATCCACCCCGCAACCCAAGGTTTGCCCCGCAGTCGTACACATACGTAGACATTCCATTCGGGTCATCACAATCACCCCCCCTCGGGGGCCCAACGTCCCCGTTGGCCACATTTCCGGTTGGGTATAGGCTCTGATACCATTTGTAACGACCCCTTATCCCAGCAAGATATTGTCCGCTCTGGGGATTGGGCTGTAGCCCAGTATCCTCCCCTCACGGCTTTGTTTGGCGAAAACTTCCCAGAAGGTCACCCAACCTGGAATTGCTCTCGCCGAAGTACTTTTAACTTCGGAGTTCTTATGGGATCCGTTGTCAATTGTGCTCCAAAACGCGTCTTGCAATGTTGGGAGAGTCTCTTTACATATGTTTCATTTCCACATACTTCCCCAAGCGATGTGGGATTGTGACGACCCCCTCTTTACGACCCGGGATTCGCCTATACTCGAGTCCGGGATCCATCCACCCCGCAACCCAAGGTTTGCCCCGCAGTCGTACACATACGTAGACATTCCATTCGGGTCATCACATTAAGCCAAGTCTTGCGACAAGAGGAAGAAGCGAAGTTAAAGAACTGAATTACGAGAGGGGCGAAGAACAATTCAAACTACTACATTCGTACTCAGAAGAAATATTCAGTAGCCATCTAGCTGGAACTGCTCTTCACAAGCCAGAGTGCGATATTCAGCAGAATAAAACTCTGGCTGGTTCGACGGTGGCGGCCTCACTGGCCTATTTGACAGTTCCCCCCGTGAAGACGTTGAAGGTGCCCGACGTTCCGGAGGTCTACCATTTCGCCTAACAATTAGTCTCTCACCCATTTTAATATAAGTCGATTTGAATAATCTGCAAAATTCGAAAAGAAAATTTGAGATTAGCAAATTTAGTGATAGGACGCACTATCGGACAGTGCTGACCGTCCTCTCTGTGAAAAACGAGAGATAGGACGCACTGTCGGACGGTGCGGACCGTCCTCTCTGTGAAAAACGAGAGATCGGACGCACTGTCTGACGGTGATGACTATCCTCTCTATGAAAAATGAAAAACGAGAGATCGGACGCACTGTCTGACGGTGATGACTATCCTCTCTATGAAAAATGAGAGAACGGACACATTGTCCGACGGTGATGACCGTCCTCTCTATGTAAACCGAGAGAGAACGGACACACTGTCTGACGGTGATGACCGTCTTCTATGTGAAAAATTGGGAATATCTCAAATTTGTTACCTAAAAATCGAACCAAATAATTTAAAAACGATAAAATCATACTCTGGAGTAAGTTTCGGTCGAATTTGTGCAGAAAAATCGACGGACGTTGGAGAGAAAATCGATCCCGAGAGGTGTTTTCTTCGTGCGAACTACGAATAGGTTCGGAAATGCTCTTTGGTCTGATATATTTGGGAGAATGGACGTAGCCTTGGACGGTCATGACCGTCCTCTCTAGCCCTAAGTTAAAGAACGGACAGTCCTTACTTAAGAGAGTCTGTCCGTTCTATGAAAGGACGGACTGTACTTTTAAGAAACTGTCCGTTGTAAGCTAAATTCTCGAACGGACAGTCTCTTGAAACAAGAGTCCGTCTGTTCTATGGACCGGACAGACTCTGTTTTCAAGAGACTGTCCGTTCTACGGTAAACTTCGGGAACAGACAGTGATAGGACGTCCGCCGAGGTTTGTTTTGTTACGTTTTTAGCACTTTAAGGTTTGGATCGTGAAATATTATACTTTAAGGTTTGAATCGAAAAAATCGATTATTTGGAGGTCAAAAGCGATAATTTCTAAAAAAAAATAAAAATAAATATAAGAGAGAAGAAAGGGGATTCACTGAACATGACCATGTCTCAAGATCTTAATCCCACGTCAGTTTATGTCAATTGGTGATTACTTTAATTCAAAAAGTCACCAAACCCGCTTTATAAAAAGAAAAGATAAGTTTATTTTCATAATATAATAATAATTAATAAAAGATTTTATTTTTTTTTTTGCTGGAACTCAGTCGACGCCGACACAAAGGCGTCGGCAACATCGTTCTTGGGTTGAAGAGTGAAAGAGACAGGTGTAGTTTGTGATTATCCCAGTAAGGATTAGCACCTGAAATATTACTGAAGTCAACTCCAATAAAAAAAACAAGAGATTAAAAAGAGAATTTTTAGTGGTCTGTGATTAGGAAAAGTGCTGAATAAATTACTAGAAAATCTGGTTTAAGATCGAGGATGATTTGAAGGTCGTCCGCCAAAAGTTATGGCCGAGATTGAGTGAAACATCAAATGAAATTACGTGTCTCTTCCAGAAGGTGTTGCAGAGGAGAGAGAAAGAGAGAGAGAGAGATTTATGGAGCTCTGTGTTTCAATTGATCAGCTCACGGCTTTAATGGAGGAATAGGTTTAAATTAAACAAAAGGGTAGGTGGGGCTACAAAATCTTCAACATTTAATATTTCAGAAGCAACCTCCATTAAAGAAGATCTTAAGCAAAAACGACCCGCCAATTATGGAAATAAATAGATACTGCTATCATTGCTCTCCACTTCTCCTTCTCCTTCTTCGTCTTCTTGTAGTTTGGGGAAATAAATATAATTAAATTTAAAAAGAAAGTCCCTGTAGAGTTTGTTGTTGAAGATGGAGACAAAAGTTACAGTTTCTTCTCTAAATCTTCTTCTTTTTCTTTGCAGTCAGCTGCTGTGTAAATCACAGTCCTAATTCTTGATTCTAGAGAGAGAGAGAGGAGCTTACGTAAAGATCGTGTCAGCATGAGGTGTTTACTTCCTACAACCCACACGCACGTTTATTTCCACCAAAAGATGAACAGTAGAGCCTGAATTTGGTCTCTGTTTTTTTTAGCTCTCTTCAATGGCTTTTTCAGATCCGAAGAAGAAAAAACAAAAGAGAAAGAAGAAACATCACCTTTTAACCGACCATATATTATAAAGCATTCTACAGATATTATCATTCCCATTTTCCACCACCATTAATGATTAATCCCACAGTTTAATCTCTAATCAGAGAATTAATCCCATTCTTCCCCCACAGTGGCCGCCTCCTTCGAGCATTGCCCACTGTTTTACCCTAAAAAACACACCGTTTAACTCGTTTATAAATGATTATTCTGCCGACTAAATCGTACATGTATTATAAATATTATAATAATTGACTGATTACTGCGCCAGAATCTCACTACCCGTTGTTCCTTTTTTGGAGCTGAGGCTGAAGATTTAAGAATTGGAAGAAGATACCCTTGTCGAGTTCGTGTTCCAGATGCATGCATGTTTAATAGTAATGGAGGTCGTGGAAAGCATTTTAAACACAAACCAGTTCACAATGCGAAACCGGTTACCGGTCAAACTCTTCGTATGAAAGCATCAACCAAGTTCGTCCGACCGGGCATTTCATTTTCCACATTCTTCTACTGTTGTCTCGTCTGTACGGAATTACGACCAGCTATTGCCGGTCCAGTCCACACCTAGCCTCCATCCTCTCTCTCTCTCTCTCTCTCTCTCTCTCTCTCTCTCTCTCTCTCTCTCTCTCTCTCTCTCTCTCTCTCTCTCTCTCTCTCTCTCTCTCTCTCTCTCTCTCTCTCTCTCTCTCTCTCTCTCTCTCTCTCTCTCTCTCTCTCTCTCTCTCTCTCTCTCTCTCTCTCTCTCTCTCTCTCTCTCTCTCTCTCTCTCTCTCTCTCTCTCTCTCTCTCTCTCTCTCTCTCTCTCTCTCTCTCTCTCTCTCTCTCTCTCTCTCTCTCTCTCTCTCTCTCTCTCTCTCTCTCTCTCTCTCTCTCTCTCTCTCTCTCTCTCTCTCTCTCTCTCTCTCTCTCTCTCTCTCTCTCTCTCTCTCTCTCTCTCTCTCTCTCTCTCTCTCTCTCTCTCTCTCTCTCTCTCTCTCTCTCTCTCTCTCTCTCTCTCTCTCTCTCTCTCTCTCTCTCTCTCTCTCTCTCTCTCTCTCTCTCTCTCTCTCTCTCTCTCTCTCTCTCTCTCTCTCTCTCTCTCTCTCATCCTCATTTGCAGTTTTCTTTGATTTTCGATGAAGAAATAAAGTAGCGAGAGGTGAAGATGGAGGACATCAGCATGGGGTCTTCGTTATTATCTTATACCAGTTCGATTAGTTATTCACTTTCAGGGGCTCCGTTTGATTTCTCCGACGGAGCAGGGAAGAGCTCCCTACGGTTTATGGAGCTTCAGGCCGTTCAAGATCCCTTTGCTTCCTCTTTGTTTGATTTTCCACAACCACCGTTTCCGTTTCTGCAGCCGTCGTCTGCTCCTTATCCGACCTCCGTTGTCAAAGAGTGTGGGGCGGAGACTGTCGTGAATAACCCTCTCACTCCAAACTCCTCCTCCATCTCGTCCGCTTCAAGCGACGCTGTCAATGATGAACCTGCCGAGCGCGGTAGAGATGTTAATCAAATCAAGAAAGAGAAGCATAAAACGACATTGAAGTGAGTTCATTTTCTTGGCTTTTCATAATTTAATGATAAAAACGAAAACCCATTTCAGAATACTTATAGTTTTCCACCCATTTGGCGATTGTCAATCCTATATTTCAATCAAAATGATAGTCTTCTCGTAATCTTGAAGCTCAAGGTCGATCGATCCGGTTCAATATCTTCTAGAATTCGATTTTATTTCAGTACTAAGATGAAATCAAATTACACTCTCATAAATTAGACATCCTCGTGACGATTGTTAATTCCCTAAAAAATTGAACTAAACAATGCTATATTTATTGTAATTTCTTAGCTCGAGAAGCTCAGTATGTTTCTTTTTGTTATCTGAGTACTATGTTTGTGATATACAAGGTTGAAAGCAAACAAGACAAACGAGAAGAGGCAGAGAAAGCCGAGATTTGCGTTTATGACCAAGTGTGATGTTGATCATCTGGAAGATGGGTATAGATGGAGAAAATACGGTCAAAAAGCTGTCAAAAACAGCCCCTTTCCCAGGTAAAAGATTTCAAACACTCCATTTATCCATACCCATTTTTCATTGGCTAAAATCCAAAAAACAACGTGAGCTACGGGTTTTGTTTGAAAAAAACTCTTAGAGAACGAGTCTTCACGGTTAAAACCTAAAATTATCAAAAATACTCAAAAAAGATGCCCTTGGGGCCGATAGTCCCCCAAATTCAAAATTACATGGGATTCGAGGGATCGATTTAAAATCGCAGCCCTCGAATCTAAAAATACATTGGATTAGGGGGGTCGCATACTGTAGCAGGCCCCCGCATAAAAATACAGGGGGCTGTGTTGAAAATCGCGGGGGGCTGCGTACTGTAGCCGGCTTCCCGCAGTCTCGAATTATTCTTTATTATTTTAAAATAATTTTAAAAAATATCAAATAATATTCCATTCACTTAAAATTTAACCACATATTCATCATATCACGAGAAGATAATGTAAAAAAGTTTCGTGATTTTTTAAAAATTTTATGATTTAATATAATTTTTTATAAAATAATGTAATTAAAATTATAATATATCACACGAGTGTTAAAAAATCACAAAATTTTTTACATTATTTTTCCATGATATAATGAACACGTGGTAAAATTTCAAGTAAATTGAATATAATTTGATATTTTTTTTAAAATTAAATTCACATTTCTTCTTCATACGTCAATTTAAGGCCTTAAACGATAGATTTTTTGCCCGAAAAAGGCTGTCACATAGCAATAATTATGGTCTTTTGAAGTTGAAGAGGTCAATAATTTACATAAAAATTCACTAATTTGCATAAAAGTATTAAAAAATTACAAATTTTTTTTTATTACCTTTCCATAATTTAATGAACATGTGGTAAAAAATTTCAAGTGAATTGAATATGATTTAGTATTATTTTAAAATAATAAAGAATAGTTCGAGACCGCGGGGGCCACACTTTTTAGGCGGGGGCCGTGCAGCACAGACGCGGGGGGTAAAAAATGAACATGTGGTAAAAAATTTCAAGTGAATTTGAACATTTTTTATAATTCGAGATTTTGACTGCGAAGACTCTTTCTTTAAGAGATTTTTCAAATAAAACCCATAGATCGGGGTTATTTTTAGATTTTACTCTTTTTCATTTTCATTTCATAAACTCGAAAAACTTCGCCGGGAATCGAAATCTAATATTCTGATCATCCACGAAGGAGTTATTATCGTTGCACCACATCAACATGTGATGTAAAGAAACATATCGAGAGATGTCTCAGCGATCCAACCATAGTAGTGACGACCTACGAAGGTCAACACACCCATCCAGCCCCAGTCGTGGCTCAAACTCCAGCATATCGTTATCAAGATCATCATCAACCCTCTTTCCGATGTTCTTCTTCTCCAGTGAATTTTGATGCTCGCGAGAATGGCGCTACAAATCCTGAGTTTGTTCTTCAGAGACACTTAAAAGCAGCTTCTTTTACAGACAGAGGGCTTCTTCAAGATATCATCCCCAGTAATTGTAAGCTGAAGCAGGAGCAGTAATACGGAATCTCAATCAGAACAAGGATCGTACATGGAACAACTGGTTTATTTTATTTGATGTCTTAATACTTGCTGTAGAGGAATCTCCTATCAACTATAAACACAAACCCTGATAGATTTTATCTTTGTATCTAGAGGTTTTTACTTTTTTTTTTCACTCCTAGTCTTGGTTATTTCATGGGTATATAATGTCTCTCTTCTTATATTTCATAACAGTTCAAGAGATTGAAAGTGTATTTCCTCGTTGTTTCCAAAATAATATTATTCATTTTGAGCCAGATCTCGTACGAATTTGTTATTGGAATTAACATAAACCTCGTTGTACTGAGTAATAAGTGGAAATATACTTATAAACTACTTAATTTATACTCTCTCAAATGATGTGAAATTGTGCACCCCACTAATATGAATTAAGTTTTCATAATTAACATAAAATTATGTCATAGTTGCCTTCACAGAAAGAGCTGCAGTTCAAGATTAACTAACTATACTATGAAATGATTCCATCATATGTTCCTTTACTGCCAAAATGGCTGACCCATTTGTTTGCATCTAATGAAATTTGATCTTTGAACTTGAATTATAATTCAGCTTGATGGGGATGGGATCATAGAGGTCAGTTTTCTAATTATTTTGGGTCTACTTAATCTCGACCGTCTAACCTCTGATTTGACCTGATCGATGCGATCTCTTCATACCAGTCATGGGAGGAAGGGCATTAAATAAATCTGCGTTATGGGAATCCATAAATTTACGCAAGAAAAGAAAGGGTTGATTTGAATTTTAGGTTTTGGTGAGAGAAATGCTATATGTTGAAATTATTGCATGGGGTGGGGAAGGAAGCGTGGTACAAAAGAGAACGATGATTCTCTCTGTAGACCCACCCATACAAGCGTCATCTAATCCATTGCCTCATTTTTCTCGTGAATAAATTCCTCTTGTTATCTCGTCCAGACTTGATTCATCGAAGGGGAGAGAGAGAATAGGAAGGAGAGGTAGAGAGAGAGAAGGAAATAGGAAAAGGAGGGTAGAGAGAGATAATAAACCGAACCCCAATCGAGGCGATATTTTCAGTTTTGCTCAATTTGGTTTCGGTTCAATTTTGATTTTTTTTTGTTTAAACAAAGTTTTGTGTCGGTTTTGTTGTAATTTTCAATTTAAAAAAACGAAGGTAAAAATCATTTTAACTCCTAAACTATAGATTTTTTTTAAACACCCTTAAATTAACAAACAACCCTAACAATTCAAACTTTCAACTATCATAAACCTAACAATTTAACTCATCGCGGCCCCTAATCACCCCCCATTGTGCATTTTGTGCCTAGAACGAGGAGTCGATCAAAAACAAACGGCCCCCCATTCTGTAGGGGGATGATATAAAAACAATGGTCTCTCGTTCTGTCGAGGGGTCGTTGTGGGGGGTGGAGGCCCTTGGACCTTGACACGGAGCACCTTCTGACTATTGTGTCCGGTATGTTGGGGCACCTTGTGACAACAATGCCCCGTTTGCCGGGCCACCTTGTGACGGGACCTTTGTTTAAAGACCAATTTGGGGGTCATTTGAAAATGTTCGAATTTGTCAGATTTTTAGATAATAATTGTAGTAAAGCAACAAGGATAGAGAAATCAACATGGTGAGCGAGTTAAATGGTTGAATTTTGAGTTGGAATTGTGGCGGTCGAGAGAAAAAAATTAGTTTTCTGAAAGTTGGGGCCGATCTCTTATATACTATAAGAGATCGACCCAACTTTTGTGGATGAAAACCCCTCGTTCTTAGCCCTAATTTTGAGAACGGGGGCCGGTTTGGGCGAATGACCCTACGTTCTCAAGAGCAATTTTTGGAATTGGGGGCCTCCACCCCCCACAATGACCTTCTAACAGAATGAAGGATTGTTTATTTTAGATCGGTCCCCCGTTCTAGGTAAAAAATACAGAACGAGAGGTAATCGGGGGATCACAAGAGGTTAAATTGTTAGGTTTATGATAGTTGAAGGTTGAATTTATTAGGGTTGTTAGTTTAAAGGTGTTTAAAAAAAAAAATCCATAGTTTAAGAGTTAAAATAGTTTTTATCCAAAAAAGTATATAAATATAAATTTAGTTTGGTTCAGTTTTGATAAGTTTTTCAAAGATGGAACCGAAAGCTGAACCGAAAATCTTGTTTCAGTTTTGTTCTAAAATTGGTTTTTCCGAAATAAAAATCAAAACGTACTGATATTTTTAGTTTAGTTTTCGATTTTAACCGAATCGACTGACCCGTATAGGTTCAGATTCAGGCGACTGTGAACTCTGACTATATTCAAGGCCATAAAGCAAATCGGAAATTTAGAATTCAAATTTAACAATTGTTATGTGAGAATATTGATATTTCTTCAAGTTGATGTCTAATTAAATAATGCGATGTTGATATTGATATACAAGTAGCACAACGAGCCAGGGTTATCTACTTGATAAGAGTGATCGAGTGTGCATATTTAAAGCCATTAAGCAAGGGGAATCTTGCTTATGTCTCTTCCTTTTTCATTTCATTTATGTTTTCACGTGTGACATCATGTACTTATCCATCTCTTCAAAAGTTTTTTTTAATTTTGAACAATAATTCATTGGTTCAAATCTAAAGTTTAGTGACATTTATAAATTAGAGTTTTTTTTTTTTTTTTTTGATAAATTAAATTTTTACTTTCAACTGTCAGATATTTAGACTTTGTCATCGATTTACTCACTAAATCAACACGTGCATACCATATTTCTAATTCAATCAAGTATTTTAATCTGATTCCTAATCCCTCCGACGATTTCTGACTATATTGATCTCCTCTTTTGCGATTTCAAACTCTGTCGAATCCAAAATCTATTGAGAAATTGACAAAATTCGAAATCAAGTTAAAAATCACAGGAAAGATTAAAAATAAGGCTAAAATATCTTATATGAGTATATGTCTCGATTTGTACTATTCTTATCTAACCGGGAATGTATTGTTGTGATCAGGTATAAAAATAGTTACTCATTTTTTTTCAAGTGTTATAAAATTATACGGTAAACCATTTTTTAAGCACGTGTTATTGTGCTCGAGGAATCTACTGGTAAATACTTGTTACACTAAGTCCACAAGAATAAAAAAAATAATTATTTATTTTATTTTATTCATACGAATAATGCCACGAATTTTAGCTTATTTGCATGGAACTAAAGTGTTCTTGGTTTGAAAATTATTCGGAGAATATAACGCAACATTAATTAGAGCTAGGCCCACGAATGAAATGGAACATGCATTATATGGGACCAGTTCCGCCCATTTCTGATCTGCTTCTGCCCATTAAATTGTACGTGTTAGGTTGTAACCTTTGACCACCAACATGTCCAAGCCACGGCGCGTTAGACTTTATCATAATGTGTAAATTAGATTTATCACCCTAATTTTAATGAACATTATTATTATTATTATTTATTTATGCTTGTAATTTTAATATTTTCTGTCACATTTTTAGACAACGTTATTTTCATCAAATATAAAATTAATATAAAGTTTTTGCTACGAACAAAAAATATTACTACATAAAATTATTTTCCTTATTTTTTACAAAATAATTTTAAATTTTACGGATTAATTATCTAAACTTTGGTGCTTTTGGTTGACCGAAACGCGAAGTTGACCAGGTCTCGCTGTAAGCAGGCTGGGAAGGATGCCACTATGTAATAAACGGAAACAACAAGGGTAAATATGTATTTAGGCGGATATAAAATCCTAGTTGGATGCTACTGACTGCATAATCAAATCCGAACACAAAACGCTTGGTCTCATGGAAGAAATGTCAAAAGCCTTTTCCTTCTTCGCCTGCTTCAACGCAATCCTATGCAGAAATTTCAAAAGTTTGCGAAGAAATGTCAGTTTCAGTAAAACAACCAGTCGCAGATACCAGAAATGTCATTCTCTTTCACAGAGGGACGATCTCGGAGACCACACCTTGATTTTCAGCGTCGAAGGAGCTCTGTTGAAGTCTTCGTCTTTCTTTCCGTATTTCATGCTCGTGGCTTTTGAAGCCGGGAGTATTTTCCGAGCTCTTCTTCTGCTTCTTTCGTACCCGCTTGTTTGTTTGCTCGGAGAAGAAACGGGGTTGAAGATGATGGTGTTTGTCTGCTTTTTCGGGATGAAAGAAGATGGTTTCAGAGCTGGAAGAGCTGTTTTGCCCAAGTTTTTCTTGGAGGATGTTGGGTCGGAAATGTTTGAAGTTATCAAAAGAGGTGGGAAAACAGTCGGCGTCAGTGATTTTCCTCGAGTGATGATCGAGAGTTTTTTGAGAGATTATCTGGAGGTTGATGTTGTTCTTGGGACAGAACTTAAAGTTTTCCGTGGATTTTTTGTTGGACTCTTGGAAGACGAAAAGAAAGTCTTTCTGCCATTGGAAACAGCTAAAGAAGAGAAGACTGCGATCGATTGCTCCAATTCAATCGGCATTAATGGCCACGGCAGATGCTTCGATCCCCATCTTTCTTCCCTCTGCAAGGTGATTTTTATTTATTATCCCTGAAAAAATTACAGATGAAGTGTCAGTAGGGTTTAGGCCACAGCTCAGAAAGTGTCAACAAAAGTCCAAAAAAAATATATAATTATTTTAAACTAGTTTTGACGACGGTTGGTTCGACGTTTCGTTATTTATCTCTCTAGTTTCTCTCTCTAACGGGGGTTCTCTGCAACAGGAAATTTACACGGTGAGTGAAGCAGAGAAGAAAAGGTGGAAACTATTGCCAAGAGAGAGATATCCCAAGCCTCTGATCTTCCACGACGGTAGACTCGCTGTCAAACCGACCCCACTGAACAGCCTAGCTCTGTTCATGTGGTTCCCACTCGGCCTAGCCCTCGCCGGAATCAGAGCAGCGGTTTCAGTGTCTCTCCCCTACAACATCTGCGCCCCGATCAACGCCTTCTGTGGAATGCGCCTCACCGTATCAAAACCCATAACCTCCGATTCAGTTCCAAAGAGTCTCGTCTACGTTTGTAATCACAGAACATTGCTAGACCCTCTCTACCTCTCGTTCATCCTGAGGAAAAAACCCACTGCGGTCACCTACAGCCTGAGCAGAATGTCGGAGATACTCTCGCCGATCAAGACCGTCCGATTAACTCGAAACCGAGACCAAGATCAAAAGATGATGGAGAAATTGTTGAAAGAAGGCGACATGGTAGTTTGCCCGGAAGGAACGACATGTCGAGAACCATATCTCTTGAGGTTCAGTCCTCTGTTTTCAGAAATGAAGACAGACATAGTGCCAGTGGCGAACGATACACGATTTAGCTTCTTCTATGGCACAACCGCAAGTGGGTTCAAGTGCTTGGACCCAGTTTTCTTCCTGATGGACCCATCTCCAACTTACACCGTCCGATTGCTTGAGAAGATATCAGCGTCGTCCACGTGTGGAGATGGGGAGAGTCGATCTAGGTTTGACTTGGCTAATCAAGTGCAAAGAGAGCTCGCCAAGGCTTTGGGGTTTGAGTGTACAAAACTTACAAGGAGAGACAAGTACATGGTTTTGGCTGGCAACGAAGGAATAGCATACAAAATTTAAAATTTTGTCTTTTTTTTTTTGTAATATAAACTACAAGATTTATAGAAATTCTTCAACCATTTTTGAGTGATTAGGCTTTTAGTACAAAATTTTTGCTTGAAACTACACGAGTTGTTCTTAAAGTTAGCAAAAAACGTATTGTACTAGATAGATATGAGCATTCTACTTATAAATAGTGTATTTTTCACTCTCAAAATTAATGTGAAATTGTGCATTCACAATGGTATGGGTTAGACCCTCAGTGGGTCCTCCTTGTCTTCACATAGTGGATTGTCATAATCTTCTTCTTTTTGGAGCCTGACGTCTTTGTCAGCCACACCTTCAGTTGGACAGTAGCTTTGATGCCATTTATAATGTTCATTAGTGCTCTCAATACAAAATTGTCCACTTTGGGCCATAATATGTAAGGATTGGTTCTTCGAGTTATCTCAAAAAGCGTTGTAGTAGACAGAGAGAAAAATTTACATATAAACCATATATTTTTCACTTTACCAATCAATGTAGAATTGTGCACTCCTACTAATATGAGCTAAACCATCACTATGTCATCATAGCTTTTGCATGGTGGGATGTCGGAAGTTTACATTTTGAAAAAATAATACTAGATTTTAACTCTAATTTTACACTATAGACTTACATTCTGACATGTCAATTAAGTATCACTCATTAATTAATATATTATAAATAATTAAATTAATTATATCAATTAATTATCTTCGTATCATCGTATGAGATTGAGATTGTAGTGTATAGATTGACGGTGAAATCAACTTGAGTCGTTTGGAAATCTTCCAACCTATAATGAATGCAGTGTGTGGAAATATTTATCATTGAAATAAAGATTATTAGTTTGAATTTAAATTGGTAGTCAATTAGGTCTTTACTTCCATCCATTGTTGACTAAATCTTAATTATTGAAAATTTAATCAATGGTCAGAAATTCAATAATAACGACTAAATCAAACAAAAAAAGAACACTTTTTTTTTAAACTTAAAATAATAAAATATATTTAATTTAATTAAACAAAAATAAATGATGTGAGGCCCAATGCAATCTCAACAGTTATGGAGAATCAGGGGTATATATGTAGTTTCATATAGAAACCTTTACTTCATCATTGTCCCGTGGGTTATATAAAGTGCGGTAGCAGAACTTCTGGCGCGCTTGACCATTTTCTTCTAGGGTTTTCAGCTTCCATCCCCCAAATCCCACACTTTTTGGCGTTTCGTCTATTGTGTGTTTGGATCTTTCTCTGAGTGTCTTGTTTATGGGTTTTTATGGGTACTGAGAGGAAGAGAAAGGTGAGCTTGTTTGACGTTGTGGACGAGGCTCTGGTCTCCGGCAAGTTAGCCAAATCGAACGGTGGAGTTGTGGCGATGAACAATGGTTTTAATGCTGGCGACAATCTTGTAAATAGGTGGACTGGAAAGCCATTCTCGCAGAGGTATTATGAGATTTTTGAGCGAAGGAAGACTTTGCCTGTTTGGCATCAGAAGGAAGAGTTTTTTCAGGTTTTGAAGGCTAATCAAACTCTTATATTGGTTGGTGAGACTGGAAGTGGTAAAACTACTCAGGTAAGTGTTCGGTGTTTTATACGAGGTTATCTGTTGTTAGTAGTGCGCGAAGATATGAAGCTCGATATGTGTATTTGTTTTTGGAGCATTATATCTTTGTGGGAGTTCTATATTGTACCGTTGAATTTGATCACTTTCCTGGTACTTATGGAGTAGAAAAAGGCTGTGAATCATATATTGCTGTTCTGGAATATTGTTTTATTCACAAGAATATCTTTGATACCTTTCAAAGTAATAGTTATATAACTAATTTTTTTAATACTTCAGGATTTAAAGGCTGATAAATTTCTCACATGAATTTTATTTTTTGTAAGTAAGTTTTGTTGCATTATGATAAGATTCATTTCTAATAGTACATAAGAAGTTAGTGAGAGTTAATTGGAGTAAGTGGAAGTTAGTAAAATAGGGGGTATAAATAGTAGATAGGAATAGAAAAGGGGTAGAAAAAAATGTGTGTAATAAGAGAAATTCTAGACTGAGTCTATTTGGGGGAGATTGTTTGGAGTTTTGAAGTTTCAAGGTATTTGTAGTTCTATGTTGTTTGGACAGCAAAAATGTTGATTGTAGTAATTCAGATTCCTATCACATTACTAAAATAGTTGGTTGTCTATTACCTACATTTTTAACTCATTGTCATTTGATTGAAAATCACTTGGTTAGCAATACTTAATGTGATAGCTCGCTATGTGAAAGATGTGATGACCTAGTGTGAGGGTACAATTCACACTAGTAAGGGTGCATAATCTCACATTGCTAGAGATAATAAAAAATGCATGGTTTATAAGTAGAGTTCTTCTTATTACCTAGTACAACCCGTTTTGAGCTGAGTCTACGAAGAAATCCGTATGGGATTCGGCCCAAAATGGATAATATTGTATTGGGAGCATTTAGAGAGTTATCAAATGAAATTAGAGCCACAACCAATCAAAAGTGTGGCCGAAAAAGACGTCGAGTCCCGAAGACAGCTTGTCATGTGAAGGTTATGATGGTTTATTGTGAGGGTCTAGCCCATATCAATGAGGGTACACAATCCCATATCGCTTGGGATAGTGAAAAATGCACGGTTTATAAGTAGAGTTTTCATTCTTAATTAATGCGTTTTGGTCTAACCTCAAGAACAAATTCATGTATGCTCTGAGTCAAAATGAACAATATTGTATTGGGAGCATTGGAAGACGTTACACTTAATTAACTAAGGAAAAAGCTCAAAGTACATCTATGTCTCCGGTCTTTTCTTAGTTCTTCTATTGTAAATCTCGTAAGTGCTTTTTATTCATGTTGCCGGAGTTTTTATGCTTTTCTACATGACTTTTTAAGCAAACAAACTCTGTTGAGTTCTGTTTGGTTTATGAATTGTAAAGAAAATGTTCTAGTGTGCTTCTTGGTTAGCAGTTATTTATTAATTACACCTATATTCTTGGCCATATTAGTTAGTTCTGTTTAATTTTCAGAATTCTTGTGTCATTCATTACTTAAAGATTAAAAGGAACTACTTGTAGTGGGACCTGGGTTATCAATTTCTTTTTAGCTCAATGCGCTTTTCTGCATACTTCATTCTCAAGAAACATTATGATTGTCCTTTGATGATGTTTGTCCTTTGATTGTGTTGTATGAATTTTTTGAGTTGGACTTCTGCTCGAAGTTGTCATTTTTTATGCTTCCATCCTAATCAGCATTGGAATGCATTTATGTTGGCAGATTCCTCAGTTTGTCTTGGAAACAGTTAATTTAGAAACACCAGATAAACGTCTGAAAATGATGGTTGCCTGCACTCAACCTCGAAGAGTAGCTGCTATGTCAGTTTCCAGGCGTGTTGCAGAGGAGATGGATGTTGCAATTGGTGAAGAGGTTGGTTATAGCATCCGTTTCGAAGATTGCAGCAGTGCAAAAACTGTCTTGAAGTAAGTTATACTTCTTGCGGTTTTGTTGTCAGAATGCATTAGAACAATAAAATTTCCCTGTTTAAGGATCTTGATGCTTTTAAAAATTGGGTTGTCGGCCTTTTCTCCAGATTGCAATATTATGTTTGTTTGTTTGTTTTTTTTTTTTTGCAACAGGTATTTGACAGATGGTATGCTTTTAAGAGAAGCAATGACAGATCCTCTTTTGGAAAGTTATAAGGTTATTATCCTTGATGAAGCCCATGAAAGAACTTTAGCCACAGATGTTCTGTTTGGGCTTTTGAAAGAAGTGCTTAAAAATAGACCTGACCTGAAGCTAGTAGTAATGAGCGCTACACTTGAGGCTGAAAAGTTTCAGGGTTATTTTAGTGGAGCACCGCTTATGAAAGTTCCTGGTCGGCTTCATCCGGTTGAAATCTTCTATACCCAGGACCCTGAACGGGACTACCTTGAAGCAGCTATCAGGACAGTTGTGCAGATTCACATGTGTGAACCTCGTGGTGATATTCTTGTTTTCCTTACTGGTGAAGAGGAAATTGAGGATGCTTGTCGCAAAATAACTAAGGAAGTTTCAAACATGGGTGACCAGGTGGGACCTGTGAAAGTTGTTCCTTTATATTCAAACCTTCCCCCAGCTATGCAGCAGAAAATATTTGATCCTGCGCCACCTCCACTGATTGAAGGAGGGCCTGCTGGGAGGAAAATTGTGGTGTCAACCAACGTAGCTGAGACATCACTGACAATAGATGGTATAGTTTATGTCATAGATCCTGGGTTTGCCAAACATAAACTTTACAATCCACGAGTACGTGTTGAATCCTTGCTTGTATCTCCTATATCTAAAGCTAGTGCACACCAGAGATCGGGACGAGCCGGAAGAACTCAGCCAGGAAAATGTTTCAGACTTTACACGGAGAGAAGTTTCAATAATGATTTACAGCCACAAACATATCCAGAAATATTGAGATCAAACCTTGCCAACACTGTCCTTACCTTGAAAAAATTGGGAATTGATGATTTAGTGCATTTTGATTTTATGGACCCCCCTGCTCCTGAGACTTTGATGCGGGCTTTGGAGGTTCTGAATTATTTGGGAGCATTGGATGATGATGGAAACTTGACAAAACTTGGAGAAATTATGAGTGATTTCCCATTAGACCCTCAAATGTCAAAAATGCTCGTTGTTAGTCCAGAGTTTAATTGCTCAAATGAAATATTATCCATTTCTGCCATGCTTTCAGGTATTTTTATTTCTGTCTCACTTTGTTTATGTCAGTCTAGAGTCCCACGTTGATGGTGCATGGAAGTAAAATCCCAAGGTATAAAACTGGGAAGAATGCAGCATTGTTTAATGCATAGCTGTCATCTGACTTGGTCCATGTAGGTTCTCTAACTGCTTATATATGCATGAAGTTCTCATGCATATGGTTAGAGGACTATGTCAAAATAGGTTCTCATCAGCAACTGTATTCTCTGGGTTCCGTGCCCCCGGTTGGCATGTACCATAGGATTTCTAAGTGCTGATGCTGTAAGTTTCAGTTTCTCAGTATTATCTCATGAAGAAAATGGTGTCATCGCCTCTATGCGTCTGCTGACCTACCGTGGGCCTCGTCTGTGATAATCAATTTCTTTCTTAGTACCCAATTGCTTTGTCCGGCCTAGGGAGGCTCAAAAAGCTGCGGATGAAGCAAAGGCTAGATTTGGACACATTGATGGAGATCATTTAACACTTTTGAACGTGTATCATGCATACAAGCAAAATAGTACGTAACGGCATCCCCCATTTGGTCCTTGTCGATCGATTCTTGTTATGATCTGTGATGGGGAGAATAATTTTTTCCATTTAAAATTTGTTGTAGATGAAGATTCATCTTGGTGCTATGAAAATTTCGTCAATCATAGGGCGTTGAAGTCTGCTGATAATGTTAGACAGCAGCTAGTGCATATCATGGCCAGGTTTAACCTCAAGTTATGCAGCACAGACTTCAACAGTCGAGACTATTACATCAACATAAGAAAGGCTATGCTAGCCGGGTATTTCATGCAGGTAGCTCATCTGGAGCGCACTGGACACTACCTGACAGTTAAAGACAACCAGGTATGTAAAGTAGTTATTCTTTTTTGTTCTGTTTGTTTAACTCTTACAAAGATCCATTGGTATATGTTCCTTTCAGGTTGTGCATTTACATCCATCAAATTGCTTGGATCACAAGCCAGAATGGGTCATTTACAACGAGTACGTGTTAACAAGTTGGAATTTCATCCGCATGGTGACTGATGTCCGCGGTGAATGGTGAGTTCTTTCTTCTACATCGAGTACATTTTGAAACTAATATGTTGAAATTGGTTTTAAGCAAGTCTCTGTAGCGCCTCTAATTTACAGTACAGATTCAAAGATTCTTTGAATTCGAGCTGACCTTCTGTTTCATTTGATAAATGCAGGCTAGTCGATATAGCGCCTCATTACTACGACTTAACAAACTTTCCGCAATGCGAGGCAAAACGGGTTTTGGAGAAACTCTACAAGAAGCGAGAGAGGGATCTAGAGGAGAGCAAGAACAGAAAATAAAAAGAGGCATCTCATATATTTTTTCTTTTATCTGAACTCATTGGTATGTTTTGCTGAAATCTCATTGGAAGAAGGCAGGAGATGTCACTGGATCAGAGTTTCATTTCCTTGTTTGTTAGCTTCTTGGGCTCCTACCATTTGCAGAAATATATTAAGAAACTTTCTTCATCTTCTTTACTTTGCTACAAATACCCACATAACATCCGTCAATGCTGATTAATCTTAAGTCGCCAATTTTTCTATTATTGAGTCATGTGTTTAACCTCTAGGCTTGATTTAGAAAAAACAACTATTGAGTTATCATTAATTTACTTGTTTTAATTGTTATTTTTGTCAGTTGAAAAATACTATTTTTCATTAAAATAAAAATAATGTTTAGTTTATTTTTTTAATGGGTAATTATCGATTTGAACCTTGAACTATATATTTTTTTTCAATTCGCTCCGTATACTAAAAAAATCGGCAAACCGAACCTTGTACTTTGATTATGTTATTATTTTTGACCTTCTATCAATAATTTTATTAAACTCTCATTCAAAAAATTATCAAACGATCTTAAATTCAGTTGAAATTTTTATCACATGTTCACTACTTAATGAGAAGATAATCTGAAAATTTTCGCTATTTTTTAACTTATTTACAATTTATTATAATTTTTTTTTAGTATTTTATAAAAATATTATAATAAATCAAACAAATTTTAAAAAATTACGATAATTTTTTTATTATCTACCCATAATGTGGTGAACATATGAAAAAAGTTTCAAATAAATCCAATATCTTTTGGTATTTGTTTAAATTAATCTCAGTTTCTTATTTACTTTATAAATTATTTTTTTACAAAATATCAAACGATATTTGCTTTATTTGAAAAAAATTTCACATGTTCAATCTATCATGGGTAGATAATAGAAATATTTCCGTGATTTTCTAAAATTTGTATGATTTATTATAATATTTTTATAAAATACTAAAATAAAATTATAATAAATCGTACATGTGTTAAAAAATACGAAAATTTTTATATTATCTTTTCATTAAGTAGTGAACATGTGGTAAAAATTTCAACTAAATCTAAGATCATTTGCTAATTTTTAAAATGAATGTTTAATGAAATTGTTGATAGAAGGTCAAAAATAATAACATAATCAAAGTACAGGATCGGGTCGCCGGTTTTTTTAGTACATGGGACAAATTGAAAATAAATGTATAATATATGGTTCAAATCGATAATTACTCTTTTTTAATTCTACTGATTAGTCAAATATTAACTTATCTAATGAGTTATTTTAATTATGTTTAATTTATTATATCAATTAAACGCTTGCTTTCCTGCTAACATTACCCTTCAAATAACAGTGCGACAGCTCTAGTCCTAAAATATCGGAAAATGACAAATTAAACCCTGAGAGACAGCTTAATCTCCTCCACTTGGTTCTTCAGAGTCGCTCCATCATCAACGATGGCTTCCCTGACAGTGGTAGCCCCGAGAATACCCAGAATTCGATCGACGAGAATACTATCCCTTTCCCATCAATACCCCTTCATTTCTATGAAATGGAGATCGTTGGATTGTGAACGGACTATCGTCTCCAAAACAGCTATTAGAGTTGCTTCGAATTCGACTGGCTCTTCTCCAGGCCTGTATTCGGCTCAGACGTTTGAACTCACTCTTCCGAACGTCGATCTGGTTCTCGAGGACGTTCGACCTTATCTCATCGCAGACGGTGGAAACGTCGTAGTTGTGTCGGTTGAAGATGGTGTTATTTCTCTCCGGCTCCAAGGTTGGTTTTCGCTTCTTCTCTTTTCGGATCCCATTTCTCGAATTTGGTTAATTATTGGATTCCAACAATTTCTTTGGAGGATTTTTGTTGTTGGTTTAGTTTGTTGTTTGTCATCCGAGAATGGTGTTTTCTTCTCTTTCTACGACTTCCGAACTCTTGGGAAAATCAACCTGCCCTCTTCTTGCTCGAAAAAAGTTTCTACTTCTTTGAGAAAGCAGCTGTGTTGTTAGTTGGACAAAACCATAGTTGCCATGTTCATTTATCCTTTATCAGATTAAATATGACCTACATTTATGTGGTTGTTGGTATCCATTTTCGTGTGAAATTTTGTGTTGTATGTTTTGTAATGGTGGATGAATTGCTTTAAATTCCGTCTACTTCCACATTATAACTGGCCATCCTTTTAAGCTGAGAAAGAGAATAAAATGGTTACAGGTTTTCTCTCAAAATTATGTGAAGGAAATATGAAGTTAGAACTCGTGAAAATGCACTAGTAATAGCTATAATCTTCCTCTCTAGCTCGCTTTTAGCTTTAAAAAGTCGATTTGAATAGCTATAATCTTACTTTCTATCTCGCTTAGCTTTCTGTAGTCATTATGATGAGATAGTCCTTAGTAGTAGTGCCTGTATGTATTGAACTATTGAGTTAGAACTGACTATCACATAAACAAAGAGGGTCTTCCATTTTCAACAAGAGTCATCATGTAAGTACATAGTCAAGCAAAATTTGTAATCAAAAAGTGGTTTGGCAGGAGCTTGTGATAGCTGTCCCAGCTCAACCACGACCATGAAGATGGGAATCGAGCGGGTGCTCAAGGAAAAGTTTGGGGATTCCGTCAAGGAAATCCGCCAAGTTAACGACAATGAAACAAAGGAAACAACTACAGAGGCAAGTTCTTAATCAAGACTTGTGGATAAAAATTATAAATACTTACTTGAGTTCAGTTAGGTTAGTGTTTTTGGGCAACTGCAGGCAGTGAATGGTCATCTTGAGATACTGCGACCTGCCATAAAGAACTATGGTGGAAGTGTGGAAGTGCTATCTATTGAGGGTGGTGAGTGCCTCGTAAAATATGTGGGGCCTCAGTCCATTGGTTCGGGGATCAAGGCAGCCATCAAAGAGAAGTTTCCAGACATAACCAATGTTGTGCTCACCAGCTAGCTGGCTAGAATTGGTGGGCTAATCTGGAGTTCATTCTTGCTCTGGACCACTCTTTTCCAACTTATAATACATTAAATCTTTCAAGATGTTCATCTTTTGCTTCCAGGAATCATGGTTTATACTAGCTGTAAAATGGGTAATTTGTAAAAGATGTATCAGTTCAGTTATTTATAATCTATCTCAATTGTTTAAATTGTTGCTCTATTTTTACACGTAAAAAAGGGCATTCCAGAGATGAAGTAAAGAAAGCAAGAAAGGTAGTCTGAATTCTCTAGATTTACCATAAATACATCCTCAGAAAAAAGGGTTAATTGATATACACACCTGCACCTGCTTCTCCACTACCCCACCATCCATCATCCCCTACAAGTAGAACCAGGTTCTCATGATGTTCAATAATGGAACTGCAGATGCATGAAATAAATGATTTCCTTTCAATTTGACCACCTATTAATGTCAAGCTTTTACATCCCTGCCTAAATAGAACTAGAATTTAAATCCTAAATGTGAAAAATTCCCAAGTTCTTGCTGAGTTTCTTCCCCTCTGCTCGCTAGGATCTTGCCTCAAAATATTTTCCATTTCCTCTGCTTGGAACCTGGATTTCCATCCGAGTTTGCAGATACATATTGAAGTTGAACTGAGAAGCAAGAAACTGCTACTTATTACAGGAAATTTCCAAGATCTTTCAATTTATACTCTTTTAGTTCATTGGAGATCCATATCAGGTTGATTGCAACAAAGTTTATTACGGAGGAAACAAGTATGATTCATAAGGTTAATCCTATTTTCTCGAAGTTACCTTTAGAATCATAGATCTGATGCCTTCAGCTTTCGTGGCCTTTTTGATTGAGCAGGAGATGATGGCGCTTCTGACAACCTTCCTTGTGCCTGCTAAATAGTATGCACAAGCGTCAATGGCCTGGGCTAGATAGAGGCCATAAGATTAAAGTTGACAAAGCAGTGCATACCTTGCGTTTCTGGTCCCTCTTGACTACCCTCTCCCCTGAAAGAAAATTGTTTGAACGAATGTGAATTTAAATCTTCATCAATAAAATTCAGTTAACTAAAAAGATTCATGTTGCGGGGAATAAGAATACAATCTAAATGAATAATAAGGCTGTCATTGTTCAATTTAGTACCTCCAAAACCTACAGCGTCAGGAATAAATGTCCTATCCTGCTCTCCCGCTCGGTTTGGCCGCTGTTAGCAATTAAAGGATGTCCAAAACCATAAGCTGAAAGTGATTACCATGCTTATCTATTCGCAAGAGTAAGTTGAAAAACCTTGGGTGTTCCTGGTGTCTCAATGTAGGGACTGTCCCGAAATGATGAACCTTCTGCCTCCTTGTATTGCAACTGATCGTGACAAAACCCAGGTAAATTTTTGCTTGAAATTGAAAACACCCATATCTAATTACAGCAGAAAAAAAAAAGAAACAAACTCGAATGCACAATTTTTTAATGCTAAGAAATGGGAGGTGGAATCTAGCATCTGTTGAATAAGTTATGGACAATATTCAGAGAACATGTAGTCTTACAGTAAACAATATACTTCGTCCTTCGTACTTGCAATGGGATATCAGAGGTATTAACTTCATATAAATGGAAGGCATGCAATTTGGCCTATCAAATTTTTTCAGAAATTTGGCAAAACCAAATATATTAAGCCAAGAAGATGTCAAGTCCATAAGAAGAAAACACACTATAAGTCCAGTATAAAAATAAATGCTTATCAGCTTATGATAACAACTCAACTGGCAATGCAGTATAAATAAAGATGGCAAGTCTTAAATGGCATATAAAAAATACCTGCTTCTGAAGATTCAGTAACGTCAATATTTCTTTTCTTAATTCAAGATGCTCTTCGCATACAGATTTGGTTGGAACCCTGGGTTTCAAGTTAACCTGTAACAAAAGTTTTATTTTTTAAGGAAAGGGAACGAATGTAAATAAATTTTACATGAATAAAACTAACATAAATATCAATCATAAATTTAGAAATCAGAGAGAGTATCATGAGAAACCCATAAAAGAAACTTGAATATGCACTTGACATTTAGACGTGCAATATTAGATGAGATATACTTCCAAAGAAAACAGAACATCACTTTCATATATGCGTGCCTTTAATCTAAGTTCAATACATATTTTCTTGAAGCTGTGTGTCTAGTTGCAAAGGAAAACAAATTGAGAAGACGCATTAGCTCATAAGCAAAGAAATGAATTGTTGGAGAGAGTAGAACATGAACGAACCCCAAGATCTTGTAAAGTTTGCTCAACCCGCTTGATAGTTCGAAGTCCGGAAGATGAGCTTACAGCTTGCACCATTTGGTCAAGTGCATAAGTTCTCAAATAGACAGGAAGCTGAAATTTTTTGCAAATGTTCAGGGTAACTCACAAGCACTATGTTTTTTCTACCAACAGTAAATAAATTTCATGCAATTATAGGTGTTAACAAGCCAAACTAATGAATTTAAAACGAGCAATACTCAAGCAACACCAAAGACCTGTTTCATTAAAATACAGTAGTAGACCATCTAGGTAATGCAAAAACCCAAATAATAGACTAAATAAGATCGATCATGATCAAAAACCTTTTGAAAAGAAATCTAATCATCCTGATCAGACACAAACATCAATTTACCAGAGAAACTCTTTGATTCAAACTTAGCAAGGGTTAAATAAAATAGCTTCACTAATTGATGCCCAAAGCAGAGAATTCTGGTCTAGTGTGATTTTACAGTTTCAAATGAAGCTTATACGGAAAAGTAAAGTATTTGTGATGCAGAATCACAAGGGTGCCAATTCCACCTTAATGCTTTCTCTAGCATAATAATACTGAAACCAAAGTGAAAACGTCAATTAAGTGTGCCACACAAGCCAGATCTTTATATATATATAAAGCAGGATCACCCCTCCTACCCCACAAAATTGAATGGAAAAAAGAAAGGGAAGTGATAAAACAGTAATCAACTAGAACCATGCGTAGTGAAGCAAGAGTAGCTGTGGTGTCCTCCATCAATGTTGAAGGTGCAGCTACAGTAGTTTGGGGCTGCAAGTTAGCTGAGGTTGAAGTGAAGTCTCCCGAAAGAATAGCTTTGTCCAAACCTTCTGAACCGACATTTGACGTAACTGGAAGCTCTGTTTCTTCAGCTACCTAAAATGGCATCAATCATTAATCAAAAAACTAAATAATCGACGTAAATAGACTTTTCAGTACTACAACACATGTACAACAAATAAACTTCGCAGTATGTTCCTTTTTCTAATGGACAAACATATCATACAAATGGATACTATTCAAGCCTCTGCTAGTTTCATACTCATTAATAATACCATTAACTAAAACTAAAAAAATCATATTATTCTCACCCTTTCCACCATACGTGACTCTGTAATCTTTTGGCTTCAGCAAGAACCTAAAGAAAAAATGAGAGAAAATGCAAATTAATCCTGCTTAGAATTCTTTTTCACTGGCCATATATGATAAACTGTCCTGCATTAGATAACTACGAGGCAGGTTAAATTTAGACCTCAACATCTCTCTTCTCCTGCTGCTTTGTTTGAGATAGAACCATATTAAAGGCTCTTTTCCGCTCGATTTCTCGTGAAACATTGTAAGGATCCTACAAGAAAGAACCAATCAAACAATCATGAAGTGGAAATGCTAAAGAAACTAATTAGCTCAAAAGACATACCATGAAGTATAAACCAAATCCATAAGCCACAAACCTTAACATAAGGATGCCCAGCAATGTCACCAGATGATGGAGCTCTGGAGATCAATATGGCCCGAGATGCTATGCAAGATGTAGAAAGTTATCCATAACATAAATTTGCAGATATCTCAAACAATAATCAAACAACAAATTTTGAAGGTGACCAAACAGCTAAGCCAAAAAGATCATGGAATCAGACCACACAAAGCTGAAAGAAAAAGTCTAACATACCACTGTAATACCGATCCTTCAATTCTTCTACAGTTTTAGATGATGGAAATCGGTCAGCTATTACAATAAGCGGAGATCAAATCGCTCACACAAGTCAAACAATTGATCTGTCTCCTCCTTTGTCCACATCTAATACAAAAACAATTCAAAGGGTACTTTAAAAGTTGTAAACCGAAAAGATGAGTTAAAATTAATAAATAGATGCATGGGCATATAGATGTTCTTAGTTCTTATGGCAGCAGAGGTGAGACTTGACCATAATTCAATAAACAAAGTAATGAAATGGAGTAATAATAGATGAAGTTCAATGCCACTATTGTGCGTGCCTTAATAAATGTCCACGGCGTCTAATGATTTTTAAACCAAAAAGTTTTACAGACGAATGTGATTTTTTTCCACTATGACACCAAGCGAAATTCATGTTTGCACATGAAATCTGGAAGCAACATAAAACAAATGGGTTGCATATGTGTTTAAAATACAGCAGGAGAAGCTCTAATAATAGGTGAGAAGGTTGAAGCACGCAGAAATTATTTGAGAGTCAGACCAGGGCATTCAATATTTCTGTGATACAAGCAGCATCACCAATAAACAACATCAATCTCACAAGGCTTCTGGAATTAGATTTCGAAAGATATAGTAATAAATTGAGAATAATGGAATTACATTGTAAAACTCTGACATGGTTTTCCTTTCATAAACTTCTTTGTCATTCCATACAAGTAAACACAAAATATATCTAGAAATATATCCATCTTTAAATTAATTATTATTTTCAGAAAGCTAGCATATTAAAGCCACTGTAATGTAACTGATAAGAAACTGGTACCTACAGGGTCAGATAAATACTTCTCATATTCCTCATCTGTATATTTGATAATATCTACCATCTGAACAACATCAATAAAGAAAAGTAACCAAGTGAGGGAACCTTAAGTTATATACATCAGGAGAAAATGACAGACAATAATAAGAAAGAAAGCAGTAACAGTCTACCTTATTATATTTTGCAAAAGAATAGTCGCCTGTTGGTGGATTGCCATTTACAACTCTAACCTTCATTTTTTTGCAAAAGAAATCAAAGATGTTTTCTAACATTGCAAATAAACAGTTTTATAAATTAAAAAGAGTGTTTTCATAATCTGGAAAAAACTTACCCAGTGATAGAGATGCAAATTGTCTTTTCGAGCAGAATTCGTAAAAGGAAGCCACTGCCAGGTTATCTGACAGAGAAGCAAAATATCCAAAACCAGTTATGCAATATTAATTAAATTGCATGCATATATTTTACTATACAACATGACCATAACCTTATTGAAAATATGGTACATCATGTAAGCCAAAACATAGAAGAGCAAGCTTTCTGCTGCACTAATTTTCACACAAATGAAGTGCAAAACATATAAAAAAAAAGATTTAAACTATAGAAATATCCTTTCATCCGACAACAAATACATCTGACTCCATTTCATAAACGTACTATAACCAACAGAAACACTATATTTCCCACGAAAAAGACAAAATAAATCAATGATGAAATCTTTACTGATATAAACTAACTGAGTCAATGACATCAACCGAAGTTCACAGGCGCTTTGTATTTCTTACAATGAGATCAATCAAGGAAAGGAAACAAGATCACATATAAGGTCCATTTGGAAAGGCAATGTCTAATCCTGCTTAACGAACTCAACAAGTGATGAAATTAAAAATAAAAATAAAAAACCTTCTCGTCCGCAGGAGGTCGCTTTTTCAACTGAGACGCATCAATAGCGGGCATAAGAGGGGCCAGACCACCGGTAAGCGCATAAACCTACAAAGAACAGAGACCAAAATGATAAACACACACAACGGAGAGTAGAAAGAGAAGAAACAGAGAGCGGGAAATCACCTCTCGAGAAATGCCATCTGGTTTTCTCTGAGAATCCTTCTGTGGTCTAGATTTCTTCTCCTGCGGTATAGGCAACGTATTTTTGGGCAAACCTAGGATATCCTTAGCATCCATATCAATTCCCCCAAATTTTAGGGCTCCATTCAACTTCGTCCAACAAATCAAATCAAAGAAATCTGATGAAAAATCTGAATTCGAATGATTTAATCCATCTCCATAACACACTTGACTACGCTTCAATGTTGATGAATCAAGACAGCAATGGAATCCTTCTTCAAATTAGGGCTTGGTTTTAGCGCGCCGGTGTGGTGCCTAACAGAGAACCGAGAGGTGGTAGAGTTGACCGGACCGGGAAGCCATTCAATTGGTTATTGGTTATTCTATTATCAAATTATAAATAATTAATTATAATTATTTGAAGAGAATGAATATAATTTATTCATATAATAAAACTTCAAAGTATCATTTTTATTTCAAAAATTACGTGACAAATTTTATAATCATTATAGGTAAATGAAGACGTATATGAACGTGCAATTTAATTACGTGTTGAATTTTTAATCAAGATCATCGAGTGCTCAAATATGAGAATTAAGATAGACAATTGATGAATAAAGGTAAAAATGTTACTTAATTAAAATAAGATAATTAAACAAAAAAATTAACGGCAAAGTACAAATTAAATCATAATTTTTTTAATAAAATGAATCTTGAATTCTGCGCCGTGGACAACTTTGACCCATCGTTTTTGTTCTAATTGGAACCAAATCGAACCGCCATTATAATATTTATATAATTTTTAATTTTAATTTAAAAAAGTACAGGAAAACGGATCAACCAACTAAAATTAGTCCGAACCAGCTAAAATGTACCCATAATCGAGTTAAACACACTCAAATTGAGCCAAACTAGAAAATCTAGAATTGGAACCAAATCGAGCAAAACCGAAAAAAATTGATTCTAGATTCATGTTGTTAAAAAAAATTTTAAATTGAAAGAATTTCAAAGTTTAAAATTCATTTTATTAAAAAAAAAAAACTGAAAGTTTAATTTGAATGAACCTCTAAAGTTCAGAATTTAATGTGTACTTCATACCAATACTTTCATATGTATTAGTACCGCAGGTGCGCGATGAACCTATAATAATAAATATTAATATAAAAATCGAGAAATTACTGCTTTGGACCTCAAATATGTAGTTTTAACTCGTAAAAACTTACATAATAGATATTCTAATTAAAATTTTAGACTATCTTACATTATATTTAATTCTAAATAAAGATTAATAATAAAATAACTTGTGAGGGCATTGACCATATTAGAAATAGAAGAAGATGACATCAAATATTAACATAAAATAATATTCATATTAAATTTAATAGTGAAGTACAAAATACATACTCAATTTTGGGAATATCTTCAACTTAAGTCCTAAACTTTTATTTTTGAACAAAATGAACTTTGAATTTTAAGATTCGTTTAACTTAAACCTTTAATTTTTTTGAATAAATCAAATCTTGAATTTTGCACATTAAACAATTTAGACATTACTCGATTTTGCCTAGATCGTAACCAAACCAAAATGAAATTATAATATTTACATATTTTTTAAATTTTAATTTCAAAAATTTCTAAAAGCATAACAAAACCGACCAAAACTGGCAAAAAAGAGCGTAAACCAAGTCCAAAATGAAAAAATCTAAGACCGAAACCAAACTGAGATTTATTTTGTTCACTGTATAGAGTTTATAGTTCATTTTGTTTTAAAAAAATTTAATATTTAAGTTGAACATATCCTTAAAATTAAGGTTTAATTTGTATTTTTATCCTTGATATAAAGAGTAAGGAGAAGGGACAAAACAAAAAATATAAATTATTACATAAAACAAAAGGATAAACAGCAAGGGTAAAAATTTAAATTATAACTAAAATGGTAGAAAATGATTTAGACTTAAGCTTTTAGAGGAGAAATTATCTACGTTATCATAGAGAGAAAATGGCCGTTCGAAGAGATAGATAAAGCGAGCAAGAAACGTTTATCGATGTATCAAGGAGTAAAAGAGAGTCTCTTTCCTCTTTTAAAATATGTCAACCATTTGTGCTATTATATTACAATTAATATTATAATAAATTATAGGGTTTTTTTAAAAAAAAAAAAAAAAATCCTAAAGGATGGGTTGGTTTTTAAAAAATTCTCAAACTACACTATTCATTGAAAAAACCTTAACGTATTGAAAATATGCAATTTCAACTTCGCAGAGGGGGTGAAGAGGCCGTCCTCGTCGACCGAGTACGGCCGGTCTAGCTGGACTGGCCGTATTGGCCTCCCTTTGTAATTTTTTTGCAAAAATAGGGTTGGAATACGGCCGGTCCATACTCGGTCGACGAGGATGGCTTCCTCACCCCATGAGAGGTTGAAATTGCATATTTTTAAAACGTTAAGGTTTTTTTCGATGGATAGTGTAATTTGAGGGTTTTTTTAAAACCAACCCATGCTTTAGGGTTTTTTTTAAAAAAAACTCTAAATTATAAATAATTAATTACATTAATTGTAATATCTCAATAAATATTTAAAAAAAAAATAAAGTAAAAAAATAAACGTAAATTTTCTCATTCTCAGGATGATGTTCATTTCGTGTAAATTTCTTATCCTCGTTTTGATAATACAGTGTCGGTTGTTTCCGTGCATGTAAGACTAAATCGGTATGAACAGCGTAAAATCTTGGGCATTGAAATTTTCTTGTTTTGCAATTCTTTCTTAATGGATTCATTTTCACAAATTAATCAATAATTTAAATCTTCACCTTAAGAAAGGAAAAGGGTTCATCTCTTCATAAAAGATCGTATTTTTATTATTTTAAAATATGAAAAAAAGACGTAGCAATGAATTCATTTCATAAAACAAAACAACAGAGTTTAAACAAACACTTGAGAACACAACTCTTAAAACTAAAGCAAGTAAAAAAAATAGATATGTAAGGAGACGAACAAGCACCAACGTACAATTGTCATCTCACGGGGAAGGTTTGCAACCAAAACTCGGTTCTATGCCTGCAAATTAAGGAATCGAGAAAATATTGTTCATTATGTCTAAACCCATAATTGGAAACGACAAAATCAGACTACTAAGTTATCAGAAGAAATCACTGGATGAGGCTGTCATTCTACCTTGTTTGCAATATTGTTTGAGAGCCAGTCAAGTCCTTCGTACAGTCCTTCACCAGACGTAGCACAAGTGCTCTGGATGTACCTGCAGTATACATGCAGATGCAGACATGTTATCATAGCCTCAGCAAGAGAGAAAAATGAAAAACATAGAAAATTTTATCTAGCACACCAGTGTCGCTGGCGAAGGGAGTGGAGGCCGAGCTTGTCAGTTATCTCAGCAGCATTCATGGCGTTAGGAAGATCTTGCTTATTAGCAAATACTAGCAGCACCGCATCCCTCAACTCATCCTGCCAATGGAGCCAGAAAGTGTTAAATTTATGATAGACACTTGAGCAATTTTTCATCCACATTTTTAACCATATTTCCTTACCTCATTCAACATTCTGTGCAACTCATCCCTAGCTTCAACAACACGATCTCTATCATTGCTATCAACAACAAAGATGAGTCCTTGCGTGTTTTGAAAGTAATGTCTCCACAATGGTCGGATCTTGGGAGAATAAAAATACAAAATGAGAGCAATGAACATAAAACAAAGTTAACATTAAACTTATATCAACTTTAAATTTCATTATGTCTATGCACTATGCAGCACTTGGCATGGTTCTACTAGAAACATTGGAAACTGTAAAAACCAAATAAAAACAAAGGCTGCAACAAACCACTAAAAGAGTAGTCTCTACGTAAGTATCATATAATACTGATTGGTGTAGTAAACACGTTAGTTTTCATTATTGCATTTCCAAAAGAAAAATCAATCGCCATGCCAAACAAAATAATACCAAAGTTAGTAGTTTTGGAAACCAAAGGGAAACTATGACTAGAAAAAACTTGCAATAAAAATGTCCGATTTTCATCAAAATCAATAATTTACTACTTATACTGAATCTACTATGAATCACTATTTCAAAAATAAAATAATAAAAATCTCTTCACTAAGCTTCGACTATACAGACAATCGTACAAGTTAAATGACTGGAACTAATGAAATGGGTATCTCAGAAAGAGTATTCTTTCCAAATACCTTGTCTTGGCCCCCAACGTCCCAAACAGTGAAGCTGATGTTCTTATACTCCACAGTCTCAACATTAAAGCCTGAATGGGTGAAAAGCCATCAGGTGGGATGGAAGAGATGCAAATAAAGATAATAAATAGAAGAACACAAAAAAAAAGGAGGGGGGCGTGGGATGGGATGAACAAATAGCAGGATGTGAGACAAATAAGAAACAAATTCCACTATTTGCCAGCCAACAACATTTAGGAGGACCAGAGTGAGAAATCAAGGTAACACTATTGCTTAGTCTCCTTTTGGCTAGCTAATTCACAAGAAAGAGAAAGGGGGGAGGAAAGCAAAATCATAGCCTCCACGACTATCACTGAAAATAAATTAAATTTCATTTAACAAAGAAATACAAATATATAACCTAATGTAGTTTAGCTAAAACATAACGCAGGAAGGATAGAACCTTGCATTAATAAACTTACCGATGGTAGGAATGGTAGTGACAATCTCCCCCAGCTTGAGCTTATACAGGATAGTAGTCTTACCAGCGGCATCAAGACCTACCATAAGTATCCGCATCTCTTTCTTGGCAAAGAGCCGGCTGAAAAGCTTGGTGAAAGACAGCCCCATTTCGAGTTAACTGACAACATCAATCAGGCCCCCATAAATTTAATTTAAATCTAAGAATATCAATGTGATTAACTAAAATTACCAGCAACCATTTAAAATCAAATGACCACCATTACTTTGGGGGAAAACAAAATACTAACAAAAACCACAGAATGTCATAGGCAGAAAAATGGAACTCAATGAATCAGGACTTATTCCATTTTAATCAGAAATATAAAATACAAATAAAATTGACCAACCGAACTACAAAATTTCTTTGAAATGAATCATTCAAATATCAAATTCAAATCGAAGCACACATCTGTCAGGAACAGGAGAACGAGGAAATAATACATACCATGACTGCATTCAGATAAAATGAAGCATTCGTATATCAAACTAGGATCCAAAACGTCCAAAAATAAGAGAATTCAGCAAAAATGAACCATAATAATACATCCTGATAGCTAGATTGATAGAAAGAAAAAATAAAACAAAAAAAAAAAAAAAAAAAAAAAAAAAAAAAAAAAAAAAAAAAAAAAAAAAAAAAAAAAAAAAAAAAAAAAAAAAAAAAAAAAAAAAAAAAAAAAAAAAAAAAAAAAAAAAAAAAAAAAAAAAAAAAAAAAAAAAAAAAAAAAAAAAAAAAAAAAAAAAAAAAAAAAAAAAAAAAAAAAAAAAAAAAAAAAAAAAAAAAAAAAAAAAAAAAAAAAAAAAAAAAAAAAAAAAAAAAAAAAAAAAAAAAAAAAAAAAAAAAAAAAAAAAAAAAAAAAAAAAAAAAAAAAAAAAAAAAAAAAAAAAAAAAAAAAAAAAAAAAAAAAAAAAAAAAAAAAAAAAAAAAAAAAAAAAAAAAAAAAAAAAAAAAAAAAAAAAAAAAAAAAAAAAAAAAAAAAAAAAAAAAAAAAAAAAAAAAAAAAAAAAAAAAAAAAAAAAAAAAAAAAAAAAAAAAAAAAAAAAAAAAAAAAAAAAAAAAAAAAAAAAAAAAAAAAAAAAAAAAATAAACTGCCAACGAAACACAGATCCAAGCCGAGAAGCAACATCAAGAAAATATATACATTTCCAATAAGATCGGAGAAACAATAAGAAAGAAAACCGAGAAAAAACAATCCAAAGAGACAACTAGCCTGAAGACGAGATCAAGAGCAAGCTTTGAACTACCGAAGCCGGACAGATCTCACGCCCCCTCTCTTGAGAAGGAGCCTCGCCAACTCGACGCGTCGCGCGGGTCACGAAGAACCGTCAATTTATAGGGGAAGACGCGGAAATAAACATGGAGTTTAAAATCGTTATGACGGCCGTTATTTTGATGTTCGTATCCTGGATTCAATCCGTTTGTTTTGGCAACGCCGTTATGAATGACGGGTGTTTGGAAATGGACTCACCGTTATTCTTGTCTCAGATTAAGGAAACTCCGGCGGAAGGAATTCCGGCTTCCTATTTTCAAGTTAAGCTTAGAATTCACTTCTCAAAGTTATTCCACGTTGAAATATTAATGATTTAATTATAAAAAATAAATAAAAATTTAAAGAAAATTCTATGTTTAATTACCAATTCAGCGATAATCCTACTTATCCCAACCACGGATAGGATAACACAGTTCATCGGAGCTTCAAACAGAGCAGAATCTTTCGGTCTGATTTCTACAAATTATGAAGATAACAAATATAATACAATAACAATAACTTTTAACTACTTCTCTACAACATATCACACTTTGTTCTTTTTTTACTTTAATTTTATTTTACGGGATTCCGGGGAAATTTCCTTTCTTCCGGGCGTGCTCCGGGACGAGCTTCACCAGAATCTCTGCCGGAACTGCCTTCAATGCTGATCGGAATAGTAAAAAAGAGAAAGCAAATGGTCAGAGCAGGCTATGTGTTGGGGATTTGAATTACTTTAAAGAGTGACAAGTTTGAATCAGTTCCTCCGTTCTTACCATGAGCTTTGAAGTTGAAGAGTGGAGGAAGACATCGGCCGTTCGGAAGACGGGTATTCGGGTCCCGTAGCTCGTCATAAAATGGATGAATCAAAGCCTCCAACTGCATCAAATCGTAAAACTTTTAAGACCGTAACAAATCATATCGAGACAGATTGAAAAGAAAAATTCAAAAATTGTGGTCTTACGGCTGTGCTTCGGAGGCTCGGAGAGTACTGGAGAAGTCTAGAGACGAGATCTACGGCCTCGGGAGGCATTCGCTTGTGGAATATCTAATTTCCCAACACCAATAAAACAAAGTCAAGAATCGGTAACAAGCGTCAAGCTAAGCTCACTTGAGACCGTAAGATCATGAGCGAATCTCGTCGTACCTTATGCCATGGATGAGCTTTGATTTGTGGAAATTTGAACTCAGTGTAATAAGGATTCATGCACTTAATTTCCTCCCTGGTGGGCGTACCTAAAACCTGTTGAACGTTAAATTTGAACTCAGTGTAATCGTTCGACGTCATTTACATATTGAACGTTAAATTATTCTTCTTGACAAACAGTACCCTCCATCTTTCTTTGCCATTGTGTTTGTTTTCTATTCAATCAAGGGTTTTTAACTCAATTTCTAAACTGATTTCAAATTTTGACACTCTCTCGGCAGAGTTCAAAATCGCCGGAGAGGAGATCGACACCGGACGTTAGAGTTTGAATTGCACCTTATCTTAAATAATATTTACCTTGATAATCTCAACAAGTTGGTCGACTCCGCTGTCACCCGGAAACAGAGGCTGGAATTAACAAAATAACTTATAAGATTATACGTACAAAGAGAAAACCGAAAATTAACAAGTTGGTGATGCGAGAAAACTCCAGTAACCTGTCCGAGGAGCAATTCTGCAAGAACGCACCCTGCCGACCAGATATCGATAGCAGTGGTGTACTCAGTTGCACCAAATATTAGCTCCGGTGCTCGGTAATATCGAGAGCAGATGTAAGATATATTTGGTTCGCCTCTTACCTATAAGATTTTACATTGAAAAATATAACTATCATAACCAAATAAAGTGGCCGAAGTAGAAATCAAGAAGGTAGGAGAACAAACCAAAACTTTTGCACTGCCGAAATCACAAAGTTTTACTTGGTGGGTATGAGGATTGACCTGTCACAAAGAAAAAGGAACAGAGTATCAATTTCTCAACTTTGTATAAACTCAAACAGAAAGTATAAGTTTCCCAGACATGCTTTTCGCAGATACGAGTATTAACCTCGTAGAACAGTGTACCATTAATCATCCATTCTTTAATGACTAATCATATACCTCGACGATTCACTTATGTGGTAATTTATTCATTGGTAGATTACAGTGAACAAATGAATGATCATCGCATAAGTGTCACGTCAAAGTGTAAATGTAGTATTACACTTTTTTAATATATTGCAAAGTTCTATCGCTGCATGAAGTATGAATTCTCAACTTACCAGCAAATTTTGAGGCTTAATGTCTCTATGGCATACTCCAATACAATTGTGAATGTAAGCCAAAGCTCTAAATATCTGCAGCAAAAAAAAAAATTGAAAAATGTTCTAAGAGTTCAAACTATTACTCAATATTGTGAATAGTTTTGGAATGAGCCAAATAATACCTGGTAAGAATAAAGTTTAACATATAAAAGAGGCATTCTTTGGTTCATCTTGTTGTGGTGTTTGATCACTCGATGAACAGTCTCAGGAACATACTCAAGAACAAGATTGAGATAGAGGTCGTCCTTTTCGGTAGTCGAAAAGAAGCAATGCTTCAGAGAAACGACATTTGGGTGGTCTAGAAGACGCATTGTCTGCAGCTCTCTGTTCTTGTACCTCTTGTCTTGAAGAACCTTTTTTATGGCAACAGTTTCGCCACTTTCTAAGCACTTAGCCTGCGAAATCAAAGAGGATTCAACGTACAAAAATATGAGAAACTTCCACACCTCGAAGCCAGATTAAGATTTGTGATGGAGTAAAGAACTTACCTGAAATACAACTCCGAAAGAACCTTGCCCAACCACTCGTTCAGCCATATAACTAATCGTCTGCAACCATAAATAGAGAACATCATTATAAAATATAAGAAGGCTTTATATGAGTTACCTTTTCGACGCAAATTACCTGTTTTGGAAGGCCGTGTTTCCCCCCAATCGATGTAACAATTACATGGCCAGCCTCGGTCCCATTGCCGTCGATCACTGCTGCTTCTACTTCCTGCGTGACGAAAAAATAACAAAAACAAAACGATTTTACATAGCCCGATCCAGAAACAACTAGTGGAAAAATGGGTTAGTAAATAAAGACAAGATCGAAGAAGAAGTAGCAAAAAACCTTGTCATCCCCAATTTTCATGCTATTCATCTCAGCAGGAAGCTTATCCACACAGTTCTCACCAGCTTCCCTCATTACTGGAAGAGAAACCACATTCATGGAAGCCATCTGCTTCCAGAAAGAGCCTCAGTTAGTCCACCTTCTCAACTTGGTGTAAACAAAGTACTACTGCTATCTGCAGAAACGATCTGGTAGCCGAGAAACTGGGCGAACAAAAGGAATAACTCGTTATAATAGAAATCGATAACTTGAAAGGGAAAAGTTGAGGAGGTTTGTATATCAACAGGTTCAATTAAAGAAGGTTGAAATCAGCAGATCATCTGATAAACATGAAATCTTAATTTTCTGATTGCAGTTCCTTCACATTTCCTGTACTTTCTTAGATCCAAACAGATCAAATCAAATGTATACACATAAAATGATAAAACAAATAAAGGGTACAAAAGAACGCAGATCAGCAGTATAAAACGAAGAAAAAACAAACCAATCAGCTCATCACTAAACCAAGATGGAAAAAAGCAAAAGAAAAAAAAAAACACTAAAACTAAAACCTCGGAGAGAACGAGAGATTACATTGAAGGAAGTCTCAGCTGAATCGACCACCTCTCCAGAGAGAGAAAAAAGACCGATCCAGCAAAATGGGTCTGTAAAGAGTAAAACCTTATGATCAAAGAATAACTCCGTTCTTCGATTTGGTAGAAGTAAATTGAAAATGGCAGCTGGGTTATGTGGGAGCTTTCGCTTTCTGCACTGGGTTTGGTTTTGGCTGGATGTTTGTTGGGAAAAAGAAAAGCGTTGGGGTTGATGACAGTCAAGGAAATGGCTCAAACATTAATGTCTTTTTTAAACAACTTTTCTTTTTCCAAGTCTCATCCTTTTTGACCATTCAAACCTCTCGTCCCGGTCTTGACCCCACTTTCGTAGATTCTTTCCACATTTTGTTGGTAAAAACCAATTTACACCATAATTTTCGTGCTGGACTACAGTGGGCATGTTGGGCTTTATAACGAGTGAGTAGAAGAGTAAATTGCTCGCTTATTCTAGTAAGGCAAAATATCAATGAAGCCTTCATCTCTCTCTCTCTCTCTCTCAAAATGGCTGTGGCTCAAGCTCTCGCCCTGTTTCTCACTCTCTCTTTGATGCTGGACGCTGATTGATTCTGCTAAGGTAATCCTAGTTTTTTTTACCTTAGTATCACGATTTAAGAGGGGGTCTAACAGAAACGCCAGGTTAAACGATCAATCTCGGGAAGGTCTACTGTCTAACCTAAGGCTGAGTGCGGAAATTTTAACACTAATCTAGAACCTCCTTGAAGTAACAAATATGAGAGTACAAACAATAATAGAAATACAAGATAAACGAGATAATTACATGCCAAAGTAAGGTACAATCTCGAATATGTTCTTACCTATTATAAAATGGAAGAAAATAAATGTGAGACTCAAAGAAAAATCCAGCCCGAAAGAGCTCATCCCCTACTCTTTTTTCTTATACTTGAAAAGGAAAGTCGATAGGGTGAGTGACAAACTCAGTATGGAGTACTATTACTTTCTTCTTATACTAAAAAAGAAAGTCGATAGGGTGAGTGACAAACTCAGTATGGAGTACTATTCCTACCACTATCATACATAGTCAGGTGTACAGAAAAACCAAAAGAAATCACGCTAGGATTTTCCGAACAATACTCCACCGAAGGACAGAGATAACACTAGGCAGAGTCTCATAAGGGGAAAAATAAAATACACCAACTAGTAGAGATCCAACAACCACCCATCATGGCGATCGTGGGTTCGCGTCATGGATTTACTAACCAAGAGGGATTCAACAACCACTCACCATGGGCCATCGTGGGAGCCGTACAATGAACTTACAATCCAGGAGGGATTTCAATAACCATTCACCATGGGCCATCGTGGGAACCTGCACAATGGACTTGCCAGCCATGGAAGGATTCAATGACCACTCAACCCTAGGCCATCATGGGAACGCGCTAGAGCACACTAGGAGGGACACCAACACCTTAACCTTGGGCTCAAGAGGACCACGCAGTGAACTTATAAATTAAGATTAACCAGGAGGGACAACCAACCACTTAACCCTGGGCCACCGGGACACGCGCTAGAGTACACCAGGAGGGACAAACAACCACTTAACCTTGGGCCACCGGGACACGCGCTAGAGTACACTAGGAGGGACAAACAACCACTCAACCATAGGCTCAAGGGGACCACGCAGTGGACTTATAAATCAAGATTTACCAGGAGGAACAACCAACCACTCAACCATGGGCCACCGAGACACGCGCTAGAGTACACCAGGAGGGATAAACAACCACTCAACACTAGGCTCAAGGGGACCAAACAGTGGACTTATCAATCAGGATCAACCAGGAGGGATAACAACCACTTAACCCTGGGCTCAAGGGAACCACGCAGTGGACTTATAAATCAAGATTTACTAGGAGGGACAACCAACCACTCAATCCTAGGCCACCGGGACACGCGCTAGAGTACACCAGGAGGGACAAACAACCACTCAACCCTGGGCTCAAGGGGACCAAACAGTGGACTTATCAATCAGGATCAACCAGGACGGACAAAAACCACTCAACCCTGGGCCACCGGGACACGCGCTCTAGAGCACACTAGGAAGGACGAACCACTCAACCTTGGGCTCGAGGGGACCACACAGTGGGCTTATCAATCAGAACTAGCATAGCTCAGAGTCCATCTCCATAAGCGGGGAGTACCGCTGGACTAGCATAGCTCAGAGTCCATCTCCATAAGCGGGGAGTACCGCTGGACTAGCATAGTTCAGAGTCTATCTCCATAAGCGGGGAGTACCGTTGCTCCATACGCGGGTACGTCTAAGACAAACCCCCTGATACTCTCATCGTACGGGCCCGGAGGAGAGTGCCAGACGGTTTGTCAATTATCAACTCCAATTGGCCCCACAGAAGAACCAACACCTGAATAAAAACCATCGGCAGGCCAATATAATATACCTCAATTCGAGTCTGTCTGCTAAGAAAAGTAAAATATGGTAGTTAAACTCTACGATGCCGTATAAATCAAGTAAAGCGTATACATGCCTAACTGATGTGGAATGCACCTACTAATAAAATTGTCGATGTGAATACTAGTGGTACTACACCACAATAATATACGTGCAAGCTAGGCTAGGCACAATGCAACAAAAATAATAACCCATACCTGTGAGGCGAGTCCTCCTAACCTCGGCAGCCGGTAGATCCTCAGGAATCGTTTCTAACCCACCAATATCCTCCACTCTGGGAAACAAATACAAGGGAGGAACCCCATTAAAGTATAATAGGGGTTAGAAACGATATAAAATGCGAACCGAGACGAAAACGGGCCTAAACGACTCAAGTTGAATTTTGGTCAAAAAGTCAAAGTCAATGGTGAATGGTTGACTTTGACATATCGGACCGGTTCGGGTCGGACCGGTTCAGGTCGGGTTTGGATCGGGCCGTATCGGGTTGGTTCGGTCCAAATCGGGTCGGTCAGGGTTAGCTTGGCTCAGGTCGGTTTCAGCAGGTTCAGGCTGGGTCTGGGTTGGACTCAGCCGAACCCAGGTCAGGCTCGACCGGATCAAGCCCAGGCCCAACTCGGTCCTGGGCTCGAGTCGACTCGGCCCAATGTCGAGTCCACTCGCCCATCGACCGAGTCAACTCGGCCATCGACCTCACCAACTCGGCCGACGACAACCGAGTACCAAACCCGCTTTCTGACCACATTTCCGACCAAAATCGATTTCCAACCCGTTTCCCACCTCCATTCCGGTCGATTCCAGCCAAAAATAACAAACAATTGGCCAAAAATAACAGATCGACAAAACTCAAAAATCCCGAACCTTCTCGGGCGAAAATAGGGAGAAAGGGAGCTTACCGCCGAGAACGCCCTTCAGCAACGCCGCTACACTGGTCAAGACGAACGTTCTGACACCAAGATCGGCCCGAACGGTGGTCGTTCCTGAATCGACGACCTCCCCCTCGCGTCGGCTCCCTCTCCCTCTCTCTTCGGTGTTCTGTCGGCAGAGAGAAAACGATAAGGTTTTCTTTGAAAACCTTATCGTTTTAAAATTTAATTTTTAATAAATCCATTTATTATTTTATTTATTTTATTTTATATTCAAACAAATATCGTGATATTGAAATTTTTCAATTTCAACTCTTACCGAAAAACTACCTTCAGTAATTTCCGACGTTCTTCTCCCGTGAACTAAATTCACTCGAAACACCCGCACGTCAACTTACAATTTTAATTTAATTTCCTTAAATTTTTTCGTACGAGCCATAATTGACCAGAAAATTCATACGTTACTATTTGACGAAAATTACCAACTGGGTTAAATCTACATTTAAATTTTGCAAAAAAATTATTCAAAAATTTGCCTTAATTTAATTTTGACGGATTTTACACTTAGTACCAGTATATCTATTTTGACGGATTTTACACTTAGTACCAGTATATCTTTGATGTATAAAGAGTGCTGCTTTTTATGGGTGTTTCATTGCCTTTCCAATGGTGTCCTTTCGGCCTTTCCTCTTCTTCCTCTGCTTCTCTGAGAATGCTTCAAGTGTTGGTGGGAGGTTTCGGTCCTGGTTGTCCTTAGGGCTGGCTGATCTTCATATTTTGCTGAAGGTTGAACCCGACTGCCGTGCTCCGTCTTGATCTTGACTGGCTTGATCTCTTTGAGGGTTTTAATTCGAAGTGTTATAACTTGTGTTATTACAATTTTTTGTTTACCTTCTCTCCTTCTCTTGACGTGATATTGATTGATCTCTGAATCTGGGTTCCTTTTCATTGTTGTACATTGAGGATACTCCATATGCACAAAAAAAAATGTTGGCGGGAGGAACTTCGGTCCGTCCCCGATTGGTCCCGATTCTGATTTTCGGGTTTTGAGAAAAAATTCCCAAAACCTCCGTGCAGTTTTGGTCTGGGTTCGGACCGGACCAACCTGGATCGTGCCTACCCCTAATTTTTTATAAGTTCTTAAAAAATAACTCATATTAATTTTGTTCTATGTGCTGTGTCACTCGTGTAACTTACCGCTCGTAACGTGAAATCAATAATAACCCAATATAAACAGAGGTGCTGTTTCATTTCGATTCGGAGAGTGCAAAGTTAATTGTTTATAAATAGAGTTCTTTGCCATATAATGGTGGAAATCAGTTCAATTAAAACCGAACAAAAAAATCTAGGGTTTGGTCTGGTTTCAATTTTGGAACCAAACCAAGATTTTTGGTTCGGTTCTCGGTTCATTTTTTAAAAAATCGAACCAATCAAATTCATAATATTTATATTAAAAATTACAAATTATAGAACTAATATAGATCAAATCGACACAAAATTTAGTTTAAACCCAAAAAAACTGAGAACCGAAACCGAAATAATCGATTCGGTTCAGGTTTGGTTTCGAAGGCCGATCAATTTTAATTGGGGATGGAACCAAACAGGAGAATTCAATACATGTGGCTTCATATTTAGTACAACGTATTTTACGCTAAACTTAATAAGAAAAGCGTGCAAGATTCCACCCAACACACGTAACGTTGTGCTATAAAGATTGAGGAGGTTATAATATATTAGTTTTAATTTTAAAAAGTAATTAAAGAATGGAATGTATTTAAATATTAAACCAATACAATTTAGATTATTACTTGCCTTATGTATTTTAAATTGTAAATGCAAATATGGTTGACATTAATTTTTTGACAAATATTGTTTAAGGAAATCTAAGTTATATTTGGTAGTTTCTTTGAAATTAAGAAGATATTTTATGGAAGTTCAAACAAGGAAGCTTGAGAAAGAATGAAAGTGGTTACTTGGAAATCAAGCAACTTTAGCATATTTCGAAAAATTATTTTTAGAAAATCCATTTGAAAATTACTTGCTGGATTATAGCAAGATATGTGATCACAATATTTGTGGGATCCATTCTTAATTTATTGGGATTAATTTCTAATTATTGAGAAATGTGGTTTTATTGAAAATAATATTTTGGAAAGCCGATTTGAATATTACAAAGCTGTTATGTTGAATTATGGTAAGATACAAGATCATAGAGTTGTTGGGATTCGTTCGTGAGTTTTTGGGATTCGTTCCAGATTTGTTGCGTGGACTTTCCATATGTGTCGCACCCGATGTCACAGATTCGATTTTCATGGGAATCGGTTTCTTAAATCTGTGCAAGTTGTTTAGAGACGATTCTGGAAATAATAATGAACATAATCGATGCACACTATTATATATATACTTCTCTCGCGTCTATGTGAGCTTTGGCGCGCGATTTATTCATTCTTTCATCTCGGTTTTCGTGTATCGCGAGTTATTCTTCTTTCTTCACCCACAGATTTATGTGGTGTAAGTTGTTATTCATTCAGTCTGTAATAGATTGTCCTACATACTCTGTTCTGATTGGTTTTCGTTATTTTATGAGTGTATTGTTTGAGTGCATTGTTTGAGTGCATTCAAAGGCAACAATTGATGTCACTGATGGTGTCGTAGGTGCATTCTTTGATATTCTTCATTGAAGCTCAGTTTCGGGAGGAGACTGTCTGGTAGGGGTGTGCAAACCGGTTTCGGTTCGGTTTTGGGGTGGAACCGAAACCGAACCGATCACTTTCGGTTTCGGATTTATCGAACCGAAACCGATATTTTAACTTACCGAAACCAAACCGAAACCGAACCAAAAGTTTCGGTTCCGGTTCCGGTTCGGTTTCGGTTCTACAACCTATTTATATATAGTTATTATTTTTTTTGTTTCTGTCAATTTTGGTATAAGAGAAGGGTATGAGAGATAAGAAGAAAAGTTTGATGAATGAAATGGAAAGATTTCTTTCACCGTTTAAAAATATTGATGAAAAGAAATAAATGTACCGGAATCTTCAATCCGACCAGAATGTCTTGCATAACAAACATCAGTCCTGTTATTGGCATCATCAATCATGGCCTTGTAAATGTTCCATTGCCTTTTTTCCCTATCTGTAATCAACCACTATTTTGCAAAATCCAAGATTATTTGACCAAAATATTTAACATTCTTATTAAAGCATCTTTATCATATTCAACAAGGTTTTTCCAGTCGTTCATAGCATAATAAAGAGAGATATGACAGTAGGCAGACATATGGTGCAATGGAAAAATAAGTCACTTGTGACCTTATGGGCTTCCAAGATAGTTTCTGGCGAGCAAATACCCTTAGACTTTGCCCATGCACGAGCACCTTCACCAACCATGAATTTTATGTTTTCGACAAAATTAGAAGAACGCCTATTCAAAGTTTTACAGCTAAAGCTAAAACTACTGCTTGACAGGCAGAAATAACATAAAATAGACTTTGGCAATATTCAATACAGGGAGATCAAATCATGCAATAATTTTGAAATCAAAAGATTAATTGTTCTTCAGCAAAAGGCACTTTGCAAATCATCACAAGAAAACTGGTGATAATTTTAGGTTTAAATACAGAAACGGTTCGGTTCGGTTTTGACCGGTTTTGACCGATCCGAACCAAAAACCGAACCTAAAAAATCGGTTCCTACAAAAATCAAACCGAAGTTCGGTTTTCAAACGCTCAAAACCGATCCGAACCGAACCAATTTCACCGGTTCCGGTTCGGTTCACCGGTTCCGGTTCTGTTTTGCACACCCCTACTGTCTGGAACTCGAGAAGAGTTCTGATCGTGGGCAAAAGGATCTTGCCATACACAGATTTCGGGAGGAGTTATCATCGATAAGAGGAGCTTGTCACATTTGGATTCCAGGAGGGGATTTCAGAAGGAGTCATCATCAACAAGGGGATCTTATTGCGTTCAGATTCTGAGAATGATTAATTTCAAGACGAGAGAAGCTCGTAAAAACAGATTCACTGGGGAAGTTAGGAAGAGGCGGCGACAAAGAAAAGAGAAAGTCTTACTTTGTGTTAGACCGAGTATTTTGTAACTTTGTAAACTCAGATAATTGTTTTTAATTATGGGCGTGACCCTGCAGATTTAGGGAATTGCCGAACTATATTACCAACTTCATGTCTCTTTACTTTCTTTTTTTTTTTAATTATTCATTATCACGTTTATTATCGTGTCTCACCTAGTGTTCCACGACACTGCGTAACTAATCACGATCTTTTATAAATAAATAATAGTAATTTGAGTGTGTAAGCCCGTCACAAATGCTTAGCCTATATCGTTTATGGATCAGGCTATTAGGACGATATACAAAACTTCTGCTTCCACAAATGCTTACTTAAGTTTCTCTTGCTTATACTTCGTTTCTGCCGAGGCTTATAACGACCTGTGGTTGCTGATATGTTCTTTGTCTCTGAAAGTGGGGTAAATATCTTTTTATCAACTGGAATTGTTCTTTTTTAGCTTATCTGACTTTGCTAACGCATTATATCGAGCGTCTTTGAGATATTGGATCAAAACCTCTTAAGGCTGAACAAAATTAAAAATCCAGAAAGTTGGCCAAAGTCAAAGACTAATATTTACAAAATTCAAACTAGAATAAACAAAAAAAACCTCCAATCTGTGGTATCTGAAAAAAAAAAAAAAAATGCAGCAGACGAGAGTAGACAAGCTTGAGTTGGTTGAAGGAGACGAGGCCTTGACGAAGGAAATTCTTCATCTCTAAAGCCATCGAAAACTTGAATGAGATTTGGCCAGTTGAAACAATGAACCAATTAAAGTTATACAGAAAAACACAAATATTTTGAACGATCATAGCATTTCTCACTAGCGAAAAGCAAACAGATATTGGACATCACATAACATAAACCATAAACAAATTGCTAAGTTTATTACACAGCTACATTTCATTTTCAACATGAGAAACAACGAGAGTTGTATTAGAGGTGGAATCCGTTCGGAGAAACAAAATTTAACTAATTATTTAGGTACGATTCAGTCTAATTTTAATTTTTAAAAAATGCTTGTCTTGGCTACGTAGTATGTCCGAGATTAAAAAATGAATATATATACGTGTGTGTGTGTGTGTGTATTTTGGAAGAAATAGTGAAGGTGATTAAGTTTACTTCGGAATAAATTGCAAATAAAATTTACAAATTATTTTTTTGGTAAATTTATTTTTCATTAATTTATTGTGTTATGAATTTAATGTATGATTAAAAGTAAAATTAATTACAATTTTTTTTTTTTTTAAATTGCAGTGAGCTGTTCCCACTGTTCATCCACTGGAGTCCCTCAGTCCCAACCCTAACCAAATCGCTCTCTTTCGATGTTTGACCTCGTTGACGTCGCAACGTTCTACTCTTCCTGAGCTGTCTTGCCCTATCTCAAATGGCCTCGAGCATCCGGCTTCACCACTCCTGCCTGCTCTCTCCTTCTTCGGCATTTCCCAGTAAACAACAGACCTGATTTTCTCTTGATCCATCTGAATCACACCCTTGCTGATTTCTTCAAATGTTTCGGAAGACTCGTCCCGCGGCTTCCGCCGCCGCCGACACCCACTCCTTTTCTTCTCTAGCTTCTCCTCCAAATGGTAAACTTTCATCTTTATTCACACTGCCGCCAAAGCCACCTTCTTCAAATTCCAGAAATCCATCTCTTTTCACAATCCCAGCTGAAACGACGTCCTCTTGTCCAGATAATTCGCTTTATGAACCAAAAATTGGGGTTTCGATAGCAAGACTTCAGAAGTTCTTTCAAACAAACTGCAAGTCCCGCGATGTGAGTGCGGATGAAGCGTTTCGCTTCTTCCATCGAATGGTTCAGATGGAACCTAGGTTTCCTTTATATTCATTCAATCTCTTATTAAGTGGGCTAGCTAAGAATAAGCGCCATTCTGATGTCCTCTCATTTTACGGTAAAATGAATTCTGCCGGGCTAACTCCGAATTTTGTTACGCTTAATATTTTACTTAATTACTTCTGTAATGCAAATCGATTATGCGATGCTTTTCTGGTTATGGGAAAAATTGTGAGGAAGGGTTATAGTCCAAATATCAAGACCTTCAATTCTTTGATTAAGGGGTTATTTATTGGGAGTAGAGTTGATGATGCAGTCCAGTTGTTTGTAAGATTTGACAAGTTTGGCTGTCGTCCAGACATGATTACTTGCATTACTTTGATTAGTGGGTTATGTAAATCAGGAAATACAAGTAATGCTCTTAGATTATATGAAGAAATGGTTAGTGGGAATGATCAATATGGTATTAGGTGCAAACCAGATGTTATTAGTTATAATTGCATTATTGGCGGCCTTTGTAAAGAGGGGAAGGAAGATAAGGCTATGGAACTATTCTTAGAAATGCAAGAAAGGGGATTGTGTCCCAATGTCTTTGACTCTAATGAATGGTTTTTGCTGTGTTGGAAAGTGGAATAAAGCTATAAATTTGTTGAATGAGATGCTGGATCGAGGAATCCGACCTGATGTGGTAACATTTAATGTGTTAATAGGTGCACTTTGCAAGGCAGGAAAGATGGAAGAAGCCAACGGGTTATTAAAAATGATGATTGAGAGAGGAGTGAATCCTAGTAACTTTACTTATACCACGTTGATGAATGAGTTTTGTTTAGTGGGGAATCTAAGTACTGCATTGAAATTATTTATTTCCATGCCAAGTAGAGGTTGTGAACCCGATGTTATCGACTACAATGTGCTAATCAATGGATATTGTAAGAACTCAAAAATAGAGGATGCTTTAAATCTTTACAGTCAAATGCTTCAAAATCAAGTCAAGCCAAATAGAATAACATATAATACTCTATTGAGTGGTCTTTTTCAGATAAGTAAGGTTGATGATGCAAAGAAGTTATTTGCAAATATTCAAGCTAATAGGTCGGGTTCAGACACATATACATTTTGTACATACATAGATGGATTTTGTAAAAATGATCGCATTTTAGAGGCATTGGAGTTTTTTCATAAATTAGAAAGTTCTAATATTGAACTAGACATTCGTATTTTTAATTGTCTCATTGATGGGTTATACAAAGCAGGGAAGTTCGAAGCTTCGTGCAAGCTTTTCAGCAGGCTATCTGAAAAAGGTGTGAGGCCTGATAACGTGACCTATAATGTGATGATACAAGGCCTGTGCAAGGAGGGGCAACTAGAGAAAGCAAATGGTTTGTTTCTCAAGATGGAAGATCAGGGTATCTCTCCTGATATAATCACTTACAATATAATTTTGCATGGTTTTACTGAAAATAGTCAGTTTGAGAAAGTAGTTGAATATCTTCAAAAAATGATTGAGAAAAAGGTCTCCCCTAATATTGGGACTCGTTCCATTGTTTTTGACTTACTTTCGAATGACGAGAAGTATCGTGATTGTTTGCACATGATTCCAACATTTCCCGTAGAAGATACATGATTTAAATGAAAATTGGAGGTGGGAAAAAATCTCAATTTGAACCTTCAGCTGGAAAGAAATGGACTTGATTTTGAACAATGGACTGTAACTATAACTTGCAGATATAGTTAAATGATGTTTTATCGGCGGTCATGCTGTGTAAGAAATCATTTACTGAGTAGTTCTATTAGTTCCTATTCACATACATTAAGCCTCATTGAAAAACCGCTCTTGTTACGTGATTAATTAGGACAAATCGATCTACATTTCTCATGGGATCTCTCTTAAAACTGATGTTGATATTCTATTTGGGGGACTGTGCAAAGCCCTCATTACTGCTGGAAGTCCTTTAAGCTAATTGATAGAACATCTCTCCTTACTGATGAATCTCAAGACATGGTACAAGTCAATGTATTATTGCAGGTATGAAATCTCATATTAGCCTTACCAAGTCCATTCTTTAAAAATGCGAGCTTTATTTTCATGCAATGAATGTATCTTTTGATTGGAGAACCTTACTTGATACGAATGTTTTTTTTTTTTTCTGGCCTTGCAGATGGACATCAAATATTTATCATCCTTGTAATATTATTGTTAGAGCAGGCAAAACAATGAAAGGCTTTAAAGAAAAACGAGGGTAGCATGACAGTGTTCCCACAAAGGTAATTCTAGTACTACTTCTCATACTCTCTAAATGGATTTACAGTCATAGAAGCATTGATTAACCAAATTCTAATAAGAGTTAAAAAGAGTTGTCAATTGTTTTTAGTTTTATAGTGAAACACGAAGAAAACTTGAATCAAGTTATTGCTTGTGAAGAAGACTTCATTTTGAATCATAGACTTGATTGTCGTCACTGGATTGCCACTTTTCTTTGTTCTTGCTTAGTGTAATTATCGATGAAGCAATATAGTGTCTTGTTATTGTTTTTCCAACCTATCAACTCCAAACCATTCATAATGTTAGAAAAATACAGCACATTCGAATATAGTTGTTGATTCTCCCAAAGTTCATCGAGATTTTACAGAAATCGTAGACGAAAATTTATGTTAACTTCACATCATTCATAATGTTTATGTTTTGGTTAAGTTTGTTTAACTTGGAATTTGTCCATGACAATTCACAGGTGGTGGCACACCTTAGGTGGACCTTCTAATGCAAGTATCTAGTCATAATTACTATCTGTACTACAAACAGAGCCCACGGCGACAATACATCTTGCCCTTCCTGTGAGTGTCAGTTCCGGTTTGGGACGAACTGGGTAACAATGGCGCACTAGAGTTTCCGATTTCATGCATTTGATGCTTTCAAGGTAGTCATGGTTAAGCTCCATACTCCCTCACTCCCTTTATGCAACGCACAATAGAAAGATTATACATCCAATTATAAAAAAAACAGCACCAATATGTAACATGAAAAAATCTTTTTTAAGAAAAAATGAAATTTCACTGTAAATCAAAATAAAAGTAAATTTTATAATTCAAATTTCTATAAATTTATAGAAAAAAGCTAAACCTTAAAATAGATTTATATTCCAACACTGTTGGCCCGCGTCACCGAACACTAACACGTTATGTTTTTCTTCCCTCGTGAATATTTAACGCAGTTTCGATGTCGTTACCAGCATGATTGTGGAAATGATTCGGGATTTGGGGAAGTTGAGTCTCTCCAGTCTGCTGCTTTTGAAACAAGGATATCGCCATTGCAGGAATATCTCACTCTTTAAATTGGATCTGGTGAATACCACTCTATCTTCTTTTCCCTTGACTGCTCATGTAAGTGTTTTTATTTGCTATTAACAGGCCATCCATCACACTTTCAGGAACTCCATGGAAGAACCTCCAAGTTTCAGAGGCTTTGCGTATTCCCCAACCACTTGTGCACTCCGAAAGACTACAACCCATGAAGATCGATCGCTGGAACTCGAAGGTCGGATTTGGCGGGTGAAAACAAGGTCTCCAGGCGGTTAACAAGGCCCTTAACTCCCCTTTTGTTTCATCAAATTCCTTCACTTCCTCCCTGTCACAGCAATCCAACAGGGTGAATTCCATTTTCTCGTTTAGGAACTAAAAGTTTCCAGCTTGTTGTTTCTTCTTTCCTCTGCTTTTTGACAGTCTAGAAAGAGGTGACAATAAAAAACAATGAGCAAAAGAACAAACTTCGTCCATTAAACCAGAAATAAATTACGCATTAGATCCCACTGCTTGAACCAACACCATGAATCCTTTAGAGAAATGTGTATTCCTTGAATAGTTAGCCTCACTTCCTGTAAAAGAAAGTTTATAGAGAGGGTTAAGTCTGTCCTATTTCAGTCCAACACTTCAAAAAAAAGTGAGAAGACGCCTTGAAACATACATTAAAAATGTCAAACCGGTTGGCGGATTTTAATGGATTTGTGTTGTTCTTAGCTGAACTTGGACTATGAGTTGTTTCCATCTAAAATTTTGTGATTATGCTCACCGTTGTAGATTAGATTGACATCTTGGTAACGATATTTGTATAATTTTTTTGTCTTTTCCCAGCAAAGCATAGCAGCCATTGCGTAGCTATCAGGTTTCAAGTTCTACTAGTTCCTAGATGAATAATTATTCCTTGAATAATTTTTTTTTTTGTCTTCCATCTTTAATTTACCGTCCTACTATAGTTCTACTAGTCCCTAGATGAAATGCATGAACAAATGAACTAGCTTTTGTAAATTGTAAAGTGAGTTTGAGCCAATCGACAAGTATAAACACTTGTGTTGGGACGAAAACAATAGGCAAATGAAGATTCAAAAGCAAATTGAAACATGCACTGAATAACCAATAGAACATCATAATTGACATGAAGAAATTTAAAGCCAATTTTTTGTTTGAGTTACTTCTCTCAATAGAGCCTATGAATGTTGGTAGGGGTGGGCAGACCCGAAACCGAACCGAACAACCGAACCGAACCGAACCAAAACCTCGGTTTCACTTATACTAGTTCGTGTTCGGTTTGTGTTAGGGTCGGGTTCACTTTACTAGTTCGGGTTCGGTTCGGTTGGCAGTCAAACCCGAACCCAACCCGAAAAACCGAACTCTGAAGTTGCACAAATATTTGGGCTTAGAGTTAGGGCGTCGGGATTGGAACTCGGGATTGATTTTCGGCTTAGGGCAGACGACGCCTCGGCGACGACAGACGACTCCTCTCCTCGGCGACGACAGACGACTCCTCTCCTCGGCGACAGACTACCGGCGACTCCTCGACGAAGCGACAGACGACCGACGAGACGACTCCTCGGCGCTCCAGCGGCAGCGACAGACGACTCCTCGGCAACAGACGGCTCCTTGGTGCTCCAGCGAGCGACAGACAACAAGTATAGAGCAGGTATTCATAGAAATTACTTGACTGTTTCGTAGAATTCTTCTGTTACCTTCAAACATTAAGTTTACTTGTTCATCAAGCTCTTTAAAGCTTTCTGGTTTAGGTTAACCTCTTTAATTTCTACACTTTCTTGGGGGTTGACACTGTTTTTAGACACATTTTAGTGTCTGAATCCAACACTAAACGTGTTACCACACCATTGGTGAATACTTTTACTTGCATGACATGTGAGACAACAATAATAGGAAGATATTTTCTTATTACTTGATGCTCAATTTTATCTCGAGCACCAATTTTGACCTCCTCCCTAACTTGCACAGTTGCACGTGCATAACTCTTTATTCACTTATTTGATTCTCCTAATTTTTTCACAAGTTAGTTTATTTAGAATATTTATTTAATAACATAAAATGGTTTGGAATTCTAACTACAATAGTTTGTACATTTACTTCCAAACATAACACTCTCCATTATAATTCATATCTCTTTGACATACATTAAATTTGCATAATTTTAAAGTTAGTTGTCAACTTAATGTGTCAATTATCATGCAAAAGTAAAGTTAGAGATATACTTTCAATTGCAAACTAAGATTTGGTTCCTTACTGGAGAAGAAGTTAGGCTCATAGATAAGAATACAGTAAAGGAAAGATATGCAAACAAAGATTACTAAAAAAAAGATTCATATGGGAGACTCTTCGAAATTGTTGATCGAGAGCATTGTTTGCTGTTTAAAATTATAGGGTGTTTATTTATGTAATTGTTGCTTGCTGTGAGTCTGACTATTGATTGTGACATATTTGTGATATTTGCTATAGAATAATAGAATTGTTTGAATTTGTTTCGTTAATTGAATGATGAATATGATTGTTGTTAATTGTTTTTTTAGGATGGAAACTAATGTGAATAATAGTAATCCGAATAAAAGAAATAGATCCAATGCTTGGGATAACTTCACTTTGGATGAAAATTGTGATGAAAATGCACCTAAAGCTAGTTGTAACCACTGTGGTTAGTTATATGCATGTCATTCTGTACGAAATGGTACTTCAAATATGACCAGACATTTAAAGGTGTGTAAAAAGTATTTGTCAAAATTGGATGTCAAACAAACAACATTGCCTTTTTTAAAGAAGGAAAGTGGGGGACAATGTTCTAAAGTAGCAACATTTACTCAGATAGGGGGGCGTAAAGTGATTGCTAGCATGCTAATTAAGGATGAATTGCCTATGAGAATGGTTGAATGGGAAGGATTTAAAGAATGTCTTCAATATTTTCAAAGTTCTTTTGTTATGCCTTCTCGTAGAACAGTAGCAAGAGATATTGAAGCTATATACAACAATGAGAAAAGACAGTTGAAAGAATTTATTAGTAGAAAAAGTCAAAGAGTGAGTTTAACTACTGATACTTGGACTTCGAATCAAAATATCAATTATATGGTTGTGACTGGTCATTTTATTGATGATGATTAGAATTTGCACAAAAAAATTTTGAATTTTGTTCAAATAGAAAATCACAAAGGTGAAACCATTGGAAAATTACTTGAAGACTGTTTGTTGGGCTGAGACATTGAGAATGTTTTGACCATTACTGTTGATAATGCATCATCTAATGATGTTGCAATTTCTTGTTTGGTTAAGACTTTGCGTAATTGGCAGAGTTCGGTTGTTTTAGATGAAGAATTTATTCATGTTAGATGCTTTGCGCACATTTTAAATTTGATTGTTAATGATGGGTTGAAGGAACATCGACATTCAATTAGCAAGGTACGAAAAGCTGTCAAATATATCAAATCTTCCCCAAGAAGATTACAACATTTTAAGAATTGTGTTGATAGTTGCAAGATTGCATTTAAGGGAAATGTAACCCTGGATGTGTGCACTAGATGGAACTCTATGTATTTGATGCTAGATAATGCTGAGAAATATGAAAAGGCTTTTGAAAAAATGAGAGAATGTGACAGCAATTTCATATCAGACCTCGATGAAGAAGGGCCTCTTACAAGCGAAGATTGGGCAAATATTCGAGTATTTTGCAAGTTTCTGAAGGTTTTTTATGACTAAACTAACACTGTTTCAGCTTCATTACATGTTACATCTAATTTGTATGTTAGTGAAGTATGTCAGTTAAAGATGATCATTCAACAACATGTCATGGCTGACAATATGCTATTGAGGACAATGGCTTTAGGCATGCAGAATAAATTTGACAAGTATTGGGGCACTTATGAAAGGTTCAATATTCTTGTCTTCGTGGCGGTCCTTCTCAATCCAAGATGTAAGTCGAAACTATTAAAACACTATTTAAGCATCTTGTTTGGAATTGATAGAGTTGCAGAGCTTATGAACAAAGTGAACAATGTAATGGAAAGACTATATTTGGATTTCAAAGGTGATTCAAATGACGGATGGGGTTAAGATTCCAAAGGCAACTAATATTGCAACCTCTACCTTCTTTGACAATTCTCTAGAGTTTGATAGTTCTATTAATATGTCTGAAATTGATGAATATATGACCGAGAAACTTGAAAAATACTCAGATAGTTTAGATATATTGACATGGTGGAAGTTGAATGGCCACAAATATCCGATTCTGAGCAAAATAGCCAAAGGTGTTTTCGTCATTCCAATTTCGACCGTCGCTTCAGAGTCCGCATTCAGTTGTGGTGGTCGTATTGTGGACTCATCGCGTACATCTTTATTACCAACGACGGTGGAAGCTATTATTTGCACTCAAAGTTGGATCCGTTCTAAGAGTCCAATTTTGTCTGACAGTGATTACAAAACTATTGATGAAGGTACTTCATTTATTTTATATGAACTATTATATTGCAAATATTATTTTTATTCTTACTAGTCACTAGTTTCATATTATTGAATTTTTGTTGTAGAAATTGATGCTTTAACTCAAAGGAATGAAGAAAAAGAGAAAGATATTATCGAGTTATAGCTAAGGTACGAATTACGATTAAGCAATTTGATCAATTTTTAAAGATTTTGCATGACGCTTTATCATTTTTGTTGTGCATTCTTAGAAAGCTGAGCTTAAGCCACCGGTTGTGTTTAAATGCCGACATGGTCTTACTAATCGTTTCTATTTCTTCATTTGTTTGAAGGTTATTGCTTTGCTATTAACGGCAACTGTTTGGAACTAGTTGGATGAGAGCCTCCTTCAGCCCAGATTGTCAATACGCATCAGCTGTGTACGGAGGAAGTGGCGGAATAATGGGTCAGTTGTTGGAGCTAAAAGCATGGTTTGAAGAGCAAAGAAACCTATCATTTCTATTCTTGCTCGGCTCTTATTGTGTGCGATATGGAATGTGTGAAGGTCGGAAGAAATCCTCCTGACTCTACACCATGGTTCTGTAATGTGAGTGTTTATTCAAGGCCTCTTCATTTCTTCTCTTTTGGCTTAGACTTGCTAACACATTAACTGATAATTTGATGGAGATCGATTCTGATGCTTGTTCTTTGATGAATTCTCTGTTTTTTCAGCCTTGAGTTTTGGTGATTTCTGGTGGGCTTGTTTCATGTTCTCACAAATTAGAAGAAATTCACTGTAAATTTAAAGAAATTAAATCAAGAATCAGATCTTGACTACAAGTTTATGGATATGTTTGGAAGTTGGGAGGTTGAAATGATCTGAAATTCTATTGAACTCACATAAATTTCTGTTTTTGTCACTAAAACAAGCTTTTCTTTTGGAATAAATTTGTTTTGTAGAGTACCGCCCAAGACGTACTACACATTATTTTATACATTTGATGTTTACTGTTTACAGGTCTGAACCGACTTGACCCGAACTGAACCGAACCGAATTTTTTGGTTCGGGTCTGTTTTAAGTTATTCAGGTTCGGGTTCGGGTTCAGAAACCTGAACCCGAAACCGAAAAGGTTGGTTCTGTTCGGTCCAAAACCGAACCGAACCGAACCGAAGATTGCCCACCCCTGAATGTTGGTAGTATTAACATTAATTTTTATGATAAATTTTTTTTCACCCAGTGGAAATCTCAAATTGTATCTTTGAAAATTTTCGAATGCATGAATTAAGAGAATCAAGACCTTGATTAAATGAAAAAAATTAAGTTCACAAAAATATTAATCAATGAAAATAAATAACAATCTCGTAATCACTAGAAAAAGAAAATAAATTAGAAACAAGAAGATGAGAAGAAAAGCCCCGCACCTCATTCGAACATGATTGTCCAACGAACAAATGTTGAATCACACAAACAGATAAGATTGTGTTGTATTTTCTAATTGCAAAGAACAACAGTATGATATTTAGCTTCTCACAGGACGAAGAACCCACCACCCCCAATCAAATATCATTCAAGTCCACAAAAACCACTCAACTTTAAAAAAAAAATCATTTGCAGTAGATATGATCCTTTTACAAGTTTACATAATTTTTTGCAGAAAGTTTGCTCCTTGTCATTGTCAGTTCTATAAATTTTGTTCTTGGGCAGTACTAAATAAATGACCAGTTGAATCTGAACTTTTGGAAGTACTAAATTTTACCAGTAATCTTTGCAGGAACATAAACCGTCAACAAAACGATGAAATCTGTTGTTATCCCTTACAATGATCTCTCTATTTACTAGCGGTCGGAACGTAACCAACTACTTTCGTTTCTTGGTTTAATTCATCAAGCATTGCATAAATCTTATCTGATAAGGGGTGTGACTCGTCTCCAACAAGAAATTCATGAACTATCCACCTACTTCAATCCAAGATTCCAAGTGCACCCACGTATTTTCTGCAGTCCTTTCTTCTTCATGGTTGATTGTAGTCTGTCTTTCTGCTTCATCCCATCTCTGACCTATTGAGTAAATATTTGATGAAATAATATAATTTTTCGAGTTCCATAGTTCAAGCTCAATAAGCTGCTTTAAAACATGCTCTGCCAATGCCAATTTGGTATCTCTATGCAGTCGACATCCATTTAACAATGCTCTCCACACAATAGCTTTAGCCTCCATTGGCATTTGTTTAATCAAGTTATGAGCCTCCAATAATAGCTCTGAGCGGCCAAGAAGATCCACCATACATCCATAATGCTCAATTGATGGGTTCAAAGAAAAGACACTTCTTATGCTATTGAAATATCTACGACCATCATCAAGCAGCCCCGCATGAGTACAACCACAAAGCAGGCCAATGAAAGTATTTTCATCTGGACAAATTCCATATTTCTCCACAAGACCAAATGCACATTCACATGGCCATTCATAGAGAGCCCGGTTATCATTACATTCCAAACAACAAGGTCTCTACCTTTCATTCCTTTGAAGATTTCCCACGCTCGACCCATGCTCCCACATTTTGCATACATGTCTATTAAAGCTGCGCCAAGAACAACATTTTTCAAATACTCCTCATTTATTACGCTTCTAGCCCAATCTCCTAGTTCTAAAACTCCTAACTTTGCACAAGCAGAAAGAAATCTAACCATTGCATAGCTATCACGTTTTAAGTTCTCTAACCGCATTTGGAAGAAAAGATTCAAAGCCTCTTTAGGGTGTCCATTAAAAGCATAACCTTGGATCATGGTGGTCCAAGAGACAATATCCTTTTCTGTCATCTCGTCAAATATCTTTCGTGCTTGAATCAGATTTCCACATTTAGTGTACATATCCAACAAACATGTAGCCACAAAAACATTCATTCCCATGTCACTCTTTGATATGTACTCATTAATCCATTCGGAACATATAAATGGCTTGTCTATGTTGACCATCATCGATATAACCAGTAATTATAGCAGTCCAAGATACAATGTTACCTGTACCTTTCAGCGTCTCCTTTGGGCTAGGATACAAGTTTAAGTCCAGCTTATTACTAGAAGGAATGAGCCCGACTCATCAAGTAAATGCCCATCCCTGAACTTGGAAGCACTGTCGGACAATGTACCTGCAATCATATGATCTCCCAAGTCACAGTAGTAAAAGAAATGATAAAAATAGACAAATTTACGCGTCACAAATAATGAGGCGAGAAACCATAGCTACTAAAGTCAAAGGAGTTGCAGCCACCATCAAGCACACAGGCAAAGCCATGGTGGTTAAAAAACACCTGTCTATCACATGTTGTCGTCGGTCTGATGAGCTCGGGACTTGTGTGATTTGGGTCATCTGCATTTCTCCATCTGGAGTAGCTACGCCTCTTGCGAACGAGGTTGAAACCGTCAGCTGTGATTTAGCCAACTTGCACGAAATTGTGCTCAAGGGTATTGTCCGATGAGTCGGCTTACATCGGGAGCTACAATTTGGCTATGGATGGAGGTCTGACCGTGGTGAACAATAGATCTTCCTTTAATTTACCAAATCATAACGAAAAGTAGCCCATTCCATTAATTTAGAAATTCTTCACAATCTCCAATACATTATATGTCATCAAAAAAGAAAAAAAAAACAAAGGGAGAGAAGGAATTCTCTTTTTTCAAAACTTCTGCCTCCACAAATGCTTACTTAAGACTCCAGCCTACCCCAACAGCAGCTCAGTATACAGTCCGACCACACCACAAATGCTCAGCCTATATCGTTTATAGATCAGGCTATTGAGACGATATACAAAACTTCTGCCTCCACAAATGCTTACGTCCAGCCTACCCCAACAGCAGCTCAGTATACAGTCCGACCACACCACAAATGCTCAGCCTATATCGTTTATAGATCAGGCTATTGAGACGATATACAAAACTTCTGCCTCCACAAATGCTTACTTGAGTTTCTCTAGCTTCTACTCTGTTTCTGCCGAGGCTTATAACGACCTGTGTTTGCTGATATGATCTTCGCCGGAAATGAAAGTGGGGTAAATATCCTTTTACATACTCAATCGTCCTTTTCTAGCTTATCTGACCTTGCTAACACATTACATCGAGCGTCTTCGAGATATTGGATCAAAACCTCCTAATGCTGTACAAAATTGAAAATCCAAAAAGTTGGCCAAAGTCAAAGACTAATATTTACAAAATTCAAACTAGAATAAGCAAAAAGAAAAATATAATGACGTTTTGGACCAACTACCTCAAATCTTTGTGGTATCGGCAAAAAAAAAAAAATATGCAGAAAGCTGGCTAATCATTATAGTAATAAATGTGTTCTCGATCGAAGATTAGTAATCATTATACTAAACATTTACCAGTAGCAGCCGAATGTATTTCCTCCTCGCTGTTCACAACAGCGTTTCCTCGCCCATCATAAGCAAGACTTTTGCTCTGAAGAATCAGAGGATAGCCCAATAGGTTGCCTGCTCTCCTTGCTCCTTCGAGATCATCTATCTATTAACGTGAAACCATTACTGATATAAAAATAAAAACCCTGTTCGACAAAAAGAGCTGAATTATACAATCAGGGTACCTGTATGAACTCAGGAAGTGGAATCGCATGCTGGGATAAATGGACTTTTTGAAGATATTTTAATTTTATTTTAGTATTTTATAAAAATATTATAATAAATTTAGAAAATCACGAAATTTTTCTATTATCTACCCATGATAAGTTGAACATGTAGAAAATTTTTCAAATAAATCAAATATCGTTTGGTATTTTTTTAAATTAATCTCAGTTTCTTCTTTACTTTATAAATTAATATTTAAAAAACTACCGAACGATATTTAATTTATTTGAAAATTTTTCTACAGGTTCAACCTATCATTTTATAAAATTTGTATGATTTATTATAATATTTTTATAAAATACTAAAATAAAATTACAATAAATCGTACATGTGTTAGACAATCACAAAAATTTTCAGATTATCTTCTCATTAAGTAGTGAATATCTGATAAAAATTTCAACTGAATCCAAAATCGTTTGGTAGTTTTTTAAATAAGGGTTTAATGAAATTGTTGATAGAAAGTCAAAACTGATAACAGAATTAAAATACGATTTTTTAGTACATGAGCGAATTGAAAAAAAAAATATATAGTACATAGTTCAAATTGATAACTACCCTTTAATTTATTTTCTCACGAAGCTTACCTCTTTATGTTTAGTGGATTGTCGTTTGAGTTCCAATTTCATACAAAAGAAAAGATCTTTCCATGATTGAGAAGCGCAGACGGATTGAGGGCAGAAGGTAAAAGTAGAGCCCCATTTCCATTAATTTAGAAAATTCTTTAGAATCTCCAATACATTATATGTCATAAAAAAAAATTGCAAAACCAAGGAGAGAAGGAATTCTCTCTCTACAAAACTACTCCGTTTCTCTGTCGAGGCTTATAACTAACTACCTGTGTTTGCTAATATGATCTTCGCCGGAAATGAAAGTCGGATAAATATCCTCTCAAGGAAGCGAATCGTCATTTTCTAGATTATCTGACTTTCCTAACACACTATTTCGAGCGTCTTCCATGTATTGGCTCATTCTGCACATGTTATGAAGACATCACGAACTTATACTACAATAGCTAGTCTACAAGACCTGCCGAGCAAAAGGAGAAACTACCTGGCACATAAAATAGAGTCAGCAATTCCCAACATTTGTACAGCCAGCAACCCAGCATTGGTCGAATTGTTTATTGCAACGGTGGCAACCGGAACGCCCCTTGGCATCTATAAAAGAAAGCAAAGTTGAAAGAGATATCGAGTAATCAACGTTGGAGAACTTGAACCAATAAGAATGAAATGAAAAACAGGTAATATTAACCATATCTGGTCCTATAATCAAATATTTGTAATGCGTGCCATAATATATGCTCTTAAAGCAACAAACACTAATCAAATTAAGGAACAAATATCCAATAATAATGGCAACTTTTCAGATAAGATTCCCCTCCAAGTTTCCATAGTTCATGTTGTATGCTCAACTTTTACATTTTTGCAACAGCGAGATTTTCGCAAAATCTAATTACCTGAACAATTGACAAGAGTGAATCAATCCCATCCAAAACTGAAGCTCGGACCGGAACGCCAATAACAGGCAAATGGGCAAGTGCAGCAACCATTCCTTGGGAAGAAAAAGCTTATTAGCCTCTTGTCTGCATCAGCTAAATATGGGGTGCCTATTATGTTTAATTTACCGGGTAAATGGGCCGCACCACCAGCACCTGCAATGATAATCTCAAGACCTCGCTCTCGAGCAGAGGAAGCATAAGAGAACATCAAATCAGGCGTACGATGAGCGGACACTATCCTTATCTGATGATCGTATAAAATAATCGAGATTATTGACATAAAAAGGCTCAAACTTATAGAAAATATGAGGTGTAACCCCCCAATGTTTACCTCATAAGGTACGTTAAATTGTCGAAGTATTTCTGCCGCAGTCTTCATTACTGGATAATCGGAATCGGACCCCATGATGATTCCGACTCGGGCCCTCACTGCATCAAAAAAGAAGAAAAGATGTAGCATCCTAACTCGTGACAAAATAGAAATTAAGGGCAGAAGGTAAACTTAAGAAACTTACTAATGGTGTAGGAAGAACTTCAGGAATTGGCCAACTTATTTTCACTCTTATTTCACTAATAATTTTTTATATGAGCAAAGAATCTAATCCAACAAAATCTAACCTGCAAGCTTTTCAGGAATTTCTTCACTCAATAGTGAAACTAAAGAATCTTCCACAGTTTTCATGGATTGGCCAACGATGGTAATATGACCCATCTTTCTTTGCTTTCGCATATCTACAACGTCATTATTTGTCCTTTATTAAGCGCCAACACGAGAAAGACAAATGAATTTCTAAAATAAGAACGTAAAAAAGCAAAAGAACTTAACCTGGCTTGTTATACCAATGAACATATGCTCCTGGAATACTTAAAGCCTTTTTCATCAGTTTATTGGCTAAACAAAAACCAGTCTCCCCCTAAAAGACATAAAAAAGCAGTTTTCATCAATGCTTAATTAGTCATCTCATTCTTCAATTTTTTTATTGATACAACCTTACGACGACCCATCAACGTTTTTTCCAAATATAGCACATCTACAATACAATTACACAATTCAACTGCAGGAAACTGTCATTTATACACACAAACACACACATTTATATATACAAACCTTTCTTGTTTTTTATTTTTCTAAATAAATTACCCATCCATATGAACTTTTCCAGACTTATTGAGAAAGAGTCTTCCTCCTCAGCCTTACCGAACTCGATCAAACTAGTTTACAAAGATGGGGAAGATCTACCACAAGGATCTTATAAAATACCTTTTTGGTTTATTTTATCACACAGGGTGAACTTGTTAGAAATGAAACTTTTTATCCACTTTTTAAAAGAAAAAACCTAATTAGATGATTTGGAGTTAGATGTGAGATTTAACCATAAATTGTACACTAATAATCTTATTAGAAATGGAAATGAATTTGCAGAACCAAAAGAAAAATTTCACCTCTTCTTCGCCTAGTATATTATACATGATGGCTGCCCCTGTTTTCATTGATGGATCCCCAAGTGGCAGACCAAGAACAGCCCGCAAATGCTGTTCATATTGTGAGCTGTAGCACGATTCAATTGTGTGATGACCACTATTGTGAGGTCTTGGAGCAACTTCATTGAGTAAAATCTGAAAAGCAGCAAAAAAATGAAAAGACAGCAAGAAAGAGCTTCAGAAAAAAGGTAGAGAGGACTATGAACTCTGAATTAATGTAGAAAAAGACCACAACCTGACCATCATCTGTCAAAAACAATTCAACAGCAAACACCCCAGCACCTTCTAATGAGCTAATAGCTTTAAAGGCAACATCAGTGGCACGTTCCCTGACCTCCCACGAGATATTAGCCGGAGCTTTTACTATGTGACAAATATTTTCCCTAAAAGCTCAATACCCTTGGTAAGTTGTCGAGATAAATATTTATATATGGTCAAAGAATGCCAATATCTCAAGAATTTATATCCAACGAGAATGAAAAAAAAAATGTAAAGATGAGTAAAGATGACTTCCAGACTTACTTGTGGATAGTTTCAACAACAGGGTAACACAAGACTGAATTGTCTCTTCCTCTCACCACAATGACAGAGAGCTCCTATTAGAACAAAAAAAAAATACAGTTTTTTGAACATGTGATAAGAAGTTAAGAAATTAGTAGATAAAAAGTTAGTAGGAGTTGGTAGAAATGAAGGGAAGCAGTTAGTAGAAGTTAATACAGGTTAAAGGAAGTTAATAATATACTTGTAACTTGGTAGTATAAATAGGAGATATGAATAGAAAAATGTATGTGTAATATGAAAAATTCTAGACTGAGTCAGTCTAGAGGAGAGATTGCTTGGAGTCTCGAAGTTTCAAAGTATTTGTAATTCTATATTATTTTGAATAGTAAAAGTGTTCATTGCTGTGATTCAGATTCCTATCAACATGTGCCTTGAATTAAACAGGAAAATGTTAAAAAAAAAGTATAACTCAAAGAAGTTTATGATGTGCCCAATAACCTTCACAAAGCGTGCCCATTTCTCGACATATAAGCCACGATCAAAACCTCCTAGTGCTGGACAGAATTGAAAGTCAAAGACTAACATTTACAAAATTCAAATTAAAATAAGCAAAAAGAAAAATATATTGACGGTTTGGACCAACTTCATCAAATCTACCTGGTATCGACAAAAAAAAAAAAAAAAAAGATGCCGAAAGCAGGCTAATCATTATATTAGCAAATGTGTTTTCAATAGAAGATTAGTAATCATTATATTAAACATTTACCAGTAACAGCAGAATTTATTTCCTCCTCGCTGTTCACAACAGCATTTCCTCGCCCATCATAAGCAAGCCTTTTGCTCTTAAGCATCAGAGGATAACCAAATAGGTTACCTGCTTTCCTTGCTCCTTCAAGATCGTCTATCTATTAACGTGAAACCATTACTGATATAAAAGAAAAAAGAAGCCCTTGTTTGATAAAAAGAGCTGAATTATACAATCAGGGTACCTGTATGAACTCAGGAAGTGGAATCGCATGCTGGGAGAAATGGACTTTTTGAAGATATTTGTCCTATAATAGGAAATCATGAATAGACATGTATAATTACCTCTTTTCAACGAAGAACAAACTAAAATCTCAACTTTAGATTTCAAAATTAACCTATTTATGATCAAAGTCAAAGACAAAGAGAGACATGCCTGAATTATTCGGATAGTTGATGCTTTAGGCTGACAATCTACTCCTTGTTGTTCAAGAATCTCTAGAGTTGCTGCATCAACATGCTCTATTTCAACTGTCAATACTCCACATCTGACACTCAAAAGGAGTAGTTTGGAAAAGAAAACAACCAAAAATGAGGTCGGTAGAAAATTTAACATTAGATGATGATACATAAAAAAAATCTCAAAAATCAAAACCTCTTTGCAAATTCTTGAACCGTAAGACTATCGTCAAAACTTCCAACCATATGATGATATGCGAGTGAACTAGCAGGACAATTCTCAAGTGGGTCCAACACGATTACTTTAATGGCCATCGTTGCAGCTGCTTGACATAGCATGCGACCCAATTGGCCTCCCCCAAGAACACCAACAATCGTTTCAGAAACTCCATGGACAGGAGTGTTAGCGTCATTTTCCCTGCACAAATAAAATACATTTTTTGATTCATTCGTCACAACTTTATCATTCGTTTGGCGAGATTATATGAATTTGTGACGAATTAATAAAAAAAATGCTTGTTATTCGTACCATTTGTGCAGAGAATTATGGGAGTTATTGCTCAATCCTAGACAAACAGGGTTGCCTCGATCATGCTCGTTGATCTCAGAAATACACAACTCCTGAACTTTGTCTACAGAATTAAACAGAAATAAAAGATCAAAACGCCATGATCAGAAAACATTTTCTTTTTCCTGAAAAATATAATTATCTCACCATTTTCTGGGCTAGCCTGGCTTTCAACAGTAAGCGGCCTTCGCGACAGCGAAAGATGGGGAAGAGAGCTGGTAAAAAGCTTTGCTTTTCCAAGAAGAGAGGATTTTTGCGAACGGGTAAGAGCTAGTGACTTGTTGGGTGAAGAAAATGATCTGATTTTATGGTCGCCTAATTTTACAGCGGCAGAGATGCCTGTCGCAGCAAAGGTTGAGGAAGACATGTATATTTTCTCGGTGGAGCGTTCGGTCTGACCAATTGAAAAGCAAAACCCAAAACCCGAAACCCAGACTAATCTTGTAAATACTTTATGAATTTTTCTCGCCTCTGTCGACGCGGGCTCTCCGTCGTCCACGAGACGAAAGTAGGCGGCACTCGGGCGGTGGTCGCAACTGAGTGTTGTGACTTGTGAGTGAAGTATTGAAATATTAGGAAATTAGGGCTCAGAACTGACCAAACCGGGGGTTTTTATGTGAAAATTGGCTGGCTTTTGTTTTTAAATTTAAATCTCAATTTTTAACCATCCAAAGTTTTGAATCAGTCAAACCAAAATGTGAACAGTTAATCTCAACTATTAAAAAAAAAAAAAAAAAAACCGAATTTTGATTATTTAAAATCTGAAACTGACCTAAATCCGACCAAATCGATTAGTTTGGGTCCGATTGACCAATTTTGGTTCAGTTTTGAACACCCCTAATTAACACGAATTAGTCCGAGCTAGAAGTTTATTGTACACATTTTAAGCAAATATATCTCCTTATGGTTATCGTAAAAACAAATGAAGTTTTGTTACGTGATCTTAAATGCTAGGCAATTTTAGAGAGAAATAACAAGTTGGTTAGGAAATCGACTTTTAAAGTTTAGGTATTGTGGCAAAAGTCGCCTCTTACGTTGGGTTTTCAACTTTTTTATTTTTAAAAATCATCAAAATCATTATATTAAGAGTCGTTTTTCTCTAGAAATCTTTATACATAAAAATCACGTCACAAAAATGTAATCTATTTGACGACAATCATAATAAAGAAGACTCAATTGCTAATGTCACTAAATTCAGAAGTTATTTGCTTAAAAAAACAAATAACTACGTATTTTCATAACTAAATTTAGTGTTATATCATGTGAGAGGGTAGAACTCATCTTAAAAAGTTAGGTCATAGGGAGAGAAAATCTCCCTCATATAAATATAAATTACATGCTCAGCCAAGACGATGTGAAACAAATACAATTATAAATAATTTATACTTAATTTTGTTCTTGCCCCGTTGTCATGCTACTAACATAGAAAAAAAGGGACGGAGAAAGAGACGTATTTGATGATCAGTTTGGTAGCGCACTTTGATGAGAAATGGTTTGACTTCTGATAATTCTTGCTTGAAAACAAAAATTACAGCAAAAACTAACTTGCATGAGACTGGAATAATTCAGCAAGTTTGAGTAGCAAAACCAGAATGTCCGCCTGAAAATACCCTAATCCATGGAGTTGACTAGAAAATAGCCACTATCTATATTCAAATATGTCAAGCTTTATCACCGAACAATCTCTATGATTAACTCTAAAGAAAGCTTCACAACTTTTAAGACCAAACAGTCAAAACCACCAGTCTCGATCCCAATATCAAACCATCAACTTCATCTTCCCCAACTCCATCGATTGAGACCAAGCTCCGCCGCAGCCATGGCGCTGGAGCTTTACTGGTACGATTTCGTCTGTTTCGGCATTGTTTCCGTGGCCTTTCTCTGCGCTTTATGGGTGATCTGGAGAAAAGAAGGCGGCGGTTCGAAAGGTGGCAGCGGGGCGATATACGAGAGCTTGTTGGTGGCTCGATCTGACGTCGATGTCTACGTCAGCGTACTCCCGAACGGCCATGTGAGCAACTCGCAGCTCTGGTCTAGTTGCTGGAAAGGCGTGCACCCTAAATGGCTTTTGGCCACCCGCTTTATTTCCTTTGCGGCAATGGCTGGCTTTCTCTCCTGGGATGTCGTCGATTGGGACGCCTCCATTCTTCTGTACTACACCGAGTAAGCTCAGTTCTTCCTTCCATTGCAGAGATTTTGATGTAGATTGATCCAAAAGTGGGTTTTCCTTCGAGCATTTACTTTCACAAATCCTTCATTTTCTTCTCAAATCGTGGCTTGAATAATTGGTCTTAGATTTTGCGTCAGTTCTTGTCTGCTTACAGCTGAAAATGTATACGATCTGCAGGTGGACTTTTCTGTTAGTCATGGCTTATTTTGCGGTATGTTCTTCGCAATCCTTTATGCAATGCTTTAAACATCAAAAACATGATTGGTTGTCTACTATACGTGCAATGATCGACGTTATTATAGTGTTAATAATGTTAACACTGATCAAGATAATTTTCAATGGACTAATCCTCTCTTTAAATATGGATATTTTGACCATTTACTGAAAAAATTCCTGGTCTGCAGCTGGGGACAGTGATATCTGCATACGGGTGTTGGGTATTTTGGAAGGAAAATCTGGATAAATGTGGAGAAAGGACTGAAATTCAAAGACGGGATATAGAGAATAGTAGAAAAACATTCCAAGTGAAAGAAATGAAGCCAGAAAGCTACTACGCTCAAGAACAGACCCAGAAAAGAGCAGGATTTGTCGGATACTCCATGCAGATTGCTTATCAGATTTGTGGAGGAGCCGTTGTTCTAACAGACATTGTGTTTTGGTGTGTAATCGTCCCCTTTCTCTCCAACGCTCATCTCGGCCTCAACCTGGTAAGTCTCTCAGTCTTTTCTCGAACATCATGGCCAAATTCAGAGCTAAGTTTTAAGAAAAATCAGAAATACCCTGCTCTGTGGAGAGGAAGACAAAATAGAGAGAGAGTTCGTGAGAGAGGAAAAAAAAAATAGATGAGTTGAGCACATTTTCTAGAAAAATATTGCAATTTTATTTTCTACAGTGCAATTTTTCTGGACTTCGTTTCGATTTGAGTTTTCACGTAAAAATTATTGGTGTTCATTTTGTTATTCTTGATATTTTTGAGATCGCACTTGCTATCATTTCTCGGTGTAATTACACGGTGTTAAAGTAATTTTTTCCAACGTACCCAACAATCAAAAATGAAATTTTAGGTCTGTCTCTTGGGTGTTTATGTTAATATTCTAGTTTCTATAATCCTTATGAAACAGAATCTGCAATCTTGTTCTTAACTTAAACATTCAATTGAGTGCGGAAGCGTACCTGAATCTTTAGCCATAGTTTTTAGTTTTGATCTTCCAAATGTAGAATTTCTTCAAGTTCCTTATTCTCTCTGTTGATGGGGATACAGAATAGAGATTCTACTTTTTACAAATGGGGACCATAACCCAATAACTGTTTTTGTAACCGTTTCAATCTTCAACAGTTACAACCTTTCGCATATTTCTAATTTGGCCCCTCATCAAATTAGAAATTCTGCATATGGTATCCACAATAATATTCATGACAATTATGTCCTTAAGTCAAATTATTTATTTCAAAATAGATCACATAACATTGACTTAATATATTTGATGACTATATACATTCATTTAATTATATAAGTGTCCCAAAATTCTAACAATCTCCCACTGGACACATATACAATATAATAAATGCTATATCCTTAGTGTGCACATGTATTGTCATCAAGTCTTAGGACATTCCAAACAATCTTGTTCATTAGTAATATTGACATAGGATCAAAGCGGTATTCGTTGTATTAATCACAACTAAACCTATCAATGATCATGTACATCAACATGACTAAATAACACAGATCAATCATGAATTAGTGACATGAAAATTACATGCAAGGTGATCTTTTCATGTCAATTTTCAACTGGTCCTTCTTAACTTTAATGAGATCAGACTTTAACCTCAATTGTACAAAGTGTAATAATTGAATAATACTTCATTTCTGATCAGAATAAAAATATATAACCAATGTCTATAAAACAAGTATCCGGATAAACAACTAATTACAAACTCCCACTCAACCTAGAGATCATCCATCTCTACAAGACCCATACGAGCAGTATGCTCATGAAAGACATTAGGTGGCAAACCCTTTGTCAAAGGATCAGCTACCATGGAGTTTGTACTTAAGTGTTCTATAGAAATTTGTCCACTTTGTACCCTCTCTTTTACAACAATGAACTTGATGTCAATATGCTTCGACTTCGTTGACCTCTTATTGTTGTTAGAATATAATACAGTTGATCTATTGTCACAAAATAACTTAAGGGGTCTTTCAATCCCTTCTAGAATACGCAGCCCTGTGACAAAGTTCTTCAGCTATATTCCATGATTTGATGTCTCATAACAAGCAACAAATTCTGCTGCCATGGTGGAGGAAGCTGTAAGTCCCTGTTTGGCACTTCTCCATGAAATGGCTCCACCAGCCAACAAAAAAATGTAGCCCGAAGTGAATCTCAAACTATCTTGGCATCCCGCAAAATCGAAGTCAAAATACCCAATGATCTCAAGACTATCTGACCTCCTATAAGTGAGCATGTAATTCCTGGTTCTCTTAAGGTATCTTATTACTCTTTTGGCTGCTTTCCAGTGATCCATACCTGGATTGCTTAAATATCTGCCTAATACACCTACTATGTACGCAATATCCGGACGCATACAAACTTGAGCATACATAAGACTTCCTATCGCCGAAGCATAAGGAATCTTTTGCATTTCTTGAATTTCAAGACTTCCTTTAGGGCATTGTTTGAGATTAAATTTATCTCCCTTAGCGACCGGGGTGTTGCCTGGTTTACAATCTTGCATGCCATATCTCTTAAGTACTTTATCGATATAGCTCATTTGTGACAATCCAAGAATACTTCGAGAACGGTCTCGATGTATCTGAATTCCTAATACAAATGAAGCTTCACCAAGATCTTTCATCTCAAAGTTTTTCGATAAAAACTTCTTGGTTTGGTGCAATAAGTCTATATCGTTTGTGGCAAGCAAAATGTCATCCACATATAAAACCAGAAATATGTGCTTACTCCCACTGAACTTGTGATACACACAACCATCAATTAAATTCTCTTCAAAACCAAATGAGAGAATTATTTCATGAAATTTATGGTACCACTGACGAGACGCTTGCTTAAGTCCATAGATGGATTTCTTTAATTAGTAAACCATATTCTTTGGGTCTCCTAATACAAAGTTTTCTGGTTGCACCATATAAATTATTTCATCAATGTCGCCATTGAGAAACGCTGTCTTTACATCCATCTGATGTAGCTCAATATCAAAATGTGCTACAAGTGCCATAATTGATCTAAAAGAGTCCTTAGTTGAAACAGGAGAAAAGATCTCTTTATAGTCAATCCCGTATTTTTGAGTAAAGCCTTTTGCCACAAGACGAACTTTATACTTTTCCAAGACGAGCTTTATACTTTTCCACATTACCGTTTGAATCCCTTTTGGTCTTAAAAATCCATTTAAAACCAACAGGTTTTGTATCTTCCGGTAATGGGACAAGTTCCCATACTTTATTGTCTTACATTGACTTATACTCTTCATTCATTGCTTCGACCCACTTTACTGAATTGGAACTTTCTATAGCTAGACAGAAGTTGATAGGATCATCTTCCATGATGCTAACATCATCTTCATGTTCCTGAAGAAATACTTCATAGACATCCGAAATAGCATTTCTTCTTTCTCTCGTGGACCGACGTAATGGCACTTGAACTTCAATTGCTTGTTCAAGAGGTTGTTGAGTTTGTAATTCTGGGAGATCAACAATGTCTTGATTTTCTGGAATTCCGATATTATCAATGACAAGAGTGGAATCTTGATCATTGTCTAAAGAAATCGGAATATGAATTAACTCCTCATTAACCATATTAGAAGTTGATTCTTCCTCAAAGACAAAGTCCTTTATTTTATTCTTCCCCCCAAACTCAATATCCTCGAAAAAGACTGCTGTACCCGTCTCAAAAATAGTTTTTAAGTTGGGATCATAAAATTTATAGCCCCTTGATCGCTCAGAATAGCCAATAAAGTAGCTGCTCACAGTTTTGGAGTCCAATTTATTCTCATGTGACCTATAAGGTCGTGCCTCAGCTGGACATCCCCAAACATAAAAATGCTTTAGATTAGACTTTCGCCCTAGCCAAAGCTCAAAAGGTGTTTTAGCAGCTGCTTTTGTTGGCACCCTATTTAGAATGTATGCTGCTGTTTTTATTGCATCACCCTAGAGTGATTCCGGCAAGGAGGAATGACTGATCATACTTCTTACCATGTCCTGTAAAGTACGATTTCGTCTTTCAGCTACACCATTCATGCTTGGAGAGCCCGGCATGGTGTATTGTGGGACGATACCACACTCCTCTAGGTATTTGGCAAAAGGCCCTGGACGTTGTTTACCTGAACCATCGTACCGACCGTAGTATTCACCACCACGATCGGACTTTATTTTCTTTATCCTTTTGTCGAGTTGATTTTCAACTTCAACCTTGAATGACTTGAACACGTCCAATGTTTGAGCCTTTTCATGAATAAGAAATATGTATGCATATCTCGAAAAATCGTCTATGAATACAAAGTAGCGTTGACCATTCCAAGAAGGTGTTGGAAACGGTCCACAAACATCCGTATGTATCAACTCTAAGACTTTCGTAGCTCTATATGCACCTAATTTCTTGCCTTTGGTTTGTTTCCCTTTAATGCATTCAATACAGATATTAAAATCCGCAAAATCAATGGAATTTAGAATTCCATCCGACACAAGTCGTTCAACTCTATTTCTAGAGATGTGGCCTAAGTGCTTGTGTCATAATGCTCCTGAATTGTCACTATTTAGCTTCCGTTTTGTACCTTTTGATTCAATATTGAGGGTTTCATGATATGTAGCATTTGAATCAAGCAAATATAGATTGTCATATTGCATAAGCGAACCAGTTTCAACCACATTTGAATTAATAGATAACATAAACTGATTGTTTCCAAAAGAACAAGTGTAACCAAATTTGTCCAAGTAACAAACAGAAACCAAATTCCGTCTAAATGATGGTACAACATAAGTATCCATTAAATCCAAATAGAAACCAGTACATAGCAACAATCTAAAATGACCAGTTGCTTCCACTTCTATCGATTTACCATCGCCTACATAGATACATCTTTCAGCATCACTTGGCTTTCGGTAGCTCAGGCAACCCTGCATTGAAATACTGATGTTAGTAGTAGCACCAGAGTTTAACCACCAAGTATTTCTAGGTACTGAAGCCAAATTAACTTCAGAACAAACCAAATTAAGTAATGTACCTTTCTTCTCGCGCCATGCACGATACTTTGTACATGCTTTCTTCATGTGTCCAGGTTTATTGCAAAAGAAACAAAGATCACCATCTTTATTTTGTTTCTTTGCATTTGGACCAGCAGCATTAATTTTCTTTCTTTTCTTGCCCTTTTCTTTAAAGGTGCTTGCTAATAAAGCACTTTCTGTCTTCTCTTGCTTCAATCTCTCTTCCTCTTGTACATAATGAGAAATTAGTTCATTCAAATTCCACGTTTCCTTCTGACAGTTGAAACTGACCTTAAAGTGGTTGAATTGAACTGGGAGAGAAATCAAGATGAGATGCACAAGTAAATCCTCATGCAAATCAAGCTTTAATGCCTTCAGTTTCGCAGCAAGATGAGACATCTCCATGATGTACTCCCTTATGTTTCCCTTGCCCTTATACTTCATTGAAATCAAGCTCTTCAAAATAGTGCTTGTTTCAGCCTTATCGCTTTTGGCAAAGCGCTTCTCAATTTTTGCAAGGTACCCCTTAGCATCGGTGTTGTCCTCAGACACTGCACCCCTAAATACCTCTGGAATGGCGCGTTTGATGATCATTAGACTCATGCGGTTGGAGCGATCCCACTTCTCAAATCTAGCTCTCTCATCAGATGAGCTAGTTGCTGTAGGAGTAACAGGTTTCTCCGTCCGAATCGCAAGGTCTATGTCCATGCACCCGAGAACTATTTGAATGTTCTCCTTCCAGTTTTTAAAGTTAGTACCAGTAAGGACTGGTACTGAATTGAGGTTGGAAGATATGTTTGCAACATTAGCTGAATGAGAACAATAGAATTATAAATAACATGCTCAAAACATAATTATCAATAAAATTCAAAATAATTCGATCCGCGTATGCGTCGCGTCTTTAATCGTTGGGCACCAAAGCCGACTCTGAATCTTAATTTTAATTCTGATTCTTAGTTTGATTCTGTTGCTTTTCTAACTCTTGGCAGAATCAAAAGAAATATTATTCTGAAGATCAGCCTTGTGTTCAAATCAAGAACAAGAAACCTGGCTCTGATACCAATTGTTAATATTCTAGTTTCTAAAATCCTTATGAAACAGAATCTGCAATCTTGTTCTTAACTTAAACATTCAATTGAGTGCGGAAGCGTACTTGAATCTTTAGCCATAGTCTTTGGTTTTGATCTTCCAAATGCAGAATTTCTTCAACTTCCTTATTCTCTCTGATGATGGGGATACAGAATAGAGATTCTACTTTCTACAAATGGGGACCATAACCCAATAACTGTTTTTGTAACCGTTGCAATCTTCAACAGTTACAACCTTTCGCATATTTCTAATTTGGCCCCTCATCAAATTAGAAATTCTACATATGGTATCCACAATAATATTCATGACAATTATGTCCTTAAATCAAATTCTTTATTTCAAAATAGATCACATAACATTGACTTAATATATTTGATGACTATATACATTCATTTAATTATATAAGTGTCCCAAAATTCTAAGAGTTTATCAATGGAAGGAGGAGGTTATCTTCTTCACTGACACTCTCATTTTTTTGAACTTACGTTTTGCAGTTGATGGGCTGCATGCATGCCATGAACGCCTTCTTTCTTCTCCTTGACAGTACTCTCAACAGCCTCGTAAGTATATTATTCCTACGCAGCTTATCCGCCATTGATGACCCAAAAAGCTTTAACACAGCTCTCCATCTTCACTGCAGCCATTTCCCTGGTTCAGACTCTCGTATTTTGTGATATGGAGCTGCATCTATGTCGTCTTCCAATGGGTTATTCACGCCTGTGGTTTTTCATGGTTAGCCTATCTGACACCCCTTCCCTTTAACGACGACGTACAGAGAAGCTAATGTCTTTATGTGCAGGTGGCCATATCCTTTCCTTGAGCTTGACACTCAATGGGCTCCTTTCTGGTAAGTCGCCATTTTCGTCGTCTTCAAGCTTTTATGTTCAGTAACTTAACGGAGAAGAACATACAGGTACCTTTGTTTGGCTCTGATTCACATTCCTTGCTATGGGATTTTCGCCCTCATCATCAGAGCAAAGTATTCGATTCTTCCCAGGTGGTTTCCTCGGGCTTTTGTGATATCCACCTCATCATGTTAACCATTTTTTCTTGATTAAACTTGATTATTTTCAAATTGGATTTGGTTTTTTGTGTACATACAAAGATGGGAATTTGATTTGGGATTTTCATATCCATTTCAATTCCCTCCCTCATTCAATTTACACATTCTTTCTTTCTTCCAAGTTTCTACACAATTCTTTGGGTATGATTTATGTAATCTCAAGTTGTTTTACTACTTAATCATGTCTTTTGCGTTTGTGACGAAATATTGTTGGCACGAGGAAGAGTTATGTGGCAACTCTTATTTTCAATAACACTGTGATCTTCAGTTTGTAAAACAATATTATTCTTTTTGAATCAAGAGGACAAAAAAATTACTCTCGGTTTTACCTAGGCCTAGTTCTGGGTGGGGGGATTGGCCTGTGGGCTTTGTCCGACCGAACGGCCAGTGGTCCTCGTTGGAAGTCTGTTGAAACGAGACCAATTGGAAGTAGGCAGATGCGTCCGATGGTCAGAGGCTCGAGCGTAAATTTTATTTTATGAAATCTTTTTTTTTATATCAATCTAATTTTTCTATCAATTTTGAATTTTACACATCAACAGATCAGGAATTTTTTTTAATACTCGAAATATTAGGCTAATAAATACTACTAGCATATCCTCCAGATGGTTCTCTTCGAAGCTGGAAAATGTCTCAATCATGTCAATAAATTATATAATAATTCTTGATACGAGGTGGAAGCCGGCCGAGTTTATTGAAGTAGGGGGCAATCAAGGTTTTGGCTTTTACCCTTTGTGAATTAACATAAACATAACGAATTAACTATGTTCTGATGTCATGTATGTATTTATAACACGATAAATTTTGTGAATTTTAATAATGTATATGTATGTTCGGATGTCATAATGTGATTTTTTTTTCTGCTCGTAGTTTTTCTTACAGATTAAGATTATTATTATTACACGTATTTTTCCTTTTCATTTATGGTTTGATTTATCCAACTCAAAATAGAAACATCTTGAAAATCATATTATATTACAAAAAAAAATACAAGATTCTTCGTTGTTAACATCGATTAACTTTTGGCAACCAAGAAATTCACAAGATCGCCACGGACACTTTACCTAAAGTCCAATCACTACGACCAATTGATGTAATCGAAGATATTTGCCTAATTCTCGTTGCTATATATACAGAGGTTTTGCTGAAGGTCTTTGATTGTTTCACCCTCTTTCCTCCGCCATGAAAGGTACCAAAAGTTGGCTGCTGCGCTCAGTGGTTGCGCTGCTAATGGCCCTGGCTGTGATGAGTGCCCCGCTGAAGAGCGGGTTCTATCAGCAATCATGCCCGTCGGCAGAGCGCATTGTGAGAGAAGTCGTGAGAGATGCTCTTTTAAAAGATGTAGGAATGGCACCCGGTATCATTCGGCTCCTATTTCACGACTGCATTGTAAGAGTAAGTTTAACATATCTAATACCGAAATGCAATTTAGATTTTAACGTTTATAATTATTGACGTATTAGACATTATTATTTTTTTGACAAACAAAACTTGATCTTTTGGTTGTTAGGAATTGTAATTTTTTACTCATTTTATGCGTTAACTTCTATACGTGTATACTAAAATTTTCGCTTATATCTAATCCAATTTTGAATTTTATCAACTTGAAATCGTTGGAGGGAATTTTGATAAAATTTGAAATCAGGATAGAAATTATAAGAGGAGTTAGAAATCGAGTTAAAATATTTTATTAAATGGAAAACATGATATACACATGAGTGAGATCGGCCCCCGTTTTTGGAGATCGATCCCTCTCCAGTAGTTGATTTGTTGCATTTTCAATACTTTGACGATGAGTTTGTTTACAAAATGAGTTTAGAGTTCTTTTTGTTAAATATTCATACTTTGATGTTAGAACTTAATATTCCCCTAAAATTAACTAATAAATGAAAAAAATATTTTATTTGTAAAAAATAAAATGTAATTATAATTTTACAAGTATTAAACTCATAATTTGAATTTCAAATTATGAGTTTAATTAAAAACACCTTTTAAACTAAAAATCATAACAATTAAAATTTTAAACTATAAAAAAATATAACAGATCAAATCCTGACGGGTGGCCGATCAACCTCCACTCTCAATTTATGCCCAGAATAGGGGGCCAATCATCCCCCGTTCTGTTCAGTACTTACGTAGCACTAAACGTATTGAGTCGGGGGGTCGATGTAGGAGGCAGAAACTCCCCGTTCAACGTGCATCGCACACGATTGGAGAACAGGGGGTCCCCACCCCCCAACAACTCCCTGTTCCTACCTCTCAATTTTAAAGGTATTTGGAAACGGGGGATCACCGCCCGAAACCACCCCCCGTTCTCAAGAACATTGTTCTTGAGAACGGGGGGTGGTTTCGGGGCAATGACCTCTTGTTCTCCCCCCAAAATATTAGGGGGTGAGAATGTGGGGTCACCGCCCCGAAATGACCTCATGCTCTTAAACATTGTTCTTGATAACGAGGGGTTGTTTAGGGGCGGTGATTTTCCGTTCGCACCCTCTAATATTTTGGGGGGAGAACGGAGGGTCACCGCCCCGAAATCACTTAATATTCTTAAAATTAGGGTTGAGAACGATGGGCCATTGCCCAAGTACGGGGGAACGATCCTCGACAGTATATAAAAAATAGGCCTCCTTCCACCCTCCATTGCTGAAAAATCTGATTTCCTCTCGACCCCAACCACTATTCCAATACAAAATCTAACTATTTCACGCCCCTATCATGTTGATTTCTCCATCTCTAATTATTGTTTTCCAATATCATAAAAAAATTTCACAAATTCGAGCCCAATCTCCAAATCCCCAATTCAATATAAATTGCCAAATTACTCTCAAATGACATCTAAATTGACGATTAAACGAAAAATTGTCTCGTCACAAGGTGGCCCTACCGAACGACCTCCGCCAAATCGCCCATCGATGTCACAAGGAGGACCATTTAAAGAGGGTCCGTCAAACAGGCCACCGTCGTCACTAGGTGCTTCGTGTGAATCGCGACGACTGCCAATTGGGCATTTTTTGGATGAATTTTGAAATCAGATGTGTAAAAAGCAGTTTGAGCGGGATAAGTCAAATTGCTCGGTTATTCATTCAAAGATTGTCAACTTTAAAGGTTGAAAGTCTTTCGAGATCAAGGAGATGCTTGACATAGTCGCTCTATACGGAGTGTACAGAATGAAAAGATGTTCGACAGAATATATGCGTGGGCATCTGGGTTAATCTGATGTAAGTTTATCATTTCTATCTCAAAATGAAAAGTTGTAGTTGACCTGACCGCATTGCACATTGCATATATGTCTACTCTGCCTCGAAATTAGTTTTTGAAATTTGTGTACATATGGCAGCAACAGTAGCGGTGGTTGGTTGACGGTAATTTCTGCTGCACAGCAGTCAACAACCTCTGGTATTTTAAAGAACAAGAGAGTCTATATAAAATAATATAACTACCATAACGCCCCAATATTTGAAAGAACAATTAAAAATACATTATACCTTTTGTCGATCAGAAATAAATATCTATCCGTATCCCGATTCAGTTTGTAGGTCTTCTTTCAATAATTTCAAAAACCACCTCCATGAGTTCATACACTCTAATTCCACATTAACAACAATAACGGGATATATTTCATCGTTGCCATCCATACTAACGGTTGACAATAATAGGTTGGGACACGAACCCTTTAGATTACAACCATCCAAACAGATAATAGGTCTACCACACTGCAGCAAATCTACCTTGCAAGCAGCAATACACATATATATTCTTTTGAGTACACATGACTCATTATCGGCAGAGCACGCCAAGTAAGTTTGTAGACATAATGTGTTACCCAGATTTGATCTACGTATTTCTTTTGCATATGACCACAATAACTTATATTGTTCGTCTCTCTTCCATTCATTAAGTTTTCGCGCTTCGCTTCTTGCTCTTCTAGCAAGACTTGGTGTAATGTTGACATTCAATAATAGAAAGAATTTTTCACGTAGGTTGACTTTTGAAAATATCCAAATTATGATTTGCCACCCATGTTGTAGTAGCGTGTCGATTTTTAATTTTTCTTTAACAATTGTGAGAATCATTGAAACTCTTTATTTGAAATGTAAGCTTATTTTGCATCTTCGAACCATGCAGTCGCCAATTACATCCGTCTTCACATACGGCCATCAGTCACTGAGATTCACTTTTAATGAATTTGATTATATAACCATTATTCAAAACATATTATATTATTTATTCTCTAATTGCCTTTAAAGAACTATATTTTTTTTCCCAGAAAAATCTCATTAAAATTTCTTCCATTACCGGTATGCTTTCCACCGCATCATCATCTAAGTTGGTCGGTGTTCGAAACTCATCTCTAGAGTTTTTGATGTCGATTGCACCTCTATTTCTTCATTACCTTCTAATTAATCGAATGCCTGAAGATCACCATATATGGGCGCAGAGTACGAATACCAGTCCATATTAGCATCCCAAGTTGTTGTCTCATCTAAATCAACCTATGTTCTTGAATGAGAATCCATCGACGTCGTTAATACAAAGAAAATTCTTCTGAACAAGAAAATAGTGGAGAGGTTTTAGGGTTTTCGCTAGCTGGGGGTGAGAATGGAGAGTCGTTACTTTATATAATGTTGGAGAACGGGCCCCGGTTCTCAGGCAAAATAATTGAGATCAGAGGGTCATTTCAGGGCGGCGACCTCCCGTTCGTAATCTTACCAAAAAATATGGTCAACAACGAGAGGTCGTTTCGGGGTGGGTGGTGACCCCCAGTTCCCAAACACCCTCTAAAATGGGGAAGCATGGGAACAATGGGTGGTTTTGGGGGCAGTGACCTCCTGTTCTCACACCCTAATATTTTAGGGGGAGAACGGGGGGTCATTGCCCTGCAACCACTCCCGTTCTTAAACATTGTTCTTGAGAACTAAGGATCGTTTCAGGGCAGTGACCCCCCATTACCGAATACCTCTAAAATGGAGAGACAGGAACGGGGGCCGTGGTGCACGTGATTGGAAAACGGGGGGTCCCCGCCCCCACATTGACCCTTCGAACCAATACGTTTAGTGTCACGTAAGCACTTGACAGAACGGGGGTGATCGACCGACGTGATCGATGTTAATTCAAAACAGGGGTGATCGGCTCGCCATTCTAGGCGTAAATTGATAACGGGGGGTGATCGACCACTCGCCAGGATCTGATCTGTTATATTTTTTATACTTTAAAATTTTAGTGATTAGAGTTTTTAGTTTAAGATTTTTAAATTAAATTTATACTTTATTGTTTAAATTGGTTTTAACACATTTTATAATTACATTTTAGGTTGTGTAATAAGGTGTAACGTCTGACATTACACGTCTGTTCTCACAGGGCTGTGACGCTTCGCTGCTGCTGGATTCGACCTCTGGAGTTCCTGCAGAAAAAGATAGTCCGTCAAATCCAGTCCTACGGGGGTTCGAAGTGATCGACGATGCAAAATCTAAAGTTGAAGCGCAATGTCCTGGCGTAGTTTCTTGCGCAGACATTCTATCTTTCGCCGCTCGAGACAGCGCCTTACTCCTCGGTGGAATCAACTATACCGTTCCGGGCGGACGTCGAGATGGCAATACTTCTTTAGCTTCAGATGTTCCCGAAAACGTCGCTCCCATTACCTCCGACGTTGAAGAACTGAAGGCCTTCTTTCAAAGAAAAGGATTAACTCTAAACGAAATGATTGCGCTTTCCGGCGCTCACTCCATCGGCGTTGCACCGTGCGGTGCCTTTGAAGGCCGGCTCTATTCCTTCAACTCAACGACGCCGCAAGATCCATCGCTGGACCCGACGTTCGCCCAAATCTTGAAGAAGAAATGCCCGAAACAAGGGGGCGGAGGTCTTGTCGATCTGGACATTATCACACCAAGACGGCTAGATAATCAGTACTACCTTAACTTGAAGAAGGGCATGGGCCTCTTGCCCTCGGATCAGACGTTAGAAAGTAGTCCGTTGACGTCGGCGACGGTGAGTAAGTACAGGCAAAACCAGACTCTTTGGAAGGCTGATTTTGCAGCAGCCATGGTGAAAATGGGAACTTTCGAGGTCTTGACCGGAGCCGACGGGGAGATCAGAAAGAATTGCAGGGTCGTTAATAAGAAGTGAAGTTCGAATCTTCACTGTTCTAAATTCAAAGAAATGGAAGATCTTTGAAATAAGAATGACTTGATCAATACTTGTTTTGCAGTTACATGTTTTCTACACTCAATATTTGTTTTCGTGACCTATTATTTTTGGCTTTTGTTGTCACAGCTCTTAAATTGAAGATCTTTGAAATAAGAATGACTTGATCAATAATTCTTAAATATACACTATAATTAATATAGACCAAAAATATGATACATTGACAAGTCCATAAACTCCGTGTTAAGTATAATAGTATAGTGCATGCAATGGTCACGTATTTCCAATATGAGATTGCAATCAAATCAATTGGTCTTCAATAAAGCCAACGACCACAGAATTTGCTTTTGCAAAAGTAAAATTCAAAGCCTTCATTAAACAATATTGAAAATTTAATCAATTTTCCAAGTAAATAAATACAATTGGTTTTCTTCCAAATTGTACAAAAGGGAGAAATTGAAAATATGTTTACACTTGAGAACCACTGAGTTAATCACATCCTTGAACGGTTGAAACTCTGCAGAAAGAACTGTTACTCCGATCGGCCATATTAGTTCACCACGCTGCATTGCGTCCTGATCTCGCCTTGCGAACCAGTCAGTACTTCAATGGCGCCCATTTTCACGATCGCCTTTGCGTACTTATCAGCCCAGGTCGAACCACTATTTGCATTGTTCAGCACCATCTTGGACGTTGACGAGCTACTCAGCAGCGTCTGATCGGAGGTGAGCAACCCTCTGTGCCTCTTCAATTCTGTATAATACTTGTTATCCAGCCTGTTGGGGGTGGCGAAATCAAGATTGACGTGTTGGGAAAAAATAATAATACCGGCGGGAACGATGATAAAAATACCACCACTGAAAAACGTGGAGAGTACTGATCAGGATAATTCCCAGGAAAGACTGCTCTTGGCAATCTCCTTAGACAGAATTACCTTTCCAAGTAAGTTCCCAAGAAAGGCTGGAGGGACACAAACGGTCCGCTTAAATTCCAGTCTCCTAGACAGAACTTACTTACACAGTACAATTACACCACTAACCAAGCGGTACGAGAAATGATAGCAGATGCGATCCGAAAAATACCAGGAATATTTTTCCACCGCCGTAAAATTATAACGGCCAAGAAGTAAGAGAAAAATGAACACCGAGAATTTTACGTGGAAACCCAAATCGGGAAAAAACCACGGGGACCGAGTCCAGAAAGATCTCACTATGAAAAATAGGATTTACAATATTTTTCTAGATATCGAATATTCTAGAAAATATTCACTAAGAGAAATCACCACTCTTAGAATTCTCACCGTGCACAAAAGCACCACACCTATTTTTCTCTCACACCTTTCTTTTCTCTCCTTCCAAAAACCTCACTCTTTTCTCTCTCCCTCTTCACTGAAGCTCTTCTTCTTGCTTCGGATGCTCTTCAAAGCTCCTTCAGGCCTCTATTTATAGAGTTCCTGAAGGAACACATTCCCATGTGAACAGCCGCAATAGGAGACGCATGTGAACAGCCGCAATTGATTTTCAACATCTCATTAAATGAGATGTTTGTAGGCACCGAAAGGCAACAGTGCTTCTTCTCCTTCCCCATTTAATTTCAATGCATCATTAAATGAGGAGGTCCCTCATCATAATGAAGGGACCTCACAAATCTCCCCCTCCCGACTTATGATGAGGTATCTCCAATCCTGCTGAGCCTCTACAGAATTCGTGCTTATTCCTTTGCAGAATCTTCGTCATCATGTCAGAGCCATTGTCATCCGTGTGGATCTTCTCAAGATACACTTGCTTGTTGTCCAACACATCCCGTATCCAATGATACTTGATATCTATGTGCTTTGACTTCGAATGAAAGCTCGGGTTCTTGCTCAAATGAATAGCACTTTGACTGTCGCAATACAAGATATACTTATCTTGTTTGTAACCCAATTCTGTCAGAAATTTTTGCATCCACAAAATTTCTTTACAGGCTTCTGTAGCCGCCATAAACTCAGCTTCTGTTGTAGACAATGCCACTGATTTTTGCCGCTTAGATTGCCATGACACAGCTCCCCCTCCAAATGTAACCAAGTACCCTGATGTTGATCTTCTGGAGTCGATGTCTCCAGCCATGTCTGCATCAGTATAGCCTACCAACGAAGGCTTTTCACTTCCAAAACACAAACTGAATTCAGAAGTACCTTTAAGATACCTAAAAATCCACTTCACTGCATTCCAATGCTCTCTGCCCGGATTTGTTAGAAATTGGCTGACTACTCCAACAGAATGTGAAATATCAGGTCTCGTACAAACCATGGCATACATCAAGCTGCCAACTGCTGAGGCATATGGAATTCTCTGCATTTCTGTTTTTCCTTCTTCAGTGGAAGGACTTTGTTTGGAAGTAAGCTTGAAGTGTTTAGCAAGAGGAGTACTGACCGGTTTTGCCTTATCCATATTGAATCGGCTGAGAACTTTCTGGATATACTTCTCCTGTGATAGCCATAATTTTCCATTCTTCCTATCACGAGTGATTCTCATCCCAAGTATCTGCTTTGCCGGTCCTAAGTCTTTCATGGCAAAAGACTTATTAAGTTCATTCTTTAACTTAACAATCTTTTCTTTGTCTGGGCCCACAATCAGCATGTCATCGACATAAAGTAGGAGGATTATGAATGTACCGTCCGCGAACTTTTTCACGAACACACAATGGTCTGATGAAGTTTTTCTATATCCATGACTTATCATAAAGGAATCGAACTTCTTGTACCATTGTCGCGGAGCTTGCTTCAATCCATACAGACTCTTCTTCAATTTACATACCAGATGTTCCTTTCCCTTGACAACGAACCCTTCTGGTTGTTCCATGTAAATTTCTTCTTCTAATTCACCATGCAAGAAGGCAGTTTTCACATCGAGCTGCTCGATCTCCAAATTGAGACTTGAGGCTAATCCAAGTACCACTCGTATGGATGACATTTTCACTACCGGTGAAAAAATTTCCTCAAAGTCAATCCCCTTCTTCTGTCCAAAGCCTTTTACGACCAATCGTGCCTTGTACTTTGGTTGTGAATTTTCGTCTTTGAGTCTGTATACCCATTTGTTCTTGAGTGCCTTTCTCCCTTTTGGAAGCTGAACCAATTCATAAGTATGGTTCTCATGCAATGATCTCATCTCATCTTGCATCGCATCCAACCAGTTCTTCTTTTGTTGATGCTCCATAGCTTCCTTATAGCACTCAGGTTCATCGCCGTCAGTTATCATCACATACTCATTCACAGAATATTTCCTCGATGGTCGACGATCTCTTGTTGACCTCCTTAACTCTGGTTCTGCAACTGATTCAGGAGAAGTCTCTGTTTCTCCGTGGTCAACGTCAACAGCTGCTTGATCACTGGATTCTCCAGCATCTCCCCCGTCAAGAGTTGATTTCTCCAGACCAACTCTTACTGGATGCTCATCAGTGACATCTTTCTTCTTGTCTTCAATGGTCTGATCTTCAAAGAAGACAACATCTCGGCTTCTGACAATTTTCTTGTCAACCGGATCCCAAAGCCTATATCCGAATGCATCATTTCCGTATCCGAGGAATATGCATTCCTTAGCTTTGCTGTCTAGCTTGGACCTCTCATCTTTTGGAATATGGACGAACGCTCTGCATCCAAACACTTTAAGATGTTTATACGAGACGTCCTTCCCTGTCCATAGTCTGTTTGGCACTTCTCCACTCAGAGGTGTTGACGGAGACAAGTTGATGACGTTCACTGCAGTATTCATTGCTTCTCCCCAGAATGTTTTGGGAAGCTTTGAATGTGATAACATGCACCTTATCTTCTCCACGATAGTTCGGTTCATTCTTTCCGCAACGCCATTTTGTTGAGGAGTCTTTGGAACAGATCTTTCGTGCCTGATCCCGTGCAATTTGCAGTAATCGTCAAATGATCCCATATATTCGCCACCATTGTCTGTGCGAATGCATTTTAACTTCTTTCCAGTTTCTCGCTCTGTGAAGGCGTGAAACTGTTTGAAAACGTTAAACACCTCATCTTTGGTTTTGAGTGCATAAGCCCACACTTTTCTGGAGTGATCATCAATGAATGTCACCATGTATTGGGCACCGCCTAACGTTTTCGTGGACATGGGACCGCAGACATCTGAGTAGACAACTTCTAACACTTCTGGTTTCCTTGATGCGGAATTCTTGTGAAAGGAAACTCTGTGTTGTTTTCCTGCCAAACAATGAACACAACTTGACAGAGGCTCATTTCTGAGATGTGACAAACAACCTCTTTTGCCAAGCAATTGAAGTCCCTTTTCGCTCATGTGACCAAGCCGTTTGTGCCATAACTCAATAGATGAGTCATCTTGTGCAGCATTTACTGATGCTTCTTTCACAGTCACTTGCGTCACATACAAGCTAGACTCTTTGATCCCTTTCGCTATGATTAGCGAACCTTTGCTGAGCTCCCATTTTCCGCCAGCAAATTTGCTCTTGAAACCAGCCTCATCAAGAGCACCGACTGATATTAAATTCAGTCTAATATCTGGAACATGTCTGACATCTTTAAGCACCAACTCACATCCTGTGTTGGTCTGGATACAGATGTCCCCTTTTCCAATTATTTTGGAAACATGACTGTTCCCCATTTTGACAATGCCAAAATCGCCACCGGTGTAAGATGAAAAATACTCCACTTTTGAAGTAACATGGTAAGATGCTCCAGAGTCACACACCCAACATGATTCATTCATCGTAAGGTTGACAGCATCTTCGCATACAATCACATCTTCACCCTCAGAGACAGCTGTAGTCGTACTCTTCATTTCTTCTTTAGCACCTCCTGTGCCTTGTTCTTTCTTCAATTTCCAGCAATCTTTTTTCATGTGGCCCGTCTTGCCACAGTGATAGCACTTGACGCCCCTTTTACTTCTCGATTTTGATCTCCCTGACGTGCTGGCTCCGGAGGCCCCACGTTCCATTGATCTTCCTCTCGTTACTGATAAAGCTTCCACAGAGGATTGCTCCTTGTTTTTTCGCCTACTTTCTTCGTCAAGAACGGCGGCTGCAATATCATTGAACACCAATGTAGTTTTTGTACTACCATTGAGTAGATTTACGATGAGGTGATCGTATGAATCTGGCAAACTTTGAAGTAAAAGTTCAGCTCTTTCATTTTCGTCAATTTTGTGCTCCATTGCTGTAAGTTGAGAAAATAACGTATTCAGAGTATTGACGTGGTCTGTCACTGTTGTAGATTCTGACATCCGAAGGGTATATAATTTCCTTTTCAAGAAAATTTTGTTATACCACGACTTTTTCTCGTACAATTTTGTCAGCGTATCCCAGATCTGTTTTGCCGTTACCATTTCTGAGATACTTGACAAAATTCCATCTGCTAGAGTGAGATGCAAAATGGCCATTGCATCCTCATCAGCTTTACTCCATTTCTCGTCTTCAACGTTCGTAGGCCTGTCGCCGATGGCCATAGCACAACCATCTCTCCGCAATAGCGCCTTCATTTTTAATTTCCACAGAGAGAAATTATTTCCGTTGAATTTTTCGATTTCAATCTTTCCCGCCATAATAACTTCTAAAAATTTTCTGATGTGGAAGATCAGTTTAAAAACCGCAACCACAGAGCATACTAAATTTAAAGAAATTACCCAGGCTTTGATACCACTTGTTGGGAAAAAATAATAATACCGGCGGGAACGATGATAAAAATACCACCACTGAAAAACGTGGAGAGTACTGATCAGGATAATTCCCAGGAAAGACTGCTCTTGGCAATCTCCTTAGACAGAATTACCTTTCCAAGTAAGTTCCCAGGAAAGGCTGGAGGGACACAAACGGTCCGCTTAAATTCCAGTCTCCTAGACAGAACTTACTTACACAGTACAATTACACCACTAACCAAGCGGTACGAGAAATGATAGCAGATGCGATCCGAAAAATACCAGGAATATTTTCCCACCGCCGTAAAATTATAACGGCCAAGAAGTAAGAGAAAAATGAACACCGAGAATTTTACGTGGAAACCCAAATCGGGAAAAAACCACGGGGACCGAGTCCAGAAAGATCTCACTATGAAAAATAGGATTTACAATATTTTTCTAGATATCGAATATTCTAGAAAATATTCACTAAGAGAAATCACCACTCTTAGAATTCTCACCGTGCACAAAAGCACCACACCTATTTTTCTCTCACACCTTTCTTTTCTCTCCTTCCAAAAACCTCACTCTTTTCTCTCTCCCTCTTCACTGAAGCTCTTCTTCTTGCTTCGGATGCTCTTCAAAGCTCCTTCAGGCCTCTATTTATAGAGTTCCTGAAGGAACACATTCCCATGTGAACAGCCGCAATAGGAGACGCATGTGAACAGCCGCAATTGATTTTCAACATCTCATTAAATGAGATGTTTGTAGGCACCGAAAGGCAACAGTGCTTCTTCTCCTTCCCCATTTAATTTCAATGCATCATTAAATGAGGAGGTCCCTCATCATAATGAAGGGACCTCACATGACGGTAGGGTTTGGGGCGTTGCTAGCAGGAGGAGGACACTTGGTTCTCAAATAATCAGCGTAAGCAGGATCCATCGAAGGATCTTGAGGGTGGGTTTGGTTGAAGGAGTAGAGACGCGAGGAGAATGCGGTGCAGCGAGCTACTCCGATGGAATGAGCTCCGGAGAGAGTCACCATTTCATCAGCAGATAACCCTTTGCGAGCGAAATTATCAATGAGTTGCTGAGCGTTGAAGGTTGGAGGAGGGAGATTCCGTCCCACTTCACTGGCGAGCGAGACGACCCCGTCTCGCCGGCCAGAGGGCACCGCATAGTTGATTCCACCCACTTTCTTAGCGCTGTCGCGCGCGGCGAATGCTAGAATGTCTGCGCATGAGACCGTTTTTGGACAGACGGCCTCGATTTGAGACTTGGCCTCGTCGATCACCTCGAAGCCTCGAAGGCTAGGGTTGTTCGCACGATTCTCCCTCTCGGCTTGGAAACCAGGTCCGGATTCCAGCAGCACAGATCCATCACAACCCTGGAACGAATCAAAATAGAAAGTAAGAAATCACTATCTAAAGCTGTTGAATTGGTAGAAAAATTTATAGTGTAGAGACTTGAAATTTACCCTAACAAAGCAGTCGTGGAAGTGCATTCGAATTAGACCTGCAGCCATGCCGGGATTGCGAGACACCGCTTTATCTACTGCTTTCTGTACGATCGTCTCCGCCGATGGGCAAGACGATTTATAGAAACCCACTTTGAGGGACGCTGCAGAAGTCAAAGGGAAGACAGCGAGAAAGAAAATCAAACAAGAGAGCCACGAAAAAACCCGGAAGCCATTAGAGACGGAACCCATGATTCTTCAAAGAAAAACAAGCGAAAAAATGAAGAAGAAGGATCTGATCTAGAGTTGGTTCAGATAACCCGAAAGAGAGTGAAGAAACAAGATGAACGTGGAAGACTATTTATACAGAGAAACTAGAGGAGGCGGATGTATAAGTTTTACATTTGAAATCAACACCGTGTGGTAGCTGTAACAGTGCAAATCTCCATACTACTTGAAACTGTCAAAGTTTGAACTGTTCTGGGTAGCTCTAAAAATGGAGATAAACAATACTAACTTTTTCAACTTTGCTGATTGAAGCACTTCCAGAGTAGTCGTCGTTGTTCTGAGGTTTGCTTTGTCAGCCAATTTTAAGCGTGGGTTAGAGAAATTGATTTGCACAAAAAACTACCAACGGAGGAGATCAATGAAAGTTTCCGGCCCAAAAAATGAAAAAGCTGCGCGAAGACTTCACATCCATTGCCTTTAACTTGACTTTTTCATTAATATTACCAATTCTGGAATATCTAAGTCTTTGACTTTTATATTCGATTAAAAATATGTAAAAAACCCAACCACGTTTTGAAATTAAAATTTTATTTTAATTATAATTAAATTGAAACAATCATTAAAACCAATAATGACTAAATACATATTTTGCCCTGAGTTTGGTTACAATAAAGACATTTAAATTTAAGTAACGCCAACAAAAGTTGAATTACTTCAAACGTAGTTAATGTTGGGATCTTGATCCTTTTCCTTTTTTTTTTTTTTTTTTGGTCAAAAACTATTTTAGTAATGAATAAATATGATGATCGAACATTTTGTGCTGAAGGTCTTTGATTGACTCACCCTCTTTCCTCCGCCATGAAAGGTACCAAAAGTTGGCTGCTGCGCTTCTAACGGCCCTGACTGTGATGAGTGCGCCGCTGAAGAGTGGGTTCTATCAACAATCATGCCCTTCGGCGGAGCACACCGTGAGAGAAGTCGTGAGAGATGCTCTTTTAAAAAATGTAGGAATGGCCCCCCGTATCATTCGGCTCCTATTTCACGACTGCGTTGTAAAAGTAAGTTTAAAACATACGATACAGAAAGGCAAGTTAGATTTTAACGTTTATAATTTTTTACGTATTAGAGACTATTATTTTTTTGACTAACAAAACTCGATCTTTTGGTTGTTAGGAATTATAATTTTTTAGTCATTTTATACGTTAACTCCAGTGTGTGTATACTAAAATTTTTGCTTATTGAGGTGTTTTAACCAAATTTGGCTACATCTAACACAATTTTGAATTTTATCAAATTCGAAATTGTTAGAAGGAATTTTGATAAAATTTGAAATCATGTTAGAAATTATAAGAAAAGTTAAAAATCGAGTTAAAACATTTTATTAAATGGAACATGTGATAAACACGTAAGTGAGATCGGGCCCTCGTTCTCGGAGATCGGCTTCTCGCCAGTAGTTGATTGCATTTTCAATACTTTGACGATAAGTTTGTTTACAAAATGATTTTAAGGTTCTTTTTGTTAAATACTCATACTTTGACGTTAGAATTGAATATTCCCCTAAAAATAACTAATAAATGAAAAAAAAATATTTTATTTGTAAAAAAAAAAAGTAATTATAATTTTATAAAAGTTAAAACCAATTTGAATTCCAAAATATGAGTTTAATCTGAAACACCCTCTAAACTAAAATCTCTAACAACTAAAACCTTAAACTATAAAAAATATAACAGATCAAAACTAACAGGTGGCCGATCACCCCCCATTCTCAATTTACGCCCAGAACAAGGGGCCGATCACCTTCCGTTCTGTCTAGTACTTACGTGGTATTAGACATATTAGGTCAAGAAGTCGATGTGGGGGGTTGGGGACCCCCCGTCAACCATGCACCGCACATGATTGGAGAACAATAGTCCCCGTTCCTACCTCGCCATTTTAAAGGTATTCGGGAACGGGGAGTCATCATCCTAAAACGTCCCCCCGTTCTCCCCCCCAAAAAAAAATATTAGGGGATAAGAATGGGTGGTCACCGTCCCGAAACGACCATTTGTTCTTAAACATTGCTCTTGAGAACGAGGGGTTGTTTTGAGGCTGTGACCCCGTTTGAACCCCTAATATTTTCTGGGGAGAACGAAGGGTCACTGCCCCGAAATCACCCTATATTCTCAAAATTAGGGTTGATGAACGGTGGGCCGATGGGGGAGGTTATTGCCCTAGAACGGGGGGTCGATCCCTACAGTATATAAAAAATCGGCCCTCCCTTCCACCCTCCATTGCTGAAAAATCTGATTTCCTCTCGGCCCCCACCGCGATTCCAACACAAAATTCACCATTCCACGCTCCTATCGTGTTGATTTCCCAATCCCTAATCATTGGTTTCCATTATCATCAAAAAATTTTACAAATCTGAGTCCTAAATCATCAAAATCTCTAAATCCCCAATTCAATATAAATCGTTAAATTTCTCTCAAATAACATCCAAATTGACGATTAAACGAAAAACTGCCCTATCACAAGGAGGTCCATCACAAGGTTGCTCTACCGAACGACCTCCGCCAAATCGCCCATCAATGTCACAAGGAGGACCATTTCAAGGGGGTCCGACAAACCGGCCATCGTCATCACAAGGTGCCCGTGTGAAGCACGATGACCACCAACTTGGTATTTTTCAAATAAATTTTGAAATCAAATGTGTAAGGAGCAGTTTGAGCGGGATATGTCAAACTGCTCGATTATTCATTCAAAGACTGTCAACTTTAGAGGTTTAATGTCATTGGAGATCAATGAGATGTTTGACAGAATCGCATTACACAGAGTGTACGAAATGAAAAAATATTCGACAGAAAATATGCTTGGGCATCTTGGTTAATCTGATGTAAATTCCTCATTTCTATCTTAAAATGAAAAGTTGTGGTTGCCCTATCTGCATTCCACATTGCATCTCTGTATACTCTTCCCCGAAATTAGCTTTTGAAATTTGCATACATATGGTTGAGGTAGTAACAGTGGTCAACTGACGGTAATTTCTACTGCACAGCAGTCAGCAACCTTTGATATTTGAAAGAACAAGAGAGTCAAAATAAAATAATATAACTACCACAACGCCCTAATATTTGAAAGAACAATTGAAAATGCATTATACTTTTTGTCGATCTGAAATAAATGTCCATCCGTATCTTGATTCAGTTTGTAGGTCTTCCTTTAAGAATTTCAAAAATCATGTATATAAGTCCATACAATCTAATTCCACATTGGTAACAACAATGAGATATATTTCATCGTTGTCATCAATATTGGCGGCTGTCAATAATATGTCGGGACACGAGCCCTTTAAATGATAATCATCCAAACAGATAATAGATCTACCATACTGTAGCAAATCTTCCTTGCAAGCAGACATACACATATACATTCTTTCAAATACACATGACTCATTATCGATAGAGCCCTCAAAGTAAGTCTGTAGGCCCAATGTGCTACCTAGATTTGATCTACGTATTTCTTATGCGTACAATCACAATAGCTTGAATTGTTCGCCACTTTTTCATTCATTAAATTTTCATGCTTCGCTTCTTGCTCTTCTGGCAAGACTTGATGTAATGTTGGCATTCAAATCTTTCATCACTGTTTAGATTATGGAAGAAATTTTCCACATGTGTTAACTTTTGAACATGTATAAATAATGATTTGCCACCCATTTTGCAGTAGCGTGTGGATTCTCAATTTTTTTTAACAATTGTGAGAATCGTTGAAACTCTTTAATTGAACCATGCAATCGCCAATCACATTCGTCTTCACGCATGGCCGTCAATCACTGAGACTCACTTTTAATGAATTTGATCACATAATCATTATTTAAAACATATTATACTATTTCTTCTCTAATTATCTTTAAAGAACTTTATTTTTTTCCTAAATAAAATCTCATCGAAATTTCTTCCCTTAGTGATATGCTTTCAACCACATCATCCTCTAAGTCGATCGGTGTTCGAAAGCTCATCATCTAGAGTTTTCAATATCGATTTCACTTCTAATTCTTCATTACCTTCAAGGTGATCGAATACCCGAAGATCACCATATATGGATGTGGAATACGAATACCAGTCCATATTAACATCACAAGTTGTTGTCTTGTCTAAATAAACAGATCTTCTCAAATCAGAATCTATCGATTTCGCTAATATAGAGAAAATTCATCGGAGCAAGAAAGAGTATAGGTTTGAAGGTTTTTTTTTTCCCTAACAGGGGATGAGAATGAGATGTTTCTTTATATAGGGTCAGAGATCGACCCTCCGTTCCTAAGAAGGGGCCCCCGTTCTCAGGAAAAAAATTAATTAATTAATTAATTACTTTATTCAAATTATTTATTGTATTTAAATGATTATTTAACTAAATAATTAATATTTATTTAAAAAATCTTTAAATTACATTAACATAGATGAAATCCAACACAAATTACAACAGTCAATTTCTTCTGCTCCTGCCTCGGCCGCGCGTCGTAGATTCCTACACATAATGAAAACTATATTAAAATGAATGAAAACGTATTTATGAGCAAAATGTTTAGAACTGTACCTGTGTCCCCTCATTTGTGTTGTAACCCATGAACGTGCCTTGGGAAGCAGCAATGCCTGAAGTGGATCATCGGTTAGGACAAGTGCGACTATTGTGCCCGTACTGCCGACAGATACCACACGACATCTTTGAATTCCGCCTACTACCTGTCGAACTTGACAGCTCATCGACATCTCGCACTCTTGTCTTCTTGAATCTACCAGGTTGGCGATATCTTTTGGACGGGAATAGTTCCCCCTACCTGGCGCATCCGGCCACATTAATCGGTCGTTCATGGGTTGAATAAAATTGACGTATATCTGCAGAAAAGTCACCTGGTGATAGCATGAATGCACGTAAATTTTTGGTTCCACTCTCAAGAAAAATATGCATGAAATGGCATGGACACACGAGATTCCGGTAAGCGTCCACTTGGTGGATTCGCACAACCATGTATTCATGTCGACAATGAATTGTTCGTTGTCGTTACTCACCTGAAATTGTGAACCTCCCTCAAGCCTAGGTCTCAAATTTGCAGCTGCAGCTACAATCTTGTCAAGTTTTTTATATATTTAGGGATACAAGAGGGTCGTTGATGACTCTTATTTTAGAGTCATTTTATGTAAATTTTACATAAGAAAACTTATATGAATTGAGTGATTGCAATAATAAATTGGTATGAATTATTATAATTGCTATGTAATGCTGTAGCATTAGTGTTTTTATTCAATTTGATGTATTTAATGCAGATTCCCTTTTAAAAGCATATTTTTCTCCTTAAATCAAATTTTATATTTTCATATTCGAATGCTATTTTTATAGTGGGAAATTCAAATTTAAATGCTGAGATTTGTGAAGAGAAAGTGAAGGCAAAATAAATCAAGGTGAAGATTTTGTGGAGAAAAGAAAAGATGCGGAAAAGACACGTGGCATAGAGAAAATGTCAAGCAAGGAAGGAAAGCCAACTAAAAGGGAGAGATTTGAAAATAATAAAGACACGTGGATCAAGAGCCAAAGAGAGAGAATGGTCATTCTGGAAAAGTGCAGCAAAATAGGTGGAGTAATTAAATAAAACAAATTGATTGGAGAGAGAAAGGGATGATGGCATGCAAAATTAAAGGGATATTTTTTTTAAGAAAAGGAATTCTGGTGTAACAAAATTGCTTGGCAGAGAGAGGGATTAGCTTGCTGGACAAGTAGTGCTGGATCTGAAGAAACCCACCAGCGCCGTTTATTGAATTCTCTCATTCTTCTCTTTATTTTTATTGCTTTATTTTTCTATGAACACTATTGTTTTTATTTTTAATTTAATTATGCATAGTAGCTAAATTTTTTATCTTGGTTAGGACGATATTATTTGTTGCGATATTTTGCTAAGATCTTGGTTTTGTTTCTGCATTTATCTATTGAACAATTATTTGTGAAATTTTCTTGCTAAGTCAGATCGTATCGATAGATAGGTTGACGATTCATGTTTATATTATATCGATAGATAGATATAAATTTTAGATGCAAGAATAATTAATCGAATTAAATTGTTACAACGTAGTTAACATTAATTTGATTGGCGATAAGAATAGCACATATCGAAAATTCAATATTAGTTACATTCTTTCAAGGTAGAAAGAAATTCTAATTTGAATTTACCTAGGCAATTCGAAAGAATCCTAGAAAATATTTTATTTCTTGCTGTTTTTTAGATAATGCTGCAAGCATTACCAGAGTATCAGTAGCAGAATCATCGTAACGAAGAAAATCGATCCTAGCCAAGGCCTTCTTTCATCGATTTTATCTCGTTTATTTTGCTTTCCTTTATTTCATTGTCATTCTGATTTTATTTCGAATTATTTTCATTTATCATCTAATATTTTTATAAGATTTTTATAGTAATTTAAATACAACTAAGAATATCCTCGTGGGATCGATACTTTACTTATTCTATTACTTCGTTAGCGACACGTGCACTTGCGTGTAAGTGTGTAAAATCACTAACAGTCGTTAATTGGGCCATCTTCTCAAATTTTTTAGCGATGCGAGTCATCATGTATGTTTGGATCGTCTCGAACATGGTGAGGATCGGTTTGTCCCTGGCAGGCAATATAAGCGCATTGAACGACTTGCATAAATTATTTAAGCCAATATCGCACCTAGGAATCGAAGAGAAGGCATGACTAGCCCAGTATCTAGGCTCTTCTCCTCGAAGCCATTCGTGGGCAGCCGGGCTGACCTCATTTCTAAATTGAAATGAGCTCTTGTGGATGCCCTAGCTGCCTTCCACATTGCTTCTCTGTATGTTTTTCCCGAAACAACCCTTTTAAGTTTGCGTACATGTGCCGGAGGCAGAAGCGGTGTTCGGCTTCATTAAATTCCTCATCCATGGCTTTCTTCCATCCCTAATATTAAAACAAAGTTAATTACACACCTTAATTACACTACAACTAATTTAATTAAACAACATACCTTTTGTCGATCCGAAACAATCGTCCATCCGGCTCCATCTCCAGTGTACAGGTCTACCTTCAAAAGTTTCAAAAACCATGTCCATGTTTCCTCGGTCTCTTTTTCGACGTTGGCAACAGCAACGGGATATATTTCATCTTTCGCGTCAATACTAACGGCTGTGAGTAATTGTCCGGGACACGAGCCCTTAAGGTGACAGTCATCCAAACAGATGATTGGGCTACCAAACTGCATCAAACCCGCCTTGCAAGCGGCCAAACACATATACACTCTTTGGCACACTAATATGCTCCCCGTATTGTAAGTATGCACTTTGAAAGTACTCTCCGGATTTGATCTATGTATTTCTGCTTTGTACGACCATACTAACGTGTACTGTTCATCTCCCTTGCCTTCGTTAAGTGTGAGAGCAAAGCTTCTTGCTCTTCTGGCAAAACTAGGTGTAATGTGAGTTCTATGATCCATCCTCACTGTCTCCACAATGGAAGATAGGTCCCACCTAGGATGACTTTTGAACCTAGCCAAATAACGGTGTGCCACCCATTTTGCACTAATGTGTCTATTCTCAATTATTCTCGCACAGCTGTGAGTATTGACCAAAAACTTTATTTAATAGGTCTGCCCATCTTGCTTCTGCGAGGCATGCAAACGCCACTCACACCCTTTTGAACACTTAGCCGTCAATCGGCTCCTTTCACTTTTAATGAATATTATCCCTAATCCATGCTTTATAGAATAATTTTTTATTTCGTCTCTAAGCACTTTTAAATATGCATATTCTTTAGTCATAAAAAATTCTATATGAATTTCTTCCCTTACCAGAACTCTTTCAACCTCATCATCGTCCGACATAACCGGTGTTCGAAGCTGATTGTCTAGAGTTCTGGATGTCGAACACACAAGTATTTGTTCATTTTTCTCTGAGCCATCATCATCATGTGCAGGAGTCTCGTCCGAATACTAATTCATTTCGGCATCACTTTCTACTTCCTCGTCTAATTCAAACCATCTATTTGGATCAGAATCCACCGTCTTTTCCAAAATAGAGATAATTCAACTGTGCAAAGAAAAATTTTGTGAGAAATGTTTGAGATTTCGGAGAATGGAGGGCGGAGCTCCTTAAATAATAAAGGAGTTCAGCCCCCCGATATATAGACACGGCCCTCCGCGTCTTGTAAAATTATTGATGCAGGGGGCCGTGAATCATATGCGACCCCCCGAAATCTCATCCACAGATCAATAATTGATATGTGGATGAGACATCAGGGGGCCGCGAATCTGATATGGCCCCCCGAAATCCCATCTACAGATCAGTTATTGATCTGTGGATGGGATATCGGGGGGCCACGAATCGAATATGGCCCCCCGCGTCCCATCCACAGATCAATAATTGATCTGTGGATGGGATTTCAGGGGGTCGCAAATCTCCTGCTGTCCCCCGCCATCCCATCCACAGCAATTATTGATCTGTGCATGGACCTTCGAGGGGGCTGAGTTAAAATTTTACCTCCCGCGTATAGAACGTACAACAATCGCGTGGCCGAGTTAGACTTTTAGCGAGGGCCATAACCCCCTGTGCAACACCCGGTTTTACAGGTTTTTGAATTTTGCCGCGCAATGACATTTTTGTAAATAATTGAAATAGGTCCGTTTTGTGAATGAAGAGTTTTATTAGAACCCTTATGACTAATATGGAATTTAGGAGAAATATGAAAATTTTAGACATCCAAATCGAAGGTATAACGGTCAAGTTTTCATTTTTAACCCTATAGAGGTTTAATTCGTAAAAATAGTAAATTAAGTCCGTTTGACGAACGGAAAGTTTTATTAGAGCCCTAGTAATAAATCAAAATTATTGGTGAAATAAGAAAATTTAGAGAAAACCGAACCGATAGGCAAACATTGAGATAAAAGGGAAATAATGTGAAGGGGCAAACTTATCATTTGACAAGTCAAATTGATTAAAAACCCCATTACCCTCCTTCTTCTCAAGACTTAATGAAAATTTCTCTCCTCTCCCTCTCTCTGGCGATTTCTCACGCCCTCCCTCCGTTTCTCTTCAACGCCGGCCGATTCTCCACCAATCGACTCGGGTTTTTCACGTTTCCTTCTCCTAACGACGTCCTAGGTAGGATTCTATAGTTTTAGTCCGTTAGTTCTCGATTTTTAATAGTTTAAACATTTAGGGTTTCGTTAGGTTTTTTCCAAATTAGTCGGGTTATGTTAGAAAAGGTTAGGTATTGTCGTATTTGTGATTATTGAACGTTGTTGGGCGAAATAACGGGTGTATTTGGCTTTTGGTTGAAAAATCGGGTATTTGGAGTTTTGGAAAACTCCATTAATGGTGGTTTATGATTTGTGAACGTAAATTGCTCGACGTAATGCCCGAAAGAAGTTTATTAGAATTTTAGGAAATTTCCTTTAGTTAGGAGTTTAGTCAGTTTTTGAAATTTCATTGTTTAGGCTCGGTTTTATCAAAGGACGCTGTGAAATATTCTAGGTGACAAAGCTCAAAACGAGGATCTCGGTGTGCAAAGAACGCGAGGTAAGTTCTCGTGACTTACTGTGGCCGATTGGCCCACACCATATGTCGGAATTGTTGTTGAGGATATTTGGTGCTTTGAATGTTTATACGTTTTGATTGGGTAGTTTAGGTTTAGTTATTTTATAGGTTAAGTATTGTGATGTTTTGATGGTATTCTCGTTATTCATATTTATATTGTGCATTAATTGTTCATGCATCATGGTTTTTCAAAAACGTTATGAAAACGAATTTACGCATTGATTTCATGAAAAGGAAACGCATGTAAAGGCAAGTAAAGTATCATAGTAAACAACGCATGGTGGTTATCGGGATAAGGTTCAGACCTAGCGTTCTGTGGTTAGCGAGTTTTCCTCCCTTCATATGGGATGGACTATATAACCGCTTGATGTGCCCTACCCATCTATCGAGCGTTCCGATAACCAAAGACTGAAACGGACTGATAAATGAAATGACATGGACGGCTTTCATAGCATTGAATATACATTATCATGCATAGACATTTACGTAGAATTTACTGAGATTTATCTCATAGGCGTCTTTATAGTGTAGGTGACTTTGAGAAAGGTGAGGACGATGTCCCTCCACCTGACGAGCATGCAGATTGACGGAGGATGCCCGTGGGAGCGTGCCGGCACAGTCGGTGCGAACTTGACCCGTGGAGAGCTATAGGTTGAGTATTTTGTAGTTTTTGGGTTAAATAGGCTGATGGGTGATACAATATAAAGAAATGTATAGAAATCATTCTAGGATGCTTGGTATCTGGATGATTTATGAATAAATGTTTATTTTGGATAGTTTGTGAACAAATATTTATAATGTCTATTTTGATGATATTAGTTAGCTTTCGCTATGTACGGATGGATATTGATGGATAGGTTCATGTTTTGATGAAATAGATTCGATTTTGAAGCTTTGATGTGGATTTTGGATGATTTAGAGTCAGTTTTATCGTTTTGAGATGAATATGTCATTTCGTATCGGGATATGATGATTTTAGGTTGAGGAGTTCGGTTTATGGATGGGTATTTTGGATTGAAATGTTGATGAATATTTGGAGGATGATATTTGAAATGTGTATTAGGTGAAAAATGGAAGAAATTGGTTAATGATGGAATTTGGCTCGGGTTGGTGCGCAGAGCGTGCAGCTGGCATGCGCAGGCAAGCCAGCAGGGCGCGCTGGCCTGCACCAGGCAATCGATCGGCTGAAAGGGGGCGATCTATTGCCCAATGTTCTGGAAATTACAGGGCAACCCGAGAGCTAGCCGATCGATCAGCGCCCATGGCGGATCGATCGGCCAACAGTGCCGCGATCTGGTGAAAAACCAGAGAGGTTGCCGATCGATCGGCGCCCCTAGCCGGTTGATCGGCTCTCGCAGGGCGCTGCGTGCTGGCGTTGCATGCTGGGCGCAGACGCTGGGCGTGGTGCGCTGGCGCTGGGCACTGGCAGGAGGGCGTGCTGTGAGGCGCGCGGTTTGTCACGGTCCTACTTTCAAGGGTCGCAACGAGACCGTGCAGCACCCAATATCTCACTTGTAATGAGTTAGCCAACGAGCGTGCCAACGACACCGAGTGCCCACTTCGTTAGAGCGAGCTTGTGTCTAACGAGTAAGCAACGAGCGAGCGAGATTAACCGAAAAGAGCGTCATTGAGCATAGTGTGCATAAAGAGAGTGTGTGTAAAAAGCTTGTTCATTGATTAGTAGCAAATTACATCGGTGGGTAGGGGGTCTACGTGCAGTCATGCCTCTCCCTCTAAAGAGCAATCTGGACCATCTCCACTACAGCAGTAGTATACATGTTATAGTGGCAAGGAGTCACTCTTGAGATATAAAAGGAAAATAAATACAACTAAAGTACTTAAAAAGGAAATAAGTCTACCTAACAGCATGGGCGGTGTAACACCCGGCTTTACAGAATATTAATATTTTAATATAAATGGTATTTTTGATAAATATATCGAATCAAACCCGTTTTACAAAAAGAAAGCGTTATTACGATCCTAATAATTAATATGGATCTTGAGAAAATTTCAAGAATTTTAGGAGTCGTAACATTAATTTTACGAGAATTACGTTTCTCGTAATACAAATGATACTTTGGTAAAAATAGTAAACGGAGTCCGAATTGCGAACGGACAGTTTTAATAGAACTCTGACAATAAGTTGGACTTATTGGCGAAATAAGAAAATTTGGAAAAATCGAATCGTTAGCTAATTAACGAAACAAAGGACGAAACAAATATAAAAAACAAAGGAAGGACAAAATGGTAATTTGCAAAGTCATTTTTATTTAAAATCACTTTTCTATCTTTTCTCTTCTCCCTTATCCGCGACTTCTCTCTGGCGAAACTTCCAGGCGACCTCCCTCACGGCGATTCCCTATTTCTAACGATAGTTCTTCCTCCATTCGTCGTCCGTTCTTCATGTTTTCTCCTCCTCTCGCAACCCTAGGTATGAATCTATAGTTTTGGAGCGTTATAGTTCGGTTTTCACGGAATTTAACGGTTAGGGTTACGTTTAGGGTTTTGTAAAAAACGTAATTTATGGTTAGAAATCGATAGGTTCGCTGTAGTTGTGAAGATAATGGAAGTGTTGAACGTTATTGGACGAAGTTAAACGATTCGTTGAGAAATGTTCGGTTTTTATGGATTTTTGAAGTTTTAGGAAACTCCGTTAATGGAGGTTTTGGTAATTTGAACGTGAAATGCTCGACGAAATGCTTCAATGAAGTATTTTAAAGTTTTAAGAAATTCTTTAGTTAAGAGTTTCGTTAATTTGACGCTTAAAGGTTTGAACGTGCTTTAACGTCGGTTGTTGTGAAATTGCCTTAGGTGAACAACGCTCGTGGATGGAGCTTAGTGCGCTACGGACGACAGGTAAGTTCTCGTGACTTACTAGGGCCGATTGGCCTACACCGTACGTTGATGTTGCGTCGAGGATCATTGGTGAATTGTTTGTTTATATGTTTTGATTGGGTAGTTAAGATTAGTTCTTTTATAGGTTATGCGTTTTTATTGTCTTGATGGTATATATGTAGAATGTAGATTATGTTTTTGTTGTCTTGATGGTATATATGTTGAATGTTATGTTATGCACGTGTTCATGCATCATGGTTTTAAAAGAGCATAGAAAATGTTAGGTAAAATATTGTACAGATAGAACATTATAGGATGTTTGGATATGGACTAGTTGATAGGTTTATGTTTTGAAGTTTTTAAATGTTTTGGAAAAACTTGTTTTGTAAATGTTTGGTATTAGGGAAATGTTCGGTTTTTAAACATATCCACGCGGTTTGTTTTTATGAAATTAGGTTATATTTTTAAATGTGTTTTGAGTCGTTTATTTTGGGTGATTGGCAAGTGAGAAATCGATGGGGTTCTGAGTGAGTTTATGTTGATGATTGTTGAAAAGTTTAGTGTGTATATATATGGTAAGGGAATTGTGTACGCAGGGGAAAGAATGAAAAGAAAAGAAGAAAGAAAGAAGGAAAAGAAAAGAAGAATGAAAGGGGAGGCCAAGCTCTCTGGAAAAATTCCAGAGAGCTTGGCGATCGATCGCCACTTTGGGGCGATCGATCGCCCCTCCTTGCCAGGCGATCCAGCGATCGCCTGGAGTGGCGATCGCCAGGCGAAATGATCAATCGCCCCTCGATTTTGTGAACTGGCAATCGATCCCCCATTTTGGGCGATCGATCGCCCCTGCATTTTAGGGACGAAATCCCTCTTTTGCCACTGTTTGTCTGTTTCTTCTGTTTCATATATTTTTAAGTTTTAATTAAGTTTTCTTTTAATTGTTTTAAAGTTTTGTTAAGCGGTTTTCAAAATAGATTCGAACGTTTTAACAACTTTGGTTTCCGCTCTAAATTCTACTTAAATGCAATTAAAGTCTATTAAGATAAAAAAAAAATAATACGAGAAAATTAGGAATAGGGTAAGGGTCGTTACAGGCGGCCATAGGCAACATGCCTTGGACAAGCCCGGACCTTGACATTCTCCCCTATTTGAACTGTTGACGTCCTCGTCAACTCTGCTTCCGCTGGAATTCCTCGATCTTCTATGATGAGTTCTCCAAGTCTCTTTGCTTTCTCCCAAGATACTTCGTTATCTTCTAGTCTTTTCCACCTGATGAGATATTCCTGGTACTTTCGTCGGCCTAATCTGATGCTTCGATGCCTATTCTGATGCTTCGATCTGCAAGGACTTCTTCAACTTCTTTCTTCTTCTGGTTGTTGATGGAGACATTTGGTCTAGAGAGGTCGTTCCTTTCCTTGTTCTCATCGACTGGATGGTAGGGCTTTAAGTTGCTGACAGAGATCACTGAGTTGATTTTGAGCCATGATGGGAGATTAACTCTGTAGGACGTTCTCCCGACCTTCTCGATGACTTCAATAGGGCCTTCATATTTTCTGACGAGTCGCTTGTCTTTCTTATCACTCAAGCAAAGTTGTTCAGGTAGCAACTTAACCAGTACTAAGTCACCAGCCTTAAACTCCAGGGGCTGCCATTTCTTAGCTATCCACTTCTTCATATGCTTAGAGGCTCTCCCCAGATAAGCGCGAGCTATCTCTGCATTGTGCTTCCATTTCTTAAAGAAGTTGTAAGCTTTCGGGCTCTTTCCCAAATATGGTTGTTCTAGGGTGTGGGGCATGATTGACTGTCTCCTGCAAACCGCTTCAAATGGGCTCATTCCTGTTGAAGAGCTCTTTTGACAGTTAAAACAGAGTTGTGTCACATCGAGTAGACTCGGCCAATTCTTCTGATTAACATTGATGAAGTGTCGTAGATATTTTTTGAGTAAGCTGTTGAAGCGTTCTGCCTGTCCGTCTGTTTGGGGGTGGTACCTGGAAGAGATATTCAACCTTGATCCAAGCAACTGGAACAGTTCTACCCAAAAGGGTCCAGTGACTCGAGGATCTCTATCACTGACAACACTTTGAGGAATCCCTCAAATCTTCACTATATGCTTGAAGAAGAGTCGGGCGGTTGTCTCTGCAGAACAGTGTTTCGGGGCAGCAATGAACGTGACATACTTAGAAAACCGATCGACGACCACCAATATTGCTTCGAAGTCGTTGGCAGATGGCAAGTTTGTGATGAAGCCCAAGGAAACGCTTTCCCAAGGTATTTTTGGTACCGGTAGAGGTTCCAGTAGGTTCCTAATCTTGTTCCTTACTCCTGCTAGTTCTGGCGGAGCCATTCTATATGGGGCCTTTGCAGGACGTTTACATCCTAGGCTCAGTTCAATCTGATGATCGATGTCCCTTCGTGGAGGTAATGTCTTGGGTAAGAAATCGGGCCTGGTACTCTTGAACTCTTCCAAGACTTTCAAATTCTCAGGGTGTATTATTTCCGCCTTTTTCTTGCTTATCTTTAACGGAACAATCATATTAGTTGGATCATCGTGCTTCAGCCCTTTCTTGAATTGCATAGCGGAAATCACCGTCATGTTGATATCACTTGGTTGTTTAAGAATCGCATGAACAACAGTTGAGTTGTTACTTGTGATTACTAAACATTTTGCTGAGGGCATTGGGATGACTTGATGTTCTATCAAGAATTTCATCCCCAAAATAGTATCAAAGTCATCCATTTGTGCTACAACGAAGTCAGTGAGTCCCGTCCATAAGCTGAGTTTTAACTGGACTCTTCTTACAATCCCAAGTACCGGCAATGCTTTTGCATTCACTGTTTTTACCCTGCCAACATTCTTTTCTAGCTTCAAACCAAGGCGGTGAGTTTCCTTCTATGTCATGAAGTTGTGAGTAGCTCCCGAGTCTATCATCGTACTTTTAGCAGATCTATTATTGATGAATAACTCTACATACATGAGACCTTTATTTGGGGTCTTCTTCAGTTCTTCCAGCTGTTGCTGTACCGCTGACAAGAAAATCATAGTCCAAACTTCGGCAAGCTCAGTGGATTCTTTTTCAACAACTTCCTTAACTCAGATGTCCTCCCGAATCGAAGCTTGTAAGGCAGTTAAGGCCAATTTATGCGTACACTCGGCTACTCGATGAGATCCCTTGCACAGAAAACATGATATAGGCCTATTTGTTTGTCGTTGGTTGTTAGCATTTCTTGATGCTTCATAACCTTCTCTTGGGACAAATGGTTTCTTTTCGTCAGTTCCTGTGTTTGGTTTCTGAAACTGATTGTCGTTTGAGTCACTAGGAGTGTTCTTCTTTGGTCCAGGGTTCTCGATGTTATAATCGAACAATCGCTCTGCAGCTACAAGTGCACTTGAAAGACTTTGCACCCTTTGTTCGTATAATCTGGTTCTGGCCCACGGCTTAAGACCTTCGATGAAAGCGAATATTTTATCTTTTTCTGACATATCTATAATATTCAGCATAAGTCCCGAAAACTGTTTGACATATTCTCGAATGCTTGCAGTCTACTTTAGTTCTCGAAGTAGTCTGCGAGCGCTGGCTTCAACATTCTCTGGAAAGAATTGATCCTTCAGTTACCTTTTTAATTCTTCCCAAGTATCAATCACACATTTGCCAATACCGATATCACGGTATTTTGATCTCCACCAAAGTTTTGCATCATCAGGAAGATGCATTGTGGTCAAGGTCACATTCGATTCCTCATCTGTCTTAGTGGCCTTGAAATATTGTTCTATGTCGAAGATGAAGTTTTCTATTTCTTTTGCATCCCAGGCTCCCCCAAAGGGTTTTGGCTCAGGAATTTTCACTCGACTAAATTCTGCAGCAGTAGTAGCCTGGGTTTGACTCCCCATGGCTCTCATAGTAAGGTTCAGTTTAATGTTGATCTCGGCAATATCGGCCCTGAGAGAATCAAACATTGTTCTGAAGTCCATGGTCACTTGAGACACAGTTTCTGACAACCGGGTATGAGATAGCTCGACCTCATCGACACTCTCTAGGACCCCGATTATTGCACATGTGGAACTTTCTCCCGTGTCAACTCCCTTTCCCTTTTCTTGTCGGGATTCGAGAGTCTCCACCCTATCCAACAGCTCTGGAATCGGTATGGCGTCTATTCTGTTGTGAATAGCCGCTATTTCAGCAGGAAATTCAGACATTTCCTTCATTTGTTCTTCTATAAATTGAATGTTATCCGGTATGTCTTGCAGATACCGTATTTCTTCTTCCAACTCGACGAGGCGCTCGAGTTGATCTGATGGTGCACTTGGCCTTTCCATCGAACTATTCTTCGGCATGATTTCTCACGATTTTTTGCCAACCAGGCTCTGATACCAACTGTCACGGTCCTACTTTCAAGGGGCGTAACAAGACCGTGCGGCACCCAATATCTCACTTGTACTGGGTCAGCCAACGAGCATGCCAACGGCACCGAGTGCCCACTTCGTTAGAGCGAGCTTGCGTCTAACGAGTAAGCAACGAGCGAGCGAGATTAACCGAAAAGAGCGTCATTGAGCATAGTATGCATAAAGAGAGTGTGTAAAAAATCTTGTTCATTGATTAGCAGCAAATTACATCGGTGGGTAGGAGGGTCTACGTGCAGTCATGTCTCTCCCCCTAAAGAGCAATCTGGATCATCTCCACTACAACAGTAGTATACATGCTATAGTGGCGAGGAGTCACTCTTGAGATATAAAAGGAAAATAAATACAACTAAAGTACTTAAAAAAGAAATAAGTCTACCTAACAGCATGGGCGGCCATAGGCAACATGCCTTGAACAAGCCCGGACCTAGACACAGTGTGCGCGCGGCACGGGCGCGCAGGGTGCACAGTGGGCGCGCACGCCGAATGCAGGGCGCGCCCCATGTATGCCAAATGACACGTTTTGGTGTCCTAAGCCTCTTTTGATGATTCCCGACCTTAGACGAGTCATTTTGGGTATGTTTTAAGTTAGACCTTAATTGTCGATAAATATTGATTGAATGCCCGAGTTCGTTCTCCAACGAATGAATGAATGTAAATGAAACGAAATGAAGAACGAAAATGATAAATGAAAAAATGAAATATTTAATGAGAACGGGCGAGGATAGCATGTATGTAATGTCACGACATAGGTGGTGGCGGCACCAACGTGGGGTCGGGGTCGTCACACCCTGCATCTTCTCTGTTACATGCGGGGGGCCGCAATATGAAGTCGGCCTCCCGAATTACAATTCAGGGGGCATGCGGCCTTCTGCCGGGATTTGTTTTGACAGTTTATCGATAGTTCGATGTTTTGACTGCGAGGACTTTTAGTTTGAAGATTTTTTCGATAAATACCCATAGTTCAGGGGTATTTTAGAATTTACCCTATTTGTTTACGTGAGCTATTATTGTTGGCTTCTGTTGTCACATCTCTTAAATTGAAGATCTTTGAAATAAGAATGACTTGATCAATATTTCTTGAATATACACTATAATTAATATAGACCAAAAATATGATGCATTGATAAGTCCATAAACTTCGTGTTAAGTATAATAATTGTTATAAACTTATATTATACTAGTTTCATCAGACGAGGCCTCCTTTTAGATTTCGTATTATTTAGAGATTTAACGCTATATACGCTGCATGCAATGGTCGCGTATTTCAAATTTGAGATTGCAATCAAATCAATTGGTCTTCAATAAAGCCAACGACCACAGCATTTGCTTTTGCAAAAGTAAAATTCAAAGCCTTCATTAAACAATAATGAAAATTTAATTAATTTTCCAAGTAAATAAATACAATTGGTTTTCTTCCAAATTGTACAAAAGGGAGAAATTGAAAATATGTTTACACTTGAGAACCACTGAGTTAATCACATCCTTGAACGGTTGAAACTCTGCAGAAAGAACTGTTACTCCGATCGACCATATTAGTTCACCACGCTGCATTGCGTCCTGATCTCGCCTTGCGAACCGGTCAGTACTTCAATGGCGCCCATTTTCACGATCGCCTTTGCGTACTTATCAGCCCAGGTCGAACCACTATTTGCATTGTTCAGCACCATCTTCGACGTTGACGAGCTACTCAGCAGCGTCTGATCGGAGGTGAGCAACCCTCTGTGCCTCTTCAATTCTGTATAATACTTGTTATCCAGCCGGTTGGGGGTGGCGAAATCAAGATTGACGGTAGGGTTTGGGGCGTTGCTAGCAGGAGGAGGACACTTGGTTCTCAAATAATCAGCGTAAGCAGGATCCATCGAAGGATCTTGAGGGTGGGTTTGGTTGAAGGAGTAGAGACGCGAGGAGAACGCGGTGCAGCGAGCTACTCCGATGGAATGAGCTCCGGAGAGAGTCACCATTTCATCAGCAGATAACCCTTTGCGAGCGAAATTATCAATGAGTTGCTGAGCGTTGAAGGTTGGAGGAGGGAGATTCCGTCCCACTTCACTGGCGAGCGAGACGACCCCGTCTCGCCGGCCAGAGGGCACCGCATAGTTGATTCCTCCCACTTTCTTAGCGCTGTCGCGCGCGGCGAATGCTAGAATGTCTGCGCATGAGACCGTTTTTGGACAGACGGCCTCGATTTGAGACTTGGCCTCGTCGATCACCTCGAAGGCTAGGGTTGTTCGCACGATTCTCCCTCTCGGCTTGGAAACCAGGTCCGGATTCCAGCAGCACAGATCCATCACAACCCTGGAACGAATCAAAATAGCAAGTAAAAAATCATTATCTAGGGCTGTTGTATTGGTAGAAAAATTTATAGGGTAGAGACTTGAAATTTACCCTAACAAAGCAGTCGTGAAAGTGCATTCGAATTAGACCTGCAGCCATGCCGGGATTGCGAGACACCGCTTTATCTACTGCTTTCTGTACGATCGTCTCCGCCGATGGGCAAGACGATTTATAGAAACCCACTTTGAGGGACGCTGCAGAAGTCAAAGGGAAGACAGCGAGAAAGAAAATCAAACAAGAGAGCCACGAAAAAACCCGGAAGCCATTAGAGACGGAACCCATGATTCTTCACAGAAAAACAAGCGAAAAAATGAAGAAGAAGGATCTGATCTAGAGTTGGTTCAGATAACCCGAAAGAGAGTGAAGAAACAAGATGAACGTGGAAGACTATTTATACAGAGAAACTCATGGAGGCGGATGTATAAGTTTTACTTTGGAAATCAACACCGTGTGGTAGCTGTAACAGAGCTAATCTCCATACTACTTGAAGCTGTCAAAGTTTGAACTGTTCTGGGTTCTGATTAGTAGCTCTAAAAATTGAGATAAACAATACTTGCTTTTTCAACTTGCTGATTGAAGCACTTCCAGAGTAGTCGTCGTTGTTCTGAGGTTTCTTCAGCCAATTTTAAGCGTGGGTTAGAGAAATTGACTTGCACAAACTACCAACGGAGGAGATCAATGGAAGTTTCCGGTAGGGGTGGGCACGGTCCGGTCCGGGCCGGTTCTGGCTCGGAACCGGCCCGGACCGGTAGTTTTGGGAATTTAATTCCCGGAACCGGAACCGGCCTCTAGCGGAACCGGTACCGAACCGGAACCGGACCGAACATTCGGTACCGGTTCCGGTTCGGTACCGGTTCCTCCCATGCATTTTAAATTTTTTTATTTAAATTTAAAAATAAAACAAATAATCTGGAGAAAGCAGAATCGATTCCAATTTTCGGCTAGGGTTACTTATTCGCTAGGTGAAGGAAGAATGCGATTTCTGGCTAGACTTACTTATTCGTTCGTGTGAGAGTCTGAGAGAGTCGAGAACGAGATGAATGCAGAATCGATTCCGATTTCCGACCTTTCAAATCCGACTTCTTCAGTTGAGAATGCAGAATCGGAACTGCGAAAGTCGCTGGTCGACGGGCGACGCCGCGACGATCGGAGCTGCGTGAGACGTGAGGTCGCTAGGTCGGAGTCGGAGTCGGGATCGGGTCGTCGGTGCTGAGCAAATTGAACTGAGGGGCGTGAGACTGAAGGAACGGAATGGCAGAGGGCTGGCTGCGGCTGGTTTACAGGTTTAGGGTTTTTTTAGTTTTAGATTTTTGTTTATAAATATTTTTAAGTTATCCGACCCATGGGTCGGATAACCCACCGGGCCGACCCATGGGTCGGTTCTCCCGTGGGAGTACCCGGTTCCGGCATGGGGAACCGGGGACCGGACCGCGGTTCCCGGTTTCCCAATCCATGGAACCGGGACCGGTTCTATGGACTGAAAAACCGCCCAAGAACCGGCCCGAACCGCCGGTCCGGTCCGGTTTTGCGGTTCCGGGCCGGTTCTGCCCACCCCTAGTTTCCGGCCCAAAAATGAAAAAGCTGCGCGAAGACTTCACATCCATTGCCTTTAACTTGACTTTTTCATTAATATTACCAATTCTGGAATATCTAAGTCTTTGACTTTTATATTCGATTAAAAATATGTAAAAAACCCAACCACGTTTTGAAATTAAAATTTTATTTTGATTATAATTAAATTGAAACAATCATTAAAACCAATAATGACTAAATACATATTTTGCCCTGAGTTTGGTTACAATAAAGACTTTAAAATTTAAGTAACGCCAACAAAAGTTGAATTACTTCAAACGTAGTTAATGTTGGGATCTTGATCCTTTTTTTCTTCTTTTTTTTTTTTTTTGGTCAAAAACTATTTTAGTAATGAATAAATATGATGATTGCACTCATTTTTTGTTTTTAAAAAAATGGAAAAAGTTCAATTCAAACCCTAACGTATGGGGTCATTAGTCATTTGGTCCCTAATGTTTGTTTTTTACCCAATCAGGCCCTATCGTATACGCCGTTTGCAATTCAACCATTCTCGTTAAATTTCCTGTTAAATTTTGCACGTGTTCTGCTAAAAACTGAAAATACCCTTCAATCAACATCCTCTCCTCCTCTGCCCTCTCGCCACTGTTTTAGTAATAGTACATTTGACGAATGCAAGCTCTTCGTGAAAGTCTCGAGCTCATACAGTGTAAATGCAATAATGTGGGTACTGAGTATAGAGTTGAGAATTCTTTCCAAAATCTTCAAAATTGTAAGGGGTGGAGGGGTCACTCAGATCTGATACTGATAGATTATGATTATGCCTTTTATCAGTGGAGTTGGAGCTCGCGTTTTTAATCGCCCAAGATGAAGATATTGTTTGCAGTCGTTGAACTGTAAAATGTTCATATATTACTTCAGGAACTCACCAAAATTTTCAAGTTTTTGCTGCAATTTCATACTGTAAAAGAAAATCATCATCAAATAGAACTGTTATCAAGCCCAAAAAAAATGTAATTAAGAATTGACCGATGCATTCTGCTTATGAAAGGAGCGATTGCAGTAGAGAAAATGCAAACGATATATTTGCGAAACACAAAATCCCTAGATCTGGGAATTGAAAAGAAGAAGAAACTAGAGAATGGTTAAACCTTGAGCGTTGGAAACGACAGCTGATTCTTCTCTAGTCCCACAGTTCCCCATATCGAGTGTACTTTGTTGGAATAAATTATCTCTTTAAGTGGTTTAATAAATACATTATTGACATGTGTATTAACTCCCCATATTACGTGTAACTTTCTCTCTGATGGTTAGAGAAAATAAAGGAAACGTAAAATGAACGGTTTTTGGTCCCTAAGCCATAATCTCCATCAATTTTGTGAGACACCATCTGCAGAGAGGTTTTTAGGCTTAGAAGAACCAAAACCAAAGGCTTGAAACAGGAATGGCCAGAGGTACGTTCGATTACTCAACTCCGCATTAGATCTAATTCTTTTACGTTGAGAAATAGTTAGATCGTTAAATTTGTTTGTGAACTTAATTACATTTGGTATCAGAGCATTAGTAACTTCTGCCTTCTTCGTCAATGGAAATTTTGAAATTAGGGCATACATCTTTGAGTTTTGTTTTGGATTTTAATGTTAGAAATCTTTATGGAATTTGATTTCTATTATGTCTGGGTTAATTTGGCATGATTTTGTGGTGATTTTGATGGAAAAATCGCCGGGTTTTTGAGTCGGGTCGAAACCGGGTCATTTGGAACCGTAAAGGTTGAAGATGATGAACAGTGATATATATATTAAAAAAAAAACATGTCTTTCAACCTAGCGGACCAAAACAGTTTTTCAGTGAAGACCAAATCAATTTTTAAATGCCTAAAAAATCATAATTTGAAATGAAGATTAAAATATTTTTTAAATGCATAAAATAGTTGTTCTCTCTAGCTGGGTTTGGTCTGATGGATTAAAATTGGCCTGCCCGATTCAAAGACTGGAGTTGGGTTTCAAATCCTGTATTTAAATGTTTTTATGCATTTAATTTAATTTTGGCAATTCACATTATTTATATTTTTGAACATATTATATAAATATTATTGTGAATTAAATTTAATGTCAAATGATTCATGTGATTTAGCTAATTAGAGAGTAGCCACAACATCTTTAATTAGGCTAAATTAAATATAAGTATTTAGAATCATAAGACATTATTTGTAATTAATTTCATTTCACATGATAGATTTTTATCCCACAAGAATTTCTATTATGTTTATGTGATTAATTAGGATGAAATATCATATCATATTTTCTAATTTACCCACGGGAAGTTAGAAAAATGAACATGATTTGATAGTTTTATCATAAAGTTATAAATGTATCTGATTGAATTAAATCTTTAGTCCACATACAAGTTTTATGTCATTAGATGCATTTTTATTTAAGCATGATTTACGTTGGTAAAACATGATTTATGTTTATTTGTCTCATTTAAATTTATAAGCATGTGTGATTGAATTTTATGCAGTTATAATGACTAGTGGTGTTTCTGATATTAAATGTGAGATTCTCGAACTTGTGGGTGATAACTATAAGGTCTGGAAAGACAGGATTCTTCTTCATTTGGGATGCTTAGATATTGATGATGCTATAAGGAAAGACGAACCAATCATTGATGATGAGAGTACTCTAAATGATTTAACTCTTCATGAACAATGGGAACGGTCTAACCGTCTCAGTATGATGTTCATAAAGACTAAAATATCTGAGAGTATTCGTGGTTCGATTGAGGAGCATAAGAATGTCAAAGCATTACTGAAGGCGATTGATGAGCAGTTTGCAACTTCTGATAAAGCTCTTGCCAGTACCCTTATAATCAAGTTCACATCCACGAGGCTCACTACAATAAAAGGTGTGCATGAGCACATCATGAAGCCACAGGACATTGCGGCTTAGCTTAAAAGACTTAAGATTGAGATGTCAGAGTCTTTCTTAGTGCATTACATATTGGCGACCCTTCCATCAGCATATGGAGCCTTTAAGATCTCCTATAACACACATAAGGAGAAATGGTCAATTAATGAGCTTATGACCATGTGTGTTCAGGAAGAGAATAGGCTGTCTATGGATTTGGGCGAGAGTGCACTTACAGTTACATATGAGAAAGACCATAAAGCTCGTAAGCCAAAGGGAAAAGGGAAAATACCGGTAGCCGGAGGGATTAAGAAAGACCCAAAGGAAATAAAGTGCTTCTTTTGTAACAAGAAGGGGCACATTAAGAAAGATTGCCCGAAGTTTCAAATATGGTTTGAGAAAAAAGGTAACTTGATTTCTTTTGTCTGTTATGAATCTAATATGGTTGATATTAATTATAACACATGGTGAATTGATTCTGGTTCTACAATCCATGTTTCTAATACCTTACAGGTATGTGAAACCTAAGGAAGCCAACGCCAAATGAAGAAGACAACTATTCCGGAAATGGGATACAATCACGTGTGGAGGCAATTGGGACATGTTGTTTTGTTTTAAGCAGTGGTTTTAATTTGTATTTGGAAAAGACCTTTTAAGTTCCTAACTTTTCTAGGAATTTAATTTATATTTCAAAACTTGTACCTTTGGGATACTCTTTCAACTTTTATGGAACATCGTTTGATTTGTTTTATAAATCTAGTAATGTTGGGAGTGGTACATTGATGAATGATCTTTTCTCTGTTAATTTGCAAAATGACACTGCTTATATTGTTATACATGTTCAATCTGGCATAAAACGTTATGTTATAAATGAGGATTCTTCTACTTTGTGGCACCGGAGATTGAGACATATCTCTATTGAAAGGATTAAGAGATTAGTAAAAGATGGAGTACTTAGTACTTTAGATTTTACTGATTTTGATACCTGTGTGGACTTCATTAAGGGAAAGCATACCAATAAATCCAAGAAAGGTGCTACGAGGAGTACAACCATTTTAGAGATCATCCATTCAGACATTTGTTGTCCTGATATGGATATGCATGGTCCGAAATACTTCATCTCTTTCATTGATGATTACTCGCGATATATGTACATTTACTTTCTTCATTCTAAAGATGAAGCTTTAGACGCCTTTAAGATTTTCAAGGCGGAAGTAGAGAAACAGTGCGATAAACAAATTAAGATCGTTAGAACAGATAGAGGTGGAAAATATTATGATAGATACACCGAGAAAGGACAATTGGCTGGTCCATTTACAAAGTTTCTTCAAGAGCATGGGATTGTGCCCCAATACACTATGTCTGGTTCTCCGGACCAGAATGGTGTTGCAGAAAGAAGAAACCGAACATCGATGGACATGGTGCGGAGTATGCAGAGTAACTCCAACTTTCCAAAGTCATTATGGATTGATACTCTTAAGACGGTTGTGTATATATTAAACCGAGTTCCAACCAAGGTTGTCCCAAAGACGCCATTTGAGTTATGGAAATGTTGGAAACCGAGTTTGCGACATATACGCATTTGGGGATGTCCGTGTGAAGTAAGAGTCTATAATCCGCAAGAAAAGAAACCTGACCCAAGAACTATTAGTGGGTATTTCATTGGATATGCCGAAAGATCTAAGGGGTACAGATTCTATTGTCCTTCTCATAGCACTAGAATTATGGAATCAAGAAATGTAAAATTTCTTGAGAATGACTTGATCAGTGAGAGCGACCGATCCTGGAACACCGTTCCAGATAAGGATCATTTAGAAGCGCAACCATCATGCTCAAGTAATAGATTGATTGTTATTCACAACAACCCTCGAGACCAACCGGCTGTTGTAAGAACAATCGCTGAAATTCCACAAGTTGTTGATAATGAGCCAGTAGATCAGATTGCTCAGGAGTTACCTGAAATAGTTGTACAACTAGTTGATCAACAAATTCTACAAGATGATGTTGATCCAACATTAAGGAGATCTACTAGAGTAAAGAAGTCAGCGATTTCTAGTGATTATGTTGTGTATTTGCAAGAATCAGATTTTAATGTCGGAGTCGAAAATGATCCTGAAACGTTTTCGCAAGCCATAAGTTATGCAGAGTCAAGATTCTGGCATGACGCCATGAAGGATGAAATGAATTCTATGGCTGTTAATGAAGTCTGGGATCTTGTCACGTTGCCTGATAGTGCAAAAACCATAGGATGCAAATGGGTCTTTAAGACAAAGAAAGACTCAATGGGCAACATTGAAAGATATAAAGCTAGACTCGTTGCTAAAGAATTCACTCAGAGGGAAGGAATCGACTACAAGGAGACATTCTCTCCTATATCTAAGAAAGATTCTCTTCGCATAATCATGGCATTAGTTGCACATTTTGATTTAGAGTTGCAACAAATGGATGTAAAAACAACATTTCTTAATGGAGAATTGGAGGAAGAGGTATACATGAAAGAACCTGAAGGATTTTCCTCTAGTAGTGGTGAGCATTTAGTGTGCAAGCTTAAGAAATCCATATATGGATTGAAGCAAGCTTCTTGTCAATGGTATTTGAAATTCCATGATGTTATCTCTTCGTTTGGTTTTGTAGAAAACATTATGGATCATTGTATATACCAAAAGATCAGTGGGAGTAAGCTTTGTTTCCTTGTTCTATATGTGAATGATATTTTACTTGCAGCTAACGACAAGGGTTTGTTATATAAGGTGAAACAATTTCTCTTTAAGAATTTCGACATGAAGGATATGGGGATGCGTCTTATGTAATTGACATTAAGATACATAGAGACAGAGATAGAGGTATTTTGGGTCTGTCTCAAGAAACTTATATCAATATGGTTTTAGAGAGATTTCGGATGAAAGATTGTTTACCAACTATAGCTCCCATTGTTAAGGGTGATAAGTTTGGTTTAGACCAATGCCCAAGGAATGATCTCGAAAGAGAACAAATAAAAAACATTCCATATGCTTATGCTGTTAGAAGCCTGATGTATGCTTAGGTCTGCACAAGACCTGACATTGCATTTGTTGTTGGGGTATTGGGAAGATATCAGAGTAATCTAAGTTTGGACCACTGGAAGGCTGCAAAGAAAGTGATGAGATACCTTCAAGGAACGAAGAATTACATGTTTATGTTCAGACGGACTGATACTCTAGAGGTGGTGGGCTACTCCGATGCAAATTTTGCCGGATGTGTTGATTCACAAAAATTGACATCTGGTTATGTTTTCATGCTCGCTGATGGAGCTGTATCGTGGAGGAGTGCGAAGCAGACATTGACTGCTACTTCCACCATTGAGGCCGAGTTTGTATCATGTTTTGAGGCTACTTCACATGGTGTATGGATAAAGAGTTTCATTACTGGGCTTAGGATTGTGGATTCCATCTCTAGGCCATTAAGGTTGTTTTGTGACAACTCAGCTGCGATCTTTATGACTAAAAATAATAAGAGCGGTAGTCGAAGTAAACACATCGACATTGAGTACTTAGCTATTAGAGAACGTGTTAAGGAAAATAAATTGGTCATTGAGCATATTAGCACTGAGTTGATGATTGCAGATCCTTTGACTAAAGGCATGCCACCAAAGAAATTCAAGGATCATGTAGAACGAATGGGACTTGGTTCCGTTTTATGATTTAATTTCGTTCAGAACGAATGATTTAGTGAAACTCTATTAGTGATGATTTCTCATATTGATTTTTTATTATGCGCATATTGATTATTTGAGAAATATCATTAAAATTTGGACCTAGAATAAACATAGGGTTTATTCATTAAGTTTTTATAGGTTATTGTTGAGAAATATGATACATTGTGATACATGGAAGATAATACTCATTTTATTAGAGGACTTATCGCTATGATTCATGTGTCATATTTCTCATTTTTATTAACCAAGTAGGAGAATGTTGGAATAAATTATCTCTTTTAAGTGGTTTAATAAATACATTATTGACATGTGTATTAACTCCTCATATTACGTGTAACTTTCTCTCTGATGGTTAGAGAAAATAAAGGAAACGTAAAATGAACGGTTTTAGGTCCCTAAGCCATAATCTCCATCAATTTTGTGAGACACCATCTGCATAGAGGTTTTTAGGCTTAGAAGAACCAAAACCAAAAGCTTGAAATAGGAATGACTAGAGGTACGTTCGATTACTCAATTCCGCACTAGATCTAATTCTTTCACGTTGAGAAATAGTTAGATCGTTAAGTTTGTTTGTGAACTCAGTTACATACTTTCTTCGACTTGGGCTACATCGCAGCAAAGGAGTGAATGCAAGAAGAAGAATCAATACGCTGGAGAAGACAACGGAGATCGTAGCAGAAGTAGTCGGAAATGTTGCTGCCGTTGAGTCGCAGACTCTCATTCTTCAGAGCGTGGTGCCACTTTTTTCCCCAGAACACAGTCGCACGTAGAACACCATCCCTTCCTTCACAAGAGCAAAACTTTGGACGATAAAAGCGAAAAATTGATTAAATTAAGGCGGCCATTGTTGCGGGTTAAGGAGATTAGTCGAGAGGAGATCCAATGATTTTGATCTTGTGTTTTAGCAGAGGAGGAGAGGAGGCAGATTAAAGGGTATTTTCGGGTTTTAGTAAGGCACGTGCACAACACGTGCAAAATTTAACGGGAAATTTAACGGAAGGGGTTGAATTGCAAACGGCGTATACGATAGGGTCTGATTGGGTAAAAAACAAACGTTAGCGACCAAATGACCAATGACCTCATACGTTAGGGTCTGAATTGAACTTTTCTCAAAAGAAAAAGATTGTATAAATAATTTTTTATTTAACGATCTCTCAATTCATTTCATCTCAAAACTTACTGCGTTTGCGTATTTTAAGGTTAATGTTAGAATTAACTTACAATATTATAACTAATCCATTGATGTGATATGTAAGTGTCGTTTATCAAATATTACAATAATTAAAATGAATTATAAATAGTTAGTTTAAATTATTAATTATACTAATTAATGAGCGTCTCGTCATGAGATAAAATTATAGTGTAGAATACGCATATTTTAAATATAGACTTAAACGTAGCGATACCCATGTTAATAATATTATTATAGGTGGGCAGAACCAGCCCGGACCTCGGGTATAACAGACTTGCATGGTTGGGTTCCGGTCCAGGACGATTACGGGAAGAAGATGAGCAGGTAACGATTCTAACGTCCAAAAATCATAAGTCACAAGTCGGTTGTGGGTTTTGAAACCCAAAAACCGTCTGAATAGTTAGAAACCGAACCGTGGGTCAAACCCATAAAGTCCGGGTAACCCAGGCCAAATTTCGTGTAACCCGACTAGGGGTGGGTATGGTCCGGTCTGGTCCGGTTTCAAGTCAGAATTGGACCGGACCATGGGATTCGGGAATTTTATCCTAAATCCCAGAACCGGACCGTACAAGGATCGGGACCGGACTGGACCAGATCGAAAAATTCGGTCCGGTCCCGGTTCGGTCTCGGTTTCTCCCATTGTAATGCTGATTTTTTTTTTAAATAAAAAAACAAAAAATTCTAATATTACTTCTACTGCCTTTGCAAAATAATGAAACGACAGGCAACGGCAGAATAATGTTTTAGTAATTGAACTTGCAAAAAAAAAAAAAGATACTTTCAATACAATGCTGGGTGTTATTGAGCTTCGACAGCTTATCAGCAAGTATCTGCTCGCTAAATACATTATTCATCCCAGTAGTGAAATGTCTGGTGTCAGCCTCCAAGCTAACGACTGAAGAACAAGATCTTGAAGCTTCGTTAAAAAGGCCCAAAGCCCAGATTTGACTCGAAAATCCCAAAATTTCACCCAAAAAAATGACAAATTTCGAAGCTAAAACCCCAATAGTATTGGCGCAAGCAGTTCAAATAGCGAGGCAGCTGAGGAAAATGCTGAGTAAAAAACAGAGAATTAGAATTACAGAAAGAAACAAATGCTAGAATAATATTAGGCAACAAACTAAAGGCATCTTATTTTGTCAGAGAAAGATAAATTAAAGCTTGTGATTAGGCACAACTTACTTTCAGATAGACCAGAGAATTGTTTTCAAACCCTAATAGCAGGTTTATGATGTTACTACATGCGGTCCGGTCCGGTCTTTCGGGAATTTCAGACTATGGACCGTGGACCGGACCAATTTTCATGGGATTTCTTCTTTGAGGACCGGTCCCGGACCGATAACTGTCAGGACCGGCCGAAACTGGACCAACGCCTTCGGTCCGGTCCAGTTCTTGGTCCGCGGTCTGGTCTTGCCCACCCCTAAACCCGACCAGACTGTATTTCTGGCATCGTGGGCCACGTCTGTGTGGTGCCGCCGCTAGATACTATAGGAGCTAGAAAATTAATATAATAGATTAAAAATATTCCGGCGTCGGCCACAGATGTTCTTGCTGCCAAACAGGGCCAATTCTGCAGAACAATTCACCAGCGAATCCCTAGGGTTTTAGCGATCAGTCAGTACAACAGAGCGTGAACTTGTAGAATCGAAGCGAGGATGGAATCTCGTTGCCAGTTCTGGCTTCCTAAGAAGAAGAGATTTTGTGCGGTCTCGTCTCTTAACGATTCAAAGTATCAACGACATACCGATATTTCCTTTTTCTAATGAAAATTTTCAGCTTTCGCCTTCTGATTTTGGTTTTTTCTGTATGGCTTATTGGAAGGTTCTGCGGTAATCATACTCCGAGGTCTGATGGCCAGTGGATCATATGCCCAATTGACCCTTCTCAGTAATCTCCTAATCTCTCGTCTTCTTTTTTTTCTTTTTTTTTTTGAGTCACCATTTTCGGTTTTTTATATGTTATCGCCATCTTTTTAGCTCTGTGCTCCGGGAAAATCTTGAAGGTCATGTCAAGAGATGCCCATTACTCAAACAAGCTCAATCGTTGACCGTCCAACCCTTTTACAAAAAGAGTATCAACGCCGGAGATGAAGAGGATTTTTCAGATAATGTTTCTTCAGAAATGAAGAGAAGCGCCGTCTATAGTATGGCCGTACCGGAATTTTATGGACTTATGGAGAAGATCAGACGTCTTCATGGGCAGATATGCGATGAAATCAAAGACTCCTTCATAATACCAAAAGCTTGCAGTAGGTGGATTAAAGGAGAAGTTGACAAGTACAGACATTGACATTCGGATTTTGCTTTTTATCCAGTTTGTTGGATTCTAAGAACTGACTTTGATTGTGTAGGAAGTTGCCATTTCAAAAGAAACACGTTCTGCAACAGGCGTCGATTCTGGGGAACTTGGAAGAAATTGGAGTTGTGAAGGAATATGTTGGTGAGGTTCCTGCTGTGGTTGAGTTTGGAGCCGGAAGAGGGTACTTAACGCAAATGTTGGCCGATTGTTATGGGATCAATAGGGTCATTTTGGTTGAGCGGAAATCCTACAAGCTAAAGGTCTCTTCTTTTCCATTTCACTATTTTGAAATTTGACTTTTTCTTAGTTAGTGCATCTTATGTGCAATATGTTCCAATAATACTTCTAGGCTGATCGATCTCTACGACAAAAGGAGAGCTTGATTTTAGAACGATTAAGAATAGACAGTAAGGTTTTTCTCTTAACTCTGTGTTGGTTTGAATTATTTAATACGGCATTTGCTCGGATTAAGAAACATTCGGAGTTATGATTATGCCAAAAGTCTACATCTGCACTCTGAAATATTAACTCTATAATCCTTCTAAAAGATGTATAAGCATTAAGTTCGTTTTGTTTGATTCGATTCTTAAGGCTCGTGTTCATAGTTTTCCTTAAATTTAGTGAAGTACTTTAATTGATTCCTCGTCATTTACGTCCGACGTCATAGAATAAGAATTCTCCTTATAAGTTTAGAATTTGATCATTCTTTAAATCCTTCTCTTTATTTCGATCCCTTCCTTTTAATCTTTCAGTTGAGGATTTAAGCCTGAATGCTGTCGATTCTCTTCGCGGAGCTCCTTTCATGGCAGTTGGTAAACATCTCTGCGGTCCTGCAACAGGTTTATTAACTCCGAAGCAATAATATTAGTAAAAATGTCTCTGCTTTTCTCTCTTAGTTCATCGATTGTTTTTCCTCTCCGAACAGATTTGACTCTTCGATGTTGCATTCCAAAACAGTTTGGTCAAGAACACAATGCTGAAATGCCGATTCTTAAAGGCCTAGCCATAGCAACTTGTTGTCATCATCTTTGCCAGTGGAAGCACTACATAAGTAATTTACCCATTATGGAATACAAATATAAATTTACTCCCACAAGTAACTTTTTATTCTCATTGATTTTCAAATGCTAAACTCGGTATGCAGATAAAAGATATTTCTTGAATCTCGGAATATCGAAAGAAGAGTTCCATGCAATTACATGGTTTACCAGCTGGGCAGTCGATGCCAGTCACAACTCGGATCTTTCCGAAATTGCCAACGGCCTAAACCATCTTCAACCCAAGTAATCTCACATCATTTTCAACAATCCTAAATTGATTTAGCCTAGCATCTAAGTATTGTGATGTTTGCAGTGGGAAAGAAGGAGGTGAGAATTGGAGCAAAGTGGAAGATATTGTGAGAAATATGAAGGGGGATGAAAGGGCAGCGATCGGTTTCATGTGCAAAGAGATAATAGATATGGGAAGGTTGATGTGGACCAAGAACTGTGGTTTGACGACGACCCGGCTTGTCAAATATGTACCTTCAACTATATCTCCTGAAAACCATCTGCTCATTGCTTCGTGCCACAATTATACTTGAGACATGTTTTGTCTGGATAATTTATGATTAAGCTGACACCCGTAGGTTTCATTGGTATTTGATACAAAGTAATGGTACATTTATTGATTTGTCAAAATGCATTCTACTTGGTTTTGATATTACAGTTTCATGTAATTACAGACCTTCAGAAGTATGAAATATTCAACCTAGCCTGACTCTGTTCGTTTTAGTTGAAATTGGAAGTGACAAAAAAATAAATTGATGGAGATGCGGGGTATCGAACCCCGTACCTCTCGCATGCAAAGCGAGCGCTCTACCATGTGAGCTACATCCCCTAATTGTCATGTGACGTCCTGTGTACTCATTAATAAGTAGACTTAATATTTTATTTAAATTATTACAATTATTATTACTAAATTGGGCCAAAATCTAGTAAGTCTAGTATTAATAAAATACAATAAATCTTCCAAATTTAAATTTATTTTATGCGACAAATAACAAATTATGTTATGGTATCATATAGTATGACTCTTTAAATAATCTACCAATCTTCTTCTATTGTCTATATTCACTTTCCTCTTCTAATCAAGCAATTACTTCGCATTAACTATTTGGCTTAGGCTAGTGAGACAACTAGTAGGTCATATATCGAGTAATGCATCCCATCAATGTTGCATATAATCATTACTATTTATTTCATTATAGTACTTACATAACATATATTTAATGTAATTTTTTAAAACAGACACTATGATTATTCTCTAATTATGTCACGCAAATATTATTAATATAATTAATATAATAAATTATAAATAAATAATTAATTGTATAGATCAATATGATGTAGAAATATAAAATTAAAGAGTACACGTGATATTATTTTTAATTAAATAATTTAAATTTAAAGTTATAAAATATAAAAGCACTAAAATTTGGAAAATTCATAATTGATATATTAATTTGTTTCCTATTAGGATTTTGATTTCTAATTCTAATTTTCTACCCTATTTAAACAAAGCCGAGCTCTTCCGTGGGTGGATTACTCAGACGGCGATCGTCCCTACGAATTCCCGTATATTTTACAGAGATTTTCTTCGATTCGTCTACTTTTCCAATCAATTTCGTGTTTTCGGGTCTTTCTTCTCCTCCTGCAACCCTAGACTGTCACTGGCTGAGGTAGATTTTCATCTGCCTTGTGAATTATGGTTTTCTGTGTCTTTTTTTTTTTTAATTGTTTGGAAGCCCTGGATCTTTGAGTTTCCGGTTCTGATTGGTATTTTATGTTTTCGGAAGAGAAGAGAAGAGAGCAAGAAGGAAACAGATATGGATGATAGTTGTGCGGTGTGTGCTGACGTTCTGGAGTGGGTAGCCTATGGACCTTGTGGGCACAGAGATGTTTGCTCTACGTGTGTCACTCGTCTTCGCTTCATCTGTGAAGATCGACGCTGCTGTATTTGTAAGTCGGAGTCGGACGTAGTTTTTGTCACCAAGGTTGGTCCTGATTTTGTATGTTCTGGCGGTTATTATTAGTTCTTGCCTGCTTTGATTTTGTAATGTTATTGTAATGCAGTTCCATATTATAATTTTTCTTTCTTCTCTGGTTATTTATTGTAGATTAATATGAGTTTTCTATTTTTTTTCTGTTTCTTTGACTTGATTCGTCCTCTCTAATTCTTCATTTGTCAGGACACAATTATAGCTTATGAGGATTTTTTTTTTAGAACTTCCAACTCTTTGGTCACTTCATTATTCTCCAATCACATATTTATTATACCTTCGTGGTTTTTGTACTGCACGCGTGTAACGACTGGCTTTGTTGATGTTAAACTAGATGACCATTATTTTCTTTTATTAATTTTATGTACTATGTTCTTTGATCGTGTCTTGAAAGTGAAAACTTTTGGATGTAAAATTCTAAATATGGTAATTATTTTCTACTGGAGTAGCTCTTTTTTTCTTTTTTTTAACTTACATTATGCTTCTGTTTTTGCAGGCTTTAGGAGATTATACAAGTACAATTGGTGACTTTTCAGTCCTACCGTCCCAACCAAGGGAAGGTCGTGTGGGATCATATTGGTTCCATGAAGACACACAAGCATTTTTTGATGATGTGGACCATTATAAGATGATTAAGGCAATGTGTAGGCTGTCGTGCAGTGTTTGTGATAAGATGGAGGAGCAACCACTTGACGGCTCAAAGCGTCAAGCGAGGTTCAGGAATGTTGAACAGCTAAAGGGTCATTTGTTCCACCGACATAAGCTACTTATGTGCAGTCTATGTTTGGAAGGAAGAAAGGTGAGGAATGAGGATCTTATAGATCATACAATGTTTGAGGAACTTCTTATTAAAAATGTGATATCTCTTGCTGATGGTTAATTTGGTGATTTTCCACTTTTTGCACAAAACAGGTTTTTATTTCTGAACAAAAGCTATATACTAGACCTCAACTGAATCAACATATTAGCACTGGTGACTCTGAGGTGGATGGGAGCGAGAGGGAGAGAGGTGGATTTGCAGGACATCCTACGTGTGAATATTGCCGAACTCCATTTTATGGGGATAATGAACTGTACTTGCACATGTCAACTGAACACTTTACTTGTCATATATGCCAAAGGTATACTTCGTTTATATTTTATAGAAGGAAAAATGGGTTTGTTTTCCATTTGCTTTTAGTTATACAATTATACTAAATATTATACTGTCAATGCAGACTCCATCCTAGCCAATATGATTATTTCAGAAATTATGATGACCTAGAGGCAAGTACTTCTTTTTTTTCCCCCAACATCCTGGAACAAATTAATCCTACTTTTCTGCAATTGTGTTGAGTATATATTAACGGCTATGTTTTTGACATGACAGATTCATTTCCGCCATGACCATTTCCTGTGTGAAGATGAGGCCTGCTTGGCTAAGAAGTTTATTGTCTTCCAGTCTGAAGTTGAAATGAAGGTTAGTTGAAAGAATACAAGAACTTTTCTTATGTGACCTATGGCTGCTGAAAGTATTTAATATTGTTTTTCTATCTTTATGTACTACTGTTCAGAGGCATAACACTATTGAACATGGAGGCCGATTATCTCGTTCTAAGCGTAATGCTGCTCTCCAGGTACGAGTACTTTTATATGGTTCCTGAACTTCAAGTTTCTGCGATTTGGATTTACTTTATAATGGAAGCTGCTGTTGTTTTTGTTTGTACTCTGTATTGCTTAACTTTTCTATTGTATTGATCCTGATTCCACTATCTGCATATATGTTATCAGATTCCTACTAGTTTCCGTTATAGACGAGGCAATGATCAAGATCATCGTCGAGGAGGTAGGACGTTTCGTCGTGATCCTTCTGACAACCAACTTTCCATGGCCATTCAAGCTAGTTTGGAGACAGCTAATTCAGATGGAACAATGCATGATTTCTCAGGACCATCATTAGGTGGACAAATTGACTCTGAGAGCCATATTGATCCTTTAATCCAACCACTTGAATTGTTGGACGTTGATCCTGAATCAGCTTGTCGCTATCTTCAAGCATTAGGACATGCTAGGAACGCAACTTTGGAAGAAGCATCTTTTCCACCTCTTTCTGTGGCGCCTAGCAGCAGTCATGCAAATACCAAACAAGATTCTGATAAATTGCCTAGCAATACTATGGCAGCACGTCTACGTCAGCAAAGGAAAGTAAACGTTGTAAATTCAGCTCAAGGATGGCCAGCAGCAAGACTTGGACCTTCTTTTCCATCTAAGAAGTCAGCTGAAGCTTGGCCAGCAATTAATGGTACACATACAGCATCACACAGTTCAGGGGTGTCTAAAGTTGGTATTAGTAGTGGACCTTCACCATCGAGTTCTGCTGTAGCTCAGGTACAAGCTGGACCAAGGATGGTCCGTGGGGGTGGGCTACCTGCTAGTGGTTCTTCAGGGGAATCAACCAGTGGTAGCAGAATAACTCATTCTGCTTCAGCTCCCTGTCTCTCTGAAAAAGAATTTGTTGATCGTTCTGGCATCGACTTCCCTCCTGTTACTTCAGCACAAACACGAAAGGCGCCTCCTATGAGCCAGAATTTACTGAATGTGGAAGATGTTCAGACAGCCAATAAGTCCTTGGTTGAAAAGATACGCACTGCTCTAGAAAATGACCCAGACAGATATAATATTTTTAAAGATATATCTGGACAGTATCGCCAGGGTTTAATTGATACAGAAATATATCTGGATTTTGTGCAGCAGTTTGGCTTGTCACATCTTGTAATCGAGTTAGCTAGACTTTGCCCTGATGTGCTGAAGCAGAAAGAACTTCTTGAGATGTACAGTTTAAGGTCACAAAGTGTTGGATCAAGAGAAAACGGTCATAATCTGGAAGGCAACCAGTCGAAAGTAAAGAAAGGTGCCAAGAAAGGTAAAGGAAAGGCCATAGATCCAATGGACACCTTGGCGGATAATGTGATGAGCTCTTTGAGGAAATTGCAGGCTGACATCAAGCCTTCTGACATTGAGGTAGAGGTATTATTAAAGGATGGTTATCGGGCTGCAACAAAAGGGAAATCAAAGGTCATATCTGATGAGCCAAAACTGGTGTTGAGAAATCAAGATGAATTTCCACCTGCTGTCAGTGAAGTAAAACCAAATACTGGGGATGTGGTTGGTGGCAGCAAGCAGCGGAAAAAAACGTCGAAGTTCCACAGAGTTCGCCTAGGTGATGGCTCTTTCTCTGCCCTCCTGGATTCCAAAAATTCCAATCCCGTGTCAGACCCAGATCAAGAAAGTGGGAATTCAGATGGCAAAAAGAAAGTCGAAGGGGCATTGCCTGTGCGTGGGGTTTGGCGAAATGGCGGTGGTAATAAGCTATTTCCTTAGACATGGAACAAAAACCGCGCAATTGATAGCGAGGACATGAACTGTGATAATCGTTGCGAGGAAAACGGACTAGTCAGATCTCCAATTTTTGTGGCATGGTCGGTGTGATTTACTACCCAGCGACTATGTGCAGAAGCATGATGTTACGGTAGGGAGATAATTTTGATTTGGGGAGATACAATGATGTTGCTTATAAGTTAGTGTGGACCTCCATGAAATGGAGGTAATATATCTTTTTGACAACTGTTTATATATGGATTTCATTTGAACGAGAGAGTGGTGCAATCTATTAAATGAATGCTTTTATAGATTATTATAGCTTTGAAATAATTCATTGGTTTTCTTTGATATTTATAATTAAAATAAAAAGTATTATTTCCACTGTGGCACAGTGTAAGTTCTGGGTAAGTGGGATAATCATGTAAATAAGTTAATACTTTTGATAGAATTTACAAATGTTTTATATTGTGCTTTGTAACGGATGTTGAGAAACAACCCACCTTCAAGTCATCTTCTTTCTGTTCTTGAAAATGCCTATATTGTTATTTATTTATTCTCCAAATATTTTGGTTGGTTCTAGATTCAAGAGGGTCCCTACGCTGATCGAGGAAAGAGGCAACGAATCTGGCGTGGGTTGCCACAATTGATTAAAATTATGATACTTTTTAAACAAATCTTACTGGCAATATTATTGTGTCCCTGTCCACACTAACCAAACACCCTGTAATGTACTTCTTTGCATCTATTTTCTACTTCTTTAAAAGGAATTCATGTCATATTAATAGTTCAAATAACACACCATAAATAATTTAAAGGGAAAAGTTCAATTTAGACCCCAACGTATGGGGTCAGTGACCATTTGGTACCTAACGTTTTTTTTGTACCCAATCAAACCCTAACGTATAAAACGTTTGCAATTCAAACCCTCCCGTCAATTTTTCAGTTAAATTTTTTGAAAATTTCCAAATTACCTCTCTCTCTCTCTCTCTCTCTCTCTCTCTCTCTCTCTCTCTCTCTCTCTCTCTCTCTCTCTCTCTCTCTCTCTCTCTCTCTATTCTGTTCTGCTCGAGCCGCAGAACAGAACATTTCCCTCTCTCACCCACCTCTCTCCAACACCACCACTTCCACCATTTCCCGCTCCTACCACCTCCACCTCCACCTCCACCTTCATTCTCTCTCTCTCTCTGTTCATTCTTACTCTTCTTCTTCAATTCGAGGATGAAGGAAACCTAATTTCGAATTTCCAGTGCTTGACTTGGTGGAACTCCGGTTGCTCTACATTCCCATTCTTACTCTATCCGGCTTTTTCTTTTTTGTTTCGTTCGCTCTTTGTTTTCCGTCTGTTGAAGCTGCATTTTTGTTTTGGTAAGCTGCATATCAGCTTTCTTTTTTTCCTAATTTTCTCTTCATCGTCTTCTTTTTCTGTCGCTGCACTGTAAGGATTTGATTCGATCAGTTTCGAAAGACTGTTTTTGGAAGGAGGTATGCGCTTCTTAACTTTTCTGTATCCTATTGTTTTGGCTTCTACTATTGAATGAATGGGTGTGAAGGAGTTATATACGGATGGGGGTCATGGCTTTTTCTTTTCTCATTAAGTTTCCTAGACCGTTGCTTTGGAGCATATTGGCTCCGAATTTAAGTTTTATGAAGATAAAAAAGACATTATTCTCAATAATTTTTCATGTCCAAGGTTTAATTAACTCGTACCTTCACTGGTTTTATGAATCACCAAACTTGCTCGTAAGGAATTGTTGGCTTGTGGCTTTACCTGATCATTGATATTGTTAAGGAATTATTTTTTTCAGTAGTTATTATGAAATTATTTCTTGGAAACTTGCTTCGTACTGGAACATCGTTCCTGGCTAAAACGAAGTTAAGAGTTTATTTCTCTCTCTCTCTCCCACACACACGAACACAAGCAGAAAAAACAAGAGGAATCAACGGGTTAATCGAAATTACGGGATGGAGTAAGTTTGCTTATTATGGGGCTGGTTTGACATTCTAAATCATGTTTATTTTAAGTTTGGCTCTGGTTTAACATTCTTCATCATTCACATGAGTTTTAGTGAACAGAAGAGAGAGAGAGAGAGAGAGAGAGAGAGAGAGAGAGAGAGAGAGAGAGAGAGAGAGAGAGAGAGAGAGAGGTAATTTAGGAATTTTTAAAAAATTTAACTGAAAAATTGACGGGAGGGTTTGAATTGCAAACGTTTTATACGTTAGGGTTTGATTGGGTACAAAAAAAACGTTAGGTAACAAATGGTCACTGACCCCATACGTTGGGGTCTAAATTGAACTTTTCCCTAATTTAAATGAAGTAATTTTTTAAATAAGGGTTTAATGAAATTGTTGATAGAATGTCTAAATTGGTAACAAAATCAAAGTACAAGATTCAATTTGACGGTTTTTTAGTACAGTGAGCGAATTAAAAAAACGTGTATAATTCATGGTTCAAATCGATAATTACCCTTGAAAATATTACTGACTTCAAAATTAATGCTTAAAATTTTTTATTAGTCGACCCGACTACCAATATGGGCCTTGATCCATGATCGGTCAGGCCCAACTTGAGCCTTTGGCCAGTCCAGCCCACCACCGAGGCGGATCCGTAATTAAAATAATATTAAAATATAAAGTGAAAATGTTGTTGGTCAACCCACCAACCCCTTGATTCATACCCAAACTTGTTGGAAGATATTGTCTTACCATAATTTAGAAGAATTCTACTTCCATAGTAGTAGGTTACACCAATTTAAATAAAACTAATAATTAAGAAAATTAATTAGTAAGATTAATATTTTGGTTGAACCACGTCATCAAAGGATTAGGGTTGGTGAGGATGTTACGTACTTCCACCTCAGATTTTGACACTTGGCTTAACCCAAACTTTCTTCATTACCATTTACCAACCCAAACTTTCTTTGTTCGACTCGCACGCCACCCGCTCATCCACCGGCTCCTCCCGTATCCAGTCGTTACCGTCTATAAAATAGCGGCTCGTTAGCATTTCTCTCTTGTGTCCTTCATTTTAGGGTCGTCTGGGTCTACTCGCATCTAGATCTGCGCAGCCACTGCTTAAGGTAGGCCTATATTCTCTCTTCTGGCGCTGACGGTCTATGGGAATGTGTTGAGGTTTTTTTTTTGCTTGCTCATTGTCTCAATTTGTGGACATTGTGAGTTTCTGATTCCGAGCTTTTCTAGCTCTTTCGTTCTGCCCCTCGCGTTAGTGATCTGGTTTTTCCTGTGGTCGCGTGAGGTGATTGTTTGTTGTGCGAAAGTGTGTTTGGTTTTTTGTTCTTCGTGGCAGATCTGAATGCTTTTGGGGATTTTGGTGTTTGGCTTCGGTTTGACATTCTGTGCTTGTTGCCGGCATTGTTTATTTTTTTTTTGTATGCGTATTGAAAACAGAGGTCTGGTATCTTTTTTTTTAAGTTCTTAACCATTTTTTGGAGTTGGTGAAGTTGAGTTATCGCATTTCTCAAAATTGTCCGTCGTGTGATTTTTTTTTGGACTTTGTGCTATCACATCACGATGTCATTTTTCACTTGAATTTCTAGTCACTTTTTTCAAGTTCTGGTTGATGCGTTAAAGTTTGTTCAACTTGTGTTTTTTTCTTGGATTTTGGGTTTGACAGTTTATGTTGCTGCGTCTTTTATATTGTGGTGTTGGATGATATATAAAACTACAAATCCCGTTGATCAGATCTGGGTTTCAACTGCTCCTACATTTCTCGTATTGGATCTATTGTTTTTAACATTGTTAATGGCAGTAAATTTGCATCATATGCAAAATTCAGTCCAAGATATGGCATGGATCTTGAATGAAATGATATTTAGATGCTAATATTTTCAAATGGTCCCCTGATGACTTTAATTAAGAGGGTGACACTCGTCCTGCACTTTGGATTGAAATTTTATGAACTTATCGTCACGGTGGCACATGTTGAAGGATCTATGGAGATTATTCTACCAGTAATTGATCCTTGGAGATCATATGCTTTCGAAGAAAGCAAGAAACGTGTAATCTGATACTAAACTTTGTTCTTTTCATAAGTGATGGGAGAATCATATCTTCTCTCTCCTATTGCTGTCTAAGTAGTTGTATGCTTACCTCGTTATGTTTTACTGACTCTTTACTTGCTTGCTCTGTAGATTATTCTACTAGTAATTGATCCTTGGAGATCATATGCTTTTGAAGAAAGCAAGAAACGTGTAATCTGATACTAAACTTTAGAATTATTCTTTTCATAAATGATGAGAGAATCATATCTTTCTCTCCTTGTGTTGTCTAAGTATTTGTATGCTTACCTCGTTATGTTTTATTAACTCTTTACTTTCTTGCTTTGTAGTTTGGGACGATGGAGACTTTTCTTTTCACCTCCGAATCGGTAAATGAGGGTCATCCCGACAAGCTGTGCGATCAGATTTCTGATGCAGTGCTGGATGCCTGCCTTACCCAGGACCCTGATAGCAAGGTCGCCTGCGAGACTTGTACCAAGACTAACATGGTCATGGTGTTTGGAGAGATCACTACCAAGGGCAACATAGACTATGAGAAGATTGTCCGTGACACTTGCCGGAGCATTGGATTTGTTTCTGATGATGTGGGTCTTGATGCCGACAACTGTAAGGTCCTGGTCAACATCGAGCAGCAAAGCCCTGATATTGCTCAGGGTGTCCATGGACACTTCACCAAACGCCCTGAAGAGATCGGGGCTGGAGACCAAGGCCACATGTTTGGCTATGCCACCGATGAGACTCCTGAACTCATGCCCCTCAGCCACGTTCCTCGCAACAAAGTTGGGAGCTCGTCTGACCGAGGTTAGGAAGAACGGAACCTGCCCTTGGTTGAGACCAGATGGCAAGACCCAAGTGACTGTTGAGTATTTTAACGATAGCGGTGCAATGGTTCCAATCCGTGTTCACACAGTCCTGATTTCCACACAACATGACGAAACCTGTGACAAACAATGAGATTGCCGCTGACCTAAAGGAGCACGTTATCAAGCCCGTCATTCCCGAGAAATACCTCGATGAGAAAACCATCTTCCACCTCAACCCATCTGGCCGCTTTGTGATTGGTGGTCCTCATGGTGATGCCGGCCTCACCGGACGGCAAAATTATCATTGACACTTATGGCGGGTGGGGAGCTCATGGTGGTGGAGCTTTCTCCGGCAAGGATCCGACCAAGGTGGACAGAAGTGGTGCTTACATTGTTAGGCAGGCTGCCAAGAGCATTGTTGCAAGTGACCTAGCTAGGAGATGCATTGTTCAAGTCTCCTACGCAATCGGTGTGCCTGACCCCTTATCGGTATTTGTCGATACATATGGAACTGGAAAGATCCCTGACAAGGAAATACTTAAAATTGTGAAGGAGAACTTTGATTTCAGGCCAGGTATGATCACCATTAACCTGGATCTTAAGAGAGGTGGCAATGGCAGATTCTTGAAGACAGCTGCTTATGGGCACTTCGGCAGGGACGACCCGGACTTTACCTGGGAGGTTGTGAAGCCCCTCAAGTGGGAGAAGCCTCAGTCGTAGGTGCGTCCGATTGTATTTCTTTCCCGTTGGATGTTTGCTTGGATTGGAGTTTGAACAAGTGGTGGTGTTTCTCTTCAACTCAACTAGTAGTTAATGTTTCCATTTTGATAATCACAGTTTCTGTTCCTTTTTCTTCTTTTGTAATCTTTCTGATTTTGTCAAATTTCAAGCTGCTGAGCAAGTATTCTTATGGTATTTCATTATATTCTTTGAGTATCCTCAAATTCATTAATTTCTCCGAAATTTCGATGTCGACTCTTCCCTGGGAATTAAACATGAAAAATATAAACTGGGTTGTTCCCTCTTTGATTCAACAAATCTCACGTCAGAGAAAGACACGTTTTCTTCTCACCTTTGTCCAAACTGTGTCGGACGGTCCTCCACTGCCAGTCTTGATGGACTTCAATTTTCAAAGATAAATGGATTGCACAGTTGGGCACGCTACGATTCAGTCTTGGTTTCGTTTTAGGGTTTTAAACCGTGAACATATTGCCCAGTGGCGCCATCTGGCCTTCATACGTGCCTTGTTGAATCATTTTTATAAGCAAATTTCACCTTTTTAGCCCTACCCTTCTCCCATTCAACTCTCACTCCTAAGACAATTGCTTCTTGTCCAAATTCACAATATTGCCCTCAAAATCATTACTCTTTATTGTTTTTTAGTACATCCTACTTATGATTCCATAAGACTTGTGCCACAAATTTTCTCGACCTCCAAAACTGAATTCAACCATCATCCAATATATAAGACAACAAGCTTCTATGACAACTCGTCATGTGAAGAGTACGATGACTTAGTGGGTATGCACAATCCTACATCGATTGGTAAAGTGAAAAATGTATAATTTATAAGTATAATTTCTCTTCCTACCTAGTACAACACAATAAATTCATGTGAGCTCCGAATTAAAACGGACAAATATAATACTTAGAGTACCAGAGGACATTACATCTTAACTCAATAACATAAATCTATATTCAATTACTTTTATCATGATAACTATAAATACGATACATAACATACAAAGGTTCTTCAATATAATCAAGTATATTGCCTCTCGTTTTCTCTGGAGTTATCAAAATCATTCGGCATAATTTTTAGATGAGTGATGCAATTAGAATCGAATGTTTCTCTTAAGCCTCGTGGGACTCTTTTTTGTATGCTCCTTGCTTCTTGACTCCTTCAAATAATGACCACGAGATGCTCCTTGCTTCTTGACTCCTTCCAATAATGACCACCTTCTACGTTGACTATCTCTTCGTGCCCTTTAATCTTACCCATTGTCACCAACTCTTTTGGGTATTTTCTTGTATAGAATGGTCTTGCCTATGACTACAAGAGATCTAATAGAAGCTTCAATACCATCGATAAATCACCGCTCTTTTATGATGCCTCGGTCGACTCTTCTCATACAATATGTATAATGGCTCGCACAATCAACTTTCATCGTTCATATTATTGACTTTTTGACCTGTTTTGGTCGGATAAGTTACTTATAATTTTGTGTTTGTAAAACTAAAAATTAAAAGTAATATTTCAACAAATACTACATATAATAGAGTTTCTCTAAGTTGTACTGTAACGACCCAAAAAATTTAATTTTTATTTTTTTCCAATTTGAAACCTTAAGATTTTTCCAAATCGAGTTACAAATTAGGTTAAATTGGATCGTTATAAAATCTTAATTTTTCTTACTTCGAAATTTGTAAAAATAGCGAAAATTATTTAATAGGCGGAATCTTAAAACGACTATCAATAAATAATTAGAAAAATTCAATGCTAAACAAAGATTAAATAAACCTCATTTATTGATTTTTAAAACAATAATATAGTTAATCGAAAAATTCAACTGATAATAAAATAAATTACTCAAATTAAAATTAAATGCAATTAAATATGAAATATCATTTTAAAATTATATAAAATTATAACTTTAAATTATTATTCAGAACAACAACAATATCCTCCTCTGTATACTCGTCTGCCTCTGCAAAATTCTCGATCAATGCAAGTTCACTTTTAGATAAAAATTCAGATACATCACAAAACTAATGCGTGAGATAAACTCAGTAAGCGAAAACAGGTGCATGTGATTTTTATTGCATGCATTATCAAATTTCATGCTTTAGAAGTTACATGCTAGATGAACTCATTTTCCGATCTTTACCATGCGTTTAGACTTTCAGAAAACTAGCGGTTTCTTACCCTCATCAATTTATAACCATGCGTTCAGACTCTCATTAGTCTTTTCATGCGTTCAGACTCTCATTATTCAAACTGAAATTAAATACAATTAAATATGAAATATCATTTTAAACGATAAAAATCATAACTTTAATTTATTGTTCGAAACCGATGACGACGTCTTCCTTTATATACTCGCCCACCTCTAGAAAATTCTCAATCAGCACAAGTTCATCCTCAGATAAAATTCATCTACATTACAAAACTAATGTATGAGATAAACTCAGTAACTAAAAACACATGCATGTGATTTTAATTGCATACATTACCAAATTCTATATTTTAGAAGTTACATACAAGATAAAACTTCTTTTCTGATCCTTACAATGTGTTCAGGCTTTCAGAAAACTATTAGTTCCTTACCCTCATAAAGTTTCATCAGCCATCTCAATTTATAGCCATGCATTCAGGCTCTCATTAGTCATTTTATGCGTTCAAGCTCTCATTAGCTTTCTCATGCTTTATGTCAATTCTATTCATTTTCATGCATTTCATACTCGCATACATTATGTCTTATTATTTTTATCTTTCTACATTCTTAAGCCAAGTCCATGCCTATATATGCGTGTCCAAGTAATAACATGAATAATAAAATATTTTAATGAAAATAATTTGATAAATGTTTCGTGATGTAGGGTCTACGACCAAAATATTGAAAAACTAGTGTTTTACTTACTTGGATTCCAAGAGAGAGAGAAAATAGAGTTTTAGGTAGGGCTGGGCACGGCACGGTCCGGTCCGGGCCGGTTCTGGGCCGGAATCGGACCGGACCGTGGTTTTCGGGAAATGAATTCCCAAAACCGGAACCGGCCCCTAGCGGAACCGGTACCGAACCGGAACCGGACCGCAATTTCGGTCCGGTTCCGGTTCGGTACCGGTTCCCTCCCATACATTTTTTTTTCCCTGAAACCCACAGTTCTTCAAGCTAGTTCAGTGTTTCAGCTTCAAACCCGACTGGATCTAATCACAATCACAGATGGGGAGGAGCAGATCCCCATTTTCCGACGAAAAAAACAGAGCATTTTCACCACAAATGTAGGTCGAGGAAAACATAGAAATTAGTAGTAATGTAAAGTTAAGCGTCAAACCACGGCATTTCCGTCCTCGTAGCAGAAACTTTTCAGGAAACAAAAAAAAAATATATCATGAAATAAACAGCTACAACATAAGAATAATAAAAAGAAAGCTCAGTTAGTACCGGATGTCTTTGCGGTTCCGACAAAGAAAGAGAAAATGGAGCCAGCTAAAAAAGCCCTAGTCTTTGGAAGCTAAGCTCAAGTGCGAGTGAAGCTCACGCTTTGGGGAAAGACAGAGACAGTAGGTGTGGCAATTACCTCTCCTCCTTGCCTCCGTCTACGTTTTTTTCTGGAGATTGGGAAATGGGAGGGAAAAGTTAAGGAGTTTTTTTCTGGAGATTGGGAAATGGCAGGGAAAAGCTAAGGAGCAGGAGGGAAAAAAATACCCATGGGTCTCGGTTCTCCCATAGGATTTCCCGAGACCCGCACAGGAAACTAGGAACCGGACCGCGGTTCCCGGTTCCCCGATCAGTGGAACCGGTCCCGGTCCCACGGGAGGCAAAACCGGCCAAGAACCAGACCGAACCGCCGGTTCGGTTCGGTTTTGCGGTTCCGGGCCGGTTCTGCCCACCCTTAGTTTTAGGTACTTTTTTCGAGAGTTAGATTGATTTTCTTTGCTAAAAATTTAGAGAGGTTTAAACTTTTTCGTTTATTCTAAAATAATCATTTTGAAATTAATAAGGGTAGATATTCCTTACCAATAAAATCATAGCGTTGGATTTTTGGATCGATTTGGGCATCCTTAACGATAAAAACATATTCGGTTTAGGTTTGGGCCGATTCTAGTCAATTGGGCCGGTTCGGTTCACTGGTGGTCTATTTCTGAATTGTTGACCTGGTTCAATTTGTTGGATGATCCGGTTTGGTTCATAATTAAAATTTTGACCCAACGCATTCTTCTTCTTTCGTCCGCGTTTCATTCTGTCGAGAGAGTGTATGAGAGACAAAGAGAGAGAGACAGAGCGAGCGAGAGAGATGAAGACAGAGCGAGAGGGAGAGACTTACGCCACTAGTGGTTGTTGACGTAGGCCGAGAGAAGTCCGACCACGTGAAGATGGATTCGACTGAGTGAGGAAGTTCGTCTGTGGAGAGCGGAGTCGACGGAAGTTGCGTTTTTTCTTCCTCATAAAGTTTCGATTGCAGCTGAGTGGTTTGCAGTGGTCGGAGGAAGTTTTAGTGGCCGAAGGTTGGGGACGGGGGTTCTGTGAGTTGAGAACTTTCCGATTGTTCTCAGGTTTACAAAATATGAGAGAGAGTTGTTGCGTCGATGCGATTTTTCTTCATCACTGAACACTTCAATCTATAGTTTGAGTTTTTCCAAAACTTTTCTTAGATAGGGGAATACGAATCTTACCCTCCAAAATCCAAATGGACAGATTCAAAAACGAAATAAGGAAAGAATTGATTTCCTTAACGTTTATAGAATATTGGTTTTGATATTATGGCTGAATTATTTCCTTATATGGGATTTAGAATGAAATTGGTTTGATTGGTTGCTAATTAGAGTTAGATTTGATTAATTTGTAAAAATTTAAATATATAATTTAGACTAATTTGAGAATAAATTTTGGTACGTTAGATGTACAATTGACGTCGGAGAAAAGAAAAACAAACAAATAGATTTGTAGATGGCAGAATATGACCTATCTAGTCTCATCAACAATACATATTTCTAGACGTTTAAGAGTGATTAAACAAGTGTTTGGATAAACGACGATAGCACAAAACAAACGATAGTATCTCAAAAGTTTGTTTCTTTACACCAAGCATTTGGTTTTCAATAATTTTTTTTACAATTATTATGAAATTTTATATAACTTGGAAATTAAAATAATATTCTTCTTTCATAGTTGCAATAAATTATAACATTAATGGTTAGACTTGTACAATGTTAATGCCCATAACTCATTTATATTCTCTTTTTTAATTAATTTCAAATAATTGCTTTAAATTCTCTTCTTGTTTTTTACCAAAGCCATACATTTGCTCTCTCATTTAACTCTGTTAAAAAATTTACTGACATATCTGATAATCATTTGGTTCAGCCTCAGATTTCCCAACTCATATATAGTTTTCAATTTAATTAATTAAAAATTAAATTAAATTAAATTTTACAAATAGCTAGCTTTAAATATATTAATTAATGGTTAAGACACCGTAATTACGTTAATCAAACAACTAATATTATTGGGGACCAGTTCAATGCGGGCATGTGGACTGACCTGTCATTTCCTCGTCAACCAGCTGACTTCTTTTTGCCCAGTGATTTGTTCAATCATGTTTGGCCACGTAATCCTTTAGCCTGAACCGTACCACTCTTCAACAAAACCCTATGTGAAATTACGGTTCACCCACTTGCGAAGAAAAAGTAAATATCCATGTCTGAACTCTGAACTGCGCAGTCAAGGATGGGTAGCTTAGAAAATTAAATGGCGGAATTTTATATAAATTGAAGCGAATGAGTCTCAATCCTTGAAGTTTTAATCCAATCAAAGTCTTGCCCTTTTTTTGTTCCAGCTGGTGGATCTTCGTTCATCGGAGAAAACGCTCGCTCCGATTGAAGATTGAACTTATTTGGACTCGTATTCGGGTTAGTCTTTGATTTCTTCTTTGTTGGAGTTGTAAATCTCCTTTTGTTTTTGTCTGACAGTATGTATCTGCCCTCTGCGCCGATCAAACCGATCGATTTTGTTTTCAATATTCTGCGAAAGCAAATTATTTGATTTCGCGTACAGTGAGAGCTTGAATTTAAATTAGCTTTGTGTTTGGAAAGATCCGATTCGTTTGAAAATTTTGTTCGGCTGTTTGACTTCTAAACTTACAGATTCCAGGAAACGGCGACGGTGTTCTTGCGTGATAAAGAATGGGCTGCTTCTGTTGCGGTGGAGAAGAAGATGTTCATTACGCTCCTAATAATGGAGGGGTACATGCAATGAAAATGCAACCAGGTAAGCTGTGACCCTTAAATTTTATGATTCTGTGTTGAAAGCTGGTGGATGTAAGTCGAATGAAACAATCTACACTGAAATGACTTCAAAATTTGAATTGATGAATTGTTTATGAACTGTATTAACTTTTGTTTCTGTTCTTGCTTGAACGTTTGCTTTAGAAGGCAGACATTTTTGCATGTGTTGTGCTTTAGGGAGGCCATCCTTCGTTTTTCTCTGTTTTTCATGAGTGTTGATATTACTTAAACTCTAAGGTTGTAATTTTTTGTGTGCTTTGTTTCTGATTCTTTTTATTAACTTATTTAGTGAGTAACATATCCTTTTGTAGGGCATGACGGTGGTAACAGACACCATGAAGCTGTGCCTAAGCCCCCTCAAATCGTAAAACCTCAGCCTATTGAAGTTCCTGCCATACGAGCAGATGAACTGAAAGAAGTTACAAATAACTTTGGAACAGATTGTTTGATTGGAGAAGGGTCGTTTGGGAGAGTTTACCATGGTGTTCTGAAAAACGGTGAACAAGCAGCAATTAAAAAGCTAGATGCCAGTAAACAACCCAATGATGAATTCTTAGCTCAGGTTTGCTTAAGAAATTTTACCCAGTTAGTTTTGCAATTATATTGAACGAGTAAATTTAATAAGAGTACTCCAACTGACTGTACAGGTTTCCTTGGTTTCAAGGCTGAAGCATGGAAATTTTGTTCAATTGCTCGGCTACTGTGTGGATGGAAATTCCCGAATTCTTGCCTATGAGTTTGCATCTAATGGATCTCTTCATGACATTTTACATGGTAAGGATAGGAAATGAAATCATACATGCTTTAGTTTGTTTAATTGTATGATCATGACTCAGTCATATCTTCCGCCATTTCCTAATGCTTGGAAAACGTTACTTGTTTCAGCTTGTAAAGATAAACATGCATTTTGGAATTAATTTCAGCTTGTGTGGATACCTTGTCTGATGATTATATATGTCGTCATTGCATTAGTTGATTATAATAGTATCAGGCTATAATTAACACTTTGTCTTTTTTTTTTTTTATTAACACAGTCTTTGCATGTTAAAATATAAATAATTCACTCGCCACTGCAATTTATTATTGTAATTTGCTACTATAGGTAGGAAAGGAGTGAAAGGGGCACAACCTGGTCCTGTTCTGACCTGGGCACAACGAGTTAAAATTGCTGTGGGAGCTGCTAAAGGGCTTGAATATTTGCATGAAAAAGCTGATCCTAGTGTCATTCATCGCGATATCAAATCTAGCAATGTGCTAATCTTTGATGATGATGTTGCTAAAATTGCTGACTTTGATTTATCTAATCAAGCTCCGGATATGGCAGCTCGCCTTCATTCTACCCGTGTTCTTGGGACCTTTGGTTATCATGCTCCAGAGTAAGTCGTTTAAAGAGTTCTTAGGTCATACCCACATCAATTCTGTGCTTTGGATCTTATATTCTTTTGTCATCGTACAATGCTAGAATGGAATCCAAATCTTAAAAGATTATTCCATTCCATGCATGTGATATGAGCATTTTAAAATGCAACGTTTCTAATATTGTGATCAAATGCTGGGGCTGTTGAAGATTTGCTAATTTATTTGTGCTTGTCAAAATAATAGGTCATACACCTACAATTTGGTTTGTCTTTGGCTGTCCCAATTAATGAGAGACTGATATAAACCCGACCTGCATTTCTGTTTCCTGTGTGATTATATAGATATGCAATGACTGGACAGTTGAATGCCAAGAGTGATGTATACAGCTTTGGTGTTGTTTTGCTTGAACTTCTGACTGGAAGAAAGCCTGTTGATCCTACGTTACCTCGAGGGCAGCAAAGTCTCGTCACCTGGGTATTTATCTGTTCTTGAGTTAATATTTCAACGTGGAACTGTCGTCTTTTTATACTTCACCCAAACTGACTCCATAGTTTTGGAACATGCTAGGCCACTCCAAAACTTAGTGAAGACAAAGTCAGGCAGTGTGTTGACGCAAGATTAGGAGGAGATTACCCTCCTAAGGCTGTTGCAAAGGTAATAATACTATTCTTTCAGTTTCTCATGGATTGCAAGTTCTCTTTCTGGGCAGAGTGGGGATTGTGGAAGGCCTATGGAATAGGATTTTGCATCCCAGTAGCCAATGAATGCATGAACACACACGTGCATGAATATTTTTTAAATATCTTCCTCCAGATTTCGAACATTATCGGATTCGCGTTGGCTTTGGCAATGAATATTCTTTGCTTAAATACACAATTGGAAGTAAACATGATAGTATCCCGAGTGTTTGAAGAACAAATGATTGACTTCTTGGAGTAGATCACAGAGAAAGCTGCTTTCAAAGCTGAGCTTATTGATTTCATTATGCGTTATTAATATACAACTATGCTTTGTATTACAGTTGGCTGCAGTAGCAGCCTTATGCGTGCAATACGAATCAGATTTCCGACCCAACATGACCATCGTCGTCAAAGCCCTTCAGCCGCTGTTAGTTGTACGAAGTGCTGGTCCTGCCGGTGATACATCAGGCCTGTGAATTTTTCTCCCTCACTCATCTCTCTGTATCTCCTTCTACTTTTGAGGTTTGACGCCTGGCCAAAAGAACATTAGAAAATTGTTGGCATTGAGTTAATTATGATGCTGTAATTTGATTTGTTCATTACCCGTAAAGTTGTGCCCTTTTATCTCTCAGTTGCGAATGGTGTTGGAATGAGTAGAAATTTCCATTTACTTGCCTTTGTTTGGTACATCCATCATAAATTTATATTCTAGATCATCATTGTTGCATTACCAAAATTAGGAATCTCATGTATATTTTAGGTTGGGTACAATCGTTACATATTAGTTTATTTATTAATATAATTATTATGGTATAAAATAAATATTTTAAATAATAACTTATAGGGTAATTATCGATTTGAACCCTGTACTATATACGTTTTTTCAATTCGGCCCCTGTACTAAAAAAACCGGCAAACCGAACCCTGTACTTTGATTCTGTTATCAGTTTTGACCTTCTATCAATTATTTCATTAAACCCTCATTGAAAAAACTAACAAACGATCTTAGATTCACTTGAAATTTTTACCACATGTTCACTACTTAATGAGAAGATAATCTGAAAATTTTCGTGATTTTTTAACACATGTACGATTTATTGAAATTTTATTTTAGTATTTTATAAAAATATTATAATAAATCATACAAATTTTAGTAAATGCCGAAAATTTTTCTATTATCTACCCATAATAGGTTGAACATGTGGAAAAATTTTCAAATAAATCAAATATTTTTAAAAATTAATTTATAAAATAAAGAAGAAATTGAGATTAATTTAAACAAATATCAAACGATATTGGATTTATTGGAAACTTTTTCTAGATGTTCACCATATTATGGGTAGATAATAGAAAAAGTTTCGTAATTTTTTAAAACTTGTATGATTTATTATAATATTTTTAAAAAATACGAAAATAAAATTATAATAAATCGTAGATATGTTAAAAAATCACGAAAATTCTTAGATTATCTTCTCATTAAGTAATAAACATGTGGTAAAAATTGCAACTGAATATAAGATCGTTTGGTAGTTTTTTCAATGAGGGTTTTATGAAATTATTGATAGAAGGTTAAAACTGATAACAGAATCAAAGTACAGGGTTCGGTTTGCCGGTTTTTTTAGTACAGGGGCCGAATTGAAAAAACGTGTATAGTACAGGGTTCAAATCGATAATTTCCCTAGAATGAAGGGAAAAAAATCATAAATTATAAGGCCAGTGAGAAAATAAATTTTAAATTATATCGGTTGACAAAATAAATTTTAAGCTATAATATGTTAACATAATAAATTTTCAATTATGGTTTTTATAAAATACATGAACGTTGAAAAGTAGAGGAAAAATTTCAAAATTGGAGAATTAGAGGAAAACTTCACCAAAAAATTGCCGATATGCGATCGAAAATCTCTGGAGCTGCACGAGGACTAATCTTCTAAGTTTGAAAATCAACTTAGAATGATCGGTGATTGTTGATTGAATCAACGATGTAGAAAGAACATCACACTTGTATTTTAAATGGAAGTGCAGGCACTTGCACTATAATTGCAGAAAAAATCTCATTTGGGAATAGACACATGTGGTTTCATGTAGGCGTTCATGGAAGCGTCGCATTTTTATTACACAGAAATTCCTCTAGGGCGCACGGACATTCATGTGATCGCCCTGACCTATTTTGCGGGCGACTGGATAAATATTTTCTGAAAATTATTGTTGAAAGTTTATTTCGTTAAGAGATGATAGTTTAAGGTTTATTTTGTTAATCAACGTAATTTAAAATTTATTTTACCACTTACTTTATAATTTAGAGTTTTTATTTTTTTTAGAATGAAACACAAGCTATGTATTAAAGTGTGAAATTAAAATGTAAAATTATTATTATTATTTTTAATTTATTATATTAATTATTATTTGATACGTTAATAAATATTTTAAAAGAGGTGAATAATTATTATTTTTAATTTATTATATTATATTAATTATTATTTAATACGTTAATAAATAGTTTAAGAGGAGAATAAAAATGTAAACTTTATCATTGTTATTAACATTGTTCTATTAATCGTATTCGTGGATCTCCGAAAATAAAGAGAGACTTCGCGCCTGATGAATTGAACAAGATACATTGACGCCGGAGCGTGGAGCTCAACGGCTTCCGGACGAGTTGACTTGGTTTGTAGTCTTTGCATGGAAGCCATGGATATCAGCGTCACGAAGCTCGAGTACTATGAAGACATGTCGAAGCTTGAATCCTCGGCCAACTTTGTGTCTTTAATAAAGGTCACCGTCTTTCTCTCCATTTTCCTTGCTGAAGTTTATTTACCGTACGGATTTCGTTTTCTAGTTGGATACCTCGGTAGATGGAGGAGACGGTTGTCAACTTTTATAAGAAATGTTGAGGTTGTTCGTCTAATTTTTTTAGGTCCAAGAAGATGATCGAAAAGCTCTTATATTGGATCGAACAATATTTCATCCCCAAGGTGGGGGTCAACCCGCCGACACGGGTACCATCGTCTTCCCAGATTCTGATCTCAAATTTGTGGTCCAAGATGTGCGATCCAAAGAAGGAACTGTAATTCTCCCTCCAAAGAATTTAATTGCTCTTTTCTTCCGCATTTTGTCGCCTGGAAGAGTTTGGCCTTGAAAAAAAAAAAAAAATTCTTTTAGGTGATGCATTATGGGTATATTGAGAATTCTAATGAAGAATCGGAGTCAAGACTCTGTAAAGGGCAGGATGTTTTGTTGTATGTTGATGAGTTGCGGCGAAAGCTGAACTCCAGGTATGACATCTTATAGGGGGATTTCTTAATAATTTTTTTGTAGCTGGATAATTATGTTTTTATAAGTCTATTGTTGAGAATATATTAAGGGAATATTTGGAAATTCATATTATGTGTTAAGAATATATTAAGGGGTAGTTTAAGTATTTTAATTATGTTACTTTACTATGAATAGAGGGGGGGTATAAGAGTGTGTTAGGATTATCATATTGAATATTATCTAAACGAGAATTACTCTCTCTAGAGTTGTCTTTTCTGAGTGAGTAGCTCGTGGTTGTTTCCGGGCCGGTGTTGGCTGGAACCGTAGTGTTTATATTTCCGTTGTGTTCTTTTGGTGGTTTTTTGCTATGGACTACTTTAATGCTCAACATCTATTTCATCTTTTTTTCTTTTTTCTGTTTATGAACTTTCTTCTTTTCGTAATGTAATCTTACGTGCACGAAAGAAATACTACGATATATGGAGAAATGGAGTTCCTTGTCTGATTAACTCTGCACCTTAATCATTCTCCCTCATCCATTACCGACAAACCTTTGTCTTATATACATATCTTTCATTTCTTCAGGTTGCATTCGGCTGGTCATTTACTTGACATATGCATGGAAAATGTCGGATGGGGTTATCTCGAGCCAGGAAAAGGCTACCATTTCCCTGACGGGTATGAATTTAGACTTTGTACCTATTGTATTAGAGATAGGTTCAACATTTGAATTATGATACCTTTATCTCTTATAGTTTTTGAATAAAGTGCATGCGTTGTAACTCCTTATGTCTTTTGTGGTTTTTCCTTTAAGATTGCCTTTTTAGTTTGAATTATCATTGATTTACTTTCCCATTGATGCAAACATTTTCTGTTAGTGTCTTCTTTAAATCAGTCCGTCTGTGCACTTGCTCATAATAACAGTCAGAAATGTGTGCTTTACCAGGCCATATGTTGAATATAAGGGTATAGTTCCGCCGAATGAAGTGCAAGCCAAGCAAAAGCTTTTAGAGCTTGAAGCTAGTTCGTTAATATCCGATGGAGGAAAAGTTAGTGCTAGTATTTTGGGAATTTATATTGCATATATCTTAGGTTACACTTAATGCTTTAACACCTCTGTATAGGTTTCTACTAAATTATTACCGTATGAAGAAGCTGCTGCTATGTGTGGCGGTTGCCTCCCTGATTACATTCCCAAGGTTAGACCACAAAGGAAAAAATTATTTGCAAACAATTTATCCTCACATATTTCCTAATTTATCCATAGACAGGCCATTGGAGAAAAGACATTTCTGTCTTTTGTCTTTGAATATGGCACAGAAGTTGTTTCAGTGTCACTGTTGACGTGTGGTTTATTGAGACCTCAAAGCATTACTCTTTCCGTTTATTTTTCGTTTTCTCGATCATTCGTCATTTGTTTTTTTTTTCTTTAATTCAGGGTAGCACTCCTCGTATTGTAAAGTTAGGAAACTATCCAGGCTGTCCTTGTGGGGGCACCCATGTATCTGACATTTCAGAAATCATTAACCTGAAGGTGTTAAATCATTATCATTGAACTTAGAAGTTAAGTTTGAGATAGTTTGAAGTGGTTGCTCTTTAATAGGTCTTTGCCATTTGCTCTTAACATTTCAGATAACTCGGATTCGGATGAAAAAAGGGATGACAAAAGTTTTTTATGAAGTTGCAGATCCCTGAATGAAAGATTCTCCATACTTGTCAGTCTTCAAATATGCGACTATTGAGAAGGACTACAATTCTGATGAGTTAATGTGTCGATCAGCCATGGTCAAGTAACACAATGGAGTCAATAAAGTTGATCTAGTTGTGGTGGTATGTACTCAATGTGCTCATTTATAGATACACCTAAATGGATTCATACATCACATTTCAGTATTCATCGACTTAGTTTTACGTGCTGTTCTTGAGATTACTTTCTCTATGTGATTTAATGAAAAAAAACATGCGTCCATAACACTGGAGCACTCGTCAAGCAACTACTAGTTTTGGTAAAATGGACTTTTGGGTATTCAGATCCACATCTCTGGTTTGTTCTCTGTGGCAGTAGGTAACTTATAAGTTCCAATTCAAGTTTCTGATAGGAACCTACCATTTTGGTTCACATATGCAAGAAGGAAACGAGATCAAGCAAGGACATAGCTATGTTTTTCTTATGTATTTCTTATGTTTTAAGTTATATTTTTAATAAACTGAATAGGGGTAAAAGAGGAATTATATGTTGAAATACGGTTGAGAGGAGGAGGTTATATGGGTTGTGGGGATGGAAGTTAGGGGGGAGGAAGGAAAACAGTAGAGTGGAGAGAGGAGGGCTCTCGAACTCCCTTCAATGTTGGAACTTGGTTGTTGATGTTCTTAGTATAATCAATATTTGTGTGTTTAGGAATTGTTCTGGATCTAATATTACAGGGTCTATATCATTTTTGTGTGTTTAGGAATTGTTCTGGATCTAATATTACAGGGTCTATATCAGTTTCTTGAGTAGATTGGTATACTATCAACTGCTTGTGTATTTTCTTATGGGAAAGATGTAGATTTAGAACTTAACTCTTATTAGAGTCGGTTATATACATGATATGACAGAGTCTTATGGAAATGAAAAACTATGTATTGTTCACTCTCCTAAGCAATGCGAGACTGTGTATTCTCACTAGTATGAGTTGGATTTTTTCACTTGACCCTCGTTATCTTTACATGGCAGACTGTTACATTTTGTCGAATCGAAAATATTCAAATACATAATCACCATCTCACCATGCTCTTACTTGGGGTATCTCAGATTTATCTCTTCTTGTTCTTCGTGACTGTGTTCGGTTTAGGATGTTCTACTCATTGGTAGTGCTCATTAATCAGTGTTATGAATCATATCTGGTTTGGCATTTGGGAAGCAGCATAGCACCTTGTTATATAATATCCATTTGAAGGGTCAGTTCTCCTTAGTTTGATTCTTAAAATGGAAATTCTAATACAATCCCGATTATTGTTCGACCACTGCAACTGTCTTCGAAGATTTCTGCGACCCGGATTGGCACTTGAAAGAATTGCAGGACGAACTCTTAACGCTCTCTGACAAGGATCTTACTAAATGTGATAGTTATGACTTGATTCCATTTGGTTGCATCTATACAAAAATCTTAACATTGAATTCGAGCTTGACTTGACTCAACTACATTTCCAGACGTAAAGAGACAACAAAAAATTCTGTGACGAACTTGCCAGACTGACTAATTAGTAGGGGTGAGCAAAAACCGACCAGAACCAAGAACCGGACCAAAACCGAGCTATTTGGTTCGGTACTGCTGAAAAAATAGCAGATTTCAATCTTTTAAAGGAGAACCGAAATTGCCGGTTCGGTTCTCGGTTTTGGTGATCAAAGTTCATGAAAACGACCCGGACCGATAGTAACCCTAAAATCATAAAAGAAACGTCTGACTTCGCGTTTCGCTCGCTCTCCCTGTTTCTTCTTTCTCCTTCGCTCGACGCTCGCGTCTCTCGCCTCGCAGTGCTATCGCCTCGCAGTGTCTCTCGCGCCAGTCACCCTCGCGGTATCTCGTCGGGTCTCGCCGTCTCTCGAGTCTCGCATAGTGCGCCAGTCGCCCTCGCCGTATCTTGCCGGGTCTCGCCGTTTTTCGCAACTCGCACTTCATCTGAACATCATCAAACGATTCAACACCACAGGTTTGATTCTGCTTTCATTTTTCTATTAATCTTCGTATCATACGTTTAATTTCTATTATTTTTTTTGCGTCAATTGATTCTGTTTTGGCATTTGGGGCACTCTCTCGGTTTCACCGAGAGAGTACAGACCCTGTAAGGTTTTTCTGTTCTTTTTTTGGACTGATATCAATTTTTGTTGTTCTGTTTGTTAGATTTTGGTTCTTTTTAGCGTGTATTTTGCTGTTCTGTTTGTTAGATTTCGCCTTTCGGTTCTGTTTGTATGGGATGGGTTGTTTCCCTTCCTGTTCAACCTTTTTTCATATTTTTTGCAGACTAATTGATTTCATAGCATTTGTAATAATATCTGGATTGGTCCTGTTATATGGCTTAGAAATTTTTTTAGTGCAGCAAAAAAAAAAAAAAAAAAAAACTCGAGAGGACTAGAACTGAACCAGAACTGAGACAAAAATTCTGGTCCGGTTCTCGGAAAAATTTTATGCTTATTGGTGTAAAAATTTAAAAACCGAATTTAATGGTCCGGTCCTTATCTCTCCAAAAACCGGACCGAACCGGACCACGATCACCCCTACTAATCCCTCAATTTTGAAGTAAGAAGACCGAAAAGTGTTGTATGCTTCTTAACTTATGAAGATCTTTTGTACACGATTAGATTAGCGTGATGACGAGACATTCATTTATTGGTATAATAATTTGTTGCAGAAAAGAGTAATATAATCGTGGAATTGTCGATAAAAATTAGAAATGATCAGTGAAGGGCCTATTCTTTACTTTTGTATTTAATAGAATAATTAAATATATATTATAAATAATAATAGAATATGTTTATAACCGAAGATCAATTTTAGAACTTAATCAAACCGTGTTACTCTCCTTCAGTCCTCTCCCCTCAATTTCTAACCCTAGTTTGATGGCTTCTTCTCCAAATGTCAGAATACGAGTTGTAGCGAAATTGAAGGGATTGTCAGCTCGGGAATTGGAACTTTCAGGTGCGGATCCAGCAAAACCTTGGATTTTTGTTAATATGAAAGGTGAATACTCTTCAGGGATCGTAAAAACCACGTTTGGAGAGCAATCTTCTGGGTAATGCTATTTTCGAGTTTGAATTTCATTTCTCGATGATCATAACCAATTTGTTTATTTCTGAGAAATTTACCTTAAATGAAAGACGATTATCATCTCTGTAGAGTTTCTGGTTTCTCTAATATTGCAAGAACACGTTTTATTCGAGTAAATGTATTTGTATGTGTTCGTAAAAGAGAAAAGAGAGTTAGGGTTTCAACATGTATGTTCTGTTTAGTTAAGGCTTAATGTTCTTTTTTTTTATCCGTTTCCAATTGAGCTTTTAGGTCGAAAGAGTCGTATGGATTGGATTATTGCTATCACCAAAACGAAGAGAATGTTAACATTTTTACAAGAGAAATAAAATCTCTAATTTCGGGGGTATTTGATGGCCATAATTCTACTGTTATAGCCTATGGAGCTAAAGGCAGTGGAAAGACCAGGCTGATCCAGGTGGGGAGTAATTGTTTGTTGTCATTTTCTTTTTTCTCCCACAAATCCAAGCTTTAATTCTGTTCTTTATGGTCACTTCGCATATTGGAAATAGTTATTCCGAAAGCACGAAACTTTCAGGGTTTTAGGGAAAAACCCGGTTTGGCAGCATTATCTATGGCTGATTTTCTCCAGATGGCAGAAGAAAAAGGAAAAACAGTTTCTATATCTTTCTATGAGGTTTATTTGGACCATGTATATGATCTACTGGATCTACTGGATGCAAAGCGGCTGCCGGTTTTGTTGTTGGACGATGGACGAGGCAAAATTCAACTTAAGGAACTTTCAAGAGTAAGTTTTTCGATGTTATTATTAATAGGTTATTAGGAAACATAGTGTTTGAGATCTATTCTATGTAATATTTGATTTTTTTTGTTTTCTAAATTTTACAAATTATATTTTTCGGGATCTCACTCACGTAAACCAACACAAAAGATGGCATCTGAGCTTCCTCTTCAAAGCCACAAGGGCTTGATTGTATACTTATCACATGCTAATGAAGTTTGATACCCGTGACGCCAAGATGAATTTCGTTGACTTGGCCGGTTATATTTTACTCTAATCAAGATGCAATTTGATATATGTATACATATGTATATCCAATGAAGTATCTAATGATTTCTTTCACTTTGATTTGTGTTGTATTTATCAGGTTATGAGGATACTAGAAGGAAAAGTAGCGATGGTCTGAATTTCATGGAGATTAGTGAAGTTAACAAGTCGATATATGCCTTAATGAAGGTTTTATATGCTTTGAACTTTAATAATGGTCATGTTCCTTACCGAGAAAGCAAAGTTATGTGCATGCGACAAGATTCCTTTGAAGCAAATAGCAAAATTGTATTAGTTGCATGCTTGGTAAGATATTTGTTTTTGAATTGGCTGATCATGTTACTTTCTCATTTCATTTATTTTCTTTTCTTTTTTTTTGCGTAGAATCTATGCTTTTGCCAAGATTCTATTTACATGGTAAGTTTAGGATCTCATTTATGTTAAGGAAACGACCAAGATGTTTCAGACTTTACTCAGAAAGTCAAAGTTTTCACTAAAAATTTAGTCTTGTCACAAATACCTCGGAGTGTCAATGTTCATGCAAAGAAACAAATCATTTCCCAGAGTAGTTCATTACGAGAAGAAACCACAAGCCAATCCTAAGATGGCCACTTCTGCGAGGAGAAGGTATCAAGTGCAGAACTTTTATTACATTTACAAAAATGTATTTGTGTTTTTGTTGGTTTTATGTGCTTTTGTGATTTGTTTTGGAAGAAAGAAAATTATTTGTCAACACACATAACTCGCAAAAATCAAATAAGGTATGCATTCTTAATATATATTTGATGCTTTCATTCATAGTTAACATTTTTCAGCGAAAGAGAAAAAAAAAAAGAAATTGTTGTTTTGTTTATTTATACATTAATTTTATGAAATTGAATAAAATTTCCCATAAAAATTTGGTTATCTCTGATTAATCTTTTCTTTTTTTTTCCAGGGAATTGATTTTTTGGTAATTTTATATTATGTTTTTGTCTTTGGGGATTTTTTTTCATATTTTATTTCTCATATTGAATATTTGTGTTTTACATCTATTTTTTTTTTTACTTAGGAAAATGTCTTGAAAACCTGCTATAGTAACATTAAGGGAGATATCAACCTTAAAAAGTACAAATTTTCAGTCTAGACAATTATGCTTTATGTAGTATTTTCAATCACTTACAAAGAAATTTGAAATGGTATAATCAACAAAATCATCGCGTATTAGAGATTTCGACCTAATACAATGTGAAGTTCTCAGCCTAATACAATATTATCAACCCAAAACTGATAATATTGTATTAGGCTGAGAATTTTACATTGTATTAGGTCGAAATCTCTGAATTTCACATTGTATTAGGTCGAAATCTCTAATACGTGATGTTTTGGTTGATTATACCATTTCAAAGCTCTTTGTAAGTGATTGAAAATAATACATAAAGCATAATTGTCTAAATTAAAAATTTGTACCTTTTTTAGGTTGATATCTCCCTCAATGTTATTATAGCGGGTCTTCAAGACATTTTCCTAAGTAAAAAAATAGACGTAAAACACAAATCTTCGATATGAGAAAAAAAATCATCAAAGGCAAAAACATAATATAAAATTACCAAAAAATCAATTCCCTAGGAAACAACAATTTTCCTAAAATTAATGTATAAACAAAACAACAATTTTTTTTTGTACTCTTTTGCTAAAAAGTGTTAAGTATGAATGAAAGCATTAAATATATATTAAAGAATGCATACTTTATTTGATTTTTGCGAGTTATGTGTGTTGACAAATAATTTTCTTTCCTCCAAAACAAATCACAAAAGCACATAAAATCAACAAAAACACAAATACATTTTTGTAAATGTAGTAAAAGTTCTTCACTTGATACCTTCTTCTTGTAGGAGTGGCCATCTTAGGATTGACTTGTGGTTTCTTCTTAGAATGAACTACTCGGTAAATGATTTGTTTCTTTGCATGAACATTGACACTCCGAGGTATTTGTGACAAGCTTAAATTTTTAGTGGAAACTTTGACTTTCTGAGTAAAGCCTGAAACATCTTTGTCATTTCCTTAACATAAACAAGATTCCAAACTTACTATGTAAATAGAATCTTGGCAAAAATATAGGTTCTACGCAAAAAAAGAAAAGAAAATAAATGAGAAAGTAACACGGTTAACCAATTCAAAAACAAATATTTTACCAAGCATGCAACTAAACAATTTTGCTATTTGCTTCAAAGGAATCTTGTAGCATGCGCATAACTTTGCTTTCTCGGTAAGGAACATGACCATCATTAAAGTTCAAAGCATATAAAGCCTTCATTAAAGTGATAAGTATACAATCAAGCCCTTGTGGCTTTGAAGAGGAAGCTCAGCTGCCATCTTTTGTGTTGGTTAAGTGAGCTAGATCCCGAAAAATATAATTTAGAAAACAAAAAAAATCAAATATTACATAGAATAGATCTCGGACACTATGTTTTTTAATAACCTATTAATAATAGCATCGAAAAACTTACTCTTGAAAGTCCCTTAAGTTGAATTTTGCCTCGTCCAACAACAAAATTGGCAGCCGCTTTGCATCTAGTGGATCATGTACATGGTCCAAATAAACCTCATAGAAAGATATAGAAATTGTTTTTCCTTTTTCTTCTGCCACCTGGAGAAAATCAGCCATAGATAATACTGCCAAACCAGGTTTTTCCTAAAACCCTGAAAATTTCGTGCTTTCAAAATAAATATTTCCAATATTCGAAGTGAGCATAAAGAATAGAATTAAAGCTTGGATTCAATTCATACGACTCTTTCGACCTAAAAGCTCAATTGGAAACATATAAAAAAAAAAGAACATTAAGCCTTAACTAAACAGAACATACACGTTGAAACCCTAACTCTCTTTTTATTAGGGGTGGGCAGAACCGGTGGACCGGATTGGACCGTCGGTTCGGTTCGGTTCGGTTCTTGGGCGGTTTTTGGGGTTATGGAACTGGTTCTCGGTTCCCAGACCCATGGGACCGGAACCGCGGTCCATGGTCCCGGTTCTGTTGATCACAGAACCGGGAACCGCGGGACTACCGACCCATGGGTCGGCCCGGCAGAAACCGGTTTTCTGACCCATGGGTCGGCAAAATATTACTGCCCTGCCCGCCCCTGGTTCAGTTCTAAGTTCAGCATTCAGCAAAGGCGAACTGAGCAGAGAAGTCCCGCGAGCGAACCTCATCCTTCCCGACTTTGAAGTCTGAAGTTCCCGAGTCCAACTCCCGTCTCTCTCTCAATTCTCTCTGAGTTGTCCCGACTCGGCGACTCCTGTCTCTCGCCTCTGTCCTGGACACTCTCTACTTCAACTTCAGGAGCCTTAAAATCGGAGTTGGTGGTGACTGCTCTCTGTCGCGGGAAGTCTTAAGCCCTTCCCGACTTGCAGCTCGATTCCATTCCCCTCTGGACAATCGGAGTTTAAGTATTGCAGCTCGATTCTTCTAAGGTATGAAATTCTCGCCTCTGTTCTTTTGAGTTTCTCTTTGCTATATTTTAATTTGATAAATCTTGTTCTTTTTGTCCAATAGGTATTTTATTTTGGCATTGGAGACTGAAGAGAACAAAAGAGGCAACTTCTTGAAGGTATGAATTTCTCGCCTCTGTCCTTTTTGAGTTTTGCCCTTATGAAACCTAAAATTTCATTGGCCGAATTTTGTGTTTGTAATATTTTTTATTGATATGTTGGTTTTAATTCCATCCTCTACTGCTTTTCATTCCTATTTTTAGCAATGTGTTTTTCCCCACAAGGAATATATATGTGTATGTATACAACAATTTTTCATTGAATTTGTTTGATTGTGGCATGTTTAGATGTTGATAAATTTAGCTTCATATATTACATTGGATTGTTGAATGATGATTGCTGAAAATATGTTGTTGCATTATGGTAGGATGGATAGTGTTGGTAAAAGTTTGCATGCTCAATCGAAAAGAATTAAGTCTAATGTTTGGATTCACTACAAAAGGGTACCAAACACTGATTTAGTAAAGTGTAATTATTGTGGACAACTTTACTCTGCACACCCGACAAAAAATAGGACTTCTAGTTTACTAAAGCATATTAAAGTATGCAAAATGTGTTCACAAAATGTAGACACTAAGCAATCAACTTTGATATTTAGACCTCCTGCGAGCAAGATTTCTGATGATGTACCTTTATTTACAGTAATGGTTGCACGAGAAATGCTCGCAAAGATGATTATCTTGGATGAATTACCAATTAAAGTGGTTGAAGGAATTGGTTTTAGAACATTTTGTTTGTGTCTAAATTCTAAATTTATTATGCCAACTAGAAGAACGGTTGCACGAGATATTCGAAAGATTTTTCTGCAAGAAAAAACCAAGTTGAAGAGCTTTTTTTGTTCAACATCACAAAGGGTATGTTTGACCACCGGGACATCAATTCAGAATTTGAATTACATGGTACTAACATGTCATTACATTGATGAAAATTGGATTGTGCACAAGAAGATATTGAACTTTTGTTTGATTCCGAACCACAAGGGTGAATCTATTGGTAAGTCAGTTGAAAAATGCCTTCTTGATTGGGAGATTGAAAAAGTTACAACTGTAACTGTTGACAATACGTCTTCCAACGACGTTGCTATTTCTCATCTAACGAAGACGGTTCGAAATTGGAAGGGGTTAATTTTAAATGGTGATCATATGCACGTGAGGTGTTTTGCACATGTTTTAAATTTGATTGTTTCAGATGGTTTGAAAGAACATGATGAGTCCATATCGAGGGTACGCAAAGTTGTCAAGTATGTAAGGTCTTCTCCGGGAAGATTGCAACATTTCAAAGCTTGTGTTGATGCGGTTAAAATTACTTGTAAAAGTAATTTGTCGCTTGACGTTCCTACACGTTGGAATTCAACGTATTTGATGTTGTCAAGTGCTGAGAAATATGAAAAAGCTTTTGAAAAATTAACAGAGAATGATGGTTTCTTGCATGAAATAGGAAGAGAAGGTTCACCCACAACTGAAGATTGGTCATGCATTCGTGAATACATGAAATTTTTAGAGACATTTCACTCTATGACAATTAATGTTTCCGCGTCTCTGCATATTACTGCGAATATGTACATTGGTGAAGTGTGTAATTTGAAGATTGCTATTCAGACACGTGCTAATGGCGATAACATGACTCTAAGAAGAATGGCAATTGAGATGCAAAAAAAATTTGACAAATATTGGGGTTCTTTTGATAAAATAAACATGTTTATATATGTTGCTGCTGTTCTTGATGCAAGCCACAAAACTAGTTTTTTACGGCATTGTTTAACTATTTTATTTGACAGTGAAAGAGCGACACGATATTTAAAGCATGTAGAAGATGTAATTGAAAAATTGTATGTTGAATATAAAAGTGATACCAATGAAGATCAGACTCCAAGTAGCAGCAATATTCGACAAAAGTCTTCAAAGTCAACGAGTTCTTCGATGCAAATTCGTTCAAGTGCAGTGTACTCGATGTTTTATGGGTCTGGAAATTCTTTTGAGAGCAACGATGAAGCTAATATGTTAGAGATTGATCAATATTTGTCTGGAAAATTCTCCAATTTTTCAGTCAATTCTGACTTATTGTTTTGGTGGAAGAGGAACTCCGTTAAATATCAAATTTTGAGTGAAATTGCAAAATATATATTGGTAATTCCAATTTCTATCGTAGCTTCTGAATCTGCTTTTAGTTGTGGCGGTCGAGTTCTTGATGCCTTTCACAGTTCTTTATCTCCTCAAAGTGTTGAAGCTCTTATATGCTCTCAAAGTTGGTTAGATACATTCAACCCTTTTAAAGTTCCTCAAATTATTGATGAAGATTCAGAAGATGTACCATAGCAACTACAGAAGAAGGTTTGAGCATTCAAATATTTAGTTGTTTTATATCTTTATCTCTAATTATTAACTAATGTTTATAAATTTTTTCATTTTGCAGATTCGGCTATGGATGAATATTTTGTAGAAGATGACCATTCATCAAAGACTTGATATGGACTTGGTGGCACTTTTATACTTTTTTAATTCGATCAATTACGGTTTGAAATTTATTTCTTGGACCTTGAAATAGAATTGACTCAAAGATTGAATTTCATATTTAGTTTCTTGGATTTTATTTACTGTTTGATAATGTTGAATTTAGTTTCTTACTCTCAATTTGAATGTTGGATAGTTAAATTGAGTTGGATAGTTGGATTTAATTGGATTATAGATTGTTAAATTGAATGTTGAATAGTTAGATTGAGTTGGATTGTTGCATTAATCTCCTTCCTTTGATAATGTAAACGGGATTGAAGTGTTCTTGTTGTTTCTCTTCTCTGCTTCATTAATGCTCATTTCACTACTCTGTCAAATTGTTTTGATAAAGTACTCTATGTTATGTTGTGGATTTTATTGGCGAAGTAAGTGCATTAATCTTTGAGCATTGGTTTATGATGACAACAAAGAAGGCTTGTTTCTGCCTTGTGTTATTGTGTATCGTGGCATAAGAATCTTCATTCATGTTGACTAATTTTTATACTTTCAGTTTCTGTTAATGTTGTTCTTGCTTTTTTAATCCATTTAATGCTAATTTTGTAATCTTGTATGCTATATTTTTTGAAGATAGATAGATGAGTTGTAGGGATAAGTGAATTTCTATTAAACAGAAAGAAAGGAGTGAGACATTATTCTGGGTTTAGTTGGATTGGCATTTGGCAATTGAGACAAGAAGAGGGAAGATGTAGATGACGGATGTGCTGTTTTATTAGATTTAGGAGACGCTGTGCTGTTTTATAATTTATTAGTTTTGTAGTGGATTATTCGTATTTTACATTTTACTCTCAATTACATTTTTAACAAAAAAAAAAAAATTAAAAAAAAAAATCGATAGGAACGGGTACCGAACCGGGAACCGGATCGAAAATGCGGTCCGGTTTCGGTTCGGTACCAGTTCCTCATGGAACCGGTTCTGGTTTTAGAACTTAAAATCTCGAATTGACCGGTCCGGTCCGGTTCGGTTCCAAGCGGGAACCGGGACCGGACCGGACTGGATCGTGCCCCACCCCTACTTTTTACGAACACATACGAATGCATTTACTCGAATAAAACGTGTTCTTGCAATATTAGAGAAACTAGAAACTCCACAAAGATGGTAATTGTCTATCATTTAAGGTAAATTTATCAGAAATAAACAAATTATTTGTGATCCTCGAGAAATGAAATTCAAACTCGAAAATAGCATTACCCAGAAGATTGCTCTCCAAACGTGATTTTTATTGTCCCTGAAGAGTATTCACCTTTCGTATCAACAAAAATTCAAGGTTTTGCTGGATCCGCACCTGAAAGTTCCAATTCTTGAGCTGACAATCCCTTCAATTTTGCTACAACTCGTATTCTGACATTTGGAGAAGAAGCCATCGAACTAGGGTTGAAAATTGAGGGGAGAGGACTGAAGGAGAGTAACATGGGTAGATTAGGTTCCAAAATTGATCTTCATTTATACACATATTCTATTATTATTTATAATATATATTTAATTATTCTATTAAATACAAAAGTAAAGAATAGGCCCTTCACTGATCATTTCTAATTTTTATCGACAATTCCACGATTATATTACTCTTTTCTGCATCAAATTATTATACCAATAAATGAATGTCCCGTCATCACGTCTAATCTAATCCTGTACAAAAGATCTTCAAAAGTTAAGAAGCATACAACACTTTTCGGTCTTCTTACCTCAAAACTGAGGGATTACTAATTAGCATCAAAATCGAATCATTCGAACCAGCGATGAATATAAGTCACGTAAAATTAAGAATTGAAATTGTTATTATGCACTAATAAAAAAGTATGAATTAAACCGGGACAGCTAAGAAACAAATGGACATGATTAAAATGCATGGTATAAATGTAACTTTGTTAACGAAAAGTGTTTCCACGTCAGCATCTCTATCGTAATCAATGCTTCGGCGTCGCAGCGGATCATCCACGTGACACTTCTTCAACGACAAGTTTAAAAGACCGTCTACGATTCCTCCGTCCACCGCCATTGGTCTTCTTCCTCGAATTTCTTAAACCCCTTAGTAGAAGAAGAATCCAGAGTAACCTCCGTTTATTCGCTTCTTTTCTGGTTTTTTTTGGGTGGATCAAGCTCGGATCTGATCGCAATGGTGAGGGTGGTCATCGTGGTTTTTCTTTTGCCTCGTATTTTTGTTATTCTATGATATGCGTTGTTCTCTTGCCTTCTGATGTTATTGACGATTTCGGATCTTCCGCTAAGTTAATTTGGTGCTTAGAGAGACGGAGGGTGAAAAATGAATCGTGTTTAGTTATTTATTTTATGAACCATAATGTTTTTCGCTTCGAGTAAAATAATTGATGTCGGCTAAGGCTTTAAGTAGGTCTTCATTGAGGGATACCGAATAGCTGTTGTAATGTTGTCCTCTTCCAGACTAGTTGATATGGAATAATCTTCAAAAATATTTCCAAGAGTCAAGTTTTATGTAAGGCAAAGATTTTTATCGAAGCTATTCTCGCTACAATTCAGTTTTTGGTGCTATCTTTTGTAATTGGTTGCTTAGACAAGGTTCTATCAAAATAATTCAGATTCTTGTAGCTGTATCTGTGAATTTTATTCTGTTTTTCTGGAACCGAGATTTTGTTAAGTATTCTCCCACATTTTGCTTCTCCTTTTATCATGTATCTATCTGGTCCTTATTTCATGGATTTAAAAAAAAAAAAACAAAAAGAAAAAAGAAATTCAGAATATTGCTGTGCATGCTCTTTCGAGAAGTTAGAAATGGGAATTTGGATATTCAACACTAATCTGTTCTTATATTATCTTACATAGAAAGTATGTTTAGTTTAGTTTTGACTGATATAACACATCTGTGCTAAAGTTGTGTAGTGTTGATTTTTTTTTTTTTAGGATATTACAGCAAGGAAGAATAGTGTTCTGGCCGTTACAGATGAGGCAGTACTCTCTGTTGATATTGTTTTCAAATGTTTGAGGGATCTTGGGATCAAAGAAGTAGAGAATTGTGATCATCAAATAATTACTCAAGCATTATCTCTAAGTATTATTCTAACTTTTAACGGACTTTTACTTTGGTTTCTGTGTTCTTCTCTTCCCCCTCATTCCCTGGAAGTATTTATGTTGATGTTGTCTAATTTTGATCTACACTTCCAACAGGTAAGCTGCCAATGGGTGATTTATCTAAAGATTTTGCTATTTTGGTCTGGGGATCTACTGAGTCTCCTAATGACCAGCTCTTTGGTGAAATGTCAAGAATTCTAAAGCCTGGTGGAACAATTGTAATTTATAAGAACTCGTTGGCTTCCAATGGGAAAATGGATGAGGTAACAATTTTTTCATCAACGGCTATATTGAATTTGATTTGCAGAGAAACTTATCCTTGGGTTTCTATGCAGTCTTCTGGTTTTGAACGCAAGTTACTGTTGGCTGGTTTTCTTGAATTACAAGTTCTTCCTTCAACATCAATAACATCACCTGAAACTATGTTTTTAGGGGTAAGTTTTTTATTGAGTTTCCCACTCCTCCCTTAAAAAAATTGCTTTCCTGGTCTTCAAGTTTATCATTTGGCCATATATTTGAAAATTCTTCTAGTAGTTGTACTACTGTGAGAATAATATCATCTCAATATTTTCGACTCTTGTTTCTCTTCTTATTATTAGAGGGTTTGAAAATTTGAAGACTAACATATTCTTTTCAAATAGGTGAGGGCTAAAAAACCAGTTTGGAAGATCGGTTCTTCTTTTTCCATTAGAAAGGCAACAAAAACATTACCTAAAGTTCAGATTGATGATGACTTGGATTTGATTGATGAAGATAGTCTTTTAACTGAAGAAGACCTGAAGAAGCCTCAACTTCCTGGTAAGATAAGAAGTTAGTCAAAAGAGTCTTTTTGGCCACTTGAAGATTAAATGCCCTGGTGTAATTTTACACCAAATTGAATATTTGTGCAGTTGGTGACTGTGAAATTGGGAGCACAAGAAAAGCTTGCAAAAATTGTACTTGTGGTAGGGCTGAAGCAGAGGAAAAAGTAGAAAAACTAGGATTGACTTCAGATCTTTTGAACAATCCACAATCAGCATGTGGCAGCGTAAGTTCTGCAATGCATATTATTTACATTTCAGAAGCATTTTTTCGTTGCATTAGTTATTTGAGCAGACCTTTATTCTTCAAATGGTAAGCTTATAATAATAGAGTAAACGTTATTTTCTCACCCTTATTGTAGCCATTACTTTATCAGACTCCTATAGTTTACATTGATCATATCTCACTCCTAAGTCTAAATTATTTTGGGATCTGAAGATTAAAATCTTTCAAATCTCTATGATCGACTTACGGTCCTCAAATTAATGTTTGAGGATGTTAAATATTTAAGGGAGATTTATGCATTATTTGCTTTTCTTCTCTGGCAAAATTACATATTACATCTATTGTCATTTTAGAAATAATCACTTAGTTTCAGATCTCGTTAATAACTTCCCATCTTGTTCTGTTCTGAATTTTACCTTTTTCATTTTTGTAGTGTGGTCTCGGGGATGCTTTTCGTTGTAGTACATGCCCATACAAGGGTCTTCCACCATTTAAGCTGGGAGAGAAGGTACAAAAATTTGAATTAATCGACTTCTGAACTCTCTGAATTTCAGAGTGTTTTGGTGTAAAGATAGTTAAAAATCTGCTTTTGCAGGTTTCACTATCTGGGAATTTCCTTGCGGCTGACTTTTAAACATTTGAGGTCACAGTGGATTGTTGGACGAGGGTTCTTTTCAGCTCTAAATTAATCTGATAATGGCTTCCATTTTTTTTAGTGTCCAGTCAAGAAGATCATTTGAATTTGTTAGTGTTGCTGCCATGAAAGGCTTGCCTGGCTTGTTTTAGACTTCATAAAGAGAAACTGGTGATGTTTCGGTGTGATCCATAGAATTTTAATGTGTAATGACATTAGGCTGGAGATTTGATTCTTTCATTTCCGGTGCCTGCTCATAAACAGTTTTCAAAAACGATTTTTCTCATCTCATAAACAGTTTTCTATCACTAGTCCCAAAGTAATCATTTCTGTCATTCTGTGTTTACATTGCAAGCAATAGTATTTATACAAAAATCAGCTACCCTGCTGAGAAAGCAGGACTAGCAATCCTTGAGGACCTAGCAATATTTCATTAAGGAAACTAAGCAAACCGAACCAGACAACTGGAGTTACGTCAACTCCGGCGAGCGGGGGGATCAACTTCCTGGTAGGGGCGAGAAGTGGCTCTGTGGGAACGTATGCTATAGCATAGGGGAGCTTCTCCACTGGAAGTTTTGGGTACCATGACATTACTATTCTGAAGATGAACAGCAAAGAAAATGCAGTGAGAAACGGTCCCAACAATCCTATCAAAATCTTTGCTGTTGAAGGATCCAAGTCCCCAGAGCCAATGTCTTGCTCAACACTGAGCTCACAGGCCATGGAATCTCCTCAATTCGCCATCCTGCTTCTAAATGTGAGAGCGTACCGACCCGAAAACTTAGATCTGTGGCAAAAGACGAGCAACATTGTGGGGTTTGGAAGCTCAGCCTCCGATTTCTTCGACTGTAATACTTAAAACCCACCTGCAAAAGCATTCGGGTATCAAATCGTGGCGCAAAATGGAACTGATACCCAATTTCGACAAGAAATTAATAAAATTCAGATTAAAATTTCCATGCCATTATTGGATCTTCTGTGACAAGGTTAACTCCAGAATTTTACTTCTTCAGAGAAAATTAAGGATAAACTAGAAAGAGAGAGTTTGGATTTTGCGACGACAAATTGGCGGTGAGATTTTTTTTGACTCAGGAGGAAGATGATTAAAGCGCTGAGTATATTAAGCCAAATAACGAAATGCATCCGTCAACACAGCGAATAAATAAGAAAAATAGCTGAAAACTTACAGAGATGCCTGGATTTCCAGGCTTCTGTATCAATGGCGGCCATCCTGTAGATAATTCAAATTCCACACAAAAGTTAAGTCCTCAGATTTAAGCGAAGATAGCATTTTTATGATTTCAACTACCAAAAAAAAAAAAAAAATCAGAACAATGAATGACAGCCAACCTCTGATTCGAAGATGACAGAGGGGGTAAGAGCAGATGGCCATGGCTGTAAGCACACAGGAGCAGGAGAAGACTATCCTTATCTTCCATTGAGATTTTAGATAAACGGGTCGGGTTTAAAAAACGGGCCTAATTGTCGGACAGACGGAACGGCCCATAATTACTAAATCTCGCCACCTGCTTTCTAGTAAGAACGAAACGCGCATTCCCGTATTCGTTCTGGGCAGTGGATTCTCGCTTCCCTTTGCGGCAGAGAGTAGCCGTTTGCGGCCAGAGTGAATCAAACACTGCTTCTGTGCTCTGAAAAGCCTGATTATCAGTGGAAGAGGGAGAAAGGAAGAGGGGGAATTTCTTCCCAACTGGTCCCGATGTACTTTCTGAAACCCTAACTCCTTTTTCTTCGACGTTGTAATCTTCATTGTCTTGAAAATTTGATAACGTATTGCACGTCCATTCTGGGCTTGCTGAAACCATTTCTACAAAATGTTTGGATTTTCTTAGAATTGTTCATTAGAAAAAGGGTAAGAGCTGTTTACGTGTGGTTTTTTTTTTCCTTAAAGCTATCTTACCATTGCTGGTTTGGGAAATGTGATACCAGCTGAATTTACAATTTTGGTTGAACTATCTCTAATTTCACCATTTTCTTTGTTTCTGTCCTGGATCACGATTTTAGCTTGGAGATTGGACGGGTAAAAAAGATCTGTTTAATTGTTTTTGTTTAGATTAGTGATTCTTTCAATTGAATTTTCTTGTGGTCTTATTCGTTTTCCACTTTGCAATGGGCATAACTTTCAGAAAAGTTATCTTCGGCGTGCAAGTTGCTGTTGATCTGTTACATTGACTGTTTGTTGGAGTTCCTCTGCCTCCTTGAGAAAATGCCAGGCGCTTTAGAACCAGTCTTGTTACTTCTGCCTCCAACAGGTGATGGAAGTCCAAATAATTATGTGGAGAAGGATGACCAGATAATGAGTGATGAAATTGACGAGGATAAACCCAACTCAGCTCCCGCATCTGTGGCTACTCACACAAAAACTATTGGTATCATCCATCCTCCCCCAGATATCAGAAGCATTGTTGATAAAACTTCCCAATTTGTTGCAAAGAATGGGCCTGAATTTGAAAAAAGGATTATTGCAAGTAATGCTGGGAATGTCAAGTTCAACTTCTTGAATCCCTCTGATCCTTACCATGCGTATTACCAACACCGACTGGCTGAATTTCGTGCACAGAACCAGTCTTCTATGCAGCAGTCTCCTTCACAGTCATCAGATTCTGCTGCACCTGAAGCAACTCCACTTGCTCCATCTGCCGATAGTAATGAATCAGCAGCGGTGGCTACGAAACCTGACTCCTCTGTTTTTTTCAAACCTGTGCGTAAAGTTCTTGAGCCTCCAGAAGCGGAACAATACACTGTCCGACTCCCTGAAGGGATTACAGGAGAAGAATTGGATATCATCAAACTTACTGCTCAATTCGTTGCTCGAAATGGGAAATCATTTTTGACTGGATTGACAAGTAGAGAGATTAATAATCCCCAGTTTCATTTTTTGAAGCCTACTCATAGCATGTTTATGTTTTTCACTTCTCTAGCAGATGCTTATTCAAAAGTGCTGATGCCTCCTAAAGGGCTGACGGAGAAACTAAAGAAGAGTGTTGTCAATATGACTACTGTTCTTGAAAGATGTGTCCATCGGTTGGAGTGGGAACGCTCACAAGAACAGGCAAGGCAGAAAGCAGAAGATGAGATTGAGCAGGAAAGGGTGCAAATGGCTATGATTGATTGGCATGATTTTGTTGTGGTTGAGTCAATTGATTTTGTAGATGATGAAGATGAAGACTTACCCCCACCAATGACCCTTGAGGAGGTCATAAGGAGAAGCAAGATTACAACAGCTGCAGAGGAAGAAACTACTGAACCTGGAAAAGAGGTGGAGATGGAAATGGATGAAGAAGAGATGCAGCTGGTTGAAGAGGGAATGAAAGCAGCTAAACTGGAAGAAAATAGTGACGAACAAAAGAACGACGTGAAAATGACAGACGGACCAGAACCACCAATGAGGATTGTGAAGAATTGGAAGAGACCAGAAGAAAGAATTTCTTCGGAAAAAGATTCTACAAAATTTGTTGTTTCCCCAATAACAGGCGAGCTTATTCCTATTAGTGAGATGTCCGAACACATGAGAATTTCCCTAATTGATCCAAAACACAAGGAGCAAAAAGAAAGGATGTTCGCTAAAATTCGAGAGACTACCCTTGCTCAAGATGATGAAATTTCCAGAAACATTGTGGGACTTGCACGAACTCGTCCTGATATTTTTGGTACAACAGAGGAGGAAGTATCTAATGCTGTCAAAGCTGAAATTGAAAAGAAGAAAGAGGAGCAGCCAATGCAGGTCATATGGGATGGTCACACTGGAAGCATTGGACGCACTGCAAACCAAGCTATATCACAAAACGTCACTGGTGATGAGCTAAATGATGCTCTTAACAATGATGCAATGACATTCCCTGGACCATCTGCTCTACCTCCTAGGCCTGTTGTGCCATTTATTCGCCCTCTTCCTCCACCTCCTGGACTAGCATTAAATCTTCCACGCATGCCTCCAAATACAGCTCCTCAATACCCGCCTATGAGTGGGCTTCCTGTTCCTCCTCCACGACCACCTCTTATTTCAATTGTGCCACCTCTTCGACCATCTCCACCAGCCATGCCCATGAATGCTGGACAGCAATCATTTATGATGAATCAGCCACCTCAGATGCCTCCATCAATGACAGCTACTAATATGAGTGTACCACCTCCTCCTGGATCTCAGTTCAACCCCATGCAAGTTCCTCGACCTTTCGCTCCTCTCCCTGGCCCACCATCAAACATTGCCATGATGCCTCTACCGGCAATGCCCCTTGGAATTCCTCCACCACCGCCTGAAGAAGCTCTTCCGCCCCTTCCTGATGAACCAGAGCCAAAAAGGCATAAGCTGGATGATTCTTTGCTCACACCGGAGGACCAATTTTTGGTTAAAAATCCAGTATGACAAACTCTATTTTGTTTTTTCATGCATCATTGCTTGCTAAACAGAATTTATGCATACTAAACTGACGTTGATTTACTAAACGAGATATTTTTGTTTCTGGTGACAGGGACCTGTTCGAATTACTGTATCTGTTCCCAATTTGGATGACGGGAATCTCAAAGGTCAAGCTCTGGAAATTACAGTTCAGTCCTTATCGGAAACTATCGGCAGTTTGAAAGAGAAAATTGCTGGGGAAATCCAGCTTCCGGCAAACAAACAAAAATTGAGTGGAAAACCTGGCTTTCTCAAGGATAATTTGTCACTTGCATATTACAATGTTGGAGCTGGAGAAACTCTTTGGCTTACTCTAAGAGAGCGTGGCGGTAGAAAGAGATAGAGTGATTCTTTTAGCTGGGAAATTAAGGTTTTTGTCAGAACTTTTTTATTATAACAAGACTGCCCATGTTATCATGAGATTTCTCCTTACTACGGTGTATGGTTGAAATGATTGTGTAGTATTATTAATGTTAATTTACAAATTTGTTTGCGTATTATGTACAACAGATCCATGGGTTCGGAGTGGAAGAGAAAGAGTTCCTTTTCCATACCTGAAGGAAGTTTTAATTTGATAACTAATGAGAAGTGTGTGAGACTAAACTTATAAGTCGAAAGATTTTCTATTGATCGTGCTGAATTCATTTGAGCTCACTAGCAACTTTGCCTTTTTTGTTTTTGGAGGGCTGCTGAAATACGTACCATTTGATATTTGTCTTGGTTATGCTGAACTTGGGACAGTTGATATCTGGTTATTTTCTTCAGAAATGGCCTCCTACATGTTGACAAAGGCTGGTTCATGACAAGAGGCAGGCAGGTCCAGGCGCTCAGAGTCAGAGCCTCAGAGTCGGAGCCTTACCATTCATCAGGTGCTCATATCTGCCTTGATTTTGAGTTTAAAAAAGATGTTTTGAAAATCCAAGGAATGGTGAATTGGAACAAAACTAAGGAAGAGAGAGAAAGGGGGAGAGGAGGCTCTATGGAAGTACTGTAAGTTTGAATTTTTTCTATAAAAAAATTGATATATTTTCATGGATGGTTAGCTCTAAAATTAGGCTTTGTGAAGAAGAGTTGATGATAGACAAATTGAGGGGATTCTTCCATTGACATCTCACATCTCCTCCTTACTTTTGCCCAACAACCACTCACCTGAATAGCACTAGTCTTCTCAAACCCATATTACTTGCTAATCTTCTTCTATTCCAATCCAAAAATCAGGTCGATCCCTCCGATCCGGCCTCCAATCTCGTGTTCATTTAATGGACATTGTACAAATTCCCGACTGAAAGTCTCTCCGTCTTCAACAGCGGCACCCCCTTCTGGTGTTGAAATAATCAGTAATCACAAAGTATGATACTAATAGTTTAAGGCATCGTTTCCTTCAGGGCTTTCAATCCAAATCCAAATCAGCAACTTGGGAACATGCATTCCTGTGTGATTAGCCTCCAAATTGTGGGCTTTTTGTCGATGGTCCCATAAGTACTCACTTTAATTAATTTTCAATCATTTTTCTTAATAATCTTTCTTTTTTTATTCATTTATCTTATCTTAATTATATTATTAATACTATGTTTACACTTTAATCTTACCTTCACTCATCCATTGAGTGTACATTCTATTATTTTAATTTTTTTTTTCATACCAAGTGCTATTAATTATGTGTGAAATTATAGTATAAAAACACTAAGGTAAGAGATGACAAACGAGTTGAGCCGAGCTAGAAGTAGTACGGCTCACTGAGCCTGACGAGTTAAACAAGTCAAGCCTGAAAAAATTTCAATCCGAGCTAGCTCGCGAACCACGGGTTAACGAGCCGAGCTGAGCCGGATCAACGAGCTTAACGAACTTTAACGAGCCGAGCCTAACTGTAACATCCAGAAAATTTATTGAATAAACTTGCTTTTGATGCGCAATATTTTATAGCATAAAATTTAAAAGAGTAGAAAATCATAAGGGAGATCAATTGGGTAATTGGGGTAAAGACAGGGTATAGCATTTAGTTAGAAGTGTTGGGGGCACAACAAGCTTTAACTGAGCTGAGTCTAATTGTAACACCCAGAAAACTTATTGAATAAATTTGCTTTTGATGCGCAATATTTTATATCCTAAAATTTAAAAGAGTAGAAAATCATAAGGGTAATCAATTGGGTAATTGGGGTAAAGGCAAACTAAAAAGGGTATAGCATTTAGTTAGAAGTGTTGGGGGGCAAATTACGAACAAAAGTTGGTTGGTGGGATTTGGCCACTTGTAAGGTGATACATCCCTTAGCTTCTTTCAAAACTTGTATGATTTATTATAATATTTTTATAAAATATTAAAATAAAATTATAATAAATTGTACATGTGTTAAAAAATTATGAAAATTTTCAGATTATTTTCTCATTAAATAGTGATAATGTGGTAAAAATTTCAAGTAAATACAATATCGTTTGGTAATTTTTTGAATGAAGGTTTAACAAAATTGTTGATGGAAGATCAAAACTGATAACAGAATCAAAATACAGGGTTTGGTTTGCCAGTGTTTTTAGTACAAGGAGCTAACTGAAATAAAGTGCATAGTACAAAGTTAAAATCGATAATTATCCTAAATAAAACTAAATATAAAATTAAATTTTTAATAATAAATTGATACCACAAAACCAATGTCCAACAAAAGCTTGTAGGTGATGTGAATTGATCAACTCCAAGTATACGAAATCTACAAAAAATTAATGAAAAAAAATTTAGTTAATACAACTACACTTAAAAATTATATAAATATATGTAAAAAAAATAAATTAAAATATATCTTGTTGAATGAGGAAAAGAGTGAATTGTAAGAAGAGAGAAATTGATTGATAGCAATAATTGATAAATGAATTTAAGAGATTGAATAAGATTTAGTGCGGCCGATCGAGGTTCGTTAGGCAAGAATCTAGTGTCAACGTGTTTGTCTTGAGGAGAGGTTCAAAGTTTGTGAAAAGAGTTTTCAAGGTTAGTTGATTTTTTGTTTGATTTTTGCCGAAAAACGTTGAGGGTTTTGAGTTGGATTTTGTCGACCCAAAACTCTGTTTTGCTCGTATTTCTTTGTATAAACATATTTGGGATGAAACTCTGCACGCGTAGGATGAAGAATTTTGGGAGAATGGTAGCTAGAGGCAGCGGAACGCCACTGTCGACAGCAAATGACCGTTGCTGTGTGTTTGGGCGAACTGGCTCGAGAGCCTGGCCTGCCCATCCAACGAGCCGGTTTGTTTGGGGACCGCCTGGCTCGGTCCCTGGCGGGCTTGCGAGCCTAGTCCTTAGGCTCGACTCGGCCTGCCCGTTAAACATCTCTAAATCTATCACTGCTCTATTTATTTAAATTTTTGTTTATATTTTATGAGATAACATTAATGCATTGTTAATCTTTATAAATAATGTTAGGTTTATTTTTACAAACAATGATTAGTGTAATTAATATAATTTATAATTTATTACATTAATGTGAGCATTTTAATACAGTAAATGCACAAAAATGTAAATTACTAGATATAAAATCAATAATAAAAAGAAGAGAAAAGGTTATGTTATTTTATGAAGTGCAGGCATAAATATGGTATTTTGCGTCACCAAAACTTTGGAACAGACGTAGAACATCAATTGTTAAGAAAATAGTGCAAAAACTTATTGGGTAATTGACTCTAATGATGAAAGAATTTGCATGGCTGAACTGGCAGTGGTTCGTTGTTTGATCGGAATAGGAAGATGGAATCGACGAGCTAAGATGAGAAACTAAAATGGTTGTAGGGTTCATACAAAGATGAGAAATTTACCTTTTTCTAGCATGTATGATGACGATAATGGAGTCTGGTACGACACAATCGTTTTCATGTTTTCCCACAGCTTTCTTGAACTTGATCCACTGTCTGTGAGAGAGAGTAATAAGTTCAAGAAAGCCGTGGAAAAGCATTCAACGATCTTACTATCTTCACCATTGTTTTCTTCTTCTTCTTCTTCCTCTTCTTCCTCTTCTCACCCACAATGCTTGCTGTCTGCATTGTGCATTCTTCTGATTCTCTTCCAATCTCACATCAAAGTTTGCTCCCTCTCTCTCTAGAAAACCCTGCTAATAGGTGGTAGAAGAAGGCAACAACAGAAAGAGGAGAGAGAGAGAGAACAAAAAGGGCAGCGGTTAATCAAATCACTGTAAATGTAAATGAAGCCAATCAAAAACAAAAAATGATTGATGGGAAACTTGGAAAAGGAAAAGGAAATACAACAGCAGATGACAGGAAAAAAAAAAATCTGTGGCGATCAGTAAATCATGGAAGACACAGAAACACACAGACCAGACTGAATCACTTTTATCTTCTTCTGTCATAAAAAACGAAGAAAATAAAGAAGACACAGAAATCCAACTGTATAAACTCTGTAATTACGTACATCAATCTTTATACATAATGAAGAAACAATTTTTTTTCCAGCCGAGTTCCCGAGGAAAAGATGGTCATCGTTAAGACGCGCGGCAGAAGGAGAGCATGCTATGAGAAAGGGCCCAGACTCGATGGAAGAAAAACGAACGATTTTGACCTTTTCTAGGTTATTATTGTCTGACGAACAATCTCCGACGATTGCCCCCACTTCCGGGAAGTACGCCGCATCGTGCGCCGACGATTCTCCGCAGAGGCTGTCTCCGTGACAGTTTGCCATTGTCGTGACTCTCTTTCGACGTGCAGAAACAGGATTTCATCTGGGTCGACGTTCATGCACCCAAATTCAAAAAAAAAAAAAAAAAACAAATCTGTTCTTCTTTAACCAAACATTCTACCTCTTAATTTTATACTAATCAACTGATTAAAAAAATTAATCTTTCTGGGTTTTATCGCTACTCGGCTCGTTTATTGAATACTGTTTCTCAAAATTCTCAATCTTTTGACATCAAAGCGGTATTCATTCGGACTGGCACAAATATCAAAATTCGTTTCTGTATAGAGTTGTGTTTTACCTTTAAAGTAGATGTATATTTCAGTAATTTCCACCTAGAAAGAGTCTAGTTTTCATTAAATTCTCCAGATAGTCTATTTTCAACAAGTAGATGGCAGAGCTTCATTGATCAGTTCTGTGCCGTAATAAAACCCAGGCTCAAGAATAAAACTTTAAAAATTGGATTTAAAATAATTAATTTGATGAATAATGTTAACAATACCAACGTACATGGCTGCTGAAAGCAAAAAATGATTGAAATATAAATGAATGACTTATCCGCTACGAGTTTCCGAAGCCAAAGGGTGAATTTCTTCGGCTTCCGCCTTCTCCGTGTTGCTCGTTCCACTACCTAAGCTCGTTCATGCTTGCAGCATCATAGGCAACCGATGGGCCGACCTGTAAAATAAAGGTTGAGCCAAATTGATGTATTTTCCTAAAGGTTGTAAACAAAAACATGATGAATTCACCTAATCTAGCCTATGAGTGGCTGGCTAGTCATATGCTCCCACTAAATTTGGAACCTATCTCAGTAATAGATTGGAAAATGGAAGAATCTACTGTTAGAAAAGGTAATAATGTACTGTATTCGCAATATTTTAAGAAATACGTATAGGTGGTTTCTATTTTGAATTGAGGGTAGTTTTTAATTTAAATCCGAAAATAAATGGGGGATAAGAGAAAATGGAATTCATAGATGATCTCAGAATTCCAGTGTGGAATGGAGAGGAATGACAGAACCTCGAATCTCCACTAAAAATGAATAACATGTCTCAGGTAAATTATTGTATTTTACGTATTTATAAAATAAGTGTGTTAGTGAACACTATTATTGTGAATTTGACATCAATTATGGCAAACCTGATCATCTACCTTGGTCTTTGCCTGAATAAAATCATACACTCTGAGTGGTCTCAGTAAGGGAGCCTACTCATTTTTCACCCCCTGTATAACAATGAAATCATCAGAAGTCTGAAAAAACTAAAAACAGAGATAAACTAAGGCACCCTTTTAATTGGGGTACAGATATTATAATGAAATTTGAAAGGTGATAGGAAATCTACCGTTTTCTTCTGCTAAAAGTTCTTGAACAGGTGTGTATGCTGCAGCAATGCATAGATTCTACAAAGCTAAAAACAGTTGCAAAAAGTAAAATGGTGACTGATCATTTATATAGCCTCCGGTGTCGTGGGATTACCTTCAGATCACTACCGGAATATCCCTCGGTAAGATGCGCAAGTTCGTCAAACGGGAATTCAGTTTCCACATTTTCTTGAGCCAGAAATATTTTCAGAATCGTCAATCGATTTTCGGCATCTGGTAGATCAACATATATCCTGAATAGAATCCATATAGGAAAAGCTCAACTTATCATTCACTTCCCCAGTGTAACGCATGCAATACTTTTTTGTTGAAATATGCATTAAAATTTTATTTTCTTAGTCAGAGTAAGTTAAAGTTTTTTTAACTTTGCTTTAAAACCCATAAATCTTGGGTTTGCGATTTAGTTTTGCGGTTGATAAATATTTGATGCTAAGAGGAAACACAATCACCAAGATTATTTTCTTTGATTCTTTATTTTTTTACACTTTTTGCCCAGAAAAACACTATGGAAGAAGTCGTACCTTCTGGCTTAATGACGAATCATGGCATCATCGAGATCAAAAGGCGATTAGTAGCACCAAGGATAAGAATTCTCTGGCTGTCTTTCGTCCTCAACCTGTCCCAAGCTGCCATGAACTCATTTCTCATTCTCCTGGTTGCTTCGTGTTCAAAAGCACCACCTTAAGCACCAAGCAAACTGTCGACCTACCGCACAGAATCCAGATTCCGATAGACCAGGACTTGGATAGTGAATTTAACCGAACAACTGAACAGATATATACCAACTGAACAGATATATACTATGTGAAGAACTCTCATGTCAGATTGATAGAACTTGAACGAGTTAGGACGCTTAAAAAAGAAAATAAGTTGATAAAATCTCATTGTTCTTAATTAATGAAAAACAAGAAACAGAAGAAAGAGTAAGATCAAGCTGGAAGTGCAAGCATCCAGTAGTTCAAAATAACTAACCTCCTCAACAAATATGATGACAGGAGCAAGTTTGCTGGCAAAGGAGAACAAAGCCTTGGTAAGCTTTTCAGTATCTCCAAACCACTGTATCGAAATAGTTAGTGAAAAATGCAAATCTTTATTGCCACTCAGAATTCTAAAACGACAACGAAGAAGCTTTTTCCCTTCCCCAAATCGTGACGTATAATCTTAGCCATACATGACATCAATGATATTTATTAGACCAAGCAAGCAAAACATAGTTTTAAATAATAATTCGCCTACAACCAAAAGAAACAATAATCAAACTTTACAAAAAAGTAAAAGCTAGAACTAGTGCCGATACCTTTGATGTACGTGTGGATCCTGTTATGCTGATGAAGTTTACCCCAGCTTCTGTGGCAAGTGCTTTGGCAAGAAGGGTTTTTCCAGTTCCAGGAGGCCCAAAAAGTAAAATTCCTTTGCAAGGCTAAGAAAGAATTTCATAGATTATACATACAAGAAAGTCAAAGCAATGATTTTGATTCAATGAAGGAAGCATAAAACTTACCCGCAACAAGTTTCCACGAGAAAAAAGCTCTGGTCTCCTCGTTGGAAGAATAACAAGCTCATTTAATGCCCTTTTAACATCTTCCAGAGCACCTATATCCTCAAACTTTACCCCATTTCACCTGGAGGTACCACAGCCGAAACAAAGTTGGTCTCGCACTCATCCTTTGCTAGGTTCTGCTATATGTTGCAGAGGATAAAGCTCTAAAAGATTCACTCCCTCTTAAATTTGCAGAAAATTAGTATGAAAAATTAACGTGCCTTCAAACTTTGTGAGGGTCACCGAGATATTAGTTCGTGCTCCTTTAATCTTGAAATTCCCATCTCAAAGCTTCAGCCAAAGAAAGAATGACATTTTAACTTAAAAACATATCAAAACCATGTTTGGGTTGCAATGATTATTCACATCAAACCAGTACCTTTCAGTAGGAAGATGCAATCTTTCAACTCTTACCAAAGGATGCTTGCAATTAGATAAGTAATGATTTTTGGCCCAACCGACAACCTTTTCAGCTTCTGCAATACAATTTTAAAACAGGAAGTCAAGATTGACTGAACTTGAATGGAAGGATCATCATTCATTTCTAATGAAATAAACAAATGCCAAGTAATTCGAATAACAATTCATCTTATAAAGTAAAATAGTTCACCAACTATTTGACATATAGAATTACAAGTCACTATCTCTGAGTTCATCAACATCAAATAAACAGATTATAACAACCTTTGCCTATCTGGGTCTCATACAAGAACCTGTCTTTCACTCTTAAAACTTCATGCTTTCCTCTTCCCTATATTTCATTGACAACCATCTCCCAAGTACTGGATTTACTTCAAAATTTCATGCTTTTTTTTTTGTTGTAGATTCCATCCTTTCTATTACTTACCAGTATTCACTGTGCCAAGTAACCAAATGTGATTAATTTTTCAGTTCGCATGCCCAAATCTGCACTCCCCTTAACATCTGAATCAATTTTTTTCATTAACTTTTCTAATGTCATATCTCCATAGCCGTCGATGGCTTCCTATTTAAACTATCAATCTTTATTTGAGTACAAATGGTATTCCTTTATTCTTCATTCCATTGATCTAGCAGGAAGCATAACTAAAACTGATCATTTAACATTCAGAGTGCCATATATGTTGAGGATCCATCCCTATTAAGCTAGAAATGTAAGTGTAAAGAAAGCTTCTTAACAAAGTTATATTTGCTTTATAGCAGTATAGTAATTTTCTGCAATCAAATGGTGATCCATGAAAGATACATGCAAAAATCTTAGCACATGCACGCCCATCATGCTCGACATTAGTTCTTCTCTTTATATACCATCACCACCAATAAACTTAGAGACAGCATTGATAAATTTTGTTTTTAACTAGTTACTCTTCTTTGTCAGAATCACACCATCAGTATTTGCATGCAACAGGTTCACACACGACATCCCATGTTCCTCAAGAATCTGTAAATTACATATATCAATCAGTCTGAGAGAGCCATCATTAAAAAATCAAGTATTGTCTCTGTACCTTGTGTATTTCATTTAAATTGCTTCGGGATATCACGATTCTGCTGTCTTTTTCCACTTGTTTGTTGAATGTTCTAAGGATATCATCTTCCTGAAAGTGTCAATTTTTTGTTATGTAAAACAGTACTAAGTAGTTCTTCTACGGCCAGAAAAAGCATTCAAAAGCCACAAGTCTTGTTATTCTAATTTCATAAACTACTAACTTTCTTCCACACATCACCATGGAAGATGCATCAACATTTTCCAGATCATTTATTAAAAAATTCTTGAACACATCACAAAAGAAACCTAATTTTCCCAATCAATAATTGTCTAAGAACGGTAACTTCTAGCCAAATTTTAGTCTTTGGCCCCATTTTTAGGTGCCATGTTTAACAATAAACACCTAAATAATTTTTTTAATAACAAAAACACACACCTCTTTTATAAGTAATCAAAATTTTTATATAAAGCTCAAAAATTACAAGGTGATGAGCCTCAAGAAAAAGCCCATACCAAAAAACAAAAACTACTCCACTAATATAACAAGTGACAAAAATGTTCTAAGATGTTAGCCACACACCCAAAGATGACTTTTACAATATTTTTTCAGAACTGTTAAAACAAGAAATAGTAGACTTAAATGATAAAGAAGTGAAAGTGAGAACAGTGGGAAGGAGATAAGAAGCAAAAATGCTGAAAGTCACCTTGGGAGGATAGATGCGTAGAATATTAGAGAAGAGCTCGGATATTTCATTATCATCAGATCTTTTTGTGCCTTTAACTCCCTCAGTTAGACGCTTCATTGAGAGCGGCTGGAAAACAAAAGCAATTTTGGATCAATATTGCACAGCAGCAGATATAATTAAAAAACAATGTAAAAAATGAAAATAACTATTAGCATAAGTAAGAGTCACCAGCTTAGCAAGCCGCCCTAAATTGGGAAGTACCATTGTATGTCAAAAGAGTAGAAGATAATATCAGTCGTTATACAAGTGAACAAAAAAGTGATGCTTTATGCAGTGTATAAAATTAGACATGATTGCTATAAAATCTCTACTAACAAATTTTCCTTTTTCTTTCGACTCAGATTCAACTTTATTCTGCCTGCAAATCAAAACAACAGGCACTGATAATTGGTCAAACATTTCCTGCACACTATGGACGAACTCCTTTCGATTTGACTTGGGAACTCCCCAACCATTGAGAAAAGTCTGGAAAATAGACAATAAGAGGTTGAATTGAACAAATAACCTGTGCACAAAGCATAAAAGACATAGTGAACTTCCTCTCTTGTTGTGTGAAGCAGGAAGAGGAAATATTTCCCCGTCTTTCAAAGGAAAGATTAATTGGTCTTGAAGTTATACCTCGCATAGAGTTTCCATAGCGATATAGCAGCCTTCAAACTGGGAATCAGTAGCATGTTCTAAGTCCTTAACTGTCAATAAACAAATTTTATCAGTTTTTCGGAAGATCTGTAACATAAAAAAATGTGTATATGGACATATATCCGTTAAATTATGCATCCAGCCAATCTGCCAAAAAAACCAGTCTTTTAACCATCAATAGTGTCACAAAGTATAATGGTAGCACTGAATCATCCAGACTTTATCTTTATGCATAACTATTTTTTATGTCAATAATCGGGGGAGAAAACTTGAAATGGTCGAGCTTTAAAAGTCCTGATATCCAAAAGTGACTATAACAAAAACAGAATATAAAAGTTTAGTTGTATATTTTTCATGTCCCTGAAAATTGGTAAATATAAAAGTTCACCTATTTGAGAAATTAATTCTGAAGTTGCTACATGCAGAACTGTAAGCAAGAATGAGATTTTACTATCCATCCAATGAACTGGAGATTTTGGCAAAGACCCTGAGGATTTATCTTCCTCGTCTCCTTCATTTTCTTTTTCATTGACATCCAAGATTACAGCAACTCTACTTCCATTTATCTTATAGACCTCCCCACGTTGACCACTTGACAATGGTCTACTAGTATGCCAAGCATAGATTAGATGAACCATAAACACATTAGTGTTGTCAAAAACCCAAATTAAGTTTAGGTTGCAAGCTACTTATTGTCTTCTCTCATTGTCCTCTACATGAGGTCAGATTAGTCATTCGTATAGACATTTCTTTTTTATTTATGAAAAAAAAATTGAATTAATAATATATACAATGAAAGAAGACAGGTAAAACTCGCCAATCCCCTTTTCTTGCAACTGAGCTTAACATTGTTAATAGCTCTACCCAAAGACTTAGATTAAAAGGATTTTCAAGAATATCCTCATCAAATATAAAAACCAAAAAATACAACGAGGCACCACTGTTTGCACAAAACCACCTAATTGTGCGGGCACATCTTCCCCCTTCATCCCTGTCTCCAGCATAGACCAATAATATTCCAAGCCACCCCCAAACCTAGAAGTCAAAGCAAACATGAATTTGTTTCTTAAAAGTTAATCCATAAACAATATGTTGGCAAAATGTAGAAAGATTGAAACAAAATCACATGCTTTCAACAATAGCGATGTGTGGGAGAAGATTAGCTTTCTTATTGGTTTAAGGGTGTATAAATCCATATATTTTAGGGATTACTCTTTCGTTATCGTCACAGGGAAACATAGTTGCTTCTTAATGATAGTCATCTATATGTACAAGTAAATCAGATATAGAGATGGCAACTAGAGTAGCTGTTTCCATTTTTATATAATTTCAAGACCTGTATTTCCCATGCACCTACCTTTTCTATTTAATGAAGTTAGGACATACTATCACTTCACGGTAGTAATGAAATTTTCTATGTGAATTTTATTTTGCAGTGCAAGTGCACTTTAAAGCTAAATGATATTCTGTTTTAAACATTATTGTCGTGTAACGTTATCATACTAGATAATTATCTAAGTGATCCCTACATTATTGGATGTAGTAAATCATGCTGTAGTTATGGTTTTCTTAAAACAAGGCAAAGACAAAACTTAAGATGTTTTTTCAACACATAAGGGTGACTTACCAACCCACCTGGTACGAAAGATGGTATACACATTTTTAGGGCCATCAGATGCTGATATCTTCCCCAATATGATCCTGCGAGGCATTTTATAAGTTAACATCAGACATCCAGTTTACTTAGGGATGGAGATCAAGGTAAAGGATTCCCAAGATGATAGCAGAATGTTACTCAGCAATCAGACTGATCAGGATCCTACTAATGAACATCCTAAAAGCCTTTTTTCTCAATGCTTGATCTTTTTCTCAGCCACTCCATATCGAGTTAAGAATTAAGTGAATACAAAAGCAAGTATAAGTTTTCCAACAGATAGGATAGAAACTAGGTATTTCAACTCAGTCATATAAACAAGAAACACCATCTTTTATCCCTGCTCTCATAGACCTTCCCACCAGAAATAATAAAGAATATAAAACTGAGTTTAACACAATGAGGACTAGTTGTTGCACATGTAAAACCACATTGAAAATTCCATCAACTAATCTTGTAAGCTAGTAATGATTATATGGTTGAATGCAATGGATTACATATTGGTTGCAAAATTTTCTATATTTTCTTTCGGATAAGCAAAACAAAAAGATATTTTTAATCTTAAAAATGCTAATGTATACAATATCAGTCACTTGAAAGATTTTGGCAAAATTTACACAAGGAAAGCATGAAGCCATAGGTTACTAGTGTCATCAGCTCCCAAGAAAAACAGAAGGCAATATCTAATGTTTAAATATAATTCACATTCATCATGCATGACAAAGAAAAAGGATGCCACAAATCAGTAATCACCTGTTATCAGATTCAACTTGTACAGAAGGCCCAACATATTTTACTTGATCGCCTAGAGAAAAATGATGAAATAATGAACAGATTCATTTTCATGACAGATAGAAAGTATAAATAAACCAAACATTCAAGGTCAAAGCAAGCAGAAACAGAGCCATCAGATGAAAGAAAGAGTTTCTACACCAAACACTGAACACAACTATTTCAAAAAAACATGTCATAAGGACTGGCAGCCTCACTGCCATTACCTTATCTGTGACATGACAATACCTCTTCCTCATGTACAAGTTCAAGTTATTAAGAAAACCATCCTATCCAATTCATACTATTAACAATTTCGTAGGAAGCTTTATACAGAAGGGTGAGATACAACAAAATACTCAACATCCCAAGGGATTATCTAAGAACCATTTAGAGTGAATGATTTGACAGCTCAAGATCACAAACCAATGTGAACAATGCAGTCGTCACATCTTATATGTCATGTATTTTTTAACCACCCCTACACGAGCTTGTTTTTTAATCTTCTATCCCATGAAAACAACCTCTCCACTATACATTTTTTAAGTAATGTCAAAATCCACTGACCATAATGGAAAGTTAAAACACTAAAGTGCAGGTATTAATGAATTAACAAATAAAAAATAATATTTAATGAAATTAAAACTCTGTAGTTTTTAATCAACTAGGAATGATACCTTTCCTAAGTGGCCTTTTGGATTTATTCGAAAGTTTAACTTCAGATTTTGAAGAGTCTGAGGAACTGTCAATTTTTCCAGAGATCCTCTGCCAAAAAATTACGTCATTGTAAGAAAACTGATGAAAGACTCGACAATTAACTTCTTATATTGAACTCATAATCATTCTGAAATATATCGAAGCAACAGTGAAGAGTAACACAATTTATTAAGATAATCTATAACAATAATATGAGAGCAATTAAAAATATGCTTGAAATCAATCATTAAGAGGGTTCTTTCATCCAGAAATTTTTCTCGCTAAAAAATCGTATCAACTTATAAGAGACAAGACACTCAAAGAAATTTAAACGAAATAGTTTTATCAAAATTTTCGACATAAAATCTCTGTTGTACATTCTCATAGAATAAGAATATTAATCCATGAAACATAATAAAGAATACTTTTTCAAGGTGGTAAGTGACAAGCTTTCTAAGCGCACGTTCTGCAGTTTCCTGAACATCAACTTCATCATTATCACTACAATCTGATTTAACGTCACCGCTGCTCATCCAATCTTCTTCAATACTACCATCATTTTCATTCTCAACCTCCAAGTCTGATGCACACTCCTCACAAGTTCTGCATTATCATCATCTGTTTCACACTCTGAAGAGTCACCAAAATCCTGCACCAAAATGGGTATATTAATGTTAAAATGATCCACTAAGTGTTACCGAAGAAGAAGGCAGATTGTAATAAATAAATCAAACCTATATGAGATCTTACACAAGGAGCAAGAACGCTGCTGTCTAGCATTAGTAAAGGAACTTGTAAATGCTGTGCTAATGCTTTAACTAATCTCTCTCGATAAAGCTCAGTTCCTGCAGACACTTTCTACAACATTATACTTATAACTTAATGCGACAATGACGAAATACATAGAAACGCAAGGCATAATTGCCCACCTGGAAAGCTTTGAAGAAGTATTCTTCCACTCGACGATGTCAAACAAGCACCATAGGAAGCATGAATCTTTTGTGTTTCAAGTGGGAAGCAGCACATCCCACCAAAAGATTTTTGGTGTGATCACTCTAATGTTCAAAAAAGTAAAAAAAAACAAACATATCAAAAGAAAAAACCAAAAATAATCTACACATTATGATGGAAAGTAATCAAAAGAGAACTTAATAAATAGTATTTACTGCAAGTAATATGGACATGTTTTCCATGAAACAATTAGTTTCTCCCAAGGAACAATCCTTTGCAAGAACTCTTTCTTGAACTTTTCCCTTTTGGTTAAAAACGGCTTTTCCAGTTTCTTACTCTCGATGGCAAGCTTCTCAATACTAAGCCACTCCTTTTGATCTTGTTCCCCGAGTTGAGCATGTGCCTCATAGAGCCTCACATCGCCCCCAAATTTCTCTCTCCGACTCTTCCCATCAAAATTGGTAGTGTCTTTAACAGGTGAATGCTTACCCTCACTTGCATTCCCCCCATCGCCTTCAGAACTATACTTACGCAATTGAAATCTCAAAAAAGTCCTAGAATTCCATTGTGAACTAGGATAAACACTGTGACATCCAAACGAACCTGATGCAGATCTTTCAATCAAACTATAATGTGAAGAGTGGTTCTTAGCGGTATCAACAGATTTTTCTGCGAAAGAATGAGAACCACCACCATTTAATCCGTCCCGCCGAATCAAATGTTTGGATGGTTGAAATAGGTAGCTCCATCTTTGATAGCCAAGTTTATTCTCCCTGCGTACATGGCAATGTGTCTTCCACTTCTTCACTGCAACATAGTGAGTTTTTAATCATGGAAGCAAATAACTGTAACACTCTAATTGTGAAAGAAGTTAAAAGACAAGAAAAAACTAAAATATTTGTATTTTGATATGAAAAAATGTCTTTCGTCAATCAAATTTAAGCAGAGGAGATAGAAAGATAAAGTAGAAGTTCGTCTGAATATTGCAAAGAAGACGAAGGCATTAATCACAAATCAGGGTAGCTCAAGAAGAATCTTTCAACATTGGAAGATGGAAAAATATGACAGAGATTAAAAAAAAAATATGACTTTTTTCTTCGAAAAACAGTACAATTATCAATATGCAGGAAGCGCAATTGGCGCAAACAATTCAATATTCCATGCAAAAGGATTGATAAACAAAAATTACCTCCTCTTGTCACCTAGTTTTCACTGCGACTGAATCACAAAGCTTCCATGTTATGCCAGTGTATAAGAACCAAATCGCAGAATGCAATTGATGAAGAGCACAAATGGCTCTGATTGTTCGTTCAAGCTAAACTTAAGGCGTATCCATATGAGAGAGAGAGAAAGAGAGAGAGAGAGAGAGAGAGCGCGTAAGCAAGTAAGACACATCGTGAGAACCGCTGAGCCGAGAGGGAGGAAGAGAGGGATTAAAAGTCTGGGTGGGCGACAATCCGACCCAATCGCCTTCTTGTTTCCTAGGTTTAATTTGGATTTTGACAGAGACAACTATGATTCGTGCCTTGTTCTGCTTCTGATATTCATAGATATGAGAAGTACAATAATGTGGTCTCGAAATAATGATCCGATGTAACCATAAAAACAGAGAGGATCAATTTCTGATATGTAGATGAATGCCAAGCATTTATAAACAATCAAAATAATTTTTTGAAAAAATGTAAAATTTCGATACCGTGATGTTGCTTCGTAGATATTTGGATAATTTCCGTAAGAAAACTTGCCAATTTTAATCAGAGTTATCTTCTTCTTCTTGTAGCTGTAAAGATTCTTATGAAACAGAGGAGCTAAGATCTCTCTCTGTCTCAACCTCGTTCTGTAAATTAATGGCGGACTGGATAAAACTATAACTTCAAATAAAATAAAGGAGCAGAAGACGAAGGCCTCATGATTGTATTGTATATAGCAGAAGGTAAATTTCCGATGAACTAGAGAAGTACAAGAGAGTCCGGCCATGTCCTATAGAATTATGTACCAGTTGGTGATCTTTGAAAAGATTTGAACTTGGTTAACCTAGTTTTCCATCTCTTCTCGAGTAAATAAAGCAGTGTTCTAATGGTAGCTGAGGACTGAAACTTTAGCTTGAGGGGCCCCTCTGAATGTAGACAAAATTGCACTGAGAGCCTGGGTTCAGCACTTTCAGCCATTTTGGGAGTTGGTAGGTGTTTTTCCGGTTCGTCGGAGAGAAATCCCAGTTGGGTCCTGATAGAATTTGAATTAATAGCTTGAGCTCTGTAATCGGCTTCTTCGATGTGTTCTTGATCGTCACCTTGTGTCTGTAATAGCTCTCTTTCCCCACACTCCAAGTACTGGTTATGGAGTGGAGGAATTGAACGGTCACACCTGCAATTCAATTATCAAGGGAAGTTAGTAGGGTTTTCTTCTTCTTATTGTTAGAGAAGACGAGAGTATCTCTACTTACTCTTTAATGGCGGAGGAGGCGACGATACGTTTTCGCGATTAGATTTTTTGGGTGCTAATCCTGTACGATCAAATCAACTCGCATTTATGAAGAAGACGAATCTAGAGATTCAGAAAACCAAAATCAAATCTCCTGATTCTAACCTGAAACGCTGTTTAAGCTTTGACAAGATGCCTATGAGAGGCGCGGCAGCAGTAAGAGTAGGCTCAGTTTGTTCGTAGGTAGATCTATCGTCAATGAAGTTATCCTTCGCATCAGGCCCGCCGACGAGTGCTCCCAAGAGAATAGTGGGGTTTCCTTCCGGCCGGTGATACCATTGCTCGAATCCTTGGACGCAGCCGACGGCTGATTCGAGAGAAAAGATGGATTCTATCGAAGAACCTCTGATGAACTTTGGTTGGAAATTGCGGCCCGTAGCCTACTAAGTAACTCATGGATTTCGGGTTTTGCGCCTGCATCCCAATCATTCCAATTGAGAAGAGACCTCTAAATTTATCTGCAAATGTGAAAAGCTGCAAGAGAGATGATATGATATAAGTTGAAAAATACAGCAAAACCATACAGTCGATTAAGTTGAACCAACGCCGCCGCTGTTTCTCCGGCGAGGTCTGAACCAGAATTGGACTCGTCGACTTTGTAGGCAGTTCTTGAAGTCGTCATGTCTTCTGGTCTTTGCCAAGAGTAGTGGTCTGGCTGCCCATCTCCAACCTAAACTTTATTGAAAAAATTACAAAAAACTTAGCAGAGATTGAGAAAATATAAAACAAGAACTGAAGTTTGATAAACATACTTGTCCCCACAGAAGATTAGGCCGTGGGTGGGCTTTGATGAAGTAATCAGTTCCCCATGTAATAGCCTTCAAAGTGCTGTCCATTTGGTTCAGACTGGTGATTTCCTTTCTGAAATCAATGGCTCCCCATGAAAGCATAGTCACAGAAAACGCCATCGGAAGCCCAAATTTCACGTGATCTCCGGCGTCGTAGCACCCTCCGACCAAGTCCACCTATCCAAATATCAACCAAAACGACAGTAAACCTCGAACATTACAAAGATTAGAACATAACATGTCTGCTAGACCACTGTAAAGACGACTCCCTCCTTGTCCGAACCCGTCTTTAAGCCCAGAATTGCCTCGCCACTTGACTCGACGGTCGGACGGGAGTTCACCAGACCGTTGTGCCTCGAGAAACAGCAAGCTCTTGTCGAGGGCAAATGCGAAATCGAAAAAAAAAAATGTTGTTTTTAAAAACTAAGTTAACGTAGATTTTAAGATTTACATGATTAATATTTTATTGAATTAATAATAAAATAAGACGAGGGGATGAGTTTGGACGTCACCAAAGACTGATGGTGAGACAGAAACCAGAAGGGAGGAATTTCTGAAATTCCACCAGCACTGCGACGATCTTCACCATCTTCCTCTTCTTCTCGCCCTGGATCTAGGGTTTCTTACCCTATTTCGAATCGCAGTGATACATTCGAAGTAAAATCAATTTTCTGCTGTTTCAGTGGGCTTGGTTTCATTTCTGAAAGGTGAATTAGAGTGACCCCGATGGAAAGGGAGATGCAGAATTGGAAATGGCCATCGCGATTTTATAGGGAGAGCAGGTTTACGAATGAATAAAGCGCTGGTAGTGCATTTCCGATTTTGTGGTGGGAGTTAGATCGAGCATTGGATTTCCAAGTTGGACGCACTTGCTGGGATTGTTGTCATCAAATATGATGTCGAGGTACTCTCTCAATCTTACTTCCATCATCGTAGATGGAAAATACTTAACAATGTTGTTGCATTTATGTCTGGTTTGCAATCTTAATGGCGAGGTTCTGAATGGATTTAGTTTCATGAAAACTACCTTTCGAGTTCAAAAATGGAGATTTGGAGTCTCAGCACCTCTTGCAACCGTGATGGTTGCTTGGTCTCTCCTTTCCCTCACAACTATCCCTAAAAGTTGCTTGATAACTGAGAGAGGAAACTGGATGTTGGGAGTGGTTTCAGTGAGCGGAGGGGGATAGGTTATGAGAGTAGAAATCATGGTGGATTTAGTACAGATAGTCTATTTACAGAAGTTATTATTACCATTAAAACCAGAGTATCTGTTTCATTCTTGAGAAATATCGTGTCATAGACAACATTCTGATTGACCCTCTTCTGAGAGACATATTAACATGTTAAATGTAAATTTCACTCGAGTTTACACCGATTTCCTGTTGGAGATCGTGTTCTTTCCTTCTCTATTCGACCAAATGTCGATCTCCGGCAAAAAGAAGCAGAGTTCTATAATCAAATTAGCATTGAGTATAGTACCTCAATCATCTCCTGAGATTATACATTAATACATTTGTTGAGACTTGGATGGGTTGCTGATATCATGAAGATGAATGGATTGATAACCGACCTTCAAATGTTTGCTAACAAGTCTTCAAAAATTCTCTATTTTGCAGTCTTTTTCATAATGATTTCTTTTAGAAACATATGATGGATGCTGAAAAAGTTCCATGGGGCAGCGGGTGCCCGTAATTTATTTTTTCTTCATTTTTTATTGTCGATACATAATTCGAGCGATTGCTCTCTCGTTAACTCCATGTGTGCGATCTCTTACTAAGCATATGTTATGGAGGAAATACTCAACCATCCAAGTCTTGTATACCAATTGTTACACTCAATAATCAAAGCACCATTGAAGCTGTAAACCTTGGTCACCCTCTACTTACTGAGAATGTTTTTTGGTTTTATGTTACAGTTCTTTCTCATTGCTTACCATGTTCATGCCTCTGGTGTCTCCAGATCTGTCCGAATCATTTTTCTCTTTGGGAGGATAGTCTTCTCAATGAAAGGTTTCGGGCTCCTTACAAGGTTATTATTACTGCCTCAAATCACCAGGATCAAAATCTGCACCAGAAAAATGGCAGCCCCTCATCAAATGGAGTTTGAAGCAAAGATTTGCAGGCCCTTTCCATCGTAGCTATAGCCAAACCTATATTTATTGGCTGACCACCGCCATTGCCAAGTCGAGGAAAACGCCGGGGATCCATGTTCCTCATCATTGGGATGTAATGCATGACTTATTCCAAACTCTTCTGGTGTTGGAGAAAAAAAAAAAAAAAAAATCAAAACTCATGTATTATAACCTTGTATAAAAAGGACATACCTCATATGTTTGGATTATTTATCATCCACTGAAATACGTGTTTCCAGAGTGGATCAGTCCAAGATCTTCTCCAGCTTATAGGGTAGGAGCATCTGTCGAAATTGTTGTTCTACATTTTTGTATATATCAGATAAAAAAGATTGTATAGCGTAGAGAAATCTGGTCAACTGATGAACTTTGGAAGTCAGAAGAAGTTATACGAGGAGAAATAGAAATCCTCCTCCAGAATCTCGTCGAGTATTTTGGAATCGGATTTGACCAACAAATACAAGAATCTAGGACGGGTGTCATCATATTAGTTATTAAACAAAAATAAAAGTGTAATGACAACCAAAATAACTTCAATTTGACGCTGCATAAAATAAAGAACTTCTTGGCCAAAAATACGTAAGAACATATTCCATCCAGTACCCATGAGTTCTCATCATTTATAAAGTTCTGCACGTCCATTAGAAGTAAATAATAGATTTTAACCTACCTACCGCCATCAAATCTAACTGATATTCAAGTTCGGCAACAAAAGAGAGATCATTTCCCCAAGTTTATCCATGAACCTATCTAGGCATTCAGTAAAAAAAAACAAAGGCTAACAGCAACTGGAGTGAGTTCTTTAACATCATCAAAATAGAAACAATTCCAGTACAGCACATGACAAGTTCCTTAACATAAGTAAACAGATTCCATTATAAACATACCATCTCAAAATTGTGAAAAAAATGGGGGGAACGAGTAGAAAGAACAATCAGTGGGGCATAAATTACTTTTAATACTATGCTAAAAGAATATGAACAATCAACACATGAACTTTTCATGTTATAATTCTCAACATCAATGTTACACCATGTGGGGTAACGGGATTTTGGCGAACTAAAATTATTTTGCCGACATTTCTAGGGTGTATTAAGCACAAAAGAAAATAAGTTCTAATGATGTACAATGGAACGTAAACCTGTAATTAAATAAAATAATTCTTCACATCTGGAGTGTAGAAGAACTACCTATACATTGTGACAAGTACTTCTGCAAGTAAACTGCATCAACTTAAAATGATCTCTACTGTCTTTTGGCTCCAAATCCAGGCTAAAAATACCTCAATACTTGAAATTGGAGGTCTATGATTTGCCAAGACAAAGTAGTACTCTTGCTTGATAAGCTACCAAGGTGAAAACCATCAAGCAGCTGGCGACGTGTTTTTTTTTTTCTTTTTATATCCAAAACCTGCAGGAATACAGTGGTTAAGCGTCAGTTCAACACTTTTAAGGTCAATGTTTTACTTATTTTATTTTTCTTGAAGATATGGCCTAATAATGTTGTTAGCGCACGAAAATACATCAAGTTACAATGGATTGAATCAGCATGTCCATTTCAATTGGACTGGAGAAGGAAAGAATGATTATTACTTTGAAGTTTTTCATTACGCCTTGAGAACACAATGCACTGCAGTATTTTGTAACTAGCATTTCATTATTAAAGAACAAACTAAAAATAACATTTTGATCCATTTATCCTCAGACTTATTATTGCTAGCAGTAGGATGCCAATTTACAAATGAAAATCAAGAAATAGATGCACTAACCAAGTTAATAAGGGCCAACACTTGAAGGCATATATTCTTGGGGAATGTCTCGTGAAAATTACAATATAAAGTGTTTCAGACGCCTCCAAAACTTCCTAAAATTGCCTAAAAAACGTAGGGTTCTCTGTACACATCATGTCAATCACCGAAGTATCAGATGACATCCACAAACTCCCACCCTTATTTCTGCAATCAATTGGCAAAGAGGAAAAATAATACCAAAGTGATAAGAATGCATACTCTCACAAGGATTTGAAATAAATTAACAAAGCTAAAATTCGTAGTCTTCAATGTTGTAAGACATTGGGTGAGGTCAATACAGATCTTGGCTGAATCTTGACCTTGAAGAGAGAAAAGGGCTAATTTTCGCAACTACTAGTGGATTTCTGATGTATCATAAATTACCTTACATATTTATGAAATCACACCCTTTTGAGAAAATTCATCAATTAGTGGGCGGGAGGTGGTTATGAAATAAGTTGCTTATAAATTGATCAATGAAATAGTTTAATTCACTGTTCTTTCAAAATGAATACTAAATGGGACCCAAATATTGGAAGTTATTAATTTAATCTATCATACACAGAAGCACAACAATCTTTCATCCAAATGATAAACTCAAGGTACATATTTACACTTCATGGTAAAGTGTCACATAAAAGTAAGAGAAGAAAAGTAGTTAGTTACCCAAGATCTCAGGTGGATAATTTCTTAAGCTTGCCTCCAACAATTTACGGTAGAAATATCCGGTCTAGATGGCAACATTTGAGGAACACTGCGAGCTGCAGAAAACAAGGCTAGAAAGTCATTTTTCCACTCATGCTTGACACATAGGATTCTTTAAAAACTAAACATATCCTCTTCCAAAGGGCCAATTTTAAATCACCTGATATTGGAGCACCGGGTGTTAGATTATTAGGGACTGTTTGCTGAAAACTAACACTATTTGAAGGTGGCCTCTCATAAGGTGGCTGAAAATATCCTGCAATTGACACATTATAAGGATCACAAGACATCCCACTTATGGATATCAAATATGATGGAACCTTTGATGTTCAAGTATCAGGCTTCAGAATGTAGAATAAAATTCATCTTTTATTAGGAGAAGAGAATCAATGGAATCAATAGTCATATCTATATAAACTTTGTATAAAACTTCAAGATGTGCAAATCAGCATTAGATTGGAATCTATAAATCACAAAATTGCATGACATTCAACAATATTTTTGAAAGCTTTGAAAGGTTCTCTACGAACTCAACTCAAACAGGTTAATCCTTTTTTGCATTTTTCACCCTCCTTTTTGTTTTTGCCTTTCTTCTCTTGTCCTCTTTTCTTAGTTAAGGACAAAAGAAATGGTGCATAGCTTCCAAAATTTTAATCTTTAAAATGAACAAGAGAGGAAATTAAATGGTCTGAGTGATCCACAAATCATCGGCTCAGATGTTGCGTTGTAAAACAATATGGTTCAGCATTTGACATCTAAGATTCAGAATAGTAGTGAAAGATTTTTTTGCATCACATTAAAATTTTCAAATAAGTTTTAGCTAACTAGATGAAAAAATGATGTATGAATAACACAAACATACTATCGTGATAAACCACATAAACTCTACAATATATTCTGATAAACAGCCACATACCTTCTTGTCCAAATGGAGGACCTGTATATGATGGTGTTCTCCCCCCATTCATCCATAAACTGTGGTTTTCTGCTTTGAATTCGCCTGATGGCATCCTCCATTGTCCATCACCTGAAAATTGCCTTCTGCTGTCTAGATGAGATGGCATGGAATATGGACCATATGGATGTGGAGGCTGAATGCGGAGCTGCAGTACCTTGGAATGAGAAATGACTTGATGGGTTTAGAGGGGGGGCAGGTTGTGGAGGTCCCTGACAAATGGGGTATTAACTTGTTGGAATGGTTGTTTTGGGCGAGAGAGTTGTGTATTTAAATACATATCACTGTGCCCGAATTCTAACTGTCTTGAAGAATTAAATCCAGAAGGTTCTCGTGAAGTGCAAGTGCCAGAAGGAACAAAGCAAGGCGACTGTTGTTGAAACCTCTCACTTTTCACAGAAGCATCCACTTGCCCTCCATGTGAAAGATTTCCCATTTGAACAAGTTGATTACCCTGTAACTGTATATGGTGATACATATAAAATACAACACTTCAAAAAGAAAATAAACTAAGTCCAAACAAAAGGGACTCTTACACTTGAAGTACTGCAGTATTCAAGTGGTACTGGTACTTGATATGCCAACTGCTGTGATTGCAGTGATGACTGAGGTGGTAGTATTTGTTGGGGAGGGAATGCTGGCTGAGTCGGTTCTAGTTGTTGCGAAATTAACAATGGTGGAGGACACGGAGGTGGTAAAGGACGGGGTGGTTGTAATAGCAATGATGGCGGAGGCGGAGGTGGTGATGATGGAGATAATGGAGGGGGTGGCAGCGGCGGCGGTGGGGAAGGAGGCAAGGGTGGGGTGGAGGTGGGAATCAACAGGTAAAGGTGGAGACTTCTCAGGGAGAGGAGGTAACTCAAGATGCTCCGTTGACTTCTCCGAACCCTGGTGTAATGAATTCATTTCCAAAGAGATATTTCTCACCAAGGGCTTTGCATCCTTGAGTTGCCCTGAAACATCTTCCATTTCAAGTTCACCATCCACGTCTTCCAAGACGAAATGACGCCTGTCACTAGGGGTGACAGCACATGCTTCCAAATCATTGGCAACATGTGTGGGTGACATCGGCGATGCTTTGCCCTTTTCCTTTGACGACTTTTGTTCGAAATCTTCATCATCATCTTCAAAAACACGTGAAGATAAGAAGCCAGGCAGCTGAAATGATGCATTGCTGATACATCATGCAAAAGGAAAAAAAATGGAGAAATGGAATCAGAAACGATTCAACTCGTAAGATTATATAAACTACTTTAGATACTAGAGACAAAAAAATCACTTTGATCGATATCAAATGGTTAGCAACAAAACCATACCTCGTTCACTATAAATAACACAAATATAATTGCAAGTATAAATACTTAAAAGTAAGATATAAACAATATTCAATACAATTTCCCAATAATTCTTTTCTCCCTAAACCCTAAACAACAACTCCAAACATTAAATAAACAATTATTGGCACACAGCTATAAATTAAAAGGAAGATTAAGTAATTTTTCTTTTTGGAAATGCAAAGGAAAGTATACTGACGTACCAGTACAAAAAAAAAAAGGTGAATTTTTATTTAGTATTTTCTATGATTTAAAAACTTAATACTTCCTCTATACCAGGGTTTATGCTCATTATCGTCTAAATTATTTTATTTGTACTTTCATCGATACCTTAACAGAATTTGTAAATTAAGGCAGTAGCATTTTAACTGAATATCTATTTGATAGCAAATCCACTTTTTTTAACTCTGTATCCATGCCTCTGTTTGTTTGCACCCACATCATAAGTTTTATCTATTCAACAATCTTTTGAATATGAACAGATTTCAACAGGTAATTTCTACTCACACCTACGCAGGTAGGCCACATTGACAGAAAGGGTTCTCTATTCCTAATAGCTGTGCTTTGTGTTTGAAGAAATTTATTACTTCACCCAAATACGAGCGTTTCAAATGTCACTGCATGATATTTTCTAAAAGTAACAGAATATAAAACTGAACCCACCAAAAAACATTCCAAACACTATTGAAAACAAATTTCATACAAATTTCATACCTCCCATACTCATCAACCAGCATGCCTTCCATTTCTCTAATCGGATCATCAACTGAACGCTCAGCACGAGCTGGCCGTCGGAGGGAAAAACTAACTGTGCTATCATCATTTGAAACTCCAAGTTCCTCAATGTGTCGTCGAAGAACAGATTCAGGTAAGATTTTTCTCTCGAGCCACAACCGAAGAACCTGAAGAGAAGTAGAACTTATTCGGCAAGATACATTTATGACAACTGCAATTTTCTCAACTCTGACGAGCAAATTGGCAAGGTGTGAAATAAGTGAATTTCAAATCTCTATGATGGAAGTTACAAATTTCTTCAAACAAAACTTCAGTTTCTAAGAAAATAAGGGAAGAAACTAAAATACTTTGTGACACTGTCGACGATTTTCACGAGCATGAGCACCAGGTGGAGCAGCAGCACCCAGAAGACGTGACAAAGCTGTTTGGACGATAGGGATGTAAGAAGCTCCAGCGATGCCTGATTGTTTAAATAAACATTAGATTATGATACAAGAACTAGAACAAGCAGACGTGAACAAAGCATGCACAGAAGCAAAACAAGAGATACTTTATAACTTGTCTGGCACACATACCTCTTTGACTATGTGAGCATTGGGTTATGGAATCAACAAGAAAGAAGAGGTCCACCTTACGCTGTACAATAGTCTCTGTCTCCAACTTACGAATGAGCAGTTCAACAACCTAAAATCCACCAATTGCAGTTCCAATCAGACATTCAACTTAGAGATGATGCCACTGGCCCCTTTTAATTCAACAAACAGTAACTATAAACAAACAAAAAGACAGCTTCCAACGAATTCAAAACCAGATTAAAAATTAGTAAATAGCATTAAAAAACTTCTTTGACTTCTTTATAATTCAAATATTTTATACCACCATCCGTGAGCCATCACCCACTGGGACAAACTGTTACAAAGGAAGAGTCATCACCGACTCTCCTAGTTAGAAGGAGGGACAAATTCAACATACCTCACTTGCAATACCATATTTGGCACAGTCGATTGCGAGCCGTGTCGCACGTCCAATACTTTCCTTAGTCCTTGATAAAGTCTCAATCATTCCTTCAAATGCATCACGGGCAACAGATGCATCAGTGTCACCACCCAATGCATCTCCAGCAGCCCTATTAATTGGACTCGCTCTTCCTACCTCCAATTCTCCTATGTAGGATTGATGTGGTGATGTTAATGGACGATCATTAATAGGCAGAGAAGGTAAATCTGAGAGTTGGTAAGATCCTCGTAAATTTGAGTGTTCCACATTGCTGGTACTAGGTAAAAAAGGCTGGACTAAAGAAGGGCTAGGACTCTGCTCCTGCAAGTCAGTGAGAGAAAAAAATGCAGAATCAAAGATTCCAAGCGAGGTGCTTTGAGAATGTGTCTGTCTCCTTTTAGCTTGTGCAGCTGCAATAAGATGTTTCATCGACAGTACCAGAATCGGACGTCTTTGAAACAATCACTGATCTACTTTTATCTTCTCTCACCACTTCCATTCTGTTATTAGAAGGAAAGAAATAAAAGTGAGACTTGGTATATAGCAACAGATGTAACAAAATCCCACGCATGTGTACCTTCCAGAAAAATGATTATTCTCCAATGATGATTCAGCCGACTCAGCATACTCGTTCACTCGATTCAATGATTTTGGAATACTTTTTGACCTCTCTGCAGAAGATGCAGGCCTATGCAATTGATTTTTAGCTTGAACTTGAGGGGATTTCAATGACCTCTCTCCTGTGCTCTTGCTGGACAGGGCATGAGCTTTTTTCTGAGAAGAAGGGCGTGGAATGTTAACCGGAAATTTGGGTACATTTCCTTCTTCAACAACTTGTTTAGTATCTATCTCAAACTCAGGACTCTTCTTAGGTGTTTTTAAGGTTAACTGCTCAGACTCTAATTTCTCCACACTACGAGAGACAGAGCCAGCCATCAACTTATCTACCGGCATTATCTTTCTTTTTCAATTGCGGTGTCTGGGGCTTAATGGGTAATGTAAAGATTCCTTTGAATGGCTATCCTGAGAACTAGAAGCTTCTTTGACATTCTGCTCAGTGTGATTAGAACTCGCATCCTGTGCAGCAGTTTTCTTAGTATCATCTGGTACTATAATATTTGTGGCAAAAGCTCCATGAATTGGAGTTTTAGGTTCTTCATCTTCGTCGTCGTCAAAAAGGCAAACTGCTCTTCTTTTCTTACGCTGCTGGTTTGCTGGAACCCTAACAGTGCTATTATGAGGTGCATGTTTTTTCTCTGTAAGTGACTTGTTATTCTTTTTACCATCAACAATGGCTATAGGAAGTTTTCTGAAGCTGTCCAACAGAAGATTGTGATAGCAATTCCTTGTCATCAGACACGTTAGAAGTACCAGTGCCAGTAGTGGACCACACATTGAAGGTACTTTCTGATTTTGCACGAGATGAATACTTTTTAAACTCTGGAGTTTTAACTTCCTGATTATCAGCAACATTAGAACCTCCAGAGACCATCTTCTTGCTTTTGTGTTGCGATGTTTGTCCATCCCCCAGCTCTTCAGATTTCATTTTTTTGGCCCGATGCATAATATCATTTGTTTCCAAGGCAAGTTTTCCTTCTCCAGGTTTGAGCCTCCTCTTCCTGACATAATGTTCCTCCTTAATTTCCCTTCGAGGCTCATGTTTTACCTTGGAAATTTTTTTACCTTTTAGCAAATCTTTACTTTTCTCACAACCACCATTTTTAGAATCTGACTTGAGATCACTGACAAAATCTCCCGTATCAATAGCCTCGGAAATAACTTTGCCCTTAATTCCATCTTTCAACCGAGAATTGGACTCAGGCTTATCAGGACTACCAACACTGCTATCATCCTTCCATGCTGCAACAGAAGAGGTATTACTTTCATTCAATTCAACAGCATCCCCAGATTTTCTTTTTGCTCCAGACCTTATCATTTCTGACTTTTGGCCACTCTTATTCAGTGCCCTTTGCCTGTCACCAGATGTCTTAATTCTTAGATCATTGTTGTTGGTAACAGAAAGTTTTTCCTTCAGTTGCAAACTATTTGGACCAGAATTTTCTGATTTATTGTCTGTAACAGCAGACTTTTTTTTCCCCTTCTCTGAGGACAAAACTGGAGAGGAACCATGATTTGGATGAAATTCAATCTTGGGCTTTACATCATATCCATCATTTACTTCACCTTCTGATTGCAAGAAATTTGGACCCCCGTCACCAAAATCATCATCAATAGCTTGATTAGATTCCACAGTTACTATCCCATCTTTTAAGGTCTTCTTCCACCCCATTATCCTCTACCCCATCAACAATAGGAACGCTACTCCCAAAATCTGATCCATCAGTATCATCTTGCAAACAACTTGAATTGTGTTTATTTAACTCATCAAATGCAGCACAGATTTCCTTCACTGCTTCCGCGAAGTAATTTGCTTTACTGGGACCGCGTGATAATAACTTAGTCTTTACTTCATCTGTGAATGCCTGAACATCAGCTGGGGCAATAAATGCTCTGTGCATGGTTAAAGAAACATAAACTTAGAGTAAGAATGACGATTTCGTAAATTCAATATCAACTGAAAATGAAATTAAGTAAGAAAGAAGATAAGAAAAATCAACATATGTGACAAGGATTTTAACCATCTGATTTATCCAGTAAGTAAACAGATGAAACCTCCAGAGCATGCAAAACACTTTCCCAAATTCTAATTGCATAACATCCCCATACTGAGATAAAAACCATGCTGAAAATAATAACAGAAATTAAAAGAATCTTAACACTACGCAGGATGTCCCACATGGAACAAATATCTTAAATAAACCAACATACATAAGTTATACAGAGAAATGGAAAAAAAAAAATGACCGAACAAAAAATGGATGCTATTTCCTTTCGATAAATCTAAATAGCTGATGTAAACAACTAAAAAATTAAATTTACATCAGAACCAAAGACAAAAGTCAATCGGAGTTTAAAATATGTAGAACCCACATATCAAGGATCCATTTCCAAGGTATTCATCCCTTGTAAGAGCAGTGATAATATTATTCAATGTCTACGTTAATTTCAGCACTTTATTATTAAACCATACTGCAATGTAAAGCAGAGAAAAACTCACATTTCATTCGTCCCAAAAAACTTGACGAAATACTTTTTTGAATCAGGATGCCTTTTCCAATCCTCAGGCTTGCTAATCTGCAAGTATATATACATGATATGTGCATCAAAAAGTGTGCAACAATAACAGTGTGAAATGAAAAGGAAGAGCTACAATGTTATTTGCAAAATATAGCAAACCAGAAAATGTGGCAAAGTAAACTACATTTCTTGGCTATCAATTACACTATGGAGATTCTTGAAGAGAATCAAAGTTATTTATATGTCGTTTGAATTGGTAGTGGTAGCGAGATCAAACATGTCCCCTTTGTCACATTTACTATCTACCATGACACTTCTTTTATAAGACTATCCACACAGACTATTATTTTCTATGATGCAAAGAAAATCCTCCTATCACTAATTGAAGCTTTTTTTCTGTGGGGTTTGTGAAATGCGAATATATTCCAACATTAGATGTGATGACAACATAAAGCGCTGTTATGAACAATACATGTCTCAGAGCAACGGGGAAAACCCATAATCTCAAATCTATGAGGTGAAGTTCAAATGAATTCTAGCATCGAATCAGTTAAAGATATTCACTGATCATAATGGGTGTCACTTGGATGAGATGGCTTCTAATTGGTGATTTTGGTGTCTTTTGCTTGAGAGAAAAAGAAAGATGTTCAACAACATAGGTAGCAATAGATATATATCAGTGCTAAACTAATCAGAAATCCTTACTTGGAATGGTGATAGAGCCATCACATAATGTTCTATTCTTTATGTAATTTTGGAAACCTCTCTTGCGATTGATTTGAGATTATGGGTTTTCCCAAAGAGATTTCTCTGAGAGCACTTACTATGTAGATTAAAAAGAGTATATATAGTAACAATTGTTTCAGGTTAAGGGCATTGTCATATGAACGAAAGAAACCATAATAGCAATCAAATAAAACATTAAAAAGCTTCTAACTCTGTTAAACTGGCAACCAAAGTAAGCAGACAACGTATCCAAGAGGTTAATAACAACTCAAATACTAATTTCATCCGCCGTCAAAATTCAAACAGAAACGAAGCCCACGGGAAACTAAAAGGCATACCTTGGCAGGCCACGGAGGAAAGCCCTTAACTTTGGCAAGGACGAGATCTCCCAATTTCAACTGACTCTTAGCCCCGGCTCTATTCGCCCCGCGTCTACGCCCCGGAGCCATGGCGTGTATGAACTACACACGAAAAAAATAAAAAACCCTAAAAATCCAAAGACCAGCCCACGCCCAACGCCACGTTCGTAGATTCCACAAAACCCTAGAAGCTTCAACGACAAGAGAACGAAATAGAATCTTCGCCAGAGCTTTCTCCGGCGGGAATTGCTCCGGCGCTGCAGAGGTCAAAACATAGGGCGGTAGAGGGACACTAGGAAGAGGAGATCGTCGATAGAGGGAATGATTACGGCAGACGCAGAGTAGGTCGAAACCAGAGAGAGAGAGAGAGAGAGAGGGGTGGTGGAGGGGGAAGTACGGCAACGGCAGTTTGAGAGGGAAAGGAGAAGGAGAGCTTGGTGTTGTTTTAATGTAAAAGAATAGACTCACCCCGCAGTTTTGTGGATTTTTTTTATTATTTAATTTTCTCATTTATATAATAAATTAATTCACACCTTATTTTCAAATCACGTGCCTTGCACGTGCACGCACATCACCCCTTTTATACCCCAATACTAGTTACTCGCGTCCATGCCCAGCCCATCTTTGTATATTCTTTAAAACAAATTATTCATTGAAATTCCATAAATGCCATTTCACTGTCACAACCAATAGGCAAAAGTTAAAATAATTTAATACGAAAAACCAAAAAAAAAAAGACTCAGCAGAGACAAAGAATATTGGATCAATTATTTATTTCTGGAAAATCTACTATATTTCTACCAATTTCTTCAACGAACAGAAATGGGTTCTTGCAAAAAAAGCAAAATTTATAAATAGGGTAGGGCAATTTACAAGTTTAAAAGAGAGTTTGGAAGCTCCTGTGCCGCCGCCTCCCTCCTCCAGTGCTTCCTGGTATTGGGACATAGTCATCGGCTTCACTTCCATACAACTGTAAAATAAGCAACATCCCAGATTTGTTCTAAAAGATTTGAAATGCGCATTGATATGTAGATAATCAAGTACTTTTGGTCAAGAACAGAGCAAAAAACAAGAATTTCAGCCCATCCATGAGATGTTAACTTGTGAACTACAGCCACTCAAGCATAGACCAGTTCAGTTAACGCCTAAACCAGCAGCTATATGCTAAGTTAGTGTTATTCTAGGGTACATGAAAATCATATTAATAAATGAACAAGCATTTGACATATAATATGACCTTTTTAGACATGATAAATTATAGGTGTGACATTTTATATTAATGACATTACAATATTTATCAGATTAAATATGAATAATAAAATTCAAGTGAATCTACAGTCAGGTCAGCCAAATGAACATTATCATCTCTTAACTGAAAAGTCAAACCAGGTGTGTGTGTGTGTGTGTGTGTGTGAGAGAGAGAGAGAGAGAGAGAGAGAGAGAACCTCATCTTGATGCTCCAACTTAAAACAAAGAGAAAATGACATTCAGACCAGGTAGATATATTACCCTATAAGCGACTATTATGGTTGATCGTTGCCTTTCTCACAGCAGAATACTCATACGTGCCAAAAACATCCATCTTATGTCATAATTCCATCAGAAAACCTTAACTTTCTTCAGTTTCTCATAAAATAAATCCGGACCATATTTATCAAGAAAATATGAAAAGCTGATATGTATTGACCACTTTCCAAATATCCAAAAATCATTTACTCAATTAAACCCATTACTGAAGCCTCGTTGAAACCATTGAGTTCTGGGGCCAAAAAAGATAGAAATGATGGATTCATTACTCAAGTATGATCCAAAATCAGGAGTATTAACAAGGATTCTAATGTATACGAGTGTGAAAGATAGCATTTCAATGAAATTATAGCAAGAATTGGTAGTGTAAGAAGATGGTCGGATCCAATTGATCAAAGCTCCAAAACGATCATAGAAATGCAGACATTTAGGTAACAAGCTGTTGCACTAACTGATTGCAACATGATTCAAAAGAATGAGGAGAATGACAAGCATTTTAAACAGTATCATCGACATGACAAGAATATCATCTATGTTGAAAAAAAAAAACAAAAAGAAAAGGAAACTAACAAAGCATTGCGAAAGTAAAAATTACCTGCAAATTCAACGTCTAGATGAAATCTTTATCCGACTTGACAAAATGAGCCGACCCAAGCCGTTGAGGGTAACTGATGCGGAAGGAGAAGAAATCGTAGACCCGCTCTTGTTTAACTGAAACCTCCATCATATGTCTCTTCCCTCCCATTAAAGAATCGACTTCGACCATGATGATTAAGACCCTCAACAGAGAGTGTCGCGAGGACCTTGAAATGAAAATGTAGGGAAGAGAAGAAACAAAAACAACAAATTAGCTCGTGAAGAATTTTGACTTTGGTGGAGCTGCAAAATAGGGAAGGTTCAGAAGAGGGATGAATTGAGATTTTCAAATTGTCAGTTATCCATACCTATATCTGGAGGATAACTGAGGGATTGATTTGAAAATTAATAATTGTCAGGTTAGTGTTTGATAGATCTTTAATACGTAATTGATGAAATGAAAGAAAACGGAATAACCCACTTTCTACTTTGATTGATTTTTTATAGTGTTTGCTTTCAGCACTCATATATCCATTTACAATTAGCAGCGAGTATAGGATCGTCATTTTCCACGTCCATTCTGATTATCAAGTATGCATAAATTCAAGAAATTAAAATAATCTTGCGCAGGCTATTCGAGAAATACTCTTGCCAAAAACAAACCAATAATTGAAATGCTACGTAATTGTCACTTCTAATCTGTAATTGTATCATAAACAGCATTCCAAATCAAGAAAACAAGATTATGAACGAAGACAGCCAATAAAAAAAAGGATCCTAACCGCATAGAGATAAAACGAAATGAAATGAGACCAAGACACAGCATTTCGATATGTGAAGTTCCCTTCCCTTCCCCTTGTGCAGCAAGGCCGTCCTTCCCCTTCTTATACTGGCTAATTTTATGCAACGTGTGTTTCCTGCATTCCTTGTTCTCGCAATAAGTCCTTCTGGTCTTTGGAACGTTAACCTGCAGGGAAAAAAAAAAAATCACTTTCTCCCATAGCTGGCACCTTATGGTCGATCAAAGTATCATAAATAACACACATATCAAACTGCATGATAATCCACGAAGAAAAACTCTAGCTTAAAACGAATTAGCTTTCTACTTAGAGCGATAGCTTGACGATTCAAGTCTAGGCATCCAGAAAGAGAAATATATTTCAATAAATTCAGTAATAAAAGATATAGTAAAGGCTGGTGACAAAAGTTTATATTAAATTCAATTTACCGAATTCAATTAGGAATCAAAACAAAAGCGGCTGGACGACATGCTCTCTTTTCCTTTCCCTTCCAGGTCCAGCCTTCTCTCTAAACTCTTTTTCCGCCGGTTGCTAAATTGCTTTTCCTTCCTTCTACTCCCTTTTCCCACAAAAATGCGCACTTTTTTTTTTTCATATCATTTCTGTTTTTCTGTCAAATTTTGGGTAATAATATAATAGTCTTCCACTCGCGAAAACGCTTCCTTGTTCAAAATGAGTTGCTTTGAACCAGTGAGCAAAGGAGGGAATAAACAACTTGTAGGAAACATGCTACAGTCACATTTTTATGAAGGGAACATGCATATTAATAAGTATCTATCATTCCTTTCCTGTTTTGTTTTATCATATACTTTCTCATAAAGCTACCACGTGCAAAACAAAAAGATTATACTTCATCATAATTCATCCAAAATAGGCACGGTGCAATATTTAATGAGATATGAAATGTAAGGCAATATTTGGTGCGTGGACAATATTTTACAAGTGCATTCTCAGTCTAAACTAAAATATTTAAAATAATAAGTTGATAGCGTATGGTCAGATTAGACAGGAAACCAACATAACAATAATTTTCTTTTGCTTCCGATCAGCAATAGTAAAATGCAGTTATTTTCAGGATATTAGAACTATTAGTTAAAATATGAAAAAATAAATTATTAGATCAATCACATTACATATGTTGGAAATTGTTGAAATACAAAACTTCATGATGTGAAAGAAACTAATTATATCAACTGATTTTGTTCAAACTAGCATCAGTTTATCATTCCATACAATGCCACGTGAAAACTCCTAAGAAAAAATGGAGTATGACAAGAAAATGTTGCACATATAACAAATATTAGTGATGGTGAACAAAATTCCACGCTTACGCTTATTTGTAATCCTTCATCAAGCGCTGATAAACAAAAAATGTTCGTTACCCATGATTTTTCATTGACAATGTAGAAGGTTCTTGGTATCTTGGTGAAGATATGCACCCAAATCATATCCTGATGATTCCATTCTAGATACAAGATCGAGGGCGTTGTCCTTTCCATCCTTAGAAACGAGGACATGTTTGAGCAACAAGTTGCAAACTCGAGGCATCAATACTAAACCTTTGTTTAAGGTATAAAGGAAAACATCAATCGCCAGCTCAAGATTACCTACTAGGCACATCCCATTGATCAGCATCACACAACTAGGAGGAGTGACAGTTACGTTGTGCTCCTTAAGAAGGGTAAATATTCCAAAGGCTTCATCAACTCTCCACATTTGACACATCCCAACGAGAATAATATTGTATGGAGCAGGGTCAAAATCTTTAAAATCAGATTCCTTTTCTAGTAAAAGAGAAATTGCATTTGCAATTTCACCTTTCTCAAAATATTTCTCCACTATATTTAACTTTTCATCTACTAAACCAGAATTTCTCAAATATCGTAACCAAAGATTAAGAGCTATTGAAACCTTCTTTTTTCTGCATGACCAAGTCATAAGTGATTTGTAGACAGCAAAAGAAGGTGTGCAGCCACTCTGCACCATTTGCTCAAAAACTTTAAAAGCATCCTCATCTCGGTCAACCCTTTCAAACCCATCAATAAGAGTTCCATAGGTAACAGAATCTGGAGAAATCCCTTTGCTTTGCATGTTTTTCAAAAGCTTAACAGCACCGTTAATATTTCCAACCTTGCAAAGTCCATTAATTAAAATATTGTATGTTTTTATGTCTGGTAAAATCCCATTGTCGCCAACCTCAATAAGAAGCTTATAAGCCTTTAGTATTGATCCTGAATCACACATCTTTTCAACCATAGTTTGGAGACCAAAACTGTCAAGAACTCGATCGAATCCTTGAGATAGCCGAAGAAACAAAGAAGGTTTTCTCCCTATCTCCATCTTGCAAAACAAAAGGTGAGCATCATCAAGCCTTCCAGCTTTACAGAATCCATCAATTAATGAGTTGAAGGTTGCGACAGAAGGATAACATCCAAGCTTCTCCATTTTATCGAATATATCTTGGGCATCACCAATCAGTCCATTCCTGCACATACCACAAATAAGTATGGTGTAAGTAGACGTATTAGGGAAGCAATCATGGTTTGAAATTTCCAGCTGAAGAGATCGAGCCTCATCCAAGAGACCAATATCACATAACCCTTTAATCACAGCATTGTAACAATAAGTATCTGGATTTAAACCTTTCTCAACCATCCCAGAAAGCAGCCTCCATGCATCTTCAACCTTGCCTTCCTGACATAACCCTTGGATCATTATCGTGCACAATATAACATCCGGTTCAATGTTTTGATTGATCATTTTCATATACCATGAATGTGCTTCATGAAATCTTTTGGCTTTAAACAAACCATCAATCAAACAACTATAACCATTTAGTCCAAGAACATAGCCAACTTTATCAAGGGACTGCAACAGCAGGAATGCTTCATCAAACCTGCCCAATCGGCAGAATCCATTAAGAATCGAATTGTAAGTTATTGCACAAGGTTGACTTCCATTAAGCTTCATTGTATTGCACAATTGTAGTGCGTCGTCACTCCGTTTAGCTTGACATAAACCAGATATTATGATAGAGTAAGTTACATTGTTGGGTGATATCCCTCCTACAGTCATTTCATCAAAGAGAGTAAGTGCATCTTTTATATTCCGTGTTTTACATAATCCATCAATCAAAATGCTATAAGTAGCTACATTCGGACTACAATTGCATTTCAACATCTGATTAAAGGTTGCCAACGCCAAAAACATCAGCTTTTCTTGACACAAAATATGCAATATCAAGTTGTAAGCAAAAACATTGGGCTTGCAGTCAAATTCCCTCATTGAACCAAATAACTCAACGGCCTTTTCAGCCATGCCCTTTTTAGAATAAGCCTTTATCAAGACAAAAAAAGCATCAGATGCAATCCGAAGACCAGATTCTTTGATATCATGAAGAATTTTAAAATATAAATCAAAATCATTGTCCTTGATAATCAATTCACTGACCAAACTCCGGGAGGCTCTAGACGAGAGGAACTTTCTCTTCGTCACCCAAATGAAGAACCGATAACTAAGCTGTTTATTAGAATGCTCCTGAATGACAGAAGTAACTATGTCACGAGACAAGTGAGGAGCTATGCATTCCAAAGCCTCTTCCACAGGACTGACAGTGTCGAGAATGGTGATAACCTCATTGGATGTAAATATTTCCTCAGTAGAGAAATGAAATAGGCGAATCAGTGACGGTTTGAAAACAAAATGAAAGGACGGCCGCTGGAAAGATGACCTCTGGAGGCTCCAGAATGAAAAGATACTCATTGCTACTCACCTTTACACATTTTCTTCGCTCATCATCTGTAGCATGTGAAAATATACTAATTAAACCCAATTGAGAATTTAATGCCTAAAAATCTCTCAAGTCAGACATAATGGATCCCTAATTAGAGTCTGATTTTTCAATCTTCAGATTAGGAAATAAAATCAACTTCCCAGATAAAATCTGTAGCATCAAATTTGTCATCAATCAAAAATTCAAACTCAAAGATTACGATAAATTAAAATAAAATGGAATTGAAAGATAATTGCCTGAGATTGTGCTCAATATGTTGAAACCCTACCCAATACATGAAATTAAACAAAACTTACACAAGATATCATAGGAAAAGTCCACCTCTACTTTCTTCCCATCTGCCAATCTCCACTTTCTTCCCTGTACAAAATCCACCTCTACTTAAAAAAATATTCAAATTCACCTCCAGAATTCCTTCTCAACACATCCTAGTTATTCCCAAAAATATTCTTCCCACCTAATCTCTCAACTACAACAGAAAAGAGGTAAATCTAGTGCGAATGAACTCGCCTGAGCCTTTGCAAACTTCTCAGACGACCTCCTCCTAAAGGGTGGTCACAGTTTAGTTCTAGGATGGAAATGATCCAAACTGACCGATTTTCAGCTATATAGGGGAGAACTGAAACCAAATTGCTGGCTAGATGAGAACCAAACCGAATCAAACTGGTAATCTCAGTTTGGTTCCCCTAAAGAAATTCATAAATAAAAATAATGTTTCTATATTTAAAACATTCTTAGACTAATGGCAAAGGTGGTGATGGAAACACCTAAAAAGTAAACCAAAAAATGAAAACATTCTTGGAAAAATTGCTCCACCAAAAAGACTAATTGAGCGTATGCCATTACAAGGACATAGTGCTTAAACATCACTGCATAAAGAAACAAACATTGTTTGAATACTACAGATAACCATTCCTAAACCCTAAGGATTTTACTTTTTTTTCCTAATCTAGAGAGCTGTATAGGTTTGTATAAAATATGTTCTCACCCAATCAGTCTCTTGAGGATTTAAGAGATCTAATCTCCTATGTCTGTATGTGCGTAAAAAAGACACGTAAAGTTCTGGGGAAATATCGGTATTCTTCTAGAGACACCAGATGTGGATGCAATCTCCCAGTTCCCGCCTACGTTGGTAAATTATTGAATTTCCGTTGATTCAATAGAAAATGAAGTATGCAACCAACCTCCACAGCCACAATACTGAATGAGTAAATATTAAACCAATCAAACCATTAAAATCCAGTCCAGTAAACAAATTCAGAAACCATTACTCCAGTCCAATAAAGTACTTTAGTAACACCGTTAATCAGTAAATGTAAACCACTGACATAATTACTCCAATATGTAAATAATGAAGTCAAAATGTAAATATAAAACCATAAACTACACCAAACAAAAACCTTGAATCTTCACGGATAGTGATTGGCCGGAGAGAAGTGAGAACACTGTCCAAGTCTAAGTGTCTAGGCGAAGACGAACGGCACATTTAGCAGCACATAACAGTGAGAGAAAACAATAGGATCGGAGCAACTGGGAGCAACTTCCTCATTCGAAGCAGTTTCTGAAATAGGAAATTGGAATCTGCATCCGATCGGCGCTCTTGCACTCACAGTCGCAGCGGGAGAACGGAGAAGAAGACGAAGGAAAGGCACCAATTTCTATAGTCTCACTTCGCAAATTGAAAGGGAATGGATAGAAATGAGAGAATCAGACGCTTCAAGGTCGAAGTCTGAATAGAAAACGGCTCGGAAATCTGGATCGTTGAGGTTGAAGCCAGAATCTGAGCTCTGAAGATTGAAGTACAGAAGAAGAAGACCTAGACAGAATGACTAAAACTTCAGCGCCTAGCAACACTCGCCGAATCATGTCGACAACGCCCAGAAGACCCCTTCCCCGACGATTCTTACACGACGCACCAGCCTACACCCTCTCACGAACGATGAGAAAAGAAAAACGAAGGGGGAGAGGCAAAGATGGTGACCTAGGCCCACCAGTTGGTCCATCAACGCCGAATAACAATAGGACCATGACCATACGAAGTCTCTAGGCTCAAAGAATGACCCAACAAATGGATAGTAAGGCAGAATAAGGTGGCCCGGTATGACATTTAGCCCGTACAGCGCCAATGCTTCGACTCGATTCCAACCCAATTCGAACAGACTGGACAATGGCCGAAACGATCAAAACTGTACCCAATAAGGAAGTATTACTTTATTCTCTGAAGAGTTTGACAAACAAAACCAACAATGTATTATATACAAAACAAAACAAAGTCTCTCTCTCTCTCTCTCTCTCTCTCTCTCTCTCTCTCTCTCTCTCTCTCTCATAATTAAGTCTAGAAGATTACAGAGAATGGACAGTATAAATGCAGTGCCTTCGTCAGAACAGACACTCGATACTGTCCACGGAATACTAAACAAAAATATCTACAGACCAACCCAAAAAGAACAACCAGAGAAACACGTAAATACATCTAAACAAGAACAGGAGAAAAGCTGGACACTACATACCAATGAAGTCCATCAAATTCAAGCCATTTGGTGAACCTGCCGGTGGGACGAGGACTTTCAAAATCAACGCCGTAAGGGCCGTAATCGGCTTTGGCAGAAGTGAGACGGTCGTCATTGTTTCCGTCATCGGAAATGGAGTCTCCGAAGATGAAGTAGCAAGGAACTTTAGAGTCTGCAGAAACCCTAGTTTCTCTCAAGCGCATAGTAAATTTAAGGGTAATTATCAATTTGAATCATGTACTATACACGTTTTTTCAATTCGGCCCCTGTACTAAAAAAACCTGCAAACCGAACCCTGTACTTTGATTCTGTTATCAGTTTTGACCTTTTATCAATAATTTCATTAAACCTTCATTGAAAAAACTAACAAACGATCTTAAATTCAGTTGAAATTTTTAGCACATGTTCAATACTTAATGAGAAGATAATTTAAAAATTTTCGTGATTTTTTAACACATGTACGATTTATTAAAATTTTATTTTAGTATTTTATAAAAATATTATAATAAATCATACAAATTTTAGAAAATCACGAAACTTTTTCTATTATCTACTAATGATAAGCTGCATATGTGGAAAAGTTTTTAAATAAATCAAATATTGTTTGGTAGTTTTTTAAAAATTAATTTATAAAGTAAAGAAAAAACTGAGATTAATTTAAAAAAATACCAAAAGATATTGGATTTATTTGAAATTTTTTTCAGATGTTCACCATATTATAGGTAGATAATAGAAAAATTTGCATAATTTATTAAAACTTGTATGATTTATTATTAGATTGTTAAACAATACTAAAATAAAATTACAATAAATCATAGATGTATTAAAAAATCACGAAAATTTTCAGATTATCTTCTCATTAAGTAATGAACATGTGGTAAAACTTTCAACTGAATCTATAATCGTTTGGTTGTTTTTTCAATGAGGGTTTAATGAAATTGTTGATAGAAGGTCAAAACTGATAACAGAATCAAAGTACAAGGTTCGGTTTGCCGGTTTTTTTAGTACAGGAGCCGAATTGAAAAAACGTGTATAGTACAGGGTTCAAATCGATTATTATAATTTAATTTCTTCTAAAGAGCTAAACTACTTGATTTTTTTTAGACTAAGAACAGCGTAATTGAGCATTAATTTCTAATAGGGTAAAGTGCAATTTGGGCCCTACAACTAGGTGAAATGAGCAATTTACACCGTAAACTTGGATAAAGTGCAATTTGACCCCTACAACTAGGTGAAATGGGCAATTTACACCATAAACTTGAATAATAGGCAAGAACAACCTTAATGTATTGATAATGGGCAATATGGCCCATACCGTCATATTTTCTATTAAAAAATAACATTTTTTCACTTATTCATTTTTTTTTCCCGAAATGCCCCTCACTTCGACCGAACCGGACCGGACCAGATCGACTAATTGCATTTTGATTTTTTATTTTTTTTAATTCTATTCATGTGTCTTCTTTTTTTTGAGAAATAAAATTTAAAAAAAAATAAATAAATAATAGTGGAATTAACTGAACCGGTCTGGTCCGGTTCGGTCGAGTGAGGGGCATTTCGGAAAAAAAAAATGAATAAGTGAAAAAATATTATTTTTTGATAGAAAATATGATGGTATGGGCCATATTGCCTATTATCAATACATTAAGGTTGTTCTTGCTTATTATTCAAGTTTATGGTGTAAATTGTCCATTTCACCTAGTTGTAGGGGTCAAATTGCACTTTATCCAAGTTTACGGTGTAAATTGCTCATTTCACCTAGTTGTAGGGGCCAAATTGCACTTTACCCTTTCTAATAATTAAAATAAGTGATTAAAAAAATCAAGTTTATGTAGCAAGATTAAATTATAAATATAAATAAATATTATTCACATTTGGGCCGGGTAAACGGGTAAAGCCCATTCGCAAACTCTGTAGGCCCATTAAATTAACGTGTGAATGTAAACTTAAATGGGCTAAGCTCAATTAGACGCAACTAAATAAAATTTGTGCACGTGCGGATCTTGTGCTTGACTCTGTTTTTGGGGTTTTCCGTCGTCGTCCCATTTCTAGCTCCGCTCAGCAGTTGCACCTCCGCCTTCTTCCTAACTTCTAATCTCCAATGGCTTTTCTTTTCCAGAAGTTTCAAGAGGTTTTCTCTCTCTCTCTCTCTCTGAAGTTTTCGATCGATTGAAGAATTTTTGTCATTTGTCACTTTTATCTGTTTGGTTGGTTTGATCTGGCGGAAAAATGAGTGTATACAGCACATTTGACAGTTTATTAGACATCAGTTTGAAATAATTTGAGAACAGTCGATTTTTTGCTTCGGAGATAAGATGACTGACTATCTGTCGAACTCCGGTTAGCGGGGATTATGGCTATTCATTGCCTTAAAAAATGGAGAGTAATATGGTATTGACTAGGTTAGGTTGGAAAATGCTCTTCCATTATTTACTTGTTATTGTGAACGACCGAAGGTGGCTTCCACTTTGGGCAGGTTTTGGTTGGAGTCTAAAAGTAGAGTAGTTGTTGATGCTGTGATAATATTCTAATTAAGACCTCAATTTCTTCTCACTCTTTCTAACTTCTTTTTACACTTTCATTTTAGGCGGTGAAAACTCTTGCAAAGAATCCAATGTTTGCAAGGGATCCGAGGCAAATGCAATTTGAAGCAGATGTAAATCGGCTGTTCCTTTTTACCAGGTAGCTGCAACGCTGATATTTTAATTCATCTTTGGATCTTCATTTGTTTCTGAGGTTCATTACGAGGATTCACTCAATGCAGTCATCGTTGTGATTAAAAACTTTAACATTTAATCTTAAGACAGCATAGTTCTTCTTTTGTTCTCTTCCAATTTATTCTACTTGTTTGAAACTATTTAACATTAGTAATTGGCCCCCCTAAATTATCTGTCTTTAACATGTGTGTCAGGTCTACTAATAAAGCATCTTTATCTTGTATTGACTTGACAATGAGCTCTTTTCCTGATTATTTAGTGGCATGAAGATTGAGTTTGTCATAGGAAACTCTAGTAGGATGTGCCTTAATATAGAAAATTCTCTTATGCATACTATTTTGATAAAAGGTCTTTATTATTAGAGTCTCAGTGAAAGATTTTGTAATACAGTTACAAGCGTTTGGGAAGAAATGCTGATGAAGATGATGCAGAGGCGATCATTGACATGGCTAATAAAGCCTCTGTTGCCGATCAACAGAAGCAAGTCCAAGAAAATATCCATTCTCAGGGTAAAGCTCTGCCTGCCATGATGAAATTTCTGATTCAAAAAAGAGGTACCATGGATGAAATTCTACTTCCTGATTCAAAAAAGATTACAGATGAAAGTGCTGGATCCCAAGGACAGTCCAAACTTGCTTCTCGTGTGAGTGGCCTTGGTTTTGCTGTGGGCAGAAGTAGCCCTCCTACACCCACTGAGAGTCCTGGTAGGATTATCTTTGCAGTATTTTCTTTAGCAATTTGAAGAAAATATATCAAGTTCTGTAATGGATTTGGTATTTATCGGCATGGTCTGATTTTGTACCCTTCGCTACAATTTGCAATGAGGAATCAGGTTATAACATCATCAATTCAATGCATTTGACTGCAATTATCAAATCTTTGATGCATTAAGAAGCTACAGAAAACTAAATCAGCATGATGTGATTTCTTGATTCATGCATTGAAAAAAATATCACACCATCTTTATTTTGTTCTGTGGAACTTGCCATTGAATGGTGTCCTCATCATACTGTTTTGACATAAAAGAACCTTAGTTCGTTAATAACGACTGCTGTAATAACTTTGGTCAGAAGCTTTGTGTTTTACTCCAAATTTCACCCTTTTCTTGACTATGGATGGTTTTTTCAGTGCAGATGTACCCGAGACAAGGCCATTAAAGCGCAATGAGCTCTCTCATAAATTCAAAGATCTCTTTGGTTACACCCTGGATGTCAAACCATCTCATATTCCTCACAAGGAAGCTGGTGAAGGTTTGTTTATAAATGGTGAAGCTGATGTTGGTACCGTGTTAGCATTTTACCCAGGCGTCATATATTCCCCGGCTTATTACCCTTACATTCCTGGATACCCAAGGGTAGATACCCAGAATCCATATCTCATTACGCGGTATGATGGGAGTGTGATCAATGCTCAACCTTGGGGCTTTGGGGGAGAGACACGTGGTGTATGGGATGGCTTAAGTGTGCCTGAGATTACTCACAAGAACCAAGGTAATGTTAAAGGTTCGGATAGGCTTTGGAGAATACTCAGTAAACCTTTAGAGGGCCCTCGATTGGGAAACGATAATGAGGTCGTAGAACAGAGAAACCCATTAGCTTTTGGTCATTTTGCTAACCACCCAGCAAAAGGAATGGTACCAAATGTAATGATTTGTCCTTATGACTTCCCGCTCACTGAAAAAAATATGAGACCGTATATTCCAAATGTCATGTTTGCAAATGAGGAGGCAACCATGAAGAGATTTGGTACCTTTTGGTTCAAATCGTTCAAATCTGGACGGTCAAGAAGTAATGGATCAGAGATTCCTGTGCTGAAGACTCTTGTACTCGTTGCGACTAGAACACTTTCCGATGAAGAAGTGCTTATGAACTACAGATTGAGCAACACAAAACGTCGGCCATTGTGGTATACACCAGTGGATGAAGAGGAGGATAGAAGGAGATGGAGTTGAATGAGCATACTGATACACGGTACCTCAAGAGTACTTTATTCTGCATTACCTTACCTATTAAACGCTCTCAATCTCGGTGAGTTACAAATCTAGCTACATTTTACTGCGGGATTTATTTGTTTCTTTTGTGCTTGTTATATTTAGAGTACCGATAATGTTGGAACTTCCATGATTGTTGATGGAAATTTAATTAATTTGCATTAGGCGCATGTAGTTCTCGTATTATTACGAGCTTTCTGTATGCGTTTTATGGTATTTGAATCGAGATTTACATGGATAATTCAGTTAAATTTTTTCTTAGAGATGTAGATCTGAATTTGATGTTCTTATCATTGAGAGAGTCATAATTTTAGGGTTCTTTTCCCCGCATTTAGCAGATTACTTTTCTGTTCAATGTTATGGATGAATAATTTGTAGTGGATTAAAGTTTTGGTTTTGTGGATTTAGATTTGAGTAATTTTACCTCTTAGTTTGGACACATTCAAATGATCCAATAAATTTTAAGTTGATGTTATTACACATGCTTGGAGATAATCTCTAATTATTTGGCTACGACTTTAAGCCTCTGCAAAGTCAAATGATCATTTCCGGGTTATTTGGTATAACGACGTAGTTTTTTATATTTATATTTGTTACACAGTTAAATGAGATATGATAAAAATTAAGTTATAGTTTAGTAAATTAGTAATGTGAGTAATATCACGTTTATTCTTTAATTTTTATCTTCTGATGTGATAGGCATTATTAATTGATGTAATGATATTTATTAATTAGTATAATTAATGACTTATTTGAAATATATAAATAAAACATTTTTAAACTTATGGTCATGGATAATTAATTTTTTAATTTATATTTTTTTAGTAAAACTGTTGTCGTTTTCTAAGTCATTAATAAAATCAATCGTGTCTTGATAAAATTTGTTAAATGGTGCACGTTTTCGCTAGTAATGGCCATTTTTACCTAACTCGGTAACTTAACTCACTCGATTTTCAGCAAACCTGACATCAATTGGATTTTATTTTAGTCTTTGAATTCGATTAGGAGTGTATGCGAGGAATGAACTTCCACTCCCTTTATTAAAAATAAAATGAAGGCAGGCCATGGTCACTCTATAGGGCCACTAAACTTCATGGGCCAAGCCCAATTAAACCCAACTAACTAAAATTTTTGCACTTGATTCTCTTTGGAGTTTCCGATCGTCGTCCCATTTCTAGCTCCGCTCCTTCAGTAGAGCACTTGCAACCCCCCTTCTTCTTAACTAACTTCTAAATGTCCAATGGCTTCTCTTTTCCTCTCTCTCTCTCTCTCTCTCTCTCTCTCTCTCTCTCTCTCTCTCTCTCTCTCTCTCTCTCTCTCTCTCTCTCTCTCTCTCTCTCTCTCTCTCTCTCTCTCTCTCTCTCTCTCTCTCTCTCTCTCTCTCTCTCTCTCTCTCTCTCTCTCTCTCTCTCTCTCTCTCTCTCTCTCTCTCTCTCTCTCTCTCTCTCTCTCTCTCTCTCTCTCTCTCTCTCTCTCTCTCTCTCTCTCTCTCTCTCTCTCTCTCTCTCTCTCTCTCTCTCTCTCTCTCTCTCTCTCTCTCTCTCTCTCTCTCTCTCTCTCTCTCTCTCTCTCTCTCTCTCTCTCTCTCTCTCTCTCTCTCTCTCTCTCTCTCTCTCTCTCTCTCTCTCTCTCTCTCTCTCTCTCTCTCTCTCTCTCTCTCTCTCTCTCTCTCTCTCTCTCTCTCTCTCTCTCTCTCTCTCTCTCTCTCTCTCTCTCTCTCTCTCTCTCTCTCTCTCTCTCTCTCTCTCTCTCTCTCTCTCTCTCTCTGTGAAGTTTTCGATTGAATAAATGAATTTTTTCTAATTTCTGTGTGAACTTCCCTTTGGAAGTCATTTGTCACTTTTATCTGTTTGTTTGACTTGACATGGGGGAAAAATGAGTGCATAAAGTACATTTGACAGTTTTCAGACGTCAGTTTGGACTACTTCGAGAACAGTCGATTTGAACTCCGTTAACGGGGATTCCGGCTATTCATTGCCTTCAAAATATGGAGACTAATATGGTAGTGACTAGGTTAGGTTGGGAAATGCTCTTCAGAAATTTACTTGTTATTGTGGATGATCGAAGTTAGCTTCCACTGTTGATAGTTTTTGGTTTTGAGTCTATGATTAGATTTGCTGTTGATACTGGAGTAATATTCTAATTAAGATATCTAATTCTTTTCACTCTTTCTAACTTCTTCTTCTTTTTCTTTTTTTTATATATATTTTAATTGTACGCTGTAAAAACTCTTGCAAAGAATCCGTTCGAAAGTGATCCGAGGTATCTGCGATTTCCAGCAGATTTAAATCGCCTTGTTCCTTTTAACCAGGTACCTGTAATTCTGACATTTTGATTCAGCTTTGGATCTTCGCTTGTTGGAATATAGTTATTATTATGCGTTTCTGAAGTTCTTTACCAGGACTTACAATGCTTGGTCAAAATTGTTATTAAAAAATTTACATCAGATTAAAAAATAAACCTTCGCTTATTAGCATGTAGTTGTGCTGCTGTGGATCAACAGAAGCAAGTCGAAGAAAATATCCATTCTCAGGTTAAAAGTTTCTGCCTTGCCATGGATAAAATTCTACTTCTTGATTCAATGATTACAGATGAAACTGCTGGATCAAAAGTACAGTCTAATGTTTATTCTCGTGGTGAGTGGCTTTGGTTTTGTTGTTGACAAAAGTAGCCCTCCTACACTCACTTGAGTCTTGGTAGGATTATTTTTGCAGAATTTTCTTATCCAATTTCAGAAAATATATCAAGTCCCTGATATTTATCCCCTAGTGTGATTTTATACTTTTTCACTACATTTTGTAACGATCCTTCAGGTTATAACATCATCATGTCAATCCATTTGACTGTAATTTATCAAAAAAATCAGCATGATATGAACTCTTGATTCATGGATTGGCAACAAAAACTTTTATTATCTGGAATGTATCCCTAAATGGAGTCCTCATCGCACTGCTTTGACATAAAAGAACCTTAGTTCGATAATAATGAATGATGCAATATCTTTGGTTAGAAGTTTGTGTTTACTGTAAGTTTCACCCTACTTACTGTTTTCTGAGCGCAGTACATGAGACAAAATGATGTAATCCAAGAAGCAACCAAGAGTCAAGATTCATTGCTAAATATAAAAAGACCCATGACAAGATCAAGGAACAAAGAAGATGTACGAAAATCTACACATTTTTATTTAGGAAATCTAAGATAAAGAGCTATCACAACAATCAAAACTTATGATGATGCTATGTATTAAGAAAGAAGCAATGGAGGACCAAGGGAGTAAGAAAATCAAACAATTGTTGCTAAATTGGAAAAAGATACTCCCAGATCCAGCAGCGGGCGCCAACCCTCGTTGCAGCGCGCCACACGCTCCTGTAGTCTGCCAGCACGCGCGCAGCCGCGCCACAGCATACCCCGCGCACACCACTGCACAGCCAGCATCCTCACCGCGAATCCCGCACACACCATCCGCCCCCGACCCAGCCCAGCGCGCACACAATCCAAGCCAGCACGCGGCAGCCACACCTTGCGCACACAAAACCCTAGCCGCACTTTTCTTTTGTGTTTTTAGGTCATTTTACTATGTTTTATGTTAACCTAGTTTTTGCATATTTAAACAAAGTTGTAAAAAGTTACTAGGAGAATTTGATTTTTTATGAAAAATTGAGTTTATGCTTTTTGGTGAAATTTTTTGAATTCTCTTCTTAAGTTCTTATTGAGGAACTTGATTTTCTTCAAATACTTGCTTGAAAAGATTGAACTTGATAGCTTTTGATTTATCTAACAAGTTTGCTTCGGGTCAAACTCCGATCCTCTTAAATCAGAAATGCGTTTATGTGATTATTCTGCGTTGTTGTCAGGTCTCAAATTCTCTAAAGACCTAGGTTCACATCAAAGACCATTAAAACGCAGTGAGCTCTCTCAACAATTCAAAAATCTCTCTGGTTACCCGCTGGATGTCAAACCATCTCATATTCCACACAAGGAAGCAGATAAAGGTTTGTTTTATAAATGGTGAAGCTGATGCTGGTACTAGGCATCACATATTCCCCTACTTACTACCCTTGTATTCCTGGACACCCAAAGGTTGGTGTGTGGGATGGCTTTAGTGTGCCCCTTAGATTACTCTTAAGACACAAAATGATGTTAAAGGACAGTGATTTCTTAGAACGGAGAAACCCATTAGCATTTGGTCATTTTGCTAACTTTCCAGCGAAGGGAATGGTACCAAATGTGATGATTTTCCCACTAACTGAAAAAAGTATGAGAACGTATATTCCAACTAAGAGATTCCTGTGCACCATTGTATACAGCTGTTAGACACTTGAAGTGCCGTAGGCGAGAGCGCCGTGTCAATGGGTCCGGCATAGCCCATTGACCGAAGCAATTCAAGTTGGTGGTTTCATTCACTCAAACAAACGAGCCACTATAGTGGGAGACTTGTCATTCCAAAGGACATGGGCGGTGTCAAGGGCTTGCTGCAAGTGGCATGCCATGAGGGCCGAGGATTTTGGAGACAAGCCATGCGGTTAGTCGGACAAGGGCCATGTGGCGATATAGGGCACCAGAGGCGAATTGGCCACATCACAATCCTAGACGTGGGCTACGTGGTGCGTAAAGATCAATCAGGCCGTTTTGGACCGAGTCAAAGTAACCGTTGAGCCATTCGTGGCCAAGAGGTGCGCCGAGTGTGGGGGCACTTGTTGGCCGAGACGTGCACGAGTGGGTAGTTGCTTCGTGGCCTAACATGCTGAGCGAAAATATCGGATGGGCGTGCGAGATGGTCCTGGACACACTGGTCAGGACAAGCTCCGCATATTCAGGAGCCTGGCGATGGGAACCGAGCGGTGCGCGCGCGAACCAGACACGTTGGTCAGGACAAGCTCCGAAAGTTCAGGAGCCTTGTCCTGGTGGACGAGAGGTGCGCGCACGAACCAAACAAATTTCGTCGGACAAGCTCCGTATATTCTGGAGTCTAGCGCTGGTGACCAAGCGGGGCGCGCGCAAACCAGACATGTGACGACCCTTAGTCCTATACCTCGAAATTCCCGTAAAATTTTTCTTTTTGTAACACTAAGTAAATTCTTGACTTTTTAATTCTAAATCGTAGTCTAAGTCGTTGAAACCATTTGATAAAGTCGTTGAAAATGCTTTGAAAATCATTTGAAAAAATACATAAAGGTGAGGGAAAATACAGTGCAGAAGCCGAGGGCAAACATGTCCAAGGCAAGAAAACAAAGGAGCGATCGATCGGCCACTTGACAGCCGATCGATCGGCCCTTGACCAGCCGATCGATCGCCCCTTTTCTGGCGATCGATCGGCTGCCGCTCTAGAAGAAATTCCAGAGCGTAGCCTGCAAGAGCCGATCGTTCGCCCCCTTTGCAGGCGAACGATTGGGTAATTCTCTGGAAAACCAGAGAGTCTGGCGATCGATCGCCCCTCTCCTAGCTATCGATCGGCTAACTCTCTGAAATTGGATTCCAGAGAGTTGCCCCACCTCCTTTCTGCATTCACACACACACACATCACAATTCTCCTTTCATCTCATTCAATAAAACACAATAACTATTCTATCCTCGTGCACTTCTCAATTTCATCAATCACTATATGATACGCCCTGGATCCCGAGGATCGAGTTGCACATCGAGGTAAGTTCACCAATTATTATATTTTTAACAAAGTTTGTTGATTGTGCAGGTGACTTTCTGATAAAACTTGGCAATGATCAAAGTCTTGGAATAAATGTGAAGTTAGAAGCTCATTGAGGACTTTCATCGAACAAATGGCGTGCAACAAGGAGCAAAGGCAACTTGGCGCATAAGAGGGAGCCCAAAAGAGATTGGGCCACACATCAATTAAACCCATGGGAAAGAAAAAGCCAATTCTCAATTCCATTAGCCCACAAGTAGAAGCCCTAATTGAAGAAGCTTTCCACAATTGAAGGAGTTATCAGTAGAAGGATGCCCACAATCGACGAACCTTCGGCTGAAGGACTCACGACGCAGCAGCGTTGCACACATCTGGTCACAAGCGAAATCATCACCGTAATGCGCGCGCACAAGGTCAAAGCACTGAACGCGTCAACGGCTATTTTCCAGCCGGCAGCCAACGGCTATTAGTTTCTTGCATTTTCCTTTTCAGTTTTTATTATTTCCATTCTGGTTTTCTTCCTTCCTTCTGGAAACCAGAATGCCCAGCTACTCTTTCTCTATTTAACCTTCGTTGATACATTGTAATGGTAACTTTTGAGAAATATTTGGAATTTACGAAAGCTTGGTCTTCGTTAGTGGAGTACTTTCTCCGTGGGTCCTCGGCGCCCTCCTCGCCGGTGCGTAACATCCGGCCGAGCCAAGATTGTACTTCCATGGAACGGTACATGGAGTACTCTTAGCCATTCCTTCTTTTCAGAAGAAGAATGGTTCAAAACCGAGCCTTCAAGCTGTGAACTCCTCGTACGCGAGGATGTTTCTCCCCAAAGGCGAAGAGTTGCGTATCGCACTGCCTTTGGACCAGCCACGGGTCCTTCATTCCCACCCTTCCCCGTCGGTCTCTTCTGAGGAAGAAACAGAATTCAAGGGCCTTTCATCCTGTTGCTGGAACTCTCTTCGTCAGCGAAGGAGTTTTCCGACGTAGCGCAATGAACGTCTACCGGCCGGCAAGGAACCCCTTCAATCCAAACGACGTTCTCTGTGAGTTAGCCAACTCACCCACCTCTCCACTTCGCCTGGGTAACATCATTCCTTATCTCTCTCGCCATTTTCTGTTTACATCATTTTCGGTTTCACGTGTTTGCTTCTCTGTTAGGTGTCATCTCTCACTCTTTTATGTTTAGCTTCCGCATGCATGAGCTGCCAGCCTCAAACTTGTGGGTCAAAGCGTAACATTTGGTATCAGAGCTAGAGTTGATCTCTGGCTCGTTGTTTTGAGTTTTTCTGTTTGTTGTCTCTGTGTCTTATTTGTTCCGTCTCTTCGTAGTTTTCTGTTCTATTATTTTTCTAACTGAAATAACCAGAATGCTTGAATATTTATGTTAACAAAAATATATTCACTTTGTTTTCCTGTTCTGTTTTGTTGAGTCTAGTTCGTTGTTTGTGTTTCTTTGTAGTTTTTATTCTCTGTTTTCGTTTTGTTTCTGTCTAATATGTTTTGTCGTTCAATTCTGTTTAATATAATAACCAGCATAACCCATTTGCTTAGGCTTTCATTTCTATTTAGTTGACAGCAGTTCTCAATATCTCGATTGAAGGTTAGTTTTCACATTTTCTATTTTGTGTTTTACTCACTGTTTCGTTGTGTCTGTATCTTGTTTAAAGTCTGTTGAGTCTGTGTTTTTGCTAACTAAAAATAATCTATGCTTCTTGAACTCAATTCTACTTATAACTTGCATGCAGAGAAATTTTATTAGCAAATTATTAATCTGTTTAATTGTTGTCTGTCTGAGTTGTGAGTTTGTTTTGTTGTAAGTCTGTCATTGTTCCTGTTTTGCTAAAACAAAGCATTCCACGTTTGCTTGAGATTTTGATCTGTTTTCTTCACATAACAGAAAGAACTTCGCATGCATAATCATCAAGGAATACGTTTAGTTTACAGGTTGTCTTTTGTTTGTCTTCATTCATTTTCTTTTCTGTTATGGCGATGTCTGTCAGCATGTTTTATGTTGTGTTTTTAAGTTGTTCAGATTAACTCACGTTTGCATGTCTACTTTTGTTTTTACAAAGCCAAAAATTGTTAACGTTGACCATCCATTGTGTTTGAATTAGAAGTTAGACTTTTGAATGTTTGGTGGTCTGTTTTCATCATGATTTATTTTCTGCCTTTATTAAAACTTGTTAACTTTCGTATGCATATCTAATTTTGTCTGCAGAGACTAGCATGTTTAGGATTGATAACTTGATTTTCTGATTTTACTTTCCAGAATTGAACTTCATGATGATTGTTTAGTGTTTTCTCATTTTTCATTTCTGTTTCTTACCCGTGAGTGTCATCTTGTTGCCTTTTGTTTTCTTCTTTGTGTTGTCTCATTTTTAGCATATTGTCATTGTTATCTGTTTTCTTGTCATGTTTCATTTATGTTTCACCCACTATCATCATGTTTAGTCTCGTTTCATTCTGTTTAGGATAGTAAAGTGTTTTGCATTTCTGTCAGCATATTGTTTTGTTCTTGTTTTCTGTTCACATGTCTGACCTGTTTTGTTTACACAAATAACCCATGTTGCAGGAGCTCTGACATCTGTCTGTCTAAACCGGCATACTCTGTTATTTTTTTTGTTAACAAAATATTTTCTGTCTTTTATGGTTTTCTGTCATGTCCATATTCTATTTGTTACCCAGATTCTCTTGTTAAATTGCCTTGCTAAACTTGATTGAGCAATTAATTTCCTTGTGATATACATAATCAGAATATATTCTGCTATGAAACTAGATTGACTCTCTTTTTCTATTATTGCAGCAAACCCCAAAAGATAAACTGCATTATTGAGCACCTATTGATAACGTTAAATCGCTGCTAATATTGCATATTGATGGAATTTTTACTCTTCTGTTCCTTGAATACTAGCATGAATCCAGCCATACAATTTGCTGTGTTTTAACCTTTAGAATGCTGAAAATTTACTGTTGTTTTTCTGCTATAATTGTTGGTCAATTTAGACTATTGCTGAGTTTTGGGGATCAAACTGAAAATTTAATGAACTAAAACTAGAATTCCCAAGGATATTGAAGCTGTTTGCTGCACCTTTTTCTAGTTCAATCATCTAAACGGATTGCTGTGTTTTTCTGGTTATTATTCAATTTGTTTGCATCAAACTATTTGCTGAGATTTAAATCATAATTATTTTTAGAGCTTGTGAAAAGAGTTTTGATGCTACAAGTAGGTCTTCTAAAAATCAAAATTTTTGTTTTGACTACCCTACTATTTCACCGTGAAGTTTTTAATATGATTATCTTTCATTCTCTATGATTTTCTTTAGGATTAATATCCTGTGCTGTTGTGGTATTTGTTTAGGTTGTTTTATCTTGCTGTTATTGAAAATGTTGCATCAAATTAATGTTTTATTCCATGATCATCTTCTAAGTTCGCTCAACATGTTCTGGATACATATTGTGCTAAGTTTTCTTTTGTTCTCTGCTCTTCTTCTAAGGTATTTAGCATTTGAAATCTAGCTGTTTTATTTATTTTCCAAAATGCCCATAACCTGTTTGATAAAATGCCTAGCAGAAGCTGGAAAATTTTTGTTGATATCACCTTCATTTTTCTTGCTATTTTTGCTAGTATAAGTGATGAAGATAATTAGGGAAAAGTATTTTAATTGCTAAAATTGATGATGCCCAATTTAGAAATTTTTGTTTAATGATTTACTTGTTTGTTCAAAATTTAGCATCTATTCTTTGAATTTTGGAGTAATCATATGCTAGGCTTTGCAAATAATTTTTCTAGGGATGAATTCTTTGAGCTTAAAGTTACTTGTCTAGTTTAACTTGAGTTATGAGTATCCGTATGTCTTTTACTCATTGGATTGAAAAGATGAATTATTCTTTGAGTTGTTATTGAATTGTGGGGTTAGCATGAAAAGAATTTATTCAAAATGCACTTGCTGTGAAAATTTTATCTGTATGCTTGCTTCCAAATTGTTATGATTGAACAAATCAAATTTTGAAATCTATTTGAAGCATTGTGGTTATTTCAAATTTATTCTCGTGAGTCAAGTAAGGACCTTTGAATGAAAACGGGACCATGATTCAGTGGATCCACTTAAGCGTATTAACGCTAGGGTGTCACAAAGTTTACAAAGGAGCAAAATTTAAAATTTGAGGACAAATTTTCTTCTAACCCGAAGAGGATGATACGCTTTGGATCCTGAGGATCAAGTTACACATCGAGGTAAGTTCACCAATTATTATATTTCTAACAAAGTTTGTTGATTATGTAGGTGACTTCTTAATAAAGCTTGGCTAATAAAGGAGTTGATGCATTCAAAGCCCAAGAACAAGATGACCCAAAAGCAATTGGTTATTCAACTCTAAGTTAGCCATGAAAAAATGGCCCATTTCATTAGCCCACTAATACAAGCTACAATTGAAGAAACAATTAAGCCCAAGAAGAAGAAAAACCCAATTCCAATATCTGCTCGCAAGATGAAGCTCACAAGTGAAAAGCTTCAGCTCAATGGATGCCCACAATCGATGAACCTTTGCCTGAAGGACTCACGACGCAGCAGCGTTGCACGGATCGGGTCACGAGCGAAATCAGCACCATGATGCGCGTGCACGAGGCCGAAGCGTTGAACACTCCAACGGCTAGTTTGGTCAATGCTCCAACGGCTCTTTTGAGCCTTTCTCGCATGTTCCTTTTATGTTTTCTTTCCTTTTGTAACCATCGATCTCCAGAGGCTATAAGGTTATGCTCTGAAACATTTGTAACTCAGTTTTGAACATTAAATATTTGGAAATCGAAGATCGTTTCTTCTGAAGGAGTTTCCTTCGTTGGTGCAAAGCACCGAATGTTCGGTGATGAATCACCGAGGAGTCGCGCCTCCATTGTACCTCAAGCTCATGGTTGCTTGGAGGTACTCTTATCCCATCCTCTTCTCTTCTCTTCCACGAGTTGGAATCAGGAGAAAGGTTGGAGAAACCTGTCCCCAAAAGCTGTTGTTCTTTCTACGGAAAGACATGCGCCGAGAGCTACCGACTTTGACTCCTCAGCCAGCCATGGGCACCTCGACCTCGCCCCTTCCCCGTCGGTCTCTTCTGAGGAAGAAACAGAATTCAAGGGCCTTTCATCCTGTTGCTGGAACTCTCTTCGTCAGCGAAGGAGTTTTCCGACGTAGCGCAATGAACGTCTACCGGCCGGCAAGGAACCCCTTCAATCCAAACGACGTTCTCTGTGAGTTAGCCAACTCACCCACCTCTCCATTTCGACTGCTTCCGCAAATGTGATTCGAGTGTCACGGTTGGGACCCCGAATCCCATCACTATACCACGATTCAAAGCCGTTTAAAACGGTGTAAATTTCATGAAAACGAACTGCGTTGGTCCATTTGAAAACTAACCAAAAATTCCTATGAAGTTTGACAACTAAGCAGTTCCAGTATAGAATTTCAAAATCATCACTTAGATATCCTATACGATTGTTCACAAAACTATACAAAACCATTTTTACGTAATTTCCCGACTAATAAATCAAAACGCGCTATCTATACACTTTTCAAATCATTTACCCTATCATAGCAAAATACCTATACGTCCATTCCCCCCACGGGTCAAAATATGTATCAACTGCCCAGCGCACTCCCACGGGCATCCTTCATCAACCAGCTCAAGTATCGGGTGGAGGAATATCATTCTCACCTGTTTCGAAATCACCTACACCATAGAGACATTCTATGAGCTACAGGCTTAGTAAGTCTAAGTAAATGCAAATACATGCTGTGCATATGTCGTTCATAAAATCATGCAGTCGATTTAATCATTACATTACATAGCGGGATGTCACCGAGGTCTACTCTCACCTAGGGGTGTGCAAAACCGGTTTCGGTTCGGTTTTAGGGAGGAACCGAACCGAACCGATCGGTTTCGGTTTTGGATTTACCGAACCAGAACCGGTCTTTTAACATACCAAAACCGAACCGGAACCGAACCGAAAGTTTCGGTTCGGTTTCGGTTCTACAACTTATTTTCCAAAAATTTAAATAATGTAAATTTAAATTGGAGGAGATAAAAAACAATTAAATATATAGTCACATATAAAAAAAAATGTATTAGAAGAATAAAAAACGAAAAGTAAAGTCAAAATTACAATAAATCCTTTTTGAAAATAAAAGTAATATTATAACAAAAGCAATTTTAATTATTAAAAAGATTCTTTATTTTTTATTATTATTTTTTTAATAATTAAAATTCCTTTGTGCAAAATCGGTTCGGTTCGGTTTGTATTGGTTTTGACCGATCCAAACCGAAAACCGAACCTAATTAAACGGTTCCTACAAAATGAAACCGAAGATCGGTTTTCAAATGGTCAAAATCGATTCGAACCGAACCTATTTCACCGGTTTCGGTTCGGTTCATCGGTTCCGGTTCGGTTTGCACACCTCTACTCTCACCAGATGGAGAGGGCACGTCTGGCGGTTAGACAGCCCTTTCCATCTACCGAGGGGAAAACATGTTTCACCCACATGACAGCCATGTCTGAACTCCATCCCGTCGTGACCAGGATTACGTGCATTCGTTTCTTTTCATTAATTTCGTTCTTTTTATAAAACGCGTGTAGAAATTCATTTTCATGCTGTTTTGAAAGAGTGTGATGCATGTACAGTTCATATTGCACAATTGATAATTAACGTAGAAAACAAACAATAAATCTTAGAAAACACAACACGACCTATACTCCTAAACTACCCAACCACTTACTCTACAACTACGGAATTCACCAATATCCTCAATAACGTCATAACTCTTGGTGTAGGCCAAATCGGCCAAACAAAACACGAAGACTTACCTCGCGTCCGTTGTACACCGAGCTCCGTCCACGAACGTTGTTCACCTAAACCAATTCATAGAAATCATTATTATAATCGGGCCTAGGACATCGAATTTCGAAAACTAGCGAAACTCCTATCTAAAGGAAATTTCCTAAAACTCTATTTTAACTCATTGAGGCATTTTGTCGAGCAATTCGCGCTCGTGAATCCTTAAACCTCCATTAATGTAGTTTTCCAAAGCTCCAAATACCCGATTTTTACCAAATCACCAAATACACCAATAATTTTGACTAACTACGCTTAATAATCATAGATAAGGCAATGTCTAACCTTTTCTAATATAACCCAACTAATTTGATGACAACCTAACGAAATCTTAACCGTTTAACAACCTAAAAATCGAGAAATAACAAGCTAAAACTATAGAATTGTACATAGGACGTTGTTTGGAAAAGGAAATGTGAAGAACCGGAGTCGATCAGTCGGGAATCGGCCAGCGTTGAAGAGAAACGAAGGGAGGGCGTGAGAAATCGCCAGAGGGAGGGAGATGAGAGAAATTTTCGTTGAAGTGTTGAGGAAGAAAGAAGTTTTTACCTATTTAATTAAAATGACATGTCAAATGACCATTTTGCCCCTCCATTCGATTTTCCTTTTGTTTCGTTACTTATTTCGTTATTTAGCTAACGAATCATTTTCTCCAAATTTTCATATTTCACCAGTAATTCCAATTTATTGATAGGGCTCTATTAAAACTTTCCGTTCGCAAAACGGACTTAATTTGACATATTTATAAAAATATCATTATATATTTGAATAAATAAAATCTCGTAAAATCGGGTGTTACAAGACAGACCTTGTCAAGACATGCTAGCTGTAACAATTTAGGGTTCAATTCAAAATCGAAAAATTGAAATCCCCAAATTAATTCAAAAATCAAAACCTAATCTACGATTTGAATCCTAAAATCTCTAATATTCACATTGATATCGATTTTAATCAGCAATTGGATGAACTTAGTCTGGAAATCGTCTAAATTCAGATGAACATTGGATTTACACCACCCTAACAACTAACAAACAGAGAACATCTCTGGAAATCCGATTGGGGATTGGATTTACCGACTACAAATCCGTTTGAGCTCGAATGTTGGGGGAAGTTGGTTCAGAATCCCTCCTATAAATGGAGGTGTTCAGAATCCGTTTGAAACTCACACCAAAATCACCCCACAGCTCTCTTCCTCTCGAGTTTTCCAGAAAGAAAAAGAGGACTTACCTCGATTCTCAGCCTCCGACCCAGCAGAGCTCCGACAAAACTCCTTCGGTTGAGAAGACGAGCTCTTCGGCGAAGCTCTCTTGACCTCCGTTAACGACCCATCGGAGTAAGACTCTCTCTCTCTCTGTTTTTCCCTCTGTCGCTCGCTCGATCTCTCTGTTTATCACTCTCCCTCTCTGTAATGCTCTCTCTGCTGTCAGGATTCAGCAGAAATTGCGACGAAGAAGGCCGAGGTTCAGTTTTAAAGAAAAATCAAATCGGTTCACTTAAGACAACTCTGACCGAACCGAACCAACAACGACCCGACCTGACCCGTACTGTTCACGAACTGACCCGTACTGTTCACGACCAGAACCGTACTGTTCACTGACCCGACCCGGCACTATTCACCCGAACCGAATTTCGACCCGAATCAATCCGGTTCGATCGAAAATTGAACCGGTAAGAAATTTCTATCCAAATTCTTCTAATGTTGGAATAATTTAAGTGAGATTTTAACATTGATATTCGATTTAGGCAGGAAAGATTTAGGAGTTGTCCGTTTCAATCCAAATCGATCCAACCGATCCGATTCGACCTAAGATTTCAACGTAAGAAATTTATGCTCAAATTACTTGAAATTGGATTTATTAAGTAGAATATTAATATCAAAGATTTTAATTGAGCAGGTTATTATTTTGGAATATTGGAATATCCCGATATACACTAATTGCTCAGAATCCAAGTAAGTGTAAATACAATGTTTTGGCTTCAGCCCTAAATCACATGATAAATATTATTTTCCTTATTATTGTTTTATTTTATCACACGTTTTCGATGGTTGAACACATATGTTAAAGTATCAACATAGAATTATTTAAAAGATAAAATGGGTAGGATATTTGCATGTGCATGAAAATGATGGAATTGACGGAAAATGTGATAGCAAAAGCCTGAACGACAGTGAGATGGTGAGCTTGAACGTTAAAAGTAAAAGTAAAAGATGACGAAGTCTGAACGACAATGAGATGACTAAGTCTTAAAAGAATGTTGAGTTTTCAACCAGTATGTAACAGATAACAGGATTTGGTAAAAGTAAAAGTTTTGCAACTTGCTCGTATTTCCACTTACTGAGTTTTCTCCTAGTTTTTAACTTGTGATGTAGGTGAATTTCTATCTGAGGAAGAACTAGCTGCGATTGAGAACCCTCCAGTGGCAAGCCAACATACAGATGAAGAACATATTGTTGATTTTGAGGAAAACGATTTAAATTAGTATGCTTTAAATTTTAAAACGATATTTAATGTTTTATTTCAATTTAAGATTTTTAAATAATTATGTTGAATTTTATCATTAAATAAAGTTTCATAAATTGTTTTAATTATGCGATGGTTTTAAAATTTTGACAAATTTATTATCAAGCTTCTGCGAAATTAAAGTTTTTAAATAATATTTTAATTTAACGCTCAATTTCAAGTCAATTTGGGAAAAATTCTAGAGTTTTCAAAATTAGGATTTCAAATTGAGAATTTTTAAATTGGGGCATTACACTAGCTGACGTGGGCAGTTGCTGGCATGAACTTCGGCACGATCAAGAAATGTGCCCACAGAGTGACATGATGGGCGAGTCCAGTATGCAGCGCGTGGCAAATCGAGGAAGTTCATCACCAAGTGGCAGAGTGGGCTGACTTAGTGGGAACTAAAGGTGCCAAGTGGGGCACTTGGCACTCTGAGCTAAACCTACGTGGTTGGGGTTGTCAACCACACACCTCCTATAAATAGCTAGGTCGAGGCAAGCTATAGTGGACTAGTTTTGCGAGTGAGACTAGTTCTGCTGTGTGTTAACTCGTGGGGTTTTCCTTTGTAAATCTATTGAAGAGTGTCAACACAAACAAAGGTTGGGCTTTGCCCGTTAGTTGGCTTGTGACTTTTATTCCGTTGCAAGGTGGGCAAAAAGGGGCAAGGCTGACTAAGTGCGAGTGCTCAGTGCCATCACAACGGGAGTGAAGTTCGACCCTGTGACAACAGCAGTGAATGAAGGGGAGGATAAAAGGAGATGGAGTTGAATGAGTACACTGTTATTAAAGATTTGGAGAGAGTTTAATTTTCAGATGGTATTAAAGATGAGATTGAGTTTATTTGTCTCTGGATTGCTGGTATTATATTAGCATGTTCCTAATTAAGCTTTTGAAACTAAGCATCTTTTATGGTTGCCTGGAATCTTCCAATGGACACCACCAAATATCTGGGCCAAAACAACAAGACACTTCCTCTGCCGTCTCTCCTTGTTTGATCCGCCATTGTTGCTCTGCAACTGAGCTTCGAGAACCCCCAGAAACAGTCTTCTTTTTCTTCTTTTGTTTGCTTCTTAATTCTCTTCAACGTTTCAAACAAAAACATCCCTCCGTTGCAATTTCCAAACAGTCCTTCGAATCTTATGTGGCGGACAGAGAGAGAGAGTAAGACACTTCTCTCTCTACCGTCTTTGATCTTACGATGAAATCTAATCTTCTTTTTGTCCCGACCGATAGTGCCCATGGCTTTGGTTCTCCCCGGAAAAAAACCTTCATTGCAACCTAATTAAATAACTAAACTATAGATTTTCTTGAAGATACGTGGAGTTTAGTACAAAACAATAAAAAGGATCGTGGAGGAGAGGAGATTCGCTCAATCTCAAATTTTGAGACTCAAACTTGCGTGTATTTTTAAAGTAAAATAAAATTTTAAATGAAATCTATAATGCAAGTTCATCGAGCCGGCCCAAAATAACCCAGATAACTGAATTCAAACAATATTTATCTTGACGCAAAATTGATAAAATAGATCCATATTACAGAGTTCCGAACATGAGTCATACAAAATTTCGATCACTAAACTCTTGTGTTATAGTCATTCTAGGATGCAACATAATTACAAAGTTAAAATATAGATATTATCAACTTCGATCACGCACCATGCTTTTGACTTTCGTTCGTTATGTTATGAGTAATGACAGGTTTATTTTTTTTTAATTTTGCAATCTAATCTGACATTATCACGCCACCACTATTAATTGATTAAATTAATATTTTATTTTAATTATTTATAATTTATAATAATTATTACTACAATTAATAATTGGCATGTAAGCTCTCCGTTATAAGGTAAGATTATAGTGTAAAATAAAATGATTAATTTAACATCATCCTTGTGTTATTATTTTTTGGTAAAAATTATTATTATTATTATTTTGTAAATGTGTTATTTTTATTTCTTTTCTTGTAAACATGTGTTTTAATTATTCTACTTTTCTTATTGTTATTATTCTCATTCATGCAAAACAATTCACTATTTTCAAATTTGGACGGCAGAGACTTGCATTTTTTAAACTTTGAAGAGTAGCAATCACTGAATCAAGTCTTATATTATTATTTAATAAATGATTTAGTTGCAGGTTTAACTATGAATAAATGGAAATTAATACGAGCACTTCTACGTGATTGGAACAGTTTTAAACATCATTAATATCTAATCAATCAATCCAAGATTTGTCTTCAAAAAACCAGGTTCTGTTCTTCTGATTTCCACAAAAATTTGAGTAAAAATGGCAAGATTTGGTCAAAGTTCTTGGCGATGTCAGTATGGAGTACCTTTCGCAGCAGTTATGATTTTCCAAAGCTTTTCTTTTTTTAAAAAAAAAAGAAATCCATTTAAAGTGGGCAACCTTTTTTGGAAACAAATTGCATGGGCTTTGCTACAAAAACAAAAAAAAAAAAAAAAAACATGTTTTCTACAACTGTTTGTGAAATTAAAGGCATATTTGTTGCATCCACTGATGTTTTCAGCCATTTTTGAAGAAAATCATTAAAAAAAAACATATAAAATTTGTTTCTGTTCTTGGTTTGTTTGATTTGCCCAAGAATTTCTTGGGAGGCAGCAGAGAAAAGGGTGGGAGGACTGGCAGTTAGCTGTATAGTATATCTGTTCATAATTACAGGTCACACTTCATACTATCAAGTTAAGTAGTTTCCTACTTTCCTAAGTTTGAAGTCAAAGGCGGTGTTATAAGTAATCAAGTATGGTTTTGGAGTTGAAAAAAAAAAAGTAAATTTAGAGATAATGCGCTTCGTCTTCCTTCAAAGTAGGTCAGAATTTGAAAAGCCGTCCATGGCAGCTCTTCAAAAGCATACTTCCAAAACGAGAAACCCACTTTTATAAGGATTAGAAAAAGGCAACAACCGCAATATTACAGATTCTCTTATCTGTCTTTGATTCGCTCTCACTATTTAAACGACACAGTTCTTCAGTCTCTGGATCATAAATTATTGGCTTCAATGGCTTTGAATCTTCTCTTTCTTCTTCAAATTTTGATTGCTCTTCTGGTAGCTAAGGAAGCTTCAGCTGGGTTAGATTCGAGTTTACTGAGTGATGACGTTTTGGCTCAGCAAGAAGCAGACCGAGTTGTCAAACTTCCTGGGCAGCCATGGGTGAGCTTCAAGCAGTATGCAGGCTATGTTACAGTCAATGAAAGCCATGGAAGAGCATTGTTTTATTGGTTTTTTGAAGCCATTAACAAACCAGAAGACAAACCTGTTGTTCTATGGCTCAATGGAGGTAAAACCCAACTTCAAATCATATAATTTATTCAAGTAATTACTCAGTTCTTCCTTTGGTTTCATGAATTTGTCTGTAAATATTCGGATTCTGGATTTGATCATCTTCTTCTTCTCAGAAATCCAAGCTCGAGTGGGTTACGTTAATGGAGGATGTTTGATATGTGATCAAATCATTGGTCTATATTTCTGGAATCTGACAACATAAAATACAACTACGGGATAAGTAGAAGAACATTCATTGTAGTTTCGTTAAGCTGTCAAATCGTTAATAATAATTGAAAAATTAAGATCAGTTCAGTGATGTCACACAAGGATCCTTGTGTGACACCGATTTTAAAGTAACGATGAACGATATAAAAAGTGCGGAAATAAATGACACAAGAGGTTGGTAACGCAGTTCGGCAACCAGCCTACGTCTGCGGGGCCACGCCCAGATATAAAAACTTTTCCTTGAGTTAACAAAGTTACAAGAAAAACTCGGACTTATACAAATAAAGACTCCCTCTTATCTTTGTCGCCGCCTCTAGCTAACTTCCTCAACGAAACAGTTTTTGCGAGATCCCCTCGACTTTAGAACGACCTCTCCCGAGATCTAGATAACAACAAGATCCCCTCGTTGTTGGTTCCTCCCGAAACCCGTGTTATGGCAAGATCCCCTCGCCCACGATCAAGAACGACAAGCTCCCCTTGTCTAAGAAACAGAACTCCTCACGAGTTCGGATGCTGTCTCCTCCCGAGACAGAGCTTTAATGAAGAACAAGGAATATTGCCTCCTGTGACACCTCCTGGAACACCAGATCAAAGTCTTCGGATGCAACACACAGCACACTCAATGAAAACAATGAAATCCACAGATTAGGTCGAGTGTGCAACACAATCACAAACCCATACGCAGAAACGTAGGGCGTGAAAGAAAACCGACGGCTCGGGAAAACGAAAAAAATCTTCTCTCGTGTAAAATCAATACTCCGTCGTCTGCTGAAGAACAATCACCGACGACTCACAGTAGGCGTGAATGAAAGGATCAACTATTGCAGAATACACGCAAACATCGGTATAGAATAAAATCGCTCGGAAGAATAAAAAACTTTTCGCTCTCAATAATAATGGCTTCAGCAGCCTTCTTCAGAAAAACGAAGGCTTTAAATAATATTGGTAACTTCCATAATATCGAATCAGATCAGTTACCAAATCAAAATTCAAATCGCATAGAATAAGGAAACCGAATCTTGTTATGTGACACCACATACGACACTTAAGGAAAGTTTCTATAACTACTCGGATATTCGCCCAAAAATTCAGGAAAGCATCCCATTAATCATGGGAACTCAGAGCCCAGCAAATCGTGCCAAATCTACAACAAATCGGCTTTCCAAATAAAACTTTTCCAAAAAAACAAGTGCATATACCTTATTCAATATCTTTCCAAATAATGTTGTTTCCTTATTTTTCTCTTCCATAGAATCATCATTATTACTTCTATAATATCTTCCCATAATCGGATTGGGCGGTTTCTTGATTGTCAAGTCATAAATCACCACTTGAATAAAATATTATTTTTATAATAAATTGCCAAAAAATCACATGCCAACACTAATGCAAATTCTTGCATTTACAATCTCCCCCTTTGGCATTTTTTGGCAAAATCAATATAATCAATAATTTCAATAACTCCCCCTGAATTTTCTCCACCTGGATTGATGGCTTCAAAACATCATCAAAATACTCCCCCAAAATTACCAAAATACTCCCCCTTTTTGCCATAAAAAAGACAAATATATATATAAGGGAATAACAACTACTATAACATCAGCATAATCACCAAATAATCACCATAAACACTTAATAATCACCATAGGGAGATAGCCAAAATCAAGAATATATAATATCCATATAAGCACCAGAATCTCCATATATAAGAGAGGGAAATAGGAGAGCTAACCGTGTATTCTTGCCGTCTTCATGTGTCATAATTTGGTCAAAAAAAATCAAAAGATATTGAATTTCCAATTTTGAACAGTAAGGCCGCTATTGTCTTGTTAACACTAATTCCATGAGAAGTCGGCATGAAGAATTGCATACTTATCCGTAAGTTGTTAAGCTGAAAAAATTATTTCCATGGGGCAAGAACCGTCTGACACCCCCAGTGACACCGATTAAAACTCTTGACTTTTCAACAATTTTGGTCGCCTTAACTTGTTCCTTCACATTAACAACTTTCTTTCTCTCGAAAATATCACCAGCAGCTTCCTTCGCAGACATTTTTCTAACACAGTCATCAAGTATCGAATAACAACTATCTTTGCATTTTCTATCATCGATTATCATTTGCTGATCAGTCAAAAATTCCATCTCACCTTCAAGAAACTTGATAAAATAGGATGACAAGGCAGAATCGGAATCAAATTCAGAATCAGAATCAGAAGAATTAGAGACATTGTCGAGCTGGAACACCCTCAGGAACACCATTTAAAACATTAACCTGATCACCTGCCAGAAGCTTGTAGCTATTCCTGATCTCCTCCATAAACAGCATAATGAATCTTTGAATAATAATTCAAATCTTTGCAAGTTGGGAAATAAACCCAATATAATAATGATGCTCCAAACTTCATTAAAAATAGACTTCCAATATTTCATGAGAATAGTCAGAATTTTGCAAGTCGCATACGGTGTTGCTCCACATAATATCAGAATATCCAGAATGATTACTTTCAGCAGAGGATGAGCAATACCCAATAGATTGCCAAAAATAAAACAAACGCCTAATGCAAGTGGCGATTTTTTTTTTTTTTTTTTTTTTTTTTTTTTAAATAAATAAATGCAATAATCAGCTTACATAACACAAAGGCCTAGGGCAGACCTCAGTTCTTCAAATCTCACACCATCCAACGCTTTGGTAAAAATATCGGCAATTTGCTTTTCGGTCACCATATGCTCCAAATTAATAATTTTGTCCTCCACTAAAGATCGAATAAAATGATGTCGTATGTCAATATGTTTTGTCCGTGAATGCTGCACAGGATTTTTCGAAATATTGATAGCGCTCAAATTATCAATAAAGGGTCATGACACCCTGTGTGACACCATAGTCTTTCATCATTTGTTTCATCCACAAAAGCTGCGTACAGCTGCTACCTGCTGCTATATATTCTGCCTCAGCTGTAGATAGAGAAATAGAATTCTGTTTCTTGCTAAACCATGACACCAAGTTGTGTCCAACATAAAAACATCCACCCGAAGTGCTTTTTCGGTCATCGGAGCTTCCTGCCCAGTCAGCGTCACAATAACCCACCAGATTAGCATTAGAATCAAAAGAATACCAGATGCCATAATCAGTTGTGCCATTGACATATTTCAGAATTCGTTTAACCGACACTAGGTGTGACTCCTTCGGATTGGCTTGAAATCGAGCGCATAAACCCACGCTATAGCAAATATCTGGTCGGCTGGCAGTAAGATATAGTAGACTTCCAATCATGCTTCTATATAAACGTGGATCAACAGCAATACCCTTTTCATCTTTAGAGATTTTCTCGTGTGTCCCAAGGGGTGTTCTACGCGGGCGTGCATTCTCGAGATTGAATTTTTTCAATAAAGTCTTGGCATATTTGGCTTGAGAGATAAAAATACCATTCGTTGCTTGCTGAATTTGAAGTCCAAGAAAATACGTGAGTTCTCCAACCATACTCATCTCGAATTCACCGGTCATTTGAGCAACAAACTCATCCACCATCGCCTGTGACACCGAGCCAAACACTATGTCGTCAACATATATTTGAGCAAGTAAAAACTGACCTTTGGCACGCCGGACAAAAAGGGTTTTATCTACTCCCCCTCGCTCATATCCCTTGGTTAATAAATATTGCGTGAGTCGTTCATACCATGCACGAGGGGCTTGTTTGAGCCCATATAACGCCTTCTTCAACTTGTACACATACTCGGGATGATGAGGGTCTTCAAAACCCTTTGGTTGAGCAACATAAACTTCTTCATTTAGAAACCCATTGAGGAACGCACTCTTCACATCCATTTGATATAACTTGAACCGCATAACACAACCGATAGCCAACAAAAGTCGAATGGATTCAAGCCGAGCAACCGGAGCAAAAGTTTCATCAAAGTCAATCCCTTCAATCTGAGAATATCCTTGAGCTACTAGCCGAGCTTTGTTGCGAGTAATATTGCCATGCTCATCGGTTTTGTTCTTGAAAATCCACTTAGTACCAATAACGTTCACATCGGGAGGACACGGTACTAAATCCCAAACTTGATTTCGGGAGAATTGGCTGAGTTCTTCTTGCATAGCTCCTATCCAGTACTCATCTAGCAATGCTTCTTTCACATTCTTTGGCTCGAGCGTTGATGTAAAGCATGCCATTTGGATCATGTCTCGATAATTCATCCTCGGCTTATCTCTAGTTCGTAAACCATCATTCAGACCACCAATAATCTCATCTGTAGGATGATTCTTCTGAACACGTGTAGATGGTTGTCTGTGGTGTGTGATATCAGCTTCTCCTTCATCAACAGTCTCTGTTTGATCTGGGACACCGCCTGAGACACCCTCTATGACACCAAGTGGAACACTAGCGCCTTCATTATTTAAAATGTGGTCTGCATCATCTTTTGGATTATGAGTTGTGTCCAGAGAGTCGTCCACTTGAACATTTGCAGATTCGATGACAGTTCGAGTTCTTTTGTTGTAAACCCGATAGGCACGACTATTTGTAGCATAACCGAGAAAGATTGCCTCATCACTCTTGGGATCAAGTTTCCCCCTATGTTCCCTGTCATTCAACACAAAGCAGAGGCTGCCAAAAGGATGAAAATAATGAAGATTTGGAGTTTTACCTTTCCATATCTCATAGGGTGTCATAGAAGTTTTGCCGCGGAGATACACCCGATTAATGGTATAACAAGCTGTATTCATAGCTTCAGCCCAGAATTTTTGAGGAACATCTCTTTCATGTAGCATTACTCGAGTCATCTCTGCCAATGTACGATTTTTCCGTTCAACGACTCCGTTTTGTTGAGGAGTCTTTGGTGCCGAAAATTCATGAGCGATTCCGAAATGCTTACAGAAATCCGAGAACTCAGAGTTTTCAAACTCTCTTCCATGGTCACTGCGGATACGAATAATTTTCAAAATAACAGAGTCTTTCTCGCGTTGAAGTCGAATACACATTGACTTGAAAACTTTGAACGTGTCGGACTTTTCTCTTAGAAACTCCACCCATGTATAGCGTGAAAAATCATCAACAGTAACGAATACGTAACGTTTTCCTCCAACACTTTCAACAGGCATTGGCCCCATTAGATCCATGTGAAGTAATTCAAGAACCCGGGTAGTTGTGGAACCCTGTGACACCGGGTGAGACACCTTTGTTTGCTTTCCGATTTGACATGGTCCGCATAATTTGTCTTCATCAAATTTTAATTCAGGAATTCCTCGAACAGCACCTTTCGAAATAAGCTTCTCCAGCATTCTGAAATTAACATGTCCCAACTTTCTATGCCATAAAATAGTGTCTTCCATACTCGACCGAAGGCAGGTAGATGAGGAATAAATAAGATAACAATTGTCCGATGATCTAACTCCTTCAATAACACAATCTTTGTTTTGATCGGACACAACACATCTTTCTTTCGTAAATTGCACATTCAGATCTTGATCGCAGAGCTGGCTAATACTGATTAGGTTGGATTTCAAACCATTTACCAATAAGACATCACTCAACTTTGGTAGACCAGGGACATTCAACGTTCCCCTGCCAATGACATCTGCTGAGACACCATTGCCGAATGTAACTTTTCCCACGGATTCAGGTACAATATCCTTCAAATATCTCTCTTCACCTGTCATATGTCTAGAACAGCCGCTATCAAAATACCATGCATTGGTTCCGATCGCCTTTAGTGAGAGATGTGTAACATTGCACTTTAAATTTGATTTCTTCACCCATTTCTGATAAGGGAATCTGTAGGAAGAAGCATTTCTTTTCTTCACCCATTTCTGATAAGGGAATCTGTAGGAAGAAGTATTTCTAACAGTACCAAGTCTGAGATCCACAAGATAGTTGAAGCATGTAGAACGAATATGACCACGACGTTGGCAATAATGACATACATAAACATACTTGTTACCTTTACTGCTTGAGGCATGATAGAAGTTATAAGAATTTGATTTTCTGTCAGTTCTTGGCATTCCGTTTGCAGCTTGCTTTCCTTTGTGATCAAAGCCCTTGTCTGACACCTGCTGTGACACTGGCTGTGACAATGAGCTTCCCTTTACGAACTTCATCACAAAGCGATTTTCCTTTACTGCAACAGTCTTTGAACCTGAACTTTCACCTTTGAATCCCAGTCCAAACCGATTTACGCTTGATTTGCCGACATTTAAAATATCATCGAGATTAGAAGAACCCGAATTCAGCATTTTGACATTCTTTTTCATGAGGCTTATCTCATTGGTTAGATCATTAGATTCATCCTGACTTGCTTTCAGCTTTGTCTCCAAATCATCAATAACATTTTGAAGATTGTTCTTCTCATCCTTCAAATTTCTAATCTGTGCGTGTAGAAGCTGATTTACTTGAACAAGCTCGGTCCATTTCTCATGCAGAAACTTATATTCTCCAATAAGATCTTCTTCTGTGACTGGTTCTTGGTCTTCATCACTATTACTAGAAAATCCGTCTGTGACACCCTGTATAACACTGCCATTTTCTTCATGTTCTATCTTTCCAGCAAGCGCCACATGGTTGCTCTGAAATTCATCTTCGTTTTCTGACTCATCCTCACTCCAGGTTGCATTCAGAGAATTCTTCTTTTTCTTCAAGGTGTTAGCACATTCTGCCTGTATGTGCCCAAATCCTTCACATTCTCTGCACTGAATACCTTTATTTTTTAATGGTTGATCAGACCCATTAGTTTCTTCTCTCTGCTTCTTGTTGCTTGAAGAACCATTTTTGAAGTGTGTGACACCCTGCTTGACACCGCGTGTATTCCTTCCAAATCGCTTCATAACTCTGCTGAAATTCTTCGAGAGCAGGGCTAGAGATTCCTCCAAGTCATCTTCATCATGCTTGCTGTAATTTTGTACCTCTGATTTTAAAGCAACTCCCTTTGCCTTTTTATTTTCGGTCTCTCCTCCAATATTCATTTCGAAAGTTCTGAGAGATCCCATTAACTCCTCTAGCTTCATTTTTGACACATCTTTGGCTTCTTCTATGGCAGTGACTTTATAGGCAAATCTTTGTGGTAAAGATCGTAGTGTTTTTCGTACAAGCTTTTCTTCGGAAATCACCTCACCGAGAGCAAAAGCCTCATTAGCTATGTCACATAATTTTGCGTTGAACTCCCCAATGGTCTCATCTTCCTGCATTTTCAGATTCTCAAAACGAGTGGTTAGCATTTGCATTTTAGACAACTTTACCGTAGATGTCCCTTCATAGGTAGTTTGAAGAATTTCCCATGCTCTCTTTGCGGATTCACATGTTGAGATAAGTCTGAATTGCACGGGATCAACGCCATTGAAAATAGCATTAAGAGCTTTTGAATTATTATTTGCCAAGGCATCCTCATTTGTCGTCCAATCTACTTCCGGTTTAGGAGAAATAATACCATCTTTATCAGTAAGTGTAGGCGGATTCCAACCTGTAAGAATAGATCTCCAAGCCTTCTCATCAATGGCTTTGATGAAAGCTCTCATCCTTGCCTTCCAATACGCATAATTACTCCCATCCAATAATGGCGGACGCATTGTAGAACCTCCTTCTTTCATAGAGTCCATCGCACACGAACTAAGATCTTGTCCCTCGGATCCCGCTTAAGAAACAGAAGCGATCCGCTTTGATACCAATTGAAAAATTAAGATCAGTTCAGTGATGTCACACAAGGATCCTTGTGTGACACCGATTTTAAAGTAACGATGAACGATATAAAAAGTGCGGAAATAAATGACACAAGAGGTTGGTAACGCAGTTCGGCAACCAGCCTACGTCTGCGGGGCCACGCCCAGATATAAAAACTTTTCCTTGAGTTAACAAAGTTACAAGAAAAACTCGGACTTATACAAATAAAGACTCCCTCTTATCTTTGTCGCCGCCTCTAGCTAACTTCCTCAACGAAACAGTTTTTGCGAGATCCCCTCGACTTTAGAACGACCTCTCCCGAGATCTAGATAACAACAAGATCCCCTCGTTGTTGGTTCCTCCCGAAACCCGTGTTATGGCAAGATCCCCTCGCCCACGATCAAGAACGACAAGCTCCCCTTGTCTAAGAAACAGAACTCCTCACGAGTTCGGATGTTGTCTCCTCCCGAGACAGAGCTTTAATGAAGAACAAGGAATATTGCCTCCTGTGACACCTCCTGGAACACCAGATCAAAGTCTTCGGATGCAACACACAGCACACTCAATGAAAACAATGAAATCCACAGATTAGGTCGAGTGTGCAACACAATCACAAACCCATACGCAGAAACGTAGGGCGTGAAAGAAAACCGACGGCTCGGGAAAACGAAAAAAATCTTCTCTCGTGTAAAATCAATACTCCGTCGTCTGCTGAAGAACAATCACCGACGACTCACAGTAGGCGTGAATGAAAGGATCAACTATTGCAGAATACACGCAAACATCGGTATAGAATAAAATCGCTCGGAAGAATAAAAAACTTTTCGCTCTCAATAATAATGGCTTCAGCAGCCTTCTTCAGAAAAACGAAGGCTTTAAATAATATTGGTAACTTCCATAATATCGAATCAGATCAGTTACCAAATCAAAATTCAAATCGCATAGAATAAGGAAACCGAATCTTGTTATGTGACACCACATACGACACTTAAGGAAAGTTTCTATAACTACTCGGATATTCGCCCAAAAATTCAGGAAAGCATCCCATTAATCATGGGAACTCAGAGCCCAGCAAATCGTGCCAAATCTACAACAAATCGGCTTTCCAAATAAAACTTTTCCAAAAAAACAAGTGCATATACCTTATTCAATATCTTTCCAAATAATGTTGTTTCCTTATTTTTCTCTTCCATAGAATCATCATTATTACTTCTATAATATCTTCCCATAATCGGATTGGGCGGTTTCTTGATTGTCAAGTCATAAATCACCACTTGAATAAAATATTATTTTTATAATAAATTGCCAAAAAATCACATGCCAACACTAATGCAAATTCTTGCATTTACAATAATGTTTGCTGATTTTTGTATACAAATGATGGTTTCTGTCGGTTTCGGAACCTAATCTTCACATTTTTAATTACTCTTCAATAAATAAATAACCAAACCAAAACATCTCCACGGTACGACCCATGGACAAGTCGGAGCAGAAACATCGGAGTCCTGGAATGAAACAACCACCCAGCCCCGACGTCGGGACACTCTCTCATGAAGAAAAAATAGTGTTTGGCAACCGGGAAAATTTCATTTTCTCATCATCTTGAGTTACCCCTGTGCAAGTTAGTCTAAATTTATGATCTTATCTGAATGATTCAGGCCCGGGGTGCTCTTCGATCGGATATGGCGCGTCGGAGGAGTTAGGGCCGTTTTTCCCTCAGAATGGAAGCAAACCATTACTAAAGCTCAACCCTTATTCATGGAATAATGGTAATTAAAGTTTAATTAGTTCTTAATTGTTATATTATCTTCAAATTAATCACATTTTCTTCTTATTTTTCTCAGCTGCCAATCTATTGTTCCTTGAATCTCCTGTTGGAGTTGGATTTTCATATACTAACACGACCAAAGATATCGCCGAACTCGGCGACACGATCACGGGTACAACGTCTTTTTAATAGTAAAAAAAAATAAAAATTAAGGAACTAATTAATGCTTTTCTCATGTGATTATACAGCCAAGGATTCATACACTTTTCTAGTCAATTGGTTCGAGAGATTCCCACAGTTCAAGTCCCACGAGTTCTATATTACTGGAGAAAGCTATGCAGGTAAATCGAATAATTATGTGTTGATTAATCGATTTAATTAACTTTGTTGTGTTTAATACGCTGAATTGTATGAATTATCGTCTCAGGACATTACGTTCCTCAGCTTTCCGAGCTCATTTTCGATAATAATAAGGATCCGTACAACCCTAATTCCATTAACTTCAAAGGTTTCATGGTAATTTGTTGAAATTTTACTATCATTTGATGGAATTTTATGTTTTGTTAATCACGGGATTATGTTTCGAAACAGTCGTTAATTTCATTTAGCACGACATTATATAGGGCACGGACTAAAATGCAGTGTCTTGCAGATTGGTAATGCGTTGTTGGACGATGACACGGACCAACGAGGAATGATCGATTACGCGTGGGATCACGCAGTTATATCTGATAAATTATACGAAGGGATAAAGATAGAATGTAATTTCAGCGTTCCAACTCCGACCAATAGTTGCAATATCCTACTCGACCAATACTACGATGTGTATCGGATTATCGACATGTACAGTCTATACGCCCCGACGTGTTCGTCTATTGATAGTCTCAAAAAATCCAAGAAACAACTATCTGTTATTCAAGCCACAGGTCCTGCGTTATTCGCCAAATACGTGAGTTTTTTTTTATCGTGTTTCTTTATATTTTATTATTCAAATTTTCTACTTTTCGATTTACCAATTCTACACTTTTGTGGGGTCAATTATGCAACGATCTTAGGGCGAGTTAGACTCTTACAATAATTACTTAATCTTGAGTCATTCTTGTTGTCTCACATCGACAGAGCTAAAGCAAACGATTCTGTGTAAAATATGAGGAAATTTCCTCACTTCTTAAACTAACTTTTAAAGTGAGTTATACTCTCTCACTTTCTATTATAGTATCAAAACTAAATCTGTACGATGTGAGCACCAATTAAACACGCTAGACGTGAAGGAAATAAAAACTTATCACGCTAGACGTGTGGGCGGGTGTTGTCCCACATCGACAGAGTTAAAGCAAACGGTCTTATATAAAATATGAGGAGGATTCTCTCACTCTTTGAGTTAGTTTTTGGAGGGAGTTCTATCATCTTACTTTCTATCAATTCTTACGTCCACGAATTAATAAAAATGCAGGAAGGGTGGCACAGAAAACCGACCGGGTACGACCCGTGTGCGTCGTATTACACCGAGAAATACTTCAATTTCCCAGAAGTTCAAGCAGCCATGCATGCCAACGTCACCAAAATTCCATATCCATGGACTCACTGCAGGTTAGGTTCTATTTTTTGTCTTAATTAATCATTTAATTATTTTGCTAATCACCATCTAAATATGTTAATTATTATTATTATTTGCAGCGATAACATCACGTTTTGGAAGGATTCACCAGCTTCGATGCTTCCCGTCATCAAGAAGCTGGTCGACGGCGGTCTTCGCGTATGGGTTTTCAGGTAATTAATTTTCTCATATTTAATTAATTAATTAATTTTATTTAATCAAAATTGGTTCATTTTATTGGTCAATTATTGCAGCGGAGACACCGACGGTAGGATTCCGGTGACCGCCACAAGATATACACTTAAAAAGCTTGGCCTGAAAATTAAAGAAGACTGGACTCCCTGGTACACTAAAAATCACCAGGTATTACAATATTTAATTATTCAAATAGATTTCATGATAAATTAAACTAAAATTAATTTAATTATTTATATATTTTTTAATAATTACAGGTCGGCGGGTGGAGGGTGGTGTACGACGGGCTAACGTTCGTGACGGTCCGGGGAGCAGGTCATCAGGTTCCGACGTTCAAGCCCAGACAAGGCCTGGAGCTCCTCTATCATTTTCTAGCCAATAGGAAGCTGCCAGCTACTCCTTACTAAGGATGCGGTTTTAGCTTTTGATTTGACTCCAACAATTCACCCACGTGTCCGTCCATTCAATATTTTCAATAAACGTAATATCATCACCTCTTGATTCTCAACTTTTCACGTGATATGATAGCAATTAATTTGATAAATTAAAAATAATTAATTGTATCTTTTAAAAATGAATGATTAATTATATAGAAACTATCGATTTTAATCTTGTACTATACCCGTAATTTCAGGTAGCCCCATCTATTTAAAAAATCGACAAACCGAATTCTGTATTATGATTTTGTTATCAGTCTTGATCTTTTTAATCTTTCCATTAAGTATATTGATTTTAATTTTATAAAAAAATACCAAACGACATTGAATCTACTTGACAATTTTATCACATGTTGACTACGTCATGGAAAGATAATCTGGAAATTTTTGTAATTTTCTAACACTTGTATGATTTATTATAATCATTTTATAAAATAATTAAATAAAATTATAATAAATCTTACAAATGTTAGAAAATCATGAGACTTTCCAAATTATCTTTCCATTACTTGGTGAACTTGTGGTTAAAATTTCAAATAAACTAAATATCGTTTGGTATTTTTTTTAAAAATTAATCTCAGTTCATTTCTTCACTTTATAAATTAATTTTACAATAATCACAGATTCATCATAATTCATATCATGGAAAGATAATTTTTTTGGTCATGCTTAAATATCGTTTGATATGCTTAAGTATCTCCTAATGATGACTATGGTTTCGGCCACAAAGAAAAGTAACGGCTGATGAATAAAGAAAAGAGCCGTTGGGCTCGGGTCACGACCACGTGCGTGTGCGTCTCCTTGCTTCGGCATCCGACGTGCCCTTTCCTTGCATGGAAAGATTGACGTCCCTCCATTGGTCTTTTGTCCTTGTTGAAACGTGGCTGAGTTGGCATGGATTTAAAATGCTGGAGGTAGTTTCTAGATTAATTATAGGGGTGAGCAGGACCGGACCAATGATCGAGAACCTGACCGGACCACCAGTTTTGGTTCGGTTTCGGTCCTAAAAATAGAATTCCCATGGGAAATGGTCCGGTTCTCGGTCCAAGACCAAAATTTCTCGAAATTTCAGATCGGACCAAAACTTTAATTCAATAGCCATTTAAGGCTCGGCTGAAGGGGGAAGAAGGTTCAGAGTTTTAGTTTTCAACAAATCCTAAACCTTCAATTTCTCTTCTCTCTGTAATTTATCATTTGTAGTCTTTGAATTCTTTGTAGGAAATGGTTTGATTGTATATAACATGTCTTTAGAGGAAATTTTAATTTTTTGTATTGCAATTTACTGTAAAAAAAAATTTGATGGGAGAAACCGGGACCAGATCGGGATCGGACAGAAAATTTCGGTTCAGTTCTGGAATTAGGGAAAAAATCCCGAATCCTTTGGTCCAGGCCGATTCCGGCTCGGAACCGGACCACACTGGACCATGCTCACCCCTAATTAATTCCTTTGGCCATTGCTCAGCCGTGTGACTTGTCATTTGGCCAGCTGGACCAATCGTCCTTTCTAGAGAGAACGGACAGACCGACCGTATTTCAAGGTTCAAATTATCTATTTATGATACTTTTAGGTTTGGTTCAATGAATAATAATTTTCATGGGTTTTTTTTTTTTTGTTAAAAAAAAATCAATACTTTAGTGTTTAAAATAAAAAAAAATAAAAAATCCTATATTTTAAGTGGAATTAACTAGTATAATTAATATTTTAAAATACTAGAAAATAGCAGTGGAGCTAGCTGAGAGAGAATCCATGGCTTAGGGAGGAGGAAGAAACGTCTGAGCATTAGTATTATCTCACCTTGATTTCGCCTGAATCTCCCAAGTTCCCGGAGAAGAAAGAAAGAAGCCGTTGAATGCACAACAGAGAAGTATGCTTTGTTCCGGTGTTTTTGTTGTAATCGTTGTAGGCTTTCGTTGCAATCTGTTGCTTGGTCTTCATTTGGGAGATCATACTCTGTTAGGAAGGAATTGAAGAGAATTCTAGTGTTAAGATTGTTCTTCTTCTTTTGTGTTGGTTGAATGTTTAATATTCTCGAAAAGCATTGTTTTCGTCTGACTTTAGCACGTTTAAATGCAGCTCTAGTTTGTTCGATTTTGATTCTTCTGTTTCTTCGCCTTTTCATATGCCCGTGGAGATGGCGATTTTCAAAATCAGAATGTAATTGGTTTGTTTTTCGGCTGTCATTTCAGAAAAAAGTTTCTACGCATGGAAGTTCTTTTGTACAACTCAGGATTATACTGTAATAGTGTAGGTCTAAGGCAAAAAATTGTCAGAAAAGGCTTCAATTCGAATTATCTAATTCTCTGCGGTTCAAGGAAGCATAAGTTTTCATGTAACAAAATCAATTCCGGACCTCGGGTTAGGTGGATTTCTTGTGTAGAACAATTTTTCTCTAAGAAATACAATCTTTGCGAGGGTTCCTCCAAGGTGTTCAAAGAAAGCTACGATGTCTATTTAATTGATAGCGAAGAAGACGTGAGAAGTCTCCCAGAGACGGAGGAATCTGTTTCAAAGGTTTCAATTCCTGGATTGCCTGATGAATCTAATGGAGAATCTTGTGCATCAGTCAGGAGCTGTTTCTGGGAGTGGAAGCCTAAATTAAATGTCCACTATGAAAAAGCTGGGTGTGAAAATGGTAGCTCCCCGCCAGTGCTATTTCTTCCTGGTTTTGGCGTTGGTTCCTTCCATTTTGAGAAACAGCTTAAGGATTTAGGACGAGATTATAGAGTCTGGGCGATGGATTTTCTTGGCCAAGGCATGTCGTTGTCATTCGAAGATCCTGCCCCTCGTTCGAAGGATTGGAGTACATCAGGCATTAAAGATAATTCCTGGGGTTTTGGAGATGAAGCCGAACCATGGGCGAGTGAGCTTGTTTACTCAATGGATTTGTGGCAAGATCAAGTTCGTTACTTTATAGAGCAGGTATTGAATATTTTCATACTTTTGCTATGCTTGTAAATTTCGTAAAATAAATCCATTGCATTGATCTATTTGTTGGCACTTGTTTTAGTCCCTCCTCTGTTTGTCCCCTTGTGGGTGAAAACTCGTTATACTACTTGAGTTTTCCTTTTATAATCATCCTTTTTGTTGCTAATTGCATCAAGTAATGGCTGGTTGAACATCTTATTTGAACAGCAAGTTGATATCAGAATATTTGGTTATATGTTGTTTTTTGTGGCAGAAACAAAATGTAAGCATTCATATGTAAAGAATACTAGTTTTTATATTTTCTATGAAAATGACATTCTTATTGCTACACAATACCGTGAAATGTCAGTATATTTAAAGGTTTATCCTGTTCATGGTTTAGTCACTGACCTCTTTCAATTAAATCAGTAAAGAACTATCTTAATCTGCTTTGAGATATTGCTTATAAACATGCATATGTTCAAATAGAGTTTTAACTCATAAAAATTTGGTCACAGGTTATTGGCGAGCCAGTATATATTGTAGGCAACTCACTTGGAGGATATGTTGCATTGTACTTTTCAGCATGCAGTCCTCAGTTGGTGAAAGGTGTTACATTACTCAATGCAACCCCTTTTTGGGGATTTCTACCTAATCCTATACGATCTCCCAGACTTGCAAAAATTGTTCCTTGGGCTGGAAAATTTCCTCTGCCTCCCAACGTGAGCAAACTCACTGAATATGTGTGAGTTTTTTTACCAATCACTGAATCATTCTGTTTTTTTCCCTTCTTTTCTTTATTCCCATAATCTTGGAAAACTCTTGTTATTTTATTTTTCATTTCATCTCAGCTGGCAGAAAATAAGTAATCCTGAAAGTATAGGAGAGATACTGAGGCAAGTGTATGCAGATCACTCAATTAAGGCTGACAAAGTGTTCTCTCGGATACTTGCAATAACAAGGCATCCAGCAGCTGCTGCGTCATTTGCGTCAATCATGTTTGCCCCTCGGGCACAACTATCATTCCAAGAAGCTTTATCCAGGTATGGAACTGGCAAACCTAAAGGTCAAACTCCTTTGAATCAACCAAAAAAAAAAAGATGAGGAATTCTCACAATCATTAATCTTTTCCTTACTTTTTTTTTCTCATCTTTGTAAAGATGCCAAACGAATGACACTCCTATTTGTCTCGTGTATGGAAAAGAAGATCCATGGGTAAAACCTGCTTGGGGACTTCAAATTAAAAGGCAAATCCCGGAGGCTCCTTATTACGAAATCAGCCCAGCTGGTCACTGTCCTCACGATGAAGTCCCAGAGGTATCAGTCATCCAACTCTTATTTTATGTAAATCAAGGGGAAATTAAAAACGATTAGCGAATGAGTTACGACCACGAAATACTTTCGTGTTGGGTGCTTATATATGCAAATTGGCTCGAGCCACAAATGGCACAATCATATAAAGATCATGATTTTCGTTTAATGAAAGCTTGACCATAACTCTGTTTGATCCTTGGAAAAAATGACTCATGATTACAGGTTGTTAATTACTTATTACGTGGGTGGATCAGAAACATAGAGACCCAAGGTTTAGCTACTCTGCCGTTACTCGATGGCTTGGTAAGAATTAATGACAACATCGTCCAGGATTTGGAGTTCATAAGAGACGGATCAAAGAAATCAGTTGTGGTGCAAGTCTATGGATCTTGGATTTCTCTTTGGACTCGGATTAGATTTGTCATCAAATCCAGGTTTTTAAATTCAAAAATCAAATCATAGTGAAGATTGAAGAACTCTTTTGGTTGTATAATGTTGTTAGGTGCTAATTCTATCATGTGTTGCTAGAAGTGTTCATATTTCATTGCTGCATCTGGATACTTTCCTTTCTCCCCTCTAACAACAGCTTGCAAATAGCAGGATTGATTGATGGGATCAATACAGTCGCCTGAACTTGAAATCGGTGCAAAACACACTAACTAAACGGACAATGGCCCCATGTGGGCTTACCTGTGATCGCCTGCACTTTAAAATGGATGTAAAACACGTTCGAAATCAAGTGACTTCGTCTCCATGTAGTTGCCTGCAATAAAAATATTGTCGCGTGCACTTGAAATGAGGGACAATATATTGGGGGAACAAACGAACTGGGCTCCGAATATTTAAATTTAAATGTCAAATATTTAATTTAATATTTATATTTAAAATTAAAAAAAAAAAAATTTTGCAGTCCACAAATAATGATCAGGCTTTCGGACGAGCGGTCCAGCGCCATGACTGAGCCTCGCGCGAGCCTTACATACTCGATCAACCCAATCGATCTGTTCACTTCGGCTCCCTCTCTCTCTCTCTCTCTCACTCTTTCACTTTCCTGGGAGCCGACGACTTGTAAATGAGCTCAGCCCCACCACTCAACCACCTCCGTAGCCCATCCCTTTAGACCAGCAGACGTTCTAACTCCTCTCTCCATCACCATCTCCGGTGGGAATTCAAGAGGCCGAGGGAGTGAGATGTTTAGGGACGTCACGAGTTTCAGTACCTACAACTATGGCGATGCTGTCTATTGGGACGGCCGGTATCTACAGGAAGCTGCTCCTTTCGATTGGTACCAACGGTATTCTGCGCTCCGGCCTTTTGTACGGAAGTTTGTCCCGCTTTCTTCGCGAGTTCTAATGGTCGGCTGCGGCAATGCTGGTGATTTTTCTTTTATCATTTCTTTCTTTTTAATTTTGAGATTTTTGGATTGTCCGGCGTGGATTTGGTCTTTTGTTTACAATTTCTGAATTGGCCGATGGAATGTGATTGATTGAATGAACCCCCTTCTTTTCTTTTTTTTTTTTTCATTTTCGTTTAATTAAGAGTTTACTCGTTTGTTTTCTGGATCTTCTCGTTAGAAGGGTTTGGTGGATAATGGCTTTTTTTTTTCTTTAGCGAGCACCCTGCTTTTCTTATTATTGTACTACTCTGCGTAGTGCTTCGCCAAGGGTACTGATTAGTTGGTGAAGAGAACATGTTGAGTATACTCGTTTCTTTCTTCTTCTTGTGTTTTTTTTTTTTTTTTGTTCTTTTTCCTTCGTTCTTTTCCCTTATTGTGGCAAAGCTTTAATCTCGATATTGATTTGGTAGATATGTCTGAAGATATGGTCAAGGATGGATATGAGGAGATAATGAACATTGACATCTCTTCAGTGGCAATTGACATGATGAGGAGAAAACATGAATACATTCCCCAACTAAAATGTATCCTTCTTGAATAAAATCTCATTGAAATTCACTGTAAAACCTTTGTTCTGGAGTAATCATATTCCTATAGGAAAGTGTTGTTTTTTTAATCTTAAATAGACATGCGAATGGATGTCAGGGACATGAATTTATTCCCAGATGAATCGTTCGACAGTGTCATTGATAAAGGTATCCATTTTTCTTACCTTGTATTATATCTCTAACTTTACAATCTGTAATAACACTAAAGCAATTTTTTTGTGTGTGCTGGTGATACCCTTTTACAATCATGGCTGGTTGATCTTTGTGTAGGGACTCTTGATTCTTTAATGGTATGATGTGATTATTGATTTTTCTTAGCTCTATGCCATTAATTGTTTTGTACAAGATCTATAATGTTAATTGTGCTTGTGGTAGTGTGGCACTGATGCTCCAATTAGTGCTGCTCAAATGCTAGGAGAAGTGAGTCGGTAAGAACCTTTTGAGGAAACTTTTTATGAAATTCTCATATATATTTTTTATATTCATTTGTTATTGTCATTTGCTTGTAGGCTTCTTAAACCTGGGGGTATTTATATGTTGGTATGTATAATTATATAGCTCAACATCACGTATTGTTCTTTCCCTTTAAATCAAATGCTGCAAAAATGTCTAATCTGATCTTAAAATTTTCTTTGCAGATAACATATGGTGATCCCACCGTTAGGATGCCGCATTTGATCAGACCAGCTTACAATTGGAAAATCGTGTTGTACATCATCCGTGAGTCTTTAAACTTTACTGTATTTGTTTTTTAAACTCTTTATTTGTATTGTTGATATGGTATCTAAAAATCTGGATTGTTTTGGATCTTGTTCTGAAATGCATAGACAACCTTAGATTGCTTGATATTTTAAATTCTACTCAATATATACAATGAATTGTAGGGATTTTTCAGCCTGTAGATTATGTGGTCATCCATTATCTTCTAGATTCATTTTTTCTGAAAAATAACAAGCTTAGCTTGGATTCTTGTATTTGCATTGAGAATTGGCATTAGGGGAAGTTGATTAAACCTTGTTCCATGGACTCGAACTCTCCCTCCGTAGTCAATGTTATCTCTTTTGCACTCCTCTCTCCGATGGTAGAAAATAGAAGCCAAGAAGCCATCCTACTCATTTCGAACTTTGAATCAAATTGATATCTCAGAGTGAAGTCATATCAATTCATAGAACTTCCTTTTTTCTTTTTCTCCAAACTCATTAGAGTTCTGCAGCTGCCTGCTTAATGGATGGACTATTTTGCAGGCGACCTTCTAAGCTCTTTCTAATATATATTTTTGTAAGTCAGCTAGAGTGGTCTACTAACACTATTCTTTATATGATGTGTTGTAATGTCAATGCTACGTGCTTTTATTTATTTATTTTTACATATTTTCTTGTCAATATTTTAACTTATTAAACCATCAAATGCCTCAAACACCAAGATCATCACTTTCTCTCGTTTTTCTCCCATTTTTACAGCAAGACCGGGATTTCATCAGCCGGAAGGTAGTAGTTTGATGAAAGAATCGTATCTGGAGCCGGCTCCGACAACGGAGAAGGGCTTACTCCCACCGGACTATGTTCTGGAAGACCCAGATTCTCACTTCATATACGTGTGTAAAAAAATGGATGAAAGAGGAAGGAATTAGTAATATACCACCTTATTGAATGGATGCTAATGTTGTGTAACATTATTATTCATCGTTGGAGTTTGTTTGATCATTCGCAGTCTGTGCCCCAACCTTAGTTATTAGCTTTGATCTCATTGATTGTGACGATACAAACCAGGAACCAGTTTTGGTGTTTCTATTTTTTGTAGAATTATAGGTTTCTTTTTTCTTCTTAATAATGTTATGAGCATGTTCTTCTAATTAGAATAATTATATATGACGATACACGTTAGAAACAGAACGATAATTGGAAAAAAAAAAAAAATAAAATACGACGTGGGACACCAGATTTGTGTAGAAAAATTATTTCGAGAAAAAAATCACTAGTAGAGATATAAATTTGTTAAACAAAATTTTAATAAGATTTTCGACGTATGTCTAACTGGCCTAGTCTAAATAGAATTCGGGTTACACTGAAATCTAACCGTACATCATGTAATTATATTAACAAATAATACAACAACTTGTCAAAATATATACTTAAGAGTGCCGTTTCTGGACAATTGATGAAAATCAATACGGTGCCGTTTTAAAGTGTCTTGATTGGCTTTGCGAGTAAATGTTTTAAGAGTATTAGACGAATCAAATAGATCGATAGGATTGAGACTTGTATAAAAGAATTTTCAATAACTTTGGAAATTCTCAATTTACTTTGAAAATAATTAAGTAAGCATAATTATTTTACTCGTATTAAATATTTTGGTTGGATAAAGCGTAGACTTATGTATATCTATTATTTTTTGTCTTCTTTATCATGAGATTCATCTCTCACTAATTAATCATAAGTATCTTGATTTTATCTCTATTCATAATTCGATGTTGTTGAACATGGAATTAGAATACTGATGTAAACTAAGTAAATCAACCGATAGTTTTGATCCTAGTGAAAATACCATTCTAAGTGAAGAAACGATTATAAATAATATGATATGGGTAAAAACATTTAGTGATAATATATATCATGAGATTCATCTCTCACTAATTAATCATAAGTATCTTGATTTTATCTCTATTCATAATTCGATGTTGTTGAACATGGAATTAGAATACTGATGTAAACTAAGTAAATCAACCGATAGTTTTGATCCTAGTGAAAATACCATTCTAAGTGAAGAAACGATTATAAATAATAATGATATGGGTAAAAACATTTAGTGATAATATATATATATATATATTTTGTCAGGGCTCGAACCGACCACGATAGATTAGGAATTCCAAATTGGAAAAATTCAAACTACGACCTGGTCAACGAAGACCACGACTTTCAAGTCAAACGTACAGACGTTCCCTAAGTGGAAACGTTGACTATTAAATCCTACCTGACATCCCGAATTAGGATCTCATCATCATCAATCCAACCAAAAATACATATTTCATAAATTGAAATATCCACATCATCAAAGTATTCTCTATCTCAACATCAAATCACATCAAACTTATCATCCTTTACATCAGAATACTCTAGTGGAAGCATAAATAAAATAAATATCAAATACAAATATGAGTCACGTCATGTGACTTTCCACAAACCCCAAACATATGACTCTGTGTATTCTTTATCTTGCCTTGGCTTTCCTGACTTAGCGAACATCCTCGATATCTGAAAAATAGAATTATCCACGAAATGAGTTATTGACCTAGCAAATAAAACAGTTTGCTCAAACCCTATCCAGGCTGATACGCTATCATCCACCTAATCATGATTATTTTGAAATCATCTTAAATCAAATATTATTTTTGATTTGAAATTCATGACATTTATATAAAAATGCACGTGGTTCGAACACTTTTAAAATTCATTCCATCATAGTTTAAAACCAATTTCCAACCATCAAATAAATCCTATTCAATTAAAAATAAAATGTATGATTTAAAACATTTTTTCAAGCAGGTTTCAAAATAGTAATTTTAAGATTCAAACTGACATGTCAAAAATGACATCTTATTTTCTGGACGATTGATGAATATCAATACGGTGCCGTTTTAAAGTGTCTTGATTGGCTTTGTGGGTAAATGTTTTAAAGAGTATTAGACGAATCAAATAGATCGATAGGATTGAGACTTGTATAAAAGAATTTTCAATAAATTTGGAAATTCTCAATTTACTTTGAAAATAATTTAATTAAGTGTAATTATTTTACTCCGATTAAATATTGTGGTTGTATAAAGCGTATACTTCTGTATATCCATTCTTTTTTGTTTTCTTTATCATAAGGTTCAACTCTTACTAATGAATCAGAATTATCTTGATTTTATCTCTATTTCATAATTTGATGTTGTTGAACGGGGAATTAGAATATAGGTGTAAACTAAATAAATCAACTGATAGTCTTGATACTAGTGAAAATATCAGTCTAAGTGAAGAAACGATTATAAATGATAATGATATGGATAAAAACATTCATAGTCGTGGTAATAATATATATATATTCATTTTATTTTTTATTTTCTTAATTTATTAAAAAAAAAAAAGAATTTAGTCACAGGCATTTGACCAAATAGGATCGTCCAGTTCCTATGGAAGCTTGAGAATTTGGACGTGCTCCAGCAAATAGAAGAGTCGAAAATGTTTTTTTGTTGTGGAAACCCGCAGCGGAAGATCGCCATATATACGCGGACGTGCGTATGAGTGAATTTTTAACGAAAAATTGGATGACAATTATTGTTTTGTTAACGGGAAATTTGGGCGATTTTATTAGCAGACATAATTTTAGGGCAAATTTTTAATGTTTTTTTTAGGGCAACTAAAGGTTGATTTTTTTATTATTTTTACAGGTATGAGCTGATGTTTCCATGGAAATATGGAAGTAACGTTTTACCAGTGCTTCTTCTTCCCAGAGACCAGAGCGAAGCTTTCCAGAATTTGGCTTCTTTCTGCAAAAACCTCGTAGAAAAGCTTGTTTACCTCCTTCTCTGTTTCTTCCATTTGCTTCTCGAATTCCTCCACTTTCATTCCCATTTCTTTTTCTGCTCCGCCGCTATCTCCGCCGTCTATGGCGGCGATTAGGCGGCCTGCTGTCTCGTTCAGTTCTTTCTTTTCCTTAACAACGCACTTCTTCTCGATTACTTCTTTGTAAATTTGTGAATCTAATCGTTTCAATGTGTTATTGTCTATCTCCATGGCTGATTTCCTTGACTCCAAGTATGGCTTCTCGTCTTCATTTAAACAGGAAATTGTGATTCCACATATCCATAAACCTATGCCTTGTAAAATCCTTAGAGCTTGGCGAATAGTTGAGTCTTTGGTAGATTTGTTGTTCTTCCTTCCTTTCTCTGTTTCTTTGTTTTCGTTTTTCTTCAAATTGATGTTGCATTTCTTCGGTTGAATTGGTTTCAGCCGGCCTATTGCCGACGAAGGGGAAGTTTGGGCTAGAATTAGCGCGTAAGAGAGCAAAAGCCGCTGTTGCGAAAGATGAGAAAGCGATGAACTCATGGAATTGAAAAGCTCCAATAAGTTCGAGGTGTATTCGAGATACTCATTTACAGAATCGCTTTTCCATTCACCAATTGGATCCTCCAAATTCACAACCAGTTTGGCAAAAGATTTGTTGAGTACAGGAATCACCTGCAAAAGCTGATAAATCAGCGGAAACGAGAAGAACTCTGAGTCGGTACGAGAATTCAGAAGCAATTGGTTAAGCGAAGCGGAAACATCGGACTCGAAATCACGCAGAAAAGCTGAGAAATCGTCGGTCTGAAGACGATAACGGCGGTCGAGATCGTTTTCCAATCTAAAATAGAACTTGTTGAATCTCTCCATCGAGAGCACCATCATGACACTCCGGGAGTTTGAAAAGATCAAAAAACAAGAGAAGATCAAAAAATAACAGAATCAAGAACCCTGCTCTCTTCTGCTTCAAAATGGGAGAAACGAGAAGGCGACTGCTATATACACAGAGGTGCGTCTCCATGATCTTGGAACAGCTAGTACGTCAATGGTTTCAAAAGCAAGCCCTTGTCAAACACTCAAAACCAGGGTCGATGAAAAAAAAGTGAATAAAAGAACGCGTTCGACGACTGCATCTTCTCCGTCCACTCTGTCTTTCTTGTTCAAGCTTCTCTACAATGGAGTCTGGAGACCGGAACTTGCCCAGAAAATGAGGTAGACAGCACCCCAATTACGTCGATACGAAGATTAAGTTTCTATCGAAGTTTACTTCTTAATTAAATATATAGAATTTTAAGATAAAATCAAAAACAAATTATTCAAGATATGCATGTAATTTCACACCTTTGAAAGAGTATGTTCATTGTTCATGTGTTGGGTTTTCCAATGAATGGAGTGTGAATAATGCTGTTGGAAATATTGCAGTTTGAAAGTCCACAATAATTGTGGACGTTTAGCGATTACAGTAAAGAACGGACGACTGTGATAGTCCACAGTAATCGTGGACGTTTAACGATTACAGTAAAGAATGAACGACTGTAATAGTCCACAGTAATCGTGGACGTTTAACGATTACAGTAAAGAATGAACGACTGTAATAGTCCACAGTAATCGTGGACGTTTAACGATTACAGTAAAGAATGAACGACTGTAATAGTCCACAGTAATCGTGGACGTTTAACGATTACAGTAAAGAATGAACGACTGTAATAGTCCACAGTAATCGTGGACGTTTAACGATTACAGTAAAGAATGAACGACTGTAATAGTCCACAGTAATCGTGGACGTTTAACGATTACAGTAAAGAATGAACGACTGTAATAGTCCACAGTAATCGTGGACGTTTAACGATTACAGTAAAGAATGAACGACTGTAATAGTCCACAATAATTGTGGACGTTTAGCGATTACAGTAAAGAACGGACGACTGTGATAGTCCACAGTAATCGTGGACGTTTAACGATTACAGTAAAGAATGGACGAATGTCAATGTCCACAGTAAACGTGGACGTCGTGGACGTTTAACGATTACAGTAAAGAAAAGACGAATGTAAAAGTCCACAGTAATCGTGGATGTTTAACGATTACAGTAAAGAATGAACGACTGTAATAGTCCACAGTAATCGTGGACGTTTAACGATTACAGTAAAAAATGGACGACTGTAATAGTCCACAGTAATCGTGGACGTTTAGTGATTACAGTAAAGAATGGACGATCGTTCGATTGCATTAAGATTTGCAATCGTCCACGCTGCAATCGTCCCTTATGTTTAATGACTGTTTGGTTGACAGAGACTTAATCGATTGATCGCTTCTTTTGAGCGATCGATCCGCTATGTCTCTGTTTTATGAAAAACCCTTTTCTAGAAAAACTCCAGACTTATGAATACCAACAAGCAATTAAATATCACACTACTAAAGTCAAATATGAAACCCACACGTCAAGATAAAACCCAGATGTGGCCCTATATGTTCAAATCCTATTAATTAATGTTTTGTCTAACATTGCTCAATTGATGGATATTGATCAAAATAAAAGACATATAAAAGGGAATGGTCCTCTCTCTACCTCATGATAAGAATGTAAGTGATTTCTCCATCAAAATCACTACTTAAGAAAACTTAAGGTGAAGAGAGAGAAACCATTTTGTTTCTAAAGTTTGTTCATCAAAACTTCATCATGGATTCAAGTAAGCATTTCTCTTTTCTTCTTTAATGATAAAGTTGTTTGTGAAAATCAATATGTTTACGTTCCGGTTGTTTCTCCTTAATGAAAGTGAGAAACTATTATGAGAGCATGTGGTATCAGAGCAAGAGTTTAAGAACAGTTGATTTTCCATAATGAATACTCGTATGTTATTCTGATGGATAATGTTTTATGTTAAAATAAGTAGGGGTGAGCAAAAACCGGATTGGACCGAAGAACCGGACTGGAACCTAAAATTTGGTCCAGTTTTGGTCTGTTTTGCAACTTAAATAACCGAAATTTGGTTTTTTTTAAGTAGAACCGAAAAATGCGGTTCGGTTTTCGGGTTTAATGCTGCAAAACCGAAACTTCCCAGAACCGGATTTAATCACTACCCTAGGGCCGACTCTGCTCCAGTGCTCCTGCCTCTCACTTCGCTCGCGCAGACGCGCAGTTCGCTCCCAAGCTATCGCTCGACTGGCTGTCTCTCGCTGCTCGCGCAGTCGCCGTTCGTCGTCGCCGAAGCCAAAGCCGAAGCCGAACCACTCAGTCTCAGTCTCTCTCTGCTCGCACTCGCAGTCGCCCGACGCCAAACCACAGTCGCCGACTTCCAACCTCGACTTCCGACTTCTGACTTCGACAAAGCTTCCGACTTCCGACTTCGACGAAGTCACCGACTTCCGACGAAGGTAAGTACTATAAGCTGTTGGCCGTTGGACTTAGGGCTAAATTAGAATGTAGCATTACTCCTCCAACTTCACTTCTCTGATTTACGATCCTCATTCACAGGTAATTGAAGATAACGTCAAAATACAGATTGGATTCAGAGGGGGAATTGAGTACTTCGGCCTTTCACGAAGGTTTTTTTCTTAATTCTTGCTCTACTTTCTTAAAACTATTGGGGTTGTCTGGTTGATGTTGTGTGCAGTGTGCATTAGTTGATTTCTTAAAACTGTTGTAGTTGCATGAGTTGGTTTGTTGTAAATTTTGTCTGGTTGATGTTGTGTGCACTGTTCAAAACAATTTGTTGTAGATTGAATTTTTAGTTGGTTTGATCCAGTTTTTGCACACTGCCCAGTGTGCATTAATTGATGTTAATTAGTCATTTATTGATGTTAATGTGCTGTTCTAATTTTAAAATTTTTAGATCGTTAGATTGTTGGATTTGGCTTATTGATTACAAATTGTTGTCATTTGTATTTTATCGGATGGAAACGAAAAACACTAATGATAATCAAAATGTAGAGAGTTATAGTGTTAATGTTCGAAGGGAAAGGAAAAACAAATCAGATGTTTGGAATTATTTTGCTATTGATGAAACTAATTCTTTCACTGTTTTGCAGAGGATGCTTCTGCTTCTCCTCGCATCCGACTAACTCTCTCCATCTTCTCATTTCTGAGTTATTTATTTGGGATCTGGTATTGAAAATTATAATGGTTTTGGTGGGTGCTCTTGATTGATGTAAACACTGGGTCCTTGGACCAGCTTGTGGATGTCAATGAGTTTTTATAGGTTTCATGTGGTCCAGAAGGAGACACTGAGTTTCTTTCATTCGTTTCCCTTTCAATGCTTTCATAAAACCCCGACAATGACTGATTTCATCTCGAGTTAGTAAGACGTGAAATCGCCTTTCCTTTGCAAGTAATGATCATCGTTGTTTTGCAAGTAATCGACAAAAAAGAATAAGCATTTTTTGTTTAAAAAAAGTGGGAAAACCGGAACCAGATTAGAACCGGAACCGAAATTCGGGTCCGGTTCTAGTCCGGTCTTTAAAAAAATAAAAACAGTTCCGGTCTTAAAAATTAAAAACCGAATTTTATTATTTCGGTTCCAATCTTCCTTAAAACCGGACCGGACCGGTTTTTGCTCATCCCTAAAAATAAGGATGAATAATTAGTGAAAGTAAGAAATCTTAAGGATTATTGCTCACCAAAATAAATTGATGATGTTTACTGGCATAGAAAAAATGTCATGCCTAATTAATTTGATATCTAAATTATGTGCAATTCGTTAGTCACCAAAGTAGCCGAATTATAAACTTTTTGCAGATATCAAATTTATTAAAGTCAATTACTCATGTTTTATGTAATGCTCAATAAGGAACTGACAAGATGGAAATTATGATTCTAACATGAGTGAATTATTTTTCATGATTATAAAATATGTTAAATCGCCCAAAGGTGGATTGTTTATTTTATAATTGTGAATATAATTGTGGTAAATTGATATGCCTTGAGTAGAAGTGTTTAGTTTATCCAAAGATAACGAACATGTCTATATCAAGCATGTTGATTACCGATTATGTGAAATTTAAGTTGAGCATTAATTATGTTTATGATTATATATTGTTGTTTCACCCAAAGGAGAACTGCAGTATATATTGATGATGATTGTTAATTGCATTACGACTCAAAGCATGAAAGTTTGAAAGTTTAAGCATGTTTTATATTTGCCGCATCTATTCCTGTTGCTCTTCATTCGCAAGCTACGTCTGTTGTTAAGTTTACTGGTCTGAATTTCTCTGAATGGTGTGAACAAGTTCAGTTTCACCTCGGTATTCTGGATCTTGATTTGACATTCTTAAGTGAGAAACCAGCTGCTATTACTGCTTCTAGTAGTGATGACCAGAGATCTTTCTATAATGCTTGAGAAAGATCAAATAGACTAAGTCTAATGTTTATGCGGATGACTGTAGCAAATAACATCAAGTCCATATTTCCTAAAACTGAAAATGCAAAGGAATTTATGAAATTTGTGGAAAAATGTTCTCAATCAGAATCGGCTGATAAGTCACTTGCTGGGATACTAATGGGTACTTTAACTACCATGAAGTTTGATGGTTCTCGTACCATGCATGAACATGTTGTCGAAATGACAAACATGGCAGCAAGACTAATGTCCATGGGAATGGAAGTGAATGAGAACTTCTATGTGACATTTATCCTGAACTCTTTGCCTCCTCAATATGGCCCATTTCATATGAACTATAATACTATGAGGAATAAATGGAATGTGCATGAATTGCAAAGTATGCTCATTCAGGAACAAACAAGGCTTAAGAAACCAGGAACTTAATTTGTCAATCTCATGAATTATGAAGGAGCTGGTAAGAAACCAGGAAAGAAAAGTAGAAAGGACTATTATCGGTTGCTCAGTCCTCTTTCCAAATCCACAAGAAGGAACAACGAAAAGATAAATGTCATTTATGCAGAAAGCGAGGACACTATCAGAAAGATTGCCTGAAACATAAGGCATGGTTCGAAAGGAAAGGTAAGCTTAGTGCTTTCGTATGTTTCGAATCAAGTTTGATTGAAGTTCCTTGTAATACTTGATGGATTGATTCTGGTTGTACAACTCACGTTTCTAATACAATGCAGGGATTCCTTATGATTCAAACCATAAACAAAAAAGAAAGTTTTATTTATATGGGTAATCGGGTGAAAGTTCCAATTGAAGCTATTGGAACTTACCGGTTAATGTTAGACACTGGATATCAATTAGATCTGTTACAAACTGTTTATGTTCCAACTGTTTCTCGAAATTTAATTTCATTATCGAAACTGGATACAGTTGGATATTCCTGTATATTTTGGAATGAATATTTCAGTTTGTATAAAGATAATGTTCTTGTTGGTACTGGTGTTCTGTATGATAGATTGCACAAGTTAAAACTGTTGACTTAAATGATAATTAAGTCCAAATTTATTTTTGATGATGTGTTTGTATGATTTATATTATAATTTGATTACGTTTACTAAATGAAAATAATATATATGCAGTTGAGATTAATCTGTTGGAAATACCCTTGAAAAAGATATTTTAGTTTACTAATGAATTTGGTTGAAGTGTTCTAGGCTTATTAGTAAAACAGGGTTGTGAATGCACATTCAGTGGTCAAGTTGCCAAGAAGTCCACCGGTGATTTAAAATATTAAAAGAAAAGAAGTCCACCGGTGAATGAAAATAAAAGACGAAGTCCACCGCCCGCTAGACGACAAAAGCTGATGACTTCAAAGATTAAGTCATCCGATGGGTTTAAGGACTGCATCATCCGATGGCTATTAATGCAGCTTCATCCGATGGGTTTAAGGACTGCATCATCCGATGGCTATTAATGCAGCTTCATCCGATGGCGTTTAACGCTGAGTCTACCGATGGAAAAAAAAAACGACAAAAGGCGAAGTCGTTTTAAAGATGAAGTCTACCGATAGAAAAACGACAAAAGGCGAAGTCGTTTTAAAGATGAAGTCTACCGATAGGAAAACGACAAAAGGCGTAGTTGACTACGTCCTCCGATCGCTAAACGACAAAGGCTGAAGACTTCGAAGAAGACCTCCTCCTCTCACTAGACGATAAAACCGGAAGACTTCATATCTACATCTTCCGATAGCGTTTCAGTTGTTTAATGGTGCATCTTCTGACAGCGGTTCATCTTCTAGAGCAGCATCCACCGATTCGACTCAAGCTTCACAAACATAACGAAGCCGGTTCAAGAATTGTAAAGCAACGTCTTCCGCCAGATTTTAAATTATGCCGCGAAAGCTACATTGTATCTCGCCCAGAAGCTTAAAGTCGAGTACATTAATGGCGTCGGGCGACTTGCGCTTTCAGAAAGCAACGGCTACCTGCTTCTGTACGAAAGCTGCTCCAACGGTAACAAAGTTTCCATTATTGGATAAGGAGCATTGAAGTCAAGTCGATTCTGAAGACAGAGTATTTAAGCCGAGGTTAGAGCACGAAGATACAACTTTTGCAAATTTGAATTCTGAACCCTAAGCTGCGAAAGTGATAATACTCTGTATTTTCTCTGCATCTCTCAATCCTAACTTGAGATTCAATTCTTGTGATAGTGTAGTCTGTGCTTAATTTTGCAAACTCAAAACATTTGTAAAGGCAGTGGATTGACGCTCGTGAAGTTCAATCCAGATCTGTAAAGGCAGTTGATCGGAGCCCGGAATCCCGATCTGTTTATTCTCGTGTGGAGAAGGGTCAGGATCTTCAAGGGGTGAACCTTGAAGCGTGGATGTAGGCTGGGTTGAGCCGAACCACGTAAAAATTACTGGTGTCATTTTCTCTTACTCTCTCTTTTACATCTGCTGTGATTAACATTGCTAATAGTTTTAAGTAAAATTTTAAAAGGGTCTAATTCACCCCCCCTCTTAGACAATCTCGATCCTACAAAAACTTGATAATTGTTTTACTGAATCCTTTTTAATTATGCATCATAATATTGGAATGAAACGTAGTTTAATGAATGAATATTCTGCTAATTTGTGGCATAAAAGATTAGGTCATATATTCAAAGAAATAATGGAAAGATTGATAAAGAATCAAATCCTTCCAAATTTGGATTTTACTGACTTTAATATTTGTGTTGATTGTATTAAAGGAAAGCAAACAAGAAACACAATTAAGAAATCAGTCACAAGAAGCAAACAGCTCCTTGAAATTATACACTCTGATATATGTGGTTCTTTTGATGTTTCATCCTTTGGTGGAGAAATATATTTTATCACCTTTATTGATGATTTTTCACGTTATGGTTATATCTATCTACTGAATGAAAAATTTCAATTAATAAATGCTCTCGAAGTGTTTATTACTGAGGTTGAAAGACAATTTGATAGAAAAATAAAAATTATGAGGTCTAATAGAGGTGGTGAATATTATGGAAGTTATGATGAAAATGGACAACATCAAGGTCCATTTGCTAAATTCCTAGAAAGTCATGGTATTTGTGCACAATACACAATGCCATGAACACCAGAACAGAATGATGTTGCAGAAAGGCGTAATCGTACTTTAATGGATATGGTTAGTAGTATGTTGAGTAATTCATCTTTACCCTTATCATTGTGGATGCATACTTTAAAGACTGCTGTATATTTATTAAACAGGGTTCCTAGTAAGGCAGTTTCAAATACTCCATCTGAACTGTGGACATAAAGGAAACCTAGTTTAAGACACCTGCATGTTTGGGGTTGTCCAGCAGAAGTAAGAATTTATAATCCAAGTGAAAGAAAACTGGATTCAAGAACAACCAGTGGTTTTTTCATTGGTTATCCAGAAAAATCAAAAGGGTATAGATTTTATTGTCCTAGCCATAGTACAAGAATTGTTGAAACTGGAAATGCTAGGTTCATTGAAAGTAATGAAACTAGTGGGAGTTTGGAAACACGTAAGGTGGAACTTAAAGAAGTTAGGGTGCAAGTTCCAATACCTATAACTTCTACTCATGTTTTCCACCAGTTGTTGATCGTAGTAATGACTTATATAGACAACAACTTAATGAACAAACTTCACATAATGAAGTTATCACGAATGAACCTATAGAAGATGAACCATTAGAAATACCATTAAGAAGATATGTAAGAGAAAGAAGATCTGCTATTTCTAATGATTATGTAGTTTATCTTCAAGAGTCCGAATGTGATTTAGGACTTGATAATGATCCAGTTTCGTTTTCACAAGTCATAGAAAATGAAAATTCTGATAAATGGTTAAATGTTATGAAAGATGAGTTAAAATCAATGGAACAAAATGAAGTTTGAGAATTAGTCGAATTGCCTGAAGGTTATAAAAGAGTTGGGTGTAAATGGGTCTTTAAGACTAAATTTGACTCTAATGGCAATGTTGACCGAAATAAAGCCAAACTTGTTGCCAAAGATTTTACTCAAAAAGATGACATTGATTACAAAGAAACTTTTTCTTCTGTTTCAAAAAAGGATTCTTTCATAATAATTATGGCAATGGTAGCTCATTATGATTTAGAACTCCATTAAATGGATGTGAAAACTGCCTTCCTGAATGGAAATTTAGATGAGAAAGTTTATATGGATCAACCTGAAGATTTTGTTCTTAAAGGACAAGAACATATGGTGTGTAAACTAAAGAAGTCAATATATAGACTTAAACAAGCTTCCCAGCAATGGTATCTTAAGTTTAACGATACCATCACCTCCTTTGGATTTAAGGAAAAAATCGTTGATCGGTGTATATATCTTATCTTACTGGCCACTAATGATCTTGGTCTAAACCTTGAATCCAAGAAATATCTCGATATGAACTTTGAAATGAAAAGTATTGGAGAGGCATCCTTTGTGATAGGAATGAAAATATTCCGGAATCGATCACAAGGATGATTAGGATTGTCTCAGAAAGCCTATATTAAAAAAGTTCTAGAGAGATTTAAAATGAAAAATTGTTCTGCAAGTGTAGTTCCAATTCAGAAAGGAGCTAAATTTAATCTCAATCAATGTCCAAAGAATGAATTGGAACGTTCACAAATGAAAAATATTCCTTATGCTTCTATTGTGGGCAGCTTAATGCATGAACAGACTTGTACTAGACCCAACATTAGTTTTGCTGTCGGTATGCTGGGACGGTATCAAAGTAATCCAGGGATAGAACATTGGAAAGCTGCAAAGAAAGTATTAAGGTATCTACAAGGAACGAAAGATCACATGGTCACTTATAGTCGATCTGATTATCTTGAAGTAATTGGATATTCAGATTTTGATTATGCTGGATGTGTGGATACAAGAAAATCCACATTTGGCTATTTGTTCATTTTAGCCAATGGTGCAATTTAATAGAAAAGTGCATAGCAGTCTGTCACTGCTACATCCACTATGGAAGCTGAATTTTTGGCATGCTTTGAGGCCACAATTCAGGGTTTATGGCTGCAGAATTTTATTTCATGACTTGGAATTGTCGACAGTATTGCCAAGCCGCTGAAAATTTATTGTGATAATTCTGCAGCAGTCTTCTTTTCTAAAAATGACAAGTATTCCAAAGGTGCTAAGCATATTGAATTGAAATACTTGGCTGTTAAAGAAGAAGTTCAGAAACAGAGAGTATCAATAGAACACATTAGCACCAAACTTATGATTGCGGATCCGTTAACAAAAAGATTGCCACCAAAGACATTTACTGAACATGTCAAACGAATGGGCATTTCTGAAAGCTAACTTTATGTTTATGACTGTGTTCTTTATGTATTTGACACTCTTGAGCTCCTTAATGAAAGTTTCTGATATACACTTATGAATCCTGTTTGCTTATGTTGAATGCATTCATAATGATATTATGAACTGATGATGTTATAAACAAGATTTGTCTTTGAGAAAGACACTAATGTGGAATGTTATGTTATTTCTGCTTAAATATTATATTGAGTATATAATTGATACTGTGATACATAAAAGGAACTGTGTCGATAAAATGACATACAACCGCTATGATCCATATTAGTTTATATATTCAATAGTGATATAATGTTTTATTAATATTATGACGGATTTGATAATGTCATACGGGCCAAGTGGGAGAATGTTCAGTTTTTTGATGAATGGAGTGTGAATAATGCAATTGGAAATATTGCAGTTTGAAAGTCCACAGTAATCGTGGACGTTTAGTGATTACAGTAAAGAATGGATGACTGTGATAGTCCACAGTAATCGTGGACGTTTAACGATTACAGTAAAGAATGGACGACTGTGATAGTCCACAGTAATTGTGGACGTTTAACGATTACAGTAAAGAATGGACGAATGTAAAAGTCCACAGTAATCGTGGACGTCGTGGACGTTTAACAATTACAGTAAAGAATGAACGAATGTAAAAGTCCACAGTAATCGTGGACGTTTAACGATTACAGTAAAAAATGGACGACTGTAATAGTCCACAGTAATCGTGGACGTTTATTGATTACAGTAAAGAATGGACGATCGTTCAATTGCATTAAGATTTGCAATCGTCCACGCTGCAATCGTCCCTTATGTTTAATGATTGTTTGGTTGACAGAGACTTAACCGATTGATCACTTCTTTTGAGCGATCGATCGGCTATGTATCTGTTTTATGAAAAACTCTTTTCTGGAAAAACTCCAGACTTATGAATACCAACAAGCAATTAAATATCACACTACTAAAGTCAAATATGAAACTGTAACAATCAAAATTTATTTACCGACACTATTCCACCAACAATTTCACACATTTAATTGGAGCAAGAGACAAACAAACATGAAATTAAAATCACACCTATATAATTTTTAGATCTGACCAACTCCTCGTCAGATTCGGACCCAATATTCAAAGAAAGGTTGGGAAACCTTCCTTTAAAGTGAGTCTTCAGTGTTTGAGGAAAATCACCCGCAACACTCTTTCCCTCTCAGATTTTCACACAGAGACGAATCCCTCTCCCTCCTGTTTTCTTAAAAAAAAAAAAAAAAAAAGGGACTTGCCTCGTTGAAAAATTTCGCCCAAACCTCCGACCACCGCGAGCAACGCCGACCTTCGGCCAAACAATCTTTCGGCAAAGGTTATCCCTCGGCCGAACTCCTCCCCGGCGAAAAATCCTCTCGGCCGAGCTCCATTTCGCATCGGCAAAGCTTCTCTCTCGATCGAGCATCCCTCCGACGAAGCTTCCCTCGGTTGTAGCAATCTCCGGCGAAACCCTCCTCGACCGAACCCCTTTCTCCAGCCACGCTCGGCGCTCCCTCGGCCACGCCCCTCTCCCTCTCGATCTCCCTCTCCCTTTCTCTCTGCTCTCTGGCCTCGCGAAGAAGAAGAACAGAAGAAGGTGGTTCAGTTTTTTTTTAAAACTGAACCGGTTCACTTGATTCAAACCGAACCGACCCAATAGTAACCAAACCGACCCGAACCGCACTGTTCATCAAATCGACCCAAACCGTACTGTTCATCAAACTAGACCTGACCCAATTTTCGACCCGATTTTAACCGAACAGATCAAAAATTCAATCGGTAAGGAATTTCTGCCCAAATTCTTTTAAAGTTGGGTTAAAATTAAGTGGGATTTTAATATTGATATTCGAACTAGGCAGGAAATATTTTGGAACCGTCGGATTCGACCCAAATCTATCTAACCGATCCGATCCGACCTCAGATTTCAACGTAAGGAAATTCTGCTCAATTTACTTTGAAAATTGGAATTATTAAGTGGAATATTAATATCAAATGTTTTAATTTAACAGGATATTGTTCTGGAAATTTTGGAAAAATCCCTATAAACTCTAAACATTCAGAATCCAGGTAAGTGAAATACAAGTTTTGGCTACGACCCTACATTACCAGATTATTTTATAATTATTTTATTTTTCTATCACACGTTTTCAATGATTGAGCACGTATGTTAGAATATCGACATAAAATAGTTTAAAAGATAAAATGGATAGGTTATTTGCATGTGTATGAAAAAGTAAAAGAAAGGCGATAGCAAAAGCCTGAACGACAGTGAGATGGTGAGCTTGAGCATATGTTTTAACGTGATAGCAAAAGCCTGAACGACAGTGAGATGGTGAGCTCGATCGTTAAAATTAAAAGTAAAAGATGACAAAGCCTGAATGACAATGAGATGGTTAAGTCTTAACAGGATTCGGTAAAAGTAAAAATAAAAGTAAAAGTTTTGCACGTATTTCTACTTACTGAGTTTTTCTCATCTTTTTGTCTGAGCAAGAAATTGCTGCAATTGAGCACTCTCCAGTGGCAAGCGAGCATACAGATGAAGAACATATTGATGATTTCGAGGGAATGATTTAAATTAAGTATGCTTAAATTTTCAAACGATATTAATGTGTTATTTCCGTTTAAGACTTGAATTATTACGTTGAACTTTATTATTATTTAAAGTTTCATAAATTGTGTTAATTATGCAATGGTTTTAATATTTTGATAAGTTTATTGTTTCAAGATTTTGATAAATTTATTACAAAGCTTCCGCGAATTTAAAGTTTTCAATTAATATTTAAATTTTCAAATCTATGATTTAGCGCTCGATTTCAAATTAAATTGGAAAAAATTCTAGGGTTTCAAAATTAGGATTTTAAATTTGGGGATTTTAAAATTGGGGCGTTACAGAAACCCACACGTCAAGATAAAACCCACGTGATGTGGCCCTATATGTTCAAATCCTATTAATTAATGTTTTGTCTAACATTGCTCAATTGATGGATATTGATCAAAATAAAAGACATATAAAAGGGAATGGTTCTCTCTCTACCTGATGATAAGAATGTAAATGATTTCTCCATCAAAATCATTGCTTAAGAAAACTTAAGGTGAAGAAAGAGAAACCATTTTGTTTCTTAAATTTGTTCATCAAAACTTTATCATGGATTCAAGTAAGCATTTCTTTTTTCTTCTTTAATGATAGAGTTGTTTGTGAAAATCAATATGTTTACATTCCTGTTGTTTCTCCTTAATGAAAGTGAGAAACTATTATGAGAGTATGATTAGAACTTTCATCATGTACTCAAATCAAATGGATACGTACGTGACCTAAATTTTCTCGGAGTAAAGTCAAGTTTATTTTTTATTTTTACATTTGAAATAATTGTTATTTATCTATTGGTTGTAACAGTAAAATAAATTATATATATAGTTAAAATAAAATGTTAACTATATCAATTAACGTTAGTAATGTCAGTCTTACTCTTTGTCTCTCATTTCAATTGAAAGTTTTCTGTTTTTTGACAATAATGTTTATTATTCGCATAAAACTCCCTAAAACCCTAGAATTTACACGACATTATTAGCTGACAAGCGAAACAACATCCTATTAATTACGTAAGATTTCGTTTAATTACACTAAGCTCCTTTTCAATGATATTTAATAGTTCTAATTATAAATAGTTCTAATTAGATTAATCATTGTTTGACACATCAACAAGTATGTTGAGAGAGTATAATATGAGAGTAAACATAACCGTACTCTTTTTTATATAAACAAAAACGTCATTGAGCCGTTTTGTCCATACTTTCTTAATTTCATAAGAAAAAGTTTAGTACATAGTTCAAAATTAATTGCGTAAAAAGTTTAGAATTAAGAAGAATTCCATAAGGGTAGTTTTATTGGTGGTTGTTGTTATTATTATTTTCTAAATGATTGGGTGCAAATAGATGACTAATTTTCTCATTATTTATATAAAGAGTAATGCTAGAATTACATTTTTTGAAAATTTATTGAGGTGGCACCTACATGGCAAGCTTAATCATTTCCACTCAAATATTTCATTTTAATTTTAATTATGTTGTGTAATTTTATAATTTAGTTTTTATCTTGCTTCTTATTCTACCATTGATCCTCGTACGAGATATCTAAGAGAAGCGATGAAGAAAGATTCATTCTCAGGATCTTGAATCAATTATCGATCCAAACTCAATAAATGGAGGCTAAACTTTTTGTTGGGTTTTTTCCTCCTAGTTGGAGGAGCCCAACTTGACTAGCCTTAATTTTAAGCACATGTCTTCAATGATATGTTTAGAAGATCTAGTTTCATTAGTGTGTATGTTGATTCATAAAAACAACCAGAGAATAGAGAATAGAGAATAGAGAAAACAAAACTCATTTTCGGAGATCATTGCAGCAGCTGAAGGAAAATTGAGCTAGCCGGAGTTTGAACTGTTGGATCGACCTTTGATAGCTTGTTCGTGACATCTAGGACTACATTTTGAAAGGTGGAGATCGGTTTTTGAAGCTTCTAAGTTTGTCGTACGAAGGAAAATGGGACTGTATTGATTTGGGTTTTTTTTTTTTTTTTTTTTTTTTTTTTTTTTTTTTTTTTTTTTTTTTTTTTTTTTTTTTTTTTTTTTTTTTTTTTTTTTTTTTTTTTTTTTTTTTTTTTTTTTTTTTTTTTTTTTTTTTTTTTTTTTTTTTTTTTTTTTTTTTTTTTTTTTTTTTTTTTTTTTTTTTTTTTTTTTTTTTTTTTTTTTTTTTTTTTTTTTTTTTTTTTTTTTTTTTTTTTTTTTTTTTTTTTTTTTTTTTTTTTTTTTTTTTTTTTTTTTTTTTTTTTTTTTTTTTTTTTTTTTTTTTTTTTTTTTTTTTTTTTTTTTTTTTTTTTTTTTTTTTTTTTTTTTTTTTTTTTTTTTTTTTTTTTTTTTTTTTTTTTTTTTTTTTTTTTTTTTTTTTTTTTTTTTTTTTTTTTTTTTTTTTTTTTTTTTTTTTTTTTTTTTTTTTTTTTTTTTTTTTTTTTTTTTTTTTTTTTTTTTTTTTTTTTTTTTTTTTTTTTTTTTTTTTTTTTTTTTTTTTTTTTTTTTTTTTTTTTTTTTTTTTTTTTTTTTTTTTTTTTTTTTTTTTTTTTTTTTTTTTTTTTTTTTTTTTTTTTTTTTTTTTTTTTTTTTTTTTTTTTTTTTTTTTTTTTTTTTTTTTTTTTTTTTTTTTTTTTTTTTTTTTTTTTTTTTTTTTTTTTTTTTTTTTTTTTTTTTTTTTTTTTTTTTTTTTTTTTTTTTTTTTTTTTTTTTTTTTTTTTTTTTTTTTTTTTTTTTTTTTTTTTTTTTTTTTTTTTTTTTTTTTTTTTTTTTTTTTTTTTTTTTTTTTTTTTTTTTTTTTTTTTTTTTTTTTTTTTTTTTTTTTTTTTTTTTTTTTTTTTTTTTTTTTTTTTTTTTTTTTTTTTTTTTTTTTTTTTTTTTTTTTTTTTTTTTTTTTTTTTTTTTTTTTTTTTTTTTTTTTTTTTTTTTTTTTTTTTTTTTTTTTTTTTTTTTTTTTTTTTTTTTTTTTTTTTTTTTTTTTTTTTTTTTTTTTTTTTTTTTTTTTTTTTTTTTTTTTTTTTTTTTTTTTTTTTTTTTTTTTTTTTTTTTTTTTTTTTTTTTTTTTTTTTTTTTTTTTTTTTTTTTTTTTTTTTTTTTTTTTTTTTTTTTTTTTTTTTTTTTTTTTTTTTTTTTTTTTTTTTTTTTTTTTTTTTTTTTTTTTTTTTTTTTTTTTTTTTTTTTTTTTTTTTTTTTTTTTTTTTTTTTTTTTTTTTTTTTTTTTTTTTTTTTTTTTTTTTTTTTTTTTTTTTTTTTTTTTTTTTTTTTTTTTTTTTTTTTTTTTTTTTTTTTTTTTTTTTTTTTTTTTTTTTTTTTTTTTTTTTTTTTTTTTTTTTTTTTTTTTTTTTTTTTTTTTTTTTTTTTTTTTTTTTTTTTTTTTTTTTTTTTTTTTTTTTTTTTTTTTTTTTTTTTTTTTTTTTTTTTTTTTTTTTTTTTTTTTTTTTTTTTTTTTTTTTTTTTTTTTTTTTTTTTTTTTTTTTTTTTTTTTTTTTTTTTTTTTTTTTTTTTTTTTTTTTTTTTTTTTTTTTTTTTTTTTTTTTTTTTTTTTTTTTTTTTTTTTTTTTTTTTTTTTTTTTTTTTTTTTTTTTTTTTTTTTTTTTTTTTTTTTTTTTTTTTTTTTTTTTTTTTTTTTTTTTTTTTTTTTTTTTTTTTTTTTTTTTTTTTTTTTTTTTTTTTTTTTTTTTTTTTTTTTTTTTTTTTTTTTTTTTTTTTTTTTTTTTTTTTTTTTTTTTTTTTTTTTTTTTTTTTTTTTTTTTTTTTTTTTTTTTTTTTTTTTTTTTTTTTTTTTTTTTTTTTTTTTTTTTTTTTTTTTTTTTTTTTTTTTTTTTTTTTTTTTTTTTTTTTTTTTTTTTTTTTTTTTTTTTTTTTTTTTTTTTTTTTTTTTTTTTTTTTTTTTTTTTTTTTTTTTTTTTTTTTTTTTTTTTTTTTTTTTTTTTTTTTTTTTTTTTTTTTTTTTTTTTTTTTTTTTTTTTTTTTTTTTTTTTTTTTTTTTTTTTTTTTTTTTTTTTTTTTTTTTTTTTTTTTTTTTTTTTTTTTTTTTTTTTTTTTTTTTTTTTTTTTTTTTTTTTTTTTTTTTTTTTTTTTTTTTTTTTTTTTTTTTTTTTTTTTTTTTTTTTTTTTTTTTTTTTTTTTTTTTTTTTTTTTTTTTTTTTTTTTTTTTTTTTTTTTTTTTTTTTTTTTTTTTTTTTTTTTTTTTTTTTTTTTTTTTTTTTTTTTTTTTTTTTTTTTTTTTTTTTTTTTTTTTTTTTTTTTTTTTTTTTTTTTTTTTTTTTTTTTTTTTTTTTTTTTTTTTTTTTTTTTTTTTTTTTTTTTTTTTTTTTTTTTTTTTTTTTTTTTTTTTTTTTTTTTTTTTTTTTTTTTTTTTTTTTTTTTTTTTTTTTTTTTTTTTTTTTTTTTTTTTTTTTTTTTTTTTTTTTTTTTTTTTTTTTTTTTTTTTTTTTTTTTTTTTTTTTTTTTTTTTTTTTTTTTTTTTTTTTTTTTTTTTTTTTTTTTTTTTTTTTTTAATCGAATTTCTGTTACCACGAACACTTTCCAATCATTTTGATGGGTTCTTCTTGTTCTTTTCTTTCGGTGGAAAATCATGGCAGAGGGCAAGGGGAAGCTCTTTCTCGTATGTCCAAATCAAAGTCTGACAGCAGTCTTTTCGAGGGGATTAAGAATTTAGATTCTTTAAAGATTCAATTTAGATTTTTTAAGAAATGAACTTTTTTATTGTCTATAATTGATCTTTTGTCGCACATAAAAACCAGTAATGTTAACATGTAAATAGGTATTTGATAAACTGATATCAACCATGTTCCTTTTCACATTTTCCAATTTTATTTTTCAATTTTTAAATATGTAGAATGAAAGATCAAGGTTAGTGACTCGGTGTTATAAAGTGTTATAACACTTCGTGTGACACCAGTTATAAATACGATATAGGACAATATTAAAATGCGAAAATTAACGACACAAGAGGTTGTTAACACAGTTCGGCAAACAGCCTACATCCGCGGGGCCACGCCCAGATATGAAAACATTTCACAAGTTCAAACAAAGTTACAAGACACTCGGACTAAAACAAAATAAGACCCCCTCTTATCTTTGATGCCGCTTCCTTCAACCTTCACAAGTGAAACTGTTTTGCGAGCTCCCCTCGACTTTGAAACGATCTCTCCCGAGATCTAGATAACAACAAGATCCCCTTGTTGTTGGTTCCTCCTGAAACCCGTGTTATGGCAAGATCCCCTCGCCCACGATCAAGAACGACAAGCTCCCCTTGTCAATAAATAGAACTCCTCCAGAGTTCCAAGGCAGTCTCCTCTCAAGACTGGATAATAATGAAGTTCACAAGAATAAACTCCTATGACACTGTCTGTAACGCTTGACAATATCTTAGGATAGGATCACCCAGAACAGGCTTCAACAAACCAGTCTTTAACAAGACCGAATCAATAATCACATACACCACACAGAAACGTGGGTGAAGAAATAAAGACGCCCAGATGAATAGAAAAATTTCACACTCCAGAATAATGGCGTCGACACCTTTTAACATACAAAGAGAAGACTTTTATATTAAGTGCTGGTGCGGCTCTGTTTCTCTCTACAATATATTCTTGAAACAGACTATTCATTCAAATAATAATATCCCACGAAATCAGCAAAGGATCCGAAAATCACTGCCACACAAATTTAGCGCAGTGACACTTTGAATGACGCTTTAGTAAAGTATCCCAAATAATTAGGGATATGAACCATGTTTGTTACGATTCCTTTTCCAGCAAATCACATTTGAATTGACGAAATATTCTGCCAAATATTATCTCCAAAATAGAAGGATAAAATAATATATATTCCAAAAGAATATAATTTTCAAAAAGATATATAACCAAAAATAATCTTTTGCCAAAAATATAATGCCAACACATCGTTGCATTAACAATCTCCCCCTTTGGCATTTTTTGGCAAAACATAACTCCCCCTGAAGGACAGAATTCGAAACTCCCCCTGAATGAGAAATTCTTGACACAATCCGATCAATATAAAGTCATTTCAAATAGTAGCACCAATATAGGAGATAACCACAACAGTTAAAATATAAGAGATTTCTACAGCATCATAAAAGCAATCAATCTCCAAAACTACTCCCCCTTTTTGCCATAAAAAGACAAACAGGAACCGCCAATGTCAAGCAAGCATGTGCATAGCATCCAGCAAGAGAGAAATACTGAAAGCAGTCTCATAGAAATGACAAACAAACATCTAACCAAATTGATCAAGGGTAGCAGGATCTTCTGTAGTGACATTTGGTGTAACATGTTCAGGAGATGTGGCAATTTGGAAAATAAACCCAAAGATATATCCACAATTAACTTCCAACAGATTTGAAAAATACATCCAGAATCCCATAAATATATTGTATCTCCCATATTTTCAGAAATTCCGCCAAAAGTTCATAAACATTATGGAAATACACCATAAATCCTTCCACAAATTGAGAAATAAACTCAAGGTGTCACAAAAAGGAACGAAATCTTCATAGAAAATCACATGTGTCATGCAGGACGTTGAAGACCAAGAACCAAAAAAAAAAAACAGCAAGGAAATTGCCTTCCTTTTTTTTTTTTTTTTTTAATATAAGAATGCAAAAAAAATAAAAACAACACTTTCAAGAACTTTCTTCAGAGAATGCAAAGGCTCAGAGCTGACCTTAGTTTGCATGTAGACAGTGATGAAATGAGATAGCAATTATCAGAAGACCTTATTCCTTCGATGATGCATTTATTTGTATGATCCGAGACAACACATTTGTTGTGAGTGAAATGCACCTTCAGATCTTGATCACACAACTGACCTATGCTGATAAGATTCGCTTTCAAACCTTTTACAAGAAGAACATTTTCCAGAGGAGGCAGTCCAGGAACGTCTAATGTTCCCTTTCCAATGACATTTTCTGTGACGCCGTTTCCAAATGTTACTTTTTCCAGACCTCCTGATGTGATATTCTTTAAGAATCTTGCTTCACTTGTCATATGTCTAGAACATCCACTGTCAAAGTACCATGCATCAACAGATGTTGCCTTTAGAGAAGTATGAGCAACATTACTCTTACCAATGGTTTTCTTTATCCATTTCTGTTTGGAAAATCTGTATGAAGAGATATATCTAGCAGTACCTTTTCTCAAGTCATCAAGATAAGCAAAGCACCTAGGACGAATATGACCTTGATGAAAACAATAATGGCAAATTGGAATAAATTTGTTACCTTTATTCTTGGGAACATGAATATTGGACTTCATCTGATGACTGTTTTTAGAGTTAGATTTCTGTTCAGTTTTGTTGATGGATATCGCAACTTTCTTCCCTTTATTTTCAGCATCGATGTTTGACACTTTCGGTGACATTGAGCATTCTCCTTTGTAACCAATCCCAGAGGTATCATCACATGATCTTCTGGTCATTAGAATATCATCAAGAATAGAGGAACCTGAGTTTAGCATTCTGACATTCTTCTTCATGTGATTCAGTTCATTTGACAACCGCCCTATCTCATTCTGGCTTGATTTCAGTTTAGCTTCCAAATCAATAACACAATCTTGAAGACTTCCATTTTCGTTTTTCAGACTTCCAATCTGTCTTCGAAGATGTTGATTTATTTCAACCAATTCTGTCCATTTTTCATAAAACTTCTTATTACTTGTAGAGTCATTCTTGGTGTTAGTGACATTTTGTCTGACACCACGATTATTTCTACCAAATTTCTTCAACATTCTGCCGAAATTTCTTGATAACAATGCTAAAGATTCTTCCAGATCATCTTCATTAAATTCTCCAGAATTCTGCATCTCTGCTTTTAAAGCCAAGTCTATCATCTTCTCTGTTTCCACATTTACATCGAAATTCATCTCAAATGTTCGAAGAGAACCCATCAGCTCCTCTAATTTCATTTTGGTGATATCTTTTACTTCTTCAATTGCTGTAACTTTATAAGCAAAGCGTTGGGGTAGAGATCTTAGGGTCTTTCTCACAAGTTTCTCTTCAGAAATAGTTTCTCCAAGAGCAAAAGCTTCATTGGCAATGTCACAGAGTCTTGCATTAAACTCGGCAATGTTTTCATCATCATGCATCTTCAAGTTCTCAAATTTTGTTGTTAAAAACTGCATTTTTGATAGCTTTACTGCTGAAGTACCTTCATAAGTAGTCTGAAGAATATCCCAAGCCTTTTTAGCAGACTCACATGTAGAGATAAGTCTGAATTGAGTTGGATCAACACCATTAAATATAGCATTAAGAGCCTTTGAGTTACTATTTGCTAGAACATTTTCAGTGACGGACCAGCTTTCTTCAGGTTTGATAGATGTGACTCCTTCTTTGCTTATAATCATTGGTGAGTCCCAACCTGTTATAATAGATTTCCAGGCTTTTTCATCAAACGCCTTAATAAACGCTTTCATTCGAGCTTTCCAGTAAGCATAATTGTTTCCATTTAGCAAGGGTGGACGCACTGTTGAACCTCCTTCTTTCATAGAGTCCATCGTAGCAAAAACCAAGATCAAGTCCTACGGATCTCGCCTAAGAAACAGAGACGATCTGCTCTGATACCAATTGAAAGATCAAGGTTAGTGACTCGGTGTTATAAAGTGTTATAACACTTCGTGTGACACCAGTTATAAATACGATATAGGACAATATTAAAATGCGAAAATTAACGACACAAGAGGTTGTTAACGCAGTTCGGCAAACAGCCTACATCTGCGGGGCCACGCCCAGATATGAAAACATTTCACAAGTTCAAACAAGGTTACAAGACACTCGGACTAAAACAAAATAAGACCCCCTCTTATCTTTGATGCCGCTTCCTTCAACCTTCACAAGTGAAACTGTTTTGCGAGCTCCCCTCGACTTTGAAACGATCTCTCCCGAGATCTAGATAACAACAAGATCCCCTTGTTGTTGGTTCCTCCCGAAACCCGTGTTATGGCAAGATCCCCTCGCCCACGATCAAGAACGACAAGCTCCCCTTGTCAATAAATAGAACTCCTCCAGAGTTCCAAGGCAGTCTCCTCTCAAGACTGGATAATAATGAAGTTCACAAGAATAAACTCCTATGACACTGTCTGTGACGCTTGACAATATCTTAGGATAGGATCACCCAGAACAGGCTTCAACAAACCAGTCTTTAACAAGACCGAATCAATAATCACATACACCACACAGAAACGTGGGTGAAGAAATAAAGACGCCCAGATGAATAGAAAAATTTCACACTCCAGAATAATGGCGTCGACACCTTTTAACATACAAAGAGAAGACTTTTATATTAAGTGCTGGTGCGGCTCTGTTTCTCTCTACAATATATTCTTGAAACAGACTATTCATTCAAATAATAATATCCCACGAAATCAGCAAAGGATCCGAAAATCACTGCCACACAAATTTAGCGCAGTGACACTTTGAATGACGCTTTAGTAAAGTATCCCAAATAATTAGGGATATGAACCATGTTTGTTACGATTCCTTTTCCAGCAAATCACATTTGAATTGACGAAATATTCTGCCAAATATTATCTCCAAAATAGAAGGATAAAATAATATATATTCCAAAAGAATATAATTTCCAAAAAGATATATAACCAAAAATAATCTTTTGCCAAAAATGTAATGCCAACACATCGTTGCATTAACATAGAAAATACTCAATCCGCCATTGTTGTCAAGCTTTTCCTGCCATTGATTAAATTGCAGGCCCTGGGTGTTCATCTATCGCTCGTGGAGCAAAAGCAATGCAAGAGCTTAGACCATTTCGCATCAAAAGCGATGGAAAACAGTTTACATGAACAGATACTCATGGAACAAAGGTACGTTTAAATATATATTATAATTAATAATAATAATAAATTGTTTATTATTTTATTTTCAGCCGCAAATGTTCTTGTTCTTGGAGTTACCAGCTCAACTTCAGATTATGACAGAAGCGGTGATGGCAGAACAGCCGAAGACAACTACGTGTTCTTGTTTAAGTGGTTGAAGAGATTTCTTGAATACAGATAGAGATTTTTACATCTGAGAGAGCTACGCCGGCTTGTTAGGTGATCTTGGGCCTTCTCAATATCAAAAGCTAGTTCAAGAGATGAGACTTTCCCTCATACTTATAAACTGATCACCAACAGACTTTCCCTCACACTTATAAACTGATCACCAACCTCTTCCACAACCGATGTGGGATATCCCAACAATCTCCCCCTTCACACATCGGCCTTGGGTCGGAGAGACGACAACCCAGTTTCTCCTGATGGACTGAGATTTGTTGTAAACCTGAGTTTTGATACCAATGTTAGGTGATCTTGAGTCTTCTCAATCCCAAAAGCTAGCTCAAGAAATGAAGTTTTCCCTCACACTTATAAACTGATCACCAACCCCTTCCGCAACCAATGTGGGATATCCCAATACGACCAATTGTCGGCATTATTGATCCAGCAAAGGAAAATGTTCGGTGGGAAGTAAATGCTTGTCTTCTGTGTTTCTTTTTCAATGTCCGTGTTGAATTAATCAGCGATGAATACAAGGATAGAGATTTTTACATCTGAGAGAGCTACGCCGGCTTGTTAGGTGATCTTGGGCCTTCTCAATATCAAAAGCTAGTTCAAGAGATGAGACTTTCCCTCATACTTATAAACTGATCACCAACAGACTTTCCCTCACACTTATAAACTGATCACCAACCTCTTCCACAACCGATGTGGGATATCCCAACAATCTCCCCCTTCACACATCGGGCCTTGGGTCGGAGAGACGACAACCCAGTTTCTCCTGATGGACTGAGATTTGTTGTAAACCTGAGTTTTGATACCAATGTTAGGTGATCTTGAGTCTTCTCAATCCCAAAAGCTAGCTCAAGAAATGAAGTTTTCCCTCACACTTATAAACTGATCACCAACCCCTTCCGCAACCAATGTGGGATATCCCAATACGACCAATTGTCGGCATTATTGATCCAGCAAAGGAAAATGTTCGGTGGGAAGTAAATGCTTGTCTTCTGTGTTTCTTTTTCAATGTCCGTGTTGAATTAATCAGCGAAAATAAATATACGCACAAATGATGATTCAATCAAAGTATTATTTTTAAGTAAGGTAAAGTGGAATATTGTATTAATTGTTTTTTTTTGTAATGTTCAAAAAAATTAATAATAAGATAAATGACAAATTAACTCTTAAATTATTATTCGTTAATAAATTCATCATCATCGTAGAAAGCAAAAGCAATTCTCATAGTAGCGGCGAGGGAAATGGTACTGCGTGCCTGTTGAAGAGAGCTGGCAACTCATAGGTAGTGACTTGGTTAAGGGAATTTACCGGAGCCGTAGCGAAAACGAGTCTTCAAAAGACAATTGTCATTGCTTATGGACCTGAACTTGGGTGATCTATCCATGATCGAGATGAAGTTTGGGTGAAACTTAATGAAAGTTCGAACCGACTGATGTTGAAAAATCAAATGATGAGTTGTCACTATTGGACTTCCACTCGATGTTTTTGGGCGTACGCAACCAAAGTTGCTATGGGGATTGGAAGCTAGGGGTGGGCAGGACCGGACCATGGACCGGGAACCGGGAACCGGATCGGACCGGCAGTTTCGGTCCGAGTTTGGTCTCTATTTGATGGACTGCGGTCCAGTCTTCGGTCCAAAGCCCTTGGAACCGAGGTCCTTTGGTCTGGTCCATGTTCCAGTGTCTGAAATCCCAAAGAACCGGGACCGGACCGGTGGACCGAACTTAAAGACTCATCAATTCCAGCCTTCCAAGTTCCAGGGCTTACCCAAGTCTCGAATTCACCCTCCCACTTCCCGACCTCATTCTAGTTTTGTTGAGTATCCCTAAGTTAGGGATACTCAAACTTCCTTCGCTTCGTCTCAATCTTGAATCTTCAGTCTTCCTTCGCAGTTTGCTCCCTAAACCAGAACCAGAGGTCCAGAACACCCGAGTCCCCACCTCCGAACGGCGAACACCAAACCTCCGAACACCTGAGTCCTGACCTCCGAATGGCAAATACCTGAGTCGCATCGCACCAGTCGCCTGCTCGAATCGCCTCCACTTTGTCCCCTCAGTACAAAATAAAACACTCACGCATAACGCACTCACGCAGACGGAAGAATGCACTCGCAAAATCCCTCCCGACGCCTCGCCTCGCCTGTCTTCGGCTGGTCGTCGGGCCTCTCTCCTCACTCACAAAGTAGGGCTCGATTTTGCTGTGAATATTAGGGTGGAAAATTTTATAAATTAACAATTTAAAAAAAATAATATTAGGGTGGGAGGAACTGGGACCGGACCAAAGGACCTCGAAAAATTTCCTCCCAGGGCCGGTTCCGGTCTTCGGAAAAAATTTTCCGAAGACTCGATCCGGTTTCAGTCCGGGCTTGGGACCGGACTGAACCGGCCCGTGCCCACCCCTGTTGGAAGCTCAAAAATTGAAGAATATAAAAAATGTATTTATAGTACACTTTTGACGCCCTCGGTTAAAACTAAGTGTTCGCCAATTAATATTGACAACATTCCCTCGGGCGTAGACTTCTGTATGGGAAGGTGGGCGCCTTGGGCGGATTCCTCGGGTACAAAGGTGGGCACCCAAAATGATTTATAACTGAAACTTCAACGACAAAGGGCGAATTTGTTAGAACAACAGAAATTAAGATTTAGTTTGTTAACGAAAATAGTTTACGAGCATAAATGAAAGCATAAATTATTCTAACAATTATAGTAGTACTAAAAGTATAAATGTTCTGTAATTGTAAGGGTTTAATAGTCATTTCACGTCCCTGCAGAAACAAGTGAACGGAGTTCATTTTTCGATTTCGTTATGGAGAGGCTTTTCTGTAGATAAATCATTGGCGCGGATAGTGCTAAATCTCGTCGCCGTCGTCGATTGGTCGCTCAAACTCCGGCGGCGTGTCGCCAATCAAGAGAAGGACTGCTACTGCTACAAACGCGATGGACTACCTGGGCGACGATGTCCTCTGCATGATTTTCCCTCTCCTTGATTTCTTCGATATTGTTCGATGTTCGGCTGTCTGCAAATCATGGTTCTCATTATTGTTCATTTTTCTATCTGTTTATGGTTTGGGAAAAGCAGTAAAAACAAATAGAAAAACATTCGCTTTTGAAAAAATAATCTGGGGGGCTGAACGGTCATTGGTTTTCTGTGTTTATATTCGTGGAAATCTGTTTTGATTGTTTATCATAGTTCCTAAATTATGGTGTAGGAATTTGATATTCAGTAAATCAAAATCATTGGAAGTATTCTACTACAAGCAGCAGCAACTGAACTCTACAAGCTCTTCGAAAACGACAAACTGTTCAGAGAAGCCGTTGAAGGAATATTTTAAAGAGTTAGCTTTCGAACAGCTTAGATTGGCTTTGAAAGAAGGTCGCGTTCATATTGATCAATGGAATGGACATTTATCAAGGTAATTCGTTTTATTCCTTCAGCCAGCTCTATTGTTTCTCCTTTGTTTAAAATGAAATTTATCCTAGATTAGAACAATCCATTTAATACATTTTATTCTAAACTACATCGTGTGATTGTAAAACGTTTTTTGATTAAATATATGTAAAATGCTGCTACAATCTTTTAGCATTAATCGAATGATGAAGACAGAGCTTACTGCTATTATTGTTGTGTGTAAATTGCACAATGACTTTTTGACATTGCGTGTATATAGGATCGACCAATGTAGAATGAAGAGGGGGCTGATTCTGACTGGCGTTGGCGATGAGGTGCGGCATGTCCTAGACTTTACCTAGAAATTGATATCTAGTCACACCCACAGGGTAGTGCATTATACTTAAACTTCTATGGGATTGACATCTATTTCTTTTTATTTTAGTGACAGTAACTTTTATGATTAAGATGAAATTTAGTCATGAAGGGATGAAATCCTAATTCCTTGACATTATTGATTGTATACTATGAAAAATGAGTAGTTTCCTTTCTTCAAGCGTTTTGTCCAATCCTTCTTATAAAAGGAAAAATAGGTTTTTCTAATCCTTATGCATAGATGATTCTGTGCGGCAGAATTGTGCTTTTTTCATTAAGTAGTTTATTAACATATTTCTATCAAGTTTTAGTACAAAGCACCCTGTCATGCCAACTTCAACTTCAATTTCTCTCAGTCTTAATTCCACCCGAAGGTTGCCTGTGTTTTATTTTAGGTTATGAGGATTTGGTCGGTGGAAAACTATAACTGCATGGAGGAGTATTCTATACCCAGAGAGGCACCTTTAGTTGACTTTGATTTTGATGAGAGCAAGGTACTTTGAAAAGTTAGTATATGTTATAGCTTTTTGCCGAAGTTACTTGTGGCTAAAATTGTCTTTCTCATAGACTAAAACCACTCAAATTCAACAAATATCGAGAGACTGGGAGGCAAAAAAATGTTTTCTTGGTTTTTTCACTTACATCTTTCATCATATTGACCAAAGCAGTTATAATAAGTTTTGTTTTACTGTGCAAGTATATTGTGAATTCCTATTATCATATGTTAATCCTTACTAGTACAAAATCTGATCGATTGCACTCGATAAAGAGTAACTTATTTTTTTGTCTTTCATTTGGTTAATCCTGATTTTTGGTGGATTTATTGCTGCAGATTGTTGGCTTGGTGGGTAAGCACATATTTATTTGGAGGCGTAATAGCTCGAAAAATATAATTTGTTCACAGGATGGCACGTTTATGAAGGGGTTGTGTATGCGGTGCGTGGATGATTTATTTTTGTTCTTTTATGCGCATCCCATTTTTGCCTTCGTTAATAGTATATTAAATTCTTTAGAATTTAGTTTGTTGAGATAGTGATTAATAAAACTTATTTGAGGTTAAGACTTTTTTATTTGAGTAAAATCCCAGGGTTCCAGTTTTGTCATTTTTGTATTGTTACTCTGAAAGTCTAGATCTTACTTCAGGATTCCTGTTGGGACGAGAACAACTTTAAAAGTAGAATGTTTCATTACTGCTGGTAATATGACTCAACTATTAGTACTTTATGATGCTGTATTGTTCACATATTATAGGTAATGGTCAAGTAAAAAATATAAGTCATATACTTACTTTAGATTTTGTAAAAAAGTAAAACTGTTCTTAAAGAGAAGGAAAACTGGGTGTGGTAACAAGGTTCGGTCATGAACATTAGTACCTTTTTTACTGTTTTTCAAATACAAGAAACAAAATTACTTGTGAGGAAAAGCTAGATGTGGATATTTTGATGGAGCTACAAGTTTTATTACGAATACAATATAAAGAAAGACCTGGTTTGAGTTTTTTTACTGGCTTCTTTGCGTTATACATTTATTTTCTAATCAAACTTTTAAGTAATGGTAGGAAAAAAAAACTATTTTCAGCCCAATGTTCTAAATAAGAAATATTATAATCATGTATGTATTCACGTAAGTCCAAACAAGTTAGCATGTGCATGCGTATACATTTGTCTATCTTTGTGCAAATGTGCATTTTGCAAGCATCATTAATCGCACCAGTTCTGGCTTACAGTTACTTTGATCCAGAGGCTATAGTTGGATGTGAGGATGGTACAGCTCGTGTATTTGACATGTATAGTCGAAAATGTTCTAGAATACTAAGGTATGTTTAATTTTTTAAAATGGTGAATTACATTACCAAAATTTGACTTCTCTAACAGTTTATGTAATTTGAAAAGATCTATTTTATTGGTATTCAACTTGCAAGGTATTACCTAAGTAGAATACCTCTTATGCTATGTTTTCAAATTACAGGATGCAAGCTGCCCCTGTCACATGCCTATGCTTGACTGATAATCAGCTTATACTGGGTGGTTCCGGTTTGTCTTATGGCAGTGTGAGAGTGTCAGATTTTCAGTCTGACCAGCGGGTTACTGAACTACGATCAAATAATTCAGGAGGTTATATTGTAATGCCTCCTCTTTCTATAGCCACTTGTTATGAGTTTGTAAGACTGATTTACTTGATTGCATAAATTTTGGTTTTCTTGTTCTGTCAGGCTTAAAGACTCTGTGTTACAACCCGTCCACAAATCTAGTGTTTGCTGGATCAACGTCTGGATATGTAAATTGTTGGGATCTCAGGTAAGTTAACCTATGATGCAAACTCATGATGCTGACTTTCAAGAGTTATTTTTAGTTTATTAACATGGAGTTTGGAATTTATCTCCATTATCATTCCACAGCGCTTTCATTGACATAGTCATTATAAAGTGGCTTCAGATGATGCATGAGTGGATAGATTTGGATGAAAAACTTTGTCAAACCCATTCTCTGTTACTTGTAGTGTAGTCTTAAAGAGCTGCAGTTTTTAGTTTCTTTGCACCTTTGCTATATCTAAACACTAGAATGATCCTCCATCTCTGGTGCCTAGTGCAATTGTATATATTAATATAAATTCATAGTAAGTGATCTTATTTTGGTTTTGCACATCTTAGGATGATGAAATCTTTATGGGAGAAACGAGTCAGTCCAAATGTTATCTATTCGATGCAACACTGCCAAGACGACTCGTCGAGCTTAGTCGTCGGAGGAATAGACGGCATACTTCGGGTCTTGAATCAGAATTCTGGAGAGTTAGTTTCAAGTTGTGTTACGGAAGCGAATGTTTCATCAAGTAGTCGGAACATGTTTGGAGCAATCAACAGAAAGGAAGGAAGAAGGATCTCCGGTGATGCTCATATCGACAGAATTCCGACCAGCCTCAGACTTCCGATCACTTGCTTGGCAGTTGGGATGAAGAAAGTTGTCACTACTCATAATGGCCACCACATTAGTGTGTGGAAATTCGAAAATTAAGAGGGTGTTTCTCAACAGGCTCTCAAATTCGAGTTCTCTTCGTCGTTCGTAGCTTACGTTTAATGTCACGAGACAAGTCGAGCTGCAACATTGTTGAACAAGAACCTTAGTAAGTAAGAATTGTCTGTCCCTTAGCATGTGTCTATGTAAGAATTGAGAGATAAAATAGAAAATAAATTGAATTAAAAAATAAATTGAAATTTGAATATGTTGAAAAGCCGTTTCTTATGGGCCTTAATAGCGTAAGCCCATATTGGGATTCTAATGAAGCCCTAAAACTAGACCCGAAGGTTACCCGTTTAGTTCAATCTCTGCTAGGGCAAAACTAGAACCACACAACTTCTTCGTCTTCCCCGAGCTGAATCTGTGCAAGTGAAGCCCTCAATTCGGGGAAATTCGATTCTCAATTTTCAGCCATGGTTTGCATACGCAAAGCTACCATTGATGACCTTCTAGCTATGCAGGCCTGCAATCTTTTCTGTCTTCCAGAGAATTACCAAATGAAATACTACTTCTATCACATCCTGTCTTGGCCTCAGCTTCTCTACGTTGCTGAAGACTATAATGGCCGAATAGTTGGATACGTTTTGGCCAAAATGGAAGAGGAAAGCAACGAGTGTCACGGCCATATTACCTCCCTCGCTGTTCTCCGAACTCATCGAAAGCTAGGTTTGGCCACTAAGCTCATGAACGCTGCTCAGAACGCGATGGAACAGGTTTATGGAGCTGAGTATGTGTCTCTTCACGTGAGAAAGAGTAACAGAGCGGCGTTCAATTTGTATACGGAGACTCTAGGGTACAAGATACATGATATAGAGGCGAAATATTATGCGGATGGCGAGGATGCGTATGATATGAGGAAGCAGTTGAAGGGGAAGCCTGATCATGGGCATTCACATCAGCACCACCATCATCATCATCATCATCATGGACACGGGCATGGACACGGGCACTCACATCAGCACGGTGGTGGATGTTGTTCAGGCGAGGTGAAGAGTGCCGAGGTGAAATCTGAGTCGAAGGGTAACTCATCAAAATCTGAATCAAAGGGAAATGTGAAAACATGACGAAGACGACGACGATGATAAGAGGTAATGTGGATGTTTGAAAGAAGCAATTTTTTGCTTCAATTATTTGTTTTTCATATTTTTACTGTTGGATTGAGTGCTGACTGTTGGTTTGTTAATTAGATGCAAGTTAGTAACAACTAAAAAGGGTTGGGGATTCAAATGTTCTCAGATTACTGTTTGATTCTGAGTTATTCTTTGGCTGCTGATTATGTAATCTTTATGTTTGCTTTTTTTTTTTGGTTTCATTTCCCTTGTCCTCCTTCACTTTATTTTGAGTGAATTTGATCTTTTTGAGAACAATGCTTACTTGCTTATGTAATTTTGTTTTATTTCTGTGACAAGTACACTGGTTGAAGTGCATAATTCTTGTATGCTTACTCTGTAAATGAGATAGATTTTTTGATGAATGATAGTCTTTTTAACAAAAACTTGTAGGCATCTTAGCTGAAAAATAATTAAGTAAAATATCTGAAAGGGGGCTATCTAAAGTACGTGGAATACTAACCAAAGTTAATTTACAATAGGACGATACAATTCTTACGACATAACGTTGTTTAGGATTAATATGGAAAAATTCTTTCCTTAAGTAGTGACAGCCGACTTTGCCTGTAGAGAGTCTCTGAAAGTATCAACTGTTCAACATTGAGTTGTCATAAGCTCAAAAAAGATGTATTGGAATCAGACTTATGCAAAGAGAAACTCCACTAAGTGTCAATGATCATAACTTCTTCGAATTTCACCTCAATTTAGAAACACATATCATCCCGTCACAAGTCTTTAATAGTTGGATTCCAGTAATACAAGACCCTGGATCTTTTTTTTCGTCTCTCCCACATTTTTATTTGTACAAGTATTTCTTGTTTATGCTGAAAAATTTTCAGTTTTAAGCTCGACTCCTTTTCTTTGTTATTCTGTACAAAACTATCCAGCCTAATTCACTAATTGATTGGAAGATAATGAACTTTTGTATTTAAAAAATGTTTTAGTAGGGATACTTTGTGAAGTAGATGGTGGTTGATAGAGTAATCTTTGGTCATAATATCTGGTATGAGTGCTTCGGCCAACATGAAATTTGTGGTTGGTAGTAAAATACCGATTTTGTTGTTGAGACTTAATTTGATCTTCATAAATTTCTCGCGATATTTTTTTACGAAGCTTTGTTATAGCGTCTATAACTGCCTCTAGCTCGGTAACTGTGCACTGTGAAGTGTTTTCTATTATATCAGATGTTACCTTACTCGAAATAAGCTCATCCTTCCAGACTTCAAAGTTCAAATAGTATTGGGAAGCTTTTATTTTTTTGGAAGCTTAGGCTCAGTTTAAACTATTTTTTGTTTATTTGATAGGGCTTGAGTCCTATTCTCTCTTTATTTGTTCTATGATAGCTCATATAATTCTTATTTCTTTAAATGATTTTTGGAACTTATGTAGCATTTACATATCATGTTGCCATTTTTTCTGATATTTTGAGCTTTGCTAATTTGTGGGAATACCAAGTTGTTCTCCTTTACATCATTTTCTATTCAAAATAGGATATATAGTTAGTTTTTCAAACTTTAGGGGAGTGATACATGGATAATATGACCACTTTTCGTGCAGTGTTGCAAAATCGTGTCTTTTTATATAGAGACGGGATGTCGTGTAACTTTTTCCCATTTTAGCATGAATTTATATTCTGTTTCCACATTGCGGTTGAATTTTTTTGGTAATAAAGCTGCAATCTCAACCAATTTTTCCTTTAGTTTCTAAAAAAGTTCTCCTACAAGTTGAATTTCAATTCAATCTTAGATCACAGATGTTGCAATTATGAGCTCATAACTAGCTCAGCCGATGTCCAGTTGAACAGATCCCACATTTGTTGACCAGAATGGTGTTAGTACTCGAGGCTACTTAGGTTGGCTTTTGTTGTCATACCATGTCGATAATTTAAGTTGATTTGTACCATCTCAGAAATGCAAAGGATCGTCGCCTTACGTTTCATGTTGATTTCACTCAAATAGCTCTATTACGTTTTACCTTTTCTCCTCCTGGTTATTTGATATTTTTAGTGATTGCTTCCCTTCTCATTTGTTTGTCTTCTAGGTTTTGCAGGTGCAAAGAACAATTTGCATGCATATGGAGAGAGAGGGATAGAGAGAAAATACTTAGCCTTTGCACTCAGACTTCAATAAGTAGTAATTTGCTGTACTCTTTTCCTGATTTTCATATAATTTGTGTGGATTGCTTGTTTTACTGAAATTGAACAGACATTTATACCATCTTTGTTCAGTGAATTGGAAGGTTAGAACGATGAACAGTTCTTCAATTATTTTTTAAGATCAGTGAAGGTCTACAAATTGTTCCATCGAAAGAATTGAAACTTTTAATTTCTGGGTTCATGCAAGGAATGAATTGAATTCAATACTACCATTTCATACATTCGCAAGCAAACATGCATTATTGTTAAAACCATCCACTTTTCAATCTACTCGATCGTCATATACTCCGTCGAAAGTTGTAAAACCGATCAATTCAGGTGGTCTGAAGATGAAGCCGGGCAACGCCAGTTCAGCAAGAGAGCGAACCGGGACCACAGCCCCGAAGTTCTGCATTCCACCACCTTGGCGCCCCACTCGGTTGTAGGCCCACGTTACGAGCGACCTGACCTTCTCCTCCTACGTTTACTTAAACGTGTCAGCTCAAACATGCTTTATGACGTGGGAAAATGGCTGCTGATTGGGCTGAAGAATGAGAGCTCAACTGGAGTTGATGGCAACCGACGAGTCGTTTCTCTTTGATCGACATCCACTTTCGATTCTGCTTTACGAGCGCCAATTTCTACCACACAACTCGCTCTCCGAACTATGTGGTGTAGGGTTGCTTTCCAGTGTTGTTGTCATTTCCAGATTTTTTTTTCTCCTTCCTGACCCAAAATTTGCAGAATCTAGGCCACAAGAAGCGATCCCTGCTCTAGTGAACTATGAAGCAGTTGAACAGTGCTATTTTCATTTAGATTGAGCAATCGTATAACCTTCGGTTTCGAAGAAAGTTTGAGCTTCAACAATGGCTTCCTGCGGCAATACTACTAACTCGTCTATGATGCTAACGTACGCCGCTTCATCTGTACACTCCCAAGACCTCTCTTCCTCTCTTACCTCCTTTAAAACCAAGACGGTTTTTTCCACCCGAAAAACCACTTTCTGCAACCCTTTGGTGTTACAGCCCAGAGGAAGGAATTCGATCGACTGGGTCGAGCTTAATTTGCAGAGAGAAGCTAAGTATCGTATGGTAGTAGCTGCTTTGGCTGCCGAAGCGGAGGTCGCAGAGCCTGCGGCGGTGGAAGAGAAAGGAGAAGAGGAAATCACTGGCTCTGCTACGCTTACTGTGAAAACAAAGAGAGGGAAGATCGTGTTACCCCCTAAAAGAGACAGAGTATGCTCATAATTGCTTCGTTAGCTGTCTTGAATCGGACTTTGGATGAATTTTGGTTTGCTTTGATGTTTTGATTATTAAGTTTTGCTTTGTCTAGGTTTTTGTAGCTGCTCTGGGGGTTCCTTTTCAGAAATTGGTGCCTCTTTGTAAAGACGGGGTATGCTCATTAGCTTTATGCTTATCTGCTTTTTTGTTGTATTCATTACTGGCTTATCGTTTTCGTATTGTCTGTGAATGTTTCTCAATTTAAAGATCCTTCAATTGTATTAGATTCCTATGAAAAGTTCATACTGATCTTCATTTGCTTTAATCCTTTTGTCTTGTGGATAAGTTCTAGTTTTATTAGAACTATTGTCACATCTGGAGACTGGTATTTCATCAAATTTGTTGTGAAACATTTCAGAGATCTAAGAGATTCTTGGAAATCCAAAAATTAAGAGAAAACAAAAGAGAGTACGACCTCAAGACGGCTATATCACTCTTAAAGAAAATGGCAAGTACCAAGTTTGTCGAAGCAGCCGAAGCACATTTCCGCCTCAACATTGATCCAAAATATAGTGATCAACAGCTGAGAGCGACGGTTGGTTCGCAGATATTTAGTTCATCAAGACAATTTGTAGCTACAATTCTAATAACTGTTTGAAATTATGATATATTTCTTCCATGTCCCTTTTTTAGTTTTTGATCTATTTTTACTGTTTTTTTACAGGTAAATCTACCTAAGGGAACTGGGCAGACTGTCAGAGTGGCTGTTCTTAAGCAAGGTAGTTCCTCAGCTCGCTATCACACTTCTTTCACTACGTGATTGCTATTTTGATTGATTTAAGACCTTTAGATCCAAAGAGAATCTCCTATTATGGTTGACAAACCGGATTGTCTATCTATATTGAGATTTTGATTAAAAAATCCCACTTATTAATTTTTCGACAAAGTCCATGATCCTGGGGTGGAGGAAAGGATAATTTGACAAATTATTCTATTGAATGTTGATAATCTTTGACCATAAGGCCATGTTGTCATCTTGATTGGAGACTGTTTCAGTATGTTCATGCACTTGTCTTTCAGACGATCATTGTTACCTATTGGAAGTTACAGATAGTGGGTGATTTACTCACAAACTTGATCTTGATGGACATTTATGATTTTTAAAAGCATCTATTTTGATCTTTGCAAACGAAGAACTTTTTCGACATACTGATGGATTGCATCCCATTTATTTATGGCGTGCATGAAGAACTAGAACTCGCCTCTCAGTTTGAATTAACTTGACCTGGAGAATTTTTGTCCTGTTGTCCATTGGGAAGGATGAAACTTCCTCACTCTTGGGCTTTTTTCTTTGCTGTTCAGATTATTGTCCTGTTTTTACTTGAGTTTATCTTTGTTGTGCACCTTAATTTACAGGTGAAAAATTCCACGAAGCAACAAATGCCGGGGCAGATTTGGTTGGCGGAGAAGAGTTATTAGAACAAATAAATTGCAGATTCACAGATTTTGATAAATTAATTGCTTCACCAGATATGATGCCTAAGGTTTTACTTTTACTATTTCATTTTAATCGAACAGTGTGACTTCATATTCTATACTGATTGTGGTCTATAAAAATTTGATGAGCATTCATGATTCCTGATTTCCCATGCCCTGATGTACGACTACGATGCTTATTACAATCTCTTTAGCGCAAAATGATTTTCGATCGAAGCTTTCTCGCATTATGTCTATAAAATATACAGCCTAGCTTTCATTGATAACTTGTTTCCATCTTTATTTACTTGATGATAATTCAAACTTATTGGGCTGCCGGTGTAGTTCGATCATTTTATTCTGTCAAGTGCCAAGAGGGTGTACCTGATACTCTTTGATATTTTTGCCTGCTTCGTTCTAAATTGTAAATGGATCTCATATTGATTGGCAAACTTTTTGTCGGGTTCGGGTCTCACCGACTTCCATTTTTCCAATTCTCCAGCCTAAAATGTATTATCTATAAATTTCTTTCTATCTTTCAGGTTGCAAGTCTACAAAACTTCTTGGAACCACGAGGACTCATGCCGAATCCAGGAGATGGCACTGTCACTGCTAATATTTCTCAGGTAAGCATATTCCTGATGTGGCTAATGATGGGTTCAGTTGATGGAGGTGGATGACTTTTGTTAATGGCAAAAATAGTAAAATCAAGTTACAAAATCAACACTTTTGTTTCAGGCTGTTGTAGAATTAAAACAGGGAAGAGTTGAATATAGAGCAGATAAAACAGGGATTGTTCACTTACCTTTTGGAAAAGCCGATTTCCATGAAGACGACCTGCTCGAGAACTTGATTGCTGCCATTGTATGTTATCTTTCTTTAACCAAGTTTAGTTTGGCTCTGAAACATATCAACTGCAACTCTTGAACTAATTCCATCCACCGATCAAACAGAAATCAGTCGAAACAAACAAGCCAAAGGGGGTAAGAGGCGTCTACTGGAGAAGCGCTCACATATGCTCATCGATGGGGCCCTCGATACGGTTAAATATAAGGGAGATACTAGATTGCTTTGTTCATTGAACACCCGATGAATGGTAAACGTGTAAATATGTTTCTTCAGTTGCTCTAGTCAGATATGGTATACGAGTCGGTAAAGTTATTCTGTGGTTCATTTCGGTATATTGCCTCCTATGCTCTCACTACTGTCTCTATATTAACTTCCTTGAATCTTAGGCTTTTTGCCAAAGAAGTAAGCTTTGCTTGTACACGAACTTGTTCTCTCGCTGATTGGTTCAATCTTGACATGAGCTAACTCCTTTACAATTATGGTATTTTTACATTTAATCAAATAACTTTACCATGCAATTTTTTGGACGTCAACGTTTTGTCACGTTGTCAATCGGACAAACAATCTATGTATCATGCAATTAAATAGCTAGCTTTTAATTTTTATTAAAATATAATTCGTCCTTGAAAACATACTCAAACTCAAGTATAGGAGGTTCGCATAGGGAAATTCCAAACCACCACTCAAGACTACTTTACAGGCATATTAGTAAATAGCAAGCTTCAATGCGTCCAGAGGAAGATGGAGCCCTCATTTTCTACCCTACTTTTTTTTTTTTTTTTTTCATGAGGAACAATTTGTATTAATAAAGTGCATGAACAAGAGGATTGGAATGAAAGAACCACCCCCGGGTAAAAAAAAACACTTATCAGACAACACAATTTAACCAAACTAAATACTTGGAACTGTAAATCCACTTGTCAATAAGAAAGATAACATTTTTTTTCTATATCGACTGTTGCTTTAGGGTTGCAGAAGATCATCCTACTAGAAAAGTTTATCTAATTTCAGGGCAAATTGTACTTCAAATTCACTATGTATTGAGTCATTATCAGAACACAGCAATTTTGCAGTCAAAATAGACTATGACTAAGTTAACAACTCTAGGAATGAGTTGAATAATTACATTATACTTTATTTACCACTTACAAAGTAGTTAGTATGTTATGTAATTTGTATTAAGAATTGGTATGATTATACATTTCTATTCTTGCCTGTGTAAATTATGAAGAATGTACAAAGAAGCTGATGAAAGGAATATGCATACAGAATAGCTGAGTAGATCTAGTCCTGTGGCTATAGTTACCATCTTGCTCCTTTCAAACATTTTTACTAGAAGAATCATGACAATTACATGACCTACCTTCGTCTTCAATTCATCAAGAGAGCTGATCTTCATCCATTTTGGCCGCTCCTGCAATCAAAGAACTCAAATGATTTAATTGTGGGAAATTGCGAAGACCAGTTTATGTAAAAGTTTAAAGAAATCAGAAGATTGTCTACATAAATGGCCAAAGAAAACGCATGCATTTCTAAGTTGTGGTCAGATGATACTTCACTGTATAATGTATAATATGACCTATCAAATGATCCATTTGGCATGACATTCATAAACACAGCCAATTAGTGCAATATTGCTTTTATTACTTCTACTGCATGTCAATCACTAATCACTGACTGGACAGTCAAGTTCGTATAATATTGTTGCAAGTATCTCTTTCTATACTTCAAGTATTAGGAGATCCAGTTTTGTTGATATTTGAAACATTCAAAATTCTAAACATTCTAAAACTCACGATCTGCTATATATCATAAACGTTGATCAAACTCCATTTCTCATACTCGAGCATAAAATAAACTATATGCAGCTTTGTTTACACACCACTGAATCCATTATTAAATATTAGTCAGTTTACCAAGTGTGTTGAAAAAAAATATAGCTATAGCAACATTTTTGTTGGATAATGGCAGTAAAATGAGTTGCAACAAACTCTTGCAGTTAAGTAATAAATATGCTTTGAGAATGTGATTAGATTTGAAGGGGACCATCCATGTGTGATAATGAGGATAAGAGGAAAGGGTTTTAGGAAATGTTTTCCAACGATTGGGATGTGACTGAATCAGTTTCAGGAGAACCAAATACGTAATGATATATTATGTCTTGGTCTGTCTGAGATCATTAAGTATGTTTGTGTGCTAGAAAGAATCACGCTAAAAGGAAATTGCAGATGGGGATGTGATAGGACCCTAATTCTGTTGCGGATTTTAGAGCGCAACTCTCTCCCGACTAATGCTAAACAAATAAGAACAAACTGAAAACTTGATTAATTATTCTCTGCCCCCCAAAGGAGATTATAAAGGTATTTAAATAAATCCTAAACAGGCTCCTACTCTAATTAGGAAACTAACCTAACAGAATAAAAAAAAACAATAACTTATTAAATTACTAAATACCCTTTTAAAAATAATAATAATAATAATCTCATAATCCCTTAATTGTAATTCCTCTTTCGCCTCCTTACGTAAGTCTTGAGCGGCACATCATTACTTCCCGCCCAACGAGCAACCTTGTCCTCAAGGTTGAAATCTGGGACTTCGACTTAATCTAGGTGAAGATGTTCTTCGTCTGTGGTCTCTGATTCTTGGAGCAGTTCCTCCCTATCACTTTCCAATAGGACTTTCAGCGTCGGATCCTTACATTTATGTCCTGGAAAAAATCGCTCGTCACACCTGAAACATAATCCCTTGGCGCGTTTGTTTTGATAGTCAGATTTGGTAAGTCGTTTTGGCCGAGTATCTTGCTGCCCTCGAACAATGACTTCTTCCCGACTCCCCGGTGGCTGATTTTGGGAGGGAACATGGCCCATGGATGAATTCCAAGATGCCAGATTCCAAGATCCTCGTCCTGCCCGTTCGACCCGCTTTTGGTCTTCCACCAATTGTGCCATAACCATAGCGTTCGCAAGGCTACGCGGGTTAAGTGTACACATCGCCGCTCTAAGATCGGGTTTTAATCCCTTAAGAAAATTTGCTGTTAAATCCGCGTCTGAGTACCCTTGCATTTGACTCGATAGCAGCTCAAAACGGTCGCGGTAATCCATCACTGATCCTGTTTGGGTGATGCCAAAAAACTGCTCGCTCGGGCTACTGTCTTGAATTGAACGAAAACGTTCCAATAAACACTCCTTAAATTCCCCCCATGATCGTAGTAGATTACGCTATTCACGCCATCGGAACCAAGCTAAAGTCCTGCCTTCCAGGCAGATTCCGACTGCTAAGAGTTGTTCTGCTTCATTTAATCCAGTGATCAAAAAATAGCGCTCCACCCTATATACCCAATCGTGAGCATCGTTGCCCTAAAAAATGGGATTTTTAATTTTCGAATGCGGTTTTTTATCCCAGCCGCAGCCCGGCCACTGCTCATCATCGAAAAAGCTCGACCAGCTTCCCTGTCCATCATTCCCTGCCAGTGATTGCCATGTTCTCCACTTATGTTCATCCCAGGAGGCATCTGTCCTGAAAAGGTGAAGACCGGTTGTGTTGCTGCTTCGTTCGTTGGTGCGCGGCCCTTGCCCACCGTCGAACCAGACAGATCCAGACTCTGGCGCTGTCCCGGTGAGCCAGTCGGCGGTGGCTGTTCCCACCCTACGTGTCCTGGCCATGGTTGGACAAGGTTTTGCCCTTGCTGTCTGATCCAGGGCCAAACTGTTGGAACGGCGTTCCAGGGAACTGTAGCATTCGAGCTTTCTCCTGCGCGAGCCACCTCCCCTGCCAGGTTAATTCCGTTCGGTTCTGTCAACATAGGTCGCCATAAAAAATCTGTTGGAATCGATCCCTGAGATCCCAACACCTGAAAAAAATCCCTTGTGTTCCCTGTTGTTCTCTAGTCGCTGTTATGGCCACTGTAGCCGTGGCATTTGATGCTGCAGATGGGTCGATTGGCGCCTTTGCAGAGGGATTGTTTTGCTTCTCAGCGATTGAAATTAGCAATTGTTCGATTGAAGCAAATTTTTCATCCATTCGACTCTCAAGACCTGTGAACGATACCTTCAATGCCGAAAAGTCTGTACTCAAATTTCTGAATTGCTCTTCAAGAGCAATGATTTCTTCCTTGATGAGCCATGAAATCCAAAGATCGAACGGCTCTGATACCAAAGTGATAGGACTCTAATTTTGCTGTGGATTTTAGAGCGCAACTCTCTCCCGACTAATGCTAAACAAATAATAACAAACTGAAAACTTGATTAATTCTTCTCTGCCCCCCAAAGGAGATTACAAAGGTATTTAAATAACCCTAAATCATTAGGAAACTAACCTAACAGAATAAAAAAAACAATAATTTATTAATTACTAAATACCATTTTAAAAATAATTGAATTAGCAATTGTTCGATTGAAGCAAATTTTTCATCCATTCGACTCTCAAGACCTGTGAACGATACCTTCAATGCCGAAAAGTCTGTACTCAAATTTCTGAATTGCTCTTCAAGAGCAATGATTTTCTTCCCTTGAGCCATGAAATCCAAAGATCGAACGGCTCTGATACCAAAGTGATAGGACTCTAATTTTGCTGTGGATTTTAGAGCGCAACTCTCTCCCGACTAATGCTAAACAAATAATAACAAACTGAAAACTTGATTAATTCTTCTCTGCCCCCCAAAGGAGATTACAAAGGTATTTAAATAAACCCTAAATCAATTAGGAAACTAACCTAACAGAATAAAAAAAACAATAATTTATTAAATTACTAAATACCATTTTAAAAATAATAATAATAATAATCTCATAATCCCTTAATTGTAATTCCTTTTTCGCCTCCTTATCTAAGTCTTGAGCGGCACATCAGGATGTTAATAGAACACAACAAAGACAGAGAAGGTGATGTGTTAACTACAAGGAGGATAAATTGTTTGGCAAGACTTGGGGAAGATATACCAGAGGCGTGAAGAGGAGGTTTTCTTATTGTCCATTTTCTGTGTAAAAACTGGAATTGTTTTCCTGCCGAGCTTGAGGTTTCTCAGCTTGTGGTTTTCCTTTTGATGTTTTACTGTTATTTATGCTAGTTGATTCCATCACGCATCAGAAAGTGTCAAATTACAATTATATATGCTACGTTCAATAAATGTACCTTCAAGGAAAACATTCCGAACAATGAAGAGCCCTTTAGGGCACGATCAACATTGGGAGACACATTTGGTGGCACATTACTGATAAACAAACCATATAATCCCATACCAAATATTAACATGACTGTTCCGGCAAGATACACATCTGCACAAGGTAGTTTTCCAAGCAGTATTTTCAGCAAAGGAAGGAAACCATGTGAAACTTAGATAAAGAGTTATCAACTTATTTCAATAATGAAAGCCGAGGGTAGAGAGAAAAAGTAAATCATTAATAAAATAATTTTGTTTATGAATTTTGGATGAGGATAGAAAATTCCTTTACTCAAGATAAATGCTAATTTGATTAGAAATGATAAAATATATTAATAATTAACCATACCAATAGCTTCAACTAGTCGTAGAACCATCTGTCCGGTGTGTATCCCTTTGACGCAGCCCGTCCAGTAAACTTTATAGGCATCCCATATATAAACACAACCCTGCAAAAGTATAAAGTTGTTAAACTACACTTCCGGCATCTTCATGTGTGTTAGTGAGTACATTTAAAAAAGCTATTCCTCCTTTTGAAAAAAAAAAGTACAATTGCATCGAATACAACATACTCTTGGGTTTCTATCAAAACAAATTTTCTTCTCAAAGAATTTTAAGCCTTGGGAAAAGTGCTACTTAGCAGTTTTCTCAAAACAAGAAAACAAAGTAACTAGCGTCCAAATCAATATTCTGTTCCAATAAGTGAATTGCAGTTTTTGATTCTGTTTCCCATACATAAAGCGTCAAATAAATATAAAAAGAACATCAAATATCTTTCACCTATAAAAGAACAGATAGAAGAATCGAGGTAGTTGGAGAATGTACATTTAAAAAGCACAAGACTGAACCAGCCAATGAACCTCCAACGGCAAAAAGTGCCAAGAAGCGAAAGTCAAATATTGCCTGCCAATAGTGACAAGAGAAATGCATTACACTATGTTATGGCAATGAAACATGTATTACGATACAAAATATAAAACTACTGCTCGAGAAAAATATCACATGCTAGACTTTCCTCCAAGAACTTTGATGGAATCATTGCTCAACAAAACATTACAGCAGTACTCACGTTGATATCTTACATCCGTCAATCTAATCAACGGCCTAACATATATCTGTCTGATCTAATACACTTCCTAAACTGAGGAATTCATTTGCAAGAGGAAAACTTTCAAACAAATAGACTAAATCAATTTTGATTTTGCTTCAAAGGTAGAACTTCCAATTAGAATCGTATCTAATTTGTACCAATTGATCGGTGTCTGTTTCTTGAGCATCGCTTTCATGTTCCAGTTGCCAATTTGTAAGAATACCAATAGATTATCTTAAAACCTTATTGTAAAAAAAAAAAACACAAATACAGTATCCTTTTTCTAGCGTTTTTTCTAGGTGTTGAACAGAAAATAGCACCAACTTTGGCCACACTTCCCCTCCAATATGTTAAAATTCTATAACCACGATCACTTCCGCAGTTGAATAATAGTTTCCAGCTTCGACTAATACACAAGGAAACTAACCTGAAAGACCTACCTAAAACATAGCAAACAAAATGAGAACTCACTCTCTCAATGGCCGACTCGGCGGACTGCATAGCCCGAACTACTGGACTGCTATTAGGGTTCGGAAGCGCGTGATTGAAGCTCAAATCGGGGGTTCTAAGTTGTTCAACAGAGGAATTTGGTGGGACAATGGCGTCCGCTGAAGACGATAATTTCGATTTTGAATCGGAAGACGAAGAGCTTAAAGAAGCACGAGGGTGAATAACGGGACGCCGAGCCGCTTGATGATGGTGAATATGGAGGGCGACTGAAAGTGGAGACATGGAGATCGAAGCAAGCATAGCCATGGAGGGGATGATTGAGACAGTTGGGGCTTTGAATCTTCTCTTTTCTTTTTTATCAGTATGAATGGCGGGTAGTAACTAACTATTCCTGCTTATTTAATAAATAAATACTAGTTATAATATATGTTATAATCGAATATACTAATAAACTTTAGAAGATTTATATTAATTTTTTAATATTATTATTTATTAGTATTATAATATATTATATTAATAATTATTAGTCACCGTAATAAAACAATAAAATAAATTATCATTATTCATTAATTTAAAAGGGTAATTATCGATTTGAACCATGTACTATATAGTTCTTTTCAATTCGCCCCCTATACTAAAAAAAACCGGCAAACTGAACCCTGTACTTTGATTCTGTTATCAATTTTGACCTTCTATCAACAATTTCATTAAACCCTCATTTAAAAAATTACCAAACGATCTTTGATTCAGTTGAAATTTTTACCACATATTCATTACTTAATGAAAAGATAATTTGGAAATTTTTCGTTACTTTTTAACACATGTACGATTTATTGTAATTTTATTTTAGTATTTTATAAAAATATTATAATGAATCATACAAATTTTAGAAAATTACAAAAAAAATTTTATTATCTACCCATGATAGGTTGAATATGTGAAAATGTTTTCAAATAAATCAAATATCGTTTGTTATTTTTTAAAATTAATCTCAGTTTCTTCTTTACTTTATAAATTAATTTTTAAAAAACTATCAAATGATATTTAATTTATTTAAAAAATTTTCCACATGTTCAACCTATCATTGGTAGATAATAGAAAAATTTTCATGATTTTCTAAAATTTGTATGATTTATTATAATATTTTTATAAAATATTAAAATAAAATTACAATAAATAGTACATGTGTTAAAAAATCATGAAAATTTTAAGATTATCGTCTCATTAAGTAATGAACATGTGGTAAAAATTTTAACTGAATCCAAGATCGTTTGATAATTTTTAAAATGAGAGTTCAATAAAATTGTTGATAGAAGGTCAAAACTGATAACAGAATCAAAGTACAAGGTTCGATTTATTAGTTTTTTTAGTACAGGGGTGAATTGAAAAAAAATGTAAAGTACAGGGTTCAAATCGATAATTACCCTTAATTTAATAACGAAGATTGACTGAAAAAATATTTAAAAATAAAATTAAAACTATAAAAACTTTCAATAGAGCATGAATTAATACATTGTATTTCCAATCAAATATTGTCACTTCTCCTTCAACCAAGATCTAGAACTATCATCAACGACTGAGATCTGTTGACATTGCATACATGATCTCTCATGACAGAAAACCTTCCCTCCGGCATCAATGGCGGCTCACTTAGATTCTGAGAAAACCCTTTTCCACGAAGCTCTCAATTGTGTCCCTCAGAGTTACCTCCAAATCCATGAACACGATACCCAGCGACTCTGCTTTCGTCTTCGATACCTGAAACAGTGGCTCTGGGGCCGAAGCTTCTTCCTCGCCCTCGCTCCTGTCATTACGTTTCTTCTGTTAATCGGAAGAATTCATATCGCCCGGAATAGAGATAATCAATTTGACTTACTTTTCAGAAACCTGCAAACTGGGGAAGAGTTTTTTGAGAATCTTTGGCAGCTCAGAACCATGCAAGACTCCGGCAACTAGACAGTGTCTTCCACTGGCTGAAGAAGCTTCAAAGGCTTTTATGTGTGCATCCGCCACATCTCTAACGTCTACTAAGGTGAAGTTGGGAAAAAACAGCTTTGGATTTCCTGCATTTCATAAAAAAACAACCCATTCTGTTTGAGCTCAGGAATCAACACGGTGTATTGACCTATTATACCTTAAACTATTTTTTACTTACAAATCTAACATGCAACTTTTCAATTCATCTGTACTCATCATATTTTATACCATACTTTCCTTTTAATCACTCAATTTCTAATTGCCGATAAATGAAATGATTTTGTGATTGGCAAAATAGTAGTTATACTTAAAGATTTTGGACAGTTGGATATTGGAAGCATATCTGAGAAACTCAAGTTACCATTGATGAAGTCAAGAAGCATTTGCGTAGAGGAAGAAGCAGCTGGGTTCAACACAGGACCAATGACAAAACCAGGATTGATGCAGACCAAGTCAACGCCATTTTCCTCTGCAAATCTGCAAGCTGCCTCCTCGGACAGAATTTTTGAAAGTATGTACCAGAGCTGAAACCCAGAAGAAGAAGAAAAAGAAGGCCAGTGATTTATGATGAAGAAGAGAAATTGCAGAGAAAAGGTTGACTAGATTACGTACCTTTTGATCTTCACAAAACGCTGCATCTGAAGACCAGTTCTCATCAATGACCATGTCACTGGTTAGAGGCTTTTCAACGTACATAATTGAAGCTACGGATGAAGTTAAAACAACTCTTTTGATGGTTCCAACCTTTGCACATGATTTAAGCACATTGAGCGTTCCGATTACGGCCGGGTCGATCACCTCTGACTGGTTAAGGATTTGAAACACGTTCATAGAGATTACACTTGTGAAAATAACAGCTCTACACTAAATCCAAACGTCATCGTGTTCATAAATCAACGAACTGAACAGTTATGAACCAGCAAAAACTAGACCTTATCCGAAATGAGAGAAGAGGGGACAGGCGACGCCGTGTGGAAGACGCCCTCGCATCCGTCAACAGCTGAATCAAAAGACCCATCTTCCAGTAAATCTGCTCGGAAAAGCTCGAGTCTTTCACTGGCTCCATCAAGTCCTCTCAAGTGTTCAGTCTTTTTTAAATCATCTGTCGCCAATACAATAAGATTATCTCAGAATTGTCACCTACTACTCATGGAATGAAAAATGGATTTAACTCGGCGAGAAAAGAAAAGAAGATTGCAGAGAAAAGAAGGAAGAAGAAGAATACAAACTTGGGTCACGAACGGTGGCTTTGACATCATAGCCATGGCGGAGCAAGTGCTTGACCAGCCATGAAGCTACGAAGCCTGAAGCACCAGTCACGCACACAACTTTCTCCGTTCTTCCCATATTTTTCCTGCAAATTCTCAATCAGCCGACCCACTTATGCTTCAAACCTAATCGGAGAGTTCAACGACGGCGTAAGAGAGATTTACGAGTAGAATTTGGGCAGGCGGAACAATCAATTTATCCACTCTGTAGAGTCCCCTCCCTTTGACAAGATTCACGAACGCAAGAAACGTTTTGCGAGCGAATTGTATGCAAGCACAAGGTGTGCTACTTTATCTTTGGCATTTACTTGTAAGTGTCAGAAGCTGATTGGATATCAATCTGTGATGATGAACTGTTGATAATAACTTGGCTAGAAATGGTATCTAGACAGTAATTCAATTGCGAATTGTATATTTCTAGAAATGGGTATCTAGTAAAAAAACAGGTACTTGTCTTGTAAAGCAATTCCCCGCATAGGAAGTAAATTTAGTTTATAGTTGCAATTCGCAAAATGAAATTAACAGGATCGGATCGGTATGAGTTTGAGTGAGCTTTAGCTAGGCCATTGGACTATACCATCTTTCAATAGAAACCTCGGCCTGAACAATAGACTTTCAAGCAACTTGTCTTGTTTTGATGGATCTAGCCGGTTAGGACACATCAAAAATGTGATTAGAATTTTTTTTATTTTATAAATTCATATAAGTTAGAGTCGTAAAATTTACGATTGTATTTTGATGTTCATAGTGATATTATTCTATGTCTATGGTTGTTTACTAAAATCTAGCATCCAATTCGCATTTTTTTTTTCTGATGAATCAGTGTGATTTTGTAAGTTGTTTTTCAGATGACATAGTTGTAACAGTAAAAGACAAAGAACTTACTTTTTCCTGCTTCATTGATGACCTGTTATATCGAAAGGTCTTGTCTTGGCAGCTGCTAAATGATCTCAGGGGAGAAGAAATTAGAACGATGGACCATGAGTAACTATGAGCTTGCCTGACAAAATGTAACATCCAGAATATACTTCCATAAATTTCAAGGTATTCTCGAAACACAATCATTTGCGACTGTTCCGTTTCATAAAGAGTAAATAATTAATTGAATAGAGATTTCTATCGAGGAAGTAATTGAGATACGTGAAGTAACAATAAAAGGAAAAACAGCAGAAGGAGAAGGAGAAGAATATTAAGATGGCGGTAGAGAGAGAGAAGTTTGTATAATTTCTTCTAAATCAATTTCATCATAAACAAGTTTACATGTACATTAGAGTAAACGAAATGATGAGTATGGAAAATGAAAAAACAAGATAACCAAACTAAACCACAACTTACCAGTACATATGCTAACATCCCCCCTCAATATCAAAGTTGTAGGGCAAAGATCTTGGATGTAAAATTAGAGAACGTCAACGGCAGAATGGGCTTTGTAAGAGCATCAGTGAGTTGGTTTTCCGTATAAGTAAATTTGCCCAACAACATATTTTTGAGAACTTTTTCCCGAACAAAATAAAAGTCAATCTCAACGTGTTTGAGTTTGGAGTATAACAAAGGATTGAAGGCAAGGTACGTTGCACTTAAATTATCACAAAGAATAAATAGTAACTTGGTGGAAACAATACCTAATTCATTTAGTAATGATTGTAGCCATAGAGCTCCAGTTGCGTCATTTACTACGCTACGATATTCATATTCAGTGTTGGAGCGTGAAACAGTCTTTTGTTTAGTAGAGGACCAAGAGATAAGATTAGTCCCCAAAAAAAATACAGAATTCACTTGTACTTTTACAATCATCCGAGTAGAAAGTCCAATCTGCATCCGTATAGCATGTCAAATTACAACAAGGAGATGGTGAGAAAGAGATGCCTAAAGATTAAGTACCTTGAAGATATCTCAAAATTCGCTTAACGGCTTGCCAATGAATTTCTGAAGGTGCATGGATAAATTGTGAAACCTTGTTGACTGCAAAGGCAATATTAGGTCGAGTAAGACAACAATATTGTAGACCATCAACAATGCTATGATAGAGAGAACCATCACGTGGTGTACCAGAATTTTTGGATAATATCGATCCTGAAGCCATGGGTGTAGGAACCGATTTGCAGGATACCATGTTAGCCTTGTGAAGCAACTCAGAGATGTATCGAGATTGTGATAAACTCATTCCAGTAGAAGTGTGAGTAACTGAAATCCCAAGAAAGAATGATAGTGGTCCGAGATCTCGAACTTTAAGTTGTGAATGTAGATAAGTAAGAAGCTGATCTAATGGAGATGCAGAGTTACCAGTGAGGATAATGTTGTCGACATAAACCAGCATGACTATATGGAGGAGTGTGTGTGACAGAGAAATAGTGATGTATCAGACTTTGATGCCGAGAAACCCAAACTAGTAAAGCATTGTGTAACTTAGTATACAAAGCCCGAGGAGACTGATAAGTGTGTATTTTACACACTTTATTGTACTCGTTTATACTTGATTTGATGAGTTTTACTCAAATATGTGAAAGATTCTAACAAGTTTGGTGTAAGTGCTTAGAGAAATTGAAGAATTACAGGTTTGGTCAATCCGGTACAATAAAGGAGAAGAACAGAAAGAAAAAGCATGTGCAAAAGACTTGCCGATCGGCTGTGCGAGTTAAATTATTAATCTGAATTTAAGAGTTTAATTGGATTAATCTGGACTGTTAATCAAAACAGACACCTGGATTAGGTTAAGAGGTGGCAAAAGAGGAGAGAGAGAATCATTCAGAACCAGCTCTAGCGAGACAGAGACCGGAATGGAGCGAGAGATTCGGGAACTGAATTTCAACATAGTTTTTCTTTCTCTTTCTTTTCTGAACTATGAACATCTTAATCATTTTCGTTGTTTCTCTTTATTCTATCATGAACTAATTTACTTTTCTAGGGCTACGATGTAGCCGAATTATGACTATTTAGGTTTTCCTTTAATTCAAGTTGTTACTTTTCTATTTCAATATTGTGTTGAGTAAATTATCATGTTCTTAAAGCTTGCGATTGTCTGATCAACAATAGCATGTCTGTAGGATTGTTTTGAGACTGAGAGATAATAAATAATCGTACACTGAATAATTTACCATGAAAAGGATGTTAGACTAGAGCTAGCTAATGCGTTTATGTGGTATTTTAATTTCTCGTTCTTAATGTATTCAATTAATTCTCAGGATTAGAGACCGAGAGATAATAATTCGTTAGTTGGATAAGTTTGTCATTACTCAAGAGAGATTGATAAATATTTTTGTGAAATTGCCATCAACATATAGAAATAGAAAGTAATAATTTTGATTATGAAGATTAAATAAGATTAATTCAGGTGAAATCGAAAACCCTAGAGCTTTCTCATTATATTCTCAAATTTGTTTAATTTTCTGTTATTTAATTAATTGCTCTTGCTTTATTTGGAATCCAAATTCTCAAAAATATCGTTATTCAAATTAGATTTAAATTAATTTTATTTGATTATTAATTTAAAAGTCATCGTGGATTCAACACTCTATTTACCACTTTATTACTTGTTGCGACTCGTACACTTGTGAATTATTTTTCACAACAGATACCGTAAAGGGATTTGTGTAAAAGGCAAACAACAGAGGGATGAGAAAAACTGATAAATACTAGAGGTTGCTGGATAAATACTGTTTCTGTTAGGTCACCATGTAGGAAAACATTACTTATATCAAGTTGTCTAACAATCCAACCGAAGGAGATGGCCAAGGAAAGAGTAGTGCGAACTGATGTTGGTTTGACAACTGGACTGAAAGTTTCATCATAGTCAATGTCCTTTATCTGGTCATAACCTTTTTGCCACAAGACGAACCTTATACTGTAATGGTTTGAACTTTTATTATGAAATGGTTTGAACTTTTATTATGAAATGGTTTGAACTTTTATTATGAAATGGTTTGAACTTTTATTATGAAATGGTTTGAACTTTTATTATGAAATGGTTTGAACTTTTATTATGAAATGGTTTGAACTTTTATTATGAAATGGTTTGAACTTTTATTATGAAATGGTTTGAACTTTTATTATGAAATGGTTTGAACTTTTATTATGAAATGGTTTGAACTTTTATTATGAAATGGTTTGAACTTTTATTATGAAATGGTTTGAACTTTTATTATGAAATGGTTTGAACTTTTATTATGAAATGGTTTGAACTTTTATTATGAAATGGTTTGAACTTTTATTATGAAATGGTTTGAACTTTTATTATGAAATGGTTTGAACTTTTATTATGAAATGGTTTGAACTTTTATTATGAAATGGTTTGAACTTTTATTATGAAATGGTTTGAACTTTTATTATGAAATGGTTTGAACTTTTATTATGAAATGGTTTGAACTTTTATTACATTTTTGTCAATGATGTAATAAAGGATATTTATATATAAAAAATATGTAAATATAAGTTGTATTGAAGAAATGATACACCACGAGAAAAAATTTAACATACAATTTATTATAAGAACATAATAATTTATGTTAAATTATAATAGATTATTAGTAGAAGATGAGAGAGAATTATATTATAGTGTAATTAATTAGATGTGAAATTAAAATGTAACGACCCCTTTTCCCAGTAAGATGTTGTCCGCTCTGGGAATTAGGCCGTAACCCAATATTCTCCCCTCACGGCTTTGTTTGGTGGGACTTCCCAGTCGGTCACCCAACCTAGTACTACTCTCGCCGAAGCACTTTTAACTTCGGAGTTCTTATGGGATCCGTTGTCAATTGTGCTCCAAAACGCGTCTTACTATCTTGAGAGGATCTTCTTACATATGTTTCATTTCCATATACCTCCTCAAGCGATGTGGGATTGTGACGACCCCCTTTTTACGATCTGTCACCTTCCGGTTCACCCGCGCGGACGTACCGCCATCCGCGTTCCGGTTCGTGTAGCCATGGTACACATACTTACACATCCGGGTTATCACAATCGCCCCCCTAGGATCTTGGGAGGGTCTCTTTACATAAGTTTTATTTCCACATACTTTCCCAAGCGATGTGGAATTGTGACAACCCCCCTTTTTACGACCCGTCACCTTCCAGTTCGCCCACGCGGACGTACCGCCATCCGGGTTCCGGTTCGTGCAGCCATCGTACACATACTTACACATCCGGGTCATCACAATCACTCCCCCTCGGGGGTCCAACATCCTCGTTGGCCACATTTCTGGTTGGGTACAGGCTCTGATACCATTTGTAACGACCCATTTTCCTAGCAAGATATTTCTGGTTGGGTACAGGCTCTGATACCATTTGTAACGACCCATTTTCCTAGCAAGATATTGTCCGCTTTGGGGATTGGGCTGTAGCCCAATATCCTCCCCCCACGGCTTTGTTTGGCGAGGACTTCCCAGTCGGTCACCCAATCTGATACTATTCTCACCGAAGCACTTTTAACTTCAGAGTTCTTATGGGATCCGTTGCCAATTGTGCTCCAAAACACGTCTTACTATCTTGGGAGGATCTTCTTACATATGTTTCATTTCCATATACCTCCCCAAGCGATGTGGGATTGTGACGACCCCCTTTTTACGACCCGTCACCTTCCGGTTCGCCAGCACGGACGTACCGCCATCCGGGTTCCGATTCGTGCAGCCATCGTACACATACTTACACATCCGGGTTATCACAATCACCCCCTTCAGATCTTGGGAGGGTCTCTTTACATATGTTTCATTTCCACATACTTTCCCAAGCGATGTGGGATTGTGACAACCCTCCTTTTTACGACCCGTCACCTTCTGGTTCGCCCGCGAGGAAGCATCGCCATCCGGGTTCCGGTTCGTACAGCCATCGTACACATACTTACACATCCGGGTCATCACATAAAAAGTCAAATTAAGAATGTAATTGGCGTTGAGGGGAAAACAAAAAGGGATGTAACCATTAGTTAGGATAAAAATGAGGGTTAGGTAGAAGATAAATGAAAATTACCTTTAACTTAGGGGTTGACACCTCATAATTACCTATTCACTTAAATTGAAGATCACCATCAATAGAAGCCCTAAACCCACGAAAAAAAAACTCCCTCTTTCTGAAGCTTTCTTTCCACAAAAACTCTCCCTCTCTCTCTGAAAATTTAAGGTAAGATGAATTTTGTTTAAGATTTATGCAAGTTTAAGGGTTAAATGTGAAAGGAATATTGATTTTGTTGAGTTATTTGGTGTTTGATGAACTTCGAGTTGGATACCCGAAAATTTGAGTTTTCATTTCTCAACTTCTCGGCTTATATCATATATAATCTTGTTGTATGACATACTTGTGGTTTGAAATGGAAGAAATTATCAATTTATACAAGTATGTTAAAAATAGGGAAAAACAGGGCAGTTTCGGGTTTGGTTTTATTAGCCTAACTTAATGGTCCAATTATTAAATGGTTTTGAAATGTTAAAGTAGACATTTTGAGTGAACTATAGGCTTTGGAATCGGAGCAATTAGATAAGTATATTTAAAGATATAATTTTTCAAAGTTGAGATAAAAACTGTAAAGAGTATTCTGAACAGTCTCGGTTTTGGTATTATTATTCTAATCTAATGATTTTCAATGGTTAAAAGTTTTTGACATATTAAAGTAGACATCTTGAGTGAGCTTTTGATTTTGGAATTAGAGCATTTGGATATATATACATTGAGTTATGAAGTTTTGAAGTTAATACAATATATTGGTCATATTCCGAATTTGATCCATGGGATTTTTAAATTGGATTTCATTATGTTCAAAATCATTATGATTTGAATGCTCAAGTTGAATTTAGGTGTACATGTATGTTATACTTGAGAAACCTTTGAATTTGGAATTTGCTCAAAATGGATGAGTGTAGTGATTTAAATTGTTTAGGTGCATTGTGATGCTAATGGTGTAATTCATGTGCTATAGGTTTAACAAGTCAAAGAATATTGATCAACTTGCTATAAATTGCGCTAATGACATAAAATAAGTAATTCTAACGATTAAAATGATTAAATTATATTTTACTGCATTATTAGGTGGAGATAAATTTAATTTATGTCTTGGTTCTGGTTAGATTTAAAAATTATTGTGATTGATTGGGATTGGATGGATTGAAATGATTAATTGATATCGTTTTAATGCAAATTGAATACGAATTGTGAAAATAATATGTTTTTGATAATTATTGAAATGATAAAACGTATTGTTTTGAAAACGATGTTTTACGTTGAATTGGACATATTGGTTTCAAATTCATTGCATGAGTGAGTTGTGTTGTTTTAAACTTACATGACATTGGCTTTATAAACGTTTTAAAACATGCATTTATGAAGGAGAAAGTTGGCAATCTTAATAACATAAGAATCCAATGATTGGATTTGTCTCTTCGCGTGCGATGATTATGACTATGAAACTGAGTATGAGATTAACTTAATGTCCTCATTGGTTTGAAAGTCTCTAAACCTCTAGAGGGAGCAATGTAAACAGCCTTACCAGAGAAAGTTCGGGAACTTGTAGGGGTGTGTGATGGTCATATATAGGGGTGAACAAAAACCGGACCAGACCGAAGAACCGGATTGGAACCGAAAATTTTGGTCCAGTTCTGGGTGGTTTTGCACTTTAAAAAATCCAAATTTGGTTTTTTTACAGGTGAACCGAAAAATTCAGTTCGGTTTTCGAGTTTAGTGAGACAAACCCTAAAAAATCGAACCGAATTAAGTGAAACTCTGGCTCACCTCACTGGCTCACTCTCTTCAGTCTTCGCTTCAGTCTTCAGAAATCAGAATCGCGCTCGCTGGATAGATGAACGGGGAATTTACCTTGTGAGTTCATTCTGAAGTGTAAATCCACCATTTTCTCTTTCTATACGTACATTCAAATATTAGCGATTCTCATTTTCAGGAAAAACTCTGCTCCGCTTTTCTCTCTCCATCGATCTTTTTCTCCCTCTGAAATCTTTCGTTTCTTTTCCCTCTCCACATAGCCCACAACCCTAGTCCAAAATAGAAGGCGACAGCTTTGAATTTTTATACTTTCTTCTCCGCAATACGGAATCGAATGGTGATCGTGGTGCAGTTCTTGTATCACATTTGGTGAGTTTGATTTCGTTTTGCCTTTTTGGTCGGACTTGGATACGTCTTGATTTCGTCTGTGCTGGATGATTGTTGGTCGAAGTCTTCTAATTTGGGGATCTGGATCTTGCAGATTACTGTATGAGCTTTTGGTTGCCTAAATTTGTATTGATATTGCCCATTGCCTTTCCAGAAAGGCCAAACCATCTCAACAGCACCTTGTGCCAGAGACACCATTGAAGTGGGAAAATCGGAACCGGACCAGAACCGGAACCGAAATTTAGGTCCGGACCTAAAAAAAATAAAAACAGTCCCAGTCTTAAAAATTAAAAATCGAATTTTATTATTTCGGTTCCAATCTTCCTTAAAACCGGACCAGACCGGTTTTTGCTCACCCCTGGTAATATATGATCGGTTTAGCTTGTAAAATATTTTTACAATAACAATTGGATGTTAAAATATGCTTTGGTGTTTTCGTGAAAATGCGATTTTTTAAATCATGCAAATTTATTTATAATTACATTGGATTTAATTATACGTTGATAATAATTCAAATGATCATAGAATGCTTTTAAAAGCTGTGAATTCGAGCATGCATATATTTTATAGCAATTGCATAGATTTCAAAGTATAACTTAATTTCAATTGATTTTAAAAAAAATCACTGTTAGGTGGTGGATGAATGTTAGTGATTTTACACACTTACACGCAAGTGCACGTGTCGCTAACGAAATAATGAGTAAGTAAAGTATCGATCCCACGAGGATATTGTCAACTATGTTTAAATTCACTATAAAAATCTTATAAAAGTACTAAAATAATAAATGAAAATAAATAGAAATAAAATTAGAATGATGATGTAACAAAAGACAGCAAAATAAATAAGGTTAAATTGATGAATAGAAGTCTTGGCTAGGATCGATTTCTTCGTTACGATGATTTTACTACTGATGCTCTGATAATGCTCTGTAGCATTATCTAAAAAAACAGCAAGAATAAAAATATTTTCTAGGATTCTTTCGAATTGCCTAGGTAAATTCAAATTAGAATTTCTTTCTACCTTGAAAGAATATAACTAATATTGAATTTTCGATATGTGCTATTCTTATCGCCAATCAAATTATTGTTAACTACTTTGTAACAATGTAATTTAATTAATTATTCATGCATCTAAAATTTATATCTACCTATCGATATAATATAAATATGAATCGTCAATCTACCTATCGATACGATTTGACTTAGCAAGAAAATTTCACAAATAATTGTTCAATAGATAATTGCAGAAACAAAACCAAGATCATAGCAAAATATCGCAACAAATACTATCGTCCTAACCAAGATTAAAAAGTTTAGCTACTAGACATAATTAAAATAAAACTAAAAATAATTGTGTTCATCAAAAGAAACTGCAATAAAAATAAAAGAGGAAGAAAAATCTTCAAGGCTCGGCGTCGGTGGTCTCCTCCAGATCCAGAGCTTCTTGTCCACCAAGCTAATCCTCTCTCTGCCGCCCAAGGAGTTGCACCAGAATACCTTTTTTTGTTCTCAATATCCCTTATTTTAATGCATGCAATAATCTCTTTCTCTCTCCAATCTATTCTTTTTTAATGTTATTTGTTTCCTCTATTTTTGTTGCCCTTTTCCAGAATAGTCATTCTCTCTCCTTGGCTTTTGTTCTTCCACGTGTTTCCATCCTTCTAAATCTTCTTCTTTCAATTTGTTTTTCCCTCCTTTTTGTCCTTTTCTACATGCCACATGTCATCAGCTTTTCTCCACAAAATCTTCAACCTATTTGATTTTCCTTAATTGTAGTCTCATTTTTCTCTTTCCAAATTATTCTTCCTTCATTTTTGCCTTCACTAATCTTCAGCATTTAAATTCGAATCTCCCACTATAAAAATAGCATTCAATTGTGAAAATATAAAATTCAAGATGATGAGAAAAAGAATGCTTTTAATAGAAAATTTGTATTAATTATATTAAATTTAATCAAAGCATTACTGCTGCAGCATTTCATAGCAATTATATTAAATTCCTACTAATTTATTCTTGCATTCACTCAATTCATACAAGTTTTATCAATTAAATATCATATAAAATAACTCTAATTCAAGAGTTATCAAATACCCCCAAACTTGAATCATTACTCGTCCTCGAGTGATGCAAAACAAACATAAGTTCCCAAAGTAGCATTAAAATTGATGTAATTTCCGAAATATCTAGTAACTTGTAAATTATTGAGAAAATTTCACCATCACAATTAAAAGCAATCAATATAGATTTAATTCCCAATAACTCAATTTCAAAGTGTGTGTGTGTTCAAACTCCAATTGAATTGCTAAGTTCAACAATCAAAACTAAACATCACAATTCATATCGTAAGATGTAAACTCTTTAATGTCCTTCCTAAGTCCATTAGCTTTCAAAGATCCTTCTTCATTTTTTTATTATCTATTATTATTATTATTTTTTTTTAAATAAGTAAGGGGGAAATTTATTTTTTTTATTATTATTTTGTTTTTTTTTTACATTGACTTTATCAATAAGTCACACTATCTTTTTACGCAATTGACAACATTGGTGATGAAGTCCTCTGGTTACTCAATAGTGTCACCTCAAGATAGATACTCATATAAAATAGAGGAGTATAGTCAATAAATATGCAACGGAGTTCCTCCCAAAGTTCCTCTAATTTATTTCTACCCATCGAGTATCCAAAAGGCTCACTCGAAATTGAAAGTAGATTAGGAAATTGCACTTCTTCTTTTTTTTTTTTTTACTTTTCTCTTCTTTATTATTATTATTTTTTTTTTATAACCCCCAAACTTATTATTTACTATATATTTTTAAGAAGAAGTCTTTAATCGCTAATTTCTTTCATCAAGCACTAAATTATTGACATCTAGATAAACTTGTAATGTCTAGAAAGGATAATATTCCTAAACAACCAAAAAGAGTTTGTGTGTTAAGAACAACTAAGCTTATGGGAATAAATCTTAATTAATTTCAACTACTGTGTGACAATGACATTATCCAATAACTCACTAAATTAAAAGATATTAGGAAATTCACGGTTCTTCATTTTCCAAATTCACTTTTTTTTTTTTTTTAATCATGAAATATCTATAAACCAAACAGAACAAAGAAAATAGATTAACAGAATAAAGAAAATGAAACAACGAACTAAACACCCTTGGGCACAAAACTAAACAGAATAACTATTCTAAACAGTTTTCCAACACTCAAATTAAACAGAAAATAAACATCCAAGTTAAACAATCCAGACATCCAAACAAAATTAAACATGCAAGCACCCCCAAACTTAAAAATTGGCAGTGTCCCCACTGCCAAACAAAATTAAGTTCAAAGAAAAACTAAAAGAGAATTAAGTTCATAGAAAATGAAAAGAAAAGAAAAACGAAAAATTTAAAACTTCCCTGGTACTCATGCTTCATTGTCGGATTCATCATCCGAGTCTCCTAAAAGTGTTGTTGGGAAATGTGGGAAAACAGGAGCTGGATCCTTCGGCTTTTTAGCAAAGCTGGCTGCCAATGCTGAATCCCGTAATTTGGTGTACTTCCAGAATATTTTATTCTGACATTGTAAGCTCATCATAGTCTTTCTCGTATGGTAGTGGAGATTTTCTTGAAATTGAAATTTTGTCTTTAAGGTGGAAAGGTCATTGTTAATCTCATCAAGCTTGTTACCTATTGACACCAGATTGTCAAATATTTGTTGTTGTATGTTGCTGTTGCTGGATGATGCTGCAGTTCCACTTGCAGCATGCTCTTCAGCTTCTGGTTCTCCTGTTTCCAAGCCCTCCGAAGCAATTCTCCTTATAATAGGTGGTGTCATTACAGGACTGGGGGAGAGTTCTTCTTCATCAGCTTCATACATTACGCCAGCTAGTTCACATAATCCAAAAACTAAAGAAGGAAACAACAACTGCCCTTTTGGTTTTAAAGCATTTGCACATAAATTCCTATATATCACCAGACCCACATTAATTTTCTTGTTTGTCAAAATGCAATAGAGTAAGATGGCTCGTTCTCTTGTCAAATGCTGGCCGTGAGAAGAGGGAAATATTCGGAGTTTCAAAAAATGATGCCAAACCTTAGCCTTTGGAAGCAGGGCAAGCCGAGGAATAGAAAGAAATCCTGTTTTTGATTGCACCCATTCTGTCCCAGGCACGGCTATTTCTTTCAGGGCCGTGTTCAGAAATCCCGGTGATAGATTGTCTTCATATTTATAAAACTCATCCTCAACTTCCACCAACTCATAAAACTGATTAATTTCAGATGGTCCGATTCTCACCTCACATTTTTGAACCTGAATGCTTTCGGGCAAATCGCCCTTAAATTGGCATAAAATTTCCGCACAATATCCTTTACCACAGGATCCGGAGAAGCACAAAATTTTTCCCACTTTCGATCCTGGATAATTGCTCGGCCATAACCAGGAATCCTTTTTCCTGAGCGAAAGTGCGCTGTTGTAAACCTTGCTCGTATCTCAGCTTTGCCTCCTCAGAAATAAAAGCCATTTTGTTCACTTTCTTGGTGTTTTTCTGTCCCTTCTGTTTTGGCCTCATTGTTAAAGACAGAATAGTGCGTAATGCTGTAGCGTTAGTCGCAGCGCGTGGAGTAGAGGAAAAATTATCGAAAATTTGTTCGGAGACTCGAAAGAAAAATCTCACTGAATGTCGGCGACGGGTTGCAAGCAGAAATTAGCCCTAAAATCGCTTCGAGAGAAATTCGGTGAAGATAAGTAAAGAAGTAAAAATAAAATTCAAAAATAACTAATTTAAACCAAACAAAATTATAATAAAAATAATAGATAAAAATGTAACGAAAATTAATGCATAAAAGGATATTATTGAGGGTTGCCTCCCCCACAGCGCTAAATTTTTACACAAGTCTTCAGCCAGACTTTCCATTTGCTCAGTTTTCTTCCGCATTTTGTAGGGAAATTGACATAATTTTTGTCAATTTCTCTCCAAAATAATGTTTTATCTGTTGAGCATTTACCTTGAAATCCTACCATTTTTTTCATCATGCAACTCTACTGCTCCGTATGGAAATACCTCCATTATTTCAAATGGCCCAGACCACCTTGATTTAAGCTTTCCTGGAAAAAGCTTCATCCTAGAATTAAATAACAAGATTTTTTCACCTTTCAAAAATGTTCTTGCCTTTAACTTTCTATCATGCCATTTCTTCACTTTTTCCTTGTAAATTTTTGCATTTTCGTAAGCTTCCAACCTTAACTCTTCCAGCTCCTGCAACTGCAAAAACCGATGTTTCCCTGCTCTTTGTAAATCCAGGTTTAGGGTTTTGATTGCCCAATATGCTTTATGCTCAAGCTCTACTGGTAAATGGCAAGCTTTCCCATAAATCAAATTGTAAGGTGTGGTGCCCAAAGGTGTTTTGTATGCTGTTCTGTATGCCCATAACGCATCGTCTAATTTCAATGACCAATCTTTTCTGTTCGAATTCACCACCTTCTCCAGAATCCGTTTTACTTCCCTATTAGATACTTCTGCTTGTCCATTACTCTGAGGGTGGTAAGCTGTCGTAACCTTATGTCTGACTCCATATTTTCCCAGTAATCCAGTGAACATCCTATTGCAAAAGTGAGAACCTCCATCGCTTATAATTGCTCGCGGTGTTCCAAAACGTGTGAAAATATTTTTCTGCAGAAATTTCAGAACACTCTTCCCTTCATTATTTGGAAGTGCCACTGCTTCAACCCATTTAGATACATAATCCACAGCCAACAAAATATATTGATTCCCAAAAGAAGGTGGAAAAGGTCCCATGAAATCTATTCCCCATACATCGAATATTTCCACTTTTTTTTTTTTTTTTTTTTTTTTTTTTTTTTTTTTTTTTTTTTTTTTTTTTTTTTTTTTTTTTTTTTTTTTTTTTTTTTTTTTTTTTTTTTTTTTTTTTTTTTTTTTTTTTTTTTTTTTTTTTTTTTTTTTTTTTTTTTTTTTTTTTTTTTTTTTTTTTTTTTTTTTTTTTTTTTTTTTTTTTTTTTTTTTTTTTTTTTTTTTTTTTTTTTTTTTTTTTTTTTTTTTTTTTTTTTTTTTTTTTTTTTTTTTTTTTTTTTTTTTTTTTTTTTTTTTTTTTTTTTTTTTTTTTTTTTTTTTTTTTTTTTTTTTTTTTTTTTTTTTTTTTTTTTTTTTTTTTTTTTTTTTTTTTTTTTTTTTTTTTTTTTTTTTTTTTTTTTTTTTTTTTTTTTTTTTTTTTTTTTTTTTTTTTTTTTTTTTTTTTTTTTTTTTTTTTTTTTTTTTTTTTTTTTTTTTTTTTTTTTTTTTTTTTTTTTTTTTTTTTTTTTTTTTTTTTTTTTTTTTTTTTTTTTTTTTTTTTTTTTTTTTTTTTTTTTTTTTTTTTTTTTTTTTTTTTTTTTTTTTTTTTTTTTTTTTTTTTTTTTTTTTTTTTTTTTTTTTTTTTTTTTTTTTTTTTTTTTTTTTTTTTTTTTTTTTTTTTTTTTTTTTTTTTTTTTTTTTTTTTTTTTTTTTTTTTTTTTTTTTTTTTTTTTTTTTTTTTTTTTTTTTTTTTTTTTTTTTTTTTTTTTTTTTTTTTTTTTTTTTTTTTTTTTTTTTTTTTTTTTTTTTTTTTTTTTTTTTTTTTTTTTTTTTTTTTTTTTTTTTTTTTTTTTTTTTTTTTTTTTTTTTTTTTTTTTTTTTTTTTTTTTTTTTTTTTTTTTTTTTTTTTTTTTTTTTTTTTTTTTTTTTTTTTTTTTTTTTTTTTTTTTTTTTTTTTTTTTTTTTTTTTTTTTTTTTTTTTTTTTTTTTTTTTTTTTTTTTTTTTTTTTTTTTTTTTTTTTTTTTTTTTTTTTTTTTTTTTTTTTTTTTTTTTTTTTTTTTTTTTTTTTTTTTTTTTTTTTTTTTTTTTTTTTTTTTTTTTTTTTTTTTTTTTTTTTTTTTTTTTTTTTTTTTTTTTTTTTTTTTTTTTTTTTTTTTTTTTTTTTTTTTTTTTTTTTTTTTTTTTTTTTTTTTTTTTTTTTTTTTTTTTTTTTTTTTTTTTTTTTTTTTTTTTTTTTTTTTTTTTTTTTTTTTTTTTTTTTTTTTTTTTTTTTT